>JAVTVX010000019.1:11244166-12608333 GCA_033439265.1 Dillenia suffruticosa
TTTTTTATGATGACAAAACTTCTATTGCTTGATTTATAATGCTAATTCATTTGAATTTAAATTCTAATTTTTTGACATATGTTTATGTGTTTATAGCCTACCAATATCTAGCATATTTAGCATACTATTTCGATTATGCAACACAACCATGTAGACTTGTCATATTAGCATACAACATCAACACATATGCATCAGTTCATGTTATAATCATCACTACACATATATTTCTGCACACATATATGTTGAGCACCCAGCACACTTATGTGTTTCATTTCAGTAAATAGTGGACAACACATATGCATTCATTAGCTCAATACTCAGCATTTAGCATACTCATCATATACACTTATACTCTTAGTTCAGTATTAGTTTGCACACAGCATTCAGTAGTACTTTAGCACCTAATTTCAGCACATATGCATGTCAGTACTTATACATATATAAGGAGCAACATCATATTAGCATATGCACCAGTACACATACTCAATCTTATGTATACAAAGAACATCATCATATCATATCAGCATATACATGTACTCAATCATATATACTCAGTACTCAATCATATGTACTCAATCCTTCTCCCCTTTCTTGTCATCAACAAAACTAAATTCTCCCCATACTTTAAGACCAACATGCAAGTCAGGTCATAGCATACCACAGCCTTATGCTTACTATACTTCATAGCATACACTTCAAATTCAACATAGAACTATACTTCAGCCCAATCAAAATCAACATGCACATAACATTCAATGGCAGCAGCATACAAGTGTAGTTCAGCATACATTTCTATTCACATGCCATGTTTCACATTGATCACCAAAGGTCTATGTTTCAGTCTACTGGCAAAAGGGAAAGAACCATAAAATGGATTGGACAAACAAACATCAGAGTTTAGAGGGTTTAAAAACAAAGTCAGAAATCAGAAGAGAAGAGAGACTCCTAGACTAGATCACTTCGATGGATTGGGATCCTTCTTTGGCTTCCCCTTCTCCTTCATCAAAGCATCCAATTTTTCTTGTACATTGTAAAGGTTCATCCTGGTAAAGCAATTCATTTGACCAATCAGAGTTTGTCACCTCTCAATATTTTGTAGCTTTTCCCAAATCATTTGAAGAGTGATTGATTGTATGCTAAAGGATTCTCCTTCTTCAGTCCTTCTTTCTTTCCTTGGAGCATTTTTAGTCTCTTCGTCAGCCTCAGCCTGCCTCTTGCCTGTTCCCCCTTCTTTTCTCACCCATATTCCTTCACTATTGCAAATCCATTTTACTCTCAACATTAACGATGCATTGATTGCATTCTTCTCACTTAACTCAATAAGTGTGTCTTTTTCAATGTCTACCCATTCTTTGAAAGAACATCAGTGATCACACTCGCGTATAGCAACAAGGAGCTTTCAGATCTATGTGCTGTTATCATGAAGTATGGAATGATATAATGCAAACCAGGGTTCTTTCCACTTATAATGCAAGCCATTAACTAGAAATCTTCCTTTAAAATTGTGGTGTAGTTTCCTCCTCTAGGTCTTAATATATGACTAACAATCGGATGTGGAATTCTTTCATGAGAGCTAAGTTCGGTAGCACTAATATTTACCATAGTCAGATCCTTATCATCATAGACAACCTTAGCATTATCTAGATAACTAGATTTCATGTAGGGTTCACACTTTTCATAAGGGACCCATGACATATCATTGTTTTTACAAATCTTCCTAGGGATCACTTTGAATTCCTTTCCATTCACAAAGGTTTGAATGCATAAGATACATAATGATCATCGAAGTGATTTGTATCTCATTCATGGGTTCTTCACAGATAACATCTAGATTGTTGTAAAATAATTTGACCTCTTTCTCATGGATATACTTGTTAGGATTCAAGAGAGAAGTAGGGCATACCTTCGTACTTGAAACCAACTCTTTTCAAGAACTCCCAATTGATCAATTGACCATGATTCACCTTCCTTTTCGAAAACACCCTATCATATAGTTCACTCTATTCAATTGATTAAAACTCATAGGTGTTGAACTAAGGGAATGGATGCGATAGAGGGGATGTTGGTTCTGCGGGTTGCGCAGAAGAGGAGGTGCCCTTTCCCGTTGGTTTGGTAGGTTGTTTCGAGGGTTCCATGGGTTTTTTGATGGCCATTTTCATCTTAGGAGCCATAGATGATTGAATTTGGTAAGGATTGAGCGAATTAGGGTTTCAATTTGGATGTTAGGGTATGGAATCAGAGAGATTAGGGTTTCAGGTGAAAGAGGGAAGTTTGAAATTTTGGGATTTAAGGTTGAATAGGTCGATGTGCAGACTATTGGTATTCTATTAGATATATCACAAGCCAACAAGTTTAAGTACACAATGACATGTTTGGTTGTTTTGAATAATCGGATCGACATACTAAAAAATACATCGACCTGCCTTCTTATTGCTACTCAGGTCAACATCATTAAAGTCAGGTCGATATGTCATCTCCTGAGTTTAGCTCTATGTGTTGGTTCGTTATCAGGTCGACATGGTTTATAACTCCATCGTTCATCAAGTTGACATGCCTCTGTTCACTTTCAAATTTGTCAACATATTTTGATAAATAGGTCGACCTGAAGACTATTACTCAGAAAAATAATATTCTGTTTTTCGTTTCATCTTCTCTATTTCTTCATTTCTATCATTCCCAAATCTCTTCTAAATTCACAAAATCTATTTTTCTCTAAGTGTTTGATAAGGATATCAGCAATTTATTTTTGAGTATCAATGTACTTGAAAACAATCTCATTCTTCAGAATGTGATCTCGAATAAAATGATGCCATACTTATAATTGTTTGTGAGATTTATTGCACTTGTGTTGTCATATTTGATTGGAATGCAATCAAAATCTAATCCATAGTCTTTCATTTGATGTTTGATCCAAAGAATCCGTGCTATGCATTGTTCGGCTGAAACATATTCAACTTCTATCATTAACAAAGCCACACTACTTTGCTTTTTAGAAGACCATGATACCAACATACTTCCGAAAAATGGACAAATTTCACTTGTGCTTTTTCTATTTATTTTGCATCCTACAAAGTCAGCATTACAAATCCATACAATTGAAAACTTGAGTTTCTATCAAACCAAAGTTCTAAGTGAATTGTTTCCTTTAAGTATCTAAAATTTCTTTTGACTGCAACCAAGTGGGATTCTTTAGGATCTAATTGAAATCTAGCACAAAGACATACACTGAATTGTATGTCAGGTTTTGAAACAGTAAGGTAGAGCAAAGACCCAATCACGCTTTTGTAAAGTTTTTGATAAATTGATTTACCATTTTCATCTTTGTCTAACTTAATATTTGTGCTCATTGGTGTTGTATTTCCTTTGCAGTTACTGAATCCAAATCTTTTTGTAACACCGACATCTCGATGCACTCACTATTGTACTCCTTTTTGTTTTATATATACTATTACTCATATTCTATGTAAAAAATCCACTAAGAACTTTTTCCGACTCCCAAAAAATTTTGACTCAATCGCCTGAAATTCAAAATTTTTAAAATGAACACCAATGGTCCGATAATAATGAGGATGACTCTAGAGTGTATAGAAACCTCAAATTTGGGTAGATCTTATTTCGTATATTTAAATCGTAAATTTTTCAAAAAATCACTAGTAAAACCCCATTAGGGTTGAATGTGTCTCGGAAAGGCTAAACGACCACGTTTTGATATGGGAGAAATTAAATTAAACCTAATGCGAGGTTTTGGGGTCTAATGTGAAATTTTGAAATTTTTAGGGTCAAATGTAAATTTTTATAAATCAAGAGACTCATTTGAAATTTATAATAACTTAGAAGAAATATGCAACTAATGAAGTTGTGGTATGAGTGGATGATTGGGATCTTTATTGGATTGTGACTAGATATTAATTATTGATAAATGGAGTGAGAGAAAATGGTTCTTGGGTTAGTACAAAATGATCCCATGGTAAGAAATAATCCTTGAGATAATCAATGGTTGAGCTAGAAGTCATGTGGCAATTTCTTCTCCACAAACCATAACCAAACAAGAGAGAAAAGTTTGGGATTGGTGAGGTGGATGGATGAGGGGTGGAGAGAAGAAATATTTTTGGCCTTTGAAGAGTTAATCCAAGGGTGGAATTGAGTTGAAGTGAGATTAATTAATTTGGGCCCTTGGATTAAGTTAGTAGGAGGCAATGAGACTATTCATTAAGTAATAGTGTGCGATTTCTTGGAAACCAATCAAGGGTGAGAATTTAACTTAGAATTGGATCAAAATTTTGAGCCATTGGATCTTGGTTGGTGGGAGACATGCAATTAATGAATGACTTGAGTGGTAGTGTGAGAAAATATGTTTGTAAAGGGAGAAGAGAGAAACCGTGAGAGAGAGAGAGAGAGAGAATGAATCTTGCTTGTGACCATGTGAATCCAATGGCATAAAATTGATCTTAAAATGGTTTGATAGCTAGGATTAAATGGAGCAAAAATCTAACTAAGTTAAACACTTAGCTTTTCTTCCAAACTCTTGAAACGTTCAAAGCAAAAGAAGCAAAAAGGCTCTCCATTTTCCTCTCTAGGCCATGAGCAACCCCATTTGAGAAAGACTTGATTTATTCAAGCTCCATCTGGAAATGTTGGTGTAGATTCATTCCCCTCAAACCCTAACACAACATATCTAAGTTTGGAGCCAAAAGGAGACACCTAGCTTGGTGAACAGGAGGGAGTCGAGAGTAACCCCATTGAAGAAAGGTTTGATTTCTTCAAACACCACTTTGAAATTTTTGTGTAGATTCATCTCCCTCAAATCCTAATATAGTATACTTTGTTTTGGAGTAAAAAGAAGGAGGCTAATTTGGTGAACTTATGTTGACCGAGAGCAAGGAGCAAGGGAGAGATGGAGATATTGTGAAGAGAAATTTTGGTTGGGATTGAAACATCCAAATTTAAGGTAAATAAAATTCGGCACTTTGTTGAAATTGAAAAACCTTGTATGAATGTGTTAATCTGATGTTTTTAGCATATTTTTATAATCTAAAGTCTAAGAGGAACTCAAGTGAACCATGAGAAATGTGTGCAAAAATTTGAATGAAATTTTGAGTATATAATTGTACTTGTTGGCTGAAAAACAGGGTATTGTTGGCTGAAACCAAATGGATGTTGTTGTGCAAGAAAACTAACTTAAAGGCTAAAGAATGTGGTTTAATATGTATAGAAATTTTCTGCACTAAATATAATTTGAAGTGAAGCCATTTTTATGCTAGCCGAGGAGGGAATGATAAAGAGAAAGGGTCATAATGTGTGTAGAGTTTTAGAAGTATAATGAATGTGTGTGTGCATGTATAATTTGTTTATGTGTGCTAAGGTGATGGGATGAAATGTGTATTAAATTGGTGAGTTACCGAGAATGTAAGGAATGCGTATGAACATGTGTATGTGTAATATTTATAGAATGTGAAATCTTATGAAAGAGTGATAAATGCAATTGATGTGTTAGCATGCCGAATTTTAAATGATGGATTATACAATGTGCAATGTGAATGTGCATTATTTGTACACAAAAGAGGTGAAATCTTGAGTATACGAATTTCTGAAATTTAGTGGACTGTTTTGAGCATACAAAGAGATAGAATGTGATGAATATTGGGAATGAGTTTGGCATGTAATTTGGAAACATATATGTATATATGGTGAGTTATATATAGGGAGTTTTAGAGAGAATTCTAAATTGACAATGTAGATTTTTTTTACCAATGTTTGTGGTGAAATTATAAAGTGTAATTATAAATGAGCAATTAAAGTTACCAGTTTGGTGATAAAAAGGGGACAGCCTATGTACACAATAGAAGCCTACCTATGATATCATAAGCTTTGGTTCTACTTGAAAGATTTATTTAAAATATAATTTAATATAGTGATTTCCAATTTTATTTATATATATTATGTGTTACATTGTAAGTGATTTCTGATTTTATTTATATATATTATGTGTTACATTGTAGTGACATGCTTGGTGACTGAGCAAGAAGTGTACAATTCTTACACTTCATGGTACATTTCAGGGAGTGACATACCCTCCCGTATATGTGAGTAGGACTTTGATGCTATAATCTTGATTGAGCAAAAATACATGTTTTATAACTTTTCAAAATATCATATTTTATGACATATGTGAAAGCAAGAGATTTGGTTTATGTTTTATAAATACTTTTCTTTGTGATTATTGGAGTATCTCAAATGATTGATTCAAATGCTATGCATCCATGAATTGTGTTGAAATGATATCGTGTCACTTTTTGAAAACTTGATATGATTTATATGCTTCCATTCCATTGGCATACTGATTTGAAATGATTTAATTGAAATGTGTGAACCGGATGCCTACTTATGATGTGATAATGTGATGATGTCTTTGGTGGACTACCATAGCTACGAAGGGCATTTGTAGAGACACCCATTGTGTCCGGATGTACTTCTGCAAGAGGCATCCCCAAACGTCATATGTATAGTTGCGGTCGATTGAACCAAATCGGGGAGAACATGTGTGTTGTGATTGTCTAGCATCGGGTGAGATTCTATACATGATTGATTATGTATGTTCACGTAGACATCGATTAGCCCTTGGTGAGGCTCGTGGCCAACATTGAGGTATAGAGTTAAATGCTTTTACACTTGCATATATACCCTAATGCACCTATCATTGGTCGTGGTAGACTATTATCAGGGATATTTTATTGGTAAACTCTAAATGATTTTTGAAATCTAAAATGATGCATATGTTGATATTATGATATATGATACATGATCACTTGATTTATAGAAATGTCATGCTCAATTTATAATATCATCATGTTTTAAAAAAATGTTCTTTGACACTCTATGCTCACATATTTTATTGATAACATAATATCGATCCCCTTACTCATTAAGTATTTTCCTTAATACTCACCCCTCACTTTTGTATGATGACAGACTTGACAGGGAGACGTGTCGAGAGATTTTTTACACACTTGACATATATTTTGGATACGTTAAGTTTTGGGTATGGTACCAACCATTCTTCCATGATGAAAGTTGATGATGTATACTTGAGGTTCATAGAATGATAATATACATTTTATGAGATAATTGTAATTATGTTATGAAAAATGTAAGTTGAAACTCTCGAAATTGTTGTATCTTAATTCATTGAAATATATTGAGGCAAAGAGTTGTATTTTAAATTTTTTGTTACTTGGGAAATTATATTTTTAGGAAAAATATATTTTAAACAGGTGAAGATGTTAGCCTTGCGTTACCTCGGTATGTGTATCGTACGATGGACAGCATACGGGGTAACGGGCGGTTGTTCATGGCCTTCGATTGAGAGTCAGGGCGTGACACTTTTAATTAAGTCATTTGCATATTTTGATTGACTTATAAAGATTCCATCTTCAAATTGTTTGATTTGCAGTCCTAGGAAATAGTTTAGTTCTCCCATCATACTCATTTCAGATTCTCCCTGCATTTTGGCTGCAAATTCCTCATATATTCTCGAATTAGTTCCTCTAAATATTATATCATCTACATATATCTGTATGATCAATAAATTATCATCTTCCTTTTTGATAAATAAGGTGGTGTCTATCTTTCCTCATTCAAAGTTATTTTCTATCAAAAAATTGCTTAATCTTTCATACGAAACTCTAGAAGCTTACTTCAGACTATACGAGACTTTGGTTAATTTGTATACATATTCAGAATAGTTAGGATCTTCAAAACCAGGAGGTTGTTCAACATACACTGTCTCATTTAAAAAACCATTCAAAAACGCACTTTTCACATCCATTTGGTACAGCTTAAAATTCATAAAACAAGAGAAGCAAGTAACATTCTTATGGCTTCTAATCTTGCTACTGGTGCATAAGTTTCATCGTAATCAATTCCTTTTTCTTGACTATAACCTTTGGCCACTAATCTTGCTTTGTTTCTTATGATTGTGCCAAATTTATCAAGGTTATTTCTGAAAACCCATTTGATTCCGATCACCGATTGATCTATAGGTCTAGAAACTAGATTCCATACTTTGTTTCTCTCAAACTGATTTAGCTTATCTTGCATTGTCATGATCCAATGTTCATCTCCTAAGGCTTTATCCATATTTTTGAGTTCATTTTGAGAGATAAACGCAACATATTCACATTGGTTTTGGATTGTAGATCTGGTTCTAACTCCAGAACTAATGTTCCTAATTATGTTCTCTGGAGTTACATCTTTCTTAATCTGAGGCTATTTGATCTCTTACTCCTGCTGTGTTTCATTGCTTTTCTCCTATATCATGAGCTCAATTGATTCTTCTTTCTAATTGTTTACTTCATCAGACAAAATTATTTCATTTAGCCTCTCAGACACTTCCTCATTATCCATCATTCTTTGATTGGAATCATTTTCTTTATCAAACTCTACATGAATTGACTACTCTACTTTCATGGTTTTTTATTATAGATTCTATAAGCTTTGCTTGCTAAGGAATAGCCCAGGAAAATTTCTTCATCACTTTTGGTATCAAATTTTTCTAATACTTCTTTTCCATTATTTAAGACAAAGCATTTGCATCCAAGCACCTTAAAGTATGTTATATTTGGTTTCCTTCTATTGTAAAGTTCATAGGAAGTTTTCTTTAGGAATGGTCTCACTTGAGCTCTATTCAAAATATAGCATGCAATGTTTATAGCCTTTACCCAAATAAATTTAGGTAAATTATTTTCATAAAGTATTGTCCTAGCCATTTCTTGGAGGGTTCTATTTTTCCTTTCTACAATCTCATTTTGTTGAGGTGTCCTAGGAGTTGAAAATTGTAGTTAATACCATAATGACTACAGAAATCATCCATGGTTTTGTTTTCAAATTCCTTACCATGATCACTTTTAATGCTTTTAATGGACATTCCCTTCTCATTTTGAATTTTCTTACACAATTTTATGAATACCTCGCTAGCTTTTTTCTTTTTTGTAAGAAACAAAACCCATATGAATCTAAAGTAATCATCAATAATTACAAACAATAATGTTTTCAGCCTAAATTTTGTGTTCTAGTTGGTCCAAATAAATCAATGTGAAGAAGTTCTAATGGATTTTCTGTTGACACACAATTTTTTGATTTAAAAGAAGTTTTAACTTGTTTTCCTTTCATACATGTATCACATAATTTGTTTTTTTCAAATTTCACTTTTAGAGTCAGAGGATTTGTCAATGATAGAGCATGTATCAAATTCAAACAATACTGAATAACATTTGTCACACAATTGGCTAACACTTGATAAGCTAAATCTCAGTCCACAAACAAGAAACACATTCTGAATTTGAGAGTCAGAGGACTTATCTTCTATATTTCCTATTTCGATGATTTTTCCCTTTGAATTGTCTCCAAAAGTAACCTTTCCTCCTTTCTTGCTTTCAAGATAAGAGAATTTTGATGTATCTCTGATCATGCGTCTTGAGTATCCACTATCTATGCATCACACAAACTTGCCAGGAGATTCTCTTAATTTTAAATACACCTGCAGAGAAGAACAATCACACATTTGCCATTGGTACCCATATCTTTTTGGATTCGGCTGAGTTAGCTTTGAATTTATCTTTGGGGATCCATTTTGAGGTTATTCTTGAGGGGTTTTGGAACCAACAATTATGAATTGAGTGTCATATCTTCATGCAGTACGTGCAATATCTACTTATCATACTTGGATTTTTAGTACGAATTGAAATTTGGTTTCTTAGTTTGCATGCTTTTAAATTATGTCCAATTTTCAAACAAGTGTGACATCTATCAAATTTAGTATTCTCAGAACTTGGTACAAAAAACTTATACAACTTTTTTTGTATTTGGTTTGGGTTGTATCCTAATCCGATTTTGTCAAATACAGCTCTTTGTGGTCCTAACATGGTATCTAGCTTTTCTTGGCCTAAGATGAATTTCATTAGTATAATGTTTTGCCTTTGATTCTTTTCTTTTTGTTCATCCAATTCTTTCTTTAAAAGCATATTTTCATTTGCTAGAGTGTTATTGTCTTTCTTTGAACAATTATCATTCAATTTCTTTTCAAGTTCACTAATATATAGATCTGACTTAGCAATTTTTCTTTTTATCTTATTTACTTCACTTTTTGAATTTTCTGATGGACTCACGATTTCATTTAGTTCTTTCTTTAGCAAATTATTTTTCATTTTAGTTCTATTCAATTCCTTTAGTATTTCTAGCAATGCTTCACGTAATTCCAGAATGGTGAAATTATTTTCAGAATAAGAAGAATCAGAACAAGATGAATATGATATAGAGTTTACCTCATTGTCTGAGATTTCTTCATTTGCCGTAAAATAGACGTTGGCTTATTCCTCATTTTGCTCTTCATCACTTGAGCTTGAGTCTTCATCACTCCATGTAGCTAGCACCTTTTTCTTTTTTTATTTCTTTTTTCTTTCCTTTTTGTACTTCTTTTCATCCTTTTTGAGAGAAAGGCAGTCAGTTTTCATATGTCCTAGCTTTTTGCATTCAAAGTATCTGATTTCTTCCTTCTTTTCTGGCTTTTTGAAGAAGGATTTGTTCTTGTTCCTTCTCTTCGTTATGAACTTTCTGAATTTTCTTGCCAGAAGAGTTTCATCCTCTTCATCTTCTTCTTCTTCTGAGCTTGACGTGCTTTCCTCGTAGGTAGCCTTTAATGCTACTCCTTTGCCTCTTTTTTCTTTGGCAGGCTCCTTCACATTTAGCTTCATCTCATGAGTTATCAAGGATCTCACAAGCTCATCCATTGTCAGAGTCTCAATGTTCTTGGATTCCTCAATTACTGTCACCTTGGCCTCCCAAGATTTTGATAGACTTCTCAGAATTTTGTCCACCATATCTTCTTGAGGGATTCATTTTCCGAGTAATCTGAGCTTATTAGTAACCTTATTGAATCTTGTGATCATCTCACTGATTGTCTCTCCATCTTTCATTTTGAAAACTTCATATTCTTGTTTCAGCAGTCTGATTTTACTCTTACAAACTTGATTATTCCCTTCGTTGATGTTTAGTGCATGGTGAAGAAGGTTGATGGCTTTGACAGTCATATTTTTCAATTTGACCGACACATGTACTCCATCTATCTCTTCATTGGGGAATTCAACTCCTTTTTCGATTATTTCTCATGCATTTAGGTCTTGTGCATTATGAAATTACGCATCCATTGCTTCCAATAGCTGAAATTGCTTCCATTGAAGAATGGTGCTCGATTTGTTGAACATGTTTCAACCGGTACATTGTCTCCATTGATTACCATTTGGATCTTTGGTGATAAGCTATTAAATTTCTTCATAACACACCTGCTTTTATACCAATTGTTATTCAACTAGAGAGAAGGGGTAAATAGTTGAATATGAACTTTTTGAAACCTTTTGAAACTTTAAAACAATATAACAGTAAGTGAAAAGCAAATAAAGAAGATACAGAGAATTTTTATAATAGTTCTACCAAATCTGATGTACGTCCACTCCCAAGCTCCTCCTGGATTTTTCACTAAATGTTTAGATTACAAACGTGATTATAGGTTCAAGTTAACCTTATATAGTGTTACGTCTGAATACCAGAATTCAATCTTACTCAAACTAAATTTGACTTCTCTAGACTTAAGGCAATGACACTCACTCCTTAATCTTTGACATTGAGGGTTGTTGTCCTCAGATTTGACAATGTGGGAAAATAACAAAGACAATTAAGACGGTTGAAAATTTTAAGTGCACAGTGAAAAATTTTCAGAGTATTCAATATCGCATTCAATTCTCATCTCGTTTCGTGTCGTTGTGCCTCATAACCCTCTCTATTTTTTACTTCTCACTATTTATTAAGGCATTGAATAGATCCATTGAGGGTTGGTGGTAGTTGTTGCATTCGAACGTTAGACATTAATTTCTGTCATTAAAAGTTCTACAACTGTTCCTTCGTTCGTACTGAATCTTCGTTCCTTTTATTAGCCCCTCTTTTAAATAGGCCAATCAAAACTTTGTTTGCATTGCATTTGAATATTAGTTTTGACAGAAAAGGAAACATTTCAGAAATCGAAGAAATAAGAAGTCCGTTAGGTTCAAAATTGTGTTCCAGATCTGATTTCTGATACACACAGATCGACAAACTTAACGTGAACATCGACCTGAATTTGAAACATTTCTAGTATATTTCTATGAGAACAAGTCGACAAAAGGCTATTATAGGTCGACAAGAGGCTATTATAGGTCGACAAGGATGTGTGCTAAATAAAATTGGTGGACATATGATTTTTAATTGGTCAATGTGTTCAAATTTGTGGACAAGTTTTCAGCCATGTCGATGTATAATATTTTAGATTTTGTAAAGAGTAGGTCGACAAGTCATTTTAATGTATCGACATGTTCCTATTTAGATAATAAATTGGTCGACGTGTGTAATTTAATTGATCGATGTGCATATGCTGCGTCAACAAGAAGAGAGCAGGTCGATGTGTGATTTAATGAGTAAACAAATATCAGGTCGATAGGTCTTACAACATACATCGACATACTACTATACAATTACAAATTGGTAAACCTGGAAAGGAGAATTGGTCGATGTGTATTTTATTGGTCGACAACAAAAATGATAGGTCAATGTGAGTATTATGAAGACAGAATTCAATAGGTTTATGTGTTGTCAAACAGGTTGATATATCACTATTCATTTGTTAAATTGGTCAACGTGTCTAAATGAATTGGTTGATGTGTTTTGGCTAGGTCGACAAGTATAGTGACAGGTTGATATGTGTATTTCAGAGTAAAACACCAATAGGTTGATGTGTTATCCATACAGGTTGATGTGTTCTTGTTCATTTATGAAATTGGTCGACATGATATTTGAAATTGGTGGACATGATACTGTTTAGGTTGATGTGTTGTAAAACAGGTTGATATGTTTTTACAAACCAGGTTGATGTGTGCAGATAATAGGTTGATGTGTCGCTATTCACAAATGAAATTGATTGATATGCTGAGGTGAATTGATCGATGTGTCACTGTTTCTATAGTTTCATGTCAACAAAACTTGTGCTCAGGTCGATATATTGAAATGTCTGATCTATGAGACATTTATTGTTCAGGTCGATGCATGCTTGTGTGGGTCAAAGTGTTTAGACACTTGTTTATATAGAAGTCATTTAACTCAAGTCGACAAGAACAACAAACGAGTCGATGTGTTGTGTGAAAGTCATGAATTGGTCGACACAGTACTTATAATTGGTGGACTTGCTATGCAGGTCGTTGTGTTTTCTAACTAGATCGACCTATACTATAAATTTTTGAATTTTCTAACTATTTTTCTTTTTTTCTTAAACTATTTTTCTTTTAATCTTTCATCATCAAAACTCTAATAGGTCAACAATATTTACAGAAGAGTACTCCACGATTCTGCAAAGAAAGATGCCATTGAAACTCAATAATCCAACGAGATTCTCTATTCATTGCACTATTGACCAAACTGATTTTTTTTAAATTTTATGTGATCTTGTGTTGGTGTGAATATCATGCCTTATTCCATATTCTCTATATTAGTTATAAATGAATGTCGACCAACTAATATTTCTTTATAATTAGTTGATAAAAATATAAAATATCAAAGAGGCATTGTCAAGAATATACTAATTAAAATTGATAAATTTATTTTTGTTGTCGATTTTGTTGTCTTGAATATGGATGATGATGAAGAGTGTACTTCTTTGATTCTAGGTTGACATTTTCTTGTTACTGCATCAACCCAGATGATATTTATACTGGGAAGTTAATTTTGCGAGTTAAAAATTAAAAAAATTGAGTTCCATGTTTTTCATTCCAAGAGAAATTTTGATAAACAAGATGTTTTGAGAGTGGATTACATTGATAGGATTACTGAACATGATCATGAACTTAATGTCTTTTATTCTGGTGATTCTCTTGAAAATTACATTATTAATTCATTGCATGTACATCACGACTTCTTAGACTATGAATAAGTTGATGAATTTTGGGTGTGAATTTAATTGAATTTCAACCAAAAATGAGCCTTGATAAAGGGAGAAAAAAAAAAGATGTTGCGGTTAAATAAGCTAGAAGAATGGCAGAATGAGGCATATAAGGATGTGTAAATTTATAAGAAAATGACAAAGGCATGGCATGATATAATGAATGGATATAGTGTCATGATCAATGAGGACGAAAAAAGTTGTTAAAGAGAAAGTTGTAAATTTATCTACTTTATTAAGGGAGTTTTTTGTTCTTTTTCTTTTAATTTTATTATTTCATTTATTATTTATATTGCATATTCGTAGACAATGCTTGGTTTAAGTTTGAAGTAGCATGCATGCATTTTTTTTTTTTTTGATTTTTTAGGAAATTTTTTGAAAAAAAATTAAAAAAAGTTGAGTTTTTGCTGAATTATTTTCCATACCAATAAAATTTTCTTGAATTTTCTAATCTTTATGTATTACTTGATTTGAGTCGGATTGTATGAAGAATGATTAATATTAGTGGTTATTTGGTATATGATTAGCCATTGATCTTTTAATGGTTGATTTGAAAGATATACATATAATATTTGACAGAAAATTTATCAAAGTGAGTATTTGAGCCTTAAAGAGTAATTTTGTGCTATGATTTTTCTTGTTGAGTATATATCACACGTGGTTTGGTTGTTGTAGAACTTCCTTCATTATGCATGTCAAAATTTCATTTTTTATTTTTATACACTAAAATACTTAAAATACCTAAATTTACATACTTTTGATTTTCAAAAAAAAAAAAAAAAACTATCCCTAACATTTTATATCCTCTAGTTAACCCATTTGAGTCTAAACTATTTCTTTCTTAAATTATCCACATAATTATCCCATAACTTATTTTTTTTAATTCTAGATTTTGAACCCAAAATTCACTAATATACTTATAGTTGATAATATAACACTATATTTTTAGGTATAATTTTTTTTTTTTATGTTGAAGTCTATATATGTTTTTATGCATTATCACATAGAATTGCAAAAAAAAAATGTAAGGAAAAAAAACAACCAAATTTAAAAAGGACAAGGAAAAAAAAAGATAGTACTAGTTTAAAAAAAACTGAAAAAAAGAAAAAAAGAAAAAAAGAAAAAAAAAATTGAGAAAAAGCATTTGATTTTTGGATATTCTTCACTCTTATAGTGGAGTTTCATTTCATATTTTTTACTTTGGAGGAGAGATATGTTACATATGTGGAGTTGGAGTACTATTACATATTTTGGGATTAGTTACGAAAGTTGGTATTTTTTTTTACTTTGATATAAAGAATGTCATGTTATGATATTTGAGTATTTTTAGTAAATTATTTTAATCCAATATTTATGCCTATTTGTTTTACCCTTTACCCTAACCCCAATCTCATTACAACCAAATAAAATATATTTTGATTGGTATATGGATTTCATATATTTAAGTGTTGGAAATTTGATATATCAGCAAACATATAGTAATGCCATTTCACTATGTTGATTAGATCGATACACAAACCCATTCCATAAAATTGAGTGTATTGAGTAGTTGATCTTTATTCTATTGAGTGAACCAATTTGAGAGTAAATGAATCTTATATTGTTTTTTATTTTGATGAGACTATAGTAAATGTAATAGTTGTTCTATTACTGAATGTTATGAAGTATTGTTTGTTTTGATTGCAATTTTAGTTTGAATTTGTTATATGCATGTTTAGAATTTTGGAAAAGTTGAATTGGTTTTGTAAAGAAAAGGAAAAAAATTGTTTTGGTTATTGTTCTTACTTGAGGACAATTGAATATTCAAGAGTGGGGGTTTAGAAAATAATAATTTTTATATAGTCGAATTATATTATTTTAATCTTTATTTATGAATTTTAGAACTATTTTAGACCTTAATTTGTAATATTACACTAATTAATTTCGTAAATTTTGATTTAGGAAATATTAGGGTTATTCAAGGAAATTTGGACTTGACAGACAGTTGCTAATATCTTGGGTATAACTTTCAGCTCTGATATTCGATTGTGATGATTCGGATGAAAACTAGAATTCAAGGCCTACAAATCTTTTAAAGAGTCCAAAAGTTAATTCAGACCATAACTTATCTGAAAATTGAGTCCAATATTCTGTAGTGCTGAAAAGACAAGTCCTTGTTAAAGAAGGCAACTATTTGAGTTTTAAGAGATTTAAGAGATAAAGTTGCTGAAATTCCAGGAGTCTTCAAATTTAAGGATAGAAATGAAGTTTCCAAATCTTGGAGAAGAAAGAAGATAATATTTATCACAACAAGAATAAGTCTCTAAATCAAACAACAACACCAAGTTTTCAAGATTTCACAACTTAGGATTTTTGTCCAATAAATAAGAGGGTATCCCCAAGATAGAAGCCTACCACATACTCTCCATACTGATTTCTTGATGTTCTTGATTTTCTTTTTTATGTCGTATTAATTTTCTTGCTCCTAGGACTAGACGGATTCTATCTTTTAATTAATTGCATGGATTGAATTTATTTTAAGTTTTATTGGCATGATTATTTTTTGATAAGTTTTATTATTGATCTTAATGCTTCAAATGCATATAATCCTGTATTTATATGATTTGAGATTGAATACATATATGACCAATATAATCGCAGATGATTTGTTCAATAAAATCCACATAAAATTATAACATCAATGAAAGATTAATTTTGTATGTGAGAATTTAATGTAAAACCTAAATTACAATTTTCTCTAGAATTTAATGCAATCCAATTTAATCAAAATTGTATAATCATTAGGTTTTGATTAGTCGAATTAAGAATTTATTCCATAACCATTTGGTGAAATCTAATTTTGGAAAACTTGCATCTTCTGCAATAAATCATTAGCCAATAAATTTAAGGGATTGAAAATATTGGTCCTGTGAAAGAATAAAATAGATATTGATGTCCTAGGGTATAATTTACATTGAGTTTAATCGTTCAATATTTCGGTTTCTAGGATTTCTTTTATTCATATTTGGGTTTCGGTCTGTCCAACTCAGGTTGGATAATTCATAGTTGGTAATCCAAAATATTCTCGTGCGAACAACATTTGCTCGCATTATACTCAACACTCAACTAGGGTATACTTACTCGAAATCTTGACATCAAAATCGCATATCACTCATCATCCATGAAGGCCCACGAAACTCTAATCACAAAGGTTCTTCGCTTGGGTCAACAAAGTAGTTTATTTATGAAGCAAAGCCCATCTCCAATAGATTGGCATTGTTTGTGGGAACAGACTAATTGTTTGGCTGAAAAAACTTTGCACCCTTTTTTGTTCCATCTTTCCTATCGCCATCGTGTCAAGAACTAAAAAGCTGATTATTGGTTTCAATGATGACAACGTAGCAGGCGTTGACCCAGATCGACACAACCCACTTGTCATCATCGCCAAAATAGGCCAAAACATTATGAGAAGAGTCTTTGTCGATCAAGGGGCAAGCTATGATCTTCTCTATTAGGATGTCTTTAAATAGATGGGCTTCAATCAATCGTACCTTCAACCCCTTCTAGACCTTTGATGGGACTCTCTAATGAGTGGCTATACCACGAGGGTCTTATTTCACTCCTGGTGATCTTGGAAGCGCCTCCGAACCATGTCACCACCAAAACCACCTTTGATGTGGTTAAACATTCATCCCTCTATAATGCCATCTTGGGCCACCCCTATTTAGATGGATTAGAAGTTTGCCAAGTACCATGCATATAAAGATCAAATTTTAATTATTGCAACACTCAATTGTGACACTGATCCTCAAAATGCCTTCGTACTAAAAAAGGAAAAGAAGAATTTCTTAATAGAAACCATGAAACTCAGAGATGATATCAAATAGGTTCCTAAACCCAAGCCTGGTGAGGAGGTGTCAAGGTCCCAATCATGAATTGCTCAAATCAGAACTCATCCACTAACACACCTCTGGGATGCAATAAAAGAATGCTCACGACGACATGCCAAAATCTTCGTATGGTTGCCCGAAGACATGCTATGTATCCATCCGCCGGTGATCATTCATAAACTGACAGTGGATGCCATTTGCAAGCTAGTGAAATAAAAGAAGGGGGTATTTGCACCGGAACGCTAGCAAGAAATACATGAAAAAGTGCAAAAGCTCCTAGTAGTGAACTTTATGAGAGAAGTAAAATATCCTAAGTGGTTAGCGAATGTGGTCATAGTGAAAAAAGTGAACGACAAGTAAAGAATATGTGTCAACTTCGTCGATCTCAATAAGGCATACCCAAAGGATAGCCATCCACTTCTCAGTATCGACAAATTTGTAGACAACTCATCAGGTCACCAGCTCCTAAGTTTCATGAATGCGTACTCTAGCTATAACCAGGAACACATGGCCCCAGAATATAAAGAAAAAATAGCTTCATTATGGAGTTCGACACCTACTATTATAAACTCATACCATTCAGCTTAAAAAACACAAGAGCAACCTTCCAATAGTTGGTCTACAAGGTTTTTAGCAAATAGTTCGACAGGAATGTAGAGGCCTATAAAGACAATATGCTCATCAAGAGTACTAGTCCAAAGGGCCATGTAGTAGATCTCAAGGAAACATTTCAGATCCAGGAACATTACAACATGAAGCTGAACCTAGCCCAGTGCACTTTCGGGATCATATCAGGTGTCACACCCCGATCCTCAATCGAAGGCTGTGAACAGCCACCCGTTATCTTGTATGTTGTCCATCACACGACATACATACTGAGACAATGCAAAACTAACATCTTCACCTGTTTAAAACCTATTTTTCCTCAAAATCTAATTTTCCAAGTAAGAGACATTTAAAATGCAACACTGTATCTCGATGCATAAATATACAACGAGTTCGAGAGTTTCAATTTATATTTACAATAACATAATTACAATCATCCCATAAAATATACATGACCATTCTATGGACCTCAAGTATGTACATTATTCAACTTCATCACGGAAGAATGGTTGGTACCAAACCCAAAACTCGATATCTGCAAAATATATATATCAAGTATGTTGAAAGCATCTTGACAAGTCTCCCTGCCAAGTCTGTCATCATAGGAAAGTATGGGGTGAGTGTTAAGAAAAATACTCAGCGAGTGAGAGGATCGACATTATGTTATCAATAGTAAGTGTGAGCACGGAGCGTCAAAATACATTCTTAAAACATGATGATATTATAAATCGAGTATGGCATTTTTATAAATCAGGTAATCATGTATCATACATTAATATATCAATATATGCATCACTTTACATTTCGAAAATCATTTAGAACTTGCCAATAAAATATTCTCGACAAAGGTCTACCATGACTAATAACAAGAGCATTGGGGTTTATATGCAAGTATAAAAGCATTTAACTCTCTACCTCAGTGTTGGCCACGAGCCTCACCAAGGGCTAGCTCGTGTCTGCGCGCATACACATAATCAATCATATATAGAATCTCACCCGGTGCTAAACAGTGGCATCACACATATTCTTCCCGATTTGGTTCAACCAGCCGCAACTATACATATGACATTTGGGAATACCTCCTACAAAAACGTATCCGGACACAATGGGTGCCTCTACAAACGCCCTTCGTAGCTACGGTAGTCCATCAAGGACATCATCACATCATCACATCATCATATCATCACATCATCAGTAGACATCCGGCCCATACATTTCAATTAAACAATTTCAATTCAGTGTGCCAATGCAATAGAAGCATATAAATCATATCAAGTTTTTAAAGAGTGGCATGATGTCATTTGAACACAATTTATGGATGCATATCATTTGAATTAATTATTTGAAACACTCCAATGATCACAAAGAAAAGTATTTATAAAATATAGATCAAATCTCATACTTTTACACATGTCATAAAATATGTTATTTTAAAAATCTATAAAACATGTATTTTTGCTCAATCAAGAATATAGTATCAAAATCTCACTCATTTATACGGGAGGGTATCTCACTCCCTGAAATTCACCACATTTGTAAGAAGTGTGCTCCCCACGTTTGGTCACCAAGCATGTCACTACAATGGCAATACAAAATATATATAATTTGTGTCATAAAATTGAAAAATATTATATTAAATTGTATTCTAAATTAATCTTTCGCCTAGAATCAAGGCTTAGGACGTCATAGATAATCTTCTAATGTATACACATGCTGTCCCTTTTTCTTACTAGCCAACCAACAACTTCAATGCTCATTTCCGAAAGCATACAATTCAACCCACAAGTTTCAAAATTTTTGCATGTTTAAGGTTTCAATTCCCTTTTACACATTGTGCATTCCAAACTTTAAAATGCACATTTTCTCATGCATGTATCCTCAGTTTCAATGTTTCCCATACCTTTCTAACAAAACAATGTCACTTTAAACCATCAAAACCATTACTCCTTCAAAAGATTTCACATTCTACAATCAATACACATACACATGCTCATACACTTTCCTTACATTCTCGGTTACTTACCAAACTACTACACATTTTATCTCATCACTTTCGCACATATATACAACTATACATGCTCACACACACAAATTCATCACCACTTGCCCAAAAATTTTGCACATACTAAACCTCATCCCTTGGCCTTTAAGTTAGTCTTCTTGCACAACAACACCCATTTGATTTCAAGCAACAAATACAATTACATACTCATAATCTCATTCAAATTTCTACACACACGACTCACAAAATGCAGGACAAGTTTTCAGCTCACTAATATACCTTTCTCTCCTTTAAATTCTTAGCCAAACACAACCAAATTTATATACACATTTCTCACATCAATTAAATCAACAACCACACTCATCACTTTTGCATCAAAATTCTGCAAACATAATTTTCCTTTTGAAAACTACATTCAGCTCACAAAACATATTATTTTCATCCCAATTCTCGGCCACACAAGGTTCAAATTTTCTGCACACATTTCTCATGGTTCATTTTGGTTCCTTTTACACTCTAAGTTATAGAATCATGCCAAAATATCATATTAAAAACATTCTCACAAGGTTCAAAATTTTCAGCAACGTGTAAAATTTCTCTTTACCTCAAGATTGGATGTTTCAAGCCCAACCAAAATTTTTCTTCACAATATCTCCTTCTCTCCCTTGCTCCTAGCTCTCGATCAACATAAGTTCACCAAGTTAGCCTCCTTCTTTTGACTCCAAAACAAGGTATGTTATATTAGGGTTTAAAAAGGATGAATCTACACAAAAATTTCAAAGTGGTGTTTGAAGAAATCAAACCTTTCTTCAATGGAGTTGCTCTCGGCTCCCTCTTGCTCTTCACTATACAAAACTCCTCCTTTTGCTTCACTAGCCATCAAACCTTTTCAAGATCTATTCTAAGCTCTAGGATTACTTGGTCACAAACAAGTGTTCATTCTCTCTCCCAACAAGAAGCACATGGTTTTGCTCTTTTCTCCTTCTACAAATACTTTCTCACACAACAACTCACCTCATTTATTAATTGCATGTCCCCCAACTGCCAAGATCCAAAAGCCCAAAATTTTGATCCCATTCCAAGCCAAATCCTCACCATTGGTATGTTTTCAAGAAAACCCATACATTTCACTCAATGAATAGTATCTGGTCTTCCATTAATTCAATCCAAGGGCTCAAATTAATTCATCTCACTTCAACCCAATTTCCATCCTTAGATTAACTCTTCAAAGTCCAAAGATTTTCTTCTCTCTCTCTCTCATGTTTTCTCTCACTTTCCCACTCTCTTCTTCCTTGTTGGTCACAGTTTGGGAGGGGAACACTTGTGCTAATTTGCTTCAATCTCCACCATTGATCATCTCAAGGTTTATTCTTCGCCATTGGATCATTTTATACCGACAACGATTTATTTTCTCTCACTTTTTAAACCCAATAGTTAAAACCTAATTATAAATAAACCAAAGATCCTAATCACCCACTCACACTACAACTTTATTAGTTGTTTATTTCTTCTAAATTCTTATTAATTGCAAATAAGTGACCCCGAAAATTTTCAAAGTTTTAAGTTAGACCAAAAATCTTGTATTAGACCTAATTTAATTTATCTCACGTCAAAATGTGGTAGTTTAGCCTTTTCGAGACACATTCAACCCAACTGGGGTTTTACTAGTGATTTTTTGAAAAATTTATGATTTAACTCTACGAATTAAGATCTATCCAAATGTAAGTTTTCCATACACTCTAGAGTCATCCTCCTTATTATTGAACCATTGGTGGTCATTTTAGAAATTTTTGAATTTCTGGCGATTGGGTCAAAATTTTTGGGAATGGTTTTAGCGGAAAAAAAAAATTTCTTAATGATTTGCTACATAGAATATGAGTAATAGTATATATAAAATGAAGAGGAGTATAATAGTGCGTATACTGAGGTGTCGGTGTTACATCAAACAAGTTACTGGGCTTCTTTATCACAAACCAAGGAATCGAGACCAACCCGGAGAAGATTTAAGCCATCCTGGACATGGCACTACCCAGGACATTAAAGGAGATGCAATGTCTCACCAAGCACATTGTAGCTTTGAGTCGATTTATGTTAAAAGTTGTAAGGTCTTATTTTGTGAAAATATTAAAATATGTATTTGCATTTATATTTTATTGAACGTACTTAAATTTTTCGCATCACACTATGATAAAATTCTTTGATTTTCTTTTATTTGCGATGCATGTTTCAAATTTTATATTTATGGTTTTAAATAAAGATCGAGCATATTAAAATTAACATAGGCTAGTGGGATATATCGATGAATGAGAGCAGTTGGAATGAGCAAAAAAAAAAAGAACCGAATTAGGGTTTTATGTGGGACCCACCAAAGGAAAAAAATAATAAAAATGAAAATGAATTTAAAAAGAAAAAAAAAGATACCATGACACATCATTATCCACTACACGGCACTCTTATCTTTGATACCTCACATGCTTAGGGGAACCACAATCCACTTAGAATTGAAATAAGAGAGGGAGAAAGAGATTAAGATACAATCTTCTTTTTCCTAAAAGTCTATTTTCGGATTTCACCTTTCTCCTCCACAAACCCACCCTAAACTCTATTAAAACAACTATTTGAACTTGACATAAATCACCTCCATCCATATATATGTTAACTCTAGCATTTAGGTAGCAAAAAGAAATATATAATATCTATAGAACAAGCTGAAAAATACATAGAGAACAAGAAGGTTGAAGAAACTAATTAGAAGTGGACTTTGAAGCTTGGAAAGGTAAATACCATGCTTGTGTTATTTCTTTGACATCTAATATTTGTTTAATATGTCTTTAGATTGTTTATAGTGTTTAAATAAGGATAGAATGAAAAAAGAAAGGAAAATCTCATTTTAGAACATTAAAAAATAGAAGAAAACCATGATTTAATATTTTGGATAGTATGACCATACTCAGTTCTTTATTCAATATCTTTTTCTCAACAATTGCAAATTGAGTAAGGTTTTCTTTTAAAGACACTAGACTTCTATAGATTTAAAATGACATATAATTCAAAGAGTTTCATGAAAATTTGAATTTTTGGTAAATTTTAGAAATAACAAGATCTCTATAAAAAAAAAGCTCTATTTTGCAGCATGACCATGTTTTATTCGTTATTAAATATCTTTTTCTACACATTTGCAAATCGAGTAGGGTTTTTTTCTAAAATATTAGACTTCCATAACTTTAAAATGATATATAATTCAAAGAATTTCATTAAGAAATAAATTTTTGATAAATTTTCAAAATGATACGTTTTCTGTAGAAAAATTATCATGTTTCTGCCTAGCTGCCTTCTAAGCTAAATTAGGCTAACCTCGGAACACAAATATTATAGCCTTATATGTGGAGAAGAAGTTATATTAATTTTTCTATGACTACGCAAGTTGTATTGTGAATATTGGGTTGTAATATTGTTTGATGTGGTTTTCTCTATGTAATTGGAATTGAAACTTACTACAAATATAAAAGTTGTAACCCTAAACCTTAATTTTGTGTGACAACTGGATTCATCTCAATCCAAATATTGCAGCCTAAGATATGGCAATATTATCAAAACTTGTTTGTGCTAGAAACTCATTGAAATAACTTATTGGAGTACTATGAGTTAGTTGACTATAAGTACTACATATTCGTGATATTTTGTTATGGATCCTATGTAATCCTTGTGATAAATTAGGATTTTTGTGATCATTATCTCATGTGAACATAAAGTAATATAAAGAAAAAATAATATTATGATAATTTCTCTGAAAGTTTTATGAAACCAACGGGTGAACCTTGAGGAGCTATGGTTGTATCTTTTCTCCCTATGAGGGTAGAATTAGAAGCAGATGACGTGTTTGATGTGTTTAATCTAAAAAAACCTAATTTAATTTAGGAATACCAAATTTTGACTTGTTCTTCCAGACCCTCATACACTAAATTGGTACGACATTACATTCCTTTTTTTGGATATCAATTTCAAATTTGAACAATAAATATAGAGAAGGATAATGAATCTAGAGCAGTAATTATACTTATTTCTTTGGGATTGTTTGAGATAACGTATATCTTTTGTGTACTCTTTAATGTTACACTATTTGCATGCTAATATTGATATTCTTATGCCTAATTACTTGTTATGCATGCTATTAGTCCCCCGTATACTTGCTTAGCTTACATTGATCTCGATATCCTTGTTTTTAGGAGATCAAGGAGACAAAAGGGAATCACAGGGTAGAGGCTTTTGAGTCAAGAGATTTCAATCCCTACTCATTTCCGACCCACTTATATTATTAAGGCATATTATTCTTGTATTTCTTTTGGATTTGTATAAGTAATTTGTCATATGTAAACACAAAGTCAAAGGCCAAGCAGAGCCTTATATGTATAGTTTTATTTATATTATGACTTCATACCAGGTATGTTATTAAATGGCCTAGAGAGCCATTAATACATGTTTATTTGACATTAGAGATATTCTGTTTGTTTTATCAAATTTTATATTAACCTCAAATAACCAAATAGTTACTAAATAGGGGAGATTTTGCCGTTATTTTATTTGAAAAAAATAAATAACTTCTTTTCTTTTAATATAAATCTCTTTCCGTATTATCACACACGGGGAGTACGACTGTTGCAAATCTAGACATTGTATTTTAATCTTGTTGGTTATTTCTGCATTTGAATGTTTATTCCCTTTTGCTGGGTGTGCGATGCCTGGATAGTAGGTCGTCACAAAAGTGGAGAAAAGATACAAGCATTTCTTCAATGCTTTGAAGAAGTCTAAAAAATTTGTATGTATACTGGAATGCCAAACAACCTTCGACATGCTCAAGGAGTACCTTTTGTCTCCCTCTCTGCTCTCTTGGCCCATTCTAAGCGAAAAACTTTATATTTACTTATCTATCTTTGATTGAGTCCTCTGTTTTGCACTTGTAAGATAAGATGCCACAGTACAAAGACCAGTGTATTTTGTTTGCCGGGTGCTCCAGAGTTGAAGATGAATCATAGGCCTATCGAGAAGATGGCATTACCCTCGTAGCAACTTCTTGGCGCCTTCAACCCTACTTCCAGGCATACACAATCGTGGTTCTGACTGATTAGCCGCTAAGTTAGATCCCATAGAAAATGGACACCTCAAGCCAACCCACCAAATGGATCATCAAGCGCGATGAATTTTGAGTATTAGCCGGTACCCGCCATCAAAGGTTAGGCCCTAGCTAGCTTTATCCTTAAATGCATGCTTCCAAACCACACTGAACAAGTCAATCATGATCATCTAAAGGAGTGTTTATAACCAACAAGGACCTTGCATGTAGAAAGGTCCTCCAACTAATTAGAGAGCTGTATTGTGCTCATCCTAATGGGTCCGATGACTTCAAAGCGGAATATACACTACGCTTCGACTTTCAAGCTTCCAATAACCAAGCATGAAACACTCTTGATAGGACTACTAATCACAGTACTATTGGGAGCTCAAGACATCTGAGTCTTCACCGACAGCCAATTCTTGGAACATATGAAACCAAAGAACCAATGATGGCAAAGTACCTCGCCAAACCTCATGAGGTAATAAGCAAGTTCAACAAGGATGATATACAACAAATCCCTAAATCCAAGAATACTAGAACCGAGATGCTCTTCAAGCTTGCTAGTTCGGATTCAGTCGCCACCAGTCGAACAATCTACATCAAGACCATTTTATACTCATGTATCAACAAACCAGAGCAGATTCTGAAGCTAAAAAACTCACTAAGCTGGAAAGATCCCATCCAAGCTTATCTAAAGGATGGTCAACTACCAAACTTACTACAATAGGCAGCAAAGGTTAAGCGTAAAGTTGCACATTGTGCCATCACCAATGGGGCTCTCCACAAGAAATCCTTTATTCACCATTATCTTAAATGTCTGACGCCTGAGGAAGGGAACTATGTTCTTAAAAAAATTCTTGAAAGAGTATGTAGGAACTATTTATATGCCAGGAACCTAGCCAATAAGCCCTTATGCCACGGATTCTTCTTTCCCAAATTAAGGCTGATGCAAAAAACCATATCAAAAAATGTGATAAATGCCAGTTCTTCTCCTCGATGCCTCGTCAACCCTTCTCTAAGTTCTATCTGTTTACGAGTCCATGGCCGTTCACACATTGAGGGATAGACATACTGGGGCCATTCCCTCAAGCAATTGGGCAACGAAAGCTTCTTATCCCGACCATAGATTGCTTCACCAAGTGGGTAGAAGCCCAACCACTAACTCAAATATTAGCCGGCAAGATTCAAATCTTCATGTGAGTGTCCATCATCACCAGGTTTAGCCTACCTCATGTCATCGTCATCGACAATGGCAAGCAGTTTGACAATAAAAGTTTTAGAGAATTCTGCAGTAACTATGCCTTGAACAATCACAAGGGAAACACCATTCAATTTAACTTACGGATATGAAGCAGCCATATAGGTGGAAATAGGAATTCACTCGTTGCTTGTAAAGCAATATTAGCCAAAGTCAAATGAGCCCGCACTACGCAAAGGACTCGATCTCTTGCCATAATTGTGTGACACCATGTCCACTCAAATAGCAGCCTATCAATAATAGATGGCCAGATATTATAACAAAAGGGCGAGAGCTAGAATGTTCAAGCTGGGAGATCTAGTTATTCAGAGAATAGAGGCAAGGGGCCAACCTCAACCAGGAGATAAACTTACACCTAATTAGGAAGGCCTGTATCGAGTGTGTTCAGTAGTTCACCCTAGTACATATTGCCTTAGTCACTTAGATAGTTCTGCCATACCTAGAACATAGAATTCAAATAATTTGCAAATCTATTACCAGTTCAATCTCTCAACATTCTCTCAGCAATGGGTCCTATACGATTCCTAGCACTCAATCGGGTTGGTGCAACCCCCTCTTTCGATTCAATGCATCATGCAGGCCTTACAGGATGTAACCCCTCACCTCTCGGCTCTACACCATATAGCATACAAGCAGAATCTAACTCTTGCTCTCTTGGCTTCAATGCTCAGAAAGGTTCTAACAACCCCTCTCAATTACCATGCACTTGAAAGCAACACGTGATCAACAAGATACCAAGAACACAACAATGACTAAGAAAAAAACTCTCTTTTCATTTATTCATTCTAGTTTCTATACAAAAGAAAGTTGAAGAACAACAAATGACAGATGAAATTCATGTCAATCTTTACACATTAAGGAGTACCTCATTAGAGGCCGTAGACAGAAAAAGCCTGAGAAATCCAAACCCTTGCCCTGTAGACTAGGTATGCCCCTTATACTTAGATTCATCTAGAATGCTACTATCTACACTAAATACAACATGTAGAAAATTAACTGCGTTCTTAATACATAGCAAGTGCTAACCTTCAGTTCAAGAAATGCTTGAAAACCCATATAACAGAACTATCAGCCTCCTGTAAGATACAAAACTTTTTCCTGCAAATCACACAGCCTATAGGCTCACAGATAAGAATGGAAACATTACCATGGGGAGCAACTGACGATGACCATGCAAATCCCTTTGCATTGTCAAGATCATGCGCCCCTCAACATGTTTAAACTTTATTCTTGTTTCCTTCTCTTACTCCTTCCAGGAACAAAAAACTATGTTTGGGATGCTCAGTGAATGGTAGATTTATAAAATTAGTTTAAAATTTTCATATTTTGCTACTTTGTTTGAAATTTGATGAAACTATAATTATTAATAAATTTTAAACTTTAAAATTATAGTTATGGATACATGTTGATGTGAATGATATACATTATATTTTCATAAGCAGGCATAGAATGTATCATTATTTAAATCTCTTATAGAGATTTCAATAATTTGGTTAATTTAGATAATCAAAATGAATTAACCATCTAATTCGATCAAATAGAATAGTTAATTTTTTGTATATTCGATCAAAATGAATTAAACTATCATTTTTTTATCATTTCAATTACAATTTAGCCAAATTCTCTCCCCTTTCTCAAATATTGTACGGTGAATGTAGCCTCATATTTGTAGAACATCAATGGATAATCAGTTGCAAGCCAACAAAAATTTTAAATTACCTCAAGTCGAGAGACTTCACACTATTAGGAATATTTCACTATTTGTTGCTAATAATAAATTTAATTTATTTAGTAATTATATTGAAAATTATTATCATATAAAGAAAATAATCATATAAATAAGTTTGTAATATAAAATAGAGTACAAAGATATATAATGATCCATATGACCAGCCCCACTTAGTGGCATAAAGAGTTAGCTATTGTTGTTGCAGTAATTATATTAAAGACACCTCATTTTATAGTTCCATCACAACTAAAAACAAGATTTTTTCCAATGGTATTTTCCGACATTTAAGGCATACATCACCAATTTTTTTCTTTCCTTTATGTTTATAGACAAAAATATCAACAAAATTAATTTTTCGTGACATTTCAGAGTCAAAATGTCTCGAAAGTTAATTCCAGTGGAAAAATTAGAAGTGACGGAGACTTTTAACAACATTTTAGTAAAAGCACCAATGGAAGGTTTCATTTTTCTGATGTCTCTTTTGTTAGCAAAGCAAATCTATTGACGTCTAACTCAAATGTTGGGAAACATTGGGAAATTCTTTTAGAGAGAGAGAGACTACATATGTTGGCATTTTTATTTAAAAATATCGGCATATGCAAAATGCTTTCCCGACGTTTTCGAGCAAAACATCAATACCTTTTAAAACCCTCAACCTAACTTCTCTACTATTCTCTCTCTTCTCTCTTTTCCATTGCCTTTTTCTTTATTTGCCACCGCTACTAAAGCTAAAGCTCCCCGCTGAGATAGACGTAGCCATTACTACCTCACTCTCAAAGGAAGGTGCCAGAGGTAAGTTCTTGTACTTTCTCCATTCTCCCTTCGCTCTTTTGCTCTCTCTCCTCACCGTGAGCTCCATTTTTTGGCCAAGGTAAGTTCCTCCATTTTCTACAATTTTGAGCACATTGATGTGTTAGTTACTAATTTTTTATACCCATATATGACTAGGGTTTAGGAAAGGGAAAGAGTAGGACAAAATAAGGACAAAATGGGGCAAAATTATGATTAAATTAAGGTCTTCTCATATTGTTATGTTATAATTAGGGCAAAATTAGAATGAAATTAGTTGAAAATTAAGGCAAATTTAGGTTACATTAGGATCTATTCATATTTTTAATTTAAAAAATATGTGTGTTTATATAAAATAAATATGTATTTTTTTAATATATAAATGTTTATATAAAAGGCAATTCTTTTTCACATTTAGAAGTTGACCTTTGGGAAAGAACAAGGGTTTGGGATTCTTTTTGTTTGGGGAATATTAAATACCAAAAATACCCGATATGGGTGCATGTTCCTGTCACAAAGCAAAGCACTGCAAGTATATTCCAGTAGTCCAGCAAGTATACAACGAAATTAGTTTATTACATAATTATTAAATCAAAATTAGTAATATTCACAAATGATTTTCATTAAAAAATAATTGTTTACTTATATATTTATTTATTTGAGTGTGTATGCTTAAAGACAAAAATGTTATTACGAATTTGTATTTGACTATAAAAGAAATGTTGTTTACATGTCCTTTTTTAACCTAAATCCATAAGCATACAGCCCCTTTTACGTTATGTCACTTCAATTTCTATTTTAAGAAAATAATTCCCCTTCGAATTACAAAGAGTAACAACATAGTTTTGCTCAAATATAACAACAAATGTTTAATATTTTAATGATCTTACATTAGCCGATTACTTTTATGCCTCAAATTACTTTTATACTTAATATTTTCCTAAGAGTAACAATATATGTTGCTTGTGTTCATGCATCGAGCATGAGTATGCTGTATTATATTGAGTGAACATAAAGTGAAACTAGATTCATATTTCTTTAATAGTGGGTAAATATTTTAGAAGTTTTGAGTAAGTAGAGCTTATGCATATAAAGAGGGCCAAACCATGTTGTCATATATATCGATTATTTGACAACAAAATTAGGGCAATTATTTCACATATACATACATGTGTGTGTAATTTGTTTAATAAATTTCTCTCAAAATTGAAATTTATTTTTAATTGAAGTCATGATATGAACAATCCATTCATTTAGAAGTTTGATATTAGTTTAGCAATATATATTAAAAGTCTGCATGTTTTAGAGAAATGGATTTTTTTTTCTTTTGTTTGGTGCTATTTGTTTCAATGATGGACATTGATAGAAGTTTGGTAGGACATAGTTTAGAAGTGATATAGGATTGATAACTTCAACAATTAAAAATGTTTTAAATTAACATTGTCAATATTTTATTTGCTTGGTGAGGCTTTCTTTTGAACTATTAGTATGTAATGTTGAGTAGTGAATATATGAAATTGCTTGTAAAATTGAGCACAATGATTATCGGTTCTTTGTCTTTGTGAATTGCCAAGTTTTATTTGTTTTGGATCAATGCATTTTCTTTTCTTTGCTTTTCTTCTTACCATTTGTTAATATCTAATAATGGTTCGTAAGTTAGAAAAATGGTTACTAAATTAATCTTTAATTACTCTATATGTTTCTTATGTATGTGGGTTTAATGTTCTCTTTGTATATATATAATGTTCACTCATTATATATATTGGTTTTTCTTTTGATTAATATATATGTATAGAAAAGAAATGTTGAGTCTACATAACATTCATTTCTTTCATTACATAGTAAATTCATTATATAAATTCATTTCATTTATTATTGACATTTCATGTTTGTTTCTGGCAAACTAATATGTTACAAATATTTAATTTTTGTACTAAAAACAAACGTAAACATGTCTCTCGGAAGAGAAAAACTTAAGAGAATCATAATGATTGAATCATTCGAAGAAGTAACACAGGCAACGATTGATGAGTGCCCAAATGAAAAAGGAACCACTACTATATAGGACACTGTATTTGGTAATGTATCAAAACTCATTATTAATAAAAGGTACTTTGATTTTGGATGTTTATTAACTTATTACCTCGTATTTTATTCCTGATTGAAATACTTGAGGAAGAGGCACAACCACTCTAAAGGATATATCAGACCTAAGATCGCATCAAATTATAGTATTCTTCAATTCTGAGCTGCAACCCATTAGACAAGAGTCGGAAATACTAGTTAGTTTTTGTGAACTTATAACCAGAAGTTCGTAATTTTATTGTCTTAGTCATAGGGATTGATGTAGCATCCCTGAGACATCGAAAGAACAAGTAAAATCTTTTATAAAGGTAATTTCAAAATTTAAAGTTTTTTTTTCCCTTACTGCAAATATTTCTAATTCTTTTACAATATGTTCTAATTTAAATGTTTTCTTTTAAAGCAAAATTTTTTATTCAAAACAGAAAAAGGGAGTAGTGTTGATGCATTCATTCTCAAATCTATTTGTACAAAATTCAAAGAGTATAAGTATATTTTAAAAAAATATATGTTATGACGAAAACAAGATTGTTGAAGAGATTTCAACAAATGTCCCAAAAGATCACAACCCTTGTGAATAGGAGGTCATAATTTCATACCTATACTCCGGACATGAAAAGATAGTAATATATTTAGAGAAATAACACATTATTTATTTTTATAATCTCACCGTAATAAGTCAAAATATTTTGTTGGAGAAATTTGAAGTAGGGAAACAGAGCAGATTGCAGCACACGTATACACACACTTGCAACTCAAAGTTATTTCCGAGATGGGTGAGGGAATTGGTTAGTATTTTATATACTAATGGCATATTTAGTAGTATTTTTTTAATTGTTAACAATCTAATTTTAGAAATTAGAAATAGTACATCTCCGGTCGAATTGATACAATGCTACTCATAAGAAGAATCATGATTCATATGTGAACTCAAAGTTTGCCGGTGTGATGGCAGGTTACATAAACTTTAGATATCATTTCATAATTTGTTTGCATCATATTTTTTATGAAAAATTATACTATACTAATATTTCTATATGTATTTTTTATACATAGGTACAAGCTAATGAGATGATAGCAACTCAATAAGCCGTCTCAACACAAGAGTCCATCAATCAAATTAAGGACAAAGTGTTTCTTAAGGTTATTGGCAAAGAACGTTAGGGTAGAGTTAGAAATAAAAGAATGAGCTAACACCAAACATCATCATCTTTTCGTACAATAGTTAGCTCTAACAAAAAGTTAACTGAGATGCACCATCAACTAAAGAAAACAAAAAGAAAATTTTCAAATATTGTTTCAAATGTTTACATCAAAATTTCCATACATACAAATACCTCCTCATATGTTAGAAGAGATAATATGCTAGCTGTTGTTCTTTACATAATAGAAATTATATTATGTAATATTTTATACTTATTTTAATTATAAATATATTATTTCTATAGTATGATGATAGTACTTCTAATGAAGGTTGTGGCTCACAATCCATACAAGGGGTGGTCCTATGTCTTGATGCTATTGTGGGACATTGTTTTGCTCATTAACTATTTCTTTGTAATATTATTTGACTTCTAAAATGGTTGTTAATAAATTATTTATTTTTGTTCTTCAAACTTATGTATGAATGGTTGTTTATTTATTTGAAATATACATTATATTTATAATAACGAGTTATTTGTAGTTCAAAGGTAATCAAGACATTATGTTTGCTTAGAGTATGAGTTTTTTATAGTTGATGGTTGATGGTTGTTTGTTTAATAATTGATAGTTGTCTGTTTGATGGTTGATGGTTATTTATTTGAAGTATGAAATACGGATAAAATATGAAGTTTGGAATTATAGTATGAATGTTTGTTGATAATTTTTTTTTTGTTACATAAAAATTCGAATCCTTAATTTTAGGGTTCGGGAAAGGGGATTATCACTACCAAACTATCCCCCTGAGGACGAATGTTTGTCGATAAATATTTCATATTATGGTTGATGACAGTGTGATCAACGGTTTTGGGTTTGGGAGTTACATTAACCATACCTTTAAAAATAAAAAAAAAATAAAAAAAAAAAAGAGAAAACAACTTACCCTTGTCGACATTTTTACAGTAAAATGTCAGTAATTACATATGGGTTGTCAACGTTTCAGTTTCGAAAGGTCGAAAAATCCTTTAGCCTTTGCCAATGTTTCAAGAGTAAAGATTTCTCCTTGTTTGTCTATAAATGTTGGGGAATTTTCTATCCTTTTTCCCGTTGTCAAATTTTTTGATGATGGTTATAAAACATCAAGAATGATAAAAAAAACAAAAACAAAAACAAAACGAGAAAGGTTATATTTTTTGTAATACATCGATTCCCTAACCAACAAATAAAAGAAAACATATTGCACTTTTTTGTGATCATAATTTATACAACTTTTGTATTCGTTGGGCGTTGACAATAATAAATTTGCTAATAAATTTTGAAAAAAACAATAGTTTTTTAAAAGCATGTGTTTACATTTCTTATAAGACATAAAAACCATATATTTAGCTTTTTTATAAAAGAAAAAATGAAGTAGCATCGTGCAATAATTTTGGATCTTATAAATATTTTATCTAATAGATATCCTTATCACAAAAGGAAGTAAAGAAATGGGAAATACGTTAAGGTTGGGGTAGCTAGTGTTTAACCTATGCCTACAAGTCACTCAATCAGTGTAGTGACGTATATCCTGTCAAAAGCTTACAAAAATAAAAAGAAAATTTGTATGAGGTACATAGATGACTAGTAATAGGATTTCCTTTTTTTTCCCTCTCTCCCTCTCTCTCTATGGAACATGAGACTAACTAGGATTTTTTCTTCTTTTGTTGTGCCACCCCTTCATTCCCTGCAAGCATCAAATACTTGTCCCTTCTAGTAAGAGTAGTGCACTCAAAACCCAAAGCATCAGCAAGTTGTCGTTGAATAAAATTAGCAACTTCACGGCTAGACTTACCACTAGCGCAAGTGAGGTGTTTAGGGACTTCACCAAAAATATGAACCTGGTAAATAGGAGTAGGGTTCATCAAGAAGAAGATGGGATCCAAGCATTTAAGCCCGCTTGCTGTAGTACCGTAGAACATGCTCACATGGGTGTTCATAGCAACAGGTACAATCCTATCTGTAAGTTCAGCAAACAAAGAACTGAACCTCAATAAGTAAGGCTCCCTACATGTGGTGCCTTCAGGACAAATCACCAAGTCACCTTCTCCCAATAACTTCTGAATGGTTTCCCCGTCTTGACTTCTGTCCCTTGCCAACCTCACTGTTTTTATTGGAGCTATAAATTCTGACATCTTGCTTAGGCTGTAGGTAACTGCAGTTAACGGCTTCTTTAAAGCTATGCTCAAAAACACAGGATCTAACAGTGTCCTGTGGCTGCACACATAGAGGACATGCTTTTGCTTTTTAGTACTATTTGGCCCATCTTGTGAGCTGCAGACTTTGACTCTCGCTCTCACACCACAAGCCCATAATAAAGGAACCAAGTTGTAAGGCAGGAAGATGCCCACAGAGAGTCTGAACAAGGCAAGGATTGTGCCAAGAGGAAACCACATAAACATGCAGAGAGTAGCCAAGGGTGTTGGCAAGAAAGCAAGCCTTCCATCATGGAAAACAAGAGGCCTAGGGTATTTTTCACTTGGCAATATTGTTGATGTCATTATTGCACTGCTCTTGCCATATTCTCCCTTGTTTACAACGTAGGCTTCCTGTCAGATTCACATTAAAGAGAGAGAGAGAGAGGCTCAGACTATAGAACAACACCACATATACTAATAAATTGATTTCTGCACTAATTTATAAGGTATAGTGACGTCTGTGCAGCTGGCAATAAAGGAAAGAACAATGCCTTGAAGAAAGGAAAATGGAAGTATAATACAAATCATCCAAACGACTCAAATCCATGCGGTCTTGAGTTCAACTCCACTATCGGAGAGGTCATTCATGCTATCTATGTTTTAACACCAAGAGAAGAAACTACAGTTTACTATATTTGTAAATAAATTAATATATAACAATAATTCATCACAATTTTAAAAATATAAAATAAAGGAATTTATTATACCTTGCATAGGGAGATGAAGAGGTGATCATAAAAACCAGGACCTGCAAGGCCAATATCAGGCAATTTTTCTCCAAAATATTCTTTGAGAGCTCTATGCTTTACAAGCATACCACTTTGAGAAAACAAGCCAGTAAAGTAGTTGCCAAAAGTGTGCAGCTCCGTCCCTATAACTTCATCAACACTCAAATATTCCTTGAGAAACCTTTCAACCATAACTCTAGGAATGCTCGTGAACACAATTTTTTTGCCTGTTGAAGCCAAGATTTGGTATGTCAAAAAGTTGAGGTTCTCAAGATAGAACTTAGGCAAAACTGCCCTTGCAACACTCTCCATGTCCTTCACCCTAAGCCCACAAAAGGAAATGAACACCATGACCCTTAATTTGAACTCATACTCCAAAACCCATAAAAAGGGGCATGACAAGAGCAAGAGAAAAGCTCTAAATATGTTCCCACCTTCAAAAGCAACAAGCATGAAATAAGGGAAAAATGAGTGAGACCTCAACAAGGTTCTATGGAAATCACAAACCAAAGTGTGTGGACTTCTATTGTCCAAACTACACTTGGATACACAAGGGAAGATAGAGGATTGTGGTAATGATTTAAGTGATGAGTTTTTCCAAAAGAAGCCATAATTCTTCACTTTCATAGCAGCTCCGTAGCATGAGTTGGCTAGGAGCTGGTATAAGGCCGTGTTTGCTAGTTTGAGAAAAACCATTGGAAAAATGTTTATATCTCTTCTTATATGACTATTAAGAATATAAATATATCAAGTCGAGGAGTGGTTTGGAGAGAGAGAGAGAGAGAGTTAGTTGTGAAGAGAAGATGAAGAGTTGCAGAGACAATTTATAGTGATTTACAAGGGGGAAGGGGAAAGTGCAAGGTTGACGTGGTATTTGGTTAAGCAACTGCAGCCATTAATTGCACCTCTTCAACACCCATTTACATATGTTTTCCTTTCCCATGTTAAAATTTACATTAATACTTTTGTGCTTATATTGTTTTGTGGCTATAAATATTAGTTGTTGTGTCAGTGACCACCTTTGTAATTCCATTGCCTTCTGTGATCATGCGAATAATGTTGCAAACAAAAATTAAAATTTCTTAATTTGAATGAAGTAGATTTGAAAATGCCTATATTCAATTTGGTGGAGGTGGGTTTTACTTCACAAATACCTATTCCGTTGATCCGAGTATGGAACCAGTATTGAGAAATCTTCTAGATCTTTATGAGTGACGAGACTTGCAAATATTGCCAAAGGGTGCTCTAGCAGAGGAGGCTCCGACTCTCAAGTCAAAAAGATCAGTTGTGAAAGAATAAGAAACAAATTGACAAGAGACATGGGATAGTTCTATATTGTCTCTGTATGATAAATACCAAGTTAATGAACATACTTGGTTGGCTTCTTGTACTGAATATATAATAGGCATGCATGGCAAGTCCCGTATATGCTTAGTAATGTAGAAACTCTAATTTCCTTGTAGAAAGATTGTTGAGAAATTTTCAAGATTATAGGGACTTTAATCAAAGATCTAAGAGATTTAAAATTCTACCAATTAAGAAAAATTCAAATTGTCACAAAAATTCTTTACCTTATTAAAAGTGACTACCAAGATATATTTTCTCATTAAGAAAGACTTCTCCAAGAGTAGAGGAGGTTCATATCCGATTAAAAATATTTAAATTTGTTAGAGATTTCCTTCCTTACTGTGTGATCTCAAGTTATCTTATCACATAATAGAGTTATTCTCATATTAATGAAATGTATCTATTAAGGAATGGGCTAACCGAGACACCCGAGGCCGAGAACTCAGTGACCGAGAGGTCAAGAAGTAGCTGGCTACCCTAAAGAATAAGATTGAGAGGGTCAAAATGCATAAGTTAAAGTGCTCAATCGAGAAAGCACTCAACCAAGTGATCGGGAGTGTATTCGATTATTCATGGGCTTTATGGACTCGGGTTATTCTTATCTCATGGTAATAGACCATTGGACTATATACTATCATTTACTCTCCACACCTAAGGCTAACTCAAAGAGGTAGCACTAGGAGTAGAGTTGAGATGATGAGAGTTGGGTAGCTCAGAAAGACGTGGAGAGGAAGCAGTTTTGGGTAAGTGAAATGGGTGCGAAAGTGAAACATTAAATGTGGTAGATGTGGTTGTTTTGAAAGGACGCGGAACGGAAAGGACTTAGAAATAGTGCGTGTTAATGGAACACAAAGGTCGAGGAAATAGAATGGTTGCATGTAAATAGCATTAAATGGGGAACCGACTGCTCCAATTTTGAAGCATGCCGCTTTGTTTGCTAGGCGTCACATTCAAGGCTACTATCTGTTGTTATAAATAGCAGAGGGTAGTGGGGGAGTTTTTTTAGTTCATTGGATAAGACAAAGTTATAAGCTAGAGTTTTGATTCATGTATAATGAAGTGCACGAAAAATAGAGAACATAAGGCATTATTTATCATAGTAACGCTTGAGTATTGGCAAGTTCAAAAATAAAGAGTTTTATATAGTGGTTCTTCTGCATCCCATTGTTAATGGGATGTTTTGAAAAGGGTGTAAAATTATCGATATGAGGTTTCATCAGTAAAGGAACTACCAGTACGAGGATCCATCATGGCATTTGAAAACCTAACACCGTGTTGGCCTGTATATGTGGTTTCAAGGTACCTTGTAGTGGGTGGAGACGTTGCCTCACTTTTTCTATTTCAAATTGGAATGCAGAGGCGTCTCTCCCCTGTAAGGCCTAACAGAGATAGCCAAGCGCTAGGTGCGGTTGGTGGCTTGGTGTTGGCATTTCCTAGGATGAATAAAGAGGATGGGAGAACTAGACATGCGAAGGTGGAGTTAGGAGAATGAACCAACTCTATAAGGTTATGATTCAAGATAAAGATCAAACCTGAATGAGTGTCTCCTTTTTCTCCACAGTTTCCTGCCTGTATATTTTATTCTCTCTATATTTCCCACTTCTCAACTTCCATGCTCTTAATATGCAACCATTATGTTGCTTCTGCTTCTACTTGTATGAATTTTGACTTACTCTGTAAAGATTTTATGGATGAATGAATAAAAAAGTTGTTTTCTTGCACCAAATGTTTTGTTGCTTTATTCTACTAACAGACTTGAATGTCCAACTCCTTGATTTCTTTTTGTATAAACTTCATCATAATTGTCTGTGATTGCCTGATGTTTCCATGGCATGTTAAAACTATTTATTGAGTTGTCTATAATTGCTTGGTAATTGAGATATGGAGTGTTAAAACCTTTCTGAGATGCTTGAATGGAAGTATTGAAAGGCAAGCATAACTTGCACAATGGCCTCTCTATGCCGAGAGGCTAGAATGGCACCTTGCTATGGCCGGCATAAGGCATTGGAATTATAGTGAAAGTGTGGAGGGTGTATAGCCGAGAGAGTACAATAAAGGGTACGAAACCTAGTTAAGGCGTAGAACCAAAAGAAAGAGGGTAAGGAACCATTTACTGTGTTGTGCCAAGATCGCTTGAGGGTGTGGTGTCGAGAGGGTTTGTGGCATTGTGCCAAGAGAGAATTTGATGGCATTGCACCAAATGTGCTCGTTGGTGTTGCGCCAAGAGAAGATTTGATGGTATTACATCGACAGTGCACATTGGCGTTGCACCAAAAGGGATTTTGATAACATTGTATCAAGAGTGCTTGTTGGCATTGCACCAAGAAAGGATTTATGGCATTGTGCGGAGAGTGCTCATTGGTGTTGCGCTAAGAAAAATTTTAATAGCATGGTACCAAAAGTGCTCGTTGGTGCTGTGCCAAAAGAGGATTTGATGGTATTGCTCCAAGAGAGTAGGCCCAGTCTCTCAGTTGGGTGTCATTTTTCATTGACGACAAGCTTAGAGGTGTAGAGCTGAAAGAGTCTGAGTCAGTAAATTACGAGCGTAAGGGTCCAAACTGCTTGTTATTGCATTAGGTAGACAATGACATACAAAACTAATGATGTTATGATTCGATAGATTAAAAGATGACAATTATTAGTACTTGTGAAAGTGATAAAGATTACAAGTATAGAAGCGTAGGTTCTCGAAATTCCATGTTTTGGGCATGATAGAGATGTCCAAATGATTGAGACGATATATTCCTGGGTGAACTACTGAGTGTACTTAATATGGGTCTTCCCAGTTCGTTACAACTTTACCTCTCGGGTCAGGCTATCTTGTAGCTTCCACTTTTCAAAGAACCAAATCTCATAGTTGAGCATTATAGCTTTGAATCTTTTGTTGTAGTATTAGGCCATTTGCTATTGGTAGGCCATCATTCAAGCGGACGCAGTATCCCATGGTTCTGAGAGGAGATATAGTTGTCCGTAATGCTAACTTATTTAATTCTGGCATGTATTGATCAACACACCATGAGTGAATTCCGATCTCTAGTGGGATGATGGCTTCACACCTATAAGTAAGGCTGAATGGAATCTCCCTAATGGCCTTGCAAGCCATAGTCTGGTATACTCAAAGAATAATGTAGAGTTCATCTTCCCATAGGCCTTTTGCCTCCTCCGATACAGTTTTAATCCCTTGAAGGATTATTTGATTGGTGACCCCAGTGAGGCCATTTCCTTATGGGTAGGTGACAAGGGTGAAGCAATGCTATATCTCAAGCTTGTTGCAAAATTTTTTAAAACTTTTGTTACCCAAAGAATACATGGGGTAGACTGAATCTCACAATGATAAATGTCCATATGAAAGTTTGCACCTTGCCGATTGTAATCTGTACCAATGGTTCGACTTCTACCCACTTAGTGAAATAATCTATAATCATGATAAGGAACTAGTATTGTCTAGTAGCTTGCAGGGATAGTCCCAGAATGTCTATCTCCTATTCTGTGAATGACCATGGAGTTGTGATCGGGCAAAATTCAGAAGAAGGTTGGTATGGCACTAAGGAGAATCATTGACACTTGTTACACTTCTTGACATAAATCTCTGCATCAGCCTTCATGGTAAGCAAGAAGAACCCCTGACATCATGATTTGTTGGTGAGGTTTCGAGTGCTGACATGGTTGCCACATACCCCTTCATGAATATTTCTCAAGATATAACTATGCTCCTCTGGTGTCAAGCACATGAGGTATGGGTGCGTTAAGTATTTCTTGTAAAGGGACATGTTGATGATGGTATAATGCACGGCTTAACGTCTGATCTTTGCCACTTCGGGTGTCGAGTTCGATAATTGGCCGCTCCTCAAGTAGTTGTAGATTGGGTCTTTCTAGTTCGGTATGTCATCAGCCTCCAAAATTTGCTCTGGTTCATCAATACTTGAATATGGAAGCGTCTCGATATAGACTGTTTGACTAGTTGCCACCGAGTCAAAGTTAACAAGTTTAGAGAGTATATCAAATCTTGCATTTTCAGATCTAGGAATCTATCTTATATCGATTGGGTTAAACTTGTTCATCTCATCTCAAAATTTATCATCATTAGCTCCTTGGTTTCGTATATCCCCTCGATTTGTTTAACCATGAGATAGCTGTCGGTGAAGAGCCGAATGTCCTTGGTTCCCAATGAGTCTACGATCTGTAGTCTTATCAAAAGTGCTTTATATTCAGCCTGATTGTTCGTGGCTTGAAAATCGAAGTAGAGTGTATATTCCTTTTTGAAGTCCTTATGACCTATTAAGATAAGACTAGCACCACTTCCTGATGAATTAGAGGACCCATCTACATGCAAGGTCCATGATGGCAGGAGGCATTCTTTCAAATGTATCATTAGTGGCTTGTTGAGCTGGATTTGGGAAGATGCATTTAAAGATAAAGTCAGCTAGAGCCTGGCTTTTGATAGTAGATCTTGGTTGATATTTAATATCGAATTTACCAAGTTTGATCTTCCATTTGACAAGCTGGCATGAGATGTCTCTTTTCTGTAGGATCTGCCTTAGGGTCTAGTCTATCAGCACCACCATAGTGTGTACTTGGAGATATGGGCTGAGGCGCCAGGCGATTATAACAAGAGTAAATGCTACCTTCTCTATAGACCTGTAGTCAATTTTTACTTCATGGAGGACCTGGCTAACGTAATACACTATCTTTTGCATTTTAGCATCATATCTTACAAGTACAAAACAAAGAATTCGGTCAAAAATAGATAGGTAAAGATAAAGTTTCTTACTGGGGACAAGCCGAGAGAGTAGAGAAGGTGACGAGAGGTACTCCTTGAGCTAGTCGAAAACGGCCTAACATTCTGACATCCATGAAAACTTTTAATACTTCTTTAAAGTATCAAAGAAGGGTTTGAATTTTTCCCCCGCCTTTGACATGAATCGGCTCAAGGCTATGATCCATCTCATAAGGCATTACACCTCTTTCGGTATTCTAGGCAACGCCATATCTAAGATAGTTTGGATCTTCTCTGAAATGGCCTTAATCTCGATAGGTGACATTAACCAGAGAAATTTTCCCGACGTAATCCCTAATGTACACTTTGCCAACTTTAGTTTCATGTTGTAACATTCCAACGTTTGGAATGTTTCTTCAGGATACGCTATATGGTTCTTGGGACTGGTACTCTTGACTAACATGTCATTGGCATATGCTTTGATGTTTCTGTCAAGCTTCTCACTAAAGACCTTGTTGATTAGTCATTGGAAGGTCACTCCTGCATTCTTCAAACTCAAGGACATGACCTTATAACAATAGGTACCAAACTCCGTAATAAAGTTAGTATTTTCTTCATCTTCTAGGGTTATGTGCATCTAATTGTAACCAGAGTATGTGTCCATGAAACTTAAAAGCTGATAGCTCGATGAAGTGTCTACGAGTTTGTCAATGCTAGGGAGTAGATAGCTATCCTTTAAGCATGCCTTATTGAAGTCTATAAAATCGACACATATCCTCTACTTGTTATTTGCCTTTTTTACCATGACTATGTCTGTTAGCCAATCGTGATATTTTACCTCTTTGATGAAATCTGCAGTCAGAAGTTTCTCAATTTCTTCTTGTACTGCTCGTTTGTATTATAATATAAAGACTCTCTTATTCTACTTCACCGGTTTATGATTCAGATCCATCGTCAATTTATGAACAATTACCGATGGGTGAATTCCAGGCATATCTTCAAGAAACCATGCGAAGACTCTAGAATGTCAGTACAGATAATTGACAATAGTGTCACAAAGAGCAGTCAACAAGTATGCTCCAATTTGGACAGTCTAACTAGGTGTATCTATGATGAGAATCGTGATTACCTCTTCACCTAGTTCAGGTTTAGCGACCTATTCAGTGTTGTCTCTAAATTCCAAAGTATCTATCAAAAGATTGTTTTTTCTTCTTCTGGTATAGGGATGATTGGAGAATTGGGATTGTAGTTAAGGGTCACGATGTCGAAAGAAATTCTAAATTTGGTCTTCATGTGCTTTGTGCTTCGTAAGGTTTCTAAGTCATCCAAACTGGGATAGCCTAGGATGGTATTGTAAATAGATAGAAGTTTAATCACATTGAAAGTGGTTACAGCGGTTGCATAGTTAGGGGTGTCCCTAAGGTCACCAGAAGTGAAACAACACCTTTAGAGGACATTCATTCGTCAAAGAGTCCCCTTAAAGGTCCACTGCAAAGCTAAAGATGCGACGATGTGAAGCCCATTCGCTGTAAGGCATCCTAATAAAGAAGGTCACAGTCCACCTCTTGATCGACGAAAACTCTCTTCACAAGATATTGGCCTATCTTGGTGGTAATGACCAACGGGTTGTGTTGGTTGGGGTCGATCCCCACCAAATCTTCAACATCAAACTGATAGGAGATCTCTTTCTCTTTGATAACATGATTGAAAAAGAATAAATGGAGACAGGGCTTGAGATATATTTGGCGAAAGAGTTGGTCTGCTCCTACAGATGACACGAATCTCATAGAGGTGGATTTTGCTCCAGAGATACCTACTCTACTGACTCGAGTGTGGAACCGGTGTTAATGAGTCTTCTAGGTTTTTGTAAATGATGGAACATACAAATACTACTGAAAAGTGTTCTGGCAAAGGAGGTTCAGATGCTCAAATCAGAAAGGCAGTTATGAAAGAATGAGAAACAAACTGAAAAGAGTCGTGAGATAACTTTATGTTATCTTTATATAATAAGTCTAAAGTTAATGAATATATCTGGTTAGCTACTTGTGCTGCATATATAGTAGGGGTATCGAAACTCTAATTTTTTTGTAAAGAGATTGCTGAGAATTTTTCCAAATTACAGAAATCGTAGTCAAAATCCCTAAAAGATTTAGAATCTTGTTGGTTAAATAAAATTCTAGTTGTCATAGAGATTACGTATCTTATTGGGAGTGACTAGCAAGATGTTTTCTCTCATTGAGAAAGACTTCCTCGAGAGTACGGAGATTTATATCCGATTAAGAAAAGTTTAAATTTGTAGGAAAATTTCTTCCTCATTGGATGATCTCAAGTTATACTTATCGTATAATAGAGTCACTTCCGTATTAATAATATGTATCCACTAAGGAGTTAGATAACCGAGAAGCCCATGGGCCGAAAGCTGGGATGACCAAACGTTCAAAGAGTAGTTGGTTCCTTAAAAGACTAAGAGTGAGAGAGTCATATGGTATAAGTTAGAGTGCTCGATCGAGAGAGCACTCAACCGAGAAACCAAGAAACTGAGAAACCGAGAGTATATCATTTGTTCATGGGCTTTATGGACTCTGATGGTTCTGGTCTTACCATTGGATCATGTACCATTACAATTAATTTCCAATACAAATCAAACTAAATACTCCATTTCTAAATTAGCTCCAAAATTTTGTAAAATCTTAAATTATTTAGTTATTTAAATAATTCATATAAATTTTAAATTAATTTTGAAACTCATTCTCTTAATAAAAAGAAAATTCTCTCTCTCTCTCTCTCCCTCTCTCTCTTAATTTCATTCGTACTTTGGAGTGTGTGCAGATGCTCCGGGGATACCCAAGTCTGGACTTTCTACTTACAGCACAAGCTCAGAACACAATTGAGAAGTGTACTACGCATTTATTAATTGCTTTGTAATCCTTGGAGATCTTACGGGAATTTGCTGACATAAATTATAAGTTGATTTCGACCATTGGATGAAACCTGAGGTTTCAAATTTATTACATAAATAAAAAATCGCCACAAGTCAACATTTCTTTGTCAAACAGATCATCTTCTTCGCGATCAAAATTTCTGATCTAGATGTGATCCTGACATTGCTAAAAGTTTTGTACCATATGATGTTACCCTCAGCTGTAAGCTGCCAAATAAATTTATGACCAGAATTAATTGTTTTGTTCTCGCTAGTAACCGACACCTGTTGGTGAGATATATAAATTATAATAGTGTACTATACTATGTTAACCCATGTGAAAAGACAATATTATTTTTCAAAACAAGAGAAATAATATTTAAAATACATAAAATAAAATAAATGAAAATTCAACTAATTCATGCTGAAGGAATTTTGGGGTATTATTATTGAAAAAATTTGTAACGGTGAGAAATCATGTGTTTCTTGTTTCTTGTTTGATATACCCTTCAATCATTTAATTTTGACGTGTGTCGTTCACTTTCATTCATACTATTTGCGTGCAACATATAAATGTTAGATTATAGCAGAATCTATGTTCGATCCCATCCACGCAGACCCACTAGTTCAAAAAAACAAAAAAAAAAAAAGAAAGAAAAAACTCTTGCAATGCCATCTCAATCGTCATAAAAAACCCTAATAGATTTTTATATTATTTATGTATATATAAAGTTTTTTCATTTAATATAAATTATTTATGGATGTGATCATATCGGTATTATATACAGCAAATGCACACTATTAGAAAAAACAGTATCAACGACGGATAAATACCAATGAAAAAAAATCTATCGGTAATAGCGACGAATTTCTAAAGGATTAATGTCAAACTAAATACCGACGGATTAGCGACGGATTATCAACAGAAAATTAGCGACAGATTAGCGACGAATTTTTTTTAAATATTTTTTATTTTAATATTTTAATATTTTTTTATTATTTTATTTTTTTATTTTTTTTATTTTTTTATTTTTTTATTTTTTTATTTTTTTTATTTTTTTATTTTTTTATTTAATAATTCTTTTTAATTTTATTTTATTTTTTCAAATTTTTTATTATTTTATTTTAAGATAAAATAAATTTATTTTATTATTTTATAATAAATTATAATTTTATATTATTTTATTATTATTAAAAAATATAAGAAAAAGCTAATAAGTAATTAAAAAAAAATTATGATTAGATATCATACATGTTTTTGTGGTTGGCTTACTCTCATCATTTTACTTGGGCATGCTTGTGAGTGGGTTCGAAATGCACCTGAGGCAATTTTCACATATTAAAGTCGGGGCTGTGTAGGCGGATGGGTCAGGCTGCCCGAAGCTGCAAGCGTTTTTTTTTTTTAAGAACTCAAAAATCAGTGACGGACTCCAGTTCGTCACTGATTTTTTTTTGTTTTAGGTGTCGTTAATATCGGCGATGAATTTTTTCCGTCACTGATCCGTTGCTAATATTAGTGACGGAAAAAAATTTGTCGCTGATATTTAGCAGAGTTACTGTCAATGACGGATTTAATGATGGAAAAAATCTATCGCTGATACCGTTCAGCGATGGAAAATGGACATTTAGCAACGGATTTTTCCGTCGGTGACGATTTTTTATACCCTATAGAAACTATTTAGACAAAACCGTAGAGAAATGTATACATTTTCTTATCGGTATAAATTGTCCATTGGGAAATGTTTATCAACAGTCAAACGATAATACAATCATCTGTAAAAATGATATTTAATTATGACAATTATCAGTTGTGGTAAGTAAATGTGGCACTCTTTAGAGACGGTTTGAAACTATTATCTATATGACTGATCTTTATTGTCCGCTTAATCATACCGTCTGCATACGTTCTATATTTTTACAAACTCATATATTACACGGTTATTAAAAACTATATCCAATTTTCATGGTTATCACCATTATCACTTGTGTCGATAAATGTGACAGTCGTTTAAGACGTTTTGAAAACATTGTCTATATATGTCATCTACACTGAGTACTGGGATGGTTTTAAATTTTGTTATTTGCAATATCTTGTGGTAAGTTTGTGATAATTTGGGATAACATATGGTAAGTTGTTATAATAGGTGGTGTAGTACATTGAGATAAGTTATGATAAGTTTGGGTTAACTAGTGGTAATATAGTGTGTATGTGATAAATTTGGTAATATTATTATACATTGTACAAAAATTAATATAACATATAGTAAGTTTGTCATAAAATAAAAGTAATAAGATTACAAGTGGTGATAACTTGTACTTAGTTTGCATGACACCGGAGTCATATGCACATAATTATATAGTTATTAGTAATATGTAGTAATATATGGTAACATTGAGCACAATGGTAAGAATTTTATCATTATAGTAACATTATTTATATATCATTATCAAGATTATTAATCTAGATTATTATTGTTTCAAATAAATTTAACAAAATTATTTTGAATGTTGTTATCTAATTTGGGATGGATTGTTATAATAGGTGGTAAATAACAATAAATTGCAGTAAGTTAACTAACAGTAATACAGTAACTTTATGATAACTTCATGATAACAATTATCAGATAACTAATAGTAATACAGTAGTATGGTAACTTTATGATAACAGTTATCAGATAACTAGTGGCAATGTGGTAACTTCATGATTGCAACATATTTCAATATCTTGATTTGTTTATTTTTGTTTACACAATATTACTAATATATTAATAATTTAAATTATAATATAGTAATAATTTAAAAATCGAATAAATAAATTTAAATTATAATATATTAATAATTTAAAAAAATATATAAATTTAATCACAAATTTTTATTTATACAAAATATGTAATATTAATAATACATAATTCATTCATTTATATAAGAAATATCATTTAAATATATCAAAAGATAATTCAAATAAATAATAGATACGGATAACTAATGGTATATATAGTGGTATGGTAATTTCATGATAACAGTTATTAGATAACTAGTAGTAATGTGATAACTTCATGATAACAGTGCTCGAAGTGCAACATATTTCAATATCTTGATTTTTTTTTATTTACACAATATTGCTACTATATTAATTATTTAAATTACAATATATTAATAATTAAACAATTGCATAAATAAATTTAAATTATAATATATTAATAATTTAAAAAATCTATATATTTAATCACAAATTTTTACCTATTCAAAATATATAATATTAATAACTCATAATTCATTCATTTATTCAACATGAAATATCATTCAAATATATCAAAACGTAATTTAAATAATTAATAGATTCAGATAACTAATGGTAATACAATAGTGTGGTAAATTCATGATAACAGTTATCAAATAACTAGTAGTAATGTGGTAACTTCAGAATAACAATACTCGGGATGCAACATATTTTAATATATTGATTTCTTTATTTTTGTTTACACAATATTAATAATATATTAATAATTTAAATTATAATATATTAATAATTTAAAAAATCTATATATTTAATCACAAATTTTTACCTATTCAAAATAAATAATATTAGTAACTCATAATTCATTCATTTATTCAACATAAAATATCATTCAAATATATCAAAATATAGTTCAAATAAATAATAGATGCGGATAACTAATGGTAATACAACAAGTTGAATTTAAATAGTAAGAAAATTCAATGAGAATAGAAAAGGAAAAAAAACATAAACCAAAAGTGAAGCAAAAAAAAATAGAGATGAGAGTGAGATCACGAAAAAAACAAAAGGTGAGAGTGAGATAGAAAAAAAATAGAGTGAGACAGAGAGGAAATAAGAGAGAGAAAAAAAAACAAAACATTATGGCAAGTAGGTAAGTGTAAGATATGTAGGATATGGTAAGGTTGGGAATGGTAAGGGTTGGTTGGTAATGGTAAGCTTGGTATAAGGAGAAAATTCAGATTTTTTCCATTTTTATTATACCATTTTTAGTTTACTTTAATTATCTCTCTTAATTTTTTTTTATATAATTTTTTGTTTTTCGAAATGATAAATTTATGAAATATATTTGTGTGTCTATATAATTTATATATCGAACTTATATGATAGCCGAAGAGTAGTTGTAAGTTGTAATTTGTAATTTATAATGTTTGTTAAGAAAAAGTTGAACGAGAAAAAAAAAAGAAAAGGAAAAAAAATAAAGTGAGGGTGAGATAAGGAGAAAAAAAAGAAATGTGTAGTGAGATAAGAGAATGAAAAAGAAGAAGAGTGATATAGAAAGAAAAGAAAGAAAAAAAAAGATACTGTCAGAGGGCAAAAGCGTTGCCTATGCGGTAGAGCCACGCTGCCCGTGCTGCGAAGCCCGCGCTCATGATGGTTGTAAATATTGAATTAGATTATAATTCAATCATTTTTCTCTTCCTATGGTTTTAAATTAACAACCACATATACAATTTTAATCCTATTCAATCATAGAAATCCAAATGCTCCAAAAATGATAAAAAAGTGTATATATATCCTAAATATTAAAAATTTAGGAATAAGTTATAATAAGTTAAGTTGTAATAGGAGTGAATGTGATAAATTGTAATATGATTGTAATAGGATAAAAGATTGTAATAGAAAAATGATAATTTGTGATAAGAGGTGGTAAAAAAAAGTTGGTAAGGATGTAGTAAGGTAGTAAGTTGTGATAATTTTAATAATGATAAGATATGGTAAGATGGTAAGTAGGCAAGTTGTAATAATTTTGAGACTGATAAGAGATGTTGTGATAATTTTAAGAGTGATAAAAGATGGTGTGTTTTGAGAGAGAGGAGTGGTAGTAAGTGACAAGAATTGCAGAGTGATAAGTTGTGGTAAGCAGTGCACGTAAGTATGGTAGGTTGGTGGTGAGCATTGTTGGTAAGTAGTAAATTTAGAATAAATGATAACTAGGTAGTAAGTAGTAATTAGATAATAAGGGATAATTAGATAGTGAGTAGTAACTAAGTGATAAGTAGTAAGTAATAATTAAGTGATAAGTAGTAAATAGGTGATAAATGATAATTAGGTGATAACTGATAACTAGGTGGTAAGTAGTACTAGGTGGTAAGTAGTAAGATTACGATAACTAGTGGTAATACAGTAGTGTGTAATTTCAGGATAACAGTGTTCAGATACAACAAATTTCATAATTTTTTATTTTTGTTTACATTTCAAAATTGTTAATATAATAATAATTTAAATTATAATATATTAATAATTTAAAAAATCTATATATTTAATCATAAAAAATTTTACCTGTTTAAAATATATACTATTAGTAACTCGTAATTTATTTATTTATTCAATATAACATAATTCAAATAAATAATAATAATAATAATAATAGATGGTTTGAATATATCAGATTAAATGTAAACAGTAAGAAAATTTAAAAAGAATAGCAGAAAAAAATACAAACCTAAAGTGAAGGAAAAAAATAGAGGTGAGAGGGAGATAGGAATAAAAAGGAGAGTGAGACAGAAAGGAAAGAAAAAAAAAAAAAACACACACACAACGATACATTGTGTTGTGCGGAGCACGTGCATGCTCGCATTCAGTGTGCTTGTGCTGGGCATGGGAAGGCATGCACCATGCACAATGCATGCCCACGCATGTACTGAAGTCGCAGGTTCAAACCTTGCTATACATTATTCTATACATTATTGTTATATTATAATATAATATATTATAATATATATATATATGTGTGTGTGTGTGTGTGTGTGTGTGTGTGTGTGTGTGTGTGTGTGTGTGTGTGTGTGTGTGTGTGTGTGTGTGTGTGTGTGTGTGATATATCTTTGATTACTATTACGTTATAATATTTCTATTTCCATAGTTTAGTACTATATTATATTATATTATATATATATACACAAAATATGTCTATGTAATATATAATATGTAATTGGAAATTACACTAGATTATTATATTATATTATATTTCTAATATATTACTACTATATTATATATACTATATTATATTATATATAATATGTAATTTAGTATATTACTTTTACATTACTATATTTCTATACATTATTACAATATTGTGTCAAAAATATTTCTTTTAATTATGAATATATAATTTTATATCAATTAAAAAATACAAAAATCTCGTATATTTTACATTAATTAAAAAAAATAGGCTGCGTCTTCCTCCTTCTCTCTTCCTCCTCCTCTTTGGCACCATTTTTTAGAGCCAACAAAATTGGCGCGAGTATTGTTCACTTCTTTATTTAAATTAGATTTAGGGTGCCAACTTAATCAATTTGGCACTACCAAAAAAATCTTCCCCTATTTATTTCAATTATTTATTTTTTTTATTGCATGTTTTAGGTTTATTTCATTTTTCTGTCTACAATTCTTTCTTTTTTTCATTTATTTCGATTTTCTAATTTATCTTTTATTTTTCCCGTTGGTTTTTGTAATTATGTATTGATTTATTGTAAATCAATATATGTATGAAATGTAATTTTCTTTACACATTTATCTTTTCTATTTTTATATTTTTAATCAGTATACTTTCATTCTTTATATCAAATGATATGCCATAGTAATAAGTGGTAACAAGTACTTTCATTATAATAAGTAACAAATGGTAACAAGGTAACAAGTGTATTTGACGATTGCTCTATCTAATATAAATGCTAACAAGTACTTTTGTTCTCTATCTACGTGGTAACAAGTGATAACAATAACACCTAGTAACGACTGATAATAAATGATAAGACAATAATTAAATAAAATTTATATAATATGCTATGATAACAAATGATAACAAGTGGTAACAAATGAGTTTCAACAACAAATGATAACAAATTATGGTAATAAGTGATAACAAGTGATATATAACAATTTCATGATTGTTCCAACACCTGATAATAAGTGGTAAGCCAATAATTGTATAAAATTTGTATGATATGGCATGGTAACAAGTGATTTTTAATAAATGGTAATAATGTAATAAATTGTAAGATAATAATTGTATAAAATTTATATAATATTGCTTGGTAATAAGTGATGACAAGTGATTTTTAATAAATGGTAACAAGTATTTTATTCTATATCATGTAGTACATGGTAACATGATCTATAATAATAAATGGAAACAAGTAGTAAAAAGGAAACAAATGTATTTGACGATTGCTTCAACACCTGGTAACAAGTGTTAAGTCAACAATTATATAAAATTTGTATAAAACGTAACCCAACATGGAAAATAATATTGCATTTGTATGACCGTAATCGTGATAAGTTTTAAAAACCACATTACAAAGCTAATGGGAAAATAAAACATATGAAAACATTGGAAACATATAGTAAAAGAAGAAAGAGGGTATTCACTATATCATGTCACTAAAACAATTATTAAAGTCCAAACAATTCAAAAAGCAGGCGGTCAAAAATAATAATGCATTCCACAAAAATTTGTAATGAAAAACATGTGATATGGTTTAAATTTTCTAATAAAAAATGGCACGGAAAAATTGCGGTCACTTGAAACATAAACTATGAACCTAATAACTGTCAACCTTATGTCGATGCATATCTCCACCCCGCTTGCCTCTATATATTATGCAACCTAGTGTTGCGAACTCACATTCCTTATTTATAAAAGATTTAAAATATAAATTAAATACGATGATATAATTAATTCTATTATTTTAAAATAATACAATCATATGAAATTTTTATATAAATATAAAATTATATAACAATGTAATAATAATAAAATAAAATATATAGTACAATATAGTAATATAGTAGTAATATTTACTAATAGTAGTGGTAGTTATATATTACAATATTGTAATATTTACTAATAGTAATATAGTAGTAATAAGATAAAATTATACTTGCGCGGTTGAGCCATGCGCAGTAAGACATGGCTCGCAGCGCTTAATTTAAAATTTTAATATTATTATTTTTAATTAATATAATTTAAATTATTAATATTATTAATTTAAATAATGCAATGATATTAAATTAGTAATTTATATAATATAGAATTATAATTTATTTTTTATTATTGGATAATATTCATGATAATAATACATTAATTATTAATTATGAATATTATTTAATTTCATATAAATTTTTGAAAAACAGTTAAGAACATTACCATTAATATTAATTTATTTTAATTCACATTTAATTTAACATTTTCAATCTACAATTTTAACATTTCAATCACAACTTCATAATAAAATCTTTAATCTTCGTGCCAAAAACAAGTTTTCAAGTCAAATCCAATTTAATCAAATTTTTTCGCGCCAAAATGTCAAAAACAATTTCTCTTTTGTTTTGCTCTGTATTTCAATGTAAACCTATACAAAACATTTGATTTGTATTTAATAAAATGGACAAGTCATAGTATTCTAAATTAATGAATATATTGCCTTTGTGTTAAATTAAATATTTCAGGGTTTTCGATCACTTGTTACTTTCAAAATCTAGATAATCTTTTTGACCATATTACATTCACACATTTACATGATTCATGATCTATCGATCCAATGTAGTGGTTTTCTCATGGATGTCTCATGAATGAACTAATTTCAGATAAGTTTTATGAATTACACCAAAACTAGTATATCTTAAATCATATGTAGTCGTAAAAATATTGAAAATATTTAGTATATAGTTCTAAGGTATTAAAAATGTCTAGTATATAGTTTTAGGGATGGTTGCATGTGATAAGTTGCAATAGTTTAAGGATGGTTGCAATAGCGATATGAGTGCATGCAAGTGTGATGTGATAATAGGTAATAGGTGGTAAGTTGTGATAATTTTGACGTGTTGTGATAATAATAGTTATCAGTGTGATAACAAGGTGATAAATTGTGATAATTTTAAAAGTGATAAGAGATGATAAGTTTTGTGAGAGTGTAGTAAATTAGTGTTGAGTGTTAAGTTTGGCACAAATGGTGGTGGTGGTGGTGGTAAGTAAGTAGTAAGTAACTAAATTGTTGCAAGTGATAAGTTAAACAATTAATAAAAGTTTGGTAGGTGAAAATATTATTATTGAAGTATACTAAATTGCTAACAATATTAATATTAGTATCAAGATATTTAATTCATTTAGACAATTGAGATAATATCTCTTTTTTTGTGCCAAAAATAATTTTCTATTTTTAGAGTCAATTTAATCAAATTTTTAAATTTTTTCGCCAAAAACATCTTAGTTAGATAGTGTCAATTTAATCATTTTTGTTTCGCAAAAACATTGGACAAGTCATGGCTTGTAATATAAATCAATTGCGGGGTTAATGCATTTCTTGAATGCATGATGTCCTTGTGTTCAATGATTCAATGGTGTTCACTTTGTTACGTCATAGATTTCAACATGGGGAGAATTATGAGATAAACTAACTTTAGATATATGCCAAAACACCAAATTCCAAATAGAATATGCTTACAACTATTGCACTTATACCATTTATAGTGTGTGGGTATATCAAGTCCACATATCTACAAAAAATATCGGTGTTAACAAGTGTATTTTATCTCAAAAAAGTAGGTTTTAATTAGATTTTGATAATGAAAATTGAAGTAAAAACTAAATTTGAAAATAATCTGTTGTAAAATACAAACAAGATAAAAATTACATTAAATGTAGTAACACCAAGTTAACAAATCCTACAAATTGCATGAAATGTAGTAAGAATTTTTTGAATAATACATATATGAGAAAGATATGAGAAACATACGTGATATTAACTATGAAAAAATGTAAGAAATTAAAAATAATACGGGTGTGTAATGAAAAAAGAGGCAAGGGACCACACTGCTAAGGCTATAATAAGTAGTAAGTAAAATTATGCTATAATAAGTATAATAAGTAGAATGAATGGCCAAGAGCAAAGTGGGTAATGAAAAAATAGGCGCAAAAAAAAGTACGAGAAAAAATGGGCAGGATTTTAAAATTTATTTATGAAAATGATATATTATAAATATCCATAGGAAAGTTTCACCATCATATTTCTCCCACCGAAAGCTTTCCTCCTCTAACCATCTAAACCTCTCACTCAGCAAATAAAAACTAATCACATTTTTTTATATATATATAGAAAAGTCACTCTGGGTTGGGTTCTACGTTTTCTACTCTGGGTTCTATGTTCTATTACTACTATTGCTTGTAGCTGAGCACAAAGAGTCACAAGCAGTATTCCAAGAACAAGTTCTACTACTAGTTGTAGTTGAGCACGAAGAATCACAGCCATTCCAATTATTCCAAGAACAAGTTCAGTCTGAACAAACTCAATCATCCAAAGATGTTACCCAGTTTAAAAATAAACATAGAGATTTAATTTTTTTAATTATTCATTGCTGTCAAGATGTTTTGTTCACTTTTAAAATGTAGAGACCGCGCATTGTTGTCAAGTTGTTTTGTTTACTTTTAAAATGTGGAGACCACGCATTGCTATCAAGATGTTTTGTTCACTTTTGTCTAGTTTGTCCAGTTTTTCTGATTTTTAGGATAATTTTACTAATTTCACTATAGTTAGATTTCTCTAATACTAGATATACTAGATGCTTGATGCTGGATGCTGGAGTGAATATAGAACCAACCATCATCATCACTACTTGACTCCATCCAAAAGGTAATATTTTCATTTGCGATAATTCTTGACAATGTCAGCATATAATTATATTTATTTCACTATTTCTGGTGTTTTTAATGAATAGATTGACATTGAGTATTGTGGATAAATATGTCTTCATTTTTTGTGAGTGAACATTCTTGGTTTGAAACATTTCAGAAGACATGCAGAAGATAGTTGTGCAATCTTTTCTCTCTTTTTTTTGGTCTTATATGTCAATGTATCAATCATTCTCCCATATTAATAAAATCCTCATACATTTATATTATTTTTTGTAATTTTTTATTTTTTAGTCTTTTAATTTACCTATAGTAATTTAAATCTATACCATCTTACAAGTGATAACCGATAAAAGAAGCAAATCTTTTTATCACTTGTGTTAACAGATGATAAAATATAGTAATATTTTCTAGTATTTGTGATAAAATGGCAACCGACGATACAAGACAGTAACTTATAGTAACATATGTGATAACCGAAGATAAATGATTGTAACTTTTCCCAACCTTTTCTAACTGATGATAACCAACGACAAAAGTAATAATATTTCCTAACACTTGTGTAACCAATGATACAAGCAGTAAATTCTAACAGATATGACAACTGATAATAAAAGGTAGTAAATTTACTAACACCGATGGTATCCGATGATAAAAGATAGTAACATTTAATAATATAGTAACATTTACTATGGTAACCCAAAATGAAAGGTAGTGACATTCTTAATAGATATGACAACTGATGATATAAGCAGTAACTTATACTAACACTTGTATAATCGATGATGTAGTAACTTATACTAATAAATGTGACAATCGATGATAAAAAATATTAACATTTACTAATATAGTAACCGATAATGGAAGGTAGTAACATTTTTAATATATGTGGTAATTGATAATAAAAGATAGTAACATTTACTAACATATGTGGTAACTGATAACAAATGATATAACATTTCTTAACATATATAGTAACCGACCATAAAAGATAGTAACTTTTACTAACACTCTTCTATCCGTCAATATAAATATAGGATATGCTCCAACGGTGACTAAAACTATCGGGATAAATCTATTCTAACTTGTGTATAGCCAACTGAAGAGCCATCTGTTCAAAAAAATTCTACCGACGATTTTAATGGATTTTGTAGACAGTTTTCGTTCGTCTGGATAAGTCATTTGTTTTGTAGTGAGTTAAGAAATAGAATTAAGTGAAGGACAAGGTTCAAACGAGAAAAGGCTTACGATAGATACCTGGGCACCCAGAGATGAGGAAGGGTGTAGTAAGCGACGACATGTTTTGGGTAGCTAAAAATAAGCACAGATTCAAAGATTCTCGAATAGGTTGTCTCCTACAATTATTTATTTGTAGGAGCAAAATCTTAATATAATTTGAAAAAAAAAAAGTGGCAAATCTAAAACAATAAAATAAAACAAATTTAAATATCCCTTGGAGCACAAAATTGGGCGATGGTGAGAATCAATGTTTCAGCATTAACGTCAGTTTTGAACTTTGCCAACATTTCTACACCTAGTGTTGATAAAGTCTTTCAACTTTGTCGACATTTTGCCAAAACGTTAGGAAAGAATAGAGAGAGAGAGAGATGCTGACATGTACACTAAAAAACATTGGAAAAGGTTAGAGTGGGAGTAGAAAGAGACGTTTTAGAGAGACAAGATATACCGATGTTTTTACTTAAAAACATTGATATCTTCTCTTTTTGCCGATGTATTTGAGGCCAAATGTCGAGAAACTTCTTTCCGAAGCCACATAAACCTCTCTTCTCTTCTATTAACTTTTTTCTCTTTTCTCTTTGCTTTCTTCTCCTATCGCTGCCACTGCTCCTTCCATAGCAATCTCGCCACCATTACTGCCTGCTGTCGACAAAAGTTCTAGAGGTCGCTCTCTCTCCTCACCGTATAACATTTAGTATAATTCTCTATAACATTCATACACCTCTTAAACATTCACATAACATTTCTTAAACATCAAATCATATAACATTAAGTTTTATAACTTTCTATCTTAAGTTCAATTTCTCATTAGATGGAATTGATTTCATCTTTGTGTTTGCTTTTATTGTTGTTATTATTTTCAACTACTATTCTCTATTGCTTTATTAATCAAATTTGCATTTGATCCTAGCAATGATCCAAAACTTTGGTGCTTAATCAATTAAAATTTCATACTTTTTGACGCTGTAGACTAAGGGGTATGGTAAGAAACCTTCTTATTCTAAGTAGTGCTCCATAAATCACATGAAGAAAGATAAGTTGATGGATCTAGAGGCAAAGGCTATGCTCACAAGTTTTTTTGGTTTCAACCTTTTTATTTATTTATTTTTTGTTTATCTATTTTTTTATAACAAATTTGTTAGATTTGCTAGAATTAATATGTGGAAGTATGGGTAAAAATAAAAGTTTTCCTAATATAAACCTAAATGAATATCACATGTCTATTAATTTAAGTCTAACCTAAATATAATTAGAAATATAATTTTTAAACCTCATGAACATATGTGAACATTAAAGAACATGAACAACATATTTAACAATTAAATAAAAAGTTAGAACATAAATATGTGATAGTTCTAAAATATAACTTTAAACTCACATGAATATGACATATGAACTTTATGAATGTTTTTTCATTCATAACAAAATATCTAATTTAAATTATTATTATTATTTATTTAATAAATGAATACATTACCATAGTATCATCAAGATTGAAGACATAAAACTAAACAAGTCTATTTAGATTATTATTTTATTTTGGGAGTGTGCAATATTTTTAACCTCTTTAAAAAATAGATAAATTTTTATTTCTTATTTGAGAATATTTTTACCTCTATATAATAATATCATCTTGAATTTGTATGTTAAACATTAGAAAATTGGGTAAAAGATTATCAAAATAATATGGAGAATTCTTTTTATTTTATACTTAACATTACCTTGTTAATCAATTTTTTAAGCACACTAATTATCTTAGCTCTTTCTCATCTATCTTAACCTAATTTTGTCTTAATTTTGTTCTAATTTTGTCCTAATTCCGGAATGACAATATGAACCGACCATAATTTAACTTTAATTAGCCATAATTTCATCCTAACTTTGTCATAATATCTTTCCAAAGTTATAGAAAATGGAGGAACTAATACACTAACAACATCTTCAATGTATTCAAAGTTGCAAAAAATATAGGAACTCACCTTCATAGAAAATGGAGGTTGTGTCATGGTGAGAGGGGATAGAGTAGAACAACACATTAAGGAGAGAGAGAGAGAGAGAGAGAGCAACCTCCAGAAGAGAGTGACCTCTAGCACCTTACTTCAACGATGAGGCAGCAACAATGGCATTTTTTAGTAGGGAGCTTAAGCAGCGGCTGCAAATGGAAAAAGTAGCTGAGAGTAAAAAGAGAAGATAGAATAGAGGAGAAAATGTCTAATTCAGGGTTTTAAAAGGTTTTCTAATGTTTTTCTCGAAAATTTGAGAAACAATGAATAAACAAATATTTTTAAGTAAAAAAGTTAGGATATCCCTCACTCACTGCCTCACTAGACCCCTCTCTTCCTAAAAGGATTTCCCGACATTAACATAAAAATTTCAGGACACATTTAAAATGTGAACTTTTCCCAGGAAAAACATCGGGACATCCCCCCTCTCTCTTTCCCCCTTTTTCCAACATCTTGACTAATCGTCGATAGAGTTTAAAGTTTTGCCGATATTTATTATAAGAAATGTTAACAAAACTAAAAGCTTTTACTGATATTTTTGGCGAAAAACATTGGCAAAAATTCTTTGTCACCACTCATTTTTTGCATGAACTATTTTTTTTCAATATTTTGGCTTTTAAACATCACGAAAAAGTGTTTTTGCTAACATTTCTATCACAAAACATCAGGGAAAGCAATATATTGACGACCGTACATTTTAAACATCAAGAATGAAGCATCAGAAAAAATCCTATTTTTTTAGTGAAAACATGCACAAATGAAGCGATAAACCACTACAAAAGAAATGGTTTATGGAGACACAAAAACCATGAGGAAAATGTGATAAACCCATCGATAAAGCCTTCTCCAACATATGGACATTTAGTTGATTATATACGGGTCGGGATAAACCTATCCCGACATTTATCATGACCGTTGGAGCATGTTTAATATCCAGACGGTTAGAAAAGTGTCAGTAAAAATCAATATTTTATCATTAGTTTCAAAAAATTAGTAAAAGTTACTACTTTTATCGTCACTTACTATACAAAGGTCAGTAAAAATTACTATTTTTATCGTCACCTACTACACAGGAAATATTAATACCTTTATCGTCACTCAATATAACCGTTAAGAATTGTTACAACTATTTATTGTCCTTAATCACATAACACGTATATTAGAAAATGTTATTATTTTTATTGTCGATAAATACAAATGTTAGTAAATATTATTACAATACCATCGTATCTTATTACATAGGAAATGTTAATACTTTATCGTCACTCACTATAACCGTTAATAATTGTTATGCTATTTATTGCAGGTAAATATAGAACCAGATATGTTAGAAAATGTTATAATTTTTTTTGTCAGTTATGGTAAGTGTTAGTAAATAGTACAACTTTACTTGACTTACAGAATTGTTGGGTTAGTAAATATTATTACTTTTATTGTCGAATTGTTGGGTTAGTAAATATTATTAATCTTTTAGATGAGTTATCACAAGAGTTAATAATTATTACTACTTTTATTGTCGCTTAGCATATGTATTAGGATATGTTAGTACCTTTTATCATCGAATTGTTGGTCACCGTTGGAGTATGTCCCAAATCTAGACGGTTAGAAAAGTGTTAGTAAAAATCAGTTTTTATCATCAGTTTAAAAACGTTAGTAAAAATTTCTACTTTTATTGTCACATACTACAAAAATGTTGCTGCCTGTTATTCCCCTTATCGTCTCTACTATAACCGTTAAGAATTGTTGCTACTATTTATTTTCGGTAACCACATAATACATATGTTAAGAAATATTATTATTTTTATTGTCAAATATTACAAATGTTAATAAATATTACTACTGATATCATCGCTTACCACGTGTATTGGAAATATTACTACTAGAAATGTTACTACTATCGCTTACCACATGTATAGGAAATGTTACTACTAGAAAAATTACTACTGTCACCATAACCGTTAAGAATTGTTATGCTATTTATTGTCGATAAGTTAGTTACCATAACCGTCAAGAATTGTTATACTATTTATTATCGATAAGTACATAGTTATATTTTAGGAAATGTTACAAAATTTTTGTTTATCAGTGCTAGTAAATGTTACTACTTTTATGGTCAGTTATCACAAGCGTTAGTAAATATTTCTACTTGTATTGTCATTAAGATATGTTACTAATCGTGAGTTACCTAACTGTTAAGAATTGTTAAACTTATTATTGTCGACAACTATGTTAGGAAATGTTACTATTAGTAAATATTACTATTTTTATCGTTGGATAAACATGTGTTACAAAATACCCTTTTAGCATCGATTACACAAGTGTTATGAAATGTTACTACCTTTTATCATTGTCGTTACTATTATTTTATTATAATCATTTATCGTCGGTTATCATTAATTACCATATGTGTTAGTATAAATTACTATCATATATCTTCGGTTACTACACTCTCTTAGGAAATTAGGAAATGCACTCCCTTTTATCATATTAGGAAATGCTACAAAAATATTTACTGAATACGATTTTTTTAAGATGGTATAAATTTGATTGCTATAAGACTAGAAAATAAAAAAAATTATAAAAATAATATAAACAGAGAATGTTGATACATGATTTCTAAGCAAAATGACATATACATATAAGAACAAAAAAAAGAAAAAAAAAACAGAGAAAAGATTGCAAGTCCTATATCTACATGTCTTCTAAGATATTACCATCACAATTGAATGACATCTTTATCCACAATCCTTCTTTTGTGTCAATCTATTCATATAAAACCATAGTGAAATTAATATAATGAAATTATAAAAAATGATTGTAAATAAAAATATTACCTTTTGGAGTTAGGTATGATGATGATGGTTGTGATGATGATGGTTGAATTTTATGTGCATACCCAGCATAGTAGTGAGTGAGTGGAGTAAGGTAGTGATGTGGGTGGTAGTGAGGTAGTAAATGACTGAGTGGAATCAATGGTAGTGATGATGATGGTTGGGTTTTATGTGCACTTCTGAATGCTAGTGAGTGAGAGGTTTAGATGAGTTAGGGAAGGAGAGATTTTGAGGGAAGGAGAAACTTTGATGGTGAAGTTTCCTACGTATGATTTATATAATATATCATATTCATAAATAATTTTTAAAACCTTTTCAAAACCCGCCCATTTTTTTGGTTTTTTTTCCCGTCTCTTTTTTCATTCTTTTTTTTATTACCACATGTGTTGTTTTTAATTCTTCACATTTTTTTATACTTTTAAACTTTTATTTAATGCCACGTGTCTTTCCACTTAAAAAATCACTTACTTATTTTTACTACTTATTACCTAGCTATTACTATATATTAAGATTCAATAATGTGTTTCAAGTGACATATCGTATGTTTATGTTTCAAGTGACATATCATAGGCGTGAAATAAATGTTGAAAATAATTTCCAAAAGCATCATTTTTCATTAGAAATTTTTTTGTGGGATGCATTATTATTTTTGACTGTCTTTTTTTAATCGTCTCATTTTTCAGACTTTAGTAATTCTTTTGGCCCTCTTCCTTCTTTTCCATATGTTTCGAATGTTTCCATTTGTATTATTTTCCCATTAGTTTGTGATTTTTAAGACTTGTTATGATTACATACAGATGCAACATATATGTTTAATACAAATTTTATACAATTATTGTCTTACCATTGCCTTACCACTTGTTATCGGGCACTTGTTACCTTGCTACCTTGTTACCATTATTTGTTATAGATCACTTGTTATCACTTGTTACTATATCCTGATTATACAAATTTTATACAATTATTGCCTTACCAAGATCACTTGTTATCACTCGTTACCATCACTTGTTATCACTCATTACCATGATAGATAATAAAAAATATTTGTTACTATTTGTAAATCACTTGTTACCATGCCAATTTTATACAATTATACCAAGTGTTGGAGTAATTGTATCATTGTGAGCAATTGTATCACTGTGTTACAGACGATAAAAGTACTTATTACCACTAGTTATCATGTCATAACACTACACATATGGATCATCCCTGTTTTGTGCATACGCGTGCGTGCACTTGCTCGTGCGGGTTGAGCCGCATGGGCATGTGCGGTGCAACCGCACAAGCATGTGCGGCGCCCCCGCATGCGCGTGCCTCGTGTTTGCCTACGCAGTTGAGCCATACAGGCATGTGCGATTACGCAATGTAGGGATGTGTGGGCGCTTGTGCATGTGCATGCTGCGTGGGCATATTATGGTGAAAAAGATTATATAGGTTGGATATACTGATGATATATCCACATTGAAAGCGACAAACGATTGAAAACCATATGTTAAAGTATTTAATTTAATACAAAGATCTTGCTACATTAACCCACCAATATATTCATCACTTCCTCTTTTATCACTCATCCATCATATTAAATACAAATCAAATGTTTTGCACAAATTTATATTAAAATAAATATTTGAAGCAAGACAAAAGAGAAATTGATTTTGTCATTTTGGCACGAAAAAATTTGATTAAATTGGAGTTGAACTGAAATTGCTACGGTTAAAAAGTATTACTAAAATTACTACCTTTTATCATTAGTTTCATCATCAGTTTCAAAAATATTAGTAAAAGTTACTATCTTTTATAATCAGTTACTATATATAGTGTTAATAAATGTTACTACCTTTAATCATCACCGTTAGTTACCACAACTGCGTATGATTTATATAATATATGATTTATATGATTTATATAATATATCATCTTCTCAAACAAATTTTTAAAATCTTTTCCAAAGTCGTCCATTTTTTCTTTTACACTTTTTTTCCCGTCTCATTTTTCATTGCCTATTTTTTCTTTTACACTTTTTTCTCATCTCATTTTTCATTACCCGCTTCTTAATTCTTTACATTTTTTAATCAATACCACCACTGCCTTTCAGTTGAAAAAATCACTTACTATGTAATTTTTACTACTTACCTTGCATTACTACATTTACTACATAGCGCATGCCTACATTGTGCTGTGTTGTGTTTATTATGTTTATTTAATTAATCACATGAGTATCAAGTTATTAATATTATTAATTTAAATAGAATAAAATTATTAATATTATTAATTTAAATAATATAATGATATGAAATTAGTAATTTATATAATATAATGTTATAGTTTTGAAAATTCATTAATAATTTGAAATTATAATGTTATAATTTGAAATGATGACGATGGTGTAATTAATTATGTTGATATGATGAATGAGGAGCATTTATATCTATTGATGTATTCATAGGGTTTTTATCTAGATAACACTAAGATCTCATCCCTATTTATAATTACAAAAAATCACAAAAGTGAATAAATAAAGAATTCAAACTCTCACATTTCCACACTCTACACAACTTCCATACACACAATTTTTACACATGTACCACTTCTAACCCCATCTCAACTATAATATTATTTAAAATTACTAATAATCTTATAATATAATATTGCTCAATATTATTTAAATTACTAGATAATTACTAATAAATCTATAATATAATATTTGCTCAACATTATTTAAATTATTAGATAATTAATTAAGTTATGTAACAATAATTATATTATTTAAATTAATATGGATAATGCAAAATTCAATGATTGAATGGTGAATTACAATACCTCCCTACGATAATTTAATTTATAATAATTTATAATAATGCATATAGTAAGTAATGTATTATATAGTAATGTAAGATTAATATTACTATATTATTGAACAATGATGCAATCTCAAAAGCAATGCCAATGGTACGAACCAATCCCAAAAAATATTTTTTGCATCACCAATTAATCATTTAACTATCATTTTCATAAACAAATTAACAAATTAATTAACAAATTTTTAAAATCACTTTACGCACTTTTTTCATTACACACTTTTTTTTTTCATTTTTCCAAAGTTTAGTTTTTCCCGCCTCTTTTTTTCATTACATACCCGCATTATTTTTAATTCCTCATATTTTTTTTCATACTTACTTAACACCCGTGACATGTCATTCCCATATCTTTGTCATATGTGTTATTTATTTAAGTTATTCAAATGAGTTGTTATCTTGTTATTACATTTTATACATATACTTATTATCTTGTTTGCAGTAGCTTAAATTTTTATCATCAAATTAAAACCTTGAAACCTAATTAAAAAACCTAATTTTTTATTAAATTGACTCTAAAAGTAGATAATTATTTTTGGTACAAAAAAGGAAATATTATCTCAATTTTCTAAATGAATTAAATGTATTGATATTAATATTAATATTGTTAGCAATTTACTATATTTCAATAATAATATTTTCACCCACCAAACTTTTATTAATTGTTTAACTTATCACTCGTAACAATTTAGTTATTTATCACTTACTTACCACCACCACCACTTGTACCAAACTTAACACTCAACACTAACTTATCATAACTTATCACCTATTACCTGTTATCACATCACACTTACATACACTCGTATCACTATTGCAACCATTCTAAAACTATTGCAACATATCACATGCAACCATCCCTTAAAATTATCAGGTGTTGGAGCAATCATCAAATACACTTGTTACCTTATTACCACTTGTTACGATTTGTTATTATAGATCATGTTACCATGTCCTACATGATAGAGAATAAAATACTTGTTACTATTTGTTAAAAATCACTTGTTATCATTTGTTATCATGCCATATTATATAAATTTTATATAATTATTGTCTTACCATTTGTTATATTGTTATCATTTGTTAAAAATCACTTGTTATCATGCCATATTGTACAAATTTTATACAATTATTAGTTTACTACATGTTATCAGGTATTAGAATAATCATGAAATTGTTATACATCACTTGTTATCATTTATTACCATAACTTGTTATCATTTGTTGTTGAAAATCGGTTGTTACCACTTCTTACCACTTGTTACCACCGTTATCATATCATATTATACAAATTTTATACAATTATTGTCTTACCACTTGTTACCAGTTGTTACCGGGTATTGGAGTAATCGTTTACCTTATTACCATTTGTTATGTGTTATAGATCAATTACCTTGTTATCATTTGTTATTTGTTAGAGATCACTTATTATCATTTGTTATTGTTATCACTTGTTACCACGTATATAGATAAATACACTTGTTATCTTGTTATTATTTATTATTTGTTGTAATAAAAGTATTTGTTACCATTTATGATACCATTTGTTATTTGTTATAATAAAAATACTTGTTGCTATTTGCTTGTTACCACTTGGTACTATGTTATATCACTTGATACAAAAAATGAAAGTAAACTGATTAAAAATATAAAAATAGAGAAGATAAATGTGTAAAGAAATTAGATTTCATACATGTATTAATTTACAATAAATCAATGCATAATTGCAAAAACCAACGGGGAGAAATAAATGATAAATGAGAAAAGGGAAATAAATAAAATAAAGAGAGAATTGTAGACAGAAAAATGAAATAAATCTAAAATATAGAATAAAAAATAAATAATTGAAATAAATAGGGGAAGATTTTTTTGGTGGTGCCAAATTGATTAAGTTGGCACCCTAAATCTAATCTAAATAAAGAAGTGAACAAATACTTGCACCAAACTTTTTCGTGCCAATTTTGTTGGCTCCAAGAAATGATGCAAAGAGGATGAAGTAATCTAAATAAAGAAGTGAACAAATACTAGCACAAAATTTTTTCACCCCAATTTTGTTGGCTCCAAGAAATGATGCCAAAGAGGAGGAGGAAGAGATGAGGAAGACGCAGCTGTCTTTTTTAATTGATGTAAAATATACGAGATTTTATATTTTTTTAATTGATATAAAATTATATACTGATAATTAAAAGAAATATTTATGACACTATATGATATAAATTATTAAATTAATACAAATATAAATTTTATATAATATAAATTATATACTCATAATCGCGTAAGCGCCTGCCGCGCGCTTGCCTTCACGGTTAAGCCGCACGAACACCCGCGGTTGGACCGTGCAGGCATTGTATGACAATGTAATATATATATAATAATTTATTACATTATTATAATATAATATTATATATACATATATAATATAATATAACATTATTAGTAATATAGTAATATAATAGTAACTAATATATATATATATATATATATTGTAATAGTATATAAATGTAATGTTAATATAGTAATGTGTAGTGATATATTACTTTAGTATATAGTAATATAGTAACTATTACATATTATAAATATATTAATTATAGAAATATAATATAATATAGTAGTAGTATATAGTAATATGATGTAATACAATAATGTATTAGTAACATAAGAGTAACTATTACATATTATATATATATATATGTAAGGGTATATAAATATAATACGACTATATTAGATATGTTAATATATATATTAGATATTATTCAAATTAGAAAAAGATTTTTTTTTCTTTTAATTTGATCATTCTTAACTTTATTTCACTAGAAAGCTATTAAATTAAATTCTAGACACAGATTATAATATTATACTAAATAAAATAAAAACTGTATTTCTATTTAAAAAATTTATTAAGATTATAACAGTTATGTATTTATGCAATCTATGACTTAAACCGTCTTTCATGAATATTCGATAAAATTGGAACGAGAACGAAAAAATTAATACCAGGCATGAATGACATGCACAAATAAAAACGAAAATTGTGAAATGAATATACATTTTATTAAAAAAGGGACACGTGGAAGCACCCAGTGAGGCATTAGCTGACAGGGAGAGGCAATATTCCGGCCCCTCAAGCTTTGGGTGGCGCTGGCGGTGGCGGGAATTGTTTAGAGTTCATCTATCAACGTGGCTTATTTTGATTGGTCAATCTCAACCCCAACCAAATGCCAATAAAATTTAGAGGAGAAAGGGAGAAACCGGTAAATCAACGGTCTGGATTGGATGAAGCTTTGTCCTTTTCTTTCTTTGTTTTTTTTAAGTGATACATATTAACAATTTGCATAGATCCACGGCACAGCTGCGCAGGTGTACGCATGCATGTGCTCTTGCCTGTGCGGTGCAGTCACGCGGGCCGCGCGGCTCCGCATTGCGGTGCGGGCGTGCACACGCATACTCTCATCGTGTCTTTTTTTCTTTTCTTTCTATCACTCTCCTTTTTTTTTTCCTATTTTCTTATTTCACTACACTATTCTTCTTTTTTCCTTATCTCACCCTCACTTTATTTTTTTCTTTTCTTTTTTTCTCTATTTAAATCTAAACTTTTTTCTTAACAAAGCTTTTACGTTACAAATTATAAATTACAAATTACAATTTAAAACTTTTTTTGTTTACCATTTTGTTAAAAACAAAATTCTTTATTACCATACCATATTATACAAATTCTATATAACAAAGATAGGATATTCACTGTATCATGTGACTAAAATAATTATTAAAGTCCGAACCATTAAGACTCAAAAAGAAGGCGGTCAAAATAATAATGCATCTCATAAAAATTTGTAATGAAAAACATGCGAAATGGTTTAAATTTTCTAACGAAAAATGATTCAAAAAAATTTATTTTCAACATTTATTTCGCGATCACTTGAAACATAACTGTGAACCTTATCTCCACTATTGGAGTAATGAAAGTCGAAAAAATTTACAAAAATTTTAGCCATAATAATACAATCTAAAATTACTATATAATACAACCAAAATTATAACCAATTATAAATAGTTTCATAATATAAATTTCTAAATGTATTATAATTATGATTATCAATATTAATTTAAATAATATAATTATTACCGATGTAATAATTAATATTACTATATTAGTATAATATCATATTACTATTTTATACAACTTAATTATTATATTTCTTAATTATAAAATCTAAAATATAAATTATCATATGATTTAAGTGTGTAATTAATATTATTAATTTAAATAATGTAATGCATCGTTTCACATCTCCATCACATTCCTTATTTATAAAAATTTTGAAATATAAATTAAATATGATGATATAATTCATATTATTATTGTAAATAATATAATCATATGAAATTTTTATATAAATATAAAATTATGTAACAATGAAGTATTAATAAACTAAAATATATAGTATAATGTAGTAATATAATAGTAATATTTATTGGTACTAATGGTAATTACACTACAAAAAAATAGCCTTTTAGCCACAAATTTAGCGAAGAAAATTTTAAAAAAATTTGTCGCTAAAAACATTAGCGACGGATTTAGCGACGAAAAATTTTTCATCGCTAATATTGCGTCGCAAAAATTTAGCGACGAAAATTAGAAATCCGTCGCTAAATTTAGCGACGAAATTGAAATCCGTCGCTAAATTTAGCGACAAATAATTTTTCGTCGTTAAAATTCGTCACTAACTTTAGCGAAGAAAAATTATCCGTCGCTAAATTAGCGATATAAAAAAAAACCGTTGCTAAATTTAGCAACGAAAATTTAAAATTCGTCGCTAAATTTAGCGACAGATAATTTTTATCGCTAAAATTCGTCACTAATTTAGGGGAAAAAAAATCTGTAATAATAAAAAAATCCGTCGCTCAATTCAGCGACGGATTCAAATCCGTCGCTAAATTCAGCAACGGATTCAAATCCGTCACTGAAATTCCCACCCGAGCCCACCTGCCCGAGCACGTGCCACCTAAAAAGCCAGCACCCTGAGCCCGCCCGCCCGCCCGAGCACGTGCCACCTGAGCCAGCACCCCGCACCCCGCGCAGCCACTCTTAATTGTTGGAAAATGCCTTTTGCCTCCACCGTGGTTCGAACTCCAAACTCCGCACTCTTCCGAACTCCTGCATCCAACCTGTAAACCACCGAGCCAAAAATATTATTATGATATAAATTTCTTTTTTATTACACATTTTTCTAATAATAAGAAAATAATATATAATAATAATTTAAAATAATAAATATAATAACTTTTTTTATTTATACCACCTACCTAAAATAATATTAATTAAAAATAATAAATATGATAATTTTTAATAAAATAAAAAATAATAAAATACTAATTTAAAATAAAATAATAAATTAATTAAAAAATGTTTATATTATATTTTGATTTCTTCTTTTTTCTTTTATCTTATTATCTTATTATTTTTTTTCATTTTTATTTTATTTTTTTAATCCATAATTTATAATTTAAAAATGGATTAAATATCTCAAAACTATAAAATTATAAATATCAATAAATTATAATATATTAATATTTTAAAAAATCTATATATTTAATTATAAAATATTTCTATTCATTATAATAAAATTATTATATATTATAATAAAATTATTATATATAAGAAATGAGAGTAGAAAGAAAAAAAACCCAAAAATAGAGATAAGGAAAAAAAAAGTGAGAATAGAAAACAAAGCGGAGGAAGAAAGTCACACAACAACACCCATGGTAGTGGTAGCATGTCTTTGAGGTCTAAGTTGAAGGTTTGAATCCCTCCAACTACAGATATATTTATATTTTTTGGCACACCCCAGCAGGCGCGCGGGCGCCCGCGCCTGCCTGGGCGCCCAGGCAGGCGCGCCCCAGCAGGGCGGGCGCCCAGGCAGGCGCGCGGGCGCCCAGGCAGGCGCGCGGGCGCCCACGTCTGCCAGCCTGGGCGCCTGCCTGGGTGCCCAGGCAGGCACACCCCAGCACGCGCGGGCGCCCAGGCAGGCGCCCAGGCAGGCAGGTTCGAATCCCTCCAACTACAGATATATTTATATTTTTTGGCATGCCCCAGCAGGCGCGCGGGCTCCCAGGCAGGCGCGCGCAGGGCGCGGGCGCCTAGGCAGGCAGGCAGGTAGACAGGCGCCCGTGCGTGCATGGGCCGGCGCCCGCGAGATTAATATTTAATTAAAAAATTTATATTATTAAATAAAATAATACAAATAAAATAAAATTACCTAAAAAAAAGAAAAAAAATAATAAATTAATTAAAAATATATATATAATTTAAATAAAATAAAATATATGGTTTTTTTTTAAGAATTAAGAAATATAATATAATAAAATAAAATGTAAATTAAAATATTATAAAATAATAATATGATTTGTTAATATAAAATAATAAAATAAAATAAAAGTATAATTAAAAGAAGATAAAATTCAGCGACGGATTTAAAAATCCGTCGCTGAAATTATTAAAATAAAATAAAAATAAAACAAAATTCTAATTATTCAGCGACGGATTTGGAATCCGTCACTAAATCAGCCACGGATTTGGAAATCCGTCGCTAAATTAAATTCGGTTGTTAAATTAATTTTCTAATTTAAATATTATATTAATATTTTATTTTATTTTATTATATATAAAAAACCTATTTAGCGACGGATTTCGAATCCGTCGCTGAATCAGCCACGGATTTAGAAATCCGTCGCTAAACGGTGGTTGTTAAATTAATTTTTTAATTTAAATATTATATTAATATTATATTTTATTTAATTATATATAAAAAACTTATTTAGCGACGAAATTTGTAACGAAAAAATTTTTTATCACCAATTAACGACGAATTTAGTCACAAAAATTTTTTCGTCACTAATTAGCAACGAATTTAGCCATGAAAATTTTTTCGTCACTAATTAGTGACGAATTTAGCTCCGAATGATGTGTCCGTCGCTAATTTAGCCACGACTTCTTTTTTGTTGCAAATTTTGTGGCAAATGAGCGACGAAAAAATTTTTGTCGTTAAATTCGTTGCAAAATAGCGACGAATTTTTTCCGTCGCGAAAATTCGTGACTAAAACCGTGTTTTTTTGTAGTGTTAGTAGTAGTTGTAGTTATATAGTACAATATAGTACAATATAGTAATATTTATTAGTAGTAATATAATAATATAGTACTAATAAGATAAGATTATGCTTGAACCGTTCTGGCCAGATAAAATATATAATATAATATATTAATATAATAGTAATATTTACTAACAGTTATAACTTTTTTAGAAAACAATGTAGTAATATTTACTAATAGTAATATAGTAATATAGTAGTAATAAGATAAAATTATACATGCGTCAGTTAAGCCATTTATAATACAATATAGTAATATAATAGTAATATTTACTAATAGTAGTGGTAGTTACTAATAGTAGTACTACTTATATAGTAGTAATATTTACTATTTGTAATATAGTAATATAAAAGTAATAAGATAAGATTATACATGCGCGGTTGTCAGTTGATTATTTTAAAATTTTAATATTATTATTTCTAATTAATATAATTTAAATTATTAATATTATTAATTTAAATAATACAATGATATTAAATTACTAATTTATATAATATAGTATTATAATTTATTTATTTTTATTAGATAATATACATGATAATAATACATTAATTATTAATTATGAATATTATATAATTTTATATAAATTCCTAAAGGCATTAACATTAATATTAATTTATTTTAATTCACATTTATAATGTACAATTTCAATGACAACTCCAAAATAAAATCTCTAATTTTCGCGCATCAGAAAATATTTTTCTATCCACGTCCAATTTAATCAAATTTGGCATCAAAAACAAATTTTCAGTTAAATCCAATTTAATCAAAATTTTTTTTTCGTGCTAATTTTACGGTTTATTCTGATTTAATCAAATTTTTTCGTACTCAAAACAATTTATCTTTTGTTTTGCTCTGTATTTTAATGTAACTTTTCTAACTGACGATAACTAATGACAAAGTGATAATATTTCCTAACATAACTGATGATACAATGAGTAATTTATACTAACATAATACATGTGGTATCCGATTATAAAAAATAGTAACATTTACTAATATAGTAACATTTACCAAAAGGTAGTAACATTCTTAATAGGTGGTAATCGATGATAAAATGTCATAACATGTCTGACAGTAAATGACATAATATTTCCTAACATCTACAGTAATTGATAGTAATTTTTAGCAATACTTTTCTAACCGTCAATATAAATATCCTACACTTACCATACCTTACTACTCTTACTATACCTTACATATCCTATACTTACCGTATCTTATTATAACTTACCATATCCTACATATTCTATACTTATCATATCTTACTACACTCACAATACCTTACATATCCTACACTTACCATACATTACCACTACTTACCATGTCCAACATATCCTACACTTACTATACTTTACTACACTGACCATACCTTACCATAGTTTACCGCAACTTACCATGTCAATAGCTTATCACATTTATAACATTCCACCTTTGTAACTTATTACTTCTTTACCCCATCTTAGTCACAAAAGCAACCCTTATACTAATTAATTAATACACTCAATATAACTCTATATATAACTCTATATAGACGGTGAATGATAACTATCAATATAACTCTAAATTACTATTTATTAAATCACTTACAAAGTCACCAAGTTACTAAAGAAAAGTACCTATATTTATCCATCACAAATTATAGTTGTAAGTATACAGTATTGTCTATACAGACACCTGTCAAATCGTCACTACAAAATATTTACTGATCATAAATTATTGTCGTAAGGATAGGGGTATGTAAATACAAATATATTTATATCCGTTAGTATAGAGTATTATTTATACAAACGTTATGCTACCTTTAGTCACGATTGAAAATCTTTTTCCGACGACCATTTTAAAATCATAGGAAAATAGTATTTTTGACGGTTTCAACCATAACCATCTATATACTTCAAATAAATCGTGAGTAACACTTACCAAAAATAAATGTTGTCGCCAACATAATTCTTTAATTTTGTAGTGAAACATGTACCTTCTTTGCCTCTTTTCAATCTTTTACAGAATGTCATTTCTTGTTGTAGTTGAAGCATTTGACCTTGCTTAGATTCTTGGGTTTACTTTTCCCATTCTTTTTTGAATTTCTTTAACTTGTTCTTGAAGTCCTTTTTCTTGAATTCTTTATTCTATTTCCCAATGGAAAACATTTCTTAGCAACATATGCTTTCAAAGAATTATGATATCCATGATTTCTGCTTTCAAAAATAGAAGTCATGTAATATAATCAATTGTCTTGCTTTTCATGTTATAGTGCAAATTGGCTTTCATCAATTGCCACTCATCATCTGACTAAGATCAAATCATAGCTTGAACTTGTTGTTCATTCGTGACAGCATGCCGCGATGATCTTAAGTTTGAGATTATTTGAGACATTTTACACAAATGACAACTCATATTATGAACATTCTTGGTAGTATAATTTTGAAATTTGAGAATTATCCCTCTCCATTTTTCTAAAGAAATAGCACCAAACTTATTTTTCATTGCATCCAATCTGGCCTTAGCAAACTCAAGTATGTCAAAATCTAATATTAGCTCTTCATTTATTGTACTTAACAATGTTATATGCGTTTAGGTGTCCTTCTTTTTTAAGGTTTCATATACCTTACACTCCTTCAATGGAGTTTTGAGCTATTAGGTACGGTATCAAATGATTCTGGGTCGATCAAAATGAATTGAACCTTTTGCTACCCTATAGCATAATTATCACCGTCAAGCTTCAAGTCTTTGTTCAATTTGGCTACAATGACATTTGTGGTTATTGCCATCTATATCATGCAATTGTATATTCATTATTAACATATTTAGTCACATAAAAACATTTCCAAATCAATATTATAATAAAACAATTTATTCATGTAAGAATAAACCAAGTACATATTAATAATATATGGTCAAATTCATGTATGCACAAAAACGATAATTTGATCTATTATTATTTAAAATACCTTTCATTTTAATTAATCACTTGTAATAGGAGGTTTCAAGGAAAATTGAAGGGGTCACAACCATAGTCAGATATGAATGTGAGTTACATTTTTCAGAATTGCAAGATGAATTTGACCATATATTATTCCCTTTTGGCAAAACATCCCAACCATCTTTATTTAATTGCAAGTGATCGTATGATTACTTATTAGCTATGTTTTTCAAAATTTAGTATCAATAATTCATTCAATCATAGTCAGATATGAATGTGAGTTACATTTTTCAGAATTTTATATCAATATTTCATTCAACCATAGTGAAATACAAATTTTAGTTATATTTTCCAAAATTTGATTATCAACAATTCATTCAACCATGGTTAAATACAAATTTTAAACAAGTGATAAGCATGGTAATAATCCTCAATATTTGATGCCAATAATGAATATTTGGAGGAACAATGCACTTACCTACATAGCTATGCTTATAGCTTCAAACCGCTGGAATGAGCCTTCAAGCGCAGCTTCAATTCACAGGAATAAGCTTTCAAGCACTTGCCTGGATCACCCTAAAATAAGCCTCTTTTAAAGCAACTTCGGAGACTATTTCCACAGCCCACCGCACCTTCTCTTTAGAATGCTTGATCTCCTAATATGCAACCTATGCACTATTGCTCTCTTTGATTGTTGTGTATTTCATTTGGCATTTGGAATTTCTATTATATACACAAATATTTTTTTTGATTTTTTATTGATCGGTATTCAAAATTTATCCGATTAATATGTTTTGATTACTATATGACCCATTTAGGGATTAATTCTTCTAAATCTTTTTTTCTCTATTCCCAATATCAGAACTCAATTAGATCTCTTTTCAAGAGATAGAATATCCAACCATTTAACCAAAAATAATCACACTTATTACAATAGTAGTCACGTGCACCATTATACCCCTTTTTATCACCTCAATCTAATAGCCGTGAGTAATTGCAAAAGTTGTTACAAGCTATTACAATTCTAAAACTAAATACGCTCTCTCTTAAGATAATAATTCAGTGCACTATACCAGTGCTAATGTATTCCGATGATGTACACTCTCATGTGACAATGTCCATGCGGACGGACCATGTGTGCCCCCCTATGGGAGTCCAGATGTCATGATGACCAAGTGCCTGTGTGATGGTATGGCATGATGACAGTTAATGCAATTTTATTAGATTTGACATAAGGTACAACTTTCCCCATGCATCAAGTTAACCTTTTGCGTCAATGGTTATATTTGTAAATTTATATTCAAATATTTCCAACAAGATGATCCAACACCAATGTTGACATTCGAGGGGATCTAGGAATGTGAGCTGATTTCCGAACAGCGATTTAAGACCATCAAGGTAAGGGTACGATCTCAGGGATCAAAATAAAGCATAAGTGGACTAAATAAATTAATTTTTATGTGATTTATGATATTGAAGGAGATATCTCGTTGGACACCATATTAACCTTGTGGATTAAAGAAGAATAGCACAATGACAATATCGTCATTATTGTAGTAACACTATAAGAAAATATGTTATCAACGATAAAAATATTCATTGCTGAAAATAAAAAATCTATCATTAAAAAGTATTAGTGACGGATTTTTTCTATCGTTAAATCCGTCGTTGAAAATTACCCCATTAAATATTACCGATGGAATACTATCCGTCGCTAAATATCAGCGACAAAAAAAATCCGTCGCTAAACTATCCATCACTAATAGACAAAAATATATAAAAAATATCAATAACAGATTAGCGACGGAATTTTTTCATCGCTAAAAATTCCATCATTGATTCTGGAACCCTCACGTGCACACGCGCCCCCCACGCACCTGCACACATGCCAAGCCCGTCCCGTCACGCGTGCCTCGCTCTTGCGAACCCACCTGCACGCGCCCGTCCACCCGCACCTGCAAACCCACCGGCACGCTCCCTCATGCGCGCCCGCCTGCCAGCCCACCCCACCGGCGCACCAGCCCGCCTGCCCATCCACTTCCTTTAATTTGTGAAAAATGCCCCAAGTTGTCACCAACGAGATTTGAACCGTGGCACACGTAAAATACTAAAAACAACACAACTACCGCATAAAGTTAGATATCCAATCATATTACTTTTTTTGTTTGTTTTCTTTACCTCATATTTCTTAATATAATATTTTATTATAAAATAATAAAATAATAAAATAATAAAATTTTAGTTTAAAACAAAATAATAAAAATTTTTAAAAAATAAAATAATATTATTCTTCTACAATATAAAATAAAATTAAAATTAAAAATAATTATTAAATAAAAATAAAAAAATTTTAAAAATTAGTTGCTAATCTGTCGTTAAAATTTTCGTCAGTAATCCGTCATTGATAGTTACATATATATTATTTTTTTATTTTTTTCCTTCATCAATACACCAAAAGATTAGCGACGGAAAATTTCCGTCACTAAAAATTCCTTCGGTAATCCGTTGTGATAGGTTTATAATTTTTTTTTTCAGTGGATCACTACAATGACGAATTAGCGACGGAAATATTTTCGTCACTAATTTTCGTTGTTAATCTATCGCAACTCTCTCAATATTCTGTCCGATATTAATTTGTTGTTATTATTAACGGATTTTTTTCCATCGGTAACTTTTTATCGCTAATGATGTGTTTTTTTATAGTGTAAACATGGTTGGTAAAACAAAAGACAACATTAATACAAGGAGAGATCTTTTTTTTTTTTATTTTCACCATCAGTGTCCTGATTTTATCAATCTGGTTCGAGAACTGTAAAGTTTATTTTAGGGATAAACTCTCTTAAATTTTTTTTCATTTTTCTCAAAGCTCGAACATGAAATATCTAAAAGAGTAGAGTATTCAATCACTTAATCCAAAAGAGTTTTGCTATTATTAGGGGTTTGCTCAACTGCCTTTTAACACTTTCATGTGTAAAGTTGGAAATAACATCCATGTCATTCTTTGTAATTTAGAGAAGATATTTCCATCATAATTTTTTAATTCGTTGGAGCAACTCTTTGTCCACTTGTATTCAGAGGCATTAGTCAAAGATCAAGTCCAATATAGATGGATTTATCCATTTGAAATGTAAAATATGATTTTTATTGTTTTAAAATTTTTTTCGAATGCATATGAGTTTATTTAAATATATGATTGACTAATAAGTTTATTGTTAATATGTATTTAGATTCTTGCATCATTTGAACAAGAAAGTAATGAATAAAGTAAAGTGCATGTCGATTATGAATGGATATCATTATGAAAAGGTGGCAACATCTATATCAGACCACTTTGAACACAATTTGTATGTAGAATACAAAGGTCAGAGAGATGATAAGAACTCCAAAGACCGGGAATTTTGTCCGTTCTCTATTTTCAACTACCGCAGCAAACCTAGTGAGTGTATCAAGCGTTATCTTAATAATGAAGATCTTAAAAATGCTCGTACAATACATTCCACTCAAATATGCAGACGTGAATCCATACTATGAGTATGTGGACATTACATTTTCAATGCTTATGTTTGAGAAACATTGTTTGATTAACAATTTTTCTCAACATGCATTATCAAGCTTTGCAATCTTCAGAGGAATTATCTCAATCATAGGTAGATTGTGCATGTTGTGATGGTTTTGTAGAACAGTTCTGATGGAATTAATGCCCACGTTGGGGCATTTTTTCATGTTTAGAAAGTGAGAATTATCCCACTTTTCATATCCTCAAATTGTAACCGATTCAATTCAAATTCCTTCCTTTTGTGATTACGGAAAAAAAAGGAAACTAGGAAAAAAAAACCCTAGGTATCACAACCATTGCACACCATTGTGTATGAGGCACAATTGAGAGAGAAAAAAAATACATCTCTTTGAGAGAAAGCGCTAGAGAAATTCCATAGAGAGATTTTGTCGTCTTTTTGTCACCGGTTTTCGATTACGGTGTTGTGGTACTACGATAATAGCTCGAGTTTCGTGATTATCATCCCGATGGTGAGGTCATTAAATCGAGATTCGTGGTTCCCTGAATTTCTTGCGATCTGCTCATTGAGATATGCCCATAAAACCTAGACTTTTACGATTTCGAAAATTAGTAACGCTTCCGCATGTATGTGTGCATATAAATCCAACATTAATATTAGAGCGTAGGGTTAGATTTATTAAATAATTTTCAGAATATTTTTAGGTATAAAATATGGAGTTGAAAATTTGGGATTCGGATTACGGATAAGTTTCTTAAATCTGATTATACCATGACGTTGCCCATCTGACGTATGTTATAAATATATTTTTTTTTGGAATTTTTGGAGTATGTTTTGGCTATTAAAATTGAGACCAAAGTTTTTGGCCCAATAGTTGCCCGAATCATAAAACCATAGATCTGTCCGTGTAGAGGGATTTTTGATCTAAATAAATGGTATATTTGTGTTCCATGTAAGTTGATCTATTATTTGACATGCATTTTGCATTGAGTGGTTATCAAAAACTAGGTTTTCCGGCGAGGCTGTGGAGGGCCAAAATTTGGATATTTGATTCACTATGTTTAGATCTTGAATCTCCCAAAACAATGAGTTTAGAATATTTTTGGGAAGTCCAAATATATTTTCTGGTAGAAATTGCTGTGAAAAAATAGCCAAAAATAGGTTTTTAGAGAACCGGGTCCAAAAACCATGTTGCAGGGCCATCGGGTGAGGAAGAAGAGACCCAAAACCCACGAACGCATGCACAACACACACGGAGAGGCGAGTCAAACAGCAGTAGCGGGGCGCGTGCACCTCACTCGCGAGCAAGGAAAGTGAGGCGGCTAGGGAGTTGGACCGGGTTGGGGCCAGATTCTCTCCGACACGAGAACCGACATGTAGTGGGTTGGACTTTGACCCGTTGATCTCAAGTCGGGTCAACCCCGTTTGACCAACCCATTGATTGACCCGTCGGGTCAACCCTGACCCATTGACCGACTAGGTTAATGACCCAGCTTGACTGGCTCCGCCCATGAGATGCATGCCGCGAGTGGGCGCACGTGAGTCGAGCTTCTACAGGTGCGTGAGAGGCGCGCTGCGTGCTGGTGCATGAGCTAGCCCCCTGCTGGTGCATGGCAGGGCTTGCCGGCTCGCCGTCGGCTTGTGGCGGCACGTGGAGACCCCAGCAACACGTCAGGTCGTCCATAGTTGAATTTTTTCAATTTTTTGAGGGTCCTCTACCCATATTTGTGACTATTTATGAGATTTTGTACGCCGAATTCAAGTCTGAATGGTGAGATGAGATCCCGAGTTATGGTGTATGGTATCCGTTGACCTATACGCTCGCTTTGGGGTCAATACTCAAATCATTTTGGACTTGATGATTTGTAGAGTGCACGAGATTGTGATAATAAGTATTATTAGTCATTGATGTCTATTTTTCTCTGTGTGATAGAGACTGTGGCTGTGACAAGAAGTATCGTACTTGATTTCGTTAAGGAAGACAAGTTGAACGGTGACAACTATGAGATTTTACACCGTAAAGTTTAGTTTGTCTTCAAGAAGCAGGACTTAGCGAGGTCCTACTACATGAGATGACAGACCACGGGGTGGGTGATACGCCTCAGGCAAAACTAGATGAGCAGACGTATCGTGAATGGAAAAAGAAGGATGGCCTAGATAGGGCAATCCTCCTTAGCAGCATGCGCGATGATTTGATTCTGGTGTATGAGCAGTATCCTACTGCGATGGTGATTTAGGGGCTTTGAGTGAGCACCTTGGCTCCCGGTCATCTCTTACGCTGAGATACTGACCTATAGGTTCATAATCTATAAGAAGAGACCCGATCATACTATGAAGCAGCATTTGATGCATATGTTGAGTATAATCGCTTCTCTAAAGAATATGGGAGAGCCGATGTCTGATAAGTTTCAGGTGTTGGGGGTGATCCCTTCCTTGCCTGACTCCTGGGATATGGTAAAGACCCATCTCACGCATATTGAAGGTATTCGTACTTTCATGGGCGTGAGTAAGCATTGTGAACTCGAGGAGGAGCGCTAGGAGATAGCTCGGTTTGTTTCTGGTCATGCTTATGTGGCGGAGTCGAGTAAGGGCTCTAGGGGCGACAAGCGTAAATGGCACAAGCATGACAAGAAACCTAGCCAGGCTAAGAGGAAGCCATCAGTGAAGACCGTGGATAGAGGGCAGAAATGCAAGAAGAAAGAGCTCGACAACACTACAAAAAAATAGTATTTTTCCGACGGATTTTGCGATAAAAATTTGAGAAAATTTTATCACTAAATAAATTTGTGACGAATTTTTCGACAAAAAATAATTTGTCGCAAACATTTGTGACAAATAATATCATATCTGTCACCAAATTAGCAACCAATACTATTTCGTCACAAAAATTAGGTACCAAAATTTTTTTGTTGCAAATTTCCTACACATTTTGCAACAAAAAATATCTATTGCAAATCTATTCCTCGCAAAATTCGTCGGAAAAATTAGTATCAAAAAATTTTTTGTTGCAATTTTGTGACAAATATTATCTGTCATAAATTGTGACGAATAATTATTTGTCGCAAAGTTGGTGACGAATTTTTTTATTGGAAATCTTCAACAAAAAAATTTATTATTGCTAATTTTTGCAACAAAATTTGCGACGAAAAATAATTTCATCGGAAATTTGCAACAAATTATTTTCGTCGCATAAGTGCAACGAATATTTATTTGTCATACAATTTGTCACTAATCTACGACAAATTCGATGACGAATTTAGTGACGAATGTTGCGACGAAGTATGGAAAATTTAGCAATAAATTTTGCGACAAATATCAGAATCAGCGACGAATTTTACGATGAATGTGGAAAATTTGCACACAAAAAATTTGGTATATTTTTTTTTTTTTTACCAATTTTCCCTATCTATCATATTCCTCTCTACTCAGTCAACCAGTTTATGAACTAAACATCCAACATCATCATCAACAAACCATCGAGGGTACCATCCAATAGCCAATAATATGAAATTTATCCAATCTCTACTCATCCAAACAACTAACCATCTAATAGTATCAATCAAATAATAATTGTAAAATCACTACCATCGTCATGAAATAATCATAAACAGTAATAAATAAGTAATAGAATATCAAATATCTAGCAGTATGAATCAAGCAATAATAACAACCATATTTAAATGTAAGCGTAAAATAATAAAAAACTGTCTCAAGAAATTTCATCACCATCACCATCATCATCACCAGCACCATTATCATCACCAAATATGTCATAACCACCATCACCATCATTTGGAGGAGATTGAAAAGGGGAAATCAAACTTGAAGCGGAGACTAACTGAAGATCCTGCATTGTAAGCCTCTGTTGTGCGCGAAACTCTTCAAATTCATTGTCTCTTTGCCCGAGTTCTGCGCGCATGGCTTGAAGTTCATTGTCTTTTTGTTCTAACTGCTCCTTCAAGTGGCTCATCCCTTGATTCATTTGTATTAATTCTGTTTTTACTGGTGTATGGGTGAAAGAAGATAGACCATTGATTCTGCAAGTCCTGCTTAATGAGCCCATCCCAATTACTCTTCCTTGCTTCGCTCCACCAATAGCCTCGAGCCATAAAACCATATTATTAACAGATGGCTCAGACGTTGCAACATCATCACTACCATTGGAATTTCTCAGTACAAGCTGATCATATTTCTTCTGCATTGTCATGAGAGAAATTAGAAGAAAATTAAATAACAATATAATAAAATATCTAACAAAAGAAATACAAATGTAAATTCACAGTTTAACAATGTAACAAAATATCCAACAAAGAAAATAAAAATACAAAATTGTATTCCTCATTAAGCGATTGACAGTAAACAATAAAATACAAAAACTAATATGTGAATCAAATATTACAAATTTAATAGACTTATGGAATTGAAATTAAACATACTTCTAGTTATGTATTTAGTTGCTTTATCCATAAGAATGATACTTAGATAATGAGGAGTGTTCTAATTGAAATTAAAATTCAACTACTATTAAGAGTTTGAAACTATAACAAATCGAATAAAGGAAAAAAATTATATTAGTACGTAATATAATGAACCAACAATTCGGAAATGACGTAACAAAATTGATATTATGTATTCCCTAATTTTAAATAATAATGATAAAAAAGTATAAATTAGAAATGAAAAAATCAATTTAAATAGTGAAAAAAATTTTGGAACAGACAAATCTAATAAATTCATTTTCTAACGTTGTTATGATAGATTCAGTATTATATGTTCAAATCTTTGTTGTAAAGTGTTTATAAAAAAATTAAAAATTTTGAAATTATATATCATAACCGCTCTAGCTCTCTCCCCACTCCAGGTCTTGTCTTTTTTTTTTGGAAAGTTCGTACGAAAGTCTCTATAAATGATGACTGGGATCCCATTTCCTTGACCTAAATAAAATACTGTTAGATATAATGAAAGAATGAAAAAATAAATGAATTGAATTCAAAAAAATTGTAATTTAACCAAATTACCATTCTATTTCTATATTCATCAACATTGATTGAACCTCCCGCATAAGTAACAGATGATTCCCCAGAATTATAAGATCGATTTTTTTTTTATTCTGCTCACTCCTCCATCGACTCTCATCAAAGTCCCAGAAGTTTAAAATCCTAAGCCAATTATCTTCGGTGATTCAGTTTGACTTCGTTTGATTAGTCTTTGCATGATTTACTACACTTCGGATGTGATGACCGCATTTTTATAAAAAAATTCTTTTATTTCAAACTCCTCGGTCTCATTTCAATTGAACTTTCGTTACAATAAATAAAAATACAATTAGTTATATTTAAATTATATACTTATTTTTATATTTAAACTTAAAGGCCTAATTTACCTTGAATTCTCTCCACCATAACTCTTTGATATCATTTGGAGTACTTATGTAAAACACCAATGCCCCTCCCTAATGGTTGTTAATGATTCTATTCAACTCATGAATAATACACACAGAATTTGTGAATCTATCATAAAATTAGAAACAAAAAATAGTTAGTAAAAAAAATAGTTAAACAAACTCATCAACTATATAAATAAAAAAACTATTGTATAATATTTCAAAATTTACTACTTACGAATCTCCACAAGGGGATATCACCTCTTGCGTATCTTCCCCCTCAACATGTGAATCTTGCATTGAAGGTACAACCGAAGGTGCAACTGAAGGAGACGACGAAGGTGCATCAGGAGAAGGCGAAAGGGCATGGGAAGGTGTAGTTGAAGCGGACGGTGACGCTGAAGAGTTATCGTCTATGCCCTCCACATCGATACTGTCAAAAGAGTTTGGTCTTGCAAGCAACGAAAATTGCATGTTTATAAAAAATATAATAGAGCATATAAAGAAATATGTCATAATTAAATTGTCGTCTGAAATGATCTATAAAAAAAATACAACATATTAGCAAATTATTTGTGAAAATGAAACATGAGCCACTAAATATAACATACAAATTGTGAAACGAAATTTGCAAATCTAAATGTATTTTCACATTCAAACAATTAAATAAAATTTAATCTAGTGTTAGACAATTATAATAAATCTTAATAAAAAACACTCATCGACGATCAAAAATCAAAGTCATCATTGTCATCATCATCCTCATTATCAGATTCTTCAACATCAAATTCATCTTGCTTTTCATCCTTATCTTCCTCATCTTTATCCTCATCTCATCATCTGTCTCAAAATCAGATTCTTCATCCCCAACCTCATGAATTTCAGTTTGATCCACATCTGTTACTAATCCACGTGGATCTCATAATGTTGGAATAATATATTTCTCAGTCTGAAACGTGTTGGCAACTTCCTCTTGTTGATATGCTATGTCTTCCCAACGTTTCTCAATTTTTTTCGTGCTTTCGTTTTACAAACAATCCACCAATCAATTTTGTCACGTTTGAAACTAGAATATTATGTATAATACACTTGAATATTGGACGGGACCTGTAACTTTGACCTCATAGGGCAAGTGAACTAAAAGGTGTTCTATGGAATCAAAAAATGACGGAGGAATATTCTTTCTAGATTACACAAAATGATAAGGATATTTCTCTCTAAGTTCGCTATATGTGATTCCTTTAACACTGTCGAGCAAATATCATGTAGGAAAATACTTAATTTTGTAATGACGCCTCATACAAAATCTAGTAGAAGTTCTTTAAAAGCAATAAGAATCAATCTTTCTATAAATATGTGACAATCATGACTTTCCAAACCAATCAATTTGTATTCTTTCATATCGACATATCTCCCAAAATTTGAGGCATAACCATCAGGAAATCTCAACGATTTCAACCATTCACAAACTTTCCGTCTCTGATCCATATTTATTGTATAAATTGCCTTTGGTTTTGGTCCCTTACTGCTTCCATCCACATCAAGTGTAGGTCGATTACAATGAAACCGCATATCTTTTCTCGCATTCAAGTTATCTTTCATTTTTCCAGAGACATCCATCGATGTATTAATCACATTATCAAAAATATTTTTCTCGATATGCATTAAATCAAGATTATGATGAATCAGATGGGTCTTCCGATATGGTAGATCCCAAAATATACCTCCATTTCGTCCATTTATGCACACTTCCATATCTATACATTGTACCATGTGGGTCTTCAATAACAGATGGAAAATGAGACACTCGCTCCCAAATTTGTTGACCAGTTAATCTCAACGGAGGAGGTATTTTTTCAACTCTATTCTTCGTAAAGTCTTCTTTATTCCTAAATTTATGATTTTGTGATAAAAATTGTCTATGACAATCAAAATAACTCGCCTTCTTACCATATTTCAATCTGAACGACTTTAATCTCTTTATACATATTAGATATCCTAAAACTCCAACAGTATGCCGTCCTGATAAGATACCATAAGATGGAAAGTCATTCATCGTCCAAAGAATAGTAGCCTTCATTACAAACATTTGATCAGTGTTAACATCATATGTAAGAATACCGTCATCCCATAATTGTTTAACTCCGCAATCAATGGTTACATATAAATATCTATCAACTTCTTTGGATTTTGCGGGCCAGGTATCACCAATGTCAAAAACATATAGGGTGTCTTCATACACATACCCGGACGAATATTATACGGAGTTAAGATCACTGGCCAACATGAATAAGTTTTTCCTGATTTTCCAAATAGAGCAAACCCATCAGCACAAAGACTTAACCTAATGTTTCGAGTCTCTCTTGCATTCAGGATATGTCATATCAAAAATTTTCCATTCCTCTACATCCGAAGGGTGACACATTAACCTTTCTTCTGTTTGATGATTTGCATGACAAGTCATATATTCAGCAGTAGTTTTCGACGCATAAAGTCTTTGCAATCCAGGAGTCAAAGGCAAATAAAACATTTGCTTGAATGGTTTAGGTCACTGATTACGACTTGATCTTCTAGTACTCTTGTACCTACTTTAGTTACAGAATTTACAAAATTCTACATTTTCATCAGCTCCCCAAAATAACATGCAACCATCTCTGCATACATCAATTCTTTTCACCGGAAGATCCAAGTCATTCACCAACTTTTTCATACTATAAAAGTCATTCGGCATTATATGATCACAAGGTAATACTTCTCCTATTACTTGAACAATATCATTGAATCAATTCTCAAACAAATTATGCTCTGCCTTGACATTCAACATTCTAGCCGTTAATGACAACTTAGTGTGGGTGTCACAACCAGCCCATAAAGGTTCATCTGCAGCTCTCAACATTTTTTGAAATTGGTTAGACAAATAATTTTCATCCTGCACATTCTCATCAACACATGTTACTTCTACCCTCTCCAATGGTGATGCATAACCTGTATGTACATCTTCATTTATTGGGGCAAAACTAGAACTTGCATAGTTTGATTGTGTCATGCTCCGAACCGGAGTCGTGAGCAGCCGCCCGTTGCCCAGAATGCTAACTGTATTTCTACAGAAAATCAGGCAGAATCTCCCCATAAATCAGAGGTTTCCCATGTACAAATAAACCTGTATAATTTAAAATCAACTTGTCAATTAAATAAATGGTCATCCTAGCCTCTCCAAAATCAATAAATCCCACCGCAAACATCCAAGACAACGCAAGATTATAAAATTTCTAGCAGTGCTAGCCACAGATCTTTACTGTTATGCCCAACTAAAATATGAGCAGCCGCCACACCGAGCGGATCTAAGTTTATACGAATGTATAACAAATTTCCCAAGTAGAAAGTTTAAAACACTTACAGATGTCTCAATGCAAGTAAAATGAACCAAAACGAGAGTTATGCACACAACTGTCTATAAGTTATACAGTCATCCCATAATATATACAGCCAACTACGGATCTCAATATCAAGACCATGCAGCGTCGAAACAAAGTATGAAATTCATATTTCAAATTAAACTTAAATCTCACCGTCGTAAATACTAAATCCCAGGGTATGCTGTCAAAACCTCTAGAGCCTGAAATGTCGCTCTATCACAAAAATCCTATCTGAGGAAGGAAAAGAGAGAGGTGAGTATCATGGGAAGATACCCAGTGAATGAAGGGATTAATCTCAAGTACAAATAGTGTAGGTGAACATTGGAGTGTCAAATAGTATCATTCATAAACAATAATTATGCAAATAGTGTAGGTAAATCATGGTATGTTCAATAAAGTGAACTCATTTATTCAATCACACAGTATGATACATATATGCATCCATTCGAAATCAAGTAATATCAGAGCAAGCCAAAAATAATCCTGGCAAAGATCAACCATGACCAAGGACAGGCGCATCGGGGGTTTTATTATGCAAAGAGTTTTTAAAGTAGCTCTCTACCTCGACGTTGGCAATGAGTTCGCTGGGGCTAACTCATCATCGTGTATAGGACCCCGCTCGGTGCTAGACGGTGGCATTACACACGTCCTCCCCCATTATGGGTTCAACCGGCCGCGCCTATAACCATTAGAATCAAGTTTGCGGATACCTCCTGCAGAAGCGTATCCGAACAACCCGTACCTCTACAAATGCCCTTCATAGTTACGGAATCATCAATATCATCATCATAGTATCACAAGGGCAGAAGTCCCACAGGTAAGAATCATATCATCGCATAACTAGTAGGCATCCAACCCACATAGTTCATAAAAAACATTTCAAATCCGTGTGCCAATACATTCATCAAATCATTTCGAATCTATGCTAATACGACAGCAAAATAGAAAACATATCTAGTTCTCAAATAATGGTACAATATTATTTCATTTCAAACATGCATGCATAGCCATCAGAAACATAAATTTACGACACTCCAAATGTCACAAAATAAATTTTGAAATTTAATATCATATGTTTAGTCAATGCATATCGAAAGCATGTTTTATTGAAAATATGGCAGAAACAAGTTTTACTATTTAATGCAAGAGATTAGAGTTTTACTCATATTTTTAAGGAAAGTGATCACTCCCTATTTTCAAAATAATCCAACCTGACTTCTCGAGTCTCCAAAAAGATCAACCTAATCAAATCATCCCAATTTAATATCAAATAAAGGCCTAATAAGTGATTTTCAATTTTTCTTCTCAATTTAATAGAATCTTAATTTACCCAATCTCCTTTATGGATTCCGTTCGCTCGTCAGATTGGTCTAAAACTTGTAAGATTTCCAAATTTGAACGATATTAGCAACTAACTCAAATTTCTAACACCAAACCCTAGAACTTCAACCAAATCGTAGTCGTTACTTGCAGTGAAGATGCAGGTAAGCTCTCGAAGGAGAAAGCCGGTTGCGGGCTCGCCGGTTAGTAGGCTCGTGGGCTGGCAGGCTGGCAGCCTCCAGGGCTGGTGGGATCGTGGGCTCGCGGGTTGGCGGCTCGCGAGCTGGCGGGCTGGCGGGCTGGCAGGTTCACGGGCTGGTGGGCTCGCGGGCTGGCCCGCTGGTGGGCTTGCGGGCTTGGGCACTCATGAGCAAGGGCTCGCGCTCGCAGGCTGGAGCGTTCGTGGGCTAGAGCGCTCACGGGCTAGGGCTCGTGCTCGTGAGCTGGAGCACCCGTGGGCTGGAGCGTGCCCATGCGCAAGTTCGTCCATGCACAGGCATGTACAGGTGCGCGCTCGCGTTGTGGAGCACTCAGGCAGTTGCGCGCTAGCACTTGTGCTGTAGCGCACTGGCAGGGGAAACACGCGCTCGCGCTCGTGCAGGGAGGATCGTGCTATAGGCTGGCGCTCACGAGCTAAGGCGCACGCTCGCGCGAGGAGGATCGGGCTCGCAGGGAGGCTGCGGTCGAGGGAAGGGAGCAGCGGCGGAGGGAGAGAGCAGCGACAGAGAGAGAGAGAGAGAGAAAGAGAAGAAAAAGGGATTAGGCCTAAAAGCCCTAATCTAATTTTGGGAGGAGGGTGTTGCGTTTTGCCTCAAAACGCGACACTCCGGTAGCCCCTTCTTTTTTTTTACTCTGATCATTATTATTATTATTTATATATATATATTCATTTTATCATAATTTTTACGAATACGAAAATAATTTAAATATACAAAAAATTCAATTTAAATACCCCAAAATCAAAAATCAATATAAATAAATAAAATCTCTCATACAAAAATACGGCATCACAGAGTCGGCATTTCATTTTCTAACTCTCTAAAATCAAGTCTCGTCCTCGAAACTAAAAGAGGACTAAACAACAAATAAATGGGGTTATTGTCTCCTCATAGCATCCTCGGGCTCCTAGGTTTCCTCCTCGACTTGATTACTCCTCCACAAAACTCTGACCAATTTGTCTTCCTTGCTTCGCAGCTTTCTGACCTGCCGATCTAGAATAGTCACGGGCTGAACTAGAAGACTAAGGTCCTATCGTAACTCAACAGATGGAGGATCAAGTACATAAGAAAGATCGGTTAAGTACTTCCTGAGTACTGAGAAATGGAAAATATCATGAATACGAGAAAGTTCATCCGGCAGCTCTAACCTGTATGCCACACTCCCGACCCTCTCAAGGATACGGAAGGGCCCAATATATTTGGGACTTAACTTACCCCGCTACCTGAACCGTATAATTCCTTTCAAAGGAGATATCCTCAAGAAAACCATGTCTCCCACAGCAAAGTCAAGAGGTCGCCATCTACGATCAGCATACGTCTTCTGTCTGTCCTGTGTGGCTTTCATCCGCTCACGGATAACCTTAACCTTATCCTTCGTTTCCTCAATCAACTCAACGCTGTTGAGACGTCGCTCCCCGACCTCATCCCAACATATCGGGTATGGCATTTCCTACCATACAGTGCTTCATACGGGGGCATCCCTATACTGGCCTGATAGTTATTATTATATGCGAATTTGACCAGTGGAAGGTACCGATCCCAACTACCTCAGAAATCCATCACACATGTCCGCAGCATGTCTTAAGGGTCTGAATGGTCATCTCAGACTGATCATCTGTCTACGGATGATAGGTTGTACTAAAATTCAGCCTTGTACCCATTGCCTCCTGTAACTTGGGCCAAAATCTGGAAGTGAATCTCGGGCCTCTGTTTGATACTATCGACATAGGAACACCATGCAGCCGGACTATCGTATCAATGTAAAGACATGTCAAGATCTCCAAAGGATAGTCGTTGTGAATAGGAAGAAAATGTGTAGACTTGGTGAGTCGATCTACAATCACCCAAATGGTATCATGCCATGATGAAGTCTACGGTAGCCCTATCACAAAATCTATAGTAATGTGATCCCACTTCCACTCAGGGATGGGTAAGGGCTGTAATGTACCAACCGGCCGCTGATACTCGGCCTTCACCTACTGGCAAACTAAACACCTAGCCACAAAATCTGCGATTTTCTATTTCATACCAGGCCACCAATAACTATCCCGAATAGTTCGATACATCTTGGTACTATCTGGATGCAATGTATAAGCAGAGGAGTACGCCTCCTCAATTATGGCCTTACGGAGATCTGAATCAACGGAAATACAAACCCGCTCCTTGAATACTATCAAACCATCTTCTTGGATCCTGAAGTCTCCGCCCTTAACTCTGCGGACTCTATCCGCAATACTCTGAAGCTCCTTATTTGTACTCTGGAGCTCTCGGATACGGTCGAACAAAGTCGGTCTGACCTCAAATCTTGCTAGTAAGCCTCCCTGATCATTATTAGTCAAACTGACTCCCAAAGCTCGGAGTCCTACTAAACAAGAAATGTAGGCTTTCTCTGTCGATTGTGAGGATGATGCTGACTTCCAACTCAAGGCATCTGCTACAACATTCGTCTTGCCTGGATGATAGTCAATAATGAGGTCATAGTCTTTCAATAACTTCAACCATCTCCTTTGTCTGAGGTTCAACTCCAGTTGGGTGAATAAGTACTTTAGACTTTGGTGATCCGTTAATACCCTACAAGTCACCCCATAAAGATAATGCTGCCATATCTTCAATGTGAAAACTATGGCTGCCAACTCTAAATCATGTGTCGGGTAGTTAACCTCATGTTTCTTCAGCCGTCATGACGCATATGCAATAATCCGACTATCCTGTATCAGAACACAACCCAATCCCTGTCGGCTAGCATCACTGTACACTGTATACTCTCGACTACTAGTGAGAAGGGTTAAAATAGGAGCGGATGTCAACCGTTGTTTGATCTCTTGGAAGCTCGCCTCACAACGGTCATCCTAAACAAACTTGACCCCCTTCTGGGTCAATCTAGACAACGGAGCAGCTATCCGGGAGAATCCCTCTATAAATCTGCTATAATACCCAATCAAACCGAGAAAACTACGAATCTCAGTAACTATTTATGGCTGCTCCCACTTCACTATATCCTCAACCTTCCATGGATCAACATAAATACCCTCCGCGGAAACAATGTGCCCCAAGAATCTAATTTGTCTCAGCCAAAACTCACATTTCGAGAATTTGGCATATAGCTACTTCTCATGGAGTATCTGCAATACCACCTGAAGGTGCTCAATATGATCTTCATTACTTCGTGAATATATCAAAATGTCATCGATGAATACGATGACGAACCGATCCAAGTAGTCGTGAAAAATTCGGTTCATTAGATCCATAAAAGCAGCTGGGGCATTAGTCAGCCAAAACGGCATGACTAAAAACTCGTAATGGCCGTATCGGGTGTGAAAAGCTGTTTTGGGCACATTTTCGGCCCGAATTCTCAACTGATGATAACCCGAACGGAGATTAATTTTAGAGAAAACCCTGACTCCCTGTAGCTGATCAAACAAATCATCTATATGTGGTAGGGGATATCTGTTTTTTATGGTGGCTTTGTTCAATTCTCTGTAGTCTACACAAAACCGAAATGTACCATCCTTCTTCTTTACAAACAGCACCGGAGCGCTCCAAGGTGAAGTGCTCGGGTGAATGAACCCCTTGTCTAGGAGTTCCTGTAACTTAGTCTTAAACTCTCTCAGTTCAGCAGGCATCATTCTATATGGCAGAATTGAAATAGGATTGGTCCTCGGTACTAGATCGATCTCGAAATAGAACTCCCGAACTGGTGGTAATCCAGGAAACTCCTCAGGGTATATCTCTGGAAACTCCTGCACCACAGGGACATCTTCAAGTCTCGGTCCCTCAATGGTAAAGTCGACAACATAAGCTAGATAAGACACACTACCACGGTGTACCAACCGTCTGGCCTTCATAACAGAGATAATACAGTGGGGCAATACTCGTCTCTCGTGCCAAAAAACTAATGGTGGTTGTCCGGACCTCCAAAACTCCACCTCTTTCATGAAACAATCCACGGAAGCCCAGTGTAAACTCAGCCAATCCATCCCTAGGATGGCATCGAAATCCGTGATAGGGAGCGGAATCAGATCTACCTCTAATACTGTTTCCCTAATACGACCTTACAGCCCCTATAGGCTGTACCTCGAATGATATGCTTGTCAAGAGGAGTAACTATCATAATCTCCTCATCAAGTGGCGAGAGAGGTCTATCAGAATGGCGAGCGAACGTGTCGTTCACATATGAAAAATTCAACACGGTATCTATAAGAATACGAGTGTCGATACCAAATATTCGCATGGTACCTAAAGATAGGAAAAAGATTAAAATATTTAAAATACGAAGAAAAATAGACAAATTCATAAATATATATATATCAAACTAGTTAAGTTTCTAAAACTTTAACTAGTTAAAACTGTACATCGACATCATGATATACAAAAATCTCATACAAAAAGTACAACAAAAGTACTACACTGAGGGATCTATGGGACGATTACCATAATAATATCAGGGTTTGTCTGTGCGTCCTCCTGCGTCATCACAAACACACGAGCCTGGGCCCTATGCTGCTGTCGCGATGATCCTGGCACTGTATTACTCCCAGCTGCAGTCCGAGGAGCGGTAAAAGCTGAGTGTGCAGGTGCCACCTGCTGACCTGTGCCAGACGTACCAGTACGACTCTGCAAAGTCGATCCTCCTCAACCTAAGTCGAGGTAGACACTCCTAACGTGACCTTGCTTCCCATACATGAAGCAAGTAACTGGTACACTACATGCCCCAAAGGCATGGTGGCTACTGCATCTATGGTAGAAATGCTGTCTCTGTGTAGTAGACTATGTAGAGACACTAGGGGCTGGTACCCTAAAACCTTGTGGTCGAGGTCGCTGTCCTGGTCCTCTGGTATGAAGCTAAAAGAACCTCTGGGATATCCAGAACCTCTACCCCTCTTTGAAGACTGTCCACCCTGTGATCCAGTCTTCCTTTTCTGGTGACTTTCTCTATGTCTAGCCTCAGCTCGTACGATATCCTTTGCCCGATATACTGAATCAATCATCTCTGATAGTGTAAAAGAGGGAATCACTATCATATATTTTCTGATACTCAATTGGAGGCCATCTTCAAACTTGAATCTCAACTGAGCTGGTGTAGCCATGTCGGGGACAAAGGCCACTAGTCATCTGAGCTCAGTCTTGTACTCTGAAACTGACCTCGTCCCCTGGCGTAAGTGCAGGAACTCCGTTCTCATCCGGTCCTGCTGGAACGGGGTGAAGTACCTACGGTCGAACTCTCGTAGAAAGTCCTCCCACCACAGGCTCTGTGTAGCACTGTCACGGATAGCCTCCCACCGCGAGAGGGCATCTCTGTCGAGGAGTCTTTTAGCAACTTTCAATCTGAGCTCCTCTGACAACCCCAAATCCGTAAGGATCCTACGAGTCCTGTTGATCCAGTGTTTGCCGCTACGGCATCACTGGATCCTGAAAAGTCTATGCATCCGAGCTGTCGAGACTCTTTCACCAATTGAGTGAGCTCGTGGATGCACCTCAAAGTAGTCGACGTCTCATCGGTCGGAGTAGAAACAGAACGTCCGACCACCGAATGAGGAATCGGTGCCATAGGTGTAGGTACGGCTGCAGGTACGGTCGCTGGAGAAAGTTTCTAACAGTTCTAGCCACAAACCTCTACTATCATGCCCAACTAGAGTATGAACAGCCGCCACACCGAGCGGACCTAAGTTTATACAAATGTATAACAAATTTCCCAAGTTGAAGATTTAAAACGCTTACAGATGCCTCAATACAAGTAAAATGAACCAAAGCGAGAGTTATGCACATAATTGCCCATAAGTTATACAATCATCCCATAATATACATAGCCAACTACGGATCTCAATATCAAAACCACGCAGGGTCGAAACAAAGTACGAAATTCATATTTCAAATTAAACTTCAATCTCACCGTCGTAAATACCAAATCCCAGGGTATGCTGTCAAAATCTCTAAAGCCTGAAATATCGCTCTGTCACAAAAATCCTGTCTAAGGAAAAAAGAGGGGTGAGTATCATGGGAAGATACCTAGTGAGTGAGGGGATTAATCTCAAGTACAAATAGTGTGGGTGAACATTGGAGTGTCAAATAGTATCATTCATAAACAATAATTCAAGTTTTTTGTAGTAAATCATGGTATGTTCAATAAAGTGAACTCATTGATTCAATCACACGGTATCATACATATATGCATCCATTCGAAATCAAGTAATATCAGAGCAACCGAAAAATGATCCTGGCAAACGTCAACCATGACCAAAAACAGGCATATCGGGGGTTTTATTATGCAAAGAGTTTCCAAAGTAGCTCTCTACCCCGATGTTGGCCATGAGTTCGCTGGGGCTAGCTCATCATCATGTATAGGACCCCGCTAGGTGCTAGACGGTAGCGTCACACACGTCCTCCCCCATTGTGGGTTTAACCTGCCGCGCCTATAGCAATTAGAATCAATAATGTTTGCGGATACTTCCTACAGAAGCATATTCGGGCAACCCGTGCCTCTACAAACGCTCTTTGTAGTTACGAAATCATCAATATCATTATCATAGTTTCATAAGGGCACAACGTCCCACAGGTAAGAATCATATCATCGCATAACAAGTGGGCATCCAACCCACATAGTTCATCGAAAACATTTCAAATCCGTATGCCAATACATTCATCAAATCATTTCAAATCCAAACCAATGCGACAGTAAAATAAAAAACATATCTAGTTCTCAAATAATAGCACAATATCATTTCATTTCAAACATGGATGTATAGTCATCAGAAAAATAAATTTACAACATTCCAAATGTCACAAAACAAGTTTTGAAATTTAATATCACACGTCGAATCAATGCATATCGAAACCATGTTTTATTGAAAACACGGCAGAAACAAGTTTACTATTTAATACAAGAGATTAAAGTCTTACTCATATTTCTAGGGAGAGTGGTCATTCCCTATTTTCAAAATACTCCAACCTGACTTCTTGAGTCTCCAAAAAGATCAATCTAATCAAATCATCCCAATTTAATATCAAATAAAGGCCTAATAAAGGATTTTCGATTTTTCTTCCCAATTTAATAGAATCTTAATTTACCCAATCTCCTTTCTGGATTTCGTTTGCTCATCAGATTGGTCTAAAACCTGTAAGATTTCCAAATTTGAACGATATTAGCAACTAACTCAAATTTCAAACACCAAACCCTAGAACTTCAACTAAATCGTAGTCATTACCTGGAGTAAAGATGCAGGTGAGCTCTCGAAAGAGAAAGCCGATTGTGAGCTTAAGGACTGGTAGGCGCGCGGGCTGGCGGGATGGCAGCCTCGCAGGCTGGCGGGCTGGGGGGCTGGCGGGCTGGCCCGCTGGTGGGCTGGCAGGCTGGCAGGCTAGCCCGCTGGTGGGCTTGCGGGCTCAGGCGCTAAGGCTAAGGCTCGCGCTCGCAAGCTGGATCACTCGTGGGCTGGAGCACTCATGGGCTAAGGCTCGTGCTCGCGAGCTGGAGCGCTCGTGGGCTGGACCGCGCTCGTGCACAGGTGTGCGCTCGGGCAGTCGCGTGCTGGCGCTCGTGCTGTGGCATGCTCGTACGGGGAAACGTGCGCTCGCGCTTTTGTAGGGAGGATCGTACTGCAGGCTGGCACTCACGAGCTAAGGCACACGCTCGCGCGAGGAGGATCGCGCTGCAAGCTGGTGCTCGCGAGCTGAGGCGCGCGCTTGTGCGAGGAGGATCGCACTGCAGGCTGGAGCTCGCGAGCTGAGGCGCACGCTCGCACAAGGAGGATCTCGCTCGCGGGGAGGTTGCAGTCGCGGGGAGGGAGCAGCGGTGGAGAGAGAGAGCAGCGGCGGAGGGAGAGAGTAGAGGCGGAGAGAGAGAAAGGGAGAAAGAGAGAGAAAGAGAGAGAGAAAGGGATTAGGGCTAAAAGCCCTAATCCAATTTTGGGAGGGGGTGCTGCGTTTTGCCTCAAAATACAGCACTCCGCTGGCACCTTTTTTTTTTACTCTGATTATTATTATTATTATTATTATTTATATATATATTCATTTTACCCTAATTTTTACGAATACGAAAATAATTTAAATATACCAAAAATTCAATTTAAATACCCAAAAATAAAAAATCAATATAAATAAATAAAATCTCTCGTACAAAAATACAGTATCACAGAGTCGGTGTTACAAATCGGGGTACAAAATTTTGACCCGCTGCATCAAATACATCTACTGATATGGATTTAACTGATCATAACAATTGTGATCCCCTCTAACTGAAAAATGCATTTTTCACATATACTCTTCATCAGATATAAACGGTTCACGATGACAAGTTCAATTGTAGTAATTTAGAGTAAAATCAAATCTACAAAAATGTTCCATAATTTCATCACATACATAAAATTTACCATTACCACACTTTCTACACGGACACCTTAACTTATTCCCACCCATAAACTCAACCTTACTAGTAGGGAAATTCAAGAATTATTCCACCCCACAAATAAATTTATCAGTTAAACCATAACGATCAGGTAAATTCTTATTATACATCCAATCTCTTTCATTTTGCATTGTCGTTGTTTACAAAAATAAAATTTATAAAATATTAAAAAATAAAAGCATTAACAAAATATAGATGATATTGAAAAAAAAACGTTAATAAGAAATAATTAACATCTAATAACAAAACATTTAAAAAATATTAACATATATTAAGACAATTTAACAAATATAAAAATATTAATAGAAATTATTAACACATACTATTTACGCAAAATAATAAAAACTAAATATAATTTTTTTTACATTGAGTCGCAAAAGAATGTAAAAATAATTTATAACATTACAATTTATGAAAATACAACATACATACATGCATATTAGGAATAAGGGATAAAAAAAAAAAAGAAAAGAAAAGAACAAATGTGATGAAAAAATATATGTCTCAACCGCTTCAATATTTACTTTTCTCCCCTCTAGTTGAACAACAGGTCCAATCAGAGCAAACATATCTACAACACAAAACCTTTAATGTTATTTATAATTAATCTAATGTAAAAATATATAATAAAATATTTGACATTAATTAAAATAAAATAAATAAAATAAAATAAAATATATAATTATAATGTTAATGCTAGAAAAAATATTTAATGCAACATAAAATTCTATATTATATAATTTCTTTTATAATTACAACTATTTAATATACATAATAGAACATTATTCATAATATATATTGTTAAATATATATAACATTACATAAAATAATATATAGAACATTAATTATATATATTATATAACATTAACTATTTATTATACATTAACATTATATATATTATATATTGTTAACTATATATATTAACTATTATTATATAACATTAACAATATATATCAATTATATATTATATAACATTAACTATATATATTAACTATATATAGCATTATATGTATTATAAATTGTTAAATATATATAGAACATTATCCATTTAAAATTCTGAATTATATATATTATATATTATTAAATATATATAATAGAACATTATATAAAATTATATAATTATAATTATGTTATAATTTTATAATTATAATATATAATATATATAATATGTTATAATGTTAAAATTATATTATATAATATATTATAATATATATAATATATAAAATTATATATAAAAACTATAATTTAACATATATGTTATAATGTTTAAATTATAATATATAATACATTATAATATATATAATATATAAATTTATATATGTTAAAATTAGATATTAAATTTATAATATATAATGTTATAATATTATTAAACTTATAATATATAATATATTATAATAAATAATATATAAAATTATACATATAATATAAAATTTATAATAAAAAATTAATTATAAAATAAAAAAAATCGGTACGGTGGCAAATGCCGTCGGACCTGGGGACAGGGAGACACTCCCCTGCCCAGATCAGATGGCAACACCATCGAATCAGGCCAGGGGGAGGACCCTCCCCTGTGGGCCTTGGCGAGGTCCTTTGCCAAGGCCCGTGAGGGAGGGAGCCTCCCCCACCTAGATCCGGCGGCGCTATCACCGGATCGGGGGCAAGGGGGAACCCTCCCCCGTCTATTCGCAGAGGCGGAAGGGAGATCCCCCCCTTCATCGCCTCGGCAACCGAAGGGGAGGGGCCAGCCCCTCCCTAAATTTGGTCGCTTGCGGCTGGATCGGGGAGGGGAAACTAGCCCCTCCCCAGATCTAGCCATTGCGGCTGGATCTTGGGGGGAGGTCCTCCCCAGATCCGGCCACTACGGCCAGATCTCGGAGGGGGATGCAGCGCCTCCCCCTCTAGTCGCCTCTACGGCCGGATCACGAAGGGGCAGAGCACCCCTCCCCAGCCAAGATCCACCAGCATTGCTGCCGAAATGACCGAGAGAGAGAGAGAGAGAAGAAAGAGAGGGGGGAGAGAGAGAGAGTGCCTTTTCACGCTTGAAGCCGTGAGAGAGAGGGAGAGGCACCGTGTGGAGAGTGTGGGGAAGATTACAAAAGAGGGGTTTTTAAGAAAATCAGCGATAAACTCGAGATTCGTCAGTGAAATCAGCGACGAACGCTTGTTTCGTCACTGATTTCAGTGACAAACCTTGAGTTTGTCGCTGAATCAGTGACTAACCTTGAGTTCGTCATTGAATCAGTGACAAACACTTGGTTCATCACTAAAATCAACATCAAACACGTGGTTCATCGCAGAAATTAGGGATGAACACTTGGTTCATTGCTGAAATTAGTGACAAAATCATGATTCGTCGCTGAAATTAGCGACAAACTTGTGATTAGTCGTTGAAATCAGCGACGAACACGTTTTTTGTCGCTGATGTCAACTACGAACCACGTGTTCGTCGCTGATTCCACCCTGGACTTGTTTTCTGTAGTCAATTTTTACGACAAACTCGTTTCTCGTTGCAAATTTAGTGATGAACAGGATTATTGATCGCAAATTTGGTTGCAAATTTGGCAACGATAAATTTTGGTCGCAAATATACAACTAAGATCAGCGACAGAAAAAATATTCATCGTTAATCTGCAACAAATTATTTTTTTGGTCGCAAATTTAGCAACGATAAATTTTGGTTTGTCGGTAATTCAGTGACGAAAATGTATATTTGTTGCAAATCTGCAACAATATTAGCGATGAACATTTAAATTTTTCCACGAATTTAACTAAAACACTCTAAATTCTTCTATTAAACTACTAAATGAGATGCAAATTACTAATTACTAAATTAATAACATTAAATAACAAAATCATAGACAAAAATTTTTTTATCTTGTTAATTATACTTAACATTCTTTATATCTTCATAAATGTATAATGCCTTCAATGTCAGTCATTATTAAATTTATTTGTTTTTATCAATAAAATTTACCACCGCAAGCAATAGTACTTAATTACAATTTTTTATATAAAATGATAGAGAAATAAGTATTATTATTATGAAAAGTGATTATGACAAGATAATACTCATTCATTATATATCGAAAATCGATTTCATTACTTTAAAAATGTTAGAAAATTGGGACAACTTGAAAAAGTTACATAAGTAAGTGAAATAGGAATTGATTCACAATAAGAAGAATAGAATGAAACAAATTAGCGATGAATTTAGCAAAAAATAACTCTTTTGTGGCCAATCAGCAACAAATTTTGCGACAACATTTAAAAATTTTGTAACGGAGAGTGTATTTGTTGCTATTTAGCGACAAATATGCCGATCATTTTTTTTTCGTCGCACTATTAGCAACGCATTCTAATATTTGTTGCAAATTTAGTGACAAAGAAATTTTTTTGTTACAAATTAGCGACAAATTTTGTGATAAAAATATCTTGTTGTTGATTTAGTATCGAATTATTTTTTTGTCGCAAATTTAGCGACCAAATTATGTTTTGTTACTAAATTAGTAACGAACTTTCTTTTTTGGTACAAATTTAGCGACGAATATTTTTTTTTCGCTAATTAGAGATGAATTTCTAACAAATTATTGTTCGTCATTACTCTCTCATGAATTTTGCGACAAATTTTTATTTGTCACTATTTTAGCGACAAATGTTTTTTTGTTATAGAATTTGTTGAAAATATGGGACAAATATATATTTTGTCACTAATTTCGTTGGAATTTTGCGACGAATAGTATTTGTTACTAAATTCGGTCGCTAAAACCGTATTTTTTTGTAGTGCAACAGCAAAGTCCGAAGCTACGTTTGTAGCAAATCTAGGCATTTTGCTCACGAGTGTAACGAGCGAAAGGTATGTCCTTCTTCTTTACATGGTATGAGTTATGTTTCATCCACTGTGATGTTTACTAACTATTCTCCTTTGTGAATTGTAAACTCAGGAGCCACCGACCATGTAGCTCTAGATAAGAGTGCATATGTAGAGTTCCGTCGATTGAGTCCCCAAGCGAGGAGGCTGTACATGGGGAATAAAGCATTTGTGGTTGTGAAAGGGATTGGTACATGCAAGCTGATACGGCAAAGTAACCAAGTCCTATACTTGCATGACGTGCTATATGCTCCCGAGATTTAATGGCATCTCGTATCTGTCATTTGTTTAAATCGTTTAGGATACTTTATCATTTTCAGAAATTTGAGTGTTTCTGTCATGTACGATTACTCTCTTTTATGTACTGGTTTGGTCCATGATGGAATTTATGCGTTGGATTTGGTTTCTTTTAATGAAATTTTTTATTTGTCTTCTATTACGTATGCATCTGATAGCGTAGTTGATAATATTTTTATTTGGCATAGTAAAGTTGGCCACATAGGGCAAGAGAGAATGAATCGGTTAGCTACGAGTGGCTTGTTAGGCCTACTAACCCCGGTCGAGTTGCCCCTATATGAGTTTTGCCTAGTTGGCAAAGCGATGAGGAAACCATTTGGAAAGGTAATGAGGGTTGGGACCCCATTGCAATTGATCTACTCCAATATTCGTGGGCCTATAAATGTGAGAGCTTGAAACAGAGCCACGTATTTCATCACGTTTATAGATGATTACACGTGTTTTGATTATATCTACCTGATCTCGCATAAGTTTGAGATATTAGATTGTTTCAGGAAGTTTATGAACGAAATTGAAAATCAGTTAGATTTGAGAGTTAAAACTCTCATAACCGATCGAGAACGCGAGTATTTGTCTAAGGAGTTTAAAGAGCTCTGTTTCGAGAATTGTATTATGAGACAACTGACTGTTCCTACTACTCCCCAGCAGAACGGGGTAGTAAAGAGGAGGAACAGGACTCTGTTGGAGATTGTGAGATCGATGATGGCGCAGACCAATTTGGCAATCTCCTATTGGGGAGATGCATTGTTAATTGTTGCCTACGTTCTTAACCGTATTCCAATTAAGTCCGTAGTCGTACCCATACGAGCTTTGGATAAGAAGGCAACCCGACCTTAGCTATTTGAGGTCATGGGGTTATGCTACATACGTTCACGATTCCTCGCACCCACACAGCAAGTTAGGCCCGCGATGGAAGAAGTATATCTTCATAAGATACTCTGAACACTCTAAGGGACATGTATTCCTGGGTGAACGTCCGGATGGTATGGTCTCCGAGATCGAATCTTGTAATATTACGTTCCTGGAAAATGATTTCCCTAAGAGAGAGAAATTGACCAGAACTTCACCTTTTATGAGATACGTGACCCTAACGGCCCAATTGAACCCAGCGGTAAGACCCAAGCGCCTATAACGGATCTTGATCCTAGTGGGAGTGGCCCATCTCGAGGTGAGGAGGCTCCTCCTCCTCATAGGAGTAGTCGGGGACACATACCCCGACGTCATTTTTCGATTGAGGATGAGATCCTCATCATGTCTCTCGAGGATGATAAGGAATCTCGGACCTTTAAGAAGGCTCTCGAGAGTCCTATGAAGGACCAATGGTTAGAGACCATGAAGGAGGAGATGGAATCTATGAGAGTCAATGAGATCTAGGACCTAGTTGACCTACCTGAGGAGAGAAAGGCCATTGAGAATAAGTGAGTTCTCAAAATCAAAAGAAAGGTCAACGGATCGGTTGAGAGATATAAGGCCCGTTTAGTAGCCAAGGGTTACACACAAATAAAGGGTATTGACTACGAGGAGACTTTCTTCCCTGTAGTCAAATTTATATCTATTTGTTTACTCTTGGCGATTGTCGCAAGCATGGATCTAGAGTTTTATCAGATGGATGTGAAGACCGCTTCCTTAACGGAAACCTGGATGAAGAGATTTACATGGAGCAGCCCTCTGGATTCGTTCTAGTAGGTCATGAGGATAAGGTTTGTCAACTTCAAAAGTTGATGTATGGCCTGAGCAATCATCCAGGTGGTGGTACCTGAGATTTCATGAGGATGTGATATCTTATAGTTTTACAATGATCAAGGAGGATCATTGTGTCTATTTGATACGATCTGATGACTTTTTTGTGATCCTGTCTCTATATGTGGACGATATAATGTTGGCCGGAAACAACGTTGAGTATCTGATGACGATCAAGACATAGTTGTCATCGAGCTTCGATATGAAAGATATGGGTGAAGCTGAGTTCTTTCTTGGAGTTAAGATCCAGAGCGATCGCTCGAGAAGAATGTTGGCTCTTTCACAAGAGACCTATATTAAGAAAATCCTCGAGCGCTTTGGGATGGGTGATTGTAATCCCAGTGTTACTCCAATCACCAAGTATGATGGCCTGAGTCTTGAGATGTGTCCGAAATCTCAAGAAGAAATAAAGGAGATGAGTAAAATCCCTTATTCCAGCGCAGTAGGAAGTTTAATAATGTACGTGATGTCGTGTACACGACCAGACATATGTTACGCAATCGGTCTGCTGAGTAGATATCAATCAAATTTTGGAAGGGGTCACTGGAGAGCAGTGAAAATGATTTTTAGATATATTAAGGGAACTACGAGCTACTCTTTGTGTTATAGGAGAGGTGATTTGCACATTGTAGGATATTCAGACGTCGATTGGGGCAGTGATTTGGATAAGTGCAAATCGACATCAAGTTTTGCCTTCTTGCTCAATGGTGATGCCATTTCTGGGAACAGCAAGAAACAGACATGTGTAGCTCTATTTATGATGGAGGCTAAGTCCGTGGCTTGCTCAGTCGCAGTTCAGGAGAGTGTTTGGCTCCGAAAACTATTAGATGACTTAGGGGTTGTGGCTGATAGTGGGAGGCTGGTGATAGTCTACTGTAATAATCAGACCGCTATCACCTACACTCGAGACCCTAAGTATCATAGTAGGACCAAACACATTGATACCGGATATAATTTTGTTAGAGACATTATCGAGAAGGGTGAAGTGACCGTCAAGTACATCTCGACACACAGTATGGTGGCTGACCGTTTCACCAAACCCATCACTAGAGACTCATTTGTAACACATAGAGAGTCATTAGGTTTGAGAATATTTTGACATTTCTCATTTTGTACTAAGTTGACAATGCAATGCTTATTACCTTGATATATATGTGATTTTGTCATTATTCAGTCATACTTGAGTTATAATTTTTCCTTAAATAATGCACCTATTTTATATCATATATATTTTGATCTGATAAAAGAAATGTCAGGCAGGCGAGATCCACTCTCACACACGAACGATCACCTTCAGCTCTGAGTGAGCAGAGATGAGACGGTTTCTAGTAATATGAGGCATTAAGAGTGGTCCAGCTAGAACACAAATCGCCATGATACATGTTCAGGATGAAGTCATCTAGGATATGACCGATATAGAAATACCTACATCCATGTTACCTGTAAATAGCCAGATGTGAGATCTCGGAATCATCTGTGATAGTGATATTGTCTCTAAGACACTCTCTGAGATCTCTGGGTAGAATCTTATATGTAGACTGAGTTCCATATCTGCGCAATATTAGAGAAATCTGATATATATCATTTTGAGGAATGAGAGATTAACATTGTGACACACATTTTATACTGCGTGTGATAGACAACTAGGGATAGTGGAAGCTATTATATGAGACGATGTTCTAATCATGATCCCCGCTCCCACTGTGTGAGACCCGAGATCTATTGGGTGGGATCTTAGATACCCCTATTTTAGTTTCGACTGTCTCTAAAAATCTTGATTAAGTGTTTGCTAATTTAGTCTATTTACCTATGACCCAAAAGATAAATTGAGGTTTAAGGGGTAGGTTTAGGAAAGCAGCTGAATTGAGGCTGATGGATTCGAGTTTGGGAAATGAAGACCAATTTACATTATATAGTTGTGTAGTATTCACCGACCGATCTGTTACGTTTATCCACGTTAGGATATAAGCATGATAGTGAATACGCATTCAAGCACATATTGGGGATCACTTTCGATGAGTAAAATGGCTCGATGGATATAATTGTGTTGAGTTTGGGATACAGCAAAACCTTTTTATTCTAACGGTGACTCATCGATCATTCTAACAGGTGTGTCGAGAAGTCTTTACTTGTAAGTGTATTCGCTAGTCAGACGACACCCAATTACGTATGAAAATCTAGCAGGGTGATATAGGAGATCGCATGAGTTGTGATCTCGTGACGGATAAAAGTATCCTCGTGTGCAAGTGGGAGATAATGGAATTAATGTCCACGTTGGGATATTTTTTTATGTTTGGAAAGTGGGAATTATCCAACTTTCCATATCCTCAAATGGTAACCGATACAATTTAAATTCCTTCCTTTTGTGGTTACGGGAGAAAAGGAAAACTAGGAAAAAAAAAACCCTAGGTATCACAACCATTGCACACCATTGTGCATGAGGCACAATTGAGAGAAAAAAAAATACATCTCTTTGATAGAAAGGGCTAGAGAAATTCCGTAGAGAGATTTTGTCATCTTTTTGTCACTGATTTTCGATTACGGTGTTGTTGTACTGCAGTGATAGTTCGAGTTTTGTGGACGAGGAGGTTGTTGGATCGAAATTCGTGGTTCCCTGAATTTCCTACGATTTACTCATTGAGATATGTCCAAAAAACCTAAACTTTTACGATTCCAAAAATTAGTCACACTTTCGCATGTGTGTATACATATAAATCCAACAAATTCCAAAAGCAAGTAAGTTTTGACTTTCTCATATGTATTTCTTTTAAAGCAATATAAGGATTTTATGCGGTTGACTTAATTTCAAAAGGTGTATTTTCCTTTATCAGATATTTGATGATCCAGAAAAAATTGTTGAGAGGGGGATGCTGTTATATCTAGTATGGGACTGAATGCTAAGGTAAAATCTTGACAAAAATATTTCACGAAAGGATACATGTTCCATATGCGTCAGTGGAGTAGAGGACAAGACAACATGAACTATGTAGTATGTATTTAGTTCTCGCTTGGGGATTTTTATGGAATGCCGGAGGAAATCATCAAGTTACGGTACAATACGCCAGGTATATTGATCGTGAAGTGGGAATTGCTCCACCCTTTGGAAGAGACAAGAGTGCATCAAACTTATAAACTAGTCAATGTAAACCGGAAAAGTCAATATAAGGCATACGATACGTTTGACTTAGCATACTCGTCATCTTGCCATCCGAGTATGATATGCACTTTATCCCAATCCAAAGCATAAAAGAGCAAATTGATGAGTTGTTTACAAAACTAAACACGAAGAAAAATTCAACAACATTAGGAAGACGAAACAGTAGTAATATATATATATATGAACTACAAATCTAAGATATTTAAAGGTCCTCACTATTTATTCAAACTCTCACTTGTGTTGTGTAAGTGGAGAATTGAAATGATCGCGAGAAGAAATTAATCACAACACATTGTTTATTTAATTTTTCTTTTATATGCTTTTTAATTCTTTATTATTTATTGTCTACTATGTTGTATATTAATTTAATTCCTTTATAATAAAAAAATATCATATTTTGAATACTTTTTGTTAATTCCTATATAATTTATATTTTGCTATAGGTAATTATTTTTTTATTATTCGCCATAATAAAAGCTAATTTTTTTTTTTTATTATACCCGTTGTTTTTAATACTAATACACATACATTAAAATTTCTTTGGTGAGGCCAATGATAAAAACTCTTTAAACCATCACATATTTTATTCTTAATTACTTGATAATTACTTTTTTGATTCATTATCTCCGTTGTTGACTAAAACCATCCCATTTAAACTTTTTTATAAAGTTTATTTTTTTTGTTTTTTATTTATTTTTTTTACTAACATCCAGTTAAATATAAAAATTTATTTATTTGATTTTATTTTTATTTTGGAAATAAGTCCATATGTTTGATCTTAGGCTTTGTCAAACATGTCTAAACTTGTCGATATGAATCAAGCAAGCAAAATTATATCTACCAAAATTTGTGTTTTAAAAGCTTACCTAATATAATTATAAAAAATTCAAATTCTGAATTTTATTTGAAAAATGTACATTTTATCAAGTAAATTAGGTTTGGATACTTATCATATATTTTTTAAAATAGATAACACATAATCTATTGATAATTTTTTTGGGAGAAAAAGAAAAGCAAGTTCTGATACATTGAAATGGATGATATTGAGAATGAAAATATAATTATCAGCAATAAAATTATTTTATTTTGTTCGTAATTATTGGCTATAGTGTATTTTTTGTTTTGAATTTTGTTTGTGTTTTGAAAAGAAAAAAGTTAATAAAATTTTAAAATGTTTGTAAACGAGCATGAACTTTAGGTTTTAAAAGATTAAAAAAAAAATCAATTTTCTTTTATTTTTTACAGCTTAATAACACTTTAAAATTTATTTTATTTAGTGTAATCATAGTTTTTATAATAAAAACTAAAATCACTTTAAGTCATAAAATCTAAGTCGTATTTTTTAAAAAAAAAAAATGCTGTTTTTGAATCATAAAGTTTTTTTCCCATAAATAATGTTTTCAAACTAATTGAATTCTTTGGGATTAAATGTAACCATTCTCTTTACTAGGAAAATACCAATGCGCAGCAAAGGTTCACCAAGGCTACAAGACATTTCCTGCTCAAGATATGTGACTACTGTCATATTCAATTATTGTGTGTTTTATATATATATATATATATATCATAATGTTGTTGCTGTAAGCAGTTGAGTAGATTTAATTTTAAAAGAATATCTTTTTTTTTTTTAGCTTTCATTATCCTGACTATATTATTATTAAAAAGTTAAATAACACAGTATAGGCTAATTGGATAGGAATTTTTTTTTTAATTTTTCTTGTTATGATGGTAAAATATATTAAAATTTATTTAAACTTAAATTGATGTTATCAAAATTAAGAATAATAAAATATTTTTTAAAAGAATTCAGTAGCGATGCACTAGGAGACGTACATGACGTCGCTATCAACTCTAGGCATCGTAGAACTTTGGTGATGCCTTAAAAAGTATTACCAGTGTTCCCCAAACATCGTCGATGCATATTTCATTGAAAAGTGGCGTCGCTGCTATTTGAGATGCTTCTCTTCATTTCGTCAATGAATGTTGTGATGTGGGGTTTTCAAACGTCCATCTTCGGAGTCGCCATGAGCATTGCAAAGCTATTTGCATTTAAAAAATAATAATAAAAAAAGGAGGTTAATATCGGAAAAGTATGTCAAAATATCCGGTGTTTTTGTACATTTAATAATAGGCAGTCTTGTATAATAATATTTTTGAAGGGTAAATTTGAAGCGTCAATCTCTTGGTTAGAACTCTTAATGTAGGGCATGCTAAAAGTGCACGCACAAATGGTAAAGTTTTTAATATTCATTATGGGAACTCAAGCATAATATTTGAAAAGGCTTCACATGGCTGAGGAAATTGAAGAGAAGCAATGGTTCCTTCAATAATTGATCCATTGTAAATTTGTCCTCTAAAGTCTCACTGATAACTGGTTTCCACATCAAAGCTCAAGGCGGTATTTAGGGCGGGTTCATCAAACATCCGTGTAACATGGTATCGACAACCAGTCTTCACTTAGGGCGGGATAGGACAACACAATTGGAGTAACTCTTCCCCCCCCCCTAAACCACTAAACAAGTTAGAACTATTTTTATGATTCAAATCTAATTCATTCGATAAAACTATTGAGCACACAATCGTCACACTGTGTCTAATCATTAAACATTAAAACTCTTTAGGGGTGATTATATTTATTCTTTTTTCCACTAATGCACTTTGCTATCTCCTTTTTTATCATTATTAGCCCATTAAATATATAATTAAATTTGAACTAATCACATAAATTTTAGTTTTTTGAATTCAGACCCTTCTGAAGTTTCACTAATTTCAGTCATTAGGTCAATATTGTTAATTTCGTTCAAATCTGATTGAAATGATCGACATGTCTACATCGATCCAAAAGATGGAACGAAGTGTTTTTGTTTAGCAAAATTAGTATATTGGTCCCTGATTGTCACATTGAAGATGCATTTAGAAGTTACTAGTGATTTTGGCATGTCCCTAATTATTGGTCAAAAAGAGAAGTTAAATCCATGTAGTGCTCCAATTTTCTAAATAGATATGAGTTGATTCTTATGCTGCTTTTAATTTATTGATTTCATTTCAACAAGTTGCATGGTGGAAGCAAATATGGCAATGATAAAATGCTAATATTGGCATATTAAAAATAATATTGATAATGATTGTAACTATTGTAATTAACATTGTTATTAATTTTTAAAATCTAATATTATTACTAATATTTTCAGTTTATATTCATATTGTTTTGTTTGCTTTTTTATACGTGCAGAAATTTGAGTAAAACAAGAGATGCTTTGAATCCCATTAGCCATGATAACATTTACTTATTGAGTGAGTAGATCCGTGACACAGCGCGTAGCCTTCTTGACGGAGAGGATTTAAGTTAGGGAGGCCGGTAAAACTTCTTTGCCTAAGGATGAGGAGATTCATTTTGATTGCGAGGATGGGCTCGGTAGAAATGACCATCCATTGGAATGTCTATTTTGGATTTTGAAATTCATTTTTAGATACTTGTCATTATGTTTATATTGCATAATTTGAACTTCAGATTTAAATTGAAATTCATGTTTTAGGGTTTGGTATATGTAAAATCCCTGAAAGCAACACTGAAATACTATGGTAGCAAAATATATATAATGAATGCCAACTAGAATGGAATTGACGACACTGATTAGAAGATTAGATGATCTAGCACGGGGTCGATGAGTAGGTAGTTTCAGGTGCAAATTTTAATTAGATGTCTTGTCCATGCAAAAGAGTTCATGGTGACAGTACTATGAATTTGAAGTATTAAAGAATAAGGATCTGTTTTGTTTTGCCGATGAAATTCAACTGATGGCCGATGTTTGATAGCTAATGACCGATAGTTGATGTATAACCAATAACTGATAAATGTTGATCGATAGCTAATAACTGTAATTAACTGATAGTTGATGGAAATGAGAGCCTAGTATTAAATGTTCAATGGTTTCTGTTGGAAATGAACACCGGGTTGCCCGCGTGGGTTTGACCCGACCCAACACATTTCATTTGAAATTCAAATGCTAAGGGATAAGGGAAGAAAATGGGGAGTAGTTTTTTGTGTAAAAATTAACTTCTAACTTCCCTTCGGTTTTGAATTTAAAAGGGAGACGGTTATTTTGTGTTAGAATATGGTGACTGAATCACACAACGGAAGCAATAATTAAACAATTTTTCAGAATCGAAAAAGATAAAGTTTACGGTATACCTAATTTGGTGATTCGGAAAATTTCGGAAACCGTAAACTTGGAACTGGAGCAACTCACAGTCGGGATGATAGTTACGTAAGACGAACTATTAACACGATACCACAACGATCCAACCCTTAACCCGGTGATTTTTCGATGATCGGAATTGACCTCTCGTGATAATGATATCTCTTATGTTCTATATATATATATATATATTTTTTTTTTTTCTTCTCAAACAAAATGGCAAAATCACCATTCAGTTGTAACTCCCGTAGGAGTTATTTTGGAGAGAAAAAATGGGGTAATGGGTAACTACCCATTACCCATTTATTTTGAAATTCAAAATGTTTACTTGCCCCCACATAGACATTGATCAATATCTCTCACTTGCACACGAGGGCATTTTATTTCCGTCATAAGATCACAACTCATGCGATCCACCATATACCCTACAGAGTTTTCATACACGGTTGGACGTCGTGCGACTAGCGAGTACACTTGCAAACAAAAAAACTTCTCGACACACCTGTTAGGATGATCGAGTAGTCACCGTTAATATCATAAGAAAGCTCGCTGTACCCCAAATCTAAGACTAATTACATTCATCGAGTTACTTTACTCACCGAAAGTAATCCCCAGATATCACTCGACTATGTATTCACTATTATGTTCAAATCCCTACATGGATGAACATAAAAGACCGGTCGGTGAATACAACATAACAATGCAATGTCAATTGGTCTTCTTTTTCCCAAACTCGAATCTATCGATCTTAATTCAGCTGCTTTCCTAAACCTGTCTCTCAGATCTCAATTTATCTTCCGGGACATTGGTAAATAGATTAAAGTAGCAAACACTGAATCATGATCTCAAGAGACAGTCGAAAGTAATAAGGGTAAAAGAGATCCCACCCAATGGATCTCGAGTCTCACACAGTGGGGCTTGGGGATAAATTTTAAATTATTGTCTCAAGTAATATAGCTCGCACTATCCCAAGTCGTCTTTTCACACGTGGTATGAAACACGTGCCACAGTGTTACTCCCCCATCTCTCAGAAGAGCATATGTCAGATTTCTCTAACACTGTGCAGGTACGGAGACACAGTCTACACATAAGACTTTACCTAGAGATCTCAGAAAGAGTACCTATGAGACAATATCACAAATTACAGGTGATATCCGAGATCTCAAACCTGGCTTCTCACAGGCAACATAGATGTGGACACTTCCATGTCGGTCATATCGCATATGACCTCATCCTGAACACGTATCAGGGCGACTTGTGTTCTAGCAGGGCCATTCTCAAAACCTCTTACAGCTAGAAACCGTCTCATCCCCGCTCACTCAGAGCGGAGGTGGTCACTCGTGTGAGAGAGTCGACCTCGCCTGCCCGACATATCTATTATCACAAATAGAACATATATATGATAATTAAAAAGTAAGTGCATTAATGAAAAATATAATACAAAAGTGACTGAATAATGCATTATAATCATATATATATATAATCAATAAGCATCAGTCATCATTAAGTACAAACTGAGAAATGTCAGTAGATATTCAAATCCAATGACTCTCTATGCCCTAAAAAAGAGTCTAGTGATGGGTTTGGTGAAGGGGTCAGCCACCATGCTGTGTGTCGAAATACACTTGACAGTCACTTCACCCTTCTCGATGATGTCTCTAATATAATGGTATCTGGTGTCGATGTGTTTAGTCCTACTATGAAACTTAGGGTTTCGAGTGTAAGCGATAGCGGTCTGATTATCACAATAAATCATTACAGGTCTCCCACTATCCGCTACAATCCCTAAGTCATTCAGTAGTCTTCGGAGCCAAACACTCTTCTGAACTGCAACTGAGCACGCCACGAACTCAGCCTCCATCGTAGATAGAGCAACACAGGTTTGCTTCTTACTGCTCCAAGAGATAGCTCCGCCATTGAGCAAGAAAGCAAAACCTGATGTCGATTTGCATTTATCCAAATCACCTCCCCAGTCGGCGTCCGAATAGCCCATAAGGCGCAAATCGCCTCCTCCATAACTCAAGAAGAAGTTTGCAGTTCCTTTTAGATATCGGAAAATCCTTTTCACTGCTCTCTAGTGACCCCTTCCAGGATTTGCCTGATATCTGCTCACCAAACCAACTGCATAACAAATGTCTGGTCTAGTACACAACATTGCGTACATCAAACTTCCCACTGCACTGGAATAAGGTACTTTACTCATTTCCCTTACTTCTTCCTGAGTTTTCGGACACATGTCCAGGCTCAAGTCTTCACCTTTGGCTATCGGAGTATCTATGGGATTATAATCATTCATCCCAAAACGCTCGAGAATTTTCTTAATGTAGATCTCTTGTGAAAGAGCCAACATCTTTCTCGAGCTATCCCTCTGGATCTTAACTCCAAAGATGAACTCAGCTTCACCCATGTCTTTCATGTCAAAACTGGATGACAACCATGCTTTGATGGTCATTAAATACTGAATGTCATTTCCGGCCAACATTATGTCAACCTCATGCAATGACAGGATCACAAAAGAGTTATCGGACCGTATCAGATAGACACAATGATCCTCCTCGACCATCGTAAAACCGTAAGATATCACCTCCTCGTGAAATCTTAGGTACCACCACCTGGATGATTGTTTTAGACCGTATATCGACTTCCGAAGTCGACAAATCTTGTTCTCTTGACCTACCAGAACAAAACCAGGGGGCTATCCATGTAGATCTCCTCATCCAGGCTCCCATTAAGAAAAGCGGTCTTAACGTCCATCTGGTGTAACTCAAGATCCATTCTAGCGACAATTGCCAAAAGTAAACGGATCGAAGTAAATTTAACTACTGGAGAGAAAGTCTCCTCGTAGTCAACCTCCTCGTGAAATCTTAGGTACCACCACCTGGATGATTGTTTTAGACCGTATATCGACTTCCGAAGTCGACAAATCTTGTTCTCTTGACCTACCAGAACAAAACCAGGGGGCTATCCATGTAGATCTCCTCATCCAGGCTCCCATTAAGAAAAGCGGTCTTAACGTCCATCTGGTGTAACTCAAGATCCATTCTAGCGACAATTGCCAAAAGTAAACGGATCGAAGTAAATTTAACTACTGGAGAGAAAGTCTCCTCGTAGTCAATGCCCTTGGTCTGCGTGTAACCCTTGGCTACCAGACGGGCCTTGTACCTCTCAATCGATCCGTCGGCCTTTCTTTTAATTTTGAAAACCCATTTGTTTCCAATGGCCTTTCTTTCCTCAGGTAAGTCAACTAGTTCCCAGACTTCGTTGACTCTCATTGATTCAATTTCCTCGTGCATGGCCTATAACCATTGGTCCTTTGCTAAACCCTCAAGGGCCTCCTATGCAGTCCTTGGCTCTTCATCGTCCTCTGGAGTCACAATGAGGATCTCATCTTCGATCGGGAAACAGCGACGTGGCACTTGTCCCCAACTACTCCTTCGAGGAGAAAGAAGTCCCACACCTTCAGATGGATTGCTCCCACTAAGATCAAGATCCATAATCGCCTCTTGAGTCCCGTCACTGGGTTCGGTTGAGCCACTAGGCTCATCCATCTCGTAGAAGGTGAAATCTCGATCAATTTCTCCTCTTTTAGGGAAATTACTTTCGAGAAATGAGATATCACGAGACTCTATCTCAGTGACAGTGTCGTCCGTATGTTTTTCTAGAAACACATATCCTTTAGATTGTTCATAGTATCTAATAAAGATACACTTCTTTACTCGCGGAACTAACTTGCCGTACTAGTGCGAGGAATCACGAACATACGCAGCGCAACCCCATGGTCTTAAGTGGCTAAGGTCAGGCTGTCTCCCTGTCCAAAGCTCGTATGGGATGCTGACTACAGACTTTGTCGGAACGCGGTTAAGGATATAGGCCGCAGTCAACAACGCATCCCCCCAATGGGAGATAGGTAAGTTGGCCTGTGCCATCATCGACCTCACCATCTCCAACAGAGTCTTATTCCTTCTCTCGGCTACTCCGTTCTGTTGAGGAGTAGCAGGAATAGTTAACTGTCTCGTAATACCTCTATCAAAATAGAGCTCTTTGAATTGGTCAGACAGATACTCGCGCCCCCGATCGGTTCTGAGAGTTTTCACCCTCAAATCTAACTGATTTTCAACCTCACTGATAAACCTCCTAAAGCATTCTAGTGTATCAGACTTGTGCGAGATCAGGTAGACGTAACCGAAATGCATGTAATCGTCTATAAACGTAATAAAATACGTGGTTCCGTTTCGGGCTTTCACATTAATGGGTCCGCAAATATCGGAATGAACCAATTGCAATGGAGTCCCAGCTCTCATTGCTTTCCCAAATGGTTTTCTAGTGGCTTTGCCCGCAAGGCAAAACTCACATACGGGCAACTGGATCTTGGTTAGCGGGCCCAATAAGCCATTGGTAGCTAACCGGGCCATCCTCTCTTGCCTTATGTGACCAAGCTTACTATGTCATACATTCACGTCATCCGCTACACTATCTGATGCAAAAGCAATAGTAGAAGAAGAATAAATCTCATAAGATGAAATCATATCCAGTACATAAAGTCTCTCATGGACCAAACCGAAACAAATTAAAGAACTGTCATAAGTAATGGAAACTCTAGAGTTTCCCAACAACACTGAACATCCTAACAAATTCAAACATCGGACAGATACTAGATTCCGCCTAATTTCATGAGCATACAAAACATCATGAACATATAAGACTTGGTCACTTCGTAGCAATAGTTTGCAAGTGCCAATTCCTTTCACTTCCACGAATGCTCCATTCCCTACGTATAGCCTCCTCGCCTGAGGACTTAAACGGCGGAACTCCACGTATGCGCTCCTGTCTCGAGCTACATGGTCAGTGGCTCCTGAGTTTACAATCCACAAAAGAGAAGAGTTAATGAGCATCATACTAGAAGACACGTAACTCAAACCATGTAAAGAAGAAGGACATACCTTTCGCTCGCCACACTCGCATGCGAAATGCCCAAGCTTGCCACAAACATAGTATTGGATTTTGCTCTTATCGAGCTCCTTCTTCTTGCGCTTCTGTCCTTTGTCGTCGGTCTTGGCAGGTTGCTTCTTCTTGCCTTGGCCCTTGGCCTTCTTCTCATGCTTGCGTCACTTGCGCCTTAAACCCCGGGAGCCCTTACTCGACTCCGCAAAATTAGCATGAGTAGAAGAAGACCTAACCACCTCCTGACGCTCCTCCTCGAGCTCACAGTGCCTACTCACGTCCATGAAAGTATGAATACTCTCAGTGTGCGTGAGATAGGTTTTAACCACATCCCAGGAGTCAGGCAAGGACTGGATCATACCTAGTACTTGAATCTCATTAGACATCGGCTCCCCCATATTCTTTAAAGAGGCGATCATACTTGACATGTGCATTAAATGCTGTTTCATTGTATGATCGTGTCTCTTCTTATAAGTGATGAACTTATAGGTCAGCATTCTCACCTTAGGAGCTGACGGGGCGCCATATTGCTCTCTTAGAGTATGCCAGATCGACTGTGTAGTAGGATACCGCTCGTAAATCGGAATCAGCTCATCGTGCATGCAGCTAAGAAGGATCACCCTCGCTTGGCTATCCTTCTTTTTCCAAGCACGATACACCTCCTGATCCCGTCGTGCTTGTGCCATGGAACCCTCCCCGGGGTCCACCATCTCGTTCTTAAGAACTTCCCCGAGTTCTTGTTTCTCGAAGACAAACTGAATTTTTCGGTGACAAATATCATAATTATAACCGTTCAGTTTATCTCCCTTAACGAGATCTAGTACGACAGTCTTCGTAACAGCCATGTCTCTGTCACACAGAAAAAGAGACGCCAGTGACTAATAATGCTTATTTTCACAATTTCGTACACCCTACGCCGTTCAGTTTATCTCCCTTAACGAGATCTAGTACGACAGTTTTCGTAACAGCCATATCTCTGTCACACAGAAAAAGAGACGCCAGTGACTAATAATGCTTATTTTCACAATTTCGTACACCCTACGAATTAACAATCCAAAATGAATCGAGTATTGATCCCAAAGTGAGCATATGAGTCAACGGACCCCATACACCACAACCCGGGATCTCATCTCTTTATCCAGACTTTAATTCGGCGCACAAAATTCCACAAATAGTCACAAATTTCCTCATAGGACCCCAAAAAAAATTAAAAAAATCAATTTTGGACGACCTGACGTGCCGCCGGGGTCCCCACACGCCGCCGCGCACTGGCGGCGCGTCTGCGGGCCCTACCACGTGCCTCCACACGCCGGCGGGAGCCTGGATCACGCGCCAAACGCGCGGTGAGCTCTTCACGCGCTGCCACGCGCCTGTCGTGGCTCGGCTCACGCGCACCCAGTCGCGGCGTGTTCTCACGTGCTCTCACGCGCGGAGCCGAGTCAGCGGGTCGGTCAAACGGGTCAGGTGACCCGAATGGGGGGTTAACGGGTTGGGTTAGACCCGACACGTGTAGTTCGTGGGTCGACGCTTGACCCGCCCTGACCCACCCCGGTTCCGAACTGCTCACGCGCCTTACTCGCGCGTGAGTGCCACGCGCCCGCTGGACGCTCTCTTGGGCGTGTGTTGTTCACGCGCCCGCGGGTCTGGAGCTCATCTTCTTTACCCGACGGGTCTGCAACTGGGTTTTTCGACCCGGTTCTCCGAAAACCCAATTTCCGGTACAAACAACACGCAATATATATGTCAAAATGTAGATCTAGTAGAGACAAATATAGATCTACCATTTTCATACTCTGATTTGACCTAAAACTCGCCAAATCTGGGGTTGAAGGGTTCGGTCATTATTCACGACCGAATGCTTCAACCGGAATTTTCTTAACCCTATCGTGCTTAGAAAATTACGAAAAAATTATTTTCATATTCTACATGAGTTGGGTAACACAGTGGTATAATCGGATTCACGAAATTCATTCGTGATCCGAACCTCAAATTTTATACCCTATATTTTTATACCCAAATTAAATTCTGAAAAATTATTTAAAAATATATCTAACACGCTCTGATACCAATGTTAGAATATGGTGACTCAATCACGCAACGGAAGCAATAATTAAACAATTTTTCAGAATCGAAAAAGATAAAGTTTACGGTATATCTAACTTGGTGATTCGAAAAATTTCGGAAACCGTAAATTTGGAACTGGAGCAACTCACAGTCGGGATGATAGTTACGTAAGACGAACTATTAACACGATACCACAACGATCCAACCCTTAACCCGGTGATTTTTCGATGATCAGAATTGACCTCTCGTGATAATGATATCTCTTATGTTCTATATATATATATATATATATTTTTTTTTTTTTCTTCTCAAACAAAATAGCAAAATCACCATTCAGTTGTAACTCCCGTAGGAGTTATTTTGGAGTGGAAAAATGGGGAAGAAAAATGGGGTAATGGGTAACTACCCATTACCCATTTATTTTGAAATTCAAAATGTTTACTTGCCCCACGTGGACATTGATCAATATTTTGCATAAATTAAAAAATGTAAAATAAAAAAGAAAAAAAAGGATCTTCCTTTTTATAGTCAAAGGAATTGAGGAGATAAATGTTTTCTTAACAAAAGGGAAGAACAAGGAAACACCGATATTTGTACCCAAAAAAAAACAAGGAAACACCAATGTCGCGAAGGTTGTTGGAGATCTGAATCTATATCACATTTACAACTTTTTGGATAGTAAAAATCAAAAGTAGATCTGTATGTTACACACTACAAAAAAACACGGTTTTAGCTACGAATTTTCACGACGGAAAAAATTCATCGCTATTTTACGACGAATTTAGCGACAAAAACTTTTTCGTCACTAATTTGTCACAAAATTTGCAACGAAAAGGAAGTCGTGGCTAAATTAGCGACGGACACATCATTCGTAGCAAAATTCGTCGCTAATTAGTTACGAAAAAATTTTCGTGACTATATTCGTCGCTAATTGACGACAAAAAAAATTTTTCGTTACAAATTTCGTCGCTAAATAAGTTTTTTATATATAATTAAATAAAATATAATATTAATATAATATTTACATTAAAAAATTAATTTAACAACCACGTTTGGTAATTTAATTTAGCGACGGATTTCCAAATCCGTGGCTGATTCAGCGACGGATTCCAAATCCTCGCTGAATAATTAGAATTTTGTTTTACTTTTATTTTATTTTAATAATTTCAGCGATGGATATGGAATCTGTCGCTGATTCAGCGACAGATTCCAAATCCGTCGCTAAATTTTATCTTATTTTAATTATAATTTTATTTTATTTTTATTTTATTTTATTAATTTATATTAACAAATCATATTATTATTTTATAATTTTTTAATTTACATTTTATTTTATTATATTATATTTCTTAATTCTTAAAAAAACCATATATTTTATTTTATTTAAATTATATATATTTTTTAATTAATTTATTATTTTTTTCTTTTTTTTGATTTAATATTTTTTATTATTGTATAGGTAATTTTATTTTATTTGTATTATTTTATTTAATAATATAAATTTTTTAATTAAATATTAATCTAAACCTGCGCGGGCGCCGGCCCATGCACGCATAGGCGCCTACCTGCCTGGGCGCCCGAGCCCTGCGCGCACCTGTCTGGGTGCCCGCGCTTGCCTGCCTGGGTGCCCGCGCTTGTTGGGGCGTGCCTAGGTTCTTCATTGTTTTAATACAAAAAATTTGAAGTTGAAGGGATTCAAACCTTAAATTTGGACCTTGAATTTAACAGAAGAGATATTACCACTGCACTACCATGTGTTGTTGTGTGACTTTCTTCCTTCTCTTTGTTTTCTATTTTCACTTTTTTTTCCTTATCTCTATTTTTGGGTTTTTTTTTCTACTCTCATTTCTTATATATAATAATTTTATTATAATATATAATAATTTTATTATAACGAATAAAAATATTTTGTAATTAAATATATAGATTTTTTAAATTATTAATATATTATAATTTATTGATAATTATAATTTTATAATTTTGAGATATTGTAATCCATTTTTAAATTATGGATTAAAAAAATAAAATAAAATTGAAAAAAATAATAAAATAATAAGATAAAAGAAAAAAGAAGAAATCAAAATATAATATTAACATATTTTTTAATTAATTTATTATTTTATTTTAAATTAGTATTTTATTATTTTTTATTTTATTAAAAATTATCATATTTATTATTTTTAATTAATATTATTTTAGGTGGGTGGTATAAATAAAAAAAGTTATTATATTTATTATTTTAAATTATTATTATATATTATTTTATTGTTATTAGAAAAATGTGAAATAAAGATAATAAATAATAAAAAAGAAATTTATATCATAGGAATATCTTTGGCTCGGTGGTTTATAGGTTGCATGCAGGAGTTCGGAGAAGTTCGGAGTTCGGAGTTCAGAGTTCGAACCACGGTGGAGGTAGAAGACGCGGCATTTTCCAACAATTAAGAATGCCTGCGTGAGGTGCTAGCTCAGGTGGCAAGGGTGGCACGTGCGCTGGCTCGGGCGCTTGGGCGGGCGGGCTCGGGTGGGCAAGGGTGGCACGGGTGACACGTGCCCTCCCTGAGCATTTTGACATTTGACGGAATTTGAAATTAGCGACGGATTCCAAATCCGTCACTGAATTTAGCGACGGATTTTTTTATTATTACAGATTTTTTTTTCCCTAAATTAGTGACGGATTTAGCGACAAAAATTATCTGTCGCTAAATTTAGCAACGAATTTTAGATTTTCGTCGTTAAATTTAGCAATGGATTTTTTTTATGTCGCTAATTTAGCGACGGATAATTTTTCGTCGTTAAAGTTTGTGACGAATTTTAGCGACGAAAAATTATTTTTGTTGCTAAATTTAGAGACGGATTTCAATTTTCGTCGCTAAATTTAGCGACGGATTTCTAATTTTCGTCGTTAAATTTTTGCGACGTATTATTAGCGACGAAAAATTTTTCGTCGCTAAATCCGTAGCTAATGTTTTTAGCGATGAATTTTTTTAAAATTTTCGTCGCTAAATTTGTGGCTAAAAGGCTGTTTTTTTATAGTGACAGTTCTTTAGACCTGTGTATCAAAAGGGTCAATGATCCAACTCTAGATTTTGAAAAGTTTATTTTTCATATTAAAATTCTAAGTATGAAGATCCATATTCGATTGTTATAAAAGGATTATCAGTTTCCAAATAGGAGTCTAATGCAAGGATGATCGTGACACCATTTAATGGGGTTAAATTATACCATTACGAACCAGTGATAGAAGTGTATAAATACCTCCTGTGAATAAAGGCTAATTCAAAACTTTATGGATGTTTGATAATGGCAGATGGGTGATGAAATCAGAGGAATATACCCCATTGTGAATATTCTTGCTTATCCTCCGAGAGGCACCGTAATCTTAAACTTGGTTGACAGTTCAAATTGACCAAACGATGAAGAAATGTCGCTTAAAATTTTTCATCAAGTTGTCAAAGAAGTGTGATCAGAAAATATTGCCTAATTCATTATTGACAATATGTCCATATTCAAGGTTGTAGGGAATGCTTTAGAGGGATGGCACTTGCTTTTGATGGTGCTGCCATTGCATTTATTTGATGCTAAAAAAATACTTATGATCCTAGTGGCTTTTGAATGATTGATTCAAAATATATATAAATCATGCATCGTTTTAGCATTGACGAGAAAGAACGTTGCTAATCGAAAAGATCTATGCTGTCTCGACATTACTAGGTCAGCAACCTAGTTTTTAAGCTTCTAATGTTATTTTTAAGTTTAAGAAAAAGTGTCATCAAAAGTATATTTGCAGGAAATTGGTAGAATCAAGTTATGGTAAAAGTAAAGGTGGAAAGGAATTAACTGCCACAATTTTGCAAGACGGATTTTTGGACTTGTTATAAACATATAGTTAAAATTAGTGAGGTTTTGGCACAAGTTCTTCGATAAGAAGATAGTGAGGAAAAACCATCAACTGACTATTTGTATCAAGTAATGGATAAAGTGAGAGAATCCGTGAAGAGAAGAATGAAGAATGGAGTATCTAAATATAAACCATATATCCAGATAATTGTTGCTAGATAGGATAAGCAACTTCATAGTCCATTAGCACAAGATTTTAATCCAGTTTATTCTGGGCCTTCTTTTTTTTTTTTTCTCAAAAAAGGAGATTTTTTTTTATTTGACCAATCGATATCTGAAATCATAATCAAACTAATTCGACTCGAATTACTGTCAGACCTATTATAAAGGAAGCTCTCTCAATATAGTTTTTTTTTATTATTTCTAAGATTCGAATCCAAATTTTAATTAATTGATTTAACATGTTTCTGAATCATCATCATCCGTTGTCTGTCTGTTAGTAAACAAACTCGAGGTTTGCTTAGCACAATTTACTATGTTGGTCTCGGACTAGTGCACATGTTGAAAAGTATAAGAAAGTAGCGGGTGATTTTGGCATTTTCCTTGCTGATCGTCATGAAGGGAAGTTAGATGTAGGTAATAAATTTGATGGAATTTATTGAACTTTGATTTCAATTAGCTACATAATGGGAGCAATTTGGAAATAATACTCCACAACTTCAAAAGTGAATTGTGCAAGCGGATTGCTTGGTCAATGCAATAATATAGTGCAACTCAATGTGAAAAGTATTGAAGAATATTTGCATTCAACCATTCCAATAAAAGGCGAAATAGGCTAAACCAAAAAAAGTTAAGTGATTTGTCCATTCGTTACAATTGGACGATTCAAAAAAGATAAAATATTAACATTATCATATTAATATTAATATTAATACTAAAATGATTATTACTATTTCCATAAATATTGTTATCATTTTTCAAAAATTAATGTAATTATATTGATGCTATTTTCTTTCATGTTTGTACTTTGCAAGGATTTGAGCAAAACAAGGGATGTTCTCCAACACTAGTCTTGTTAACATTGACCTGTTAATGAGTGAGTTTGTGGAAAACATAGCCTTTTGATTGAGAGGATCTAAGCTTGGAAACTATTGACTCCGTTGTTTACTTTGATTTCAGGGGTTGACGAGATCTACTTTAATGGCTAGAATGAGCTCACAGGAAATGACCCTCCATTGGAATATCCAGTTTTTTAAAAGCAGTGTGTTTTACATATGGAAATTAATAATCAACTGCAATCCATACGTCGGATGGGACTAGGACAACCATCCCCGACATTTTCCTTGAAATCTAGAATACCTAGATTCCGAGTCAACTTAAATAGTACTCACAAAAGCATGCTGGAATTCAAAATGCCTCATACATACATTCATGTTTCAACCCTCAGGCTCCTCCTTTTGCACCGCTCTAAGCGTCTAAGAAAGAATAAGAAGTCATCCTTGGAGATGTCAGGTTTACCTTAGCTAGGTGTTAGTTGAGAGTAGAAATTAGATTTTAGATATTTATTTTATATGGGTCACACATAGTGGCCTGATGTTTTCGCGGGTACTAAAGGTATATCCAGGTACATGTGTATTCTTTTCTTTTTTGATATATACTTTCTTTTATACCAGTAAATACATTATTATACATCACTTGGGAGGGACATTATGATGAAAAGGTTCAGGGTCTATCGTCCGACTCCCCTATCTCTACAATTTGGATAACAGCCCATGTACAATTAACAATATCAACATGAACTAAGGTTTGTCTATACATAAATAGACACAGAGGCCCCATCACAAAAATACAGAAGCCGAAAACCAAATTATGTTTGCAGAGAATCAGTGAGCAGCGTAGCAAAATAGGAAGCAGAAAAACTCTTGTTCCAAGCTCTTAGCTTCACCTCATTCTTCTTTCTCAACTTAGAAGAAAACGATACCTCTGCCTCCTTGGGAGCTTTCTTGGTAAACCGAAAGCAAAATGGCAATAATTGATCTTCAGTTTCTTGTATCTTTTGTTTGTACAATCAACGAATCTCTATTAACAGTTGGAGATTGAAGCCATCATTAAACAGGCTTGGAGGAGGCAATTTGCAGGAGCAGAGTTAATTCTTATCAGACTTCTCGTCTATAATACTCTTTGTACTATCGAATATATCGGCAGAGTAAGATCCATCATGTTGACGGAAGCACACGTTCAAGTTGCTGGAGATGATGATTTCCTGCATCATCAGATGTTAGCTCCCCCATCCAAACTTATCAGCAAACTACACCAGCATGTAATATACAGAGATGACTTGAAGGAAGAACAGGCTGTTACAAATTATGATCCGAAAATTTCACAAGATTTTGCATTTATACCCGAGTCAGATTCCACTATCATGACCGATTTAAGAAATTTCATAAGATCTGGCTTATGAGCTTTAGACTAGACCACAACTTATGTCAGGTTTCAGCACTTTGCCATCAATTTCAAGCAGTGCCACATCATTCCCCTAAAAAAATCAGTAGTCTCATTCTAACAATTACAATTTTCACCCGAAATTTGAGTGCCTGAACCAACATTTTTTATTTTCAAATGGAGCAAAATTTAGTTCATAAAAGTTAGCGTGCACTGAACAAAGAAACACATTTATATCATCAATAGATCACATTTATATGATCAACAGTAATTAATATTCTACACTATGGTATGCTAAGAATGAAATCATTATTGAAGTGTCCACAATTTCTGCTACTTCTTTAATGGGATGAAAAGCAAAAGAAGGGTTGGAAAATAAAACAAATCACCTGATCACTCTCTAGGCCCTCAGAGTGAAAGAGAATTGGTCGACATTGTTTGTCTTCATTCATTAGGTTTGAATTTTGAAAATGTGTAATAAGAGCTGCTTTACCCTGTATTCTTGCATAAGCCAATGACGCCACTTTTTCACTATTGAACTTTTCCCATTTTTTGCCATTGAATGCCTGCAAGTCATAGGTGTCAATCCTTCAAAATAACAAAATGAAACAATCACACATGCAGTTTTAGAGATGCATCATATAGAGGGCATGTTGATCCCCAATCCTTTATGCTGATTCACAAATTTTGACATGGTTAAGATTATGGATACAAGAAAAGCACAGAGAAATAGTTCGGGTTTGAGAAAGTATTGCAAAGATTGCTTTACTTATTGATTTTATAACATGAAACCCCTGGAGCCAAAGAAAACAACAATCGTAGAAAATTGATAAATGTTGTAAATATAGAAAGAGTAAGTATGGTAAGTATGGTATCGACCTAGATCCAAGATTAGTGCACGAGATTAGTGCAATTTGTGTGTATATATATATGCTGGATCCCATGAAATAATTTAACACAATTAGAAAGAAATATCGTTTCCTTCCAAATTAACATGGTATGAGAGCAACGTTTCTCTAAGGAAGACCAAACCCTAGCTGCCACTCTAGTTTTGGTCATTGCCTAAGTGCGACGCCACCATTGCTGCCCTGGTTGAGCAGTTTACATTTTTTCAAAACCCATGTTGAGCCTCGAGTGTTGTAGTTGTTTCTGCCCTAGTAAGCACCTTGCTGTGTCGATCAAACATATAACTCTTCTTTTTTGGATTCTTTTCCATGGCTGATGAATTAGATATGAAATCTGTGGTCTCAGAAATTATTCCTATAACAACAAAGATCACAAAACACAAACTCAATGGTCGAAACTATCTGGACCAGAGCAAAACTGTAAAACTCTTCTTCGCAGCATTGATAAGGATGACCATCTTGATCATAATCCATCTCCAGGTGGTGAGGCAAAGAAATCCTGGTTAAGAGAGGATGCTAGAATTTTTCTACAAATTCGAAATTCCATCAACAATGAGATAATTGGTTTGGTTAATCATTGTGAATCTATTTAAGAGTTGATTATTTGGCTTCTATTTTTATTCTGGGAATGGAAATTTATCTCACATATATGATGTTTGTAAAGAGTTTTATCGTCCAGAAAAATGAGAAAAATCCATTACAGAATATTTCATGGATTTCAAACATGTATGCTAAATTGAATTCCCTGCTTCCATTTAGGAAAGATGTACAAACTCAACAGACTCAAAGAGAACAAATGGTTGTTATGAGTTTTCTTGCAGGTTTACATACTGATTATGATGCTGCACGTACACAAATTCTATCCAACCAATAGATTACTGTTCTCCATGACATCTTTTCTTGGATACTACGTGTAGAAGTGTCTCAACCCTTTTCAACAATTGTCACTAGTACTCTTGTGAGTCGAAATTCTACAAATGGAACTAATTAAGTAGTTAATGGAGGTGGTAGGAGGTGGTAGAGGTGGATGGACAAATCATGGTTCTAAAATGGGAGATCACAGCTCTGGTGGGAATGATGGTTTACCAATTTGTTTTTATTGTAGAGAGTGTGGATATACAAGGCATACTTGCTGGAAATTGCATGGCAAGGTTCAAGTTGCCAATGTTGCAACTTGGGACAATTCGACACTCATAGATTCTCACAAGAGTATACTCATTTCTGCTAATGAATATGTTAGGTTCCTTCAGTACCAATCATCATCTCAGTCCATGAATTCTTCCACTAGGGGCCAGGTAAACCCACTACAAGTCTCGTCGTCTTCCAAATGGGTTATTGATTATGCAGTTTCAAATCATATGATAGCAAACAAAAAAAGTCTCTCATCTTTTAATGATAATCCTCATGGTGTTATTTTAGCCGATGGGTCAACTACATCTGCTGTAGGTTCACGAATAGCCATCCCTACACCCTTGTTACCATTATCATCTATTTTCTACCTACCAAAATTTTCATTCAACGTGATGTTTGTTAGTAAATTACTAAAACTCGTCGGTGTTTTATCTCAATTTTTTCCCGATTACTATTTGTTTCAGGATCTTGTGACGTAGAGGTAGTGAGTCTGAGGCATGTAGGATGCTAGTATTACCAAAGTCCCGGCACCTATTGCATGCCCTTAGTATTTTGGCTCCAATTGAACTCCACCATTGTCTTGACCATCCTTCTTTGTCCACTTTGAAGAAATTATTTTCTCAACTTCAACGGTTATCTTTATTAAATTGCGAGTAATGTCAATTTGTCAAACACCATTGAGTATCATATCCACCTAGAGTCAATAAGCAGGCCACGTCACCCTTTGAGTTAATTCATTCAGATGTTTGGGGAGTGTGTCCAGTTACACAAAGATTGGATTTCAATATTTTGTTATCTTCATTGATGACTACTCCTATGTCAGTTGGTTATACCTAATGAAAAATCGTTCAAAATTATTCTCCATATTTTGTGCTTTCTGTGCTAAAGTTAAAACTCAGTTTAATATTTCTATTAGCATTTTGTAGAGTGATAATGCATGAGAATATTTTTCTAAATCATGTTCCTCCTATATGACACAAAATAGTATTCCCCATTAGTCATCATGTGTTGACACACCATCACAAAATGGTGTTGCAAAATGGAAAAATAGACATTTATTAGAAGTTGCTAAAGCTCTTCTTTAAGATGAAGGTTCCTAAACACTTTTTGGCAAGTGCTATTTCTACAACTTGTTTTTTAATCAATCACATATTCTTGTCTATTCTTAATGATGATATTCCATATTCTGCTTTATTTCCTTCACATTTCCCATTTTCAAAGGAACCTCGTATCTTTGGTTATACTTGCTTTGTTCATGATGTTAGCCCTCGTGTTCAAATTAGATCACAAGTCTATAAAGTGTGTTTTCATGGGTTATCTTTGTCTTCAAAAAGGGTATAGGTGTTATTCTCCTATTTTGGATCGTTACTCCATTTTTGCTGATGTGACATTTTTTTTTTTTTTTGCGGACATAGTTCCACCCTTTATATCTCTTCCACTTATGCCCATAAGGGGAGGAAAATGATATTTTGATATATATATATATATATAGTCACCACCAACAGTGAACCTTCTCAACCAAAATTCTGTGTAGCTTCTTTACCACCCATCCCACCTCATATTGAACACACTTATATCCCACCTCCACCACATCACACAAATTTACACTCATTGGACTCCACTTCAAAACTCATGTCCTCAATCATCTGCTCTAACGGATCATAGTTTTGACCTTCCAATAGCTTTTCATAAAAATAAACGATACTCTTCTCATCATATTTCTTCTTGTGTGTGATCTAGAGTTTTTATTGTCTCTTTAGATTTAGATTCAGTCCCTAAAACTTTTCATAAAACACTAACCCATCCCGGTGGTAGAACTGCTATGGAAGAGGAAATGAGGGCTTTGGAGAATAATGGTACCTAGGAATTAGTGCATCCCCGTGCAGGTAAACAAAATATTGGTTGTAAAGGGGTGTATACTATCAAATTTAATCCTGATGGTTCTGTGGCTCATCTCAAAGCTCGTTTAGTGGCCAGAGGATATACTAAAAAATCTGGGATTGATTATTCAGATACCTTCTCCCTTGTGACTAAGTTTGCCTCGATACGATTGTTTATCACTTTCGCTGTTACTAATGGCCGCTTAATTAGATGTCAAAAATACTTTTCTTCATGGTGACTTACAGGAGGAGGTGTTTATGGAGCAACCAACTAGATTTGTTGTTCAGTGGAGTCTAGAAAAGTGTGCAAACTTTGGAAGTGTTTGTACGAGTTAAAACAAAGTCCTCACATCCGGTTTGGACATTTCAACAAGAATTTGGTTTAAAAAAAAGTAGTTATGATCACACTGTTTTTTATCAACAATCTGATACTAATCTTGTATTGTTGATTGTGCATGTTGACAATATTGTGATTACAAACAACGACAATACTAACATTTCAGCTCTCAGGTCCTTTTTTCACACATGATTTAGGACAAATGATTTGGGTGTGTTGAAATATTTTTAGAGTATTGAAGTTACCAAATCCAAAAAAGACATTTTTCTTTTCCAAAGAAAGTATGTTCTTGACTTGTTGAAAGAGACCAGAAAACTTAAAGTGAAACCTTATAGTACTCCAATGGTTACAAATCTGCAACTTATGACAAAAGATGAAGAAGTGTTTATGGATCCTGAAAGGTACCAAAAATTAGTTGGAAAATTGTGGGTGGAAGCTTGTTGTCGTGAAAAGGTAAGAAACAAAACGTGATCTCTCGATCTAGCATTGGATCAGAGTATAGAGCAATGTCACAATCTACATGTGAACTTATGTGGATATATCAGCTAATAAGTGAGAGTGGTCTTGAAACCTTACTTCCTATGAAATTATGCTATGACAATCAATCTGCACTTCATATTGCATCAAATCCAGTTTTTCATGAGAGGACCAAGCATTTGAAAATTGCCTACATTTTATTTGAGAAAAGTTCAACAAGCTTTAATCTTCACCAATCATGTTAGAATTGGGGAATAGTTAGCTCATATTTTTACTAAAGCATTAGGCAGACCTAGAATTGATCATACTTGTAACAAGTTGGACATGATTAATATCTATGCTCTAACTTGAGGGGGAGTGTTGTAACTATAGAAAGAGTAAGTACAGTAAGCATTGATCTAGGATGTTCTATAAGGGCTCACCCCGTGCACAAAGTGTTCCCCTACTTAGTGCAGGAGTAGGGGGAGAGTAGGCTATAAGTATGCAGCCTTCCCCTTACATTTTTGTAAACTGGCTGGTTCCACGCGTCGAACCCATGACCTCGAGTTCACCAAAGGAGCAACTCAACCGTTGCACCATGGCTCGCCCTCGATATAGGATGTTCTATAAATATAGAAAAAGTATGGTAAGCATTAACCTAGATCCAAGATTAGTGCACGAAATTAGTACAATTTATGTGTGTGCATATTTGCTGAATCTTATGAAAAAAATAAACACAACCAAATTAACAATAAATATGAAACTATACCTGATAGAAAGATACTATATGTGAAGGAGAGACCATATTGATGAAGGCATAACCTACATTACATTTGTTCTGCACCAAAAGAGGAGAATGGTATTAAAGGACATGCCAATCATGTTAAAATACAACCATAAATCCATTCTCGTAAATACCTTGAAGTCAATTGGCAAGTAGAGAAAATCATAAGTACCCCGGTGGTTTTCATCTATAGCAGCGAGCAACATCTTAGAAGTGTACCTGAGATACAAAACATACTCAGAATCAAACTGCAAAAAAATAATCATGTTGCAGCATACAAACACACGCACTTATTAGGAATGTTTTTAATCATCAGAGTAGTCCTGGTATCTTCCCCGCTAGCAATTTTGTCCAAATCAAGCTGATATTGCTTCTTGCAATCCATTTGGCTCCCACTATTATCTAGTCGACGGCCTCGAACATGTTCAACAAACCCATTACCAAAATAAAATGGACTATGTCTGGGCATTGATACCATTTTAAAATTAGGTGAACCAGTCTCAACCATGCTTCTTGGAATAGAAACACCAGCAGATGAATGGCTACTCATATTCATTAAATAGCTTCCACTGTTGCAATTTAAACGAACACCACCAAATGCAGCTTGGTTCATACATGATGTATCAGGTGACCCTCCAAAGTAGCCATCTGATCCCACGTGATGATGATGCATATCACTAAAAGAACATAGTCGAATAGAGTAAGGAGAACCACATCCAGGTCCGTTGGTTGTATAAGGATGTGGAACAGATGATGTTGACCAGGCAGAAGAATTATTGTGCTCCGCATAAGGTGTTGGCCTTCCCCATAGAAACTGTGGCCCAGATAATGTTTCAATGCCAGATGAATTTGAATTTGATTCTCGAAAAGAAGACATCAGTCCAGGACCTGAGCTCAACTTTTGGTCAGGAAAGGAATGATATTGTTGGGATGGTAGTACTTGTGCAGACCTGGTGTTACCAATTGCTTGGTTGAAATGGATAGTTCTGCCTTGGCTTTTACCAATAGGTGCAATCTTGGCAGTATTTGAAGCATGCAGTGGAAGAATCGAAGCTAATCCAGGAAAGCTGCTGCTCTTTATAGGGCTCTGAGCCACCGAAGTTGGTGATAGACCATAGGATTGGAAAGGGTTATGTTCGACAGGGCTTCCAAATTGTGCCCAGTTACCTGCCATCATTGTTCAAATATTTTAGCTTACAAGCAACCATACTATCATTCATCCCCATAACTAACATCAAGTGCATCATAAGAAGAAAGCTACTAACCGATAACAAAGGCATAAAAATATTCAAACTCTCAAATAGATTAAAGCATTAAAATCAACATTACCTGGTGGAGAGTTTGTTACAGGGGAACCCACCGGGTGCTGGATATGTTGAGCATCATCATGCTCTAGTTCTTGACTCAATTGCTGCATCAAGCTGAATATTCAAAGAATCTTTTCGATCAAATTGTTTGGCGAACAATAAAACAAATATGAACAAGCATACACACAATGAGAATAATTCAAAGGTTTAACAACTATGCCCAAAACACAAATTTGATGCTTCAAGATTTCCATGGTTTTTATTTCAGATTTCAAATCAATAATAAGCAAGTATAATTGTGGTATACAATTCTTCATTCAGAAAACTCAACCGGAAAATTTCGACTGATTACTCCATTAATTTCACTTTCAATCATCTCATTTAAAATTATTATTGTTATATCAGACAGTGTGTAATAAGGAATCGCACAATCCTCACATTGAAAAACTTAGAAAATGACAGCTGAGTAATAGAAAACATCCATTTTTCGGGAAAATTAGTTGAAATCAAAAAATTATAGAAGAAAATCAAATAAACAAAATGGAATTACAATATGAGACATCCAGCAAACTAGGTCCACAAAATTTAGAGAAGATAGGATTTACTATACTGTACCCATGACCCAAGAAATAACTATGACCACAACAGATTGCATACCACAGGACAATTAAGCATGTAAATTCTGATTAGGTGGGGATTGAGCCAACTCCTTAAAAAGGAACCATGTTCATTGGACTGGATAATTACAATTCTATCATTTTTTTTTCGTTGAAAGTGATGTTGGTCCATTTTAACATGAAAATCATAAATTTATAGATATAAGAAGTCAAGTTAATGTTCACAGTTTGTAATGCAATTTTTTAATCCTGAGGATCTCTTTGGGACAAGGATAGCCTCCAACTCTAGATTGAGATTCCCACCAATATCCAGCTTCGGATGCTCCAGTGTTCCTTATTTACACTTCCATTTTAACCGTTCCAATATTTGCATGGATCATATTGTGGCGTATATTTCCATTCCACTGTGCTAAATAAACACTTTCATAGGAAACAATCATTATGTCACCATTAGGTTTTTAGTAACTACATGTTTCATACAGTGATTAATTTGTTCAGCATCATGTCTAGCCTTCCACAACATCAATATATATTAATTTGCTCACGATTAAGTTTTTAGTATCTACATGTTTCAACAGTAAGTTTATCAAAGAGCTACCACCAAAGAAGTTGGATCTCGAAGCAGCACATTCCAACAGTATAAATTATTATTATTAAAAGAGAAGTGCTCCTCTCAAACAAACCTGAATTGATTTTATTCCGTTAGCTGCATGAATTAGTCTTCACAATTATGTGCGAGTTAAGGCCAAAGCGATAGTTAGATCGTGCAACAATACATCTTCGTTCATTTTCTCCCAAGTTTTCTTTAGCCTCCCTATTAATATGTTCATCTTTATGTTATCAATCCTTTTTGGGGCATTAGAAAGTCTTCTTTCATATAAATCCTTATAATCTATAGGTAAATTACAAGTTGCATCATGTATTTTACTTCCAATAACACTTTGCATCCATGTTTTGGTTAATTACACTTTTCACCTTAAGTTTTAGCGTTAGATAACAATTTGCAATAAGGGCATAATAACGTTCAAGATTCCATGCCACTGGGATTTTTTTTCAGTTTCATCTCACTTCATTTCTTCTCTTCTCTCTTCCCTTTCTTCTCCTCACTCTTCTCTTTCCTCTTCCTCTAGAATCAAAATCTGATTCTGGAAGTCATTTTCCTTTAATTTTCATTGGCTTTCCTATTGACCAAAAGAAAGTTTCCATTGACCAGATAATTTCTAATTGTTAAGCACAAAAGCATGGAAATCAAGAGGTTATTTTCTAAGAAATAAATGGAATTTGGTGTTTATCTTTGATGCCCACCTATCCCAATTAGGAATCTGCCTCTCAATTATATTTCTTGTAATATTAGTCAATTCATCACTGTGCATTTTCCTATCCAAATTAAGATAGCTCACAATGATCCCTGCCTTCTTCAAAACTCACGATATCCACTTTCTACATACTTAATTATATCTGATCTCCTGATGCACTAAACAAAGAGAGACTATTTTTGTTTCTCTTCCAAATACTGATTGCATATTTCCACCCAGATGATATAGTCTGACTATAATCTCATAGCTCCATCATTTGGAAATTTGAACATCATAGTTTACTCTCATATATTGGTACTGAAGTATTGTTCTCCATTCATCTAGCCTTGTTCTAATTTTAATACTTTGTTAATTAGATTAATCAACAACATTATGCTTTTATCACATAAATATCTTCAAACTTTCATGCTATCTTGTCCTATATCTGTCTACTTCCATTTTCTCTCAAGCCTTTTTCATTTTAGAATTTCTAATTTCTGTATCTTGCTGAAAATAATAATTTCACAAGGAATATTAGATTCCATACCACTTCTTAAAACAATGTCTCAATCATTCTTTAGTATCTTCATCTCCACTAGAACAATCTAACGAGAGGTGCAACTAAAGAATAACAAAGGCTTTTTGATAGATGGAAGAAAAATATATTAAAAATAATTACTTCCAGTGTATCTAAGGACAAGAACTTCTTACAATAATAATATACCAGTGGACATGCAGCATTTACAAGAACTACCAGGAATAAATGGTGAGTCAGGCTAACCAGTGACAAGCCATACTACAGAACATCTCTTCCTAAATGGAACTCAATAAGAGAATTATGTTGAAATATATAGCCGGAGAACCACAATTCAACATCTACAGATACAGCAACACTCACCAGAAAATGTCACTAATCAGTAATCCCTTATCATTGTTTTCATATCCTAGATTGGTAAGATCATCTAAATAGACACAATGAATAGGTATTTTAAAGATCCTTTAAATCCAAGTCATTTAGTCTGCAGTCCATGCCAAAATGAGCCATTACTATTTTAATGGCTATTCGCACAGGAAATTCAACTTTTCATACAGAACAAAACTGGTACAAAGCCCACAAAGCCTAACTGATGGCATATGGAACACTAAAAGTTAAACTTCCAGGATTTTTTCCCTTTTTTTTTAAGATATAGAAGTTTGGCCCACAGTGAACACCATTTTAAAACTGAATCCTGGATAGTCCTAAACATAAAGGAAGACCTTAGAATTTGCCAACAGGTTTCAGAAAAGTCATCCCCCACAATGCTAGATCTCTGTTGAAGCAGAATTTCAGAAATCGACAAATAATTTGATCTCTTGCACAAACTAACAGTGGTGCATATTCACATTTGAAGACACTTGTATGGCTACGACACATTTGAAGACACTTGTATGGCTATGACACATTTAAGAATCAGGAGGTGAAACAGAAGACAAACAATCAAACCTTAGAAAGATAAGGGTGCAGAGAGAACAAAGAAAACATAACTTTAAATATAGGCCCAATTCAGGTAGAGGTTAACAGATAATGCACTTAGAAAACAAATCATATGGAAACAAAAGAACAAAAAGAAAAAATGCCCCTTGATTCTAATTTAATCACAAGATAACCGTTACAGATACATACTTGCGACGAGCTCCACCAGGGCGGCTAGGCTCGAGCTTTATCCGCTTCCCAGCAATGTCACTCCAGTTTAAGGACTTGAGAGCAGCTTCTGCAGCTCTAACATCATAAAACTCAATGAACTTATGGTGCTGCTTTTGTGGCGTCTCACGAATCTGCATGTTGTATGCAACAGTTTATCTAATCATATGTGTAATCAGAAAAGTCCAAGAACAGTAAGAAGACAAATACAAATGATATGTGTAATGAGATTAAGGCGCAGTTTGTTGTTGTTGTTGTTGTTGTTGTTGTTGTTGTATGTGTTATAAAGGAAAATTTGATCTACCTCTTTGACCTCACCATAGGCCCCAAAAATTTGGCAAATGTCTTCATTTGATACTGACACATCCAAATTGAACACCACTAATGTGCCTTGATTGATATCTTTTTCTGATGGATTATCCTGAAAAAGTAAATTAGAATGTGTCAAACAGGTATTGTTAAATTCATTGCCAAGCTGCTAATGCAAGACATACATGAGTTAACAGTTTGGACCTTTGGAATTGAAAAATGGATGTCAAGTTTTCTTCGTCTTAAGAGCTTATTCTGCAGTTCCCGCATGGCTTTTCTTGCTGCTCGGATGTCATAGTAAGATATCATAACAAACCCTCTATGCTTGCACGCAGTGTATAGAGTTCTTATATCGCCATAATGCTATCAAAAATTAAAGTAATTGGAGAATTGATTAGAATCAGCACCATTAGATATTTGGGTTGTCAATAAACATTGTACGGTTATTGCGAATGTATACAACAGAAACTGACCACAAAACTAGTCAACAGAAAACTTGTATAAAGCGCAAACATCAGAAGATAATTTAAATCAAAAAAAAAAGTTAAGCCAAGGATTGTCACAAAGCTACAGACAAAGCATCCAGATTTTGGAGATCTTCTAAAAGGGCCAAGATATTAACTAGCCCTCCATGTCATAGTTAATTGCACATGCATCAGCCTTACACAGTTACAATACCATAATTAGGCAAGATAAAAAGGCAAACAGCTCAAAAATGGTATATGGGTGCAAACAGATTATATTAGGCAAGATAACATGTATTAGACTATAGTCAACATAAACGATGTCAAGCATCTACGGAATCCCAAGACTCCCATATCTTGATATGTGGTTACAAAATAGGAAAGAAACATAGATGACCAAACACATTGCTTGGAAGGTTACAAATCTAATCAATAGACTAGTTTCATAACCTAAAGAACTATCAGAAAAACCATGCCTTCACAAGCCATCAATTTCAATTTCAGGAGACATATGCCTAGAGTAAGTACAAATTCCACTGATGACAAATATTATATGGCAAGAAAGTACAACATCATTCGATTCTCATTACAACAAATAAACATCTTTCAACAATTATGATATTCAATTTCTCTCATCAAAAAGAGTGTTATAACAGCAGCAAGAAACAAAAGACCAAGGTGAGCAAACAATGAAACAAATAACAATGAAAAGGACATGACAAGTTATGTGCCCTAAAGGTTTATCAGGCCTTCCTCCAGTTCTTTAGGACACATAACAAAGTTGTAGTTGGGATTTATAGGCCTATCAGATGCCTAGCACAAAGATGCTCTAACATCACAAACTCTACGATAAAAACTTGAGCATAACAGCTTTTTCATGTCTCTTGTTATGGCTATAGGGAAGAAAAGAAAGTCAAAATGGAAAAGCAAAGTGAACTAACAAAGAAATCTAGCATGTAAAATACCTCAAACAGCGCCCTCAGCTCAGAGTCTTCAACATTACTATTTATGTTTCTAACAAATAATGTCCTTGAAGGATGCTCCCCATATGGATGTTCACCAGCAATCATTCCCATGCCATTTGAAAAGCCATAATGGCCAATTCCATTTGCAGCAACATTTTCGGTTATACCTACCTTCGACATTCCACTAGTTAGTCTTTCCTGAGCATCAAGATCCAGTTCCATACCACCTCCACTGCTGAAGAGATTGTATTCGTCGAGATCCTCCAATTTACTATGCAAACCAGATAGGTCAAAATCTTCCATTATGTAAGCTAGAAGCTCCTCTTCATCATCAGGAAGGAAGCTTCCATATGCATTCAGATCAGAATCTTCTTGATGATCCTTAGCTTCATTATCTTGCAGTTTTTGGAATACGGGGGAGCCATCATCAAGAGATTGGCCACCTTGTTCTGACCCTGTGAAATCTACCGCACATTAGCAGAAACAAGTCTAAATAAATTCCCACCGATTGCAATTACACATAAGTAAGAGTAGGTGCATACGTATTTCATTTGGAAGAACGGGCAGTGACCTAGAAAATAGACTAGTATAATCTGATGATGGTGCATGATATGCATCACTTCCATATGGAATCTCCTGTTCACTATTCCCTATTTTTATGGAGAAATTCTCTGGAGGATCCTTAAAAGAACCTGGAAAACAAAGTTGGAGAGTAATCATCAAAGGAATGTAAGTTGTAGACTTTTCTATGGAATCATAAAATCCTGAATGAAAGCATTTGCCTATTGCTAAGAGAAAAGGGATGCACCTTCTGAAGGGGAAAATGAATCTTCTGAATCGTCCATTAAACTGTCTCCTGCATCATAAGAATAAGACAGGAAAAATAGGCCGTTTATAGACCCCAAATATTGCTTGAAGATTTTTTAAGCATACAGGCCAAAGAACATAGCACACGCATCAATGAGTGAGTCATCGGGATCCTAGAGCATAAAGAAGAGGACAAATAAAATTACTACAAGTAGTCATAAAGAATGCTATCACAGATCATAATTAACAACATCAGTGAGCAAAACTGGAACATAATGCAGCTACTCGTCAAAGACAGAGAGTAGCCTAACCTGCCTCTTAATGATTAGGACATCAGTTGAGGCGCCATAAGGCTTAGTTGATACCATTAATCCAGGAGTTATCAATATATGGTAATACAAGGGACACTAAGATTTTGCTCTATGTCAAATATCTTGAACATGTTGAAGCTTGAAAGAAGCACAACACTAAAATAAGTTCCACATGCTCTTTCCAGCACAAATATGTCTGGCATTAAATTATCCCCTACGTCAAGAGACATGTAAAAGGGTCTCAGACTTCCACCATTGAAATATTAAATTGCAACCTTAAATGCATGAACACCAAACGAAGGATTCAATAACAAAAGCCCGGATGGCATTTGTCCTAGAAAGTCCTATAATCTAGCGCAACATTGAAAACTTCAGGTCCTAACAGTAGGCTATAATTAGTATGCAAATAAAAACAGAATCAGGGAAAGATCTTGTGCTGTTATGCAGCCACTTAAGCAAGAAACATGTCTTAGGCATTTTAACGTAAAACAGTAGACTTGAATTTTCAAAGCAATGAAAGCCTTTTACAAATAGTTACGCTGTTGCACTTGGGGACAGATTTTGCGGATATTCTTTTCTACTTTTTTCAAATGGAACATGATAAGATTAAAAAAAAAAAAAAGGAGGAAAACATGCATGCCCACAGATGACCCACTTCTAAAAATTGACGGTTTCAGCCATAAGAAATTGCAAAAGGAATATAAGGTTCAAGATCACGGTAAAAACTTGGTAAAAGAAAAAAACAAATTGGGGAAGATCACTTACCCGGGACAAAAATTTGTTTATTAATGAAGGAAACCCAGAAGTGGGGAAAGAGGGTTAAAGACCCAAGAAATAGAAAAATGAAGGGAGGAAAGAGATGAAGTCAACGAAAGATTCAAAAGAATGCGAGCGTCGCGATTAAGAAGAAGAAGAGAGAGGGAGAGAGGGAGAGAGGGAGAGAGAGAGAGAGTCTTAGTTTCGTAAAGGCAGAGACTTTTGTTTCTTCTACTCCTCTACTTCCTTCACTTTCGCCGGGAACTTAGAGAGAGAGAATTGAAAGAAACAGGAACAGAATTGGAGGCGAAGGAGTAAAGAAATATCAGGAAATGATTAAGAGAAGCTCCCCACGAGTACTCTCTCTCTTCCCCTCCCCCCCCCCCCCCGGCCCCTCTCTCGCTATGTGACTGCATTTGAATCGTATTTGGCGTCCGTTGACACAAAACTCTGTTGTTTTTCCTTATCTTTTCTTCTTTTTTCTAAAAAATTTTTTTATTTGTTTAGATTAAGATTAAGGATGAGATTAAGCCAAATAATTTTGGCCTCAAAAAAAATGGCATTGCTTTCGGTCTTAACAGTGACACTGCCGAGAAATTTCTCTATAACTAATAATTAATAATTAAATAATTATATAAATAATAAATGAAAATGGAATGGTTGTTTTTGTTACATTAATAATTCCTATCGCATTATTTATTCATATTACATATATATATATATATATATGTATGTATGTATGTTATATAAACAAACTTAAAAATTTATATAAGACAATGTGAAGTATAACATATATTTAAAATTATAATTTTAAATAATTGATTAAGAATAATTAATATTTGAATTAAAATTTTTTAAATTATATACATAAATTTTAAAAGTTAAAAAAAAAATTTGAAGGGGCCGGTATCCTTAGCCCTCCCTCCGCACCTATAAACATTTAACATATGGTATAAAATTTTATTTCTTCTACTTCTCTACTTCCTTCATTTTCGCCTAGAAATCAGTCTAATGGTATAAATACGGTCTTTTTGGCATATGATATATATACTATTTTATTATCACAATTTTTGTAGTCATATTTTTTTGAAAACATAACAGTCATCAATTTTTCTTTTTATTATCAAGTTCTATCTACTCATAATGTATACCAATCACAAGAAGATTTCTTAAATCCAAATGAAGCTAAGAACTATACGTGTTTTTTCAATCTATCAATGTACCTTTGTAGTTCATCTTTCAAGTTTATTGGGATTTTCACATTGTTGGTGTAACACCAAGAAAAAAAAAAAAAAAAAAGAGAAAAAAAAATGGAGACGCAGCGTTTTGGGGCAAAACGCTGCGTCCCCAAATTTGGGGATTAGGGTTTCAACCCTAATCCCTTTCCCTCTCTTTCTCTCTCTCTCTCTCTCTCTCTCCCTCTCTCCCCTGACCCTTCGTCTCTCTCTCCCACCGCGGCGCCGCTTCTTCGCCGTGAGCTCCGCCGCCAATGGATCGCCACCTTCTCCTTCTCCTTCTTCTTCTCCTTCTTCTCCTTCTTCTCCTTCTTCTTCTTCTTCTTCTTCTTCTTCTCTCCCTCTCGCTGTCGCTCTCTCCCTTCGGCTTCTCCACTCCGCCGCAGTCCCTCTCCCTTCCGCCACCACCGCTCGCGATTGCCGAGCTCCACCACCGCACGCCACAGCGCGTGACTGCAGAGCCTCCACGAGCGCAACCCGCCCTTTCACGCAATCGAGCCACAGCGTACCTCAGTCCGCGAGCAAGCAGAACCCAGCCCGCTTGTGCGAGCCCAGGTCGCGAGCAGGACCGAGCCCGCAAGCGCAAGCCAAGCCTCAAGCCTCGAGCAGGACCGAGCCCACGAGCGCAAGACAAGCCGTGAGCGCGAGCAAGCGCGCAAGCGCGCAAGCGCGCAAGCAAGCGCGCGAGCAAGCGCACGAGCCCGCACGAGCGCGCAACAACGCACGAGTGCTCACCAACGCAACGCACGGGCGCGCACCAATGCACGAGCGAGCACCAGCCAGCAGGCCCATCAGCCGCAAGCCCATCACCCGTAGGCCCGCCAGCCCGCAGGTCCATCAGCCAGAGGCCCGCGAGTCCGAAGGCCCACCAGCCTATAGGCCCACCAGCCGCAGGGCCATCAACCGCAGGCCCGCCAGCCCGCCAGCCCACTGGCCCGCAGACCAGCGAGCCCGCTAGCTGTAGCCCACAAGCCCGCGACGGCCCGTGAGCCCGTGACAGCCCACGAACCTCCACGTAGGTAACTAATTGAGAGTTTTAATTTTGATCTAAGTATTTAGATCTAACAAATAAATCTTGTTTTGATAGAAAATACTACAGATTTTGGAGTGATCGAAGAGACATTCAAACGAAACTCTACGTTTCGAGAAAACCCTAGGTGAGGAGATTTCGGCTCTAATTGATAAATTGAATGAATTTAAGATGAAAGGTTCTGTATAAGTTTAGAGTGTAAGTAGAAAACGAATAGAATATAATTTCTGAAATGATTATATGTGATTTTGAAGGTTAAGTATAGAATGTTACAGAAACTAAATGGTCTGATACGAAAGAAGCATGTTATAGAATCACAAAATTATGTCGAGTGAATTCGAATAATTTCCCTTAGAGTTAAACTTTGAAATATGCATGAAAGTATCTGGATTGTAGGGTTGGAATGAAATGAACCGTAAAGTAGAGGATATTGTATATTTCATATCTTTTGGATAAACCCTAAAGATGCTTGAGAAATTGATATTCAATTTTGATGATCTGATTAGGTTGATCTTTTTGGAAACTCGAGAAATCTGATTGGATTGATTTTGAAAATAGGGAGTGACCACCCTCCCTAGAACTGTGAATGTGATTTTGACATTCGTTATTGATTGAAAACCATATTTCAAAAAAATACTTTTTAAATGACATGTTTCTGTAAATGTATGATTGTTAGAACTTTTGAATATTTTATGAAATATTTTGTGATCTTTGGAATGTCTTAATTTCTAACTTTATTGATATGCATCCATGAGTTTTGATAACTGAATATTGTGCCACATTTTCGACACATTGACATGTTTTAATGCTTCCACTGCATTGGCACATGGTTTTAAATGGATTTACTTATATATTGGGTTGTATGTCCGGCCGACGTTATGATATTATGCATGGGGCTATATGCCTGACCGACATGGTGATGGGATGCATGGGGCTACGTGTCCGGCTGATATGATATTATGATATACTTCCTATAGCATCCGTAGCTACGAAAGAACTCTGGTAGAGACACCTCTTGTGTCCGGATACGCTTCGGCCGGAGGTATCCGCCAGATCGTCATGTGTATGAGTGTCCCAGGTTGACCTTCATCGGAGTGGACGTTGAGTTCGGCTCCGTCTAGCACCAGGCGAGGGCACCATACACGGCCGACTAGTTATATGTATATTATTATTATTTACATGCTAGTTGGAGTAGCAAGTGGTCAATATTGGGGCAGAGAGCCATTATTTAATACTTGCATTTGGAAAAACCCCAAATGCACCGTCCTTAGTCGAGGTAGACCATTGCCGGGGTTATTTGATTAGCCGGCTCTTTATGAATTGATTTCCACATTGGATGCATATGTTATTTTCAAATGTGTACCTGATGATATCTGATTTGTTGAAACAACACGTTATTTTTCCCACACTTGATATTGTGTTTCATGCTTTGACATTCCAAGTTCACCATCGATATTGATAGTATGATATCAATCTTCTCACTTACTGAGTATCCTCCCATAGATACTCACCCCTCGCTTTCTTTCCCACAGGATTAGTGTTGGACTGAGGAGGTATTGTTGGATTTGTATAATTATGACGCGAACGTGATATCACTGGGATTGGGTATGGATATTTTTCATCTCTTCCGCTATATTGATTGGTGATATCGTTATGTATTGGAAATTTTAGTTTGACCAATATATTTATATAATTTTTTTGGGATGACTGTATAAATTATGGACATTTATTCGTAAAACTTTCGTATTGATTTATTTCATTGCATTAGACATTTGTGAATATTTAAAAATAACTTGGGAATTTATTTTATATATGCGTAGAATTTAGATCCGCTCGGTGTGGTGGCTGCTCATGCTCTAGTTGGGCATGAGAGTAGAGGTCTGTTGCTAGAACTGTTATAAACTTTATAGTCTTGTGTTGTTCTGGATGTTGTATGGTATTTGTTGATTTTGGAGAGAGGCCGTGATAGCCATTTGTTTATTTTACAGGATGAATGTGATATACAGGTGAAATTGTATATGAGAAACCTCCGATTTATGGGGAGATTCTGTCTGATTTTTTGTAAAAATACAGTCGGCATCCAGGGATAACGGGCGGCTGTTCACGATTCCGGTTTGGGGCGTGACAGTTGGCCATGTTTCAATCTCTAGAATGGGCATCGGAGGTCATAGAGGAGATGAAGATTTGGGTTTTATTGTGTCCACCTAGATGTGTGACGAATAGAAATAGCAGTCTGCGTAGGAGGAGATGAAGATTTGGGTTTTATTGTAAGAAGTTGTAATGAATTTGTATAGACTATCTCTTTTAATTTCAAGGGTGAAACGTGTACCATTTGATGAAATCTCTTAGTGTGTAAATGAGCAAAAGTCTGGGATTGATTTACCAATATTGTAGGAATTTGCAATACAATTTAGAGACATTATACAATTAAACCAACAGTGCAGAAATTTATTCCACCAATCGACCTATGCTAGCGGCCACCTCGCCGTTGGGAAATGTTTGGACCTATACCAACGACCAAGTGGTCGTTGGCATAGTCTTTTACTAGCACCCGCATAGGCAGCGGAAAAACTGGCCGTCGGAGAAAACACCAAATCATTTGGCAGTGGTTTTTGAGCCTCTTACCAACGGTTTTTGGCCATTGGTAAAGAGGATTTTTTTGTAGTGTACTCTTTTATTTTCTTTTGTGAAATCTGGTCTACCAAAAAAATTTATCTTGTAATTAATATATCTATTTAGTTTAATGCATATTTCTAAGAAATTATGAGTAAATTAAAAAGATAATTTATATAATACATATACAAGTTTACCAATACATTATATTGACTAAAAGTAAATGAAGATTTTGAATAATTTTTTGTATCAAGAGAATAAAGAGATTGGAATTTTTTCCTAAATATACAATAAATTTGTACTTTGAAAGAACAAAAAAGGCCACAACTTTAATGAGAGAAAATTATATGTCTAATCCCTAAACTATGACTTCAGTTCACAATTAGATTTATGAACCTCAAAATGTAATAATTGGATAAAATTTTGAAAAGTGAAACATATTGATCCCATAATGTCACTACACTGACCATTAAATGCTTCGTTGGCACAACATGGCACTTGACATATAATGACAATCGCTAATTTTGTATCACATTTGACACAACTTGCTAAAGTGATAGTCATCGTATCGACAAGTTTGATAATCACCTACACCACATTAGCAAATTACCAACGTGATAGGCGACTCATCAACAAGTGGTTGACTTTGTTAGTCATGTGAATAAAGTTGCTTCTCATATTAACTTTATATTTTTCCTCCCTATACAAGTAAAATAAGAGATAAGAGAGAGATTGAGAGTGACATTGGAGAGTAGGAGAGAGTCAAAGAGACAAAGAGTTAGGGTTAAGAGTCAGAGAGAGCTAGGGTTAAGAGACAGAAAGGGTAAATGTGATCCTTACTCTACAAGAGCCATCCACTTCATCACATCTGGGCTTTCTCCTCTCTCTCTTAAATATTTAGAACAAATATGGAAAAAAGGTATGTTGAAGTGCAAATATGAGCTTAATGCAGTGTTGGTAGCTTTATAGACTAATTGAAATCCTTCATGAAGGTTCTATGGCTACCATAATTTTTGGATATGTTCACTAAAATTTAATTTTCTTCTCAAAATTATATATAATGTAATTTTTTTTAAAATTAATGATTTTTATATGATGGTAATGCTTGTGATTTTTTCAATTTATATGATCCACCATCAAGCTGTTGAGCTTATCCATGGATTGAGAAAGAAGATTGAAGAGTAAAAAATACTCCACTGATCTGTTATAAATGATTGGAGTTTGAGAATGAAGGTGGCATATAACACCATCAATAGGTTGAAAGAGGAGAATAAGTATCTAGTCAGCTATGTTCTAGAGTTGAAGGAAATGCAGGCGAAGTTGAGGAAATGGATTTTTACTCTCCTTAAGTAGAAAAAGAAGAAGAAAAAACAATATTTGAAAGGGGTTTTACGTACAGGTGGAATTGTGACAATAGAAGTATAGATATTAGGTTTCATGTTAAAATTATAAAGGTTAATTAAATAGAGTTGGGGTATTTGTCGGTTTTGTATAAAATGGGTATATGCATCAATGGCTTGAATTGGGTAGGTTGGCTTCATTTCCAAGAATGGGTTGGCTTTTATCAGTTTTTGTTGGCTTTACGTCAAGAATGCAGCAATGTGTTGCCTTTGTATACAACAATGACTTTTAGTCTTTTGATTCAGCTTATTTCCAACACCTAACTATTGAATCAATTTCTTCAGTGTTCTCTTCATTAGCTAGTTTGTAGAAGACAAGAAGTGCATAATAAGTCTTCATTTTGCTCCTGAATGAAAATGTTCAAAGATGCTCAATACATGTTTTGAATCGGCCTATATTCAACTTCTATATTAAACATGTTCAATACATGTTTTGAACAATCCTATATTTAAAATGTAGTCAAATGTAGTCAAACATTCAGAAACCGTCTGCAATAAACATTTAGAAACAAGTTTGAATATATCACTTTAAAAAAATATCTTAAACATTCAGAATGACTCATAAACATTTGTAGAAATCAGAGCATGACCTCTTTCATTAAAATAGCTTAAACATTCAGAATACATCACAGTTGAAGTTACAAAAATGTATCACATTTGGAAGAGCACAAATGCTACTGTAGTTTGAATAATCATGGTCCGAATAAAGAGCATAAAAATACATCAAAATTGGAATTCAAGTTTTTATTCAAAAGATCATGATCACTTTATCTATTAAACGTGTAATGGTTTTCCTTTTCCTTTGTTTTGAAGTTGTTGAGAGATGTTGGATAAACTACTTGGAACTCGATTTGAAAATATTGAAATGAACTACTCTCTTACACTTGAGATGCACCGTTTGAACTAAAACAAAATTTGATTGGTTTTGCCCTGTATTGAATCATGAGAGCACTAACGGACGGCATTTTAAATTTTCTTTTTTTTTTTAAGAACATTTGGTCCACAAGCTTGCATCAACTCTTACTCTAATGTAACAACCCAACCCACAAGTTGCTGGAAAAGTGGTTGTTACCATTTGTTTCAAAAATACAATGGAAAATAGAGTAAGGAGAAGATAGGAAATGATGACGTGGTGTCAAGCAAAGACTGACGAATGCCAATAAATTGAGGTGCACCAGAAAGAATAGAAATAGGAGAAGTTGAGGTGAGAGCTTGGGGAAGGAGAAAAGATAGAGAAAGAGAAACAAAGAATAAGGTAAGAGAGAGACAAAGAAAGAGTAGAAAGTAGGGAATTGATTTCATTACTAATTCTTCATGCCTCCTTCCAATCCTTATAGGTATTTAGTGATTGTTTCAACAATCTCACAATAGATTCGAATAACTTTAGTTGATTTAGAAACAATTCAGTTTGAATCCTAACTAACCTAACTTCCTACCCCTACTAGCCATTGTATTTGAATTTTCTTCTGTTGTTCATTACAATTTTCCCTTCCTTTCGAAAGCATCCTTGTCGTAAGGAGGGAAGGTAGGAAACTGAGCTTTAATGAAATCTCAATCCTCCCAAGTGGATTCTTCTAGCCTTAGATTGATTAGATCCACTAAATCAAGCTTGTTTCACTGGTTAGTTATTTCTCTAAATGACCCTTCTCTTGAGTATAGCTTTTGGTCCAGCCAAAGCTTGTTTATCTGTACCAAGCAAGAGTAAAGTAGGCATAGGAGAATGATGTGGTCCCAACTTCTTCTTTAATAGAGAAACATGAAACAATGGATGTATCTTAGATCCAAAGGGCAGTTTAAGCTTGTAAGCAACTCTTGCCACTTTAGCTATCACAGGAAAAGGACCATAGTATTTGGGGGAAAAAAGTTTAAGTTACTTCCTTAATTTGACTGACTATTGTCTATAAGGCTGCAATTTTATGTATACTCAATCTCCTATTTGAAACTCCCTCTCTAAGCAATTATGGTTAGCATATAGTTTCATTTTGTTCTGACCTTAGGCCAAATGGTCTCTAAGAATTTAAGTCATCGACCATTTATTGCTGATGAATTTCCCAACTACAAGAGTCATAGTATTCATGTAAGGATCCAATGGTATTTGTTGTGGTTGATACCCTTATAAGACTTCAAAAGGATGTGATGGAAGTTGGTGTTATACCACCATTCAGCTAGACTCAAGCATTAAAGCCATAGTGCTAGTCTGTTGGAGGTTATGCATTGAAGATAGCATTCCAAACATTGATTAAGCCTTTTATTTTATCTATTTGTCTGAGAACGGTAAGCACTACTAGGTTTTAGTTGGGTCCCTATTAGCTTGAACATTTCTTGGCAGAAAGACATGTAAAAACCTTGTCCCTTTTAGAAATGATTGAATTAGGTAATCCATGTTGTTTAAAAATATTGTCTAAGAACACTTGTGCCACCTTGGCCAATGGATGTTGTAAAGTTATGAAATGGTCAAACTTTGTAAATCGATCAATGACCACTACGATGGTATTATATTCTTCAGACTCTGGCAAACTTTCAATAAATTCCATGCTAACGTGTGACTAGGCTTGCATAGGAATGGGCAATGGCTGAAGTAGTCCTAGATAAGGGACATTCTCATGTTTGTTTCTTTAAGAAATATCACATTCGTTTACAAACTTGACCACTATATCTTTCATGGAGGGCCAGTAAAATATAGACTTCACTTTCTTTAGTGTTCCCTGCTGACCAGAATGTCCTTCAGTTGCTAAATTATGTAGTTACTCTACTATCTTTTCTCTAAACTTCAATCTATTTCCAATTAAGATCTTCTTTGTATATTTCAAAAGCCCATCTTGAAAACTAAAACCAGGTTTGCTATCTGGATGTATGGTTAATTAAGCTATTAAGCTTTGATACTTCTCATTATCTTTATAACTCTGAATTACCTCTCTAATCTTGTGTGACACCACTATAGAGATAGCCAAAACTGAACATCCTTTCTGTTGTTCTTCCTTCTGCAATTCTACTCTCAAGAGTGCATTAGCCACTCTATTCTCACCGCTCTTCTTAGAGAAGTCAGATAACCTCATCCTTGGTGCTATACACATAGCTAGTTTGAGCTTATTGAAGGCTCTTTCTACTTTTGCACTCTAATGAAAACCATCTTTCTTGAGCAATTCATTCAAGAGTCTAGTTATGATTCCGTAGTCTTTCACAAATCTCACATAATACCTTCACTACAAAAAAACACGGTTTTAGTCACGAATTTTCATGACAGAAAAAATTCGTCGCTATTTTGCGATGGATTTAGCGACGAAAAAGTTTTTCGTCGTTAATTTGCCACAAAATTTGCAACGAAAAGGAAGTTGTGGCTAAATTAGCGATAGACATATCATTCGTAACAAAATTCGTCGCTAATTAGTGACGAAAAAATTTTTGTGGCTAAATTAGTCACTAATTGGGGACAAAATTTTTCGTTACAAATTTCGTCGCTAAATATGGTAAAATTTTGCCACGGATTTAAAAATTCGTCACAAAATTTAATCTTTTTTAAATAGGATTTTATTTTTTTATTTTTATTTTTATTTTATTAATATGTAATATTTAAGTTAAAAATTAATTTAGCGACGAATTTGTTTTTCATCGCTAGATGAAAATCCCAATCCGTCGCTGGGTTTTTTATATATAATTAAATAAAATATATCCGGTAATTTAGCGACGGATCTTAATCCGTCGCTGAATTTAATCTTTTTTTAATTAGAATTTTATTTTATTTTTATTTTATTTTAATAATTTCAGAGACGGATTCCAAATCCGTCGCTAAATTTTATATTCTTTTAATTATAATTTTATTTTTTTTTATTAATTTATATTAACAAATCATATTATTATTTTATAATATTTTAATTTACATTTTATTTTATTATATTATATTTCAAAGAATAATGTTATTTAATTCTTAAAAAAACCATATATTTTATTTTATTTAAATTATATATTTTTTTTAATTAATTTATTTATTTTTTTTACTTTTTTTGTTTGATTTAATATTTTTTATTATTGTGTAACTAATTTTATTTTATTTGTATTATTTTATTCAATAATATAAATTTTTTAATTAAATATTAATGCCTGCGCGGGCGCTGTCGCATGCACGCACAGGCGCCTGCCTGCCTGGGCTCCCGCTCCCCAGCAGGCGGGCGCGCACGCCTTTTTGTTTGATAATATTTTTTTTTCTTTCTTCCTCCTTTTTGTTTCCTATTCTTACTTTTTTTTTCCTTTGTTTTTTTTTTCTATTTTCATTTCTTATATATAATAATTTTATTGAAATTTAAATAAAAATATTTTGTGATTAAATATATAGATTTTTTAAATTATTAATATATTATAATTTATTGATAATTATAATTTTATAGTTTTGAGATGCATTTTAAAATTATATTATGGATTAAAAAAATAAAATAAAAATGAAAAAGAATAATAAAAGAAAAAAATAAAAGAAAAAAGAAGAAATCAAAATATAATATTAATATATTTTTTAATTAATTTATTATTTTATTTTAAATTAGTATTTTATTATTTTTTATTTTATTAAAAATTATCATATTTATTATTTTTAATTAATATTATTTTAGGTTGGTAGTATAAATAAAAAAGTTTTTATATTTATTATTTTAAATTGTTATTTTATATTATTTTATTATTATTAGAAAAATATGAAAAAAAGATAATAAATAATAATAATAAAAATTTATATCACAATAATATCTTTGACTTGGTGGTTTACAGGTTGCGTGTGTGTATGTAGGAGTTCGCATGTGCGTGCAGAAATTCGGAGTTCAAACGACGGTGGAGGCAGAAGGCGCGGCATTTTCCAGCAATTAAGAGTTGATGCTGCGCAGGGGTGTTGGCTCGGGCGGGCAGGTTGGTACTGTCTCAGGCGGGCAGGTGGGAGTGCTGGCTTGGGCGGGCAGGTTGTAGGTTGGTGCTGGGGTGGGTAGGCACGTGGCTCTACTTATAGGCAGGGCATATGGAATCAGCGACGGATTTGGAATCCGTCGCTAATTCAATGACGGATTTTAGCGACGGATTCCAAATCCGTCGTTAATTCAGCGACGGATAATTTTTTGATGCGTTTGTTTTCCCCTAGATTAGCAACTGATTTTAGCGACAAAAAATATCTGTCGCTAAATTTAGCGACGAATAATTTTTCGTCCCTAAATTTTGTGACGAATTTTAGTGATGAAAACTTATTTGTCGCTAAATTTAGTGATAGATTCCAGATTTTCGTTGCTAAATTTAGCGACGGATTTCTAATTTTCGTCACTAAATTTTTGCGATGCGTTATTAGCGACGAAAAATTTTTCGTCGCTAATATTTTTAGTGATGAATTTTTTTTAAATTTTTGTCGCTAAATTTATGGCTAAAAGGCTATTTTTTTGTAGTGCTTGTTAGTCCTAAGAACCCTCTTAATGCCAAAAAGGTATACATTTTATTTTCTAAGAATCCATTTTCACTCCTTCACTCATGATTACATGTCCCAAGTATTCTACTTGAGGTTGTGCAAAGATACATTTAGAGACTTTAGCAAATAGATGGTGAATACCTTTAATATCAAACAAACAGGTATTAATTGTTGTCTCGACCATCCAAATACACACTTTGGTATATAATCCCAATTTAAACAAAACTACATATAAAACTCTCCTTGGTCTTCAACTATTCATTTACATATAACAGGTATTTTATACAAAACCAAAAGAAACACAAAAGTAACATGCTTTAAAAATATAAGTAGGTCGGAAAGGAGTAGAGATTGAAATCCCATGGCTCAAAGGCCTCTACCCTACGATTCCCTCTCGTCTCCCTGATCACTTAAAAACAAGGATATCGAGATTAGTATAAACTGAGCAAGTATCCGAGGAACCAATACCATGCATAACCCGTAAGCAATCATAGAAATATTAATATCAACATGCAAATAGCATGACATCGAAGAGTACGCAAGAGATAACGTTATCTCAAATAATCCCAAAAAAGTAACTATAGTTATCGCTCTAAATTCACTATCTTTCTTTATCTTTGTTGTTCTAATTTGAAATTGATATCTAAAAAAATGAATAAAATATCGAATCAATCTAGTGTATGAAGGTCTAAAAAAGCAAACCAAAATTTAGTATTCTTGAATGAAATCTAAGTCTTTTTAGGTTAGACACCTCAAACATTTCATTTGCTTCTAATTCCATTCTCGTAGGGAGAAGAGATATATCTATAATTTCTCAAGTTTTGGCCGCAGATTTTACAAAGTTTTTGGAACACCATATACCAACTATACTCTTTAAACTTTGCCTGCATGCTTTGCAAAGCTTTTAGAGAAATTATCATAGTATTACTTTTTCTTTATATTTCTTTATGTTCACATGAAGTAATGATCATAAAGATCCAAATTTATCACAAAAATTACATAGGATTCATAATCAGACATCGTGAATAGGCAGTATTTATAGTCAACCAACTTATAACACTCTAATGAGATATTTCAATGGGTTTCCAGCACAAATAAGTTTTGATAAAACTGTCATATCTTGGATTACAATGTTTGGATTGAGATAAATTTAGTTGTCACACAAAATTAAAACTTAGGGTTATAACTTTTATATTTATATCAAGTTTCAATTCCAATGCACAAAGAAAGACACATCAAATCATGTTACAGCCCATAATTCACAATACAATTTGCATAGTTATAGAAAAATTAACATAACTTCTTCTACATATATCAAATTAAGGTTATTTTAGTGTCCGTTTAAAGATAAGACATAGGGCCACAATGTTTACGCTCAGAGGTTAGTCTAATTCAACCTAGAGGGCAGCTAACAATTGAAGCAAAGTTCAACACAGAAATAGGCAGAAACAGTTTTTTTTTACAAAAATGTGTCATTTTGAAAATTTACAAAAAATTCATTTCTTAATGAAACTCTTTGAATTTTATGTTATTTTAAAGCTATGCAAACCTAGTATCTTCAGAAGAAAACCCCCTTGATTTGTAATTGTACAAAAAAAGATATTGAATAAAGAATAGAGTATAGTCATACTGTAAAATAGAGCAGTTTTTCTGTAGGAATCATGTTATTTCCAAAATTCATCAAAATTTCAATTCTCCATGAAACTTTTCATGTCATATGTCATTTTAAATCTATGGAAGTCTAGTTTGATCAAAAGAAAATTGTATTCAATTTGGAGTTGTGTAAAAAATGTTATGAACTAAAAAAATATATCAAGGTCAAACTGTCCAGAATGTTAAATCATGGTTTTCTTTTATCTTTTGATGTTCTAATGTGAGATTTTTATTTTCTTTTTCATTCCATCCTTATTTTAATATTACAAACAATCTGAAAACATATTAAATATGGTTATTAGACATCAAAAAAACAAACACGAGTAAGATACTTGTCTCAAACTTGTAATTTTTTTTTTTTGAATTTCCTTCCTTTCCTCTCTAAACTTTCTTTGGATTTCTAACTTGTTCTATAGATGTTAAGGCAAGGGTTAACATATATATGGATGGAGGTGGTTTATGTCAGGCTCAAGTAGTTGTTTTAATGGAATTTAGGGTGGGTTTGTGGAGGAATAAGGTGAAATCCAAAAATAAGCTTTTATGAAGATGAATATTGTATGTTAACCTCTTTCTTCTTCGATCTCTCTTTACATGGAATGTGGTGCCCTAAATATGGTGAAGTGTCAAAAGTAAGAGTGTCATGTAGTGGGTGATGATGTGTCATGGTGTCTTTGTCTTTTTCTTTTTCTTTTTTTAAATTCATTTCCATTTCATTTTTTTCCTTTTGTTGGTTCTACCTAGAAGCCTAATTTGGTTCTCTTATTGCCTTATTCCAATTTTCTTCATTCACCAATATATTCTACAATCTATACTAATTTTAATAAATACAATCTATAGTTAAAACTAGAAATATAAAAACTAAAGTATATATTGCACATAAAAATTCAACGAATTTTAGCACATTGCAAAACAAAGAATCTAAATGTATTCATTAAAATGCAAACGCTTTTTTAATATTTTCTCGAAATGGGACCTTACATAAACTGTTGGGAAAACATCTTTGCATCAATACAAATTAGAACTTCGAGCTAATACCTAAATAAGTAGGGTAGATCTTAAGAATCCCCTACATTGAATGTGATGTTCTGGACAGTTCATTTTTTGTGGTCGAATCCTCAGCAACGAGGAGGTACTTCTCCAGAGTAAAGCATATCTAGATAAAAGAAGAGATGCAAATTGAAGATGCCTCATCCTTCAAATTCAAACAATACTTCTTGACGTTCCTCCTTTGATACTTTCTATATCTGATAACCAATGTGTTCCCTACTTCCAGACAACTCATAACTACCACTGATGTCAACAATGCTGGCCAATACAATGAGCCAAATTTGTGTTACAATGGTTAGTCAACAAGGTGTGCCAATTTAAAGGTCTTGTGAAGAGGGGAGGAAGAGAGGAAGAAAAAAGAAATTGGTGGTTATCTATTTTTACTCATAGTACGTTTTCAATATTTTATGTCATAGTGCAATTCAATTTTTATAAACATATTCATTGGCATTTACCCATTAACAATATTTGTCGGTGCATAGATCTTTTACTTCAAGAAGGTTAGGGTTGGTGATATAAGTGGTCACATAACGAAACTACAATTTGGTAATAGACTACCAACTAGGTCAATCAGAGACCTGGATTCAAACATGTAAATGTAAGTTAAGTTCATACTTGCGTTGTCTGAGATGTAAATTTTAATGAGTTGATTTATATGTAATCATATGTTGAACTATAGGGTTTGTTGTCAATATAGCTGTGAAGCAACTTTAAGTGTCAGCAAAAATAAAGAAACCAAGAGATTGAAATCTATTGTAGCCCAGGCAGAAGGATTCTTCAGAGCTGATACAGAAGAAAATAAGGTATCTATCAACAAATTTGTATCAGCACTTACCACTTGTTATCATAAACTTACTACTAGATATCTCAATCTTACCATCTATTTTGTAGGGAATTGGCATCAAATAAGAATTTGAAAAGTTTCTAGAGGAGTCGATTTGAATCCAATCTAATTTGTTGCACAAACTGTGCAACATCAATATAGATGAAGAGAAAAAGCAGAAGAAGCCATCGTAGCATGATGATTGGACAAAAAAAATTAAAGAAAATAAAAACCAATGTTGAGAAGGAAAAACAGCAGGAGGGTTGTGATTTTTTTGAGAATAAAATAATAGTCATTGTTAAGGACCAGGAATCAGGGCAGGAGGTATTGGACAAAGGGCAAGAGGGTTTGGATGAAGAGGATGATCATTCACCCACTTCATGGCCACATGCTTGATTGGATAAAGTGTTTAATATGTTAACTAAAATGAAAAAGGTGAATACAATTGCAAGTTTTACCTTTGCTAAGGTTAAGATTTTTTCTCCTGAAGAAGACAGTGTTTGGCTTTTCTATGGGAAAAATATCATAAAAAATAAAGCCAGACAAGTTTTATTTTATTGTGTTACAACATAACAGTTATTTATTAATTGTCATTTATTAGTAGTATATGTTGTTACTAAATCCACTTTTTATGACAATCGACAACAATTTTGTATAATATTGATAGAAACTATATGTTTTGGAATGATGCTTATGAACTGATATCCCATCACTGGATTGCCACATTGATATGAGTATATACATAAGTATTGGTGATTTTTTTATTTGTTTTAAATATTACGTTTACATAGACTAACTAAATTTTTGTAGACCATGGATTCCAACATCCGGTTTCTCAACACTTACTACCCAAAGCCTCCATCTCTTTTCTCTATATGTGTTTTTCCAATGTGATTTTTGGTAAGTATTCTTCTTATTTCTTTCACTATAAAATCAACTAATCTTACTATACATTATCGTGTTGAAAAAATTAGATTTTGATGATAAAAATTTAAGTGAAAACTAAATTTGAAAATAATTCGAAAATAATCAAATAAATTGAGTTTAAATTTATCTGCCAATATCAATCCTAGTTGGCTAATCTAAAAAGCTCTATGGCTGACCTACAAAGCACAAGTGGTCAATGATGAGTGCTTGCATGGTCTACCACGAAAGCCTTATGCACTCGCGCGGCTGACCATGAGCACTTGCATTGTCTACCACAAGTGCTTTGTGTGCTTGCATGACTGACATGAGCACACAGTGTGCTCAAATGGCCAACCATGAGCACATTAATTATGAGACATTTGATATCTTTTACATTAATTAAACATAAAATAATAAAATATAACATTAAAAAAATTAATAATAATAATAATTTTTCCTTTCCATGTGTAAACATGCACAAGCCTTTTCAACCATTCAAATATTTCTCTCTTTCTTCACAAGATCACAAAACCACAAAACTCCAAAAGGCTTTTATTTCTCCTCATAAAATTCAAACATCGCCTCAATAATACACTTTACCTCCCTGGCTCTGTCCCTCTCCTCACATACTCACTCTAAGACTCCTCCATATCTAACTTACTTCTACAACTTCAATAATGTTGAACTACCTCTTAAATAATAAACAATGCCATATTCTTATCCTTGTTCATTTTGGCATATATGTCCTTGCATTTTCACCTTACTTCACTTGAACCTTCTGCCATTGATCAAAAAGATTCTTCATATTAAGAACATTTCTCAACATAATACAAAACTCCTACCCAACACATTTTAGACCCAATCCCCTCTTTCTCTCTCCCCCTCCACGTCCCGCATAATTTCTCTATTAAAATTCAACCATCTAATAATCAACATCACACTCTCTTGTTCACTTCTTTTGGCATGCACCTCAACAAATAACCACATCAATTCAATCCGCACCTAAGTCTCTGCACAACTGTAACTCCATCTCACTTCTTCTTCTCTTTAAAAAATCTTGACAAAATCTATACAACAATACACAAAATACAAATATTTTTTCCCATCACTTTCTCTCTCCTATGTGATATTATATCGATTGGTCTTTAACCAAGTTCAAGCTTTCGTAAGTTCAATCACACTTTATTTCCATCACAAATTCTCTTCTTTAGAAAACTTCCTCAGATCTCAAGCTTTCAGCAAAGCTCAAACTTGTTCCTCTCAACAACCACAAAACTAGTCACTTAAATGGCCCCCTATAGCTAGAAAAGGCAAGAAAGTTGCAACCGAATCAAAAAAATACAATAAAAGGGACTTCCCCTCTCTTGAGAAACGTAAACTTTTTGATAAAATCTTTAGTGATAGGAACATCACACATGGTAGATTGATAGATTGGGAGTTTCTCTAAAAGATGGATTTTAAGCATGCAAGATATTTACATCAAATCTATCCCAGAGATTCTCTACCAGAAAGAAAATTTATGAAAGTCTACTAGACTTTTCTATAATAATATACAAGTAATTAATGGTGATGAGATGTCTGAAGCAGTAGACCACACTTCACATATAATGATTGAGGGTCAAGCATGGCCGTGTGCTTTTGAAACATATTTTGACTGTCAGAAATTGAAGTGAATCCTAGGGTCATATGCAGAGATGGTGGACTTGATTGGGTGGATAATAATCAATGTTTGGCATTTTTGCATACAGAATTAATAGACAATACTAGGGTTGTATTTGATGACCACACTTTGGAGGAGATTAGTACAAATGCCACAAACCTACGATTCCATGAAAGAATCCTGCACTTCTTGATCACTCACACCATTAAACCATGGGAACGAAATTATATATCTATCAAAAGAGAGGATTTCTAACTCATGGCATGTGTTATTAAAAGAAAAAAAAATCCAAGTTTGCATTTCTTAATCTCTTACTTCATGATAGCCACACGAGTGACAAAGGGTTCAAATCTATCATAAATGCCACATCCTTATATATTGCTAATTGGATTTGTGAATATGGTATTTGGGTCAATCTGAAGAAAAGGGAGAGCTGCAGAACATGACCAGTAAGAACATAGGCAAGAAGATGCAACACCAATTTTCGGTGACTGTATATCATGTACCACTCCTCATGATTCTAAATATATATTAATATCCTTTTGAGACATCTAAAATGTAATTTTAATTATCTATTTATTAATTCTAAAGTTTCGTCTCAAAATCGTTAAAACTAAAAATTTTATCAGTAAGCCGAAAATCTTCTTGACAAGTGTTGGCAATGCCTAAAGATGTCAAAAATGACTAAGAAAAGGGTTACACAATTAAATAAAGATATTTAAAAAAAATTTCATATTTTTAAGAAATTTCGAACAAAATTTCGATCAAGATTTCATAGGGACCAAAAATACAAATTGTTAAAAGTTAGGGTCTAAACGCAATTAAGGAAAGTTGAGGGACTTGGTTGCAAACCACTCAATGATAGACAATTGGAGCCAAATGATTGGTCAAGAGGGCAACAAGTTTGGTTAGTGGCCACATGTGATGATTTCACATTCAAGAAAGCTCATTGGATGAGAATTTATGCATAAAAAGTCATTAGATGAAAATTTTTGCTTGAAAGACTATTGGGATAGCTTGTACAATCCTCCCCATTGACATGGACATCCAATAAGACTCCTAATGGAGTGCATGGAGCTTGCTTGAATCAACAATTGCATGTTTAAGTGTTAGGACAAGTGGATGGTTGAGATAATGCATAGAATGATCCAATGGTCAAGGATATTTTGCTAGGTTTATAAAGAAACTTGTTTTGAGAAATTGGTTCACTTTTTTCTTCATTCCTCCTCTCTTGGACGAAAATATGAAGACTCCCTCTCTAAAATTAAGTTCAACTATGAAACCAAAGAGGTAAGAGTGTTGTTGGAAATTTTAATTTCAAAATGGAGGTATAGGAGTATTGTATTCATATGTTGTGATTTGATTTTTGTGTTAAGGTGAGAATAAAAAAAAATTCAAAGATTTAAAGGGAACACTGGCATATATTGTTAGCAAAAGAGTTTACAAGAAAGGTAACATGTTTTAACTTATACAATGATTAAATCATTTGTTGAGTAGTTATATCAGTATCCATACTTGTATACTAGATATTAAATTCCAGATTTGAGTATTGTATAGTTTTGCTATGATATCTCATTCTATAGGATTCAAAAATCCAAGCCGTTTGTTCCTGCATAAACTAGACTTCCTAAATTAAAATGGTATATTATGTGAAAATTTCATGAAAGAATCAATTATTATTGATTTTTATAAATTTAGCATATTTCATCTATTCTGTTTTCATACTCTGTATACGACCTATACCTTATGTCAAATTTTTAGATATCTTCTGTACAGAATTTGAAGAAATGTAAAATATGAAAGTTTTAGGTCTATGTCTTAATTTAAGCTAAAGATCACTTGAATCAGAGCAGTAGGTAGAAAGTTATACAATTTTGACTGAAACTACACTGGAGTAGTTTTTGAAGCTGAAACTGAAACTGAAACTAAAAAGTTATAAAATTATTCACATAAAATCTGATAATGGTATAAACTAGAAGATTTTAGATCGATATCTTATTTTCAATTAGAGATAAAAATCACTTAAATTGGAGGAATACATAGGAAGATATCGAGTTTCTCCCAAAACCTGCGCAGAATTAAACTTTGAAAACTTAGATGTTGAAATTTTATTTCCATATGTAATTCGTAGTTCTATGATATGATATTATCGAAATAATTGATGAATTATATATTCTTTAACCTAGGCGTAAGGTTACATTTTCATACGAGAGATGACTCGTTCGAGAAACGAGGACAGTTAGGGGGAGTGGCGTACCTTTCCCAGTCGAGGTGAGTGGGACAAACTATTTTCGACTTTAAATGAAAAATAATTTGATCATGATTTTTATAAATAAATTTTGAAATGTGATTTAGAAATGTTTTAGTGTTTGTGGCATGTCTTGAAATGATGATTCTAAAAAAAAATTTACCCTAATATTACGACTTGATAGTGTCATAATTTTCCTTACGAGTAAAGATTTATGAATGATGACATATTGTCACGCTCCGAACCGGGGTCATAAGCAGCCACTTGTTGCCCTAGATACCGGCTCGATTTTTTAGAAAATCAGACAGAATCTCTCCATATTTCGAAAGTCTCCCATATACAAATCAACCTGTATATTGAATGGTCATCCTGCCACCTAAATAAACGGGCCAACCCAGCCTCACAACAAATTAACCACATTCATATAATACCAATCAATCCATAGTATAACAACCAGGACAACGCAAGGATATCATGAATACTAGCAGTTCTAGCCACAGACCTCTACTATTATACCCAACTAGAGCATGAGTAGCCACCACACCAAACGAGCCTAAAATTTTATGCATGAGTACAACAAATTCTCAAGTTTAAAAGTTAAATGCTTTTAAGTGCCTCAATGCAGGTGAAATGAACCAATATGAGAGTTTCAGAAATAAATATCAATAATTTATACAGTCGTCCCATAAAATATACATATCCATCAACGGACCTCAATATCAAGACCTCCAGGGTCGATATACAACACGGATCTCATATTTCAAATGAAATTTAGATCTCACTATAGTGGATACGTGATTCCACAATTATGCGACAATGACGTCTAGAGCCCGACGTGTCCTCTATCATAATAACCCTATCTGAGAAAGGAAAAAGAGGGGTGAGTATCAAGGGAGATACCTAGTGAGTGGGGGATCAATATCAAGTATAAATAGTGTGTGTGAATCGTTGGAGTATCAAACATGATTATTCGTAAACAATAATTCACATTTAGAAGTAAAACATGGTATGATCAATAAAATGAAATCATCTAATCTATCACACGGTACCATGCATATATGCATCCATTCAAAATCAAGTATTTTTAGAGCAAATCGAATATAATCCTGGCAAAGGTTAACCATGACCAATGACAGGCACATCGAGGGTTTATTATACATAAATGTTCAAAAATCGCTCTCTACCCCACCATTAGCCATGAGTTTCACCGAAACTAGCTCATACATAGATCGGATCATATATAGAACCCCGCCCGGTGCTAGACAGTGGTGTCATACATGTCCTCCCCTTTGTGAGTTCAACCGGCTGTGCCTATACCCATATACCGGACGTTTGCAGGTACCTCCACGCGAAGTGTACCCAAACGCATACTTGGCGCCATAACAAATGTCTCTAGTAGCTACGGTCGTCCTCTCGGGACTCAATCATATCATAACAGTCATCCCACGGCCACACGGCCCCAACTCAGTAATATAGAAATTATAGTACTCAATAAATGTGCCATATTGAATTATATGAAATTAAACTGTGAAAATCATAAAACATGGCACCAATTCAGTTGAATCAAATTTATGGATGCATATTCATAGAAAACATGACTTCACGACACTCCAATAGTCACAAAACAAATTCGAAATCAAGTAGCACATAATAAATCATACATATCAAAATCATGTTTTGTTAAAAACACGACAAAAATCAAGTTTTACTTTTCATTTATGAGATTAAGTCTCACTTACAGTAATAGGGAGGGTATAGCACTTCCAAATGAACCACAATTATGATGTATTGAGCTCTCTTTAACGGCTTGAGCAAAAGTCACCTAACAAGTTCACTCATAGTTCTCCACTTGGTGCCACTTTGTGCAGTCCTACGAACATTTGCATAACTTTTTATATGTAAGTCCAAATCAGGCAAAATTTTGATATGTCGTAGGTAACTTCACGACTTACAACTTTCATGTTATATACGTTCTCAAAATCACATCACAAAATTCCCAGAAATCATCATTTTAATTCAGTTGCATTCTAAATTCAGATTCTGTCCCATTTTAGTACAAAAGCTATAACTTTCACTATACCCATCCAAACGTAATGAACTTTTAATATGTTATACCCAAGCAATAGGCCTATCACTTTCATGTTTTGAGTTTCTCTCAATTGTGCTTAGAAGGGGATTGAAATGGATCATGATCAGAACAGGCATGTTTCAGTTGGAAAACAGAATTTCTATCGATGTCCCTTTAGTAAAATGGGCATAACGTTTGCTTCCCTAGTATGAATTAGCTGCACTTTTAACATGTTGTAGGTAAGAGGGATATCTACAACTTTTATTGTTTGAGCTTACCCAAAATAGGACTGGAAGAGGGTCGTTTTTATACACTGTTCTTAGGGTTCGAAACAGGACAATCTTCTATCGAGTTTCAGGAAAATTACCATAACGGTTGACACAAGAATTGGATTAAGGTGATTCTTATCTCGTTGGAAAGATAAGAACTAGATCTACATATTACATAACTGGAGCATTTGCTAATTCAGACCATAAGACACCTCAAAATAGAGGATAAGTCACGGACAGAAACAGAGCTAAAGCAGGACAGAACAGAAATTCCTGCGCAGAACACTTAACTTTGAAAAAAATCATAATAAATTCAATTCTCATCAGAATGCAACGAATCATATCTCATTTTAAAGCTCTATGAGTCTAGTTTCACTTAAAATTAACCTAACTCAGTTTGCCTTTGTGTAGAAAATTGTATGACTAAAACATCACAGCATGGTCAGAATGTCCAATTTGCAGAAATTTCCTAAGTTTTCATTTAACTTCTTGGCCAAGCAAGGTTTAGATTTTTCTGCACTCATTCCTCATGTTCTAGTGGGTTCCACTTAGGCTCTAGGTTATAGAAATCATGCCAAAACATCACATTTACACATTCAAACAATGTACTCAAAATTTCAGCAAGTGCAGAATTTTTTTTCTTACCTCAATTTGGATGTTTCAAAGCCAATCATGGTTCCTCCTCACAAAATCTCTCTTTCCCTCTTGTTCCTTGCTCACGGCCAACCCAAGTTCACCAAGAATGATATATCCTTTTGACTCCAAATTTAAATACATTGTGTTAGGGTTGGAGTGGGGTGAAACTACACCAAAATTTCAAAGCATTGTTTGAAGAAAATATACCATTTCTTTCAATGGTGTTGTTCAAGGCCCTCTTGAATTTTCACCAAGCAAAACTTCTCATTTTTCTCTAATTTTTAGATATGTTGTAGTTGGACATGAGAGGAGTTGATTTATGTAAAAAAAATTGGGTGGTATGGTAGAAAAATTTTGGATCCCTTACCTTGAACCCACGGCCATGAGAGGAAGAAAAATGAGAGAACTTGCTTAACTCTTGAACTTCACGGTTTTGGGAATGAAAGAAAGCCTAAGTGATTTCCTTTATTTGGTTGTTCCATTAAATCCCAACCATCCAATAATTTCAAGATAAATTTTAGACTCTTAGATTTTTTTTGTCACACAAGTCACTCTTCCTTTCTCTCTCCCACATTCTCTCTCATCTTCTCACACAACAAGTTACTTTCTCTCACTACAACCCAACTCCTTTATTAATTGTTTTGTCTCCCAATAACCAAATTAAATGGCCCGCATTGATTTTTTAAATTTTCAAACAATCTTATCCTTCCACCTCATTGGCACACATCCCTTGGTTATTAATTGTCTCCAATCCCTTTTCCTAAATTGCATAAAAGGTTCTTCTTAGAGTTACATGAAAATTTCTATCTCGATTTTCGTATAACACGCGGCGGGGTCAATATTCGACCCGAAATCTACTAAATTCAAATTTATTCATTTGATTCAATTTTTTACACTGAATCCAATAGAGTTGGTCTCGTATGTGGATGAAATCATTTGACCTTCCAAATCGCCCTAAAACACATTAGGGTTTTTAGAGCGATTTTCTTTTCCGCTTTTCATTTTTGCCAAAAATTTCTGAAATTACATTTTAACTTGATAAAATGTTAATTTAGCCTAATTTAGGCTTCTTGGTAAAATTTTAACAGTTTTGCATGGGTAAAATTAAATTTGGCTTGGTGAAAGTAAATTTTCATCTCTGACGATTAAGCATCGGGTGTTTCTTCGCAAACGATTGAGAATTGTCCGAATTCGAGTTCCTTTAACTTCTTAAGTTAATTTAGCATGTGTAATTTCATCAGAGTCAAAATTGCATGCGTAGATTTTAAAATGGCACGGAGGGAAAAAATTTTTAGCTCCCGGCAATTTCGCCAAAAATTTTTAAGAGCCTTACAAATCGAAAAAATTTCTAAGAAACTTTTCTCTATATGAAAATGAAAATATATCATATATGGATAATGAGGAGTACAATATACAATACACCGAGTGTCGGTGTTACACATATGGCATGTGCATGATTATGGGATAGTGCATAGTGGCTATAGTGCACTCCCCTACCACAGTATTGAGCGTTTACCTGACGGGGTGACGTGGTAGGGTAACATGAGAGTAAGGGTTTGAGCCCCCTGACTCTAGCTAACGGATCCAATAGATGAGCACACGTGACGACCATGTCAACACCAAGGGAAGGGGTTAAAAGAAAAGTATGTATTCATTTTTATGATATTGTGGTGACCTCTTGGTGGATTTTACCCTAATTAGGTCAAATTATGGGTAGAATGTGTTTTATTATCGATTGACATCCTATGATATATGATTATGATAAAAATGCATATTATTTTGAATTACACGATATGTTACAAATGAATATAAATTTGAAAACGATGATTTGACTTTGCCACTCTCACAAATTCATTTATTGTCATTATATAGTCATTGCACCTCACTCATGAGTATGTGGATTATACTCACCCCCTCATATTTAAAATTTTTTCAGTGTATACTTCATTTGACTTATTTTGAGATACTGTTCCACGAGTTTTACTCAAAGACGTTACCAGGTAAGTATTCATACACATCCTTATTTACGATTGACTATGCATATAAATATTATATGTAAATCTGAGGCAAGTGTTCTAAAGAAATTTCTTTAAAATATTCCTTTTCAAATCTTGCATTGTATGATTTAACTTAGGATATCGAGTAGAGTCATGATATTAGTCATAATATTAGCCTTGCATCATCTCGGCGTGCGAGTAGGGTATACCCGTGCCTCGAGGAGTCACGACAGTCTATTCACGTGCTCGACTTACGGGTCAGGGTGTGACAGAAGAAAGGAGTGAGGAGGCTAAGGATTGGAGGTTACAGATGATACCAACCCAAGGATCCTCTTATTCTTACCATAGGTGGAATAAATTTTTTGAATACATGGATACTATGCGAACAAAACTCATGGATAGGATTGATGATTTTGGGAGTCGAGTAAAGGAAAAGGAAAAATTTGATAATATGAACAGTAGAATCTAAGGGGTTGAAAGAGACAAAAGAGATGTTAAAAGAAATTTGGATAAATTTAAGAAGTACACTAAGGATAATCTGGTTGAATTTCGGTAAGAAACTAGAAAAACTCATCGAGACTTACAATACAGGCTAATGCATATGGCCAATGACCAGAAAATCATCTCTAGTTTTGCTCTTAGTGTCAAAAAAACAGCTTGATTGTACCTGATTCGTCTCCTTCCCAACCATTTTGTGTTCATACTACCACAGGTACTGTCACGCCCCGACCCGCAGATCGAACACGCGAACAGACCACCGCGACTCCTCAAGGCACGGGTGTGCCCTACTTGCACACCGAGGTGACGCAAAGGTAATATTATGACTAATATCATGACTCTACTCGTCATCTTAAGTCAAATCATACAGCGGAAGATTTGAAAAGAAATATTTTTATAAATTTTTTTAAAACATTTACCTCCAATTTATATATAATATTTATATGCGCAGTCCAATCCTAAACAAAAATGGGTATGGATACTTACCTAATAGCGTCTCTCAGTAGAACTCATGAAACAATATCTTAATGTAAGTCAAGTGCAGTATAAACTGAAAATTTTAAATATAAGGGGGTGAGTATAATCCACACACTCAGTAAATGAGGTGCAAGTATTATATAATGACAATAAATGAATTTGTGAGAGTGGCAAGTCAAATCATCATTTTCAAATTATATTCATTTGCAACATATCATGTAATTCAAAATAATATGTATCCTTATCACAATCATTACATCATGGGGCGTCCATCGGTAATAAAACGCATTCTACCCATAGTTTGGTCTAATTAGGGTAAAATCCACCAAGGGGTCACCACAATGTCATAAAAATGAAACATATATATATTTTCCTTTTCAACCTCCTTCCCTTGGTGTTGACACGGTCCTCACGAGTGCTCGTCTATTGGATCCGTTAGACGAGTTAGGGGGCTCAAATCCCTGCTCTCACGTTACCCCAGCTCTCACGTTACCCCACCACGCTACCCCATCGAGTAAACGCTCAATACCGTGATAGGAAGTGCCCTATAGCCATCATACACCATTCCACAAACATACACAAGTGCCACATGTCATCGTTCATAAATCTTTACTCGTAAAAAAAAAAAAAACATGGTACTATCAATCATCATAATATCATGATGCAAATTTTCACAGAATATTATCATTTCAAGACATGTCACAAACACTAAAATATTTTTAAATCACATTTAAAAATTTATTTATAAAAATTATAATCAAACTATTTTTCATTTAAAGTTAAAAATAGTTCGTCTCACTCACCTCGACTGGGAGGGTACGCCATCCTCCTAACTATTCTCGTTTCTCGAACGAGTCACTCCTCGTATGAAAACGTAATCCAACACCTAAGTTAAACAATATGTATCATTCATCAATTCAATTACTTTGACAATATCATATCATCATATTACAAGATGCATATAAAAATGTTCTCTTTCATAAGATTAAATTTCAAATTCCATATTTAGATAAAAATTCCTACAAAACCTATCACATGCAGATTTAGTAAAATCATGATATCTTCTAAAATCTTGATCAGATTCAAATGATTCAAATTGTCACTTAAAACTAAGACATATATCTCCAATTCAGATCAACTTCAAATTTTGAACACACAAATTTAGAAAATTTTATAACTTTTTTAGTCTAAGTTTCTAAAATCAAATCTGTATAATTTTGGGAGAATTTCCATATCTCTCTATGTACTTTTGTAATTTAAGTGATTCTTATCTCAAATTGAAGATAAGACATAGATATAAATATTTTAGTTTATATCATCCTTAGATTGTAAATGTATAATTTTATAAAATTCCATTTTCATCTTAGTTTCAGTTTTAAAACTATTTTTGTAAAGTTTTAGTGAAAATACCATAACTTTCTGCGTAAAACTCTAATTCAATTGATTCTTATCTCAAATTAAAGATAGGACAGAGATCTAAAACTTTCATATTTAAAGTTTCTCCAAATTCCATACAGAAGATACCTAAAAAATTTACATAATGTACTGGTCATACATAGAATATGAAACAAAGTTGGTGATGTAACACCGACACTCGGTGTATTATATATTGCACTCCTCATTATTTCATATATGATATTTTTTCATATTAATATAGAGAAAAGTCTCTCAAAAATTTTTTTCGAATGATATTGCTCTTGAAAATTTTTAGCGAAATTTGCCAGGAGCTAAAATATTTTTCCTTCCATGCCATTTTAAAATCTGCACAAGCAATCTCGATCCCGATGAACTTACATGTGCTAAATTAACTTAAAAAGTTAAGAGAACTCGAATTTGAGCAACTCTCTATCGTTTGCGAAGAAACGCCCGATATTTAATCATCGGAAATGAAAATTTGTCCTTACCGAGCCAAATTTAATTCCACCCGTGCAAAACTGCTAAAATTTGGCCAGGAAGTCTAAATTAGGCTAAATTAACGTTTTAACAAGTTAAAATACAATTTCAGAAAATTTGCCAAAATTCACCCGAAATAAAGAGAAATTGACCCTATCGTGCCAAAATGAAATCCACGCATACAAATTTGATGCCGTCAGATTTACACGTGTAAAATTCATGCTAGAAGTCAATGGTCAAGAAATTTTGACAGAAAACGCAAGGCGGAAAATAAAATCGCTCTAAAAACCCTAATGCATTTAAGGGTGATTTGGAATGTTAAATGACTTCATCTACGTGCGAGACCAACTCTATTGGATTCAGTGTGAAAAAAATTGAACCAAATGGGTAAATTTGAATTTCTCATATTTTTTTTCGAATATTGACCCCGCCGTGTGTTATGTGAAAATCAAGGTAGAAAATTCACGCAAATCTAGAAAGGGCCTTATATACAAATTTGAAAAAAGGGTTGGAGACAATTAATGACCATGGGAAGTGTGCCCATAAGGTGGATGGCCAAAATTTGATTGAAAAGTCAAAGAACAAATGTGAACATTGGATTTGGGTAATTGTTGGTGGACATTTATTAACAAATAGTGGAGATTAACCTTGGTTGCACCTTGAGGGAACCATGGTTAAGCAATTGCACACAAAAAGCCAACACTAGCTCTATTCTCTCCATTTGGAACCATGAAGCCCTAGAAGAGAAAAGCACACAAAGTCAATTTCTTCTTCCTCCTCATAGCCGTGGACTACCAAGATAAGATCTCTAAATCTTCCTATATACTACTCAATTTCTTTTACATAGATCCCTTTTATGCATCTTTAACACCAACATATCCAAAAATTAAGGCCAAATGAGAAGGATTGCTTGGTGAAATCCAAGGAGGGAGCTGAGAGTTCAAGACCAAAATTCTATGTTTTGCTTCAAGCCCAACTGTCCATCATCAGGTATGAGATGGGACCACAATGAGGTGGTTTGGTTAGGGAACTATGATTGGCAGAAGTTTGAAATCAAGGAGGAAAACAAAAATTCTGAAATCTGAACACTCTGACCTGGTTGTAGTTTTTTTACTATAACATTTTCTGCACAAAGGTAAATTGAGTGAAATTTTTACACATGAAACTAAACCTTCCGAGCTTTAAAATATATGATTTGTCACATTTTGAATTAAAATTGGATTTATTATGATTTTTCGAAGTTAGATGTTCTGCAGAATCATATTCTATTCTGTTCTGTTCTGCTATGAATTTTGCCATGATTTTGAGGTACTTTTCTGTCTGAATTAGCTTGAGCCCTAGTTATGACATTTTTAGCTCTAAGTATTATCTTTTCTAACGAGATACGAATCACCTTAATCTGACTCTTATATCAAAAGTTATGACAATCCTCCTAAAACTATGCAAATTTTCACTCTGTTTTCGGCTCCAAATCAACCGCCTTTTTTGTGACCTCTTTGACTCTTTTCTGGACTGAATTAATAAAAACGTTCAACATAAGAGTTGTAGGTCTACATCTTATCTATAACATATCCAAAATTCATTTGAATTGGAGTTGTGTGCAAGGCATTATTACTTTTTTACTAAGATAGGACAAAATGGACGTTTGGAACAGAACTGAGACAAATATTGGTTTTTCCGAATTTCTGCGATTAGAATCTGAAGAAACGTTCAAAATGAAAGTTGTAGTGCTGTCTCTTAGCTTTAAAATGAGATAGTAACATGTGATTTGGAGTTGTGTAGTAGAAGTTATGACCATTTTCCCATGACTGCGTAAAGGTGCATGTGTGCAGAAACTATGAATAATGAACTATAAGCACATGTGTTGTGTTGGGGTGATGAAATGTGTACTAATTGAATGAATTGTAAAGAATATATGATAAAGATGACGGAAAAAGGGATAGAGCATGCCCTAGGATACCCTAACCTTAATCTTAGAGGAAAGAATTGCTAGAATACAAATTAACCTAGTAAGTTCAAATCATGACACAAATCCTCATATATGTATTGTGTTGCCATTGTAGGCACACGGGTGGTGACCAAACTAGAAGAAACACTTTCGACACTTGTGGTACTTGGTAGGGAGTGACTGATCCTCTCATATACTGTGAGTGGGATTCTAATCTCATGCATGAAAATTGAAACTTGATTTTTGTCGTGTTTTAACAAAACATGCTTTTGATATGTATGACTCGTCGTGTGCCACTAGATTTTGAATTTGTTTTGTAACTATTGAAGTGTCATAAACTCATGTTTTCTATGAATATGTATCCATAAATTTGATTCAACTGAAATGGTGTCATGTTTTATGATTTTCACATGTTAAATTTCATATGACCTAATATAGCACATTTATTGAGTATTATGGTTTTTATATCACTGATTTGGGACCGTGTGGCCGTGAGATGACTGTTATGATATAATTTCATCCCGAGAGGATGACCGTAGCTATGGGGAATGTTTGTTATGATGCCGAGCATGCGTTTGAATACACTTCGTGTGGAGGTACCCGCAAACGTCCGGTATTTGGGTATAGGCGCGGCCGGTTGAACCCTTAAGGAGGAGCACATGTATGACGCCACTGTCTAGCACCGAACGGGATCCTATACGTGATCTGATCTGTGTATGAGCTAGCCTCAGTAAGGCTCATGGCCAACGTCAGGGTAGAGAGCGACTTTTGAAAATTTATACATAATAAAACCCCCGATACACCTGTCATTGGTCACAGTCGACCTTTGTTATGATCATATTTGGTTTGCTCTAAAAATATTTGATTTTAAAAGGATGCATATATGTATGGTACTGTGGGATGGATTAAATGATTTCAATTTTACCGAACATACTATGTTTTACTGCGAAATGTGAATTATTGTTTACGAATAATCATGTTTGATACTCCAATGGTTTACACACACTATTTATACTTGATATTGATCCTCTCGCTCACTGAATATCTCCCTTGATACTCACCCATCTCATTTCCTTTCTCAGACAGGGTTACTTTGATAGAGCGACATCGAATTCTAGACGTCTTTTGTCGCGTATTTGTAGAGTTACGCATTTACTACGATGAGATTTGAATTTCATTTGAAATATGAGACCCGTATTGTATATGGATCCTGGAAGGTCTTGGCATTGAGATCTATAAATGGCCATGTATATTTTATGGGATGACTGTATAGATTATTAATATTTATTTGTGAAATTCTCATATTGGTTCATTACTCTTGCATTGAGGCAGTTGGAAGCATTTAAATTTTTAACTTGGAAACTTGTTATACACATGCATAAAATTTTAGACCTACTTGGTGTGGCGGCTACTCATGCCCTTGTTGGGTATAACAGTCAAGGTCTGTGATTAGGACTACTAATAGTTGTGATAGCCTTGTGTTGTCCTGATTTGTACAATGCGGATTGATTGATATGATAAGAATGTGGTTGATTGTTGTAAGGCCGGGTTGGCCTATTTATTCATGTGACAGGATGATCATTCAATATACAAGCTGATTTATATATGGGAGACCTCCGAAATATGGAGAGATTCTGTCCGATTTTTTAGAAAATCGAGCTGACATTCAGGACAACGGGCAGCTGCTTATGATCCCGGTTCAGGGCGTGACAGGTGAAACATGCTAAACTTTTAAAAATCACCAAAAATCGATTTTTTTATGAAATGCTTCACATAATATACGATTTTAAAAGTTTAGGAAGTCTAGTTTATAGACAAATAAATGGCTTATATTTTTTAGTTTTACAAAATGAGATATCATAAAAGTACTATACAAGACTCAATCTATAAATCAATATCTAGTTTGCTTGCATGGAAACCATTGTAACTACTCATCAAGTAATCAAATCTTTGTACAAGTTAAGACATGTTACCTCATTTGTAAGATCTCTTGTTAACAATAAATACCAGCACTCCCCTTGAATCCTTGAATTTTTTTTTTATCATCTTAGCAAAATCAAATCACCATTAACATGAACCTCTATACGATATTTCTATATTTTCAATTCAAATTCAAGAATTCCCAAAAATGTTCTTACCTCTTTGGCTCCATGGTTCAACTCAAAATGGATATGGAGTCTACATATTTCATGCAAGAGGTTTTTGAATGGAGAAAATGAGCCAATTCTTTTCCTAAGCAAGTTCTTTTATAAATTTAGCAAAATATCCTTGACAATTGGATTATTCCACGCTTCATCTCAACCTTCCACTTGTCTTAGCACTTAAACCATGCAATTGTTGATTCAATTAAGCTCCATGCACTCCATTAGGTGTCTTGTTGGATGTCCATGTCAAGGGGAGAGGTGCCACAAGTTAGCACAAGCTATTCTTATTAAATTTCATGCATAAATTTTCATTTAATGAACTTTCTTGAATGTGGAACAATCTTTTGTGGCCACTAAGTAACCTTGCTGCCCTCTTGACCAATCATTTGACTCAAATTGTCCATCCTTGAGTGGTTTGTAACTTAGTCCCTCAATTTTCCTTAATTGCATTTAGACCCTTAACTTTTAACAATTTGCATTTTTGGTCCCTATGAAATTTTGTTCTTAATTCCTTAAAAATGTAAAATTTCATTTAAATATCTTTATTTAAGTGTGTAGGCATTTTCTTAGCCATTTTTTACTTCTTTAAGCCTTACCAACGCTAGTCGAGAAGGTTTTCGGTTTACCAACAAAATTTTCGATTTTAGCGATTTTGAGACAAAAACTCAAAATAAATAAATAGATAATTAAATTTTCATTTTAGATATCCTGAAAGGATGTTAATCTATATAGAATCATGAGAAATGGTACATGATACAAAGTCACCGAAAATCGGTATTACAATTTCTAACCCTCTAATAAAAAGTTTCATCCTCGAAACTTAACTGAAACTATACATCAAATAGATGGGAGTACTGTCTCCTCATAGCATCCTCAGGCTCCCAAATTTGCTCCTCGACCTGATTGTTCCTCCAAAGTACTCTGACCAGGGGGACCTCCTTGCTTCGTAGTTTCTTGGTCTGTCTGTTTAAGATGGCTACGGGCTGGACGGGGAAGCTCAAATCATCATTCAACTCTATCGGTAGAGGTTTCGGTATATAGGAAGGATTAGGAAGGTATTTCCTTAGCATCAAGATATGGAAAATATCATGAATCCGTGCTAGCTCAAGGGGCAGGTCCAACCTATACGCCACTTTCCCAATCCTCTCAAGGACTTGGAAAGGTTCGATATACCTGGAGTTAAGCTTTCCCCCTGTCTGAATCGAATTATCTCCATTTAAGGGGATACCCTTAGAAACACCCTGTCTCTCTCCCCAAACTCCAAAGGTTATCGCCATCTGTCTGTATAGCTTTTCTACCTATCCTAGGTAGCTTTCATCCGAGCACGGATGACCTTCACCTTCTCTTGGGCCTCCTCAATCAAATCTATACGATTGATATGTCTCTCCCCGACCTCATCCTAATCCAAGGGCGTCTGGCACATCCTCCCGTACAAGGCTTCGTATGGTGGCATCCCAATACTAGCCTGATAGCTATTATTGTAGGTGAACTCAATCAACAGGAGGTGCTGATCCCAATTACCATTGAAGTCCATGACATAGGATCTCAACATGTTCTCTAGTATCTTAATGGTCCTCTCAGATTGACCATCCGTCTAGGGATGAAATGCAGTACTGAACTTTAGTCGGGTACCCGTGGCCTCTTGCAACTTTGGCCAAAATCAAAAAGTTTTACGTAGGTCTCTGTCCGATACAATAGATACTAAAACTCCATATAGTCAAACTATTTCACTGATTTATAGGCAATCCAAACCCTCTAGTGGATAGCTATTGCAAATGGAAAGGAAATGTGCGGACTTGGTAAGTCTGTCCACGATCACCCAGATAGCGTCATGTCTTGCCAAAGTTCGAGGAAGACTCATTACAAAATCCATCATGAGATGTTCATATTTCCATTCAGGAATAGGAAGAGGCTATACTGTACCAGCTGGCTGCTAATGCTTGGCCTTCACCTGCTGGCATACCAAACATCAGGTAACAAAACTGGCTATCTCACGCTTCATGCTTGCCCACCAGTAACTTTCTCGAATAATCCGGTACATCTTTGTGCTACCAGGATACATAGCATAGGCTGAAGAGTGAGTCTCCTCCAATATGGCATGTTTAAGGTCATCATCCTTGGGAATACAGATACGTGTCCCAAAAACTACTAAGCCATCATCCCTGATTTTGAAGTCTCCGCCTTCCCCTTTGTTAATCCTCTCAACAATTCCCTGAACCTCCTTATTAGTAAACTGAAGTTTTCGAATGTGATCGAGCAGAGTCGGTCTCACCTCAAATCTGGCCAAAAGTGCTCTAAAATCATCTGTAGCCAGTCTGACTCCTAGGGAGTGGAGTCCAATAAGACATGAGAGATAAGAACTCTCAGTGGGTGCTGACGATAACAACTTGCAGCTCAGCCACAACGACATTTGCTTTCCTTGGATGGTAGTCAATAATCAGATCATAGTCATTGAGAAACTCCAACCATCTCCTCTACCTGAGATTGAGCTCCCTCTGACTGAGTAAATACTTCAAACTTTGGTGAACTGTATACACTCGGCAACTAACCCCATAAAGATAATGTCGCCAAATCTTCAAGGCAAGCACGATAGCAGCAAGCTCTAAGTCATGGGTAAGATAAATCAATTCATGCCTCTTCAGCTATCGGGAGGTGTAAGCTGTCACACCCTGAACCGGAGCCATAAACAGCCGCCGGTTATCCCAGATATTGACTTTCTATAACCAAACGAGCAGAACCTCCCTATAAGTCGAAAGTCTATCAAATACCATATATCGACCTGTCACTATATACATAGGCCAGTCTGACCAAAATCAACAATTTTCTCAAATCATCTGATCCCTATCAACCATCCAGGATAACGTAAGGCTAACAACAGTCCTACACCAGACCTCTACTGCCATGCCCCCATCAAAGGTATGAACAGTCGTCAGTTACCCCTCCTGTAATTTAAAGGTGGCACCGAACGAACCTAAAGGATACTTCAAGAACATGACACGTTTCCCAAAATAAATGTACATAATAGTACAAATCATGCCTCAATGCAACAAAATAGAATTGAGAGTTTCAATAAGATACACATAAATTTACATACAACCATCCATTTTTATACACAATGGTCTATCTATTATCCCAATATACAAATATACAATTTTATTGACAAATCCTTCCCAATATCATATCGAGTACCTAATCAGCAGCCTCGATCTCCAACAAAAGCCTCGTACGTTGATAAGTCTCAACGCGTCCCACTATAGCTATCTCTATACACAACAGGAAATAAGAAGTGAGTATCATGGAAGATACCCAGTGAGAAAGAGGGTATATATTATATATTTAATGTGTCGGTGAAAAATAGAGTTTCAAAATTCTCAATAATTCCACATATTGTAAGAAATCTTGTATAATACTCAATTTATCATAAATCATTCTTTTCACATACATTTCAAATATATATGCATCCATGTCATCAAATCATGCTAGAATAGAGCGTGCCAAAATCAGTCCTAGCAAGGGTCGACCGCGACCAATGACTGGCGCATCGGGGGTTTTGTATGAATAGGTTAAAAAAGCTCTCTACCCCAATATTGGCGACGGACCTCATCAGGTGCTAGACTACAGCGCACCATAGTCCTTCCCCTTATGGGTTCAACCTGACTAGTATCATGTCGAATCACAACACATTTACCATTTTCCAATGTTATGTGGGATACCTTCCACAGAAGCGTATCGGGTACAAATATGGATCACCCTACACATGCATCCTTCATAGCTACAAAATGGGATTTACCCATCACAAAGTTATCATCATCACATGCTAGGTCCCTTGGCCCATGTAAAATATCATCATCAAATCAATTACGTGCAATGCCATATTTTTCAAGCAATGTCAATCATTTCTACTAGGATGATTTCATAAAACATGTATAAATCAAATGAATGGCACGGTTTCCTATTTTAAAACTCATTTAGATGCATATACAACACGTATAAACATGTTTGTGGATACTCCATGAATTCACAAAAACATTTCATAATTCATTGAAAATTTCACATCACATATTCATTAAATCATGCTTGCGTCAGAAAACATTTTAAAACATGATATTGTGCATCAAACACATAATATAATAAATTTCACTCAGTATACGGGAGGGTATGCCATTCCCGGCATGAATCTCGAGGCACAAAAAATGCTCCCCTCAAAATCACCAACGAGGCTCTATAAACATAATGTAGAACATGTGTCACTTAAAAGGTTATATGATGCGTATATGATGATGTAAATATGATGCAACCCTAGTTATAGACAAATCTAGGGTTTTTTTTTTCAAAATCTAATCTCGCATCATTCTCGAGAATCAACCACAAGTTCCTCAATCGGGTTGGAATTGGGAAATTCCAATTTCTATGGTTGGCTCACATAAAAACTCACACTTTTCATGTTGAACTTATCTCTAAAATGTCGATGGAAGATTCCTTAAAGTTCTCATTTTTAAACCAATCCAACTCTCACTTTTTATTGTCCTGTTTTAGCAAATTTCTCATATTTCACCATCTACTCATGCAAATACTCTGATTTTTTACTATGTTGTAGTTAAGAATAAGGCTACAACTTGCTAGTTGGGCACTTTCTCAGATTTCTAGTGTAAGTCCATGAAATAGCACCATTTTTCGCACATTATGTTTCAGAAGTCTGTTTTGACCAAATTTAATACTGCCATCATAACTTTTAACACACATTTATAGTATTTAGAAAAAACATAACCCTACATTTTTCATGTTTTGGATTTCTCCCAATTACACCTAGAAGGGGTCCGAAATGGACCACCAAAATCTCTGTTCAATTTTGTCGGAGAAGCAGAATCCTTTTTACATAGTTTTGGAAGATTTTGTAAACCTTTTGATTACCTCATGCAAATTGGCTAACATTTTCATAGTAGGTGGCTAAGAGGGAGATTTACAACTTTTCATTTTGAGTTTTTGCAAACAAGGGCTGGAAGGGAGTCATGTAATGCTACTGTTTTTGGTGTTGGAGAATGGGTGACCCTCTGTCGAGTTTCAGAAAAATGGCTATAACTTTTGACACAGGGGTCGCATTGAGGCGATTCCTATTTCGTTGGAAAGATAAGACATAGATCTATATTTCATATACCGGTACAAAATCCAGTTCTTTCGGGAAAGGGGGCTGTACTCAGAGGAAAACTTACTGCCATAAAATAGGGTAGAACAGCGCATTGTCAAAATCTAACCTACTCTCCTTTCCTAGCCTTTTTTTGTCCGATTTCCAACCCAGCTAAGTCCAATTTTTTCTTCATTGACCCCAAGGTTTTTTTCTTGATAGATCCCTTCATTTTCTTGTGCTAAATTGTATTCTGAAGTTGGTTTTGTTGTTGTAATGCAGCAAGGTAGAAATTGCATTGGTTTTGCATCCCAAGGTCAGAAATTGAATCATTCCTAATGTAGTTCAGTTCTCTTAGTGGTTCACTAAGCTGATGGGCTCCAAATGACCTCAATTTTGGATATGTTGGTCCTTAGGAAGTGTACAAGGTATCTGCAAAATTTTATTGAAAAAGATCAAGGGCAACTATGGCTGCCGGTCCAAGGAAACTCACTGCCCCATAGGAGTTTCCAAAATTTCCAAATTTCCAAATTTTGGCTGTCCCGGTTTTACAATTGGTTTCCCTATCAAGCTAACTTCAAATGACCCCAATTTTTAACATGTTATAGTTTAAGATGTCTACAAGCTATCCATCAAAAATCATGGAAAACTACTAAGGTTTGCCTAGGCACTCTCAGACTCATATACTTGTCTTCTCATGGTTGCACACACAAACACCACATACATGAAATTTCCACTCAAATTCCAGCACATATATCACACAAACACACCTCATTCTTAGTTATTTTGTGCACTTATATAACTCATTTTCCTTAGCAATTTCCATCACATAACACCTTACCCATTCAACCATCAGTATACACATTTAACCATCACAATATATACATACATTCTTCACACATGAAGTACACTTAAGCTCCCATAATTTCAGCATGCAACTCATGATTCATACTCCAATTTCAAAATCAAACATAAGAGACTTTCAACCCACATTGCAACCATATGAATGCCATATTTTTTGTCATGCTACAAACTGGGATCGTGAATAGCCGCCCGTTGCCCCTGGATGCCAGCTATATTTTTACAGAAAATCGGACAGAATCTCCCCATAAATCGGAGGTTTCTCATATACAATTAAACCTGTATATGCAAAATCAACCTGTAATTTAAACAAATGGCCATCCTGACCTCTCCAATATCAACAAATTCCATCTCTAAACATCCAAGACAATGCAAGGCTTTACAATTTCTAGCAAGCCTAGCCACAAATCTCTACTGTCATGCCCAACTAGAGCATGAGCAGCCGCTATACCGAGTGGACCTAAGTTTATACAATGTATAACACATTTCCCAAATAGAAAGTTTAAAACGCTTACAGATGCCTCAATGCGAGTAAAATGAACCAAAGCAAGAGTTACGCATACAACTGCTTATAAGTTATACAGTCATCCCATAATATATAAGCCAACTACGGACCTAAATGTCAAGACCTCGTAGGGTCGAAATGAAGTACGAAATTCATATTTCAAATTTAACCTAAACCTCACCGTCGTATATGACCCAGATCCACCAAAATCTCTAAGATCTGAAATGTCACTCTAGCACAACAATAATCCTGTCTGAGGAGAGAAAATGGAGGGGTGAGTATCATGAGAAGATATTCAGTGAGTGAGGGGGAAAATATCAAGAATAAATAGCGTGGGTGAAACATTGGAGTGTCAAATAACATCATTTGAAACAAAAATTTACATTTTGCAGCAAAACATGATATGTTTAGCAATTTAAAATCATTTAATCAATCACACGATAACAAGCATGTATGCATCCATTTAAAATCAAGTAATATCAGAGCGAGTCAAAAATGGTCCTGGCAAAGGTCAACCGTGACCAAGGATAGGCATATTGGGGGTTTTATTATGCATAGACTTTAAAATGCTCCCTACTCGGATGTTGGCCATGAGTTCGCTGGGGCTAACTCATCAACGTGTATAGGACCCCGCCCGGTACTAGACGCTGGCGTCACATATGTCCTCCCCCTACGTGGGTTCAACCAGTCATGCCTATAGCCCTTAGAATAAATGACGTTTGCGGATACCTCCTGCAGAAGCGTATCCGGGCAACCTGTGCCTCTACAAACGCCCTTCGTAGCTACGGAATCATCAATATCATCATCATAGTATCACAAACGCACAACGTCCCACAAGTAAGATCATATCATCGCATAACTAGTGGGCATCCAACCCATATAGTTCATCAAAAACATTTCAAATCCGTGTGCCAATACATTCATCAAATCATTTCAAATCCAAGTCAATGCAACAGCAGAATAGAAAACATATCTAGTTCTCAAATAATGGCACAATATCATTTTATTTCAAATATGATTGCATAGTCATCAGAAACATGAATTTACGACACTCCAAATATCACAAAATAAGTTTTGAAATTTAATATCACATGTTGAGTCAATGCATATCGAAAGCATGTTTTATTGAAAATATGGCAGAAACAAGTTTTTTTACTATTTCATGCAAGAGATTAGAGTTCTACTCACCTATTTAGGGAGGGTGGTCACTCCCTATTTTTCAACGAGTCTTCAAAAGACAAACCTAATCAAATCATCAAATTTTATATCAAATAAAACCCTAATAAGGGATTTTATCAACAAAATTTATTCAAACTTTGAAGTAAGTGCGTTTCTCTCACCTAGGATTCCTCGGGTTTCAGACCTAGCTGTCATTCGCCCGTCGGGTTGGTCTAAAACCTGTAATATTTCTAAATTTCAAATATATTAACAACAACTAAATTTCTAACACCAAACCCTATAACTTCAATCAATTATAGTCGTTACCTACAGTACAGAAGATGCAAGTGAGCTTTCGAAGGGGAAAGCCGATCGCGGGCTCGTGGGCTCGCGGGCTCGTGGGCTCGCGGACTGGTGGGTTGGCGGGCTAGCGGGTTGGCCCACTGGTGGGCTCACGAGCTCTCAGCCCGGCTTGCTAGCCGCAGTGGGCTTCGCGGGTCGACAGTTGGTCTTGCTGGAGCGTGCTGTGCTCGTACAGAGGGTCGCGCTGGAACGCGCTGGCGCTCGTGCTGGGATCACGCTGGCTCGCGCTGGGTCACCCTGGGTCGTACGCTGGCTCACGGGAGATCACACACAGGGTTCACGCTGGCTCGAGGAGGCAGTGCTCACGTGGAGGGAGGATCTGCGCAGTGGCGATCGCATAGTGGCGTGCTCGCGGGAGGGCGGCACCCGCGGCAGGGAGGTCGTGCAAGGGAGCGCTCGGGTTCACGCAGGAGAGATCGCGCTGCGTCGGAGGAGCTGCAGTTGCGCTCGCGGAGGGGCAGCGGTCACGGGAGAATGGCGATGCGGCTATGGCGCCCTCGCGGGAAGGAAGGAGGAGCAGCGGCGGTGGGTGGCGGAAGGGGAGAGGCCGCGGTGGAGGAGAAGAGCGGCGGCGGAGGAGAAGAGGAAGAGAGAAAAAAGAGAGAGGGAGAGAGAGAGAGAGAGAGAAAAAAGAGAGATTAAGGCTTTTTAACCTTAATCCAATTTGGGTTTTTTTTTTCCAGTGTTACATTTTCTAACCCCCTAAGATCAAGTTTCGTTCTCAAAACTAAAAGAGGACTAAATTGCAAATAAATGGGTGTATTGTCTCCTCATAACCTCCTCAGGCTCCCAGGTCTCCTCCTCGACCTGATCACTCCTCCACAAAAGTTTGACCAATGAAATTTCCTTACTCCGTAACTTTCTTACATGTCGATCTAGAATAGCCATGGGCTGAACTGGAAGACTAAGGTCCTCTCGTAACTCAAGAGGTGGAGGCTCAACTACATGAGAAGGATCGGCCAAGTATTTCCTGAGTACTGAGACATGGAATACGTCGTTAATATAGAATAGTTCATCTGACAGTTTCAATCTATATGCCATACTTCCAACCCTCTCAAGGATACGGAAGGGCCCAATATATCTGGGGCTCAACTTACCCCGCTGTCTGAACCGTATAACTCCTTTCCAAGGAGATATCTTCAAGAAAACCATATCTCCCGTAGCAAACTCAAGAGGTCACCGCCTACGATCAGCATATGCCTCCTGTCTGTCCTGGGCAACTTTCATCCGCTCATGGATGACTTTAATTTTATCTTTTGTTTGTTCAATCAACTCAATGCTACTGAGACATCGCTCTCCGACATCATCCCAGCATATCGGGGTGTGGCACTTCCTGCCATACAGTGCCTCATACGGGGGCATCCCTATACTGGCCTAATAACTGTTATTACATGCGAACTCGACCAGTGGAAGGTGCCGGTCCCAACTACCTCGGAAATCCATCACACATGCCCTCAAGATTCCTCAAGGGTCTGAATGGTCCTCTCAGACTGGCCGTCCGTCTGAGGATGATATGCCATACTGAAATTCAATCTAGTACCCAATGCCTCCTGTAACTTGGGCCAAAACCTAGATGTAACCTGGGGTCCCTATCTGAAACAATCGACACGGGCACCCCGTGAAGCCAAACTATGGTATCAACGTAGAGACGTGCCAACGCTTCTAAGGAATAGTTATCGCGGATAGGGATAAAATATACAGATTTGGTGAGTCGATCGACAATCACCCAAATCGCATCATGCCGTGTAGAAGTCTGCAGCAACCCCATCACGAAGTCCATAGTAATATGCTCCCATTTCCACTCGGGAATGGGAAGAGACTGCAGTGTGCCCGCTGGATGTTGATGCTCGGCCTTCATCTGCTGGCACACCAGCATCGTGCCACAAACTCTGCTATATCCCTCTTCATGCCTAACCACCAATAGCTACCTCTGATGGTCCGGTACATCTTCATACCCTCGGGATGCATAGCATATGCAGAAGAATGTGCTTCCTCAAGGATAGCATGCCAAAGATCACTATCGGCCGGGACACACACTCTGTCTCTGAATACCACGAGTCCATCATCACGGACTCTGAAGTCTCCGCCCTTAGCTCTACAGACTCTATCTACAAAACCCTGAATCTCCTTATCTATACTCTGGAGCTCTCTGATACGGTCGAACAAAGTCGGCCTAACCTCAAAACTGGATAGTAAACCTCCCTGATCATCGTTAGTCAAACTGATTCCTAAGGCTCGGAGTCCCACTAAACAAGAAATGTAGGCTTTCTCTGTCGACTGTGAGGATGATGTTGACTTCCGACTCAAGGCATCTGCTACAACATTCGCCTTGCCCGGATAATAGTCAATAATGAGATCATAATCTTTGAGGAGTTCTAACCATCTCCTCTGTCTCAAATTCAGCTCCTTTTAGGTAAATAGATATTTCAAACTCCTGTGATCTATAAATACCTTGCAGGTCACCCCATAAAGATAATGCCGTCATATCTTCAATGCGAAGACGATGGCTGCTAACTCCAAATCATGTGTCAGATAATTAACCTCGCGTTTCTTCAGCTGTCACGAGGCATATGCAATAACCCGATCATCTTACATCAAAACACAACCCAATCCCTATCGGCTAGCATCACTGTACACTGTATACTCCCGACTACTAGTGGGAATGGCTAAAATAAGAGTGGATGTCAACTGTTGTTTGAGCTCCTGGAAGTTCGCCTCACAACGATTATCCCAAACAAACTTGAGCCCTTTTTGGGTCAATCTCGACAACGGAGCAGCTATCCGGGAGAATCCCTCTACAAATCTGTGATAATACCCAGCCAAACCGAGAAAATTACGAATCTCAGTAATTGTTTGTGGCTGCTCCCACTTTACTATAGCTTCAACTTTCCGCGGATCAACATAAATACCCTCCGCGGAAACAATGTGCCTCAAGAATCCAATTTGTCTTAGCCAAAACTCACATTTCGAGAATTTGGCATATAGCTGCTTCTCACAGAGTATCTGCAATACCACCTGAAGGTGCTCAACATGATCTTCATCACTCCATGAATATATCAAGATGTCATCGATGAATACAATGACGAATCGATCCAAGTAATCATGAAAAACTCGGTTCATCAAATCCATGAAAGCAGCTAGGGCATTAGTCAGCCCAAACGGTATGATTAGAAACTCGTAATGGCCGTATCGGGTGTGAAAAGCTATCTTGGGCATATTTTCGGCCCGAATTCTCAACTGATGATAACCCAAACAGAGATCAATCTTAGAGAAAACCCTGGCTCCCTATAGCTGATCAAACAAATCATCTATACGTGGCAAGGGATATCTATTTTTTATGGTGGCTTTATTCAATTGCCTATAGTCCACACAAAGCCGAAATATACCATCCTTTTTCTTTATAAACAGTATCGGAGCGCCCTCGGGCGAATAAACCCCTTGTCCAAAAGTTCTTGTAACTGAGTTTTAAGCTCTCTTAGTTCAGCAGGCGCCATTCTATATGGCGGAACAAAAAAAGGATTGGTCCCCGATACTAGATCAATCTCAAAATTGAACTCCCGAACTGGTAGTAATCTGGGAAGCTCCTCGGGGAACACATCTGAAAATTCCTGCACCACAGGGACATCTTCAAGCCTCGGTCCCTCAACGGTGGTGTCGACAACATAAGCCAAATAAACCGCACAACCATGGTGTACCAAGCGTCTGGCCTTCATACCAGAGATAATACTGCGGGGCAATACTCGTCTCTCATCCCGGAATACTAACGGTGGCTGCTCGGACCTCCTAAACTCAACCTCCTTCGTGAAACAATTCACGGAAGCTGGTGTAAACTCAGCCAATCCATCCCTAGGATGGCAACGAAATCCGTGATAAGGAGTGGAATCAAATCTGCTTCTAATATCGCCTCCCCAATACCGACCTCACAGCCCCTATAGACTGTATCTCGAATGATATGCTTGTCAAGAGAAGTGACTACCATAATCTCCTCATCAAGTTGCGAGAAAGGTCTATCAGAATGGCGAGCGAACATGTCGCTTACATAAGAAAAATTCGGCCTGGTATCTATGAGAATACTGACGTCGATACCGAATATTCGCATGGTACCTAAAAGTAAGAAAAAGATCAACATAATTTAAAATGCAAAGAAAAAATGAATGAATATATATATATATATCAAACTAGTTAAGTTTCAAAAGTTTTAACTAGTCAAAACTGTACATTGACATCAAAATATACAAAAAAAAATCATACAGAAAGTACAACAAAAGTACTACACTGAGGGGTATGCGAGAGGATTACCCATAATAATATCAGGGTTTGCCTGTGTGTCCTCCTGTGTCATTGCAAACACACGAGCCTGGGCCCTATGCTGCTGTCGCAACGATCCTGGCACTGTATTACTCCCAGCTACAGTCTGGGGAGCGGTAAGAGCTGAGTGCGTAGGTGCCCCCTGCTGGCTTGTGCCAAACGTACCAGTACGACTCTACAAAGTCGATCCTCCTCGACCTAAATCGGGGCAGACACTCCTAACATGACCTTGCTTCCCACATTAGAAGTAAGTAACAGGTACTCTACATGCCCCAAAGGCATGGTGGCTGCTGCATCTATGGCAGAAGGGCGGTCTCTGTGTAGTAAACTGTATAGAGACACTAGGGGCTGGTGCCCCAAAACCCTGTGGTCGAGGTCCTTGTCCCGGTACTGCTGGTCTTAAGCTAGAAGAACCTCCGGGATATCCAGAACCTCTACCCCTCTTCGACGACTGTCCACCCTGTGACCCATTCTTCCTCTTCTGGTGACTCTCCCTCTGTCTAGCCTCTGCTCGGATGATCTCTTCCACTCGATACGCTGAATCAATCACCTCTGATAATATAAAAGAGGGAGTCACCGTCATATACTTCCTAATGCTCAATTGGAGGCCATCTTCAAACTTGAACCTCATCTGAGCCAATGTAGCCATATCGGGGACAAAGGCCGCTAGTCGTCTAAGCTCAGCCTCGTACTCTGAAACTGACCTCGTCCCCTGGTGAAAGTGTAGGAACTCCGTCCTCATCCGGTCCTACTGAAACGGGGTAAAGTACCTGCGGTCGAACTCTCGTAGAAAATCCTCTCACCGCAGGGTCTGTGTAGTACTGTCATGGATAGCCTCCCACCATGAGAGGGTATTTCCGTCGAGCAGTCTCTCAGCAACTCTCAATCTGAGCTCCTCTGACAACCCCAAATCCATAAGGATCCTACGAATCCTGTTGATTCAGTGTTTCGCCGCTACTGCATCACTGGATCCTGAAAAGTCTATGCATCCGAGCTGCCGAAACTCTTTCACCAACTGCGTGAGCTCGTGGATGTGCCTCAAAGTAACCGACGTCTCATCAGTCGATGTAGAAACAGAAACAGAAGGACCGGCCATCGAAGGAGGAACCGGTGCCGTAGGAGCAGGTACGGCCGCAGGTGCGATCGCTGGAGTCTGTAGTGGAGGTGGAGGCATCTGCGCCCCATATCTACTGTACCACTCCTGCCACTGCCTCAAGGTATCGAGTGGTGGTAGAGGAATCTCGGATGTAACAGCCGATGGAGGTGCTGGGGATGGCGCTGGTGAGCGTGCTCGAGTAAAGACCCTCAAGTGAGGCAAACCTAGCACCTCTCCTACCATGTCTAGGTGGCATAATTTTACGAAAAGAATACAATATTATTAGATAAAAATCGAGAATTAGGGTTAGTTGTTCCGTAACTAACCCCCTAAAACAAATGAACTATAATTCAAAGCATTTCAATGCGAAATAACAGGTTAGATGCGTTGTGTATCCAACTCCATAAAATAGATGAACTTATATGCCTATGGCCAAGTATGGGACTCTAAATGACTGTATGAAACTCTCTAATGTATTGAGGACTTTTCATATACTTTGGAAGACTTTTACTCTCATCTTTTTCTCTAAACTAGAGGGCTCTGATACCAATAGAACAGTCACGCCCCAAACCAGGACCGTGAACAGCCGTCCATTGCCCCTGGATGCCGACTGTATTTACAGAAAATCAGACAGAACCTCCCCATAAATCGGAGGTTTCCCCATGTACAATTAAACCTGTATATGCAAAATCAACTTGTAATTTAAACAAATGGTCATCCCGGCCTCTCCAAAATCAACAAATTCCATCTCCAAACATCTAGGACAACGCAAGCCTTTACAATTTCCAGCAATCCTAGCCACAGACCTCTACTGTCATGCCCAACTAAAGTATAAGCAGCCGCTACACCAAGCGGACCTAAGTTTATACAATGTATAACACATTTCCCAAGTAGAAAGTTTAAAACACTTACAGATGTCTCAATGCGAGTAAAATGAACCAAAGCGAGAGTTATGTACACAACTGCTGATAAGTTATATAGTCATCCCATAATATACACGGCCAACTACGGACCTAAATGTCAAGATCTCGTAGGGTCGAAATGAAGTACGAAATTCATATTTCAAATTTAACCTAAACCTCACCGTCGTATATCACCCAGATCCACCAAAATCTCTAAGATCTGAAGCGTCGCTCCAGCACAACAATAATCCTGTCTGAGGAGAGAAAATGGAGGGGTGAGTATCATGGGAAGATACTCAGTGAGTGAGGGGAAAAATGTCAACCATAAATAGCGTGGGTGAAATATTGGAGTGTCAAATAATATCATTTGAAACAAAAATTTACATTTTGCAGCAAAACATGATATGCTTAGCAATTTGAAATCATTTAATTAATCATACGATAACAAGCATGTATGCATCCATTTAAAATCAAGTAATATCAGAGCGAGCCAAAAATGGTTCTGGCAAAGGTCAATCGTGACCAAGGATAGACGCATCGGGGGTTTTATTATGCATAGACTTTAAAACGCTCTCTACCCCGACGTTTGGCCATGAGTTCGCTGGGGATAACTCATCAACGTGTATAGGATCCCGCCCGGTGCTAGACCGTGGCATCACACACGTCCTCCCCCTACGTGGGTTCAACCGGCCGCGCCTATAGCCCTTGTAATAAATGACGTTTGCGGATACCTCCTGCAAAAGCATATCCGGGCAACCTGTGCCTCTAAAAACGCCCTTCGTAGTTACGGAATCATCAATATCATCATCATAGTATCACAAGGGCACAACATCTCAGGGCACAATATCCCACAAGTAAGATCATATCATCGCATAACTAGTGGGCATCCAACCCACATAGTTCATCAAAAACATTTCAAATCCGTGTGCCAATACATTAATCAAATCATTTTAAATCCAAGTCGATGCAACGGCAGAATAGAAAACATATCTAGTTCTCAAATAATTGCACAATATCATTTTATTTCAAACATGGATGCATAGTCATCAGAAACATGAATTTACGACACTCCAAATGTCACAAAACAAGTTTTGAAATTTAATATCACACGTCGAGTCCATGCATATCAAAAGCATGTTTTTTTAGAAACATGGCAGAAACAAGTTTTTTTACTATTTCATGCAAGAGATTAGAGTCTCACTCACCTATCTAGGGAGGGTGGCCACTCTCTATTTTTCAACGAATCTCCAAAAGATAAATCTAATCAAATCATCAAATTTTATATCAAATAAAACCCTAATAAGGGATTTTATCAACAAAATTTATTCAAACTTTGAAGTGAGTGCGTTTCTCTCACCTAGGGTTCCTCGGGTTTCAGACCTAACTGTCGTTCGTCCGTCGGGTTGGTCTAAAACCTGTAATATTTCTAAATTTCAAATATATTAGCAACAACTAAATTTCTAACACCAAACCCTATAACTTCAACCAATTATAGTCGTCACCTGCAGTACAGAAGATGCAGGTGAGCTCTCGAAGGGGAAAACCGGTCGCGGGCTCGCGGGCAGTCATGAGCTCACGGGCCGGTGGGCTGGCGGGCTAGCGGGCTAGCGGGCTGGCCTGCTAGTGGGCTCGCAGGCTCTCAGCTCGACTTGCTGGCCATAGTGGGCTTCGCGGGCCGGCAGTGGGTCGTGCTGGAGCGCGTTGCCGCTCGTGCTGGGGTCGCACTGGGTCACGCGCTGGCTCGCGGGAGATCGTGCGCAAGGCTCGTGCTGGCTCAAGGAGGCAGCGCTCGCATGGAGGGATGATCTGCGTAGTGGCGATCGCGCAGTGGCGTGCTTGAGGAGGGCGGCGCCCGCGGCAGGGAGGTCGCGCAAGGGAGCGCTCAGGTTCGCACAGGAGAGATCGCGCTGCAACGGAGGAGCTGGAGTCACGCTCGTGGAGGGGCAGCGCTCACGGGAGGAAGGCGAGGCGGCTAAGGCGTGCTCGCGGGAAGGAAGGAGGAGCAGCGGCGGTGGGTGGTGGAAGGGGAGAGGCCGCGACGGAGGAGAAAAGCAGCAACGGAGGAGAAGAGGAAGAGAGAAAAAAAAGAGAGGGAGAGAGAGAGAGAGAGAGAGAGAAGAGAGATTAGGGCTTTTTTGCCCTAATCCAATTTGGGGTTTTTTTTTTTTGTTTTAGTGTTACATTTTCAGCATACCTTAGGACCATTTTCAGGACAATTTTAGCCACAAGAAGTATCAAAATTCAGCACATGCTCAAGATAATAAAGGGCAAAATTTCTCCACCAATGTGCGCACAAATGCAACCCAATTTCTGCACACTAAATGCACACAAACTAGGGACAAATTTCAGTATCATTTAGGCTACCAACAAAGGCTAAAATTCCTACACATAAGTCCATGGTCTCCTTGTCCAAAAATGAAGCCAAATTAAGGGCAAAATCCAATCCTCCTAAGCTGAATTTTTTTTTCTGCACATCTTCTTAGAGTTTTTAGCCATTGATTACTTACTTAAACTAGGTTCAAGTCATTACATAAGGTCACCAACATAAAGTTCTCACAAAAGCATCATATGCAGAATTTTTGTCTTCCTCCAAACTTCTCCATTTTCGGCCAACTAAGGTTCCCTAACCTAGGCTTCTCCTTTTTTATTCAAATTTGGATATGTTATACTAGAGAATGGAGGGAGTTTGCCTCATGAACTGCAGGTTGATTGAAGCCTTGGAATGACAAGTTTTGCTCCTCCCCTTCAATTTTTGGCCCCTCCTACATCTCTAATGTAGAGTGCTCCTTTTCAGTTGATTTTTGGATATGTTGTAATAGGCTTAGAGTAGAGAAAAACCATATAAAAACATTGGGTGGTTATTTGGAGGAAATCACTTCTCCACCTAGGTCTAGGTTTCGGCCAAGAGAAGAGAGGAGAAGAAGATTTTTGTGCTTTGGTTCCTTGGGCAAGCCTTTCTCCCCCTTTCTCCCTCTCTCTTACGTTGCCTTTAACAATTCTAAAGGGGCCAACCATGGTTAAGTCAATTTTTAATCATAGTTGAGTTTAATTAACTTAACTCTAGTTAAATTTAACTATTGTTAATTAACTAGGGTTAGTTTCTTCCAATCATGTAGTGCCACTTGTCAAGATCACACAAAATCCAATAAAGTAAATTCACATACTTCAAGAGTATTAATTGCTTGTCCTTTATGCCTATCCATTTGTTAACACGCGATCCGAAGTCGATCAAAGTTACTATTCACGTCAAAAATCTAAAATCGCACACGGGACCCAGGTTTTCGTGCTGAGTCCAATGCCGTTGGTTTTGCGCTAATATGAGGTTGTTTGATCGCCCAAACGTCATTCGAAGTCAACGAAATTCTCGATTGATCAAAATTTGACCTCTATCTCGAAATACGTAAAATCTCACCACGGACTCCGTTTTATGTGTAGATTTCAAAAACATAGGTCTTGGGTGGAAACGAGACCGTTTACTTGGACAAATTTCAATTCTGCCAAAAATTAGGGTTTATCGAGCGAAAATTTCATAGTACGGAGCAGCATCAAATTTGTACGTGTGGTTTTCATTTTTGCTTAGTAACAAAAAATTTTCACTCTCAATGATTTAGCCGTACAATTTTTTTGAGCGATTTTCAAAATGGAAAATTTCTTAGTGAATTTTGGGCCATGAAAACATGATCAATATCATATATGCATAGAGGAGAGTACAATATGAAAGATACCGCAGTGTCGGTGTTACATAAGCGATGACTCAACCCTTATACATCATGACACAACCTAGTCCCTATCGGCTAGCATCGTAGTATAGCTTGTACTTACCATCGTTAATAGGGAGAGCGAGGATGGATGCTGACGTTAGTCGCTGTTTGAGCTCCTGAAAACTCGCCTTACAGCGGTCATCCCAAGCAAACTTGACCTCTTTCCGTGTCAAGTTGGAGAGTGGAGCGGCAATCTTGGAGAATCCCTCTACAAACCTCCGATAATATCATGCCAATTCAAGGAAACTCCGCATCTCCGTAACGCTCCGTGGTTGCTCTCAGAATAGCTTCAACTTTCTTTGGGTCCACAAAGATCCCATCAACAGAACCACATGACCTAGAAAGTCAATCTCTCTTAGCCAAAACTCGCACTTGGAGTACTTGGCATATAGTTCCTTCTCACGGAGTGTTTTCAATATGGCCCGTAGGTGCTGGAAATGCTTTTCATCACTTCTCGAATACACAAGAATATCATCGATGAAGACGATAACAAATCTATCCAGAAAAGAGTGGAATACCCGATTCATCGGGTCCATAAAAGCTACCGGGACATTGTTAGCCCAAACGGCATCACCAAGAACTCAAAGTGACAATACCGGATCTTGAAGGCTGTCTTAAGAATATCACCTTCCCTGATTCATAGCTGATTATATCTGATTCAAAGCTGACAATACCGGGTCCAAGCCCCCTACAATTAGTCAAACAAATCATCAATTCAAGGTAACGTGTATCGATTTTTTATGGTCACTCGATTCAACTGTCGATAATCGATGCATAGTCTGAAAGTGTTATCCCTCTTTCGGATAAATAATACCAAGGCTCCCCAAGGTGAAGTGCTTGGTCTGATGAATCCCTTATCCAATAGTTCTTACAACTGGACTTTTAGCTCTTTCAGCTCTGCTGGGGCCATCCTATATGGTGGAATTGAGATAGGCTAGTGCCTGGTACCAAATCAATGGAGAAATCAAACTCTCGAATTGGAGGTAATCCAGGTAGCTCCTCAGGGAATACATCAGGAAAATCCTGCACCACTGGGATATCATTTATTCTTGGTCCCTCTATCGTGGTATCCACAACATGCGTCAGATATGCTATACAACCCTTATTCATCAATCTAAGGGCTTACAAAGCTGATATCACACAATTCGGGAGAACCCGTCTAATTCTGTGGAAAACCAATACTGGACACCCCGGTCTCCCAAATTCGACTATCTTAGCAAAATAGTCCACTGAAACTCTATGCCAGTATAGCCAATCCATACCTAGGATGGCATCGAAGTCCCGTATGTCTAGTGGAATAAGATCTACTTTTAACACTTTGCTCTCCACCTCAACTCCACAATCTCAGTATTCCTCTTTCCAGACAATCTGTTTCCCTAAGGGAGTAATGACTAACAATGCTTTATCTAGTGGTACTAGAACCTTTTCAGCGTAGTGAGCGAAGTCCGTGCTCACAAAAGAACTATTTGCTCCAGTGTCAACCAACACACGGGCGTCTCTTCCAAAGATAATCATAGTGCTTATCACCGAATTTATAAAGTCTATTAACCTAATATTATTAAAATAATTAAAAATTACTTAAGGATAAAACCTCCAAATGGATATATATATCATCTTTCAAAGTTCAGCAAAATACATCATAAGCTAAAGTTATTGTACAACATCAGGATGAGGAGTGGGGGTAGCACCTATTACTATGTCTGGACTGACCTATGCCTCCTCGTCGGTCATAGCATATAGTCTAGTCTGTGTCTTGGGTTGCTAACGAGGAGGTGGAGCATGTCACGCCCCGACCCACTCCCGAGCCAGGCACGCAACGAGCCCGCCGCGGCACCCAAATGCACGGGCACCACGTCCCGTACATCGAAGCACCGTAAGGCTGTCAACATTCATATAATCCAAGTTTCCAAATCACAGAGATCCCCAAGTGATAAAAATAATACATGTATGCCTCAATGTAAATTAAAATGAGTGAAAGTTAACCTTATATAGACGAGAAGAATTATAAATACAGTCATCCCAGTTTAAACAAATACAATGGTCATCCTAACTTTCTCAAGATGAAACAATAACCTCAATATATAGCGGAAGAACGGGTAGCCATATCCCAGCCCAGTAGTCTCCAAAAAATATCCAATACAACAATGCGCACAAATCTCTCGGTCCGAGTCTACCCCTGTAGGAGGGAAATGTGAGGGGTGAGTACCATAGAGAGGGGGGTTGGTACTCAGCAAGTCGAGGGGAATGACATGCTACAATTAATTTTTTTTTAGGTGAATTAGGAGTGCCAAAATTATGTCCCAATAAATCCATAGTATGCAAAAAAAAATATATTATGACATCTCAATAAATCATTCACAGCATACGTATCAAATCAAATATGCATCCAGTATGTATGTCCGTTATATCGTATAAAGCTAGCCGAAAATATCCTGGCAAGGGCCGACCATGGCCAAGGACGGGCAGCGTTGGGGGTTTTCACAGTGCAAGTAATAAAATAAAGCTCTCTACCCCAACGTTGGCCACAGACTACTCCAACTAGCCTGTATATATATATATCGTACATGTATCAAGGATCAAGCGTGTATGGAAACCCGCCGGTGCTAGACCTACCAAGGTCCTCCCTGGAGTGGTTCAACCGACGACTGTCCATACAATATGTATGACAATCTGGCGGATACCTCTTGCAGAGGCGTATCCGGGCACAACAGGTGCCTCTACCAAATGTCCTTCGTAGCTACGGAATGCCATAGGAAGCATATCATCATCATCACAGTATCCACAGCGGCATCCAACCCAAATCACATATCTCAAGCCAAATCATCAAGCCCTATCATGTCAAAAGCATGTGCCAATATGCAATGAAAGCATAAAATCATGTGGATATATCAAAGTGTGGCACAATCATCAAGTATCAAAATCATGGATGCATATCGATATAAATAAGTTGGGACACTCCATATATCGCAAAACATTTTCATAAATCCAGAAAAATAGGTCAATCATACCATTTTAAATCATACTTTTGAAAACTTTTTAAAACACGGTATCAATTAAAAGTAGATGTCAAGTCCCACTCACCGTTAGGGGAGGATAACGCACTCCCCAATATTTTCACAAAGCGTAAATCAAGTGTTCCCTCCGTTCAACTCAAATAACTCTTAGGGAGACAAACAGTGCGCAGATTTTTAACCTGCGCAGTCATGGAAAACAGACTATAACTTTGGCTATACCAATCCAAATCTAATGATTCTTATCTCATTTCAAAGCTAAGAGACAGCACTATAACTTTCATGTTGCACACTTCCACAGATTCAAATCACAGAATTCCCGGTAAGCCTCATTTTGTTACAGCCATATTTAAGTTTCAGATTCTGTCCAGTTTTCGTACAGAAGCTATAACTTTCATCCTACTCATCAAAGTCTAATAAAATTTTAACATGTTATAGATAAGATGTAGATCTACAACTTTCGTGTTTTGAGTTTTATCTAAATATGTCTGGAAGGGGTTGAACAAAATTCATGAACAGGACAGATACGTTTTAGTGAAACATACAGTTTCTGTCAACACAGTTTTAAGGAAAATTGTATAACTTTCAATTTCCTCATGCAAAATGGCTGAACGTTGTATATGTTATAGACACGGCATATATCTATAACTTTCATGTTTTGTGTTTCTTCAAACTAAGACTGGAGAGGGGTCGTTTCTACTCACTACTGTCAAGGTTCGAAACAGGACGCTTCTATGTCGAGTTTCAGGAAACATGCCATAACTTTTGACACAAGCAACCGAATTTGGTGATTCTTACCTCGTTGGAAAGATAAGACTTAGATCTACAATTCATATAACTATCACATTTTCACATTCTGGCTCTAAGATGCCTTAAAACAGAGATGAATCACGGACAGAAATAAAATTTAAGGTAAGACAGGATAAAATTTCTTACCTCACTTTCTTTGTCTTCCTCTCTTGCTTCTCTCCTTGTCCTCACGAATTTGGGAAGAATGAACAAGCATTCTAAGGCCTTCTTCTTTTATTATTGTGTTAATAAGTCACCACTCTAGGATCAAATCTCCAATTAATCTAAACCATAGGATCATTTTGACTATTGCAAGTGTTTTGATTGATTCTTTTTTTTTGTGCATGTGTTCTCATTGGCCCACCTTGCCTTTCTCATCTCCATTTGGCCAACACTTGTCCTCCTCACTATAACACTTGTTCAATATAAGAATACACTTATCACATTTCATTTAAGTTTTGTTAATTGCTAACAAGTCCTTTGACTTATAAAAATTCTAATTTGACCCCTAAAATTTTCATAATTACATACTAGGCCAAAATCTTATATTAGACCTAATTTAATTTATTTAATATGAAATTAAGGTTTTGAATCTCTTTGAGTCAAAATTGATCCGATTTGTATTTTACCGTCAAATATCATTTTTTTTTTGTGAAAATTCATGAACCTGTAGTAGTAGAAACATCATATATATATATATATATTATATATATATATATATATATATATATATGAAATGGAATTCACTATAGAATACATCGAGGGTCGGTGTTACAGAGCAGGCATATTACTCCCAGTAGAAGGCTTTCCTACGGTGCTATGAAGAGGTGTCGTAGAAGGTGCTGAGTTACCACCTGGGCCATAATGAAAAATCGGATCTAGGGTGTGACTGTACCTCTCAACTTGCAGATCAGGACAACGGTCCTTGAAATGTTCCTCCTTTCTACACTAAAAACATCTGCCAGAGAATCTGCATGGGTCTGGATGTGCCTTTTTACAAATCGGGCATGACCTTCTCTGCAATCCTCCAGACCATAGCGCAGTGCCCAAGCTACCTCACAGTATACTCATCGGGGCTAATGACTGCCCATATTGCCCATTGAGGTGTGGTCCTGGGCCCCTGTCTAGGCCCGTCGCTAGATGAATCTTGGCCTTTGCTCCTTTTGGAGCTCTGTCCCTCCCCAAATCTAGGCCTCTTCCTTCAATCTTGCTGGTTGCGGACTCTGTTCTGTTCTTTGATGTTCTATTCTGCTCTCAGTGCCCATTGCAAAACTCTGGCATATGTATCCTCCTTGGAGATTATCATCCGGTCTCTGATGGCAAGATTTAGTCTATGTTCAAACTTGAATCTCCTGGTCTCCTCAGTCGCCATTAACTCTGGGAAAAATACCGCCAGTCTGTAGAACTTAGTCTCGTACTTTGACACAGACCTCTGCCCCTACTTCAACTCCAGGAACTGTCGCCACTTCATGGTGTAATACTGGGAATCAAACTCCCTCAGAAAGTCACCCCAAATCAGCAGCTATCTGCTCTATCCTTGATGTTGTCCCACCAGTCACGAGAGTCATCCTCTAGCAATCTGACTGCTATCACCAGCTTGAGTCTATCCTCAACTCCCATGTCCTCTATAGCTTCTTTGATCCGTTTGAGCCACTTCCTGGCCACAACGGCGTCGTGGGTCCTAGAGAAGGACTCACACCTTAAACTCTTGGCTTCTCTCAGCAAGGTAAAGACCTTTGTCATCTGTCGAATAGTCGGCGTAGTCGTCAACGTAGGAGAGGGCGTTGGTGTCGTTGCAGGTACAGGTGGAGTCTCAACCACTAGTGTAGTTGGTACTCTCATCTGGTCTCAGTGGGCCATCCACCACCCCATCATCTCCCTGAGTATGGAGAGCGGTGGGGGTATTTCTCTAGTAGAAGACCCTGAGGTGCTTGAGATGATGATGCGGCCTCGAACGGGGTCTCAGTAGTACGCCTTGGTCATTCTCGGGGACGCATAGTTCTACATAAAGGACCATACTTAGTACTTAAGAGTAGAAAAGCAAAGGGTTAGGTGCCAACCTAACCCCCTAATAAAGATTGATGTTATAGGACCATAGGAGACAAATAATAAACTTTTTGAAAAACGTTTTATAAATACTGGAAGCGAAATAGAGTAAATATAGAACCTAGCGCTCTAAAACCACCAAGCGAAATAGAGTAAATATAGAACAGACCGCCACGACTCCTCGAGGCATGGGTATGCCCTACTCGCACATCGAGGTGACACAAGATTAATATTATGACTAATATCATGACTCTACTCGTCATTTTAAGTCAAATCATACAGCGAAATATTTGAAAAAAAAAATATTTTTTAGAAATTTCTTTAAAACATTTGCCTCTAATTTATATATAATATTTATATGCGCGGTCCAATCGTAAACAAAGATGGGTATGAATACATACCCAATAGCGTCTCTTAGTAAAACTCGTGGAACAGTTGTAACACCGACATGTCGTGTACTGTGTATTATACTTTTTATTACTCCATATATGATACATCTTCTTATTCATATAGAAAATCACTCAGAAATTTTTCCGAGGCAAAATACCTTAAAAGAATTTTGAGCATGGCCCCGAGGGGCTAAAAAGGGACCTTCCGGGCCATCTTGAAATTTACGTGTGCAATTCAAGTCCAATGAAATTATATGTGGAAAATCACCCTAGAAAGTTAATAAAACTTGAATTTGGGCAAAGTCATATCGTTTGCTCGGGAGTGCTCAACGACTACTCGTCGGGGGCGAGAAATGAGCTCCTACCGAGCCAAATCAAAATCTACCTGTATGAAATTGCTAAAATTTTGCTAAGAAACCAAATTTAGACTAACTAATGATTTTCATAAGTCAAAATAAGATTTTGAGAAATTTGCCAAAACTCACCCGGTAAGATGGGAATTTACCCTACCGAGCTAAAATGAAACCCACGCGTGCAAAATTGACGCCGTGTGGTTTATACGTGCTAAATTCACTTTAAAAGTAAATGTCTAAGACAAAAAATCAAAATTTAAGCCATAGCACAAAAGTGCTCGGTACCCTAGATTTTCACCCGATAAACCATAAATTTGTGGGCCAAATCAAAATTTGACCGAGCAAACGGTTTCGTTTCCACTCAAAACCTATATTTTTGGAATCTACGTGTAAAACAGAGTCTGTAGTGAGATTCCGTACATTTTGAAGTCGAGATCAAATTTTGACCAATCACGAATTTCGTTTACTCCGAAAGACGTTTGGGTGACAAAAGATCTCAGATTTACACAAAAACAGCAGCATTGGACTCAGTACGAAAACTTGGATCCCGTGTGAAAGTTTAAAAATTTTCAAGATGAAAGTAATTTTGACCAAACTTAGACCACGAGTCAAAAAATAGATAAGTAAAAAAAACAAACAATTAATATCCTTGAAATATATGAAACCATGCCTCCATTATTGACTTTTGGGGCATTGATGATGCCATCAATCCTAAAACCTATGGCTGAGATTTGGCCTTGGAAAAGTGATCAATGGCTTGGATTAAAAGTGGGATAAATGGCCAAGATTAAAGCAAATCAAGGGCCAAGATTACATAATGTGTTAAATTAAATTTAAATAAGTAAATTTGGTCTTTATTCAACACCTAAAAACATGAGGAAGCTTGAGAGAACAAGAGACTCTTCATCTCCTTCAAAAGGAAAAAAAAAAAACTCCGTGGCCGTGAGCTTCTACGCAAGAGGTAAGTGATTTTTCCAAACAACACCCCAATTTTTTTTCATGGATCATCATCTCTCATGCCAAGGTATAACATATCTAAAAATTAGATCAAATGGAGAAGGATTGCTTGGTGAAATTTGAAGGGGCCGAGAGCTTCAAGGGAGAAGGAGATCTGCACTTCTGAGGCTCAAAACAACCTACACATCATAAGATAAACCCCCACCATCCTCTAATATAACATATCCAAAATTTAGGCAAAAAGGAGAAAGTTTGCTTAAAAAACTCGGGTAGACGAATTTGAAGTCATGACAGAATTTTTGGGTTTTCAGAAGCCTGAACAAGTTGTAATGTTTAGGCCATAGCATTTTCTGTACATAGGCAGGTTAAGTAAGATTTTTATACATGAAACAAGACATTCAAAGCTTTAAAATGAGATAAGAACCGTTGCATTTTGAGTAGAGATCAATTTTATATAATTTTTCAAAATTAAGTGTTCTACACTAATTCCCTGTTCAGTCCTTCATTTTTGCCATGATTTTGGCATCAACATTAACCTAAGTTTTCAAGCCCCTTCCTGATAGATTCGGATCTTGTACTAGTTGAAAGAATTGTAAAGCCATGTCTTAAGGTAAGGATCACCTCAATCCGACCCCTATGTCAAAAGTTATTGCCATTCGTCTGAAACTCATCAGAGGGTTCTCCATTTTCCAACACTAAAAATAGTAGCGTTGTACAACCCCCTTCCAGCCCTTGTTTGCAAAAATACAAAGATGAAAAGTTGTAGATCTCCCTTGTATCCACCTACTGTGAAAATAGTAGCCACGTCGACCCATAGAATCAAGAGTTATACAAAATCTCCCAAAACTGTGCAAAAACGATTCTATTTCTCGGCCAAAACTAAACAAAGATTTTTGTGATCAATTTCAGACCCCTTCTAGGTATAATTGGAAGAAACCCAAAACATGAAAAATGTAAGGTTATGTGTCTTCTAGGTACTTTAATAATTTCAGGTAATTTGGAGTTATGTGTTAAACGTTGTGATGGTTGAGCTAAAAATTGGTCAGAACAGACTTCTAAAATGTAATGTGGGCAAAATGTTGCTATTTCATTGACGTGCACTAGGAATCTGAGAACGTGCCCAACAAAGAAGTTGTAGCCTTGTGTCTTGACTACAACATAGTCATAAATCAAAGTTTTTGCATGAATATATTGTGAGATAGGGGAAATTTGCTAAAACGGGACAGAATGGAGAGTGAGATTTAGATTGGTTTGAAAATGTGGACTTTAAGAAATCTTCCACCGCGATTTTGGAGATAAATTCAACACGAAAAGTGTGAGTTTTATGTGAGTCAACCATAGAAATTGAAATTTCCCAATTCGGACCCCGGTTGAAGAACTTATGGTTAATTCCCTAAAATGACGCAAAAATAGAATTTGAGAACCTAGGTTTGTCTATAACTAGGGTTGCATCACATTTACATTATTATATACGCATCATATGATTTCTTAAGAGACACATATTCTACATGGTGTTTATAGAGCTTTGTTGGTGATATTGAGGGGAGCATTTTTTTGTGTGTGCCTTGAGATTCAGGCCAGGAGAGGCGTACCCTCCCGCATACTGTGAGTGAAATTTATTATATTATGTGTTCAATGCATAACAACATGTTTTAAAATGCTTTTCAATACAAGCATGCATTATGATCGTATGCTATGATTTTTGGAATAGGTTTGTAAAATGTTTTATAAATTATTGGAGTGTCCACAACATGATTTTATTATGAAATATGCATCTAAATGATTTATGAAATAAAAAACGTGCCATTGCATCGATATATATATGATTTTATGAAATCAATTATGAGAAGTGTTTTATATGGTTTGATAAATCTTGGCATGGCACATACATTATGATGATATTATGTTATCGGCCGAGAGCCTTTATGCATGCCATGATGATATGATTTATGAGATACGCCCACGAGTTGGGTATGCTGTAGCTACGAAGGGCGTTTGCAAAAGCACCCATTGTACCCGGATACGCTAGTTGGGTTGAACCCGAAAGGGGGAGGAATAGGTAACGCCCTGATCTAGCACCTGATGAGGTCTGTCGCCAACATCGGGGTAGAGAGCATTTTCTAACTTTGTATATAAAAACCCCCGATGCGCCTGCCATTGGTCGTGGTCGACCTTTGTCAAGAACTGATTTTAGCATACTCTATACTTGTGTGATTCGATTGATATGGATGCATATGTATTTGAAATGTATGAAAAAGAATGATTTATGATGAATTGTTCATTATGCTTATTGAATCATTTTGACACTTCATTTTTCACCAACATATTGAATACACTTATATATACCCTCTCACTCACTGAGTATTTCCCATAATGCTCACCCCTCACTTTCTGTTCCACAGAGATAGCTATAGTGGGACGCATTGCGATATAGCAGCACACGAGATTTTGTTGGAGACATCGAACCTGGGTATGGTGTTAACCATTCTTCCGCAAGATTGTGTTTAAAGATATAGGATGATATATATATATATATATATATATATATATATTTGTATATTTAGGATTGTAGATAGACCATTGTACATGTATATAAAAGGGATGATTGTATGTAAAGAATTGTACATATTATTGTAACTCTCATTTTATTGTATTGCATTGAGGCATGATTGTACTATTGTATTCAATCACTTTAGGAAACGTGTCATGTCTAGAATTGTCTATTAAGTTCGCTCGGTACCACCTCTAAATCATAGGAGGGGTGACTGACGACTGTTCATGCCTTTGATGGGGGCATGGCAGTAGAGGTCTGTGCATAGAACTGGATTAGTCTTACATTGTTTTGGATGTTGACAGGGATGTGGATTAATTAGTTATGTTGATGATTTGCCAGATTGGCCTTTATACATTGATATGTTATTGATTGACGGGGTTTTGATATAGGATGGACCTCCTGTTTATGGGGAGGTTCTGTCCGTTTGTTTGTTGATGGTTGGGAATTTAATATCAGCATCTGGGATAGCGTGGCGGCTGCTCACGCCTTGGATCGAGAACCGAGGCATGACAACAGTACCACAATGTAAGTCAAGTGCAATATAACCTGAAAATTTTAAATATGAGGAGGTGAGTATAATCCACATACTCAATGAGTGAGGTGCAAAGACTATATAATAACAATAAATGAATTTGTGAGAGTGGTAAGTCAAATCATCGTTTTCAAATTATATTCATTTACAACATATCATATAATTCAAAATAATATACATTCTTATCATAATCAATATATCATGGGGCGTCAATCGGTAATAAAACGTATTCGACCCATAGTTTGGTCTAATTAGAATAAAATCTACTAAGGGGTCACCACAATGTCATAAAAATGAAACATATATATATTTTCATCTATTGGATCCGTTAGCAGAGTTAGAGGGCTCAAACCCTTGCTCTTGTGTTACCTCACCACGTCACCCCGTTGGGTAAACGCTTAATACCATGGTAGGGAGTACGCTATAGCCATTATGCACCATTCCACAATCATACACATACGCCACATATCATCATTCATAAATCTTTACTCCAAAAGAAAAACATGGCACTATCAATTATCATAAAAAATTTCACATAATATCATCATTTCAAGTCACAAATACTAAAACATTTTTAAATCACATTTCAAAATTTATTTATAAAAATAATGATCAAACTATTTTTCATTTAAAGTCAGAAATAATTCATCCCACTCACCTCGACTGAGGAAGGTACGTCACTCTCCCTAACTATCCTCGTTTCTCGAACAAGTCACATCTCACATGAAATCGTAATCCTACACCTAAGTTAAACAATATGTATCATTCATCAATTCAATTACTTCGACAATATCATATCGTTGGATTACAAGATGCATATAGAAATATTCTCTTTCATAAGATTAAATCTCAAATTCCATATTTAAATAAAAATTCCTACAAAACCTATTCGTGTAGGTTTAGTAAAATCATGATATTTTCTAAAATATTATTAGATTCAAATGATTCAGATTGTCTCTTAAAACTAAGACATATATCTCCAACTTTGATGTTCAAATCAACTTCAAATTCTGCACACACGAATTTAGAAAATTTTATAACTTTTTCAATCTAAGTTCCTAAAATCAAATTTGCACAGTTTTGGGAGAATTTCCACATCTCTCTGTGTACTTCTCCAGTTTAAGTGATTCTTATCTCAAATTGAAGATAAGACATAGATATAAAAATTTTAGTATATATTATTCTCAGATTTTAAATGTATAATTTTATAAAATTCCTTATGCATCTCAGTTTCAGTTTTAAAACTACTTCTGCACAGTTTTAGTAAAAATACCATAACTTTCTACAAACAACTCAAATTCAATTGCTCTTTATCTCAAATTAAAGATAAGAAAGAGACCTAAAACTTTCATATTTAAAGTTTTTCCAAATTTCATACAGAAGATATCTCACAAAATTATACAAATTCATACACAGAATATGAAACAAAGTTTGTGAAACATGCTAAACTTCCCAAAATCATCAAAAATCGATTCCTTTATGAAATGCTTCACATAATATAACATTTTAAAGTTTAGGAAGTTTAGTTTATAGAGAAATAAATTACTTATATTTTTTATTTCTACAAAATGAGATATCAAAAGAATACTATACAAAATTCAATCTAAAAATCAATATCTGACATGTTAATATGGATACCATTGTAACTACTTATCAAGCAATCAAATCTTTGTACAATTTAAGATATGTTGCCTCCTTTGTAAAATCTCTTGTTAATAATAAACACCAGTACTCCCTTTGAATTCTTGAATTTTTTTATCACCTTAGCAAAATCAAATCACCATCAACATGAATTTCTATACAACACTTCTATACTTTCCTAAGCATATTCTTTTATAAATCTAGCAAAATATCATTAACTATTAGATTATTCCATACTTCATCTCAACCTTTCACTTGTCCTAGTACTTAAACTATACAATTGTTGATTCAAGTAAGCTCCATACACTCCATTAGGTGTCTTGTTGGATGTCCATGTTAAGGGGAGAGGTGTCACAAGCTATTCTTATTAAATTTCATGCATTAATTTTCATCCAATGAACTTTCTTGAATGTGGAACAATCTTATGTGGCCACTAAGCAACCTTGCTGCCCTCTTGACCAATCATTTGGCTCCAATTATCCATTCTTGAGTGGTTTACAACTTAGTCCCTTAATTTTTCTTAGTTGCATTTAGATCCATAACTTTTAACAATTTGCACTTTTTGTTCCTATGAAATTTTGTTCAAAATGCCTTAAAAATATGAAATTTTATTTAAATATCTTTATTTGAGTATGTAAACATTTTCTTAGCCATTTTTTACTTCTTTAGGCCTTATCAGCGCTTACCAAAAAGATTTTCGGCTTACCGATAAAATTTTTTATTTTAGCGATTTTGAGGCAAAACCTCAAAATAAATAAATAAATAAATAAAATTTCATTTTAGATATCCCAAAAAGATGTTAATATATATAGAACCATGAACAGTGGTACATGATATACAGTTATTGAAAATCGGTATTAAAGGTACTTCCTCTCAAAACCTCTTTAGTGTCTATGCCATTGTAGGTACTTCCAATACATCTGGTGCCTCATCCATGCCTACCATGGTCCCTGACCATCTCCATCTCCTGTTTGATGTTGGTGCTTCTATCTCTACTACCTCTAGCAAAGACAAGGCAAAAGTGAAAGTTAGGCCAAAAGTTCAAAATACATGATCCCGCATTTCTTCTTTCATGATCTGTTCGTATACTATTTTGATGATGTCCTCTATCTTTTGTAATCTCAAACTTTGTATGATGTTTTGTATACTGTTTGAAATACATAATTCTCTATGATTCGGCACCTAGGAAAATCTTGAGGGGGAGTTTCGTTTCCCCAATTATAGGTCAATGACCTTAAACTTGGCCTCTAAGTTTTATATCAAACCCCTCATAGTTGTTGAGAAAAAAAGGGAGAACAATAATATTCGGAGAACTTCTCAAAGCAACAAATTAATACATTTAAAAAGGGGAAGAAAATTGTACACAAGAAGTTCAACTATGAATTTCTAGATTATTATAAAGGTTTTGCCATAAGGAGGAGATTGTTGACAAAATTAGATTTTGATGAAAAAAATTTAAGTGAAAAATAAATTTGAAAATAATCCAAAAATAATCTAATAAATTGAGTTTAAATTTACTAACAACATCAATCTCAGATGGTTGATCTAAAAAGCTTAGTGGCTGACCAACAAAGCACAAGCAGTCAACCATGAGTGCTCACGTGGTCAACCACGAGTGCTCACGTGGTCAACCACGATTGCCTTGTGCTCTTGTACGACTGACCACTAGCGCTTGTGCACTCGCGCGGCCAACCGAGTACTTGCGTGGTCTACTGCGAGCTCCTTAACTAGCAAAAACATTTAATAAGCAATAGTCAAAAGCCTTAATTAAAGAAGGTGAAGAGCATTTATGTCCAACATTAAAACTCACTACCACTCAAAGGCTCTTTTCAAGAGAGACATAAATATCAAAGCAGCAAAATCAAAAGAAGTTGTTGCGAACTCAAATGATTATAGTGAGCTCTTTGACCAACAAAACAAACATGAATTTACTGTATAATCAATACTATGTTCTCAAAGAAACACACTTTGTTTTCTATTCCAATCTTTTTTTCCTGAGTATAAATTGATGTAATTTTGAAACACTGGTGAGATATTCACAGTTTTGGATTTAGAGAGAGAAAGTGATAACCAGCTCAAGGTTGAAGAATTAGTGTTTGAGGTAAGCATTATAATGGTCTAATTTGAATTATTAATCAAGTTTGTATCGTTGTGATCAGGAAGGAGTCTTGGGAGTGGATATATCAGATTTGATAGAATCACTATAAGTCTTCATCTTTATTTTCCTTTGCAACTTATTTGCTCTGTTTTAACCATCACTATCTTGGTTTTTATTTAAATCCACATTAGTGCCAAAATAATTCAAATAAACCTATTCAACCCCCTTTAGGTTTCTTTCACTTGTATTACTATAATGTATCATAATATTAATCTTTGTCACGCCCCGACCCGGGATCGTGAGCAGCCGCCCGTTACCCTGGATGCCGGCTGTATTTTTACAGAAAATCGGGCAGAACCTCCCCATATATCGGAGGTCTCCCATATTAAAATAAACCTGTTACCTGTCCAAAAGGGGCCATCCCGGCCTCAAAATGCATATATTATCCTCAACAACAAATCAGATCATCTTACTGCACAATCCAGGGCAACGCAAGGCTAACAAACAATTCTCCACAGTCCTAACCACAGACCTCTACTGCCATGCCCCCGTCAAAGGCATGGACAGCCGCCAGTCGCCCCTCCTGTGATTTAGAGGAGGCACCGAGCGATCCTAGAGGACAATTCTAAGACATGACACATTCCCAAATACAGACGCAACAAAAAAGAAATGCCTCAATGCAATGTCATGCAGTGACATGAGAGTTCCACAATTTAAATGTCCATATTTATACAGTCATCCCAGAATTATAAAAAAAAAAAAATGGTCATCTATAGACCTCAGAATACAAATACATCACCAATACAAATTGCAGCGGAAATATACAATAATTCCTCAAGTCCAGGCCTGATCTCCCAAAGAAACTGAGCGTCCTAAAAGCGACACTCCTTGTCAAATACTATCTCTGAAACAAAAGGGAAATGAGGGGTGAGTACTCGGGAAAGAATACTCAGTGAGTGAGTGGGTCAATGCAATCGTCAAATATAGAGTGTGAAACTGGAGTGTCAAAACATAAGTATATAAATCATATTTCAAGTCATCATGCTCTTCATTTCAACAATATATCATTTCACGCATTTTCAAGTCAAATATGCATCCAAAGCACTGTCATTAAAATCATAGAGCTGCCAGCCGAAAATGTCCTGGCAGAGGTCTACCGCGACCTATGACAGGCGCACCGGGGGTGTTATATGCAATTTTATTTAAAGTGCTCTCTACCCCGGCGTTGGCGACGAACCTCGTCCAGGTGCTAGACTTGAAGAGGATATCCAATCCAAATCCAAATCCTCCCCCTTTCGGGTTCAACCTGGCTAGTACCGTGTAGATAATCAAATCACGACAACTCGTGGGATACCCCAGGCCTAGGCATATCCGGACGCCACCAAAGCGCCTCTCACGGTGTCCTTCGTAGCTACGGAACAATACATATCAAAGCTCTCAAAGCCAAAATCAATATCACATCAAAATGTGCCGAAGTCAGGTTCATAAACCAATGCAACATAGAGCATAAAATGGCACATTATACATTTCAACCACATGGATGCATAATTTCATAATTCAATACAGTTTTTGGACACTCCAACGGTTCACAAAAGTCAATTTTAAAACCAGTCAAAACATTTCCAACATACGACAAATCATGCTCATTATCAAAATGTTGTAAAACAGGATTTACATATTAAACAAAAGCATTGAAATAAATCCCACTCACAGTTTTGGGGAAGGTAGCGCACTCCCCAATAACACCAAAATACGCAAAACAAAGACGCCCCTCAATCGAATCACCAAAATAGCCAACCTACTCAATCATCACGATTTTCATCAGATTTCGACTATTGTCAGGATTTATCGTTCTTCTTAATTTCGTACGAACCCTAAATTCCTCAATTTATAAACAAATCAACTAATGCTACCTAATTTGACAAGGTTTATTCAAGGGTTGAAGAGATTTCATTTCTCTCACCTAGGATTCTTCGGATCTCGAATTTAGCTTTCGTTCGCCCGTTGGTTTGGTCTAAAACCTGAATGTTTCCAAATTTGAAACCATTGCGAACAATTTAAGTCCAATTACTAAAGAGATTCGAAACCCAAGTGCGAAAAATCGAAACTTAGAGTCATTTACCTTCGCAGAGGCTCACGGACTGCCACGGGCCGTCGCGGGCCGTGGGCCGCGGGCTGGCGGGCCTGGTGGGCCGGCGGGCCTGATGGGTCTGCGGCCTGGTGGGCCTGCGGCCTGGCAAGCCGGATCACGCGCTGGAGCGCGCTCGCGCTCGTGCTGGCGCTGGCTCACGCGCTGAAGCGCACTCGTAAGCTGGATCGTGCACTGCTCGCGCTGGGGGTCGCACGCTGGAGTGCTCGTGCTCGTGCTGGGGCGTGCTGAGGCGCGCTGGGGTCGCGCGCTGGGGATCGCGACTGCTCGCGCGCTGCTCGAGCGCTGATCGAGCGCTGTTCGCGCGCTGCCCACGCGCTGCTCGCGCGCTGCTCGCGGGCTGCTCGTGCGCTGCTCGCGGGTTGCTCGCGCGCTGCTCGCGGGCTGCTGGCGCTGGGCTGGCGCTGGGCTGGCGCTGGGCTGGCGCTGGGCTGGCGCTGGGCTGGCGCTGGGCTCGCGCTGGGCTGGCGCTGGGCTGGCGCTGGGCTCGCGCGCTGCTCGCGCTGGCTCGCGCTTGCTCGAGCTGGCTCGCGCTAGCTCGCGCGCTGTTGTGCGAAAGAGAGGAGCTGCAGCGGCGCTCGTGCAGAGAGGAGCTGCAGCGGCTCGCTCGCGGGAGGGAGGAATGCTGCAGCGGCTGTGGGTGGCGCTGGTGGTGACCGGCGGTGCTGGCGGCGGCGGCGGCAGCAGGAGGGGAAGAGACACGGCGGCGGGGAGAAGGGAAAAGAGAGAAGAAAGAGGGAGAGAAGAAGAGGGAGAGAGAAGAGAGAAGAGAGGGGGAAAGAGAGAGAGAAAATTGGGCTTTAAGCCCTAATTTTTTTTTTTTTTTTTTTTTTTTTTTTTTTTTTTTTTTAATTGGGTATTACATTTTCTAACCCCCTAAAAACAAGTCTCGTCCTCGAGACTAAAAGAAAACTATACAGAAAATAGATGGGAGTACTGTTTCCTCATGGCTTCCTCAGGCTCCCAGGTTTGTTCCTCGACCTGGTCGCTCTTCCACAAAACTTTGACAAGAGGAACCTCTTTGCTCCGTAGCTTTCTGACCTGTCGATCCAGAATAGTCACAGGCTGAACAGGTAAACTCAAGTCCTCTCGAAGCTCAACTGGCGGAGCTTCTAAAATGTGTGAGGGATCTGGCTGATATCTCCTAAGTACTGAGACATGAAATACATCGTGAACACGCGCTAGATCTGCTGGCAGCTCCAATTTATATGCTACACTTCCGACCCTCTCAAGGATACGGAAGGGCCCAATATACCTGGGACTCAACTTCCCTCGCTGCCCAAATCGAATGACTCCCTTCAAGGGAGATATCTTTAAGAATACCATGTCTCCCTCAGTAAACTCTAGAGGTCGCCGCCTACGATCTGCATAGGATTTCTGTCTATCCTGGGCGGCTTTCATCCGCGTACGGATAATCCTCACTTTCTCCTTCGTCTCCTCTACCAGCTCAACATTGGTGAGTCGTCGCTCACCGACCTCATCCCAGCACAACGGGGTACGACACTTCCTCCCATACAATGCCTCGTAAGGTGGCATGCCAATACTCGCCTGATAGCTATTATTATAGGCGAACTCCACTAACGGAAGATGCCGATCCCAACTCCCCCGGAAATCCATAACACATGCTCTAAGCATGTCCTCTAAAGTCTGAATAGTTCTCTCTGACTGACCATCTGTCTGGGGGTGATACGCTGTGCTGAAATTCAGTCTAGTACCCAAAGCCTCCTGCAGACTGGGCCAAAAACGGGATGTAAATCTGGGGTCTCGATCTGATACTATCGACACTGGAACCCCATGCAGCCTCACAATCATATCAATATAGAGGCGTGCCAACCTTTCAAGCGAGTAATCACTCCTAATCGGGATGAAATGTGCGGACTTAGTAAGTCGGTCAACTATCACCCAAATAGCATCGTGCTGTGCCGAAGTCCGCGGTAATCCCACTACAAAATCCATCGTGATATGCTCCCACTTCCACTCAGGAATGGGAAGGGGCTGCAATGTGCCAGCTGGACGCTGGTGCTCAGCCTTCACCTGCTGACATACAAGGCAACGAGCAATGAATTCTGCAATTTCCCGTTTCATACCCGACCACCAATAACTGTCTCTGATGGTGCGGTACATTTTAGTACTGCCGGGATGTAAAGCATAAGCAGATGAATGGGCCTCCTCAAGAATAGCCCTGCGAAGATCACTATCTGCCGGTACACATACTCGATCTCGAAAAACCAACAGTCTATCCTTGCGAACTCTAAAGTCGTCAATATCACCTCTGCTGGCTTTCTCATAAATACCTCGGAGCTCTTCGTCACTCTGCTGAAGCTCCCTGATACGATCGAGCAAACTCGGTCGAACCTCAAATCTGGCTAGTATAGCTCCCTGATCATCACTAGCCAACCTAACTCCCAAAGCTCGGAGTCCCAATAAACACGAGAGATAAGTACTCTCGGTAGTCTGAGAAGAGGAAGATGACTTCCGACTCAAGGCATCAGCCACCACATTAGCCTTGCCCGGATGATAATCAATAATGAGGTCATAATCCTTTAGCAGCTCTAACCATCTCCGCTGCCTCAAATTCAGTTCCCTCTGAGTGAACAGATACTTTAGACTTTTGTGATCTGTAAACACTCTGCATGTGACCCCATATAAATAGTGGCGCCATATCTTTAGCGCAAAGACTATGGCCGCCAACTCCAAATCGTGCGTAGGATAATTCACCTCATGCTTCTTTAGCTGCCGCGAAGCATAGGCGATAACTCTACCATCCTGCATCAATACACAGCCCAATCCCTGCCTGCTGGCGTCACTGTACACCACATACTCTCGACTACTCGTGGGAAGGGCTAGAATCGGAGCGGACGTCAATCGCTGTTTGAGCTCCTGAAAACTCACCTCACAACGATCATCCCATACAAACTTGACACCTTTTCGCGTCAATCTAGATAACGGAGCCGCAATTTGAGAAAAGCCCTCTACAAACCTGCGGTAATACCCGGCTAGACCAAGAAAACTCCTGATCTCAGTCACTGTCTGTGGCTGCTCCCATCTCAAGATAGCCTCAACTTTCTGCGGATCAACAAAGATACCTTCCGCAGAAACTACATGGCCAAGAAAACCAATCTGCCGCAACCAAAATTCACACTTGGTGAACTTGGCATAAAGCTGTCTCTCACGAAGAGTCTGCAAAATCACCCTGAGGTGCTGAGCATGCTCATCAACACTCCGCGAGTAGACTAAGATATCATCAATAAAAACAATGACAAACCGATCCAAATAATCGTGAAAAATTCGGTTCATTAGGTCCATAAATGCGGCAGGGGCATTAGTCAGCCCAAACGGCATGACCAAAAACTCATAATGTCCGTATCGGGTGCGGAAAGCCGTCTTAGGCACATCCTCGGCCCTAATCCGCAATTGATGGTAACCCGACCGGAGATCTATCTTCGAGAATACTTTGGCACCCTGTAATTGATCAAAGAGATCATCAATACGTGGTAGTGGGTACCGATTTTTAACGGTAACTTTGTTCAGCTGTCTATAATCTATACATAGCCGAAATGTGTCGTCCTTCTTTTTCACAAACAACACCGGTGCACCCCACGGAGACGTGCTAGGACGGATAAACCCCTTATCCAGCAACTCCTGCAGCTGGACCTTGAGCTCTCTCAGCTCAGCCGGCGCCATCCTGTATGGCGGCATAGAAATAGGGGTAGTCCCCGGAGCTAAATCGATCTCAAAGTCAAACTCCCGAACAGGTGGTAGTCCAGGCAGCTCCTCGGGGAAAATATCAGGAAAGTCCTGTACCACTGGGACATCCTCCAGTCTCGGTCCCTGAGCAGTGGTGTCAATGATATGAGCCAGGTAAGTCACACATCCGCGGCGAATCATGCGTCTAGCCTCCAAAACTGAAATGACACAGCGGGGTAAAACCCGCCTCTCGCCCTCAAAAATCAACACTGGCTGATCGGGTTTTCGAAACTCCACCTGCTTCTTAAAGCAGTCAACCGAAGCCCGATGCATATGTAGCCAATCCATCCCCAAGATGGCATCAAAATCAGTCATGGCGAGAGGGATTAGATCTGCCTTCAGCACTGTATCCCCAACTTTGATTTCACATTCTCTATACACTGTGCCGCGCACAATCTGCTCACCCAGAGGAGTGATGACCGATATCTCCTCGTCCAAAGGTGAGAGCGGTCTGTCAGAGTGTCGGGAGAATTTATCGCTCACATACGAATAATTAGACCCCGTGTCAATAAGGATACGAGCATCTATTCCGAAAATGGGTAGAGTACCTATCATTGAACAAAATGCACATAGACTTAGAATAATTTCAAACTTGATATGTATATATATATGTCAAAACAGTTGAGCCTCTAGGGCTTCTACAATCTCGGTGTACAAAAATGTCAGAGTAGTATCATGTCGACAAAAGGGAACACAACATATAATACCCATACGACTGATACCATGCTGACATCCTCAAAAGAAGTGAGAATACGAATAGAGATCCTATTCTACAGGATCAGAAGGAGGAGTACCCATGATGATGTCGGGGTTCGCCTGGGCGTCCTCCTGCGTCATGGCATAAACCCGGGCCTGAGCCCTAGGCTGCTGTCGTGCCTGAGTCTGCACTGTGTTACTCCCAGTGGTCACCCTGGGAGTAGAAACTGTTGGCCGAACAGGCTGCCCCTGCTGTCCCATACGAGGAGTACTAGTGCGGCTCAGTGAACTCTGTCCTCCGAGTCCTAACTCAGGGCAAAAACTCCTAATATGCCCCGGCTTCCCACAGTGGAAGCAAGTGACCGTCACTGAACAAGCTCCGCTCGGATGGGATTGACTGCACCTGCGGCAATAAGGGTGCCGCTGAGTAGTAAACTGTGCAGGGTGAGTCGGTGCGGGCTGTCTAAACCCCTGGGAGTACTGTCCCCGTCCCAGCTCAGGAAATCCAGATCCAAATCCGCCTCTGTACGAACTGGATCCCCTGCCCCTCTTGGAATTCTCCGCAAAATGAGACTTCTCCTTCTTTCTCTTCTGCTCTCTGTTCTCTTTCTGCCTAGTCTCAGCGCGGACCAAAGCCTCCGCGCGGTGAGCAGAGTCTATCACCTCGGCCAGTGTAAACTGTGGAGTAACAGTCATATACCTCTTTATGCTGAGGCTAAGACCGTCCTCAAACTTGAAGCGCAAATACTGAGGTGTGGCCAGATCTGGTACAAATGCGGCAAGTCTCCGCATGTCTGCCTCATACTCCGAGACAGATCTGGACCCCTGTGTAAGCCGTCCCAACTCTGACCTCATCCGGTCCTGCTGGTAGAGTGGGAAAAATCTGCGGTCAAACTCCCGAAGGAAGTCGTCCCACCGCAGTGGCTCTATCGCCTCATCAGTGAGGGCCTCCCACCATGAGAGGGCCTCTCCCCCTAATAATCGCTCTGCCACTTTCAGGCAGAGCTCCTCTCCAATCCCGAGATCAGTCAAAATCCTGCGGGTGCGATTGATCCAATGCTTGGCTGCCGCAGCATCACCAAGCCCTGTGAAATCCGTGCACCCCAACTGACGGGCCTCCTTAACCAACTGAGTCAACTCATGTACCCGTCTAAGAATAGCCGATGTGCTCTCACTCGGCTCGGACAAAGTAGAAGGACCGGCCACCGGCGGTGGAACCGGTGCCGTAGGAACTGGCGCTGCTGCAGGTGCAGGCACCGCTGTAGGAGGTGGTGGGGGCGGAATCTGGACCCCATGCAAAGCGTACCACTCGTACACCTGCCTAAAGGCGTCGAGTGTGGGTACAGGAGTCTCAGCCTGAGCAGCTGGCTGAGTAGGTGCCGGTGGTGGCACGCGAGTCGAGGTACGATCCTCCGGCTCGTCTAAGTCCTCTGGTGCTCGTGGGGTCTCAGGTGCCCGAGGTGCATCTGGCACTAACAGACCCTCAAGCGATGCGAATCTAGCACCTCTCCTTCCACGTCTAGGTGGCATAATTCTGCAAGAGAAAGATGCTTATTATCATAAAAAGAATAGGCACGTTTCAAGAATTTTGAACTAATCATAGGATGGCTACCCTCACAAAAGAATGAAATTCTTAGTTCAATAGGAGAAGAATGTAGCAAGTTAGGTTAGATACAACCGTATCTAACCCCCTAAAATAAATGAACTCATATGCCTATGACCATGCACTGGGACTTTATGACTGTATGAGACTCTCATGCATTGAGGACTTTAAAAACCAACTTATTCGAAAATGCTTCCAAGACTCTCTTCCTACATAGCTCTTAACCAAGTCTCTCTGATACCAATCCAACTGTCACGCCCCGACCCGGGATCGTGAGCAGCCGCCCGTTACCCTGGATGCCGGCTGTATTTTTACAGAAAATCGGGCAGAACCTCCCCATATATCGGAGGTCTCCCATATTAAAATAAACCTGTTACCTGTCCAAAAGGGGCCATCCCGGCCTCAAAATGCATATATTATCCTCAACAACAAATCAGATCATCTTACTGCACAATCCAGGGCAACGCAAGGCTAACAAACAATTCTCCACAGTCCTAACCACAGACCTCTACTGCCATGCCCCCGTCAAAGGCATGGACAGCCGCCAGTCGCCCCTCCTGTGATTTAGAGGAGGCACCGAGCGATCCTAGAGGACAATTCTAAGACATGACACATTCCCAAATACAGACGCAACAAAAAAGAAATGCCTCAATGCAATGTCATGCAGTGACATGAGAGTTCCACAATTTAAATGTCCATATTTATACAGTCATCCCAGAATTATAAAAAAAAAAAAATGGTCATCTATAGACCTCAGAATACAAATACATCACCAATACAAATTGCAGCGGAAATATACAATAATTCCTCAAGTCCAGGCCTGATCTCCCAAAGAAACTGAGCGTCCTAAAAGCGACACTCCTTGTCAAATACTATCTCTGAAACAAAAGGGAAATGAGGGGTGAGTACTCGGGAAAGAATACTCAGTGAGTGAGTGGGTCAATGCAATCGTCAAATATAGAGTGTGAAACTGGAGTGTCAAAACATAAGTATATAAATCATATTTCAAGTCATCATGCTCTTCATTTCAACAATATATCATTTCACGCATTTTCAAGTCAAATATGCATCCAAAGCACTGTCATTAAAATCATAGAGCTGCCAGCCGAAAATGTCCTGGCAGAGGTCTACCGCGACCTATGACAGGCGCACCGGGGGTGTTATATGCAATTTTATTTAAAGTGCTCTCTACCCCGGCGTTGGCGACGAACCTCGTCCAGGTGCTAGACTTGAAGAGGATATCCAATCCAAATCCAAATCCTCCCCCTTTCGGGTTCAACCTGGCTAGTACCGTGTAGATAATCAAATCACGACAACTCGTGGGATACCCCAGGCCTAGGCATATCCGGACGCCACCAAAGCGCCTCTCACGGTGTCCTTCGTAGCTACGGAACAATACATATCAAAGCTCTCAAAGCCAAAATCAATATCACATCAAAATGTGCCGAAGTCAGGTTCATAAACCAATGCAACATAGAGCATAAAATGGCACATTATACATTTCAACCACATGGATGCATAATTTCATAATTCAATACAGTTTTTGGACACTCCAACGGTTCACAAAAGTCAATTTTAAAACCAGTCAAAACATTTCCAACATACGACAAATCATGCTCATTATCAAAATGTTGTAAAACAGGATTTACATATTAAACAAAAGCATTGAAATAAATCCCACTCACAGTTTTGGGGAAGGTAGCGCACTCCCCAATAACACCAAAATACGCAAAACAAAGACGCCCCTCAATCGAATCACCAAAATAGCCAACCTACTCAATCATCACGATTTTCATCAGATTTCGACTATTGTCAGGATTTATCGTTCTTCTTAATTTCGTACGAACCCTAAATTCCTCAATTTATAAACAAATCAACTAATGCTACCTAATTTGACAAGGTTTATTCAAGGGTTGAAGAGATTTCATTTCTCTCACCTAGGATTCTTCGGATCTCGAATTTAGCTTTCGTTCGCCCGTTGGTTTGGTCTAAAACCTGAATGTTTCCAAATTTGAAACCATTGCGAACAATTTAAGTCCAATTACTAAAGAGATTCGAAACCCAAGTGCGAAAAATCGAAACTTAGAGTCATTTACCTTCGCAGAGGCTCACGGACTGCCACGGGCCGTCGCGGGCCGTGGGCCGCGGGCTGGCGGGCCTGGTGGGCCGGCGGGCCTGATGGGTCTGCGGCCTGGTGGGCCTGCGGCCTGGCAAGCCGGATCACGCGCTGGAGCGCGCTCGCGCTCGTGCTGGCGCTGGCTCACGCGCTGAAGCGCACTCGTAAGCTGGATCGTGCACTGCTCGCGCTGGGGGTCGCACGCTGGAGTGCTCGTGCTCGTGCTGGGGCGTGCTGAGGCGCGCTGGGGTCGCGCGCTGGGGATCGCGACTGCTCGCGCGCTGCTCGAGCGCTGATCGAGCGCTGTTCGCGCGCTGCCCACGCGCTGCTCGCGCGCTGCTCGCGGGCTGCTCGTGCGCTGCTCGCGGGTTGCTCGCGCGCTGCTCGCGGGCTGCTCGCGCTGGGCTGGCGCTGGGCTGGCGCTGGGCTGGCGCTGGGCTCGCGCTGGGCTGGCGCTGGGCTGGCGCTGGGCTCGCGCGCTGCTCGCGCTGGCTCGCGCTTGCTCGAGCTGGCTCGCGCTAGCTCGCGCGCTGTTGTGCGAAAGAGAGGAGCTGCAGCGGCGCTCGTGCAGAGAGGAGCTGCAGCGGCTCGCTCGCGGGAGGGAGGAAAGCTGCAGCGGCTGTGGGTGGCGCTGGTGGTGACCGGCGGTGCTGGCGGCGGCGGCGGCAGCAGGAGGGGAAGAGACACGGCGGCGGGGAGAAGGGAAAAGAGAGAAGAAAGAGGGAGAGAAGAAGAGGGAGAGAGAAGAGAGAAGAGAGGGGGAAAGAGAGAGAGAAAATTGGGCTTTAAGCCCTAATTTTTTTTTTTTTTTTTTTTTTTTTTTTTTTTTTTTTTTTAATTGGGTATTACAATCTTACCATGCATTATCTTATTTTAATAAAATGCATATGTCTGTAGTTTCTGTGTTTGGCTTCAACGCCAAACAAACAAGCGAGCAAAAATTGGAATATTTCCATAGTTGAGAGTTGCCTATCTGAAAAACCACTTGGATTCCAGTTTCAATTGTGTAACCTAGTGTGTTTATAGTAACTCTTTAATTTAGCATTACACACTTTAGGATTAATACATTTCTATTGTGTTTCCACAATAGGTTTTTGTCCCCGTCATTTTCAAAGAACATTGGTTTTGTTACGCTCTTCATCTAGACAAGCAAATCATATACCTCCTCAACTCAAGTTCTCACTTCAGATGCAGTGTAGATAACCAATTGCAAACTTTGATGGTAATTGCTTGATATATTTAAATATAAAATTTTGTTTAACTATAACTCATAATGTTTCTATTAATTTCTCTTATAGAATAATTGCATGGAGAGCAAATTCCATTAATAACTTAAGAGGTATGTTGCAGGAATCATTGTCATTACTATATTGATTCTCATCTTATGTTATCCTAATTCTCTTTATATGGTAATTATTAATGGTTTCAAATATGATTATTTCATGACGTTAATTTCTTAAGGGAAGAACATTTTCTCAAACTTCTAACATCATAACATAATGTAATCCATCTCGAGATCATGTCCATGATAGAGGAGATGCATAAAAAATCAACAAAGCCAAAGCCTGAACGAGGGCGACAGAAAATGTGAAAAGAATTTCACCTTATCCCTTGAGAAGTAAAACCAGTTGACTGTGATGTAGCAGAATTCCTGTAATGTACGATAACAATGTCATTCGAAACAATTTTTTAATTTATTAGAAATAATAATAATCTATATTAATAATCTTACTATAATGGATAAAATTCTTACCACCGTGCACAGTGTTACCCTGTATTACCACATGTTACTATAATGTATAATAACCATATAATTGTATATAGGGTTATAGTATTTCACTCAAATATATAATAATATTACTATACAAATTTCCCACCAGTTATCATAATCTTATCACCTTTTATCATAAACTTACTATTTGCTATCACAATTTTATCAATAGGTATCACAACTCCAATATATAATAATGTTACTCTATTTTACCACTTGTAGGTGGCAATTTAGTACCTGCGATTGCAAAATCACTCTACAATATTTCACTCCAATATATAATAATATTACCACACTATATTACCGTTATCGTAAACATACTATAAGTTATTACAAAATTACCGACTGTCACTGTGAACTTACTACCTATTATCGCAACGCATCATCTGTTATCCCAAATTATCCCCTATTGTTACAACTTACTACCGGTATCACAAATGGTTTGATATATTTACTCTTAAATTTTTAAACCATCTATAAAGACTATAAATGAATAAAGACTATAAATGAAACATATAGAGACTATTTTCAAATAATTCCTAAAAATTATCACATTTATCAACAAAAACTAATAACCGTTAAAATAATATATAACATTTACAAACGGTACAATATATAAGTTAGTATACTCATAGACTTATATAAATGGTATGATTCAGTAGATAATATAAATTACCCATATAGAATCTGTTTTTAAACTATTACTAAAGGTTGAAACATTTATTGATCAAAAATGACAACAATTAGAATTGTAGATAGCATTTACATACAGTACAATCTATGGGTTAGTATAGTTATAGCACTTATATAGATAGTATGATTCAACAGTGAGTAAAGAAAAACTATTTTCAAACCGTCACCAAATGCGACCATATTTATTGATGATAAGTGATAACTGTCTAAATATTAGATAGCATTTATAGATGGTAAAATATATCGATTAGCATAGATATAGAACTTCTACAAATAGTATGTTTAAGTAGATAGTAAATAAAAGTCATATAGAGACTGTTTTCAAACCGTCTCTAAAAACTGCTATATTTATTGACAATAAGTGATAACCTTCAAAATTGAACATAATTTTTAAAGACGGTGTAATATATGGATTAGTATAGATGTAGAACTTATGTATATGATATGATTAAGTAGACAGTATGGTTAAATAGATAGTTTTCAAATCATCCCTCTGCTATATTTACTAATTACAATTGATAATCGTTAAATTAAACATCACTTTTGTAGATAGTTGTACTATCTTTACTGACGGTAGATAACATTTCCTGATGGTTAATTTATGCCGTTGGAAAATATAACGATTTCGTCAAAAATGTCTCTATAGGGAAAAAACCGTTACTAAAAATTACTAACAATAAAAGTTAGGTCTATGGTTTTAATTTTGTAAGGGAGTGCAACCAACAATGTTTTAGATGTAATTATGTTGATGCAAAGAGAAGTAAGGGTGGATCCAAAACAACAAAACCCTTGTTGGGCTATTAATAGTTGTCATGTCCTTGTCCACTCAAAACCAATCTATGGCTTGAGAAAACCTTTGGTAGATATAAGATAGCAAGAGGGTGTAAGACCTGGAGGGTGAATATTTTGAAAAGATGGATCAAATACACAAATTTATTAATTACCCGAAAAATGACATAGATGAAGTACTTAGAGATCTAGCGGACTAGGAAAATAGGATGTTCAACATCTTGAATGGGTCCACCCTTCTTGTTTGTTATAATGAATTTGGAATAGGTAAGTGTTTCCGATCAAAGTAAAAACTTAGTTCACGAATGTCCATATTAATATGCATAAAAGGCAAGTCATCTCCATGAGATAGAAGACTTGTGATCACCACCATATTTAGCAATGTGGGACTCATCATTTTGAATAGGAAGACAAACCCATTGATGTTTGTAGAACAAAAAGAGATAAACCTTAATAGCAAAACCCACATTATGTTCGATTAGTGGTGGTTGAGAGTGATCAAATTGAAAATGCCCAACTGGCACCAAAGATCCTTTTTTTTTTTAATAATGCCTGATCCATCTACTTTAGATTGCCAAGCCCTAAAGTATCTGAGTAGTTATTGTCATGAGTCCAATCCTCTATATCAGTATTCTGACATTAATAGGACCAATAAAATTGTTTACCAGGGAGCAACCTTTGTATTATTCATTGGCAATTGAGCACAAAAGACAAGCATCTACCTTTATTTCGTCAGGAATTAGATTTCATGTCAGCAGATATGGTTCTTTAGGAAAGTCAGGGGAATCATTGGATGCAAATTGAGGAGACATGGTGACTTTGAAGAATTGTCATTTGCAAAAGGGAATATGAATGCCAGATAACATTAAAATCGTCTTTTTAAAGAAGCAACAATTATTGATATTTAGAAAGAAGGGATCATGGTCAGAGAATTATGGAAGATGTAAAGACTATTTGAGAATCAGAAGAATAAAAAAAGGCAATTGTCTAAGTGATGGCAACTATCTGGAAGCATTGATCCATGACCAAAATTATTTTAACAAGAGAAAAAATATATAGCGCATGGGAGCAAAAGTAACTACAAAGTGTTAAATATGAGATTTTGGAAAGTTAAACCTAATTATGTAATATGAGATTCCGTTTACCTATGCAACTCCTCAACCTTGAATGACATTCAATAGTTAAGGGTTGTGGGAGATATTGTGTTAACACCAAAAAATTCTTTTAGTCGCCAAAGCAGAATATTGTCCCAAATGAAAAAGGAAGCAGAGCAAAATACTCGACATATAGGTCAAAATGCTGAATGATGTTTAAGGGAATGGCTATCTTAGGGGTTTATTCTTGGTGTAGAAGCAGCCGTCATCAGTAAGAGGTGTAGGGATCTTGAATGGATATCACACGGATCATGGGCGATGGAAGGCCCGAGGTTTAGAAGAGGCCACTTTCAAAAAGATAATATTGGCATTCCTTAGTTGTTGACGAATGGATGTACTTGTTAAGAAAGTTAGCTGATATTAGCATGGTAAGAATTGAGCTTAAAAGCTTTACAAACATAACCATAAATATTTGCAAAACCACCACACTACAAAATAATATGGTTTTAGCCACGGATTTTCGCGACGAAAAAAATTCGTCGCTATTTTGCGATGAATTTAGCGACAAAAACTTTTTCGTCGCTAATTTGCCATAAAATTTGCAACGAAAAAGAAGTCATGGCTAAATTAGCGACGGACACATCATTCGTAGCTAAATTCGTCGCTAATTAGTGACGAAAAAATTTTCGTGACTAAATTCGTCGCTAATTGACGACAAAAAAATTTTTCGTTGCAAATTTCATCGCTAAATAAGTTTTTTATATATAATTAAATAAAATATTATTTAAATTAAAAAATTAATTTAACAACCACGGTTTAGCGACGGATTTCTAAATCCGTGGCTGATTCAGCGACGGATTTCGAATCCGTCGCTAAATAGGTTTTTTATATATAATTAAATAAAATATAATATTAATATAATATTTAAATTAAAAAATTAATTTAACAACCGAATTTAATTTAGCGACGGATTTCCAAATCCGTGGTTGATTTAGCGACGGATTCCAAATCCGTCGCTGAATAATTAGAATTTTGTTTTATTTTTTTTTTTATTTTAATAATTTCAGCGACGGATTCCAAATCCGTAGCTGAAATTTATCTTCTTTTAATTATAATTTTATTTTATTTTATTTTATTTTATTATTTTATATTAACAAATCATATTATTATTTTATAATATTTTAATTTACATTTTATTTTATTATATTATATTTCTTAATTCTTAAAAAAAACCATATATTTTATTTTATTTAAATTATATATATTTTTTAATTAATTTATTATTTTTTTTCTTTTTTTAGATAATTTTATTTTATTTGTATTATTTTATTTAATAATATAAATTTTTTTATTAAATATTTAATCTCGCGGGCGCCGGCCCGTGCCGCACGGGCGCCTGCCTGCCTAGGCGCCCGCGTGCCTAGGCGCCCAGGCAGGCGCGGGCGCCCGCGCGCCTGCTGGGGCGCGCCTGCCTGGGCGCGCCTGAGCAGGCAGGGGGCGTGCCACAAAAAATATAAATATACCTGTAGTTGGAGGGATTCGAACCTTCGACTTGGTCCTCAAAGACATGCTACCACTACCATTGCACCACGGGTGTTGTTGTGTGACTTACTTCCTCCGCTTTGTTTTCTATTCTCACTTTTGTTTTCCTTATCTCTATTTTTGGGTTTTTTTTTTCTTTCTACTCTCATTTCTTATATATAATAATTTTATTATAATATATAATAATTTTATTATAACGAATAAAAATATTTTATAATTAAATATATCGATTTTTTAAAATATTAATATATTATAATTTATTGATAATTATAATTTTATAGTTTTGAGATATTGTAATCCATTTTTAAATTATAAATTATGGATTAAAAAATTAAAATAAAAATGAAAAAAATAATAAGATAATAAGATAAAAAAAAAAGAAGAAATCAAAATATAATATAAACATATTTTTTAATTAATTTATTATTTTATTTTAAATTAGTATTTTATTATTTTTTATTTTATTAAAAATTATCATATTTATTATTTTTAATTAATATTATTTTAGGTGGGTGGTATAAATAAAAAAAGTTATTATATTTATTATTTTAAATTATTATTATATATTATTTTATTATCATTAGAAAAATTGGAAATAAAGATAATAAATAATAAAAAAAAATTTATATCATAATAATATTTTTGACTCGGTGGTTTACAGGTTGCATGCAGGAGTTCGGAAGAGTGCGGAGTTTGGAGTTCGAACCACGGTGGAGGCAAAAGGCATTTTCCAACAATTAAGAGTGGCTGCGCGGGGTGCTGGCTCAGGTGGCATGTGCTCGGGCGGGCGGGCTCGGGGTGCTGGCTTAGGTGGCACGTGCTCGGGCGGGTGGGCTCGGGTGAGAATTTCAGCAACGGATTCCAAATCTGTCACTGAATTTAGCGATGGATATTTTTTATTATTACAAATTTTTTTCCTCTAAATTAGTGACGGATTTTAGCGACAAAAATTATCTGTCGCTCGAATTTTAAATTTTCGTTGTTAAATTTAGCAACGAATTCTTTTTATGTCGCTAATTTAGCGACGGATAGTTTTTCGTCGCTAAAGTAGTGACGAATTTTAGCGACGAAAAATTATTTGTCGCTAAATTTAGCGACGGATTTCAATTTTCGTCGCTAAATTTAGCGACGGATTTTTAATTTTCGTCGCTAAATTTTTGTGACGTGTTATTAGCGACGAAAAATTTTTCGTCGCTAAATCCGTCTCTAATGTTTTTAGCGACGAATTTTTTTAAAATTTTCGTCACTAAATTTGTGACTAAAAGGCTATTTTTTTGTAGTGCCACTTCTTCCTAAAAAACTCTTTAATACTATATTTCACTTTATATCATTCTCTATTGACTTCGTGTCTTTGTTAAATTGTCTTCTTTTCTTTTCAAGTAATTATTACAATGTTTCACTTCTATTATTCTTTATTTATAAACCCTTTTGTTTATACATTTTGATTACATACCTCGAGCTTCCTTTAGTTAGCTAGTAGACTGGTATCTGATAAGCAAAGTCTGCTCTTTTCTACCAATCGCCTCATATAAAGGGGAATCATGAGTTCATACAGCCAAAACTATCACACCGATGATCCATCATCACTTGTGATATTTTTAAATATCATTTTGCTTTATTAATTTGAGACTATATGTCAAGGGTTGGCTATTAGGTAGTACATGTCAGGAAATCCTAATCCAATAAAAACCATCATCAATATATTTTCATACTATAAATCTCATGTTAAATCACCAAGAAGATATAAGAGAAAAGTAAAGAAAACATTCCCAAATCCATTGAAAACAATTCCATAATCAGATTCTTGGTTTAATCTTCCAAATTATACGAATCCCAAGCTTTCTCTATGTGTGAATGATGGAGAATCAAAAAGTGTTTTAATATAAGACACATTAATCTGGGGACCATAACCCCCTTAAATAATTGTTTGTGATTTTAAATTTTAAAATGACCCATTATCTTTTGGTATTTTTATTTTGACCAATTACAAAATAAAAATTACCATATGGTCTCTGCACTTTTAAAAGTTCCACACCCTTCAATATATATTAAAACCCTATAATAAATATACTATAACAAATCACTTTTATTAGGTTATAATTAAATGGCAGTTCAAATATATAATTATTTTAAATATTAACCCAACGTTGGATTAAAAAAATCCTACAATCTCCCACTTGTACTATATGTATAACTTTATAATTATGTATAATCGTATAAAATCAACTTTGTTGTCAATACTAAAATATATCTATAACAAATCTCATTCATCAATCATATCAACATAGAATCAAGGTAGCCTTCGTTACATTTATTGTAACTTGACTCATCAATGGTCACATATGCTAATATAACTGAATGACATGGATCATAATGTGGATGCACAGTATGGAAATTATATGTAATGTGATCTATAGTATATCTATTTCCAATTGATCTTCCTTAAACTATAGTGAAATCAATTATACTTCATATCAAAGTGTAATGAAAACTAACTCTTTATTTTTACAAAAAACAATCCTTATATACAATCGAAAATATCTATAAAATGAGTATAAGAAAATACAAATTTCCACTAAAACTATATATCCTCAAGTGACATGACACCCACATGAAAGTTTGAGTGGCACTCTCCTAGTAAGCGGATCCGCGATCATGGAGCTTGCGCCAAGATACTCTATAAACAACTGTCCAATTTGAATCCTTTCTTTAACAACAAGGAACTTGATATTTATATGCTTTGATTTTGTCGAGTTCCTGTTATTATTACAGTATAGGACTGCAAACTTATTGTCACAAAATAACTTAAGTGGTCGCTCAATATGATCCACTATGTGCAGTCCTGTGACAAAATTTCGCAATCACACCTCGTGATTGGATGTCACATAACATGGTGTAAACTCAACTACTATGGTAGAAAAGGCTATAAGTGACTGCTAAGCACTCTTCCAAGAGAAGGCACCTTCAGCAAGCACATAGATGTAACTCGAAATTGACTTCATGCTATCTTGGTATCCTGCAAAATCCGAGTAAATATACCCAATGATCTCAAACTAATTTGACCTCCGATACGTTAGCATATACCATTTTATTCTTTGTAAATATTGAATACCTATTTGACTGCTCTCCAATGATATATTCCTAGGATACTTAAATGTCTACCCAATATTCCTGTAATGTGAAATCTGAATATACGTTAGACTTTTCACTACTAACGCATAAGGAATCTTCTGCATTTCTCTTTGTTCACAATCATTTTTTGGGTACTGATTGAGACTAAATTTGTCTTCCTTTGCTATGGGGGCATCTCCTGGTTTACAATCCTACAAGCTATATCTTTGTAAAATCTTTTTGATATAGCTCTTTTATGATAATTCAAGATTTCTCCAAAAGCGATCTCGATGAATCTGGATTCTTAATACAAAAGAGGCACTACAAGGTCTTTCACTCAAAATTATTAACTAGAAATCTATTGGTTTCGTGCACTATACCTATATTATTACTCGCAAACAATATGTTATCGACATACAAAATTAGAAAAATATATTTACTCTTACAGAACTAATAGTAAACACAATCATCAACCAAATTAATCTCAAAATCAAATGAGATGATAACTTGATGAAATTTATAAGACCACTGTCGGGATGCTTGTTTGAGCTTATAAAGAGATTTCTTAAGTTTGCAAACCATTTTCTTTGAGTCTTCTTACCTAAAATTTTCTAGTTGCACCAAATAAATTGTTTCATCAATGTTGTCATTGAGAAACGCTGACTTCACATTCATATGGTGTAACTCAAAATTAAAATGTTCACTAATGTCATTATAATTCTTAAAGAGTCTTTTAAAGAAATCGAATGGAAAGTTTCTTTATAATCGATATTTTCTTTCTATGTGAGACCTTTTGCAACAAGACAAACCTTATATCTCTCCATATTGCCCTTCGAATCCTTTTTGGTTTTAAATATCCATTTACAACCAATGGGTTTCATACCTACATGCAATGGGATGAGATCTCATACGTCATTGTTCTTTATAAACTTTATCTCCTCATTCATGACATTTATCCACTTTTGAGAGTTAGAACTTTCAATGGTCTGACAGAAGTTGATTAGATCATCTTCCCTCATTCCAATGTCTACCTCATGTTTTTTAAGAAATACAATATAATCATTTGGAATTACATTTCTTCTTTCTCTAGTGAATCTCCTTAAATGGTATAAGTTCTGGAGATGGTTTAGTTTGTTCTTCAGATTGTTTTTGTGGAATAATTTCTTGATCAAAGGCTTCTCCAATATTGTCCTAATCTATTGTGTTTTGGACACTATCAAGTAAATCTTGAATAGGAACTAAGACACATGTGGGAATATCTATATATTCCTCTTCAAAGTCAATATTCCTCACTAAATCTCCTCTTGCAAACTCAACATTCTCAAAGAATAGAGTATTTTCTGATTCAAATATAACCTTATTTGGGGGATCATAAAATTTATACCCCTTAAATCTTTCAGAATACCCTATAAAATAGCAACTCATTGTCTTGGAGTCCAGTTTCCTTTCATTAGGCCAACAAGGTCTAGCCCCAACTAGACAACCCCAAATGTGGAAATGTTTTAAACTAGGATGTCTTCTAGGCTAGAGCTTGTAGAGGGTTTTGGTAGTTGTTTTAGTGGGAACCCTATTCAAGATATATGTTGCAATTTTGAGTGTTTTTCCCCATAGTGACTTAGATAAGGTTAAATTAGCAATCGTACTTTTTACTATATCCTGAAAAGTTCTGTTTTGTCTTTCAACAATATCATTCATGAGTAGAGAGCCAAGCATAGTATACTGTATGACAATACCACATTCCTCTAAGAAAAGAGCAAATAGTCCAGGATATTGTTCATCTGATCTATTTTTTTATCATAGTACTCTCCACCACGATCAGATCTAAGACTTTTAATTGCTGAGTTGGTTCTCAACTTCAGTTTTATAAATTTTGAATATGTCTAGAGACTAGAATTTTTCGTAAGGAGATATATGTAGTTATATTGAGAATACTTGTCTATGAACGTGATAAAATATCATTGACCATTCCATGAAACGAAAGAGAATAGCCCACAGATATCCATATGAATCAATTCTAAAACAACTAAAGACCTATTGGATTCAAATTTTCTTTTGTTGGTTTGTTTACCCTTTACACAATTTACACAAACATTGAAGTCCATGAAATATAGGGTATCAAGAATCCTTCTAACACAAGTCTCTCTATTCTCTTTCTAGAGATATGACCTAATCTTTTGTGCTATAATGAAGAAGAATTCTCATTTTTTAATTTACACTTTGCATTTCGAGTACTAGTTTGCAGAAATTCATTAAAAGAAGTCACGGTATTAAATAGATAAAAATTATTGGATCTTGATAAAAAAGCTGAACCCGTCAATTTTGAATCAAGAAACAAACTTACTATTCCATATCTGAAAGAACAAGTGAAACTAAATTTGTTCAATACAGAAATAAAAATCAAATTGCGTCTAAAACATGTACTACAAATGTTTCATGAAGATCCAAATACAATCTAGTTCTTAACAATAATCTGAATTTGTCGATAACTTCAACTAGAACTTTATTATCGTTGCTCACATAGATGTATCTTTCACCATCAATTGGTTGTTGATAATTTAGACAACTCTACATGGATACACTGATGTGAGTAATAGCTACGGAAGTTAGCCACCAAGTGTGTTCCGATACTGAAATTAAATTAATTTCAGAACAAACCAAACTAAGGTACATACCTTTGTTAGCACGCCAAGCATGGTAGTTGATTTATTCTTTCTTTTTGTACCTTTCAACACCATAAAAGAAGCAACCCTTCTTTCTCAATTCATTCTATGCCTTTTGTTACTTCTTTTGTGATATCATACATGCGTATCTTTATCTAGCTTCCTTTTCTTTCCCTTCCTTTTATCCTTAGTGGTCAAGTGTGCACTTTCTGTCCTGTCTCGCTTTAACCTTTTCTCTTCCTAAATACAGTGCGAAACAAGCTCATTCAGAGACCTATTCTTTTTTTGACAGTTGTAGCTCACTTTGAACTAATTGTACTATGTAGGAAGATATATGAGAAGCAAATGCACTAGAAGTCCTCGAAGAGTTCGAGCCTAAGAGCTTTCAACTTCGAAGCAAAATGAGACACATCTCAATGATATACTCCATGATATTTTCTTGACCTTTATACCGCATCGAGATTAGTTTTGTCAAATGCGTACCAATTTCAACTTTTTCATTCTTAACAAAAATGTTTCTTAATATCTGCAAGGAAAGTTTTAGTTGTCATGATAGAATCAGATATCATGCCTCTAAACGTCTCTGGGATGGATCGTTTCATTATCATCAGATACATACGATCTGATCTCTCTCACCTTTCCATCTCCTTTTTTTCTTCTAAGGTACGTGGGGGAGGATCGGTCCTTAATAGAAAGTCCAAATCCATGACTCTAGAACTATAAGTAGATTCTCTTACCATGATTTGAAATTTAAGTCATTCAACATAGGAATTGAACTAGGTTGGTATTGATATCTGCAGAAATAGAAGGTAAAGCTGAACAAAAAAAATAAAAAATATGCTCATAACAATCTAAAATAATTAATTAATAATTCAAATAAATATAAATTTTATCATAAGATACTAACAACTCCATTAATATTTTATTTTTGAATAAAATAATTAACTTGTAAATGTACTCTGATGCAGCAATCAAACACTGATAAGAAATTAACATTCCAAATTGTAAACCTTTTTTTGGGCTGATTCACAATTTATACAAAACTAAATAATTATTATGTATTTATTGCTATAAATGCACATACAATTCTGTTAGAACACTAACTTTACTTTGAGCTGCTCAATATTTACATAAGTTGTATTTGTATATTCTTTTATATTTTAAAAAAATTTCACAAGAGAGTTCATTTTAGTGAGATATTATTTCAATTATAATATTTCAATATATATACTTATCAAACATTTGAATTAAAAATTACATGTCAAATATAATATTTCAAAATGTTTCAGCACTTTTTTTGGTTTAACACCCTTTAATATATATTAAAACCCTATAATAAATATATTTTAATAGATCATTTTTATTAGATCATACTTAAATTATAATTCAATATATAATTATTTTATATATCAGTTCAACTTTAAATTAAAAAAACCAACAATATGCATTTTCCAAAGATTGCATTATTTTTTGTTTGCTTATGGGATAATATGTTACTACTTATTGACGTTATTATTGCCTACGTAAATAATATATTAGAGAAATTTTTTGTAATTGAAAAACAATCATAAGTTGTCAATTATATGTAGAAAAGGTAAAAATTGTAAATTGACTTAACTTTTTGTCTTGAGACTTCTGTTTTAGTGACCTCTCCTCAAAACAAAAAAATAAAAGTCAATTAACTCTATAAGTAGATAGAGGTAGATTATATTTGGTTAATGGTCAAAAAAAAAAAAAAAAAAGAAAAGACACACAAAATCAGTCCCGATAGTTCTAGACAAGGCCAAGTTGCCTTAACTCACATGTCAGTGTACGTGTTGACAGATGTCGGAGTTGGATAATGTCCATCACAGATTTTGTACTCTCTGAGAGTTTGAAACTATTTTTTAGATAGTTTGAAGATTAAAAGTAAGAGATTTATACGAAATTAATCTGGTAAAACAAAACTTAAAATGATTTAACGATTTAAAAAAATTTCGTATATAATCTTTATTTATCTCGAATTGAACCTGTGATAGGCTATGTACTGAGTTGAACCCCTCGACATGGGTTATATCACATTTTAAAGATGGAACATACCCCATGACTCCCGTGGCGGTGGAGGAGGGAGGGAGAGGACTCCCGTGACTGTGGGGCGGTAGTGGGGAGAGAGGGAGAGCGAGGCTCCCGCGACAGTGGGGAGGGAGGGAGAGGCTCCTTTGGTAGTGGGAGAGGGAGGAGTGTCGCCAGAAGAGAGAGAGAGGAGTGCTGCGGAGGGAAGGAGTGCCACAGGGGAAGAGAGAGAGAGGAGCGCAGCGTCACGGGGGGAGAAAGGGAGAGCGTAGCGCCGCGAGGGAGGGAGAGAGGAGCACAGCGCTGTGGGGAGAAGGAGAGTGCAACACTGCGGGGGGAGAGAGGGAGAGCGTAACGCATACGGGCAGGAGAGAGGGAGAGCACAACGTTGCGGGTGGAGGAGTGCAGCGCCGGGGACAGGAGAGAGGGAGAGCACAGCACCAAGGGCGCCGTAGTGTCGCGTCTTGGAGACGCGACACATGTGATGTTGTCACGTGACCATATCGCGGGTTCAACTCGCGACATAGTTTATCATGATCTCAACTCGTGACAAATTGAGTTATATACGGAATTTTTTTGAATTGAAAGTCATTTTAAAAAATTTTTATTTTTATTGGATTAATTCCGTACAAAACTCTAAAAATTATGTTTGGAACTAAAAATGGTCTCTAACCTCTCAAAACTTAAAATAAAAGTCAATTAATTCTATAAGTGGATGGTGGAATACATTGGATATCTTCATCCTTCTGTAAGAGAGAATTTTTAGGTTAGAAAGAATAGATCCTACACAGAGAAATTGTCATGACAGAAGAGAGAAAATCAAAACCACTTAAGTTTGGCGGGAGTTATTTTTATTTTTATTTTTTTGTAGATTATCATTGAAAAGAGAAGAAAAAGGAATAAAATCGTCATGTGCAAGACAATAAGGGGTTTAGATTTGGTTTCGCTAAAGATCAAGAGAATAGGTCAAGTTTTGTTTGTAACAAACGTTAAGATATATATACAAAAGAAACTCATTTTTTTGGGCTGTGAATGACAACAATAAAATTATTGTCAAAAAATACAAATATTAAGAGAGAAAATTGAGTTTCTTAAATACAAATACAAATATAAATACAATATTATGCGGGACAAGAGAACCGAGTAATTATAACGATGTGCTATTGGGGTATATTTTTGCATAAATTTAAATGTGAGCCATTTGGGTATATTTTTGAATTTTTATTTAAAAGAATTATATAGAAAAATAACAAAATAAATTTCACATGTGAAGAGGAGTTTTTTTTCTAGGATGTTCTATCATCTTATGGTATTAATATTACATATTAATCATCAAGGATCATTATTTTTAAAAAAAGATAAGAGTGACGTAATCCACGGGAAATCCAATGAGTAATGACCATGGGTCAAAGCTGAATGGTAGGAAAAATTCTTGTCAATTTAGGTTGCCGTTTTTGGCTCGGGTCGAAATTCAAAAGAATATGTTTAACCCGGTATTTTTAAATTCGAATTAATAAATTATCCAATCAATTTATTTACGAGTCGAATAATATCATAATTATGTCACATATATATAATATATATATATTATATATTTCAAAATAAAATGTAGTCTATATATTTATATGAAAAAAATAAATTTATTCCATCAATAATATATAAGTACTAGAATATGTTATCAAATAAAATTTTGAAATAATCAGTCATATTATCTTAGAATTTTATCGATTTGATATTGAAATACGAGAAGATGTCATCAAATTAAAATTAAATTTATTTTTTATTTTTGAGATTGTTTGAACAATTTATTGATTTTATTAGTTTTGAGGTTTTAAACAGTTTTTACTTATTTTAATTTCATTTGATTTAATAATAAAAATCTTTTTGATTCAACCAATCGAATTTATCGGTTTGGTTTGCTTCGGTTGGGTTTTAAAAACACCGGTTCAACGCGAAACCTGTATTAGGCTTTTTCATCCGAGCTCCACTTTGACCACCACTCACATGCGGTGCAGACAAAAGTGAAGATTGAAGTAGAATGAGCGAGACTGAGAGGAGAGATGGAGACGCAATGGAAGAGGAAGAGGAAGAGGAGTATCATCGACGATACACCCACACCAAACTTTAAGAAGCCCTCGAAATCCAGTCTCTAAGGCGTATTATCAGTGCCTATCTCAAGTACTCTCTCTCTCTTCTCTCTCTACACAACCCCAACATTCATAGTTAAAATTAGAATTGGGATTTTTGTATCTAATGTAATGTGGGTTGCCCTTGTTTGATATTCTTGTAAATTGTAATTGTAGCTACGCGGATGCGGCAGAGGAGGATGTCAGGAGGTACGAAAGATCCTTTCAAAAACTTCCTCCATCACACTAGGTATGCTATATAATTCTATATCTTCTTTTTCCCAACCCATTTCTCTTCTTCTTCTTCTTCTTCTGTTATGGCATTCTTCTCCACAATTGTCCTGTGCAAAGTGTAGCAAGTCCTGTAGCTACAGGGCATATTCCCTCTTACTCGTGAGGATCATCTCTTCTAACTGCATTCTCCATTTGAATCTTATTGGAAGAGTATTCCATTTCTTGACTAGTTATTATGTCTCTAAAGTCTTCATATTAGAATTTCTGTCATGCTCTGTAATCATCTCTAGGTGATTGAACTTGACCCACAAGTGATAGATAATTAATGTGTTCGCCAGAGTGGATCAGGTTGCAGGACCATATCATATAATCCTCTCCTTGGAAAACTTTTACTCACCCATCATCTTTTGTTTATTGAAGTTTGGGAAGATGCTTTAATAGTAAATGCTTATTGCTAAATTCATTAAAATTTTAATGTAAAAACATGGATAGTTTGGAGCTGCTTGTCTTATAGAACGCACACAATACCAGATTAAGCAATAAGAGGAGTATCTGATTGGCATACCTTGGGTTGTTCTAAACTTTTCATGTTAGAAAGGTGGTCTTTGAACCAGAAGTGAACTAATTAATTGCAAAAAGAACATCCTCATAATTGGAGTAAGGTTATCAATCGGTTTGCTGAATGTATAACAAACCTTGGATTATCTTTTTTTTTTTTTTAATTTGGGCACCAGAGGTGTTAACAGCATTTAGTTTATAGGGTGTGGCTAAGGTAGATGAGGGAACTGGCAAGGATAAATAGGATTTAAACAAATACATCAGCCTATCTCAGTGAATTTAGGGGTTCCCATGTCATGACATGTTCTGGGTAATATGTGGTGGCAATTGGAGATAAAATGAGATAAAGTAGAATAAGATGATTGGTCACATACATAATTGCGCGTGCCCACAGCCCTGCCCGTGCGTGTGAGTTGATGCCCAGGAGGAATTTTTAGCATATGGATTGACACTGCCCAAAGAGCTATGGTGATCTCTGTAAAAATTCTACGTGGTGTAATGAAATCGTTTTTCTAATTTTTAACTTTGTTGTTGATATGACATTAAATAGATCAGGAAAAAGAATTCATACAGCTCCCCTAACTAGTGTGGGACTTAAAAAGTGAGTTGTTTTTGGAGTTGGACTTGTCAAATTTTCCATTCAGAATGAGCATAACTAAATTTGCTAGAACTCTGTTTACTTGTGAAAATATGCTGGTACATATAATCTACCCATGAGTGTCTCTGGTTGTCACCATGCTTTGCTGCAATAAATAAATTGTGTTTTGGGGGGGGGGGAGAGATAGGATTGTGGTGATTTGGCTTTTGATTTAATGTGTAGATCCCAGTTCATCTGGAATCTGATTATTCATTGGATTGAGAGAAGTGTTTGGTTGGGTAAAAGATGCTTGTTGAAGGAGGCTAAGTTGTTGTTTGCCCTTTTTTTCCAGAACTTTGTGGAGTTTACCTACACCTTCCATAACTCAATGGTGACTAATTGTCATTCAATACTTATTTTTTGAGCAAGCCTAGACATTAAATACTTAATTGTTTCTTTTTTCTTTTGGGGGGTCTTGGAGAGGAAGATAAATATCATTTGGCTAATTGGAGTGTGGTGTGCAATCCTAAGGGCTGTGCCAGATATTTTCATCTTCAATATTGTGTAACAAATGGTCGTGGTGCTTCCAGAGTGAGGAAGAATACTTCTGGCATAGGATTTTTAGTGCGAGTGTACGAGTGGATGAGGATGTTGGTGGAGGGTGTTAAAGGCCCCTGTGGATGTTGGTTTTTTTCAACTTGCAGAACCAATACTATGCTGCATTTTGGACGATGAGAAAGAAAACATGACAAAGGTGAACTGCTTGATGTACAACAAAACATTCTTTTGTCATATATAGCAAACCATAAATTTTCCATTGTTGCTGAAGTTTGTTTTGCAATGATGAATGAGTGCTTACTGTGACTCTTCAAGTGTTGAAGAAAACTGAGTTGGAGTTTTGCATATCCTATGAGAAGTATGAAACTGTTGGTACATTTTTCTGTGTTCAATAATTGATCAATAGTTTTGCATTTTTCTAGTGATGCTAGAATAATGCATTCCGGATGTCTCTGGTAATTAGTCATATAAATCAGAGGTTCCCTGGCTTATTAAGAGTGTTGTCTCACCTGTTGCATGACTACTGCCAGCACGTCGAACATGTTTCCTGCATAATTTGTGCCCAACTTGTTATTTATTTATTTATTTATTATTTTCTTGGCGTTTAATTGATGCTGTGTGGACTATTCTGTGTCGCATGTTGTGTCGATTGGTCAAATTGGCTTTTCTATACTAAAAAAGCATATGGAACGAATTATGCATTACTCCTAACTGCTAAAAGACGTCTGGTCTGGTCATCATATACGAATTTCCTACACATCCAATAGTTCTGAAGTGGAGTCCTACTAACTAAACAAAGACAATTTTTTTTTTTTTTAAATTTAAAAGGAAGTCTGGAAGCATACTTCCAGGAATTCGTCTTCTCCTTTCTTTAGTGAAATGAAGGCAAGCATCTGGAAAGGCCTCTGGATTGAGGTGAGGCTTAACCACTCGCTGTTGTGATGGATTCAAACTAATGAACAGAAATTTCTGCCTCTCGAAAGGAGGAGGGAATTGAGCAATAGTAGAATGAGTAGGGGGATAGATGAACTCCACACTTGTGGACTACACCCCAACACACATACGCAGGGAACACATACATGTGCAGGGAGAAACAAAGGTGCGTGTATAAATTCAAATGCAGATAATGAACTATGTTTTCTGCCTGATATTACAGACTTAAAAGTTATACCAACATTTTAAGAGACTAATGTCCTCAAAGAGATAATCTAGTGGTCATATCCTCTCCCTCAATCTCAACTTGGTGATTCTGGATTCAAATCTCTTAGTAACAAAAAAAGCATCGGCAGATGTTTCCCAAGTGATCTCATGAGGGCATGAGGGGTTTACCAAAAGATCATTTAGTGTTGAATTTTAAATCTCAATGGATGCGGGCATCCTATGACTTCATATCCTTCATAAATATAGATTTGGAGGGGGGGGAGTTGAATCCTTACAGGGGAGGTACTGATACGGCGACATACAACAATTGTCTCCATGGGTTTCTTCAACACTCAAAAATAGTTACCTCTTAGAACTTTTTTTTTGGGGGGGGGGGGAGCTATATCACTTTAAAATCTCGCAGCAATTTACATAAACAAATCTAAAAGATTAAAGCCTTTTTAAGCGACATTGAAAGAACTTGCAGTGCTCTCAATGAACCTTCTTGCTCCCTTAAACCATCTCTTGTCTCCAGCTTGGGCCTTGCAAATATAAAGCTTGCCATTGGAGACGGTGGCTGTGATCAGTTGATGCTTCCCACCCTCATCTCCATCAGCAGTCCTTGTCAACACAGACACGAAGTAGTATGGCTTCCCACTCACCACTGCGGTGGATGCCTCCAATATGTTTGCTGTTGCCACAGCGTCGGGGTCAAAACCACCCTGATCAAAACATATAGTTAACATTCCATTAGTGCCTTAGAACTATTTCCCTTTCGATGCTTTCACCTGTATAGTGATAAATCTATTAACCAAAGCTTGATAACTCATAAATCACGTTTGTTATAGGTGGATCCAAAATCTCTTGCCTATAGAGCTGCATTTCTTACATCCCAACTCAATAACAAGTTTGCTATTGTTCATGAACACTTTTGATCATGATTTAACAATTTTCATTGCTTATAATATAGTTTATAGCATAGTTATTAATCGAGTGATTAAAATTGTGTGAAACAGTAATGAAAAATTGGTATGCTACTTTCGACATTTTTGTTACAATTTGGATTCAACCTAATCATATTTTGGAGAAAAAGAATGAGTGGAAGGTAAATTGTCACCTCAGCATCGGTCCTTCCAGCGTAGACTTGCTTCCCAAGCAAAAAGTCAACCTGCACATATTAGAAGTATGTTATGTTGTGAAGTGATTCATCATAGAGAGAGAGAGAGAGAGAGAGAGAGAGAGAGAGGTTTTCTTTTCTTTTCTTTTTCTTTTTTTGTCTCTGTTTGGGGGGGGGGAGGTGTTTACCTTAGCAAGGAATTCTTCAGGGGTACCATAGTCGGTGATAGATTTCTTGTCGGTAGGAGTAATAATAACAGTGACATTGCTGTTGGAATCAAAGTTGTCCTCATACCTTAGAACCTGACCTGGGTACTCTACCTCTTTGCTTGGGTTCCATTTTGATGGTATCGATAGCTTGAATCCATCTCCATTGTATGGTAAGAAGTCTGTGTTTGTCTTTGGCTTCCCAAATATATTTGCTGCCATGCAATCCAACCCCAATTCAATTTTTGTCCAAGCCCATTAATATTTTAATCTTAATCTTAATTTTTTGATCATATAATAACGGGTTGCGTAAAGAATTATATATTATATTATACCTGCTTCACCGTAGGCAGCATCAGCTGGGGAGACTTTGGAGCCAATGGCAACCGTACCAATGAGGACTGTGAGAGCCAAACGGCGAGACATGGCTGCATCACCATTTTCACTTAATGATTCCTTCTGTGCCCGAATAACCAGCTGGGTGGTCGGCTTGATATTTGCCACGTGGCGTTGGGATGAGGATCTAGCAGTTGCTAGGGTGGTTGAGAGTGCACGGTGGTGCAGAAAGCATGCTGTGGAAGCCATTTTTCCTTAAAAAACAATTTTGCTTTCTTTGTTGAGATGAAGAGAGAGGATAATGATATGATAGGGAAGGAGGAAATGGATGAGAGAGAGAGAGAGAGAGAGTGGTGTGGGATGGGATGGGGAGTGTTGCTTTCTTTTGGTTTTGTGAAGGGAAATGACTTGGTTTTGGATTGGGAGATGAGATTTTTAATGTTGGATAAGGTTTTCTGGGTTGTCATCGGTGCCACGTCGGAATATATCGGACATTTTTTGTGCTTTGGGATTGATATATGTTGGGTAACATGATGTACCAAAAAGAATTCATTTTACTTCTAAATGTATACCATCCAATAAATGCAGAAATTTGACTTAATAAATTCAATATTTTTGGATTGTTGACTTAGAACAGAAAAGTTAATAAATTAGAAAATAAATAAGTTTTATGTTATAAAAGTTTATTTTACATGTTTTTTTTTTTTAATTAGGAAACTTGTGAATTTAAAATTATATAATAAGAATAATCGTTGTCCATACAATCTCTAAAGGGCCTCTGTCTGTACAATATGAGATAATTGTGCTAGAGCTAAAAATAGCTTATTAAAAAAAGCTACACATATATAGAATGATTAGACTATGATTATTTATATTTTCGTTACATGGTTTTGATAATAATTAACACATCTATTATATTAGATTTTGAAAACTACTTTTTATTTTTGCAAAATTTGAAAACTTTTATGATCTTTATGGAGAGTGAGACTTGTTTGTAAAATCTATGATTTCTAAATTTTCTACGAACATATAATTTTATATTCTGATGTATTGGTTATTGTTTTGCTTCCCTTAGTATGTGTTTACGTGATCTTAAAACAATGGTATTGCACCAACTGTTTGATTGGTTCAGTAAGAAAAAAGACGTTGAGATCATTTAATTATATTCGGGTTTGACTCGATATAATAATAAAAAAATTATGTTAGGAGATCCCTCTAAAAACAGACTTGATAACGAGTCGATCCAGATTAATCAGATGTAAAATCTTAGATACCAGGCGGTGCTCAGATTAAAAAAAAAAAAAAGAAGGGTATTGTGCCCTGCCTGATGCGTCCAAAAAGTAAAATACATTTGGTAAAATAATTATGAGAGAAAAGAAAATTTGAGTAAAAAAATGGAAAAGACATGGTATGGTGGTTATGGAAGGATTGTTGGGTGCTTTACTTTTCTAAAGAAAAAAAAGGATTGCTTCATTTTCTCCCTTACTATTGGACCAGGTGGAGTACACCGCGCAACATGCAGTGAAGAGTTAAAATTTAGTTATAAAAGATGGTGATGCGCCTGGTGTTAAAACTTGTACTCGTATGTGTTTAAATAAAATATACAAGTAGGCCACATTAGCCTAGCTCAGCTCAGCAATAGGCAATCAGCTTCCATCAATCGGATGACCATGAAAATGGTATGTTCAGTTAATAATAATTATAAACTATTATCATTCCATCTTATTTTGACCTTAAAAGAAAAATGACTTTTTCCATCTCTATTGACAGGCTTAAAAGAAAATTGTACCCCTCTTTTTATCCTCTCTTTATTCTAAAATTCAATCTTATTTTTTGGACAACAAAGAAATCTGAAAAATATCATATCTAAACCCTTGTGAATGTGAACCAATATTTTCTTTATGAACAATGCCCAAACATACATACATATTTTCACCGGTGCAAGAAGTAAATAAAAAACATAAAAAATAAAAACGTGGTGATTGGGGAAATACTTCCAAAAAAACTTGGATCACATGAGTCCAACTAAAGCAAAATAGGCCAGATTCCATGCAAAGAGGAGTCCTGTTTATTTATTTACTTCATTTGTTCTATTTTTTTTGTTACACAGAGATTCGAATATAGGATCATCAGATTGGGAGAGGTGGTTTGTGACCACTAAACTATCCTCTTGGAGATTTCATTTGCTCTATTAGCAAGAGGAACAGATTGGTTCACAACTTTAGTCGATTAAAGCTATGCACTTTATATATTACATATGTTACACCATAAATATATATCTATATATTATACCCAAAAAGTAAAATTTTATAATAAAATTATCATTTGCATATACTTGTATTTTTTAAAATAATTATGTGTATTACATAATATTATAATATGATATTGTTAAATATATTTTTTTAAATATTTGTAAAATATTTTTTACTTAGTATTTTTATAATTATAAATCTAATAATATTATAATATTATAGTATAAAATCATCTATATATAATATATATTTATAGTATTTTTTGTATAATTGTAAAATTTTATAATAAAATTATCATTATAATAAGTAATTTTTTAAATATTTTTTAACTTAATATTTTTATAATAATAATTTTCATAGTATTATAATATTATAGTATTTTTACTATACACATTATTTATTTCAAATATTTTTTATTTTTAGTATAATCATAAATTTTTAAAAAATATATCAAAAAAATTTGAAATAAATAATATATATTAAAAATACTATAATATTATACTACTATAAATTTTATAATTATAGAAATATTAAGTAAAAAAAATTGAAAATATTTTTTATTAAAAAATTAAAACCATCATATAATAATACGATGCAAAATAAATAATAATTTAATTAAAAAATTTTATGATTATATTAAAAATATCAAAATATTTGTATAATTTTGTCATGGAAAATATTTTTTGAATAAAAATAAAAATATTAAAATATCATAATATTAATATTATAAGAAAAAGTATATTATTGAACTTAAAAAAAAACCCAAAGCATTATTAAGGCAGTCCTGCGTCGATGAAGGGTATGACATTCGTCAATCAAGGTTGGCACTTTGGTCGAGGATGACCGGTACTTTCATCAACTAAGGGTGCAACCTTTGTTGATGAAACCCGTACTTTTGTCGACTAAAGGTGCAATTTTAGAGGATAAAACCTGGGTTTTTATCGACCATGAAAGTTGAGTCTTAATCTTGAGTCACGCTTGCTTTTGGATCTAAGGGTGTGATATTTTATTAAAGAAAAAATAAAATTTTTTTTTCATAACTTCTATATAACATTATTAAATTTATTATGCCCAAAACCAAAACAGACTTGAACATCTTTTTTTAGGTTAAGATATCCAAATAAATTAATACTTATATCATCAAGCCGAATGCTAGTTTTTTTAATATTTATTTATTTTTTGTTATAAGATATAGTTTGATAATATTTTATTATAATTGAAAATGTACTTGGTTATCTATATAGCATTATATATGTTATAAAAAAAATGAGATAGAATTTGACTACAGTGGCGGTGCTATTTTCTGTATTGTTCTTGAAATGCATTATTGTGTACGGCAACCAATCCATGAACCTGTGAACAAGTACATGTGATTATCTGTTATTTTTGTTTTGTTTTCTGCTGGTTAGCAAATCTAGCAGATATGCAATGGAGTCATACTGGATCCATAGTCTGATGTAAGAGAGTTCAGAGAGTGTGACTTTGTAATTAGAAATAATAAACAAGAACAACTCTTTTAATGCAACATAAGTTTAGATGATTATTTTCGAACTCAAGACAATATGATGGTATTAGCTTAAACATGTATCGGTTGTTATATTGTAACAAAATTTTCAAATTTGATTAGTAATTCTTTGGAAAACTAATTGTTGTTTTTTGGAAGATAAATGGATCAGTTTAGAGATAAACCTCTTGTATATCAAAAAGAAAACGGTAAACGCTTAGGAAACGACTTATTGTTCTGTCAAATTAAAATTATCAGAGTCAAGTTATTTCGACAATAGTTGTCACCTAACCTATCCACTTTTCTCATAAGGACTTATAACGAAGTATTATAAAATGGATCAAAAAAGAACAACTCTCACCTAAGTGGATCAACCCATCTGAACTTTAATCTCAATATCAATCTCGGTTCAAATAAAGAAAAATTATCTTGTCAATTTACTATGGTGGGTAGTAGTTCAGGGTTCTACTGTCAAGATTTTTCATCAAAACACTACAGTAAGTCCTTTAATCAAAATTTTCTTTTCAAATCTATTATCAATGGTGCAATCATCGATCGGGAATTTCATGAATTTGTTAACTTTCCATCTGGAGATCATCTAAAAAGAATATGTCCCAAAAATCTTTTTTTTTTTCCAACGAATCCATATTATAATAGATTGGTGATATTGTTTTACAAAAACATAGAAACATATAAAGGGAGCAAGGAAGAGAGGGAAAAAAATGCTATCACGATACAAAGCCACATATATAGATGCATGTTTAAGAGTTATCTTGGAGGTAAAGAAATTATGAGTTATAAAGAAGGGATCCACTATTCTCAGTGCGAAGAATTTTAAATACTCATCCCATAGAAGATGTTAGGACAGTTTTTAAGAACCCTCAACTTAGAACGGTTAAATATAAGGTTGCAGCCCTTGACATGCATGAAGCATTACTCCATCACATAATCGTGTATTATCTGAGACCTAGAACGTATAAAACGAACATAATAGAAGATTATTGGCTGATGGTTTGCTTGATGCAAAATAAAAATCCAGCCTTTCACTATTTAATTCCTTTACATATGATGGAAATCAAAAAATTGAGAGAAGAAAGTCTTCCATATGTTCCTTTGATTTCAAATTTCATTGTGAGCCATGTAGTGAATGTGTTTGGACAAATAGCAGCCGAACTTAATCTTAACTTTGGCATCAGAGGACCCTCTGTATATATAAACTTTCAAAATCTTGAAACAGCTTCAGTTTCCCCATCTTTATTTTTACAAATTTCTTATCAATCATCGAATTTAGTCCTTTCGCAAATGGATCCCACAGATGAGGCAGATGAAGATTTACAATAGGAATTTGTTCAAATTTATAATGGCCTATCTCGTCTAGAAAAAAGAGTTGCAAAGATGGAAGAAAAGTTCAATATATTCGATGATAGAAATTCTACAAACATGAAGTAGCAATATATGACCAGCTACACCGATGGAACTATCTTTGTGCTTTTCTTTGAAAATCCTTTTCGGTTTTGAGAATTTATGGTTATTCAATTCAATTTGTTTAAACAAACTTAAAAGTGTTTGAGTAATTAAGTTTCTATTTTGTTTGGTTAGTTCAAATAATCTCTAAAGTGAACTGTTTGTGTAGTTAAGTTTTTTATTGTACTTGGTGAGTTCGATGACTATGTGATGTATTTTGTAATATTATGTTTGTGATTATAATGTTTTTATCATGTTTATTGAGTACATTAACATTCTATAGATAGATAAATAATGAATATATTGTTGATAGCACACACGAAAAGTTAAATATCATAAATTGAGTGAGTTTATCTTGAGTTCATCATTGAGAAATTTGGGTAATAGGCGGTTAGTATTTTATGAAGTTTTGTCGAACATATGAATTCAATTGGGGATTGAGTTTTGTATGGATGCTCAGTAAAGTTAGGTTTTGTAATTTCCTTTTTTTTTGTTACATGAAATTTCAATCCCAAATATATATATATTTTTTAATTTGGAACTTTGAAGCATATTCTAATTTTATTCAAGCCTTAATTGAAAAAGGTTGTCGTCAACTACTTTGATCGGTTGGCATCCCTTGGTATCCATACACAATATCCATGATAGGAGAATCTTTATAGTTCAAAGTTACATACTGAATATCCAACATTGGAAAATGAGCATGGCATAGATAAATTTGGAGGTATAAGAAAAGCCAAATAACAACAAAAGCGAATGATTTGAAGAAAAAACAACACTTACTTCTTTTACTTTGATTTTTCAACGTGAATGTGAGGAAAAAGAATAAGAGAAGGATTGGTTTGTTCAATTACTCTAAGATACAGACAAACACTATATCCAGTTAAAATATATAGTGGAGCAAAAAAAAAAAAATTTAAAGCTCGTAATTATAATTGTCAAATCATGCATGGGAGAAAAATTTAAAGGTGATCTGTGAAGAAACTGCAAACGTGAGGTGTAAGAAGAATTAGAGAGATCTATGAAGAATTTAAAAGGAAAAGCCTTGGGAGATGCACATGAATTTGGTCTTTGCTTTTTTCTCTCTTTTGAATTTTTGCTTCTCTGTTAAGAAATGTTAGTAAATTACTCAAAGAACAAGTTGAGATAGAGAGACCCATAATTGAAACCCAGTGAAATGAAAAGCTAAATGAAATACACTGAAGGGTCTAAGTTAAATTATATACAGAAAATAAAGAAAACATAAAACACATAAAACATGTATAATGATGGAACAAGAGATGCAAACAACAAAAATAGAAAACATATTCTGATGACAAAAAAAATATATATATATATATAACTTTTCTGGGTATTTTCAAAATTAGATATCACTGTTCTCTCACTTTAGGCATTTCCTTTCTCTTTTTCTTTGCTACCGCATAGGGAGACGAAGCAAAGGGAGAGGCATTTTATTTGGAACGGTGGCATGAATGGCATAGGTACTGTAGGTATGAAAATAGGAGTAGCAATGGCTGTACCGGTTAAACTTGTAGTTGAACTTATAGCACTGGTGCGAATATCAAATGGATTTCGGATGTTAAATAGATTTGTAGGATTTGGTCGAGGAGATGTATATAGGTTGGATAGAGCATGGCGTGAAGAAGAAGAAGGGTATTCTAGAATACCTTTTGTGTTCAAGGTCTTCATCATTATCCGAACAAAATTAGAAGTGGCTTTATGATCGTTAGACATATTGTTCAATTTTATTTCACTTTCTTTTTGATATCTAGCACTCCATTGTATGAAATTTTCTGTATTTTTGTGATATTGTGTGCTTTCTTATCTGAAATCATATATGCCTTTTGTTATACCGACACCTCAGTATACTCACTATTATACTCCTCTTCATTTTAAATATTCTATTACTCAAATTTCTATGTAAAAAATCCACTAAGAAATTTTTTCGCTAAAACCAATCTCGAAAATTTCGGTCCAAATCGTCGGAAATTCAAAAATTTCCAAAATGACCACCGATGGTCCAAAAATAATAAGGATGACTTTATAGTGTATAAGAATCTCAAATTTGAGTAGATTTTATTTCGTAGAGTTAAATCGTAAATTTTTTGAAAAATTACCGGCAAAACTCTAGCCGGGTTGAATGTGTCTCAGAAAGGTTAAACGATTTCGTTTTGATACGAGATAAATTAAATTAGACTTAATACGAGATTTTAGGTTTAACCTAAAATTATAAAAATTTTTGGGGTCAAATGCAATTTTTATAAGTCAAGAGACTCATTTGTAATTAATAAAAAATAGAAGTATTTGACAAATGACTCTTTTCCCCAAAATCGTGAACAACCAAGAGAAGTGAATTGGTTTGCTGTGTTGGCCATGAGAGAGAGAGAAGAGATTTTTGGGTTTTGAAAAATTAATCCAAGGGTGGAGATTTATTCGAAGTGACGTGAATTAATTTGGATCCTTGGATTGAGTTAGTGGGAGACAAGATACTATTCATTATGTGGAAGTGTGGGCTTTCTTGAAAACAAACTAATGGAGAGGATTTGGATCAAATTGTGAGCCATTGGATCTTAGTGGTTGGGGGACATGCAATTAATGAAGGAGTTAAGTGTAGTGTGAGAAAAAGTGATGTTTGTAGAGTGAGAGAAATCCAAAAACGTGTGCTTCTTGTGGAGAGAGAGAATGAACTTTGTTGTGACCCAATAATCCAGTGGCTAAGAATTAGTCTTGAAAAGGTTGGATGGTTAGGATTAAACGGAGCAATTCATAAAACTAACACTTAGCTTTTCTTCCTCCCAAAACCGTGAGAGACATGCAAGGCCAAAGAAGCAAACTCTCTCCATTTTCTCTCCATGGCTGTGAGCTTCAAGGTAAGGGAACCTAATTTTTTTCTACAACACCACCCCAATATTTTTACATAAATAAATTTCTCACAAACTCATTTACAACATATCCAAAAATTGGAGCAAAAGAAGGAGTTTTACATAGTGAAGTCCAAGGGATCCATAAGCTACATCCATTGAAGAAAGGTATGATTTCTTCAAACACCACTTTGAAATTTTGGTGTAGATTCATTCCTCTCAAACCTAACATAACATATCTAAATTTGTAGCCAAAAGGAGAAATCTAACTTGGTGAACAAGAGGAGGCCGAGAGCTAGGAGGAAGGGAGAGATGAAGAAATTGTGAAGGGAGGTTTTGGTTGAGCTTGAAACATCCAAATTGAGATAAGAAAAAATTTGCATCTTATTGAATTTTGAGGACATGTATGAATGTGTTAATATGATTGTTTTAGCATGTTTTTATAACCTAGAGTCTAAGTAGAACCCAATGAACCATGAGGAATGTGTGCAGAATTTGTCCTTCATTGTAGTAATTCTAGTGTGCAGAAAAATGTATATTGTTGTGGCCGAAAATTTGGAGGAGAAACATATTTTTGATGAGCTGAAAATTTAGCTTCAAAAGGGCCAATCATGTGTGTAGAACTTTAAATGCATAAGTGATTAAAAGTATGTGTGATTGTTGATTTAATGGATGTGAGAAATGTGTACATAAATTTGGTTATGTTTGGATAAGAATTTAGAGGAGAGAAATGTGTATTAGTGAGCTGAAAATTGTCCTACATCGTTGTAATCTCTGTGTGCATAATTTTTGGTAAAATGGAAAATGTGTATTTGTGCATTTAAAGGTCAAGGGATGTGATTTAATATGTGCAGAATTTTTGGGCAAGTTGTGATGAATGTTTGTGTGCATATATAGTTTATATATGTGTGCTAAGGTGAAGGGGATAGAATGTGGTAAGGATGGGAATGAGTTGGCATGTAAATTAGGGACATATATATATATATATATATGGTGCGATTATGTATAGCGAATTCTAAGGAGAACCCTAAATTGACAATATAGATTTTTATTTGTCAACGTTAGTGATTTCCAAATCTTAATATTATGTGTTGCATTGTAGTGACACGTTTGGTGACTGAATGAGGAGAGCACATTTCTTATACATTGTGGTGTATTTAGGGAGTGATAAACCCTCCCATATGCAGTGAGTGAGATTTTGACGCTATGTTCTTGATTGAGTACAAATATATATATTTTATAACATTTCAAAATGACATATTTTATGACATGTATGAAAAGCATGAGATTTGGTCTATGTTTTATAAATACTTCTCTTTGTGATAATTGGAGTGTCTCAAATTATTGATTCAAATGATATGCATCCATGAACTGTATTGAAATAATATCGTGTCACTCTTTGAAAACTTGATATGATTTATATGTTTCCATTGCATTGGCACACAAATTTGAAATGGTTTAGTTGAAATGTGTGGACTGGATGCTTACTTATGATATGATGATATCCTTGGTGGACTTGATGTGATGATATCCTTGATGGACTATCGTAGCGACGAAGGGTGTTTGTAGAGATACCCATTGTGTCCGAATACGCTTTTGCAGGAGGTATCCCCAAACTTCATATATATAGTTGCGGCCGGTTGAACCAAATCGGGGAGGACATGTGTGACTATTTAGCACCGAGCGAGATTCTATAGATGGTTGATTATGTGGCTGTGCGAAAACATGAGCTAGCCCTTGGTGAGGCTTGTAGCCAATATTGGGGTAGAGAGCTAAATGTTTATATATATATATATATATATATATATACACATTTGCATACAAACCCCAATGCGCCTGTCATTGATCGTGTAGACCTTTGCCGGGAATATTTTATTGACAAACTCTGAATGATTTTTGAAATATAAGGGGATGCATATATTGATATTATGATATATGATACATGATTACTTAATTGATAGAAATGACATACTCGATTTATAATATCATCATGTTTTAAAATGTATTTTGACACTCTGTGCTCACACTTTTTATTGATAACATAATGTCAATCCCCTCACTCATTGAGTATTTTTTCTTAATACTCACATCACTTTTCCATGATGACAGACATAGATTTGGCAGGGAGACATGTCGAGAGACTTTCGACACATTTGACATACCTTTGGAGACTACGAGTGTTGGGTATGGTACCAACTATTCTTCTATGATAAAGTTGGATGATGTATATATTTGAGATCTATAGAATGACCAATGTATATTTTTTGGGATGACTGTAATTATATTATTGTAAATGTAAATTGAAACTCTCGAATTTGTTGTATATTCATGCATTGAGGCACAGTGTTGCATTTTAAATTTCTTTTACTAGGAAAATTATATTTTGAGGGAAAAACAGGTTTTAAACAAGTGAAAATGAATGCATTGCATTATCCCGGTATATGGGGAGATGTTGCCCGTATGCCGAGATAATGCGGCAGTTGTTGCGTGCTCAACTCGAGGGTTAGGATGTGACACCTTTTATAATATTTTCCATGTTGTTTTTGAGTTCTCTCAGTCTGAAATTGTAACACCGACTCTCGGTGTATTATATAGTGAATTCCATTTCATATATATATATATATATATGATATTTCTATTACTACAGGTTCATGAATTTTCACAAAAAAAATGATATTTGACGGTAAAATACAAATCGGATCAATTTTGACTCAAAGAGATTCAAAACCTTAATTTCATATTAAATAAATTAAATTAGATCTAATATAAGATTTTGGGCCTAGTATGTAATTATGAAAATTTTAGGGGTTAAATTAGAATTTTTATAAGTCAAAAGACTTGTTAGCAATTAACAAAACTTAAATGAAATATGACAAGTGTATTCTTGTATTGAACAAGTGTTATAGTGAGGAGGACAAGTGTTGGCCAAATGGAGATGAGAAAGGCAAGGTAGGCCAATGAGAACACATGCACAAAAAAAAAAGAACTAATCAAAACACATGCAATAGTCAAAATGATCCTATGGTTTAGATTAATTGGAGATTTGATCCTAGGGTGGTGAGTTATTAACACAATAATAAAAGAAGAAGGCCTTAGAATGCTTGTTCATTCTTCCCAAATTTGTGAGAACAAGGAGAGAAGCAAGAGAGGAAGATAAAGAAAGTGAGGTAAGAAATTTTATCCTGTCTTACTTTAAATTTTATTTTTGTCCGTGATTCATCTCTATTTTAAGGCATCTTAGAGCCAGAATTTGAAAATGTGATAGTTATATGAATTGTAGATCTAAGTCTTATCTTTCCAACGAGTAAGAATCATCAAATTCTGATGCCTATGCCAAAAGTTATGGCACTTTTCCTAAAACTCGACATAAAAGCATCCTGTTTCGAACCTTGACAGTAGTGAGTAAAAACGACCCCTCTGCAGTCTTTGTTTGAAGAAACACAAATATGCCTTGTCTATAACATATAAAAATTTCAGCCATTTCGCATGAGGAAATTGAAAGTTATACAATTTTCCTTAAAACTGTGTTGACAGAAACTGTATGTTTCACTAAAACGTATCTGTCCTGTTCATGAATTTTGTTCAACACCTTCCAGACATATTTAGATAAAACTCAAAACACGAACGTTGTAGATCTACATCTTAGCTATAAGATGTTAAACTTTCATTAGACTTTGGTGAGTACGATGAAAGTTATAGCTTCTATACAAAAACTGGACAAAATCTGAAACTTAAATATGGCTCTAATAAAATGAGGCTTACCGGGAATTCTGTGATTTGAATCTAAGGAAGTGTACAAAATGAAAGTTATAGTGCTGTCCCTTAGCTTTAAAATGAGATAAGAATCATCTGATTTGGATTGGTATAGCCAAAATTATAGTCTGTTTTCCATGACTGTGCAGGTTAAAAATCTGCAGACTGTTTGTCACCCTAAGAGTTATTTGAGTTGAACGGAAGGGACACTTGATTTACGCTTTGTGGAAATATTGGGGAGTGCGTTATCCTCCCCTAACTGTGAGTGGGACTTGACATCTACTTTTAATTGATACCGTGTTTTAAAAAGCTTTCAAAAGCATGATTTAAAATGGTATGATTGACCTATTGTCCTGGATTTATGAAAATGTTTTGTGATATATGGAGTGTCCCAACTTGTTTATATCGATATGCATCCATGATTTTGATACTTGATGATTGTGCCACACTTTGATATATCCACATGATTTTATGCTTCCATTGCATATTGGCACATGCTTTTGACATGATAGGGTTTGATGATTTGGCTTGAGATATGTGATTTGGGCTGGATGCCACTGTGGATACTGTGATGATGATGATATGCTTCCTATGGCATTCCGTAGCTACGAAGGACATCCGGTAGAGACACCTGTTGTGCCCGGATACGCCTCTGCAGGGGGCATCCGCCAGATTGTCATACATATTGTATGGACAGTCGTCGGTTGAACCACTCCGTGGAGGACCTTGGTAGGTCTAGCACCGGCGGGTTTCCATACATGCTTGATCCTTGATACGTGTACGATATATATATACAGGCTAGTTGGAGTAGTCTGTGGCCAACGTTGGGGTAGAGAGCCTTATTTTATTTCTTGCACTGTGAAAACCCCCAACGTTGCTTGTCCTTGGCCATGGTCGGCCCTTGTCGGGATATTTTCGACTGGCTCTATACGATATAACGGACATACATATTGGATACATATTTGATTTGATACGTATACTGTCAATGATTTATTGAGATGTCATAATATTTTTTTTTTGCATACTATAGATTTATTGGGACATAATTTTGGCACTCCTAATTCACCCAAAAATTAATTATAGCATGTCATTCCCCCCGACTTGCTGAGTATCAACCCCCCTCTCTACGGTACTCACCCCTCACATTTCCCTCCTACAGGGGTAGACTCGGACTGAGAGATTTGTGCACATTGTTGTATTGGATATTTTTGGAGACTACTGGGCCGGGGTATGACTACCCGCTTTTCCGCTATATATTAAGGTTATTGTTTCATCTTGAGAAAGTTAGGATGATTATTGTATTTGTTTAAATTGGGATGACTGTATTTATAATTTTTCTGGTCTGTATAAGGTTAACTCTCACTCATTTTAATTTACATTGAGGCATACATGTATTATTTTTATCACTTGGGGATCTCTGTGATTTGGAAACATGGATTATGTGAATGTTGACAGCCTTACGGTGCTTTGATGTTCGGGACGTGGTACCCGTGCATCTGGGTGCCGAGGCAGGCTCGTTGCGTGCCTGGCTGGGGAGTGGGTCGGGGCGTGACAGAAATCAAAATCATTGTTAGTTTATTTGATATCCATTTTCCAAACATCAAAATTATCCTGCAAAGCATCAAATCTAGCATTCTTGTCTCCATCGTCTCCATTCTATCCATTCTATCCATTCTATCCATTCTATCCATTCTATCTATTCTATCCATTCTATTAACAAAATCATTCCAATTCCATGGAGGGAGATGTTGAGCAATGTTTCTCGTCGTCATCATGTATACTTGGTTTTGGTTTTGCAAAATATCTTGAATATCAACGTGAATATGTTTTTCCCTATTTTCTTCATCCTATTCCATTCATTGTCTTGGAACACCCAGTTTGCTATGAACAATGATGCTATATTTATATTATTTATGCTAGTGAGTTAAATGTTATTTTCCTTGGGGAAAGAAATTCCATGGCTTTCTAGAATATCGGTGATGTTGTTAGCATATGATAAATTTAATCTATTTGTGTTATGAGAAGAAATTATAAAATAAGGAATGAGAAAATACAAACCTGGATTACGTCTCCTCACGATGCATGACATGAACCAAAAATCCTTTGATAAAATTGAGATATGGCTTCTACCTCTTGGTTTTATTACATGCGTGATTAATAAATATAGTATGCACTAATGCAATCCTTAATGGGTAGCATTTGTATTCGCAACCGTGATTTGTGGATCATTAAATACTACTCTTATATTTTTTTAAGGTAATCAGATTTCATGTATGGCTCACAATCACGATAGGGAATGTATTTTAAATCATTTTGTGCAAATGATCCTAGATTTGACTTCAAAATATTCTTTATCAATAAATGTAACAAAGCCACATGACAATCGGATACCATCTGTGATTTCTATCCTCTTCCTGCTCCTCTTCTTCTTTTTCTTTTTCTTTTTCTTGGTCTTGGTGGTCATCTGTGATTTCTATATCATTGTAAAATATTTTGATTTCCTGCTCATATATATATCTATTTGGCTCAATAATCAATTTAGAACAAATTTGATATAAATAATCATCATATCTAAATCCAATACTTCTCAAAAAATCTCAATCAATTAAACAAGCTTGATTTATATTTCTATTAAGAAAAGATTTTTTGAACAACTTCCTTTTCTTTGAAAGTTCTGCTTTTAGATACCATTGATTTTGTTTGTAGCAGATTCGAAGATAAGAAGATGAAGTTGTTAGAAAATAGGAGGAGTTGAAAAAAAGTTTTTATGAAGATAGTGAAGTTACGAGTGAGAATTGGAGTGTGAGGATTGTTTGCATTATTATTTAAATTTAAAGGAGATAGAGAAAGGTGTTTAGTTGGCACATGGTAGGGAAGGGAAGGTGATAAGGCAAAATAGGTAAGAATAAAGAAAAGTGATAGGATTAGGGTTGAATTAAAAAAGTAAGTAGTAGGAATGGAGTAAGTCAAAAAAGTAAGCGGTGATGGGAAGTGTTTTGACGGAGTGTGTGTGAAAATAATGGAGTCTTTTGGTTGGAGTAAAAAAGTTACATAATTTCATTTCACGGATTGTTTTGGAGTAAAAAAGGTAGCATCGATTCCATTGAATTCACTGAATTATTGATTTCACGGGTTTGCTTTGTTGGAATCAAAAAGGTTGCATAGATTCTGCATGGATTTCATTGAATTGTTGGTTACATGATTTGATTTCACATATTGGTTTGGGTTTAGGGTTACACAATTTCATTCACGGATTGGTTTGCTAGAGTCAAAAAATCTGCATGGATTGGATTTCAGAGGATTGTTTTGATGGGGTCAAAAAGATTTCCTTGGGCTGCAAGCTATGTTGGAAACATTGCTACAATGAGACAATGACATGTATTTGTACCTGTACTTGCGTAGTTTTGCTGCTCTCTTCCTTATCTAGTTTTGCCGCTCCTATTAATACTAAAATTTAAAAAGATTCGTTTTGAACTTAGTTATACTTTATTAAATTAATAGGAATGCATTAATTTGAAAAATAATTCAATTACTTAAATTCAAAAATATTTGATTTTTCTACAAACTATCATGTAAAATTTACTCTATTTAATTTTACACTTATTTGGTCCTACCATTACTCATCTTGATTGATAGCCATTCTGGTGCTCTCTCTCTAAATTGAACAAAAATTGAAAAAAAAAATTGAAGTTAGTGCTCCTTCGAAAAAGAAAATGGCGACCACACACGTTGCATGATAAATATTGCTTTGCTAAGGATTATTGTAAAATCCTAAGACCCCAAGTAAATCAGAGAGAAGAGAAAGTCAAGGTTTCCGGGAGGAAGCTGTTGTTGTTTTTTCGTTTTCTCCTGACAGGGATACACAGAAAGGGGCTTAGTAAACACTAAGATTGGACTGCTTGATGGGCATGAGTTGCATGTGAATGCATCAACAGTCCATGTTGGGAAGAAAGAGAGGTGAAAAAAGGAGAAACTTTTTCCGAGAATGGAAAAAATAGCCTCTCTCTCTCTCTCTCTCTCTCTCGATTAACCAACCTATAGCACGAAACGTGCAAATGCCAATAACTTAATATTGATATAAGCCATCTTTCCTCACCCAAATAAAAGGCCATATTTATTGTCTCTTTTATTTGAGACATCATAAGTTTAAAGCTGCTTGTGGTAATATTCGTGAACCACATTTTTCACCCATGGGAATGATTAAAAAGTCCCATCTTATAAATCATTATTGGACTAATAATATTTTAGTAAAAAGATACATTAATCACCTACATGAATCATTTATCACCACTAGAAAACAGGCTTTCAGGGACGGAAAAATTCGTCCCTGAAAGTTCCTTTTCCGTCATTGAAGGATATCAGCTATGGATTTTTTCTATCGTTAAATCTGTCGCTAATAGTGACCTGTTAAATATCAGCGACGGATTTTTTTGAGAACTCTAAAATCACTAACGGATTGGATCCGTCGCTAATTTTTTTTTTTTCAGTTTTTGTTACTGATATTAGCAATAGAAAAAAATCCATCATTGAAAAAAATAAAAAAATAAAAAAAAGTCAGCGACGGACCCAATCCGTTGCTGATTTTAGAGTTCTCATAAAATATTGCAATCGCCCATTGCCGACCCGCGGCCTGACCCGTGTCCTTTAATTTGTGAAAAGTGCCTCCAGTCAGTTTTGAACCGGCACAAGTGAAATTATATGAGCAACACAACCACTAGGCCAAGCTTGAGATCTAATTATATTATTATTTTTTTACTTATTATCTTTATCTCATATTTTTTAATAATAATAAAATTATATAAAATTATAATTTATTATACAATAATAAAATAATTTTATTTTAGCTTAAAATAAAATAATAAAAAATTTTAAAAAACAAAAAAATATTATCCTTCTACAAAATAAAATAATAATAAAAATAACTATATTAAATAAAAATTAAAAAATTAAAAAATAAAAAAAATAAAAAAATTCCATTGATAATCCATTGGTAATCCATTGCTAATTTTTCCGTCGCTAATCCGTCGGTAAAATTTTCGTCGATAATCTGTCGGTAATTCGTCGCTGATAGATTTACAAAAAATTAAAAAAAATTAAAAAATTAAAAAATTAAAAAAATAATAAAAAAATCCGTCACTAATCCGTCGATAATCCATTGGTAAAATTTTCATCGGTAATCTGTCATTAAAATTTTAGTCGATAATCTATCGCTGATAGATTTACAAAAAATTAAAAAAACTTAAAATTATAAAATTATTAAAAATAAAAAATTATAAAAAATCTAATCCATCGGTAATCCGTCGGTAAAATTTTCGTCGATAATTCGTCGTTGTTACTGATAGAAAAAAATCCGTCGATAATTTTTCATCGCTGAAAGTTCATTTTCTAGTAGTGTATAAAGCATAAAATTAAGAATTGTGAGATGGCTAACTACAATTTTTTTTATTAGAAAAATGATTAAGCCACAGGATATAGTAACCCTCTTTCTACTTTCACCCAGATATTCCCTCGTATTGATTATTATCTTAAGAATATTTACTAATAATTGAACCAGTCTTAAGCACATATTTAGAGAGAGTTATTTGATACCAAACACATCTTTATGATCAAGCTTTGGGTTACGCAGAAAAGCCCTAATAATTGAGGGTCAAACCTTCGTCGACAAAGGCCGATTCTTTCGTTGATGAAGGATCCACCCTTGGTCAACGAAGGTTGGAGCCTTCATCGACTAAGGATGCTTCTTTTGGTGGGCAAAAATATCAATTTTAATTTTTCATTTATAAGATAATTTATTTGAATTGTGTTTGATGATTAAAAAATAATAATAATAAACTTATTAGAAAAATATTTATATCTTTTGAGAAATATATATATTCTGATTCTTGGAGTTATGACAATATTTGGTTTAATAATTTAGATAAAGTCTTAATTTTAAAATTTGGAAACTAATTAGAGAAAATAAAATAAAATAATATAATCTAAAATCGGAGTGAATTTAAAAGCATAGAGAATATAAAAAAATAATTAAATAATAAAAGGAATAAAATCAAGAAAGATATCTGCATTATTGCATTATTTAAAGAGAGAGTGTGTCGTAGCACATCCAAATATAACAATACAATGAAATAAAAAAAAAGTGCTGAAAAGTTTGTCAACTGAAGTGGACAAAAATGTAAGTGGAATACATGAAAGAGTTTGGAGCGTAGTTTGTGTATACATGATTAATTATAAATCTTATGAAATTTGAATCAGTTCAGTTTCAGTTAATCAATTAATGCTCTTTTTAAATCTTCTCAAACATTATTTTTAAACCACCAACAAAAATTTATCACAGAAAAATTAAATTTTTTTTTCATATAATATGTCTAAAAGCACACACAAAAAACACACGAAAAAGTAAATAAATTTTTAACTTCAAATACATGATCTTGATTGATTGGCAATAAACTTAGGGTGAAGAATGTAATCTAAGTCTAACTCTGTGAATACACCACCGAGAATATATAATACCAAGGAAATATTCTCGCAACTCCATAAGCATAAAAAATAATAATAGAAAATGTTGCTTTAGATTCTGGAATGAAGACAAGCACATCATTATGCTGGAAATTATGTTTGAGAACAAAATTCTTCCGGTTCTTCTTAATATGCATTCCTTTGATTCCAACTTCAATAGATTCTGTCCCAATTTTAGAATTACAGTTGGAGTATTTTCATCTTGAGGAAATAGTAGACAAAACAAGGTATTTTCTGGTGACGAAATAAAAACTGAAGACAAGGATTAATATTAAGAAAAACGTGTGTTAAAATTAAAGAGGTTATGAAATGTTTGCTATGAATGCATTACTAATTTATATGGATTCGCCGTATAAAATGTTTAATAAAAGCACATAGAATTGCAAAGATCTTGGATAAAATCAGGTTTCAGTGATGAAGAGACGAGTTCTTTGAACATTACAATGGAACTATTTCCTGCAGACAAATGTGGTAATTATATATATTTTTATATATTTATACATATTATTATCATTTATTTATAAAGGAAAGTATCAAACCGTGTTCTTGTAAAATATTGGGCAACAGAGCTGTCCAGCTTAGGTAGACTTGTTTTTGCAATTCGCAGAAATGAATGACACCAAACACAAGATCTCCGGCATGTCTAAGAAGCAATGTGTGATGTTTTTTAATAAGATTGGTATGAAGATATTAAAATGGTGCATCTTCATGCAAGTTAGCGTTTAGGGTAAAGGATCAATGACATATTCCATGTCTGAATGTAATTCTATTCTGATGGTGCCGTTCTAACAACATCCGAAATTGCAGAGGTAAAAGCTGTGATTTACAAGTAAACAAGTAAAGACATTCAACAATTTAATTTTTTTTAGTTCACATCAGGTTATAATAGTATAGAAACCACAAAAACTATATTAGACAAAAGTTTTATTGTCACGCCCCGAATCGGGATCGTGAACAGCCGCCCGTTGTCCCTAGATGCCGGCTGTATTTTTACAGAAAATCGGGTAGAATCTCCCCATAAATCGGAGGTTTCCCAAGTACAATTTCACCTGTATATCATATTCATCCTGAAAAATAAGTAAATGGCCATCCCGGCCTCTCCAAAATCAACGAATACCACAGCCAACATCCAGAACAACGCAAAACTATAAGTTTCTAGCAGTACTAACAACAGACCTCTACTATCATACCCAACTAGAGCATGAGCAGCCGCCACATCGAGCGGATTTAAATTCTACGCATATATAAAATAAATTTCCAGGTTATTTTTAAATATTTATAAATGCCTCAATGCAATGAAATAATCAACACGAAAGTTTCACGAAAAAAAGTCCATAATTTATACAGTCATCCCAAAAATTTAGATAAATGGAATGGTCAAACTAAAATCTCCAATACATAACAATATCACCAATCATCGTAGCGGAAGAGATGAAAAATATCCATACCCAATCCCAGTGATATCTCCTCGGTCCAACACTAATCATGTGGGAAAGAAAGTGAGGGGTGAGTATCTATGGGAGGATACTCAGTAAGTGAGGGGATTGACATTATACTATCAATATCGAGGTGAATTTGGGGTGTCAAAGCATAAGATAAGAAAATATCCACAGTGCGCAAACCGATCATGTTATTTCAAAATCATATATAATATGCACACATCAGAAATCAAGATATGCATCCAATATTCACATCAATGTCATAAAGAACCGGCCAATGAAATATTCCCGGCAATGGTCTACCTCGACCAAGGACGGCGCATTGGGGGTTTTTTTCCAAATGCAAGTATTAAAGAATGGCTCTCTGCCCCAATGTTGGCCACAGACTACCCCAACTAGTCTGTAAATAATAATAATGTACATATAACTAGTCAGCCGTGTATGGTGCCCCCGCCTGGTGCTAGACGGAGCCGTACTCAACGTCCTCTTCGATGAGGGTCAACCTGGGGCACCCATACACACGACGATCTGGCGGATACCTCCGGCCGAAGCGTATCCGGGCACAAGGGGTGCCTCTACCAGATGTCCTTCGTAGCTACGGATCACAATATCATATCAGCCGGGCACGTAGCCCCATGCATCCTATCACCAGATTAGCCGGGTATATAGCCCCATGCATAATATCATAACGTCGGCCGGGCATACAGCCCAATGTATAATATCATAAAGTCGGCCGGGCATACAGCCCAAATGTGTAAGTAAATCCATTTAAAACCATGTACCAATACAGTGGAAGCATTAAAACATATCAATATGTCAAAAATATGGCACAATATACGTTTATCAAAACTCATGGATGCATATCAATAAAGTCAGCAGTTAAGACACTCCAAAGGTCACAAAACATTTCATCAAATATTGGAAAGGTCTAACAATCATACATTTGCAGAAACATGTCATTTAAAAGTATTTTTGAAACATGGTTTTCAATCAATAGCGAATGTCAAAGTCCCACTCACAGTTCTAGGGAGGGTGGTCACTCCCTATTTTCAAAACTAATCAAATCTGATCTGCTTTCTCGAGTCTCCAAAAAGATCAACCTAATCAGATCATCAAAATTGAATATCATTTTCTCAAGCATTTTTAGGCTTTATCCGAAAGACATGAAATGTACAATATCTTCCACTTTACTGTTCATTTCAATCCAACCCTACAACCCAGATATTTTTATGCATATTCCAAAGTTTAACTCTAAAGAAACTATTCTAATTCACTCGACATGATTTTGTGATTCTATAATACGCTTCTTTCGTATCAGATCATTTAATTCGTGTCACATTCTATACTTAACTTTCAAAGTCACAATAATCATCTCATAATTTGTATTCTATTCACATTTCACTTACACTCTAAACATATACAAAACATTTCATCTTAGATTCAATCCTAGATTCATCCAAAGTATCAGTTAGAGCCGAAATCTCCTCACCTAGGGTTTTCTCGAAGCGCCGAGTCTCGTCTGAAAGTCGCTTCGGTCACTCCAAAGTCTGTAGGGTTTCCTATCAAAATAAGGTTTATTTGTTAGATCTAAACACATAGATCCGAAGCAAAACCCTAAGTCATTTACCTGCGTGGAGGTTCGTGGGCTGTCACGGGCTCACGAGCCGTCACGGGCCGTCGCGGGCTCGTGGGCAACAGTGGGCTCGTGGGTTCGCGGGCCAGTGGGCTGGCGGGCTGGCGGGCCTGCGGCTAGTAGGCCCGTGCGCTGGTGGGCCTGTAGGCTGGCGGGCCTGTAGCTGGTGGGCCCGCGGCAGGTGGGCCCGTGCGCTGGTACGCGCCCGTGCGCTGCGCTAGCGCGCTGCTGCGCGCTCGTGCGCTGGGCCGCGCGAACTCGTGCGCTGGGTCGCGCGCCCGTGCACGCCCGTGCACTCTGGGCCGCGCACCCGTGCACGCTGGGCCGCGCACTCTTGTGCACGCTGGGGCAGAGACCGTGTAGGCTGAGGCGCACTCGGACTCACGCTCGCGCAAGAAGGGTTGCGCGCTCGCGAGCAGTCGCGCTCGCGCTACGGCGTGCTCGGGTGATCGCGCGCTCGCACGAGGGAGGGAATCACTGTTGCTGTGGTGGTGGTGCCTGCGGAAGGTCGCGTGTGGCTCGATTGTGCAGGGAAGCGGGTCGGGCGGTGGCGCGCGGAGGAGGGCAGAGAACAACAAAGAGAGAGCGATCGCGAGAGGGATCGTGAAGGGTGAGAGAGACGGAGAGTGATCTAGAGAGGGAAAGAGGAAGGGTGGCGGTGGTGGAGCGATGGATCTCGACGGAGGGATGCGGCGGAGAAGGAGATGGCACCGCGGAAGGTTTAGAGTCGTGGGAGAGAGAGAGAGAGAGAGAGAGAAAAGGGAGATGAATTAGGGCTTTAGCCCTAATTCAATTGGGGGGAGGGCCAAAACGCTGCGTTTTGGCTCTCCCTTTTTTTTTTTTTTTTTATAGCTTGGTGTTACATTTTCTAACCCCCTAAAAAAAAGTTTCGTCGTCGAAACTACAAGAAAGTAATACGCTGAACTAGTGGGGGTACTGTCTCTTAAGTCTCTTAATAGTCTCTTCGGGCTCTCAGGTCTCATCCTCGACCTGATCACTCCTCTCCAAAACTCTGACCAATGAAAGTTCTTTGCTCCGCAGCTTTCTGACCTATCCATCTAGAATAGCTACGTGCTGAGTTGAAACACTAAGATCCTCTCTGTCTGGCCGTCCTTTGTCAGACGTTTGAGCTCTTGAAAGCTCGTCTCACAACGATCGTCCCACAAGAACTTGACACCCTTCGTATCAATCTGGTAAGTATAGCGACGATCCGGAAAAATCCTTCTATGAATCGCCGATAACACCCCGCAAGACCAAGGAAACTTCGCACCTCCGTCACTGTCTGTGGCTGTTGGTGTGTTGGTCAGCCCAAATGCCATGACCACAAACTCGTAATGTCCATATTGATTGCGGAATTTGGTCTTGGGCACATCCTCAGCCCTGATCCGCAACTAATAATATCCAAATTGAAGATCAATCTTTGAGAAAAACACGCGTACCCTGGAACTGCTCAAATAAATCATCACTATGCGGCAAAGTGTTCCGATTTTTGATGAAAACCTTGTTTAGCTGTCTATAGTTCACACACAATCTTAGAATCCCGTCTTTCTACTTTACTTCACGAATAATCACCGGAGCACCCTAAGGCGAAGTGCTCAAATGGATAAAATCGTTGTCCAGTAATTCCAGCAACTAGACCTAGAGCTCTCTAAACTTCACTGGCGCCATTCTGTATGGCAGAATAAATATGGGAGTGATCCCTGGAGCTAGGTCAATCTCGAAATCACACTCCCGAATTGGGGGTAGTCCGGGTAGCTCATCGGGAATTATATTTAGAAAACCTGCACCACTGGGACCTTATCAAGCCTCGGGTCCTCAACAGTGGTGTCGATAACATGAGTTAGGTATGCCGTGCAACCTCGCGACACGGCTTACCCAACTCGTGGGCAAAAAGGCGCTTCTCACATACGAATGGTCTGACCCGGTGTCAAATAGGACACGAGTGTCGACTTCCCATATTTTCATAACTCCTAATGTGAGGAAATAAAAGATCAGTCGATAAATATAAAAGAAAATATATATAGATATGTATATCAAAATGTATGTACAACCAACATAGTTAAGCATCTACGGCTTTAACTAGTGATGGTTCCAAAAAAAAAAAATACATAGACATCTCTAAACATGGGGATCAGTGGGAGGAACACCAAAAATCTCGTCAGGACTCGCCTCAGCGTCCTCCTGCGTCATCGCATATACACGGGCCTATGTCCTCTGCTGCTGTCGTGATGATCCTGGTACCGTGTTGCTCCTGGCTACCGTCCGTGGAGCGGTGTGACTCGAGTGCGCAGGTGCTCCCTGCTGTCCTCCTCGGGGAACACTCGAGTGTCCACTAGCTATGTGACCTCCATATCCCAACTCAGGGCAGGTGCTCCTGATGTGCCCTTGCTTCCCACACCGAAAGCACGTAATAGGTATCCTACACTCTCCCAAAGGGTGGTGTCTACCACATCGGCGACAAGAGGAGTGCCATTGATCTGAAGTCTGAGTAGTGGCGCTAGAGGCCTGTGCCCTAAATCCCTGGGATTGTGATCCCTGTCTAGGATGTGCTTGTCTCGGCTGAGAAGAGTCTTCCTGATATCCTGAACTCCTACCCTTCTTTGAGCCCTGGCTCGAAGAAGTCCCAAATCTCTTCTTTTGCTCCTTGTTCTCCCGCTGTCTGCCCTCAGCACGGACGATCTCCTCCGCCCTAAGTGATGAGTCCACAATCTCCGCAAGGGAGAAACTAGGGGTCACTGTCATGTATCTCCTGATGTTCAAGTTGAGGCCGTCCTCAAACTTGAACCGTAGCTGAGTCGGCGTCGCTAAGTCTGGAACAAAAGCAGCTAGTCGCCTCAACTCCATCTCATACTCGGTCACTATCCTGGCTCCCTGCCGCAAGTGCAGAAACTCTGCCCTCTTGCGGTCCTGCTGGAACTCAGAGAAGTACCTGCGATCGAACTCCCGTAGGAAGTCCTCCCATCGCAACGGCTCGGTAGCATCGTCACAAATCGCCTCCCACCAAGTGAGGGCGTCACCATCTAAAAGTCTCTCTGCTATCCGAAGCCGGTAGTCCTCGCTCAACCCCAGATCAATCAAAATTCTACGAGTGCGGTTGATCCAGTGTTTCGCTGCTGTGGGATCACCCGTCCCTGCGAACTCTGTGCCGCCTAACTGCCTCGCCTCCTTCACCAGTTGGGTGAGCTCGTGAATACGCCTCAAGGTGGAGGAGATAGTGTCGCTAGGTCCTGACACAGTAGAAGGATCAGCAACAGAAGGTGGTACGGTCGTAGGAGTCGGCACGGCCGTCGGTGGTGGTGGTGGTGGGGGTGGCATCTGAATTCCGTGTGAGGTGTACCACTCGTACACCTGCTTAAACGCCTCAAGGGACGGTGGTGGAACCTTGGCAGGAGTAGCCAGCCGAGTAGGCGCTACAGGGGGCGCCCGTGTAGAGAAAGCAGCCTCAGGCACTCCAAGGGTCTCAGGCTCCCTCGGAGGGTCAGGCAAGTGAGGGGTCGCGGGTAGCGCGGGTCTAGCTCCGCGTCCTACTGGTCTACCGCGTCTAGGCGGCATAATTCTGCAAGGAGAGAACTTTCATTAGATATAATTCTAGAGTTTGACATGATTTAAAAATTAGGGCTAGTTATTCGTAACTAACCCCCTAAAATGAATGAAGTTTTGGACCTCAGAATTTAATCAATTAGGTTAGATACTAATCGTATCTAACCCCCTAAAATGAATAACTCGTATGTGGAAAACCATGTATGGGGTTTTAAATGACTGCGTGAAACTTCCAATGCATTGAGGACTTTTAAAATCAAGTTACTTGGGAATGTTTTCAAATCATTTTATAAAACATAGCTCTAAACCAAGAGCTTTGATACCAACCGAACTGTCACGTCCCGAACCGGGATCGTGAACAGCCGCCCGTTGTCCCTGGATACCGGCTGTATTTTTACAGAAAATCGGGCAAAACCTCCTCATAAATCGGAGGTTTCCCAAGTACAATTTCACCTGTATATCATATTCATCCTGAAAAATAAGTAAATGGCCATCCCGGCCTCTCCAAAATCAACGAATACCACAGCCAACATCCAGAACAACGCAAGGCTATAAGTTTCTAGCAGTCCTAACAACAGACCTCTACTGTCATGCCCAACTAGAGCATGAGCAGCCGCCACACCGAGCGGATTTAAATTCTACGCATATATAAAATAAATTCGCAAGTTATTTTTAAATATTTATAAATGCCTCAATGCAATGAAATAATCAACACGAAAGTTTCACGAAAAAAAGTCCATAATTTATACAGTCATCCCAAAAATTTAGATAAATGGAATGGTCAAACTAAAATCTCCAATACATAACAATATCACCAATCATCGTAGCGGAAGAGATGAAAAATATCCATACCCAATCCCAGTGATATCTCCTCGGTCCAACACTAATCATGTGGGAAAGAAAGTGAGGGGTGAGTATCTATGGGAGGATACTCAGTAAGTGAGGGGATTGACATTATACTATCAATATCGAGGTGAATTTGGGGTGTCAAAGCATAAGATAAGAAAATATCCACAGTGCGCAAACCGATCATGTTATTTCAAAATCATATATAATACGCACACATCAGAAATCAAGATATGCATCCAATATTCACATCAATGTCATAAAGAACCGGCCAATGAAATATTCCCGGCAATGGTCTACCTCGACCAAGGACGGCGCATTGGGGGTTTTTTTCCAAATGCAAGTATTAAAGAATGGCTCTCTGCCCCAATGTTGGCCACAGACTACCCCAACTAGTCTGTAAATAATAATAATGTACATATAACTAGTCAGCCGTGTATGGTGCCCCCGCCTGGTGCTAGACGGAGCCGTACTCAACGTCCTCTCCGATGAGGGTCAACCTGGGGCACCCATACACACGACGATCTGGCGGATACCTCCGGCCGAAGCGTATCCGGGCACAAGGGGTGCCTCTACCAGATGTCCTTCGTAGCTACGGATCACAATATCATATCAGCCGGGCACGTAGCCCCATGCATCCCATCACCAGATCAGTCGGGCATATAGCCCCATGCATAATATCATAACATCGGCCGGGCATACAGCCCAATGCATAATATCATACAGTCGGCCGGGCATACAGCCCAAATGTGTAAGTAAATCCATTTAAAACCATGTGCCAATACAGTGGAAGCATTAAAACATATCAATATATCAAAAATATGGCACAATATACGTTTATCAAAACTCATGGATGCATATCAATAAAGTCAGCAGTTAAGACACTCCAAAGGTCACAAAATATTTCATCAAATATTGGAAAGGTCTAACAATCATACATTTGCAGAAACATGTAATTTAAAAGTATTTTTGAAACATGGTTTTCAATCAATAGCGAATGTCAAAATCCCACTCACAGTTCTAGGGAGGGTGGTCACTCCCTATTTTCAAAACTAATCAAATCTGATCTGCTTTCTCGAGTCTCCAAAAAGATCAACCTAATCAGATCATCAAAATTGAATATCATTTTCTCAAGCATTTTTAGGCTTTATCCGAAAGACATGAAATGTACAATATCTTCCACTTTACTGTTCATTTCAATCCAACCCTGCAACCCTGATACTTTTATGCATATTCAAAAGTTTAACTCTAAAAAAACTATTCGAATTCACTCGACATGATTTTGTGATTGTATAATACGCTTCTTTCGTATCAGATCATTTAATTCGTGTCACATTCTATACTTAACTTTCAAAGTCACAATAATCATCTCATAATTTGTATTCTATTCACATTCCACTTACACTCTAAACATATACAAAACATTTCATCTAAAATTCAATCCTAGATTCATCCAAATATCAGTTAGAGCCGAAATCTCCTCACCTAGGGTTTTCTCGAAGCGCCGAGTCTCGTCCGAAAGTCGCTTCGGTCACTCCAAAGTCTGTAGGGTTTCCTATCAAAACAAGGTTTATTTGTTAGATCTAAACACATAGATCCGAAGCAAAACCCTAAGTCATTTACCTGCGTGGAGGTTCGTGGGTTGTCACGGGCTCACGAGCCGTCACGGGCCGTCGCGGGCTCGTGGGCTACAGTGGGCTCGTGGGTTCGCGGGCCAGTGGGCTGGCGGGCCTGCGACTGGTGGGCCCGTGCGCTGGTGGGCCTGCAGGCTGGCGGGCCTGTAGCTGGTGGGCCTACGGCAGGTGGGCCCGCGGCAGGTGGGCCCGTGCGCTGGTGCGCGCCCGTGCGCTGGTGCGTGCCCGTGCGCTGCGCTGGCTCGAGTGCGCTAGCGCGCTGCTGCGCGCTCGTGCGCTGGGCCGCGCGAACTCGTGTGCTGGGTCGTGCGCCCGTGCACGCCCGTGCACTCTGGGCCGCACACCCGTGCACGCTGGGCCGTACGCTCTTGTGCACGCTGGGGCAGAGACCACGTAGGCTGAGGCGCACTCGGACTCACGCTCGCGCAAGAAGGGTCATGCGCTCGCGAGCAGTCGCGCTCGCGCTACGGCGTGCTCGGGTGATCGCGCGCTCGCACGAGGGAGGGAATCACTGTTGCTGTGGTGGTGGTGCCTGCGGAAGGTCGCGGTGGCGCGCGGAGGAGGGCAGAGAGCAACGAAGAGAGAGCGATCGCGAGAGGGATCGCGAAGGGAGAGAGAGACGGAGAGTGATCTAGAGAGGGAAAGAGGAAGGGTGGCGGTGGTGGAGCGATGGATCTCGACGGAGGGATGCGGCGGAGAAGGAGATGGCGCCGCGGAAGGTTTAGAGTCGGGGGAGAGAGAGAGAAAGAGAGAAAAGGGAGACGAATTAGGGCTTTAGCCCTAATTCAATTGGGGGAAGGGCCAAAACGCTGCGTTTTGGCTCTCCCTCCCTTTTTTTTTTTTTTTTTTTTTTTTTTTTTATAGCTTGGTGTTACATTTTTACGTGGTCATAGTGCAGAAAAAAGCAGCACAACTCTAAATTAATATCTTGTGGTTGTAAATTAGTTGAGCGCACATCCAATGTTCTTCGTCCAATGAGCAATAACGGAGAAGGTTTGTAATTTTGTTAGTTCGGAGATTAAATTGTGCAATAAATAATAAACGTATTTAGAATGCTAGGATTGGAAAACGTGAGGAAAATGTGAAAATATGTTGTAAAGCAGAATATTTTTTTGTTTTGTAGTAAAAGCATAATATATTTTTTTTTGTTTTGTAGTAACTTGTGAATGTACTTTTTATATTTTTTAATTATATTTATCTGAGATAGCATCATTGCTTTTTATTATTTGAATTGTATTTATCGTTTGATGATGAAATTTAGTTTGTTATTATTAAAGTTCAGTATTGGAACGATATGGACATAAAACATGCTATGTAGATAATGGATGATGTAGAGGAAGCATTTGTGATCAAAGTTAAGTAAATCTTGAGACAGCATTCAAGAAATCAAAAAAGTATTAGTTTGTAGATAAATATATATGATGAGTGCCTATGGTTTTCTTCAAAAAACAAAAGCATAACTAACAGAACATTGGCTGGTTGGCTCTTTAGGCACTATACAATACACAGAGCAGTTTAGACTAACTTTTGCTTTTTAGGAAGGTTTACATTTGTGGGTTGTAGAGATTCTGTGGTCTTTAGGCTATCCTATTCTGCATTATCAAACTTCTGAACCAGTGAAGCCTTGGCTTTTAACAACGTTTCTAAAACCAGCGAAGTAAAACAGCATGAGAAAGTTATTATATTGTAAAAAGAAGAAGGAAAATTTGATATGTTGGGAACAATATGGAGGTTGCACCTAGTTAATATGCGTTCAAAGTAAAGGAAGAGGAAGAAGAGTCAATCGTAGGTTGAGAAATGAATGGGTTATCAGCGTTATATTCAGAGGCATCACAATAGTATATGATAGCGAAACTTTATTTTATATCCCCTGTTTCAGACGAGCAGGTCTTATGTGTGCGACGTATATCTTTTCTTTCAAAGCTTGGTGGACAACATTAAGCGGGAGTTCAATATTCTTGTAAAAATATAAAAAAAAATTAATGTATTAAATTGAAAACGAAACCTGTTTGACATTATATATAGAATCGAAAAGTATTTTGTGAATATAGATTTTGTATATGGACAATGAATCAATGAGTGGTAGTCTAGTTGAAACATGACAATTTTTTGAACAAATGATGCATAAATAATTGGATAAATAACAATATGGGTAAAATGTTCCATTGCTTCAACAGCTGTAAAAGTTAGCAATTTCACAACTAAATCTCCAAACACAGAAGCCATCACTTTACCGGTGTCATCTTACAAATCCACATTAAAACGACATCAGTAAGGGACAGAATATATATAGGAATGAAATTATGTGTACACGAAGAATGGTGGAAAAAGTTAAAAAGATCCATTTGAATAAGAGTGAACGGGTAACTAAGATGACTGAAATCATAACACAAATACAATCCAACTATTATAGCGTGAAATATTAGGATATATACAAAAAGGAAAAAAGTTATCTTGGTTTAGCTATTCGTCTTTCCTTGCATGAATTACACAAGAAACTTATATCAAGCGAAGCTGCTATAGAGTGAAAGCAACTACTACAGGCCATGTACCAATATTTCTTAAAAATGTGCTCAAAAGAGAACTGCACTTTTACCTATGTTGTCGGGATTGGCACACACAACACAATAAGTATAATCAACACGAAGAATTCATATTGTAAAACTTTTTAAATGGAAACAGTGTTACCATTTGTGTTGCTGTTAAATTACATATTTTTGTTATTTTCTCATTGGGTCTGAAAGAGAAGTCAGGATTATAGTAATTATATTTTTAACTATATCATGAAACAATTTATCGTTTCTCAGTGCCCTATAAAAAAATAATTTAACAAAATGTAATAAATATATATCAAGTATATATTAAAACTAATATGAGTTTTCAAAAACCCGTAATCATTATATATTTACAGTTACCAGTTCTTTAGTTGTCATGCTTCCTGAATTGGTGGATCAATGAGAATAACTGAGTCAAACCAAGTAGACAATGCCACACTTTGTAAAAATGATATAGATATAGATATATAAAGATTACCACAAAAATTGCCAAAAGAATAAAAAAAAATGACGAATATGTTGTCAATACCATTGTAAAAGTTTACTTTGATTCTTCTGCAAATAATAATGGGATATGTCCAGATATTTGCTAAGATTTGTTGTCCTTCATTATGTACGAAATCATCCCACATAGATAATTTAAAAGTATGGAAACTAGTTTTTTCAAAGGAGCATACAATTTGATATTAGTTGGAAATGTATTATTATATTATTGGAGATAGGGAAAACTAAGGATTTTACTTTTCATTGACAATCACAAATTTTGGAACAACAGAATTCTTCCCTTGTTTAGTGACATTTCTTGATTCCAATGCATAAATTACAATGCACAAGATATCTGTGCAAGCATAGTGAAAAAAAATAACCTTAAAAGATAATTGCAAAATAAAATAAACAGCGAAAAACAAAACATACACAATTTCGAAAATCAAAATCTATAGGAAAAAAACAGAGCATACAATAGTGGTTCAATGTAAAAGAAACATACCAACAGATTTATCTCTTCAATCCATATATTGCACTAAATCTATAAATTTTGCAAAGTTAAAGTTCACAAACATCACATCATCCTCGTTGTTTATTTCCTCGACAAGTGTTCTAGTAGATATCACCCATTGAATTTTAAGGTCTGTGTTTTGAAACTTTGGAGGAATGGGTCTTACAATGGCATTTGAAACGAGATACGTTTTGTATACCTGTAACATGGGGCTCATTGTAGGGATATCAACGTTAAACATTATATCTTCTAACTTGAGTTCCTTGTATCAAAAGAGATAATGATAAGGTGATTATGCATGATATTCTTTGAAGAAAAAATTATCTTACTGTTATAATATTTGTTATAGAAATAATAAGTGATACATGTGTTTTTGGTTTCAAAGATATTGTGAGATAAACATCTATACCTCTGAGTCAACGAAAATGTATTTTTGCTTTTTCGTTGGAGTATTAATCGATGTTGTAACATGTAGTTTTTCTTGGACTGTGATTTTCCAAGTCCGGTTTTGCATATGAGGAGTGATATCCTTTATAAGAGAATAATTCTGCATCCTCCAAAGACATGAAGTAAACAGTAAAAATAAGGCTGAAAGAAAATATGAGTGAAAGACAACAGTCGCAAAATCACAGTTATATACCTGAATAGAAAAATCTATAATTTAGCGAGACTAAACATTTTAGTAAAAACATTTCTTATTTTACCATCAAATTTTACGTTGTTAAATGTTCCTAGAATGATTAGCACCATAATTGTATTAGCAGATCTAACTTAGACAACACAACATAGAGCTGGCCATGAGAGAAAATAGGTTCCCGTAAATCCAACATAATCCAATGTGTGTCCCTGAGATTTGTTGATTGTCATAGCGAAACATAACCGCACAGAAAATTGTGTTCTTATGAAAGGAATCCCTTTTTTTCATTGTCAGAAGTCTGTAAAGGAATTCTTGAGATGAATACTTTCTTTCCTTTCCACTATCCGCAAACAATCTCTGCACAAATAGAATGCTACCCTAATTGCTTGCATATGAGTCTTGTCCCATTGCATAAGCCCTCAGTGGGTTCATATTTCTAAGCAACATAATAAGACAATTCTCTTTAAGCAGCGGTTTATAAGGTGGCAGACCTCTTGGATTTTGGCTGTTTTAAAATTTTTCATCTTCTCCTTGATGCCGTTCGTCAACAGTCCATCTGAAGGTATGTAAGTGTGCAAATTTCCGAGGAATCTTTCAATTATAAGTTCATTAAGTTCGTAAACAGATGTATTCTTGGGAGAAAGAATGCATCTATTTATTATTTGATAAGGATCATCTGAATAGAGTCTTAAATCATGAAAAACAGAGTGTATCAATCTGTCATGCAAGAAAAATACAAATTAAAAGGTCTGATATATCACTGATATAATATTGGATTATTGGATGTTAGTATAGATTATATTGGATTGCATGTCTAAAGATTCATTTCTATCAACATATGGAATAACAATATCAGTACAAAGAGTAACTTCACCATTCTCATCAACAGGTTCCTTTCCTTCACCTATTCTCAATAAAAAATCAAAAAATTCTTGATTTGAGACAGCTCTCATATTTTCCTTCAATGTCAATTTATATGTATGTTTTTGTAAATGTGAATTCAAAAGGCTTGAATCTATAAGAATCTGTTTGGAAGCCTGTTCTATGACTGGTAACGTTTGCCTAAAATCTCCACCAAAAACAACTTTGCCTCCAAAAGTGATTTCACGGTCTTTTATATCTTTAAGCAAATCATAAAATATTTCAATGGATTATCTTCTTGCCATTGATGTTTCATTGCACAAGATTAGTTTTGATTCAACAATTACTTTAGCAATACTTCTTTGTTTACTTAACTGACAAGTTTTCACTTTTGAGGAATCCAACGGTATCGTGATCTTGAGTGTTCAGTTCGTTTTCCTGGAAGAATTGATGCTGCAATACTTGATGTTGCCACAGCAATAGCATTATAACCTTTGGACCTCAATGCGTAAGTAGTGACTGATATAGGAAAGTTTTTCTAGTTCCACCAGGGCCATCAATAAAAAAGATTGACTCTTGTTGGTAAAAATAGAATCCAATATGACATCAAATGCATATTTTTGTTTGGAATTCAACTTTGAAGGAAGAAGTAAATCTTTCAGATCAATCTAGATGTTTGTTTTACTTTCAACTTCTTTTATCATTTGCTCTTCGTACTGAAATCCAAACTGATCATTAACTATATGATAATCAGTTAAACTTTTCCCCATCTAAAATAGTAGCCTATTTAAGTCAAAGAGAACCTTGTTTTTCACTTCAAAGGAATTAAGTTGTCCTAGTTTCACAGCATGGTCATAGTCAGCAGAAAAGTCATGTTGGAATTTTTCCTATAACAATGTAGGGTCTACAGGAGAACAATAACATAAGAGAGTGGCAAATAGCAACCTAAGAGATGATGGCATCTGAAAAATAATAGCCTCAGTAAAGGTTCTTTCAATATATTGATCAGATTTTAATAAGCCGAGTCTCAGTGCAGCTTCTCTGTAAGAATTAGTTTTTTCCCCCTCAACGGTCAATAGATCATTAACAGATGTTGGTCTACAAACATGAGTAAGTAAAAGTCTCAGATAATATCGTTCACCTTCTTTGGGACTTACAATAACTAACCTTTCTATAACTGTTTGACCTTTTCTTTCTGACCATGATTTTATTTTAGGACTCCAAACAAAATGTTCTGGGAATTCTTTATACAGGCATTGTAACTATTGTGCTCTTTGATTATACTTATTCATTTTGAAAAATTCAGTCAACAGGGTTGTGGAGAAGTAAACATTTCTTAGTAAACAGGCCAGATTATAGTCATTGTTAAATAAAACCACTTACTGATCTGGGAGATGAACCTGAATAGTATAAACTATTGGGGTCATTTCATTTAGTTAGAATTCATAAATCCATCATAAAACCTCAGAAGCAGAAATCCATCTTGCTTGCTGAAATTCTTTTATTTCATCAATATCATTAAAAGAATTCTCGTGAATTATTTGAAAACTTATAAGATCATGACATTTGAAAACATATTTGTAGTGATACTTTACAAGCTTTAAAGTGGAACATATCTCTACATTTATGTGATAGTTCAGCAAAGCAAGAAGATATGGATTATACGATATGACCCATCGATTGTTTAAATCATAACATCATACTTTAACTATTTTGCCATTGTCCCTTCTTCTATAATGGGGATATGTATCTTCTGCATGAACTATGTAATTTGAGAAGTTTTTAGGATATTGATTCTTGCACATACCGTTTTTCATGCAGGGACAATTCTTATCCATATTACCACAAGGGCCATGAATCATGTGCTTAATAATAAGAGAATATAGGTAATGATTTTTCTGAGATATTTCAGCACATACAATTTTACCATAGGATTCTGGATTAAGCAACATAGACTGTGGTTTCAATATCAACAGCAAGTAAGCATGAGGAAATCCATGCTTTTAAAACTCAACAACATAAACACATGTTGCAACTTCTCCAAAAATCTATTTTTTCACAAGCTCAGATTTCAATATTCCGAATTTGGTTCTAAAAACACGAACTAACAAATCTAGTCTATCATGTAGCTTTTCTTGATACTCCAAATTATCCTGAATTTCCTTCCACATTGGATTATACATCATTGTCAAGAAAATATCAGGCTTTCCATACTTTTGAACCAAAGCCATAGCATCTAAATATCTTCGTCTCATATCTCGTGGACCACCAACAAAAGAAGCTAGTAATATTGTTCTGCGATCAACCTGACAACCTTGCATCTGACCAATTGCTATACTATTTAACACTCCTTATAGAATCTCTGTTCTAATTTCTTTTTGTTTTTTTCTGTAAAATTCAAGTCTAGATATTTCTATTTTAATATAAGTGCCCACCACAAATTGCTGCAACATTCTAAGACTAAGTAACAACATGGAGTCGTTATTATTCCTTATTTGAAGTCTATAGCAGTTAGTATTCCCTTGCTGAAATAGCATGTTCTCCATTTCTATTGTCATCAGCAACTAAAAAGGAAAAATATATAGATAATAAGAAAAATAATGTCTTTCTTACAAACATAAAAATAAAGAAATAACATATATACTTTGCCTTTTTGTTCCAAATTTATTAAATTTATAGGACTGTCAACTAAGAAAGGGTCAACGGTGGAATTGGTGGAATCAAGGAGATCATTGCATCTTCCTCCTTTCTTCTAGAGTCATTTAATTCCATGATGCCATCCAGACTCACCCCGTGGAAACAAAAGAGGATATTGCAAAGGATTATAGCGTGCATAATAAGGTTGCACTCTACATCTTGTAAAATGGTTAGAAACTTGGATGTGAGGAATTAAGTTAACAGTTTCATCTGTTTCAATCCAAATGGCAGCAACTTGCAAAGCAATAGGAAGATTGTATACTCACTGATCCAATGTTGGATAACAATTAAGAATGATTTTATAGTTTTCAAGATCCTGGTTACTCCTCAAATCCCTAAAAAATCTTGCATAAGGATTATCATGAAGAATATCAAGAAAGTATTCTAAAGTGTTTTTCTCAGTTTGTCACAATTATTAATTCTCTTTGTGACGGCCTCATCTGTATCATAAAAATAAAGTTTGATTCCATATGTTTTCTCATTTGAGGCATCAAACTATCGAGGAGATGATATAATTGTCCCTGTACACGAAAAGTATAAACTCCGTGTTTGTTCTTTGTAAACTCCCTATCATATTTTGCAACATATGATGTAAAAGCAAGATTGTTATTGTAAGTGCGGATGTTATTATGAAAGTGTTCATATTGCTCATCATGACCAATAAGCAGGTATTTAAGAGAATAAGGCATTCTAGGTGCCATTATAGATCTTTCACCTCCACGACAGCAAAAAGAACGAGGCTCCAAATGAAAATGTTTAGTTCTACAATATTCCTAGTCTAGAGCATCAGGAAACAGAAGAGATTGTTGTGGAATGTTGTCCAATAGAGAAAACTTTTTCTTCCTTAGAGAAGGAGCTACAATTTGTTATAAATTTGAAGATCGACTTAGGCTTAAATTCAAGAGGGGAAAAATAGAAAAGGAAAACTGCACTTAACTGAGCATTAGATATTACTGGTGTAAGTTATATAGAAACCAATTCATAGAAGTTTGACATAAGCTTGACATGAATGACTTGCAAAGTAGCGACATAGGTTTGACATGAATGACTTGCAAAGTAGGTACTATCTTGTAAGAAAGGAAAAAATTTAGTAAAAGGAAAACAAAGTAGATTTCTAAAGATTTGTGTTTTTTTCTTTTAAAAGAAATTGACATAATTGTACAATAATTGTACAATTATTATGAAGTGAAGTGAAAAGAAAGGAAAAAGAAAAGCTATAACAAAATGTAACAAGATGGATAAAATCAATATGAAGATAATGGAAGTAGTGCATTTGAGGGAGGAACAAAAGAAAACTGGTCATTTTGAACGACGCCTGCGAGAGAGTAATGGAGGCCCTAATATTATAATTCTATTGGCCTATATTCAAAGCACATGAGCTTTTGCTAGGAATAGGACTCTTAATCAGGCCAGTTGAAGCAAAGAGGGAAGTACCATCAATTTTAGTTGCCAAATGTAGCATTCCAAGAATGTGACTTTGGTCATCGGTATTTGAACCATCAAACGCTTTAGCTACATAAGTGCTATGATTATTAGCTTGTATATGATTGCTATCTTGAACAAAAGTGTTTGTAGTTTCCACAACATCAGCTTTATTTTTATTTCTCTTTGCAGCATAGGCCTCTTGGCGACGACGCAAGAGTTCATTTTTTTGGGTCGGTGTTAGCTCTATTGGTTCATTCTCGTGGTTGTCGTCTCTACTAGTAACTTCCTTTCTCTGGTCTCCTGTCATGTTAGTGATAAAAAAAAGGACAACAACAACAAGATAGGACCTCACCAAGATCTCAGCTCCCAAAGCAATCGCTTATTTCGTACTTTAGTGTTTCACTCTACTCTTGATGGACCTACTACTCTTAAAACTCTCAATATCACTTCCTAATCTCTTATGTTATCTAATCCTAGCAAAGTGATCTAGTTATTACCAATTCGTGACTCAACTAAGTACATGATAGTGGTTGGCTTCAATGGGGTTATAAAAGGTAGGCCTCTTTTTTAGTGGGGCTAAGGTCTTCACAGATCCGAAGGAATAAATTCAATCATTTCGAATATAAGACTAAGATTTAAGCTATGGCTAAGAGCTAAAGAACAACTTGGAATAATGGAATTACAAATCCAAATTTTCAATTAAAACATAACTAAATATTAAGAAAGAGCTGATTTTGGCTAGGATTCTTTCCTCTTTTTTGTATCGATTTTCGTTCGGTACCTTTCCTTTTTTATACTTTTTTTTTTGCTTTGGTACCTTCCTTTTTGTACTGATTCTGCTTCAGTACCTTTTCCTTTTTTTTGTATTGATTTTTTTCTTTGGTGCCTTGCTTTTTTTAATGTACTATGAGCAACTATCTAACAAGCAAAACAACCTAATCTAGCAAGCCAAAGATCAAATCTGGACAATGGGAATTTTTTTTAAATGGCAATAATTAAAGAAAAAGAAGAGGAAAAAAATGAGCAACAAATGGTGGATTGGGTTTAATAGCAATTAGGGTTTAATGGTGGCGAAACAAGAACAAGAAAAGGGATAAGAACATAACGTAACAACCCAGGATTTAGATACCAAATGATGTGCTCCTGCTAGGGATGGCCCAATATTTATGACGTAGTTTAGAGATCAATGGGTTCGGGACCGAAACAAATGCAAATAGCCAATCAATATTAGAGGAATGTGACCTACTATTTAGACCACTCGATTAAACTTGAACATGACAAATCAACTGACACAACAACAAACTTAGGTTGAGACATAAATTGGGGTGTTTGTGAATTTGAATCACCAATCTACTAATAATATAGATTGACAAGGCAAGATTGCACAAGAATAAAAGAATGATAATTTCCTTACAAAGAACTTAATCAATGATTAATTAATGAATTTTAACTAAAGTGCCTCTTACATGGATGGCAATGGCCTATTTATAGGGTAGAAGTCATTCCTAAATGGCAACTAGAATTGGTCAAATTCTTACCTTATAATATTTGCCACAATTTTGGCAATTCAACTAAGATCAAGTAAGATGATATTTTTCTAAGCAAAACAAATCATCTTGACCATAGAAAAAAAAAGAAACTAATTAGGAATGGTAACTTAGTTAGTCAAACAATATGATATCTACTCTAAACAAAACAAATCATCTTGCCTAACTAGCAAGGCTATAAAAAAAAATTAAACAAGAAAAGGCAACCTAGTTAGAGTCATACATGATGATATCTTTCTAAAAGTAAATCACCTTGTCTATCTAACATGACTATAAAAAAAAAAAAAGAAAACTAACAAGAAAGGCAACTAATGAGCATCTGTCACAAATGCATCAAAAAATTTGCTAAAGCCATATCTTAACTAATTCTTTGCTTCCCTCCACATTCCCCTTCTTAAACGTCCAATTGAGCTTTAATAAGCATGATTAAGACCCAGTCTGCTTTTTTCATTTAGGTTCTAGTTTTTTGTGCAAACAAATTATTAAATTGGGTCACATCCCTTTCCAATTGAGTTAGGTTATATGGGGTGCCGGAATTGCCCTCCTTTCCCTCATTAAAGATGGTATCATAGACTTGAGCTTTTGGTAGTTTTTCCACAAAAAACATGCTAATTTGGGACCACTTTTGTGAAGGAATGGGTAGAGGTTGCAATAGTCTAGTTTATGGTAAATTCTCATAATGTTTTCTCTGACATACCTCACATTCTCTAACAAACCTGATCACAGCTTCCTTTATAAAGGGCCAATAGAATGCAACTTTCACTCTCTGCAAGATACGATTTGTCTTGAATGCCCTCTATAGCAGAGCTATGTAGTTGCTGGATCACCTTAGTTCATAGTTGAACACCACTGCCTATATTTTTTCCTTTTGAACTTGAGAATTCCATCGTGAAACTAATTGTTTGTCATACTTTCAGGCTCTAGAGCCAGTTGTGCTATCAGGGTTTGATTTTTGTTGTCACCATCATAGCAATAAATGACTTCCTTTATCTATTGTGGTTAAACTAAAGTTATTGCCATCAACATTCCTTCTCGTTGTTCTTCTGCCAGTAGTTCCTTTCTCAACAGAGCACCTACCACTCTATTTTCACCATTTTTTGTGTAGCTAATCCAAACAATTTGGTAAGCCATTTATGTTGCAGTGTATTGGTTATTTTTTGCTCCAAATGATATTTCAAATCTAATGGTTTGTTCTTATAATGAAGTGATAACCTATCAAATAATGCTTCCATTTTATGACAACCATCACTACTACCATTAATTCCTTCTCATATATGGTTACTCTCTAATTTATGGGTCCTAAGGCCTTGCTTAGGAAAGCAATTGGTTGTACTTCCTATATCAGAATAGCTCCCGGCCTTTGCAGCATATGTCGGTTTCCACCACAAATGGCTTTGAAAATTTTGGCAATCTAATAACTGGTGCTGAACTCATTGTTATCTTGAGATGTTGAAAGGCTTGACTAGCCTCTTCATTCCAATAGAAATTATCCTTCTTAAGTAGGTCATTAAGAGACTTAGTTATAAGCCATTAATTTCTAATGAGCCTCCTATAATACCGAGGTAGACCTAAGAAGCTTCTAAGTGCTTTGACAAAGGTCGGGTTTGGCCAATTCATAATACATTCAATCTTTTGAGGATCCATCTTTACCTGTAAATATAACACAATATCGCCTAAATATTCCACTTGTGATGTGCACTTGGAACGTTTGGCAAACAGTTGATGCTACCTTAGGATCAATAGGACCTCCCTAAGGCTTAAGGCTTTGAACATGGGTCAGCAAGTCAGGATTGCATATTAAGATATCATCAAAGAAGACAAACACAAATCTTTTGAAATGGGGTTGAAATAAGTGGTTCATTAGTGATTGAAAAGTGGTTGGAGTATTGGTTAAACTAAATGACATAACTAGAAATTTAAAGTGTCCAAGGTGAGTTTGGAAAGTTGTTTTTGCTACATCATTTTGTCTTGCTCTCATTTGGTGGGTGCCTAATTTAAGATCAAACTTTGAGAATAATTTTGAGCCAAGAAGTTTATCCAATAATTCATCAATATTAGGAATCGGGTAACTCTCTTTTATGGTAAGATTGTTGAGCTGCCAATAATCTACACAAAATCTCGGAGTATTCTCTTTTCTTGACCAATAGCACAGAAGAAGAAAAAGGCTTATTGCTGTTCCTGACAATTCCATTGCTCATTTCCTACACTTGTTTTTAAATCTCAACTTTCTAGGAATATGGGTATGTGTAAGGTTGAAGCTTGAAGGGTTAAGCTTTTGGCTTGTGGGGGGTTGAGTGATCATGTGATCTTTCAGGTGGCAGTGAATTGGGTGTTGAAAACACATCTTCAAACTATAAAAAAAGTACAGAAATAGCCTTTTGCATCTGATTATGCTTAACTTCTATGTTCATAGTAATGCAACACATCTCTACAGTTGCTGTCTTCTGAATTTTCTTATAGTTTTCCCATGAATTAGCTTCATTCTAAAGTTTCTACCCTTCCCATCAAAATTAGTTCACCTCCTTCACTTGCTTAGTTGACTTGTAGCATCTTGAAGTTGAAAGTAACAAGATTAAAATTATGCATCCAATCTACCTCTCGAATAATGTCCCATCTTCCCAAATGAATTACCCTCAAATCAAAGGCAAAGTTGTAACCTTGTATGTTCCATTTAACCCTTTAACTTGTGTAACTGCTTATCTTGCTACAATTTGCAAGAATAGCATGTACGGGTTCATCTCCCTCCGGATGCTTTTTAAGTTCTTCTACGGGTCTTTGATTGAGGAAACTATCTCAACTCCCGATATCTACTATTATAGTTATTAGCAATCCTCATAATGTGCCATGTAGTGCTATAGTTTTTCTATTTAAAGATCTAGAAAATGCACATAAGGAAACATCAAGAGTCTCATCAATCAATTCTACAGCTCCCTCGAGCCCTGGTTCTTCTACATCTTCTGCTACTATCATCAGGTTGAGATTCTTGAATCTATAATGATGTCTGGGTGTGGAGAGAAATACACACCTTTTCTCTCCTATATTACATTTCCTAGGATGAGATTTTAGCTGTTTTGTCCTCAAAAATAGTTCTACTTGGCCAAACTTTTCCTTAGTTTGTACCACCTCTAAGAATTGCACTTGTTCCCCCACCTGGCCTCATTCTTACTTCTCGTGGATCCCAACTCCTGCTAAACCCATCTTTTCTCTCGTTAGCAAGCTCCAAAGATTGTTCTTGGAGTGTTGCAATTTTAAGGACTTGAAATATGATAGAGGGTTTTAGCATTTTCAACATAGGTTTGATTTCTCCTTTTACCATACTAATAAAACAAAATATGAAATAGGATTTAGTTAATACGGGGCTCTTTTAGAGCATGATAAACCATAACTTCTCAAATTTTTCTTGATATTTTGCTATTGTTCCAATCTATCAGCTTATTAAATTCCTCCACTTCATTCTACGCTCCTTTTGCTTCAAAAGTTGAGATAGGAATTTAGAGAATTCTTCTTAACTCATTTCATTTTTAACTTGTTTCAAGCCTTGGTACCATGACAACAATAATTATATATACTTGAATTATATTATTGTAGCCTTTATTTATGAATTTTAGAACTGTTTTAAACCTTAGTTCATGATATTAAACTAATTAAATTTGTAGTTATTGATTTAGAAAATATTGGACTTATTTAAGAAAATTCAGACTAGACAAATAGTTGTTAGTATTTTGGGTTTATCTCTCTATTCGGATATCTGATTGAACTAATTCTTGTTGTGTTGGAAACTAGACTTTGAGGCTACAAATCTTGTGTCCATACAGAGTTATGATATCGACCGAAGATTAATTTCGTGAGTAGAAATTTAGGGGAAATCATAAATTATAGTTTTTTCATAGAATTTAATATAATCCGATTTAATCAAAATTGCATGACAATTGAGTTTTGATTAGTCGAATTAGGGATTTCGTTGCATGACCATCGCCTAATTTTGAAAATTTTGTTATCATTAATAATAGTTCATTAGCTAGTAAATTTAAGAGATTTGAAAATATTAGGTTGTGTAAAAAATTAAAAATAAGATGAAGTTGATATCCTGAGTTTTTTTTATTCATAGATTTTAATCGATTAATATTTTAGTAATTTTTAATATTTTCATAATTTTGATTTAATTTGTCCAATTTAAATAGGTTAATTCATACTTGCTAATACAAAATATTCTCATGGGAATGATACTTGATTTCATCACTACACATAATATTCAACTAGGGTATACTTACCTAAATTCGTGATGTTAAAATCCCGTAACAAGTTTTTGGTGACATTGTCGGGGATATTATTGTATATTAATCAGAGTAATCTTGTTTAAGATTAGACCTTATCTTTTATATTTCTTGTTTCTTTCTATCTCATATTAAATGGGTTTTACAGTCTTTTAGAGTAATTGGATTCGGTTCAGAAATTTTTAGGGCAAACTACTATCTGAAAAAATTTTATGATTTAGTGCTAGGCGACCACTTGTTACAAAAGATTTTTGCCTACTGATAAAACTCGTTGCTTTTCTATAGGCACAACCTTATCTCAGCCAAATTCTATCATTTTTATAGGTTTGTCTATTCTTTGATGTTTTTTTTAAGCTTTTCCAATTGTTTGCTTGGGTGTCTTTTGTGTATTTTTTGCTATTTTTTCATGATTTCTATTTTATATAAGTGACCTAAATTTCTTTGAGTAGCTTTTGTAACTTATTTTGAGAATCTAACTTTGTGCTATTTTTGTGTCGATACAGTATATGCTATGATCAAGGAGTCTGAAGCTAACTAAATTTGATCCTAAGATAAAGAAAACTCTAAAAGCATTTGTAAACAAGCTATGGAAGCCAAGGAACATGAGGAAGCAATGGCTCAGGAAAATAGAGCCATAAAGGAGTTCACAATACCTAGACTTCAAGATGTACAGACTAGCATCGCATAACCTGCCTGGAAGCAAACAACTTTAAACTTTAACCTAGTCTCATTGACATGGTATGGGCATATAAGTTCGGAGGAGAAACTTTTGAAGATCTAAAAAATTTTCTAGAGATTTGTAATACAATCAAGTTGAATGGAGTAAGCCCTGATGCAAAACAATTAAGTATGTTTCCTTTTTCTCTTAGAGGAAAGGCAAATATATGGTTTAACTCATTCCATACTAATCACTTTACAAATTGGGAGAGTTTGTCTCAAACATTCTTAACCAAGTATTTCCCACTTGATAAGACAGTTAAACTATGTAATGATATTACTAGTTTTAAGCAATTTAAAGGTGAATCTTTGTATAATGTTCAAGAGCATTTTAAGGATTTGATTAGAAAATGTCCACATCATGGTATACCTGAAAGTTTGATTTTGTAAACTTTTTATGGAGGTCTTTTGAATTCTATTAAAATTACCATCGATACTATGGCTGGGGGAGCTTTCATGTGTAAATCTTATAATGTAGTACATGCATTACTTGATGATATGGTTTCTAATTAGTATGATTGGTCTAATGAACATGAAATTCCTAGACAAAAAGCTGGTATACATGAGGTCGATAGTTTTACTATGCTCAATGTAAAAATCGACTCCCTGATTACTGTATTGAAAACTAATCAACTTAATACTGTGACTAACGAAGTTTTATCTTACAATTTGTGTAGAGATTCTACTCATATGGTTTCAAGTATCCACAGGTATAGCAAGCACAATTTGTATCTAACTTTGGTATGCCACTCCAAAATAACCCTTATTCTAACAGTATAATCCTAAAAAGAGAAACCATCTTAACTTTTCATGGAGTCAAGGAGAACCAAGATCAAATAATCCAGCAGGATTTAACTCAGGAAATCCATAACCAAGGGAGAATAAGGCAACAAAGGAGATCGCAGTTGAACATTTGGCAACAGCAACAAATGAAAGGTATGAAAAGTTTGAAAATAAAATTTATCAGTTGACTAATACCTTTCATTTTAGTATATTAGGTAGACTACTAAGTGATATTGAGAGGAACCCTATATAGTAGGCTAAAGCAATTTCATTGAAGAGTAGAACTTAATTACAGGAGGTGCCAATTTGCTTTACGGATAATGAGATTGAGCAAGAGGAAGTACTTTACCTTTGAGTGAATATAAGCCCTCTATCCCTTTTTTCTAAATATCTTTTGGTGCTAATGCAGAAAAGTGGTTTGAAAAATTTTTAGAAGTTTATAAGAAATTGCATATTAACTTTTCTCTTTTCGATGCTATCAACCAGATACCAAGTTATGGAAAATTTCTCAAGGATGTGGTTACCAACAAGAGAAAGTAAATGATATTCCAATGGTCAAGCTTATGGAGGAGTGATTTGCGATTCTACAAAAGAAGATACCACAAAAACTCAAAAATCCAGAAAGTTTTCTATCCCTTGCACCAAAGGTTCTATTTTTTTTCTAATATTTTATGTGACCTAGGTGGTGGTATCAACTCATACCATATTTTGTATTTTTAAAGTTAGGATTAAAGAAATATAGACCAGTTAATATTTCATTACAATTGGCTGATATAAGTATAAAGTATCCAAGACATAGTTGTTAAAGTTGATAAATTTATTTTTTCTATCGATTTTGTAAGCTTGGATATGGATGATGATGTGGGTACTTTATCGATTCTAGGTCGACCTTTTCTTGCCACTGTATGCTCTTTGGTTGGTTTTTATACTGGAAAATTGATTTTGAGAATTAATAATAAAAATTTTGAGTTCAATGTCTTTCACTCCATGAAAAATTGTGATAAACTCAAAATTTTTAGAGTTGATTGCATTGAAAAGATTGTTAAACATAATTTTAATATTTTTTACTCTAATGATCCTATTAAAAATTGCATTACTAATTCGTTGTACGTCGATCATGACTTTCTGGATAATGAACATATTGATGTGTGTGCTATTTTGGATGCAAATTTAGGTGACTTCCATACGTCTCCTGCACGAATAGAAAGCTTGCAAGAGTTTTTTAGTATTAAGGACAAAAGTGATAAGTCACAACAAACTACTCAATCATCTTCTGTACCTGAACTTAAACCTCTTCTTTTTCATTTGAAATATGTCTTTTTTGGATAGTTCTTCAATATTTCCAATGATTATATCTCCTAAGTTGACAGGTTTCAAGAAAGAGAAATTGTTGAAAGTTTGCAAGAACCCAAGAAAGCAGTAGGTTGAACCATCACCGATATCTATGACATATATCCCTCAATTTGTATGCATAAGATCTTGCTAGAAAATGAGTTCAAAGCCATGGCTCAACCACAAAGGAGGATTGATCCAGGTAAAACAAAAAGTTGCAGTTAAATGAGCTAGAAGTATATAAGAATGCGCGAATTTATAAAGAAAGGACGAAGGCATAGGATGATGCCACGAATGGGCATAGTGTGAAGATCTATGAGGATGGAAGCAACTTAAAGAAAGGATCCGCCATTTTCTTTAGAGATTCATGAGCATAAGAAACCCTTTGCATGAGAGGAAAAGAAGTTGCTATTGACGAGAAGGCTATAGGTTCACTAGATTTTTTATGGGAGTTTTTTTGTTTACTTTTACTTTATTATGTTTATTTTTCTTGCACATTTTGGACAATGCTTGGTTTACGTGTGGAGAGAGCATTCTGATTTTTTATTTTTTTAGAAAATTTTTAAAAAAGAAAAGGAAAAATTTTTTAAATTTTGAAAAAGAAAAATTTTTTGAGATTTTGCTGAATTTTTTTTTTCCATACCAACTAAATTTTCTCAAGTTTCCTAGTCCTTTGTGTTCCTTGATTTGAGTCAGCTTGTATGAGGGATGATTGGTATTAGTAGTTATTTAATACATAATTTCTCTCCAGTAGTCAAATTTATTTCGATCCGTTTACTTTTAGTGATTGTCGCTAAAATGGATCTTGAGTTACACCAGATGGACGTTAAGACTGCTTTTCTTAATGGGAGACTGGATGAGGAGATTTACATGGAACAGTCCCCTAGGTTTATTCTGGTAGGTCAAGAGGACAAGGTCTGTCGACTTCGGAAGTCGATATACAGTCTAAAGTAATCATCCAGATGGTGGTATTTAAGATTTCACAAGGAGGTGATATCTTACGGCTTTACGATGATCGAGAAGGATCATTGTGTCTATCTGATTCGGTCCAATAACTCTTTTGTGATCCTGTCGTTGTATGTGGATGATATAATGTTGGCCGAGAACGACATTCAGTATTTAATGACCATCAAAGCATGGTTGTCATTCAGTTTCGACATGAAAGAAATGGGTGAAGCTGAGTTCATCCTCGATTTAAGATCCAGAGGGATCGTTCGAGAAAGATGTTGACTCTTTCACAAGAGACCTACATTAAAAAAATTCTCGAGCGTTTTGGGATGAGTGATTGTAATCACATAGATACTCCAATCGCCAAAGGTGAAGGCCTGAGCCTAGACATGTGTCTGAAAACTCAGGAAGAAGTAAGGGAAATACTAAAATACCTTACTCCAGTGCAGTGAGAAGTTTAATATACGCAATGCTGTGTACTAGACCGGACATTTGTTATGTAGTTGGTCTAGTGAGCAGATATTAGACAAATCTTGGAAGGGGTCACTAGAGAGCAGTGAAAAGGATTTTCCGATATCTAAAAGGAACTGCAAACTTCTCCTTGAGTTACGAAAGAGGCGATTTGCGCCTTATGGGCTATTCGTGCCTTATGGGCTATTCGGACGCCGACTGGGGAGGTGATTTGGATAAGCACAAATCGACATAAGGTTTTGCTTTTTTGCTCAAGGGCGGGGCCATCTTTTAGAGCAGTAAGAAGCAAATCTATGTTGCTCTATTTACGATGGAGGTTAAGTTCGTGGCATACTTAGTTGCAGTTCAGGAGCGTGTTTGGCTCTGGATACTACTGAATGACTTAGGGATTGTAGCGGATAGTGGGAGACCAATAATGATTTATTGTGATAATCAGACCGCTATCGCCTATACTCGAGATCCTAAGTTTCATAGTACGACTAAACACATCGACACCAGATACCATTACGTTAGAGATATCATTGAGAAGGGTGAAGTGACCATCAAGTACATTTCGACACACAGCATGGTGGCTGACCCTTTCACTAAACCCATTACTAGAGACTCTTTTTTAGGGCATAGAGAGTCATTGGGTTTGAATATCTACTAACATTTCTCAGTTTGTACTTATTGATGACGTTGATGCTTATTGATTTTCTATATATATATGATTATAGTGCATTATTCAGTCACTTTTGTATTATATTTTTCATTTAATGCACTTATTTTTAATTATCATATATATGCTCTGTGATGTGATAATAGATATGTCGGGCAGGCGAGGTCGACTTTCTCACACGAGTGACTACCTCAAGCTCTGAGTGAGCGGGGATGAGACAGTTTCTAGCTATAAGAGGTTTTGAGAGTGACCCTGCTAGAACATAAGTCGCCCTGATACGTGTTCAGGATGAGGTCATATGCAAAATGATCGACATGGAAGTACCCACATCTATGTTGCCTGTGAATAGCCAGGTTTGAGATTTTGGATATCACCTGTGATTTGTAATATTGTCTCTTAGATACTCTTTCTGAGATCTCTGGGTAAAGTCTTATATGTAGACTGCGTCTCCATACCTGCACAGTGTTAAAAAAATCTGACATATGCCCTTCTGAGAGGTTGGAAGTAACACAATGGCACGTGTTTCATACCACGTGTGAAAAAATGATTTGGGATAGTGGGAGCTATATTATTTGAGACAATAACTTAAAATTTATCCCCAAACCCCACTGTGTGAGACTCAAGATCCATTGGGTGGAATCTCTTGTGCCCTTATTACTTTCGGCTATTTCTTGAGGTCATGATTCAGTATTTGCTATTTTAGTCTGTTTACCAATGGCCCGGAAGATAAATTGAGGTCTAAGGGACAGATCTAGAAAAGCAGCTGAATTGAGATTGATAGATTCGAGTTTGGAAAAAGATAGATCAATTGACATTGCATTATTATGTTGTATTCACCGACTGGTTATTTACGTGCGTTCATGGAGGGATTTGAACATAATAGTGGATACAAGTCGAGCAATATCAGGGGATTACTTTCGATGAGGAAAGTAACTCGATGGATGTAATTAGTCTTGGATCTGGGGTACAGCGAGCTTTCTTATGATACTAACGGTGACTACTCGATCATCCTAACAGGTGTGTCGAGAAGTTTTTATTTGTAGGTGTACTCGCTAGTCGCACGACGTCCAATCCTATATGAAAACCCTGTAGGGTGATATGGTGGATCGTATGAGTTGTGATCCTATGACGAAAATAAAATGCCCTCATGTGCAAGTGAAAGATATTAGTTAATGCCCACGTGGGGTAAGTGGGGGTAATGGGTAGTTACCTATTACCCCACTCTCCCCTATTTTCTCTCTACATAACTCCTACGGGAGTTATAACTCAATTAAGAGAGACTTGATTGTTGAACTAAAAAAAAAGGTAGAAAGAATTACTTAGAGAAAAAGAAAACATAATTGAGAGTGTGATACCTCAATTTAGAGAGGGTTTTTCCGATCGACGTTAAATTCACCGAGTTAAGGGTTGGAACGTTGTGATATCGTGTTAATAGTTCGTTTTATGTGACTATCATCCCGACTACGAGTTGTTCCTATTCAGAGTTGTGGTTTTTCGAGATTTTCTGCATCATCGATTGAGATAAACCGTGAACTTGATAATTTACGATTCCAAAAAAAAAATTATTTATTATTGTTTCCGCTATGTGATTGAGTCACCATTCAGTTGGGTTGTGATTTTCTTTTGGATTTCTATTTTATAATTGAAGATGAAGACCAAACAAGCAAAGAGATTTCTATTTCTTTACATTTTAAAGACCAATTGTCTGACTAATGCTATGGTTTCTAATTACGTAGTCCAAAGCTGTTGTAACCTTGGGCCTTCTGGGGTTTAGGTGGGAGCACTCGGAGACTAACAAGTGTCTCCCTTTCTCCCGTTCCAACACAAAGGTCGGTTAACCTTGTCCATCTCCCTGGCAGTGCATGTGGGAGTTGTAAGCCTAGACATGACAGAAGCTGGGCCTTCGAGGTTGGCATCCAAGGTCGGCCAATTCTTCCTACCCCAAATGTTTTGGTCCGCAACATGTTTCTTTTTTTTTTTTATTACCATGTTTGGATACCGCCTGATTTTTGAGATTTTACCCCGACTAATTTAGACCGACCGTTAACAGTGTCTACTTTTAGATGGCAGGTCTCCCAACGGGGAATGCTCCATATATATGAGGGGCCGATATTTTCAGCGGGAGTCGAATCTCGGTCATGTTTAAGAGTACTCAACCCCACATCCAATTGAGTCAACCCACGTTGGTGTCCGCGACGTGTTTCGGTCAAATTTCATTAGAGCCATGAAAATAAAAAACCATTATCAAACTCGAGAAAAAAGGTTGAGTAAAATTTGATTCAACTTACGATTATGAGCAAGCTGTCTACTTAGGAGTTTTCAAAATTAGCTTTTCTATTTTTTTTTTTTAATTTTAACACCATATCTAAAAATATAAATAATTTGATTTAAACAGTTATGCGTTAATTTAAGAAATTGATTCTCTTGATATCTATTTTTTTATTTTCGAAACTCAAATTAAAAATTTTACTAAAATTCGAATCAAAATTTTGATTAAACTACTAAATCTAAAAATCATTAGTTAATTAATTTTTATATTCTTGTGAAAACTTATATTCACAAAATTTAATAGTATTTTACAAGAATTACCAAGTGGAGAACGTTTTTCTAAAATCCTTGTATGAGTCCCAAACTATCAAGTCTAATATTTAATATTAATAATACAGTATTTTAGGTTTGTGAAACATTAGCGACTTATAAAATTTTGAAGAAACATTCAAAATCCCCAAAAATTTAAACGAAGGGAAAGGTTGGATGGGAAGAGCTCCAAAATTATTTTAATTAAACTTAATTATAATTTTGAATGCCTAAACGCTTTCTAAAATGGAGAAAAGGGCTTTAACTTCATATTTAAAAAGACTTTAACTAGTTTATCCTAATAAATCTGCCATGAGATTAACATGTTTTTTAAAACTAAAATTTATTAATAAAAAAGTATATTTTAATCCCTCTGCATTGCAAAGGTTAACATTTAACCTCTAACGTGGCTTTTACGTCGTGTGTTTAGAATTTTCACCATTTTCTTCATTAGATTTTTTCTATCAAGCGTCACATTGCCTTATTTTGGAAACTCAACGTCACTCTTTCTTTCTCTCCCTCTCACATTAGCAATTGAAGTTTGGAACCCGTTAGATTTATTTCATATATAATCACAAAATTAAGTAAATCAAAATTTTGAGATAAATATCTCGATTTATAGATTTTCAAAAATCCGTGATTGCAAACTATCAAACAAGTCATTCGGTTGGGATTGTGATCACGTAATACAAACCACCATCACAAATCCATGATACTGTAGCCCTAAATCCAGTGATCCAAATGACTAGAAAAAATTTTCTACTCGAAATTTTCTCAATACCCTTAATTTTTCTCATTCTAGAGAATATATGTTTTCACTCAATCTCTCTTTCTCAAATAATTCTCAATTGCTTCAATCCTTGTGTCTCTTACGTTAGAAGGGATTAACCAGTATTTAGGAGAGAGTGAGGGAGAGACTTTTAGGGAGTTGGAGTTAATAGGTTAACCACCCATTATCTTTTAATTAAAGTTCAAATAAATTTAAATCTTTTGCTTGTAATAAAAGGCCACATCATGCGCATATTTTATCAATATCTTTCGGCTGCACATAAGAGAATTTTACATCAATTACAATACCACAATTCATGCGATCTTATATATCACGCTGCTAGATTTTCATACAAGATTGGGCGTTGTGCAACCTGTAAGCACATCTACAAACAAAGATTTTTCGATACACCGATTAAAATTCGAGAAGCCACCATTAGTACCAAAAAAACTTACTATACCCTAAACTCAACGCATTATATCCATCGAGTCACTTTTCTCATCGAAGTGATCTCTGGTCGGTATTCAACTATATATTCACTATTATGCTTTAATCCTAACATGGACCGGTGAATGCAATATAACAAGGTAATATCGATTGATTTTCATTTTTCTACTTGAATCATCCATCTCAATCAGTTGGTTTCCTAGACCTCCTCCGCAGACTCCATTATCTTCTAGACTATTGGTAAGTAAACTAAAATAACATGCATTGAACCGAAACTTCAAGAAAAAGCCAAAAGTAATAAGGTACCATTGGGTTGATCCAATGGGTCTCAGATCTCACACATTAACCAGGTATCATGATCACTTACTCGTTTCAAATAATAGTTTTTACTATCTTATGATCGATTTATCATATACAGTATGAAACACGTGCAATAGTATTGTTACCTCTTATATCAAAATGGTATATATCAAATATCTCTAATATTGTGTAGGTATAGAATGCAGTCTACACATAAAACTTTATCGAGAAATCTCAAAGAGAATTGCTCATAGACAATATCACTAACCGCAGGAGATATTTAGGATCTCAAAGTGACTACTTACAGACAACGTGGATATGGGTATGTCAATGTCAATCATATCACATATGATCTTATCCTAAAAACATATCAAGATGACTTATATTCTAGTAGGGTTACTCTCAAATCCTCTTATACCTAAAAACCATCTGATCCCCTTTCACTCGAGTTAGAGGTAGTCACTCATGTAAGAGATTCGATCTTGTCTACCTGACATATCTTTTATCACATCACATCAAAGAATATATGACAACAAATAAGTATAATAAATAAATAATTGAATAATACACGTATATTATATATATATATCAATAAGTATCAAAACATCAACATAACACATATGAGAAATATCAACATACATGTAAAGCTAATGATTCGCTATATCCTATAAAGGAATCTCTCGTAATGGGTTTGGTGAAAAGAGCAGCCACTATATGTGTGGAAATATACTTGATCATCACTTTACCCGTTTCGATAATGTTTCTCACAAAATAGTATCTGGTATCAATGTATTTGGTCCTATTGCAATACTTAGGGTCTTAGGTGTAAACAATACCTATCTGATTATTATAGTAAATCATCACTGGTTTTCCACGATTTGCCACAATTTATAAGTCATCCAGAAATCTTTGGAGCCAAACACTCTCCTGAACTGTTGCTGAGCATGCCACAAACTCAGCTTCCATCAAACATAGAGATACATAGCTTTGCTTCTTGCTGCTCCATGATATGATATAGTTATTGATCAAGATAGCAAAACCTAATGTTGATTTGTGATCATCTAGATTGCCACCCTAGTCGGTGTCTGAATATCCAATGACATGCAAATCAGCTCCTTCGTAACATAAGGAGAGATCCGCAATTCTCTTGAAATATTTCAGAATCCTTTTTCACTACTTTCTAGTGACTCGTTTCAGGATTCGATTGATACAACTCACCAAACTGACTATATAACAAATGTCTGGTCGTGTACATAATATCGCGTATATAAAACCACCTACTATACTAACATAAGAGATTTTATTCATCTCCTTTTTTTTGAGTTTTAGGATACATTTCAAGACTCAGGGTTTTACCTTTAGCAATGGGAGTATCTATAGGGTTGCAATCGCTCATCCCGAAACGCTCAACAATCTTACTAATGTAGGATTCTTGTGAAAGAGTCAACACCCATCTCGAATGATCTCTCTTGATCCTAACGATGAGAATAAACTAAATCTCACCAATATCCTTCATATCAAAATTTGACGAAAACCACGTTTTAATAGTCATCAAATACTCTTTGTTGTTCCTGTCCAACAAAATGTCATCCACATATAAGGATATCATCACAAAAAAGTTTACAGAACGTATGAAATAGACGCAATGATTCTTCTCGATCATTTGAATAATTGTTTAAGGCCATATTTCGACTTCTGAAGTCCACAAACCTTATCTTCTTGAGCTATAGGAACAAAGCTAGATGGCTACTCCATGTAGATCTCCTCATCTAAACTTCCATTCAGGAAGGCAGTCTTGAAATGCATATAGTAAAACTCCAAATCCATATCCGCGACAATCATCAAAAGTAAACGGATCGAGATAAATTTGACTACTGAGAAGAAAAGCTCTTCATAGTCTACATCCTTAGTCTAAGTGTAATCCTTAACAAATAGATGGACCTTATACATCTCTACTGACCCATCAGTCTTTCTCTTAATCTTGAGAATCCACTTGTTCCCAATGGTCTTTTTGCCCTCAGACAAATCAACTAAGTCTCAAACTCCATTGATTTTCATAGAATCCATCCCTTCTTCCATAGCCTTCAACCAATGATCCTTCGCCCCTCGAGAGCCTCTGGAACGTTTTGCGCTCCTCATCATCTTCAAGAGTCATAATGAAGGTCTTACATTCAATTAGAAAATGACGTTTAGGTACGTGTCCTCGACTACTCTTACGACGAAGAGGAATCCCTTCACCTCTAGATAAATAACTCCCATTAAAACCAGATCCATAACGGGTTCTTGGGTCTCACTGCTGGGCTCAACTAAGCCACTAAGTTCATCTATCTCATAAAAGGTAAAGTTCCAGTCGATTTCATCTCTCTTAGGAAAATCATTCTCAAGAAACGTGGTATCACGAGATTCAATCTCAACGACAATGTTGTTTGTATGCTCACCTAAGAACACGTACCCCTTGTAGTGTTCTGAGTATCTTATAAAAATACATTTCTTTCCTCGCAGACTTAACTTATCGTGTGGATGCGAAGAATCGTGAACATAGGTGGCATATCCCCATAGTCTCAAGTGACTAAGGTCAAGTTGCTTCTCTGACAAAACTCATATGAGGTCCTGACTACAGATTTTCATGGAACACGATTGAAAACGTAGCCTGTAGTCAATAATGTATCTCCCCAATAGGAAATAGTTTGTCTCACGTCATCATAGATCTTATAATCTCTAACAAAGTCCCCACCTTTTGACTACTCCACTCTGCTAAGGAGTAACAGGAATGGTCAGTTGTCTTGTAATATCTTCTTGAAATAGATTTCTTTAAATTTTTTAGACAAATATCTGTGCCCCCGATTGGTTTTTAGAGTTTTCACTTTCAAATTTAACTGATTCTTAATCTCATTAATAAATCTCCTGAAACATTATAATGTCTCAGACTTATGCGAAATCAGATAAATGTAATCGAAACACGTATAATTACTTATGAACATAATAAAATATATAACTTCATTTCAGACTCTCACGCTCATGGGTCACAGATATCGAAATGGACCATCTGCAATGGAGTCTTAGCTCTCATTGTCATGTCAAATGGTTTTGTTGTAGCTTTGTCGGCTAAGCAAAATGCACATACGGTAACTCCACCATGGTTAATGGATCCAACAAACCACTTGTTGCTAACTGATTCATCCTTTCTTGTCCTACGCATCCAAGTCTACAATGTCATACAGTCACATCATCATTAACGCAATTAGATGTAAAGGTAATAAAAGAATAACAAGAATACTTATTAAATGAAATTACATTTAGTACATACAATCCATCATGGACAAAACTAGAACATATTAAAGAACTATCGTAATAAATAGAAACATATGAGTTTCCAAAAGATAAAATATATTCTAAGCGGTTTAAACAAATTATAGAAATCAGGTTCTGTCAAATATTATGAGCATAAAGTACATCATGCAGATATAAAGTCTGGCCACTTCGCAACTCCAGCTTGCAAGTGTCATTCCCTCTAATGATGAAAAATGCTTCATTTTCTACGTAAATCTGCCTAACTTGAGGAATCATTTGGCAAAACTCCACATACACACTCATATCCGAGCTATATGGTTGGTGGCTCCTGAGTATACAATCCACAAGGAGAGGAGTCAGCAAGCATAAAAGAAGAGGATATACATTCTGCTCATCACACTCACGAGCGAAATGACCAAACTTGCTACATACGTAGCACTTTACTTTGGTCTTATCCAACTCCTTTTTCCTTCGCTTTTGTACTCTGCTGTCGAATTTCTTAGATGCTTCTTTTTGCTTAGATCTCAGGTCTTCTTTCATGCTTCTTCTATTTACATTTGGTACCATGGGAGCTCTTGCTCGACTCCACTACATAAGCATGACCCGAGTGCAGTTTACTTGCCTCCAAGCGCTCCTCCTCGAGTTCACAATACCTGGTCACATCAGCAAAAGTATGAATACTCTTGTCGTGTGTGAGGTAAATTTTAATGGTCTCCCATGAATTAGGTAATGATTGAATCACATCCAGTACCTGAAACTCATCTAAAATGGGCTCGCCCGCGTTCGTTAGCTTGATGATCGTACTCAACATTTACATCAAATGTTGCTTCATCATATGATTAGCCCTTTTCTTATAAGTGATAAACTTATAAGTCAGCATACTCACCTTAGGAGTAGAAAGAGCATCGTAATACTCTTTTAGGATGAGTTAAACTGACATAGTCGTAGTATAGTGCTCATAGATCGAAACCATATCATCGTCTATGCTACTAATTAGGATTGTCCTAGCATGGCTATTCTTCTTCTTCCATGCATGATAGGCATGCTGATCTCGCCTAACCTAAGGTGTGGTATCCTCACCAAAGTCTATCATCTCGTGCATCAGAATCTCAGATAGATCTTGCTTCTCAAGGATGAACTAAATCTTCCGGTACCTAATATCGTAATTGTTACCATTCAATTTATCCTCCTTGCAAAGATCTAGAACAACAATCTTCGATGTAGCCATAGTCTCTAGTACATAGAAAAGAGAGATGTTAGTAACTTGTTAATACTTATTCTCATATTTTATGTACTCTTCAAATCAACAAATATGAAATAACTCAAATGTAAACCCCAAAGCGAACAAATGTATCAACAGATCCATCCATCACAACCCGAGATTACATCTTACCATTCGTATTTAGACTCGATACACAAATAAGTCATAAAAAGTTACAAATAATGACGTGAAACCTTCAAAATGATGAAAAAATCAAATTCAAAGTAGCCTAACGTGCTATCCAAAGTCCTACGTGCTGCAACGCGCCAACGACATTGTTGCCACCCACCTATACATACCGATAATAGGTTTCTACATATGTACACACCGGGTCACATCCCAGGTCGGGACATGGGTCGAACGCGGGTTCCGGGTCAGATCAACTTGGACTGCTCCCAACCCGTCACGCGCCTTAGCATGCATGACATCCATGCACTTTCTCCCACCGGCATCACATGCCTCAGCATGCATGTAACTCACCCTCACGGGTCTAGACCAGAGCTTCTCTGCCTGACTTTCTGCAACTGGGTCTCTGTGACCTGACTACCAAAAACATTTTTTCGACCTGTTTTTGACACGGATTTCAATCAGAATCTCAAATCAAACTTCCCATTAATCCTAAAGTCGATTTTTGGTAGAAGATTAAATCCCAAAATTGAGGATTTAAACACCCTCTGTCATGGCCTTCGCGACCGACAGAGAAACACACATTCTGACGACCGTTACTCACAGTCAAAGCATCAAAAATGTAGATTAGAATATCAAGAACATATATAACCATTTGTATGCATCAATTTGACCTCTTAATCAATAGATCTATGGTTCTAAGGTCACAAGCATTATTCATGGATGAAAACTTTGACCGACCATTTAATTGTCTAAACATACTCTAAAAGTTAAATAAAAATTATATTCATGATACTCGAGTTATGACTAATCTCGTGATACTTTTGAATTCACGAAATTTATTCGTGATCTAGATTTTAAATTTTTCCCTACATATTTTTATCCTAAAAAATTCTAAAAAATTTTTAAATAAATCACACTTTGATACCAATGTTAGATTTATTCTCAATGCAAAAGTATAAAAAATCACAAAAATAAATAGATTGAAATTTCGGAATAAATATCTTGATGTGTAGATTTTCAAAAATTCGTGATTGTGAACTCGTAAACAAATCTCTCGATCTAGATCATATAATACGAAACACCACCACAGATCTACAATACCACAACCCTAAATCCAATGATCTAAATGATAGGAGAAAATTTTTTACTCAAAATTTTCTCAATACTCTCAATTATTTCTCATTCTAGAGAATCTTTTTTTCTCAAAAAATTCTCAATTGCTTCGATTCTTGTGTCTCTCACGTTATAAGGGATTAACCGGTATCTAGGAGAGAGAGAGGGAGAGACTTTTATGGAGTTGGAAATAATAGGTTAACCTCCAATTATCTCTTAATTAAAATTCAAATAAATTTAAATATTTTTCTTGTGGTAAAATCTCCCATCATGGACATATTTTACCAACAAGAACAAACATTATATCAAACACTGAATATTTCCATTAACCATGCATGAGCTCATGCTCAAAATGACAAAGGTAAGGAAAATTTGGTTTAATCAGACATCAAAAGAATTGTGACTTGTACAAAAGACATCAGAGACTTGGTTTAATCATAAGAAAAACATAGCAGAATTCCTTACGCATAATTCCTTTTATGTCACTGTTGAGTGATAATTCTCTCTTTACGAAAGAACAGAGAATGGGTGAGTGAGGGACCTCTTGTAGAGAGCCTCATTGATGATGGCATAATGCGCGGCATTGCGCTAGACCTTTGCTGCCTCATATGGTGAGTTTGGCAATTAGCCAATCCGTTGGTACGCCTAGACGCTCAGTAAGCCATCTACCGTTAGGATCTGCTCTGCCTCATCGATGCTTAGGTATGGGAGGCTCTCGATGTAGGCTGGTCGGCTAGTGGCCACCAAGTTCGAATTGGTAATCTTGGAGATCGTGTCAGCCCTGGCATTCTTGGATCTAGGAATTTGTTGAATGTCAACTTTATTGAACTTGCTCATCACCTCTTGGAGTTTGCCGAGATGTTTTACCATCATTGACTCTTTGGTTTCATACATTCCCTAAATTTGCTTTACAATAAGCCGATTGTCAGTGAAAACTTGAATGTCATTAGCTCCCAATAATGCAACAATCCACAGTCTCATTACGAGTGCTTTGTATTTGGCTTAATTGTTGGTGCTTGAAAATCGAAGTGGAGTGCATATTCCATGTTAAAGTTTTCAGGACCCATTAGAATGAGTCCAGCACTACTCCCTGATGAGTTGGAGGACCCGTCCATATGCAAGGTACATGTTGGTGATAGGCACCCTTCCGCATGGTCGTTGGTAACTTGCTCACTGAGGCTTGGTAGTGTGCATTCAAGAATGAAGTCGGCTATAGAGCCTAGCCTTTAATGGCGGGTTTCGGTTGATATTCAATATTAAATTTGTCAAGTTTGATACTCCATTTGATGAGTTGGCCCAAGATGTCTCTTTTCTGCAAGATCTACTTTAGAAACTGGTTAATTAACACCACGATGGTGTATGCCTAAAAGTACACGTGAAGACGCCAAACAATTATGACAAAAGCGAATGCTATATTCTCAATAGGCCTGTAATTAATTTTTGATTCTTGAAACACCTGGCTAACATAATATATCAACTTTTGTATGGTGGCATCCTATCTCACAAGTGAAGAGAAGAGGGCTCGATTAGAGATAGACAAATAAAGGTAAAGTTTCTCACCATGAATGGACCGAGAGAGTAGTAGAGGAGATGAGAGGTACTCCTTGAGCTTGTTGAAGGCCAGCTGGTATTATGGTGTCCATGTAAATTTTTGAAACTTTTTTAGTACGTCAAGGAAAGGTTTGTTTTTCTCTCTCACGTTCGACATGAACCTGCTCAAAGCCGCAATCTATCCTGTAAGGCATTACATCTCCTTCAATGTTCTAATTGGCGCTATGTTTAGGATGACTTGAATCTTCTCCAGGTTGGCCTTGATTCCTCAATTGGTGATCAAGAAGCCCAAGAACCTACCTGACATGATCCCGAAAGTACACTTGGCTAGGCTCAACTTCATATTGTAATGTTCCGGTGCTTGGAATGTTTCTTTGAGATCTGTGATGTAGACCTCTGGGGTGGAACTCTTGACGAGCTTATCGTCTATGTAGACTTCCATATTTCTGCTCAGCTACTCACTAAAGACCTTATTGACTAGTCATTGAAAGGTTACTCCTGCATTCTTCAAACCAAATGGCATGATCTTGTAACAATAGGTGCCAAATTTCGTGATAAAGCTTGTTTTTTATTCATATTCTGGGGCCATGCGTTCCTTGCTATAGCCAGAGTATGCATCCATGAAGGTTAGGAGTTGGAAGCCTGATAAGTTATCCACAACTTTATCAATATTAAGGAGTAGATAGCTATTCTTTGAGCATGCTTTATTAAAGTTAGTGAAGTCAACACACATTCTCTATTTGCTGGTCACTTTTTTCACCATGACCACGTTTGCCTATTACTCAGGATATTTTACTTCTCTGATTAAGTTCGACACTATGAGTTTTTGTACTTCTTCTTGTATCGTTCACTAGAGTTCTAATGGAACACCCTCTTTTTCTATTTCATCAGCTTATGACTTTCATCCAAATAAATGATCATTGAGGGGTGGATTCCCAACATGCCTTCAGGTGACCATGCAGATTTTGGAGTGTCGTCGTAGACATTCAATGATGGTATCCTGAAGAAGTGTCAATAAATGGGCTCTGATTTGAACATTTTGACCGGATACATTCATACTCGGGACCTTGATCACTTCTTCACCAGACTTGGGCTTAGCAACCTATTCGATATCGTATCTAAGTTCCATGGCTTCTATTGAGAAGTTCTTCTTTTTCTACTACAATACAGTGGGTGATTTGAAGGTTGGGATTGCAATTGAATATTGTGATATCGAAAGGTGTTCTAAAATTGATCTTTATAAGCTTGGTGCTCGGCAAAACTTCCCAGCCATCTAAACTGGGGCAGCACAAAATGGCATTGTAGAAGGACGAAAGTTTAACCATGCTGAATGTGATTATGGTCGTAGCATGGTTAGGGGGCATTCTCAAGGCTACTAGGATCAAGATAGTACCTTCAAGTACAACCATTCATCAGAGAGTCCCTTTCAAGGTCCCACATGGGACTGAAGATGTGTTCGGCTGAATCCTATTTGTCAAAAAACTTCCAAATAGAGGAGATCACAGCTCTCCCTTTGGTCAACAAAAACTCTTTTCACGAGATATTGGTCTATCTTGGTGGTGATGACCAGTGGGTCATGTCGATTTAGCTCAATCCCCACTATATCATTGTCATTGAAGCCAATCATTGGCCTTTTCATTTTGACAGCATGGTGATAGGAAAAATGTGATAGAATAGGGTGTGAAATTTCTTCGGCTAAACAATTAGTCTATTCCCACGGACAGCATCAATCTATTGAAGTGAGTTTTTCTCCATAAATAATTGTTCTACTAATCTGAGCGGAGAACCGGTGTTAAATGAATCTTCTGGGCCTTCATAGACAATGAGATCTGCAAATAACCACAAGAAATGGCTCCAACAGAGAAAACTCCGATACTCAAGTCAGAAAAAGAAGTGAGAGAAAAAGAAAACAAACTGAGTAGAGTTTTGAAATAGTCCGATGTAGCCTCTATGTGATAAGTGTAAAGTTATTATATATACATGATGAGTCGCCTGTGCTTAGTATATATATCATGTGCATGTATAGTAAATCTCTTACTTGAGGGTATAGAAACCCTTATGGAGAAATCATTGGGGATTTTCTAGATTACAGGAATTGTAATCAAAGATATGTAGAAGATTTAAAATCCTTTAAATTGAGAGAATTTCAAGTTGTCACAGAGATTCCTTATCTTGTCAGGAGAGATTACGATAGAGATTGGTCTGGTTCGAGTTGGGCCAGTTCTGGTCCAGTTCAAGATGGGCCTAAGAATCACGGGTTGGTTCAACTGCAGTTTCAAGGCATATCCTCAACCGTGTTAGGCCAGTTCCAAAAAAAAAGTTTTGGTTAGAACCAACTTGGCCCACTAAACCGAGCTCGTTAAGTTAGGTCGTGCTGTGCTAGTTCGATTTTTTTTTTTAGGTTGTTGGTTCGATGATTTTTCGTGTTCATTTTTCCTCCTCTAAAGTACAAATTTACTGCGTATTACATATTTATATATTTACAAAATTTTAGTGTTCCTTTTTCATTTCCGTGTTCATTCTTTATTACATATTTACAAAATTTTTATATGAAATACAAATTTATTTTTCTTTCTCATCTTCTGTTTCTGAGTTATTTTCCATGTCTTGCTTCCGTTTTGCTGCATCCTTCCAATCTTTAAGACAAATCAATATTTCCAAAGTGTTGTCCGTCAATTTTATATGCTTATATGATAAAACTCGACCAACTGCACTAAAATTACTTTCCGATCATATTATAGACACTGGAGGGGTTAGTATATCTTAGACTATTGCAATCAAAATTGGATAGTAATTTGAATTATTTTTCCATCAAACTAAAATATTGAAATGATTGTCGTCATCATAACCTTTTAGTCTATGTGTTTATTGGTATAAAATCAATTTATTTAGTGACAAAGACGACAATGATATTTTTTATTTTCTTCCAACATATTATAAAAATTAAATGAAAATAAAGATAAACGAAATAATGTACTACTACTACTTTTATCATTACCACCTATATTATCATACTCCTTTTGGTATAATGTAAGCATATTTTGTAAAGTAAGAGAAGTGTGTTGTTTTAAATGAGCGACACTAACAAATGTTTTCATAGAAAAACTATTAAAAAATAATCAATTAAAATTTCAACACCATCATTTTTTACACGTGAATTTAAAGCACCATCTACCAAATACAAAAGAGGAAATTTTTTATAAATTTGTATATGCATAAAAAAATTTCAATAGTTCAATTAGTATATTTGCAAAATGAAAAGCAATAGTATCAATAAAACCATATTCATAATTAAAACTATCAAATTCAATTAAAATTTGTCTAACAGGAATAACACATAATAATATATAATAAGTAGAGTTACACCTAGGTCACATTCTTATTTTTTATATTATGTAAATTAAATGTCTCATTTCTTATGTTTTGATCGAAATTTTCTAATTTGAAATATTAATTCACAAATAAATTTTAAAAGTTGTTCCGTGACTTGCAAACTGTCTCTAACGCATAAATTCAACATATGATATACACACCTGTTATGAAAAATAATTCATCTAATATTGATTTTAAAGTATGTTTTAAAGTACTTACGGCACTAAGATTAGCCGATGCATACTCTAAATATACACAAAAAATTCTATCACTAATACTATATTAATAACAAATATTAGTAATTATTCTAGTTATAGTAGAATTGGAATGTGAGTATTCCTAATATTAAAAAACTACAATTCTTTTTTCTAGAACCCATGAATTACTAATCCAATGACTATTATAACAATATAATATTCACATTGATGTCTCTTTCAACTAACTAAAGTTGTAGAAAATAGTCATAAAATTTACAATTAAAACATCTTTCATTATTTGAAATTGTTGTAGCATACTCCTCCTACCCATTTTTCTACTACTTTTTCTATAAGATGGTTATAAATATTTTTTTGTAAATACTCCTTAAATACTTCACATTCTATTATACTAAATGATAACTCTCGACGTGGTATCCATTTTATTTGTTTTATTTTTTCCTGCTGCCGGATTATATCTAAATATACCTAAGAAATTCTCATGCCAGTGGCAATTTGTGTTTGCCTAAATTGAGATAATTAATTCTAGTAATCTCTTACTATGTATCTTTTACATGTTCTCACTCCTCAACTCTTCATAAATTTGTATTTTTGTTGACAATTTTACATGTTGCATTTTGCTCCTCATAATTTCTTACAAAATACTCCTATGCATTGAAATCATCATTTTAATTACGTATTGTGGAAGATTGTGTATTACTGCATTCATTTTCTTTTAAACCAACATCAACATCTATGTGTTCAAGAAAATTGTAAATGGAGGGAAAGGAGATTGTTGGAAAGATTGTGGAAATGCATTCTAGCCATTAAATGTAAAATATATTTAATTTTAAATTTAATGAAAATGAATTAAAAATGAAAAAAAAAAGTAAACACAACCAACAGTAAAAAATAAATTAAGATATTACCGATTTGACAGAGATCGCAATTGTTTATCGCTAAATCTTGAATAAATTTTTTTTATATATAAAAAAATCTATATATAAAAAAAAAAAGAATACACAGGCATCGGGAAATACCCTACGATACCTGAAAAATCAGAAAGCCAACATGGCTAAACAATCAAGTGGACTACATCCTAGTATCAACTGCAGGTGTGACTACGCTAACAAAAGTTACAATAATCCGCGAAGGTAATTGCCACTTGCCTACCCTTCTCTTATTCCTCTCCATCCAAATGTAGTAAAAAATGCACTGAGGTGGCATTTGAAGACCTATTCTACCAAAGGGGGTGCCTCACTGGCGAAAGCAGGAGCCCACGAATGCTTGACCGAGAGATAAGGAAGATCACGGGAATATACTGAGCCATCATCAATCGCAAACCTCTCTCAAGAAAGGGTAACGAAAAAATAAGTGATCTAAAGTCTCCCTCCAACTAAAACACAAGTGGTGAGCCAAGGAGGTCGAAAGTCTAACTTTGAATAAATGATTGCTCGTCTGTAACTTCACCATAAAGACAAGCCACAAGATGAATGCAAACTAGGAAATCACACCTGGAAACCAAACTAAATCAGTCATGCGATATGATCGTACGAATATCTGAGGTGCCTCCAAGTAGACATAATAGAGAACTTCCTATTAGACGTAATCGTCCACACTATCCTATCATGATCGGTGGATAGAAGGTCAGACTCTGAAATGAACTCTCGAATAATGTCTAGGAAGGCGCTCATCGATCTCAAAATCTGTTATCCTTGAATATAATCCCTCCAATAGCTGCTAGCAAAGACATCCCGAACGGTGCAAGTGTCACCAAAACCCAACCTCTCCATGGCCTGTCTCCTTAAGACCTCTATCAAAGGCCCTTAGGATAACCAATTATCATACCAAAAGGAAATACAACTCCCATCAACCATCCTTCAAAAAACAAGCTCCAAACTAAGTGGCGGAGAGAAAGAAGTTTCCTCCAAACCCACGAACACCTATCCAAAACCCGAACATGCCAAAAGCTACGCCCATACAGAAGATAGATCCTTGCCCATCTACTCCAAGCATTATTCTCAAGGTCTGAAAGAAGATGCCAGATATGCTTTAACTGAGCTGCCATATTCCAATCCATAACTCTTTTCTGTCCTAACCCTCCCTCTTTTCTAGAGTGACAAACAAGGGACTAGGCTACTTTGGCTTTATGGCGGTCTAAAGATGGACCAGACCATAGAAACCGAGACATGACCTACTCAAGCTCCTTGCATACCACCTTCGGAAGGAGAAACATCGCAGACCAATACGTCTGAATCAAAAAAGGAATAAAACTCACCAACTGCAACAGGCCAACATAAGATAAATGCCGACTCATTGATGTGAACCTGTTGGGTATAAAAACCCTAGAACCCACGAACAAGTTAATTTAGCCCAAAAATCGTCCCAACGAATTATTTGAACCGGTGGAATTTAAAACCTCAATCCTTGCCCTAAAGGAGGAAAAACCTAAGGTATATGACCTTAGACCCGTTTCTCACTAGATCAAAAACCTTGGTATAAAGATGGAATGAATGACGCCACAATCTAAATGGTTCGAAACCTAGATTGATAAATCAAAGAACTAAACAAGACTCATATCTTGAATAAGTTCAAAGTTCTCAAAAGAACAAGACCTGTGTGAAGAATCCTCACAATTTTATTAATTCTCTCCAAAGTGTTGTTTTTTATACAATATATAATGGCCTATTTATAGCCTAAAAGTAAAACATAATTGGAAACTAAAAATTTAGTAACTCCCTAAACAATAAAAAATTAGGAAACTAAACATAAGTTACAAAAAAATTAGGAAACTAAATAATTCAAACTACTTTGACCAAGTCTTGCTGCTATTTTTCTTCATTTTCGTCCTCCCTTGATCTTAGGTAGTTTTGGGCCTTTTATTCTTCCAACTGGGCTTGTATAAGCATAATTAAGGCCCCTTTTGGTTCTTTATTTATTTGGGCTTCAATTTCTTGTTGTAAAGCCCCCTGAATTAAGTTATTCAGTGCTTCTTTGAATCTTTTAACTCGGGCCCTTGTCACCAGCCCAATTGGGACTTGAGTTGGATCTCGTGAATTCCTTGCAATCTTGATGATCTCATCATTCCCCTCCTCTTGAGAAGGATTTGTCCTCAAATCGTCACCTACATCAAAAGGACTCAAGTCAGTAATATTGAAAGTAGCACTAACATGATACTCACCTGGTAAATCAAGTCTGTAAGCATTGTCGTTGATCCGTTCTAGCACTTGAAAAGGACCATCTCCTCGAGGCAACAACTTGGAACGTCTCTGTGCCGGAAATCTTTCCTTCCGCATGTGTAACCAAACCCAATCAACGGGTTCAAAAATCAACTTGTGACGTCCCTTGTTAGCTTGCTTGATGTATTGTTCGGTCCTTCTCTCGATATTGAATCGTTCTTTCTCGTGAAGTTGCTTCACAAATTCTGTTTTTTTCTTACCATCTAAATTCACTTGCTCAGAAATAGGTAAAAGTAAGAAATCCAAAGGAGTTAAAGGATTAAAACCATAAACAATTTCAAACGGTGAGAATTTAGTAGTAGAGTGAACAGCACGATTATATGCAAACTCAACATGTGGCAAACATTCTTCCCAAGTTTTAATATTTTTACCAATGACAGCTCTCAACAAAGTGGATAAAGTTCTGTTGACTACTTCTGTTTGACCATCAGTTTGAGGATGACAAGTTGTTGAAAATAAAAGTTTCATTCCTAACTTTCCCCATAATGTCTTCCAAAAGTAACTCAGGAACTTAGTATCCCGATCTGAAACGATTGTTCTAGGCATCCCATGTAACCTCACAATTTCCCTAAAGAATAATTCCGCAATATGAGAAGCATTGTCAGATTTATGACAAGGAAGAACCTCCTGTAAAAACTAGCAAGACCATGAAAACTTCTAACATTACCTATATTGGAGGGGGTTGGCCATTCTTGGATGGCTTTGATCTTCTCTTCATCCACCTCGATGTCTTTAGCACTCACAACAAAACCCAGAAAAACAAGCTTGTCGGTGCAGAAGGTACACTTTTTGAGGTTAGCATATAAATTTTCTTTTCTAAGTACATCCAAAACCGAATGCAAATGTGAGACATGATCATGCAAACTTTTGCTATATATCAAAATATCATCAAAATAAACAACAACGAATTTACAGATAAAAGCACGCAAAACATGATTCATTAAGCGCATGAATGTACTAGGAGCATTAGTTAATCCAAAGGGCATAACTAACCACTCATACAACCCATATTTAGTTTTAAAAGCTGTTTTCCATTCATCTCCTTCTTTCATTCGTATTTGATGATATCCACTCTTAAGATCAATTTTAGAAAACACACAAGCACCATGCAACTCATCTAACATGTCATCTAAACGAGGAATAGGGTGTCGATATCTTACCGTTATATTGTTGATGGCTCGGCAGTCAACACACATCCTCCATGTTCCATCTTTCTTAGGTACCAAAATCACCGGAACTGCACATGGACTCATACTTTCTCTCACATGCCCCTTTTCCATCAACTCTTCGACTTTTCTTTGAAGCTCCTTTGCCTCTTCTGGATTGCTTCTATATGCTGGACGATTTGGAATTGATGCACCGGGTATGAAATCAATTTGATGTTCAATACCCCGGATAGGTGGCAAACCTTGGGGTAGCTCTTCAGGAAACACATCTTTGAATTCCTGCAAAAGAGAAACAATAACACTCGGCAAAGAAGGGTTAAGTATGTCAGTGTTTAAGAGGAATTCCTTGTACATAAGTATAATCATTGGCCGTCTTGAGAGTATCGCTCGCTTAACCTCACTTGTTTTGGCATAAAAATTCTGTTGTTTTCTCTCGGATTTTACCTCATTGGCCGAACTTTTCTCTCTTTTCTCTTTCTCATCAAATTCGGTATTTCTCTCTTCTTTTCTCTCTTTTTTCTCTTCTCTCAACCCATTTTGATCTTTTTGTTTCTGTTGCTCACTCAATTTTTGCAACCTCACTCGGTCTTCATAGACTTGCTTTGGTGTCATCGGAATTAGAGTGATTTTTCATTGGTTGAACAGGAATGAATATTTGTTGGTGAAGCCGTCATGTTGCACATGTCAATCAAATTGCCAAGGCCTTCCTAACAAAATATGCCCAGCCTGCATTGGCACCACATCACATAACACCTCATCTTCATATTTCCCAATTCGGAATAGTACAACAACTTGTTTTGTAACTCTCACTTCTCCACTATCATTCAACCATTGTAACTTGTATGGTTGAGAATGTTTAGTGGTTGTCAAATTCAGCTTTTCCACTAAAGTCTTACTCGCAACATTAGTAAAACTACCATCGTCAATGATCAAAATGCATACCTTGTCTTTCACATGGCAACGAGTGTGAAAGATATTCTCCCGTTGTACTTCTTCATCATCTTCTTTGGCTTGTAAGCTTAAGGCTCGACATGTTACTAGCGTTAACATTTCACCATATTCAGCCCCATACTCCTCAGCTCCGATGGGGACGTCTTCCAATGGAGGCAAACAATCAATGTCTCCTTCATCTTCAGACTCGATTGCACCATTTTTCCGAATCACCATAACTCGCTTGTTTGGACATTGGCTAGCTATATGTCCTCTTCCCTGACACCTGAAACATTTAATCTCACTAGATCGAGTTAAAGTAGGGGTTGACTTACTTTGAGAAGTCATGGTGGAGTTAACAGGTTTTTGTTCAGGCTTAACTCTGGAGATGGCTGAATTTTCTTCTTTTTTCGGGTAGCTCATTCTCCAAGATGTTGCATTTGGAATCTGTGGTGTTGGTTTTGGTCGTGTGTTACCTCTTTTGAGCTGCCTTTCAACCTTGATTGCCATATGTACCAAATCCTCTAACTCCACATAATGGTGAAGTTCGATCGTGTTGGCAATCTCTCGATTTAAACCATTCAAAAATCTAGCCATCGTCGCCTCTCTATCTTCTTCCACATTAGCTCGAATCATAGTCATCTCCATCTCTTTGTAATACTCATCTACGCTTCGATTACCTTGGTGGAGACTCTGCAACTTGAGATATAAATCCCTATAGTAATGACTCGGCACAAATCGTCGTCTCATCACCCTCTTCATCTCACCCCAAGTTTCAATGGGTCGATCCCCATTCCGTCGTCTATTGATGCACAACTGATCCCACCATACAATTGCATAATCAGTAAACTCAATAACAGCAAGTTTAACCTTCTTTAATTCAGAATAGCTATGACAATCAAAAACCAACTCAATCTTCTTCTCCCACTCAAGATATGTTTCGGGATCACTTTTACCTTGAAACGATGGAATTTTCATCTTGATACTACCTAAATTGTTGTCTACCCGATTATTAACTTCTCTATTTCGACCAAGTCTCCTATGACTACCCACTGACAACCTATCAAACTCCTCTTCTAACCCATCCCCTTCAAACTCATCCACAACTTCAGTTTCTCTTTGATGAAACATATTCCTCCTGGAGGGGGTTGGCACTATTGATGGTTGTCCCATTTGCGACCCTTCTTCCACCTTATCCAACCTTTCATGTATAAGATCTAACTCTTTCTTCATCATCCGTCTCATCTCCCCCATAAAGGCTTGTAGTTGGAGATTCGACCCAACTTGAGGTTGAATCTCCTCACTTATGTTATCTTTATGATTTTGAGTCATGATTGGAATCTGCAAGACAATGTTAGAATAAAATAGGAAAGAAACTCACCACACTCCCTCACGTATTTCACTCAAAAATAATGATTCACTCAAATCCACTCGTGTTTCACTCTATGTATTTGGCTTTTATTTTTAATGAATTCTCTCTTGCCTTTTACCACTCTACTTCACTTAGTCAAGTTCTTTATTGAACTCGAGAACTCAACTCAAAAATAATTGCCTTGTGAAATTCAATGACTTATATAGAAGAAAGTATAACAAGAAAAGTAAGAAGGAAAGAAAAAAATAAGGAATAAGAAAAGTAGTAAATTTAAAAAGAAATTGCTAAATTAGAAAGGAAACAGTCAAGAAATGAGATAAATAAGAAAGGTGAACAAATAAAGAAATAGTCCATAAAAGGAAAACAAATATGGAAAGTTTGAATTTGGGGAACTGTACAAATAATGAAATATTTCAAATCCAACCAAAAGGTAATAACACTGCCAAATCACAAAATGGAGAATTATCAATTTTGCAAAATTTTAAAACTGCCCTTTTTTTTTTTCAAGGCCTCTTCTCTTTTTTCTTTTTTGTGGGTCTTTTTCTTTTTTTTTTCTCCCCTTTTTTTTTGGCCTTTTTTTTCACGGCCCCTTTTTTTTGTTGTGGGTCCTTTTTTTTTTTTTGCCCTTCTCTTCTTTTTTTTTTGGGAATATGACAGCACAAAATAAAGAATAAGTACACCCAAAATAAGAAATAAACCAACGAATGAAGAGTTTTTTTTTCAAACACAAAAAGAAGAAAAAAAAATTAAATAAGAATAATTCAAAGGAAAAAAAAACCTGGATTGGCTCTGATACCAACTGATGTGAACCCGTTGGGTATAAAAACCCTAGAACCCACGAACAAGTTAATTTAGCCCAAAAATCGTCCCAACGAATTATTTGAACCGGTGGAATTTAAAACCTCAACCCTTGCCCTAAATGAGGAAAAACCTAAGGTATATGACCTTAGACTCATTTCTCACTAGATCAAGAACCTTGGTATAAAGATGGAATGAATGACGCCACAATCTAGATGGTTCGAAACCTAGATTGATAAGTCAAAGAACTAAACAAAACTCATATCTTGAATAAGTTCAAAGTTCTCAAAAGAACAAGACCTGTGTGAAGAATTCTCACAATTTTATTAATTCTCTCCAAAGTGTTGTTTTTTACACAATGTATAATGGCCTATTTATAGCCTAAAAGTAAAACATAATTGGCAACTAAAAATTTAATAACTCCCTAAACAATAAAAAATTAGGAAACTAAACATAAGTTACAAAAAAATTAGGAAACTAAATAATTCAAACTATTTTGACCAAGTCTTGCTGCTATTTTTCTTCATTTTCGTCCTCCCTTGATCTTAGGTAGTTTTAGGCCTTTTATTCTTCCAACTGGGCTTGTATAAGCATAATTAAGGCCCCTTTTGGTTCTTTATTTATTTGGGCTTCAATTTCTAGTTGTAAAGCCCCCTGAATTAAGTTATTCAATGCTTCTTTGAATCTTTTAACTCGGGCCCTTGTCACCGGCCCAATTGGGACTTGAGTTGGATCTCGTGAATTCCTTGCAATCTTGATGATCTCATCACTCATCCAATGCTAAATCCAAGCCATGACCTGCTGAATAAACTGGACATACTCAGCAGCCGAGAGTCTAGTTGATAAGAGAGGAACTCCCAAGTATCGGATCGGGAGCTGACCCTGTTGAAATCCCAAGGTACTCAAAATATCCTCCCTAACCCTCTACTCCAATGCCCCAAAGAATATCTCACTCTTCTAGGGGTTCATATGCAACCTAGAAAGAGCCCAAACTAAGCTAAAATGTCCAAAATACACTACACAAAAACTATACTACCCCGAGAGAATAGTATTAGATCATCTGCAAAGCATAAGTGAGAAAGACCAATCTCCTGGCATCACAATGATACTCAAAGAGAGACCCCTCTGTGACTCAGCACATCATGCCTGAGAAGACCTCCATAACTAGCACAAACAGCATAGGCGATAAAGGATCCCCCTGTCTGAGACCTCTTGGCTCTGAAAGAAATCCGTTAGCTCACTGTTAACAGATATCGTAAAGCTCACTGAGGATACACAAGTCATGATCTTGTTGATCAGTCAAATCGGAAAGCCCACACCCTCCAGAACTAGCCTATGAAAATCCTACTCTATGAGTCATATGCCTTCATGATATCAATCTTAATCGTATATCTAGGAGAACTACGATTCAAGTGATAGCCATGGAGAAGCTCGTGGGCCAACAAAATGTTATCCACAATTCTCTTATGCCTTACGAAAGCATACTACTCACTCCCAATGATACTCAGCAACACTTGACTCACCATCACTGCAATAACCTTGTAATAACCTTAGTACACTGTATTGCAGCAAGATATCGGTCTAAAATCCGTTAAAGAGGTCGGGTTATCCTTTTTCGAGATAAGTGAAATGATAGTACCATTCACCTCCTTTAAAAGGCACCCCTAAGAGAAAAAGGTTTAAACCCCTGAGAGAACGTCGCCTCTTTCACCTCATCCGCCGTCACCGGGGTCGCCAGAACCTGGATCTGAGTCTCCGAAAGAGTACCTCTTATCATGGAAGCGATAAAACCGGAGTCCAACTGACTCACTTGAGACCTACTCGTAAACAATCCCTTGAAATAGCTGACAGCCTCTCGCCTGATACCATCTGGATCAGAGATTCGAGAGTCATCCTCCTTGACCAAGGAACAAATAGTATTCCAGTTGCGCGTACGTCTAACCATGCCAAAGAAGAAACAATGTTCCGATCCCCCAACTGAAGTCATTGGATCAGGGCCTTTTATCTAAGCATACTCTCCTCCAAGTTGACTAATCTATGGTAGTGAGTAGCAACAACCCTCTCCTCCTTGCCCAAACCATCTGCCGGTCCGCTGAATAATAACCCCTATTGAATCCTAAGTAGAATCTCCATCACATTCTAAATACGAGTGGACAAATCACTAAACTCCTAATGATTCAGCTGTCCCATTCTCCTTCTCAACCCCTTCAGCTTCTTATAGAGATGATATATCGGAGTCCCATAATACATGTCCTCCCAAGCCTCCGCAACTATGTCTCGATATCGAGGATGATCCATCCAAAAATCAAAGAACTTGAATGGAACCCTTCGCCGTTGATCTACCCTTTAAACTCTGACCACACATGGAGAATGATCAAAGTCACCCGGAAGAAGGAAAACTATCTTGGAGAAAGGATAAGATGTCAACCAATAGGAATTAACCAACACCCTATCCAACTTTCTCCTAATGGGATCTACTGGTTGCCTATTCCATCAAGTGAAAAAGGCCCTAGTGTATCTCAAGTTTTCCAACTCCGATTGCTGAAAACAATCATCGAGGACACAATCTGCCACTGACCATCCACCGACACCTCCACTCCTCTTAACAGGACATCTAACCATGTTAAAATCACCCCGGACATACCAAAGGGTATCTATCCTCCTACTCCAAAGATGCAAAAAGTCCCATAGCAGTTGTCAATCGCCTGTCATGTTAGACCCATCAACCATAGCAACCTGACAGTGGAAATTAGAAGCATTTACTAAACCCTACAATGAATTCACTGCATCTTGCAACTCGGAACATCCACCCTAACCTCCATTGGATCCTAACTCAACCAAATACGTCCAATAGTATTAATCGCATGAGCAACAACAAATCTTTAATAAGGTAAAAGGGACTGCTAAATACGTATTTCATTAGTAAATCTCACTCGGGTCTCGATAAGGACAACCAACTGCAGAGGATTCTGATGTACAAAATCCCTCACAACCCTGATATGAATAGGGTCATTAAGTTCCCTTACGTTCCAATAACTTATCATCCGGAACATACAATAGGGAATTTACAATCTTAAAATCTTACCAAATCTTAAGAGATGTAAGTAGAATGGAAAATGTAAGTAAGAGATATGTAAGTAGAGAGATTACGAGAGAGAGAGAGAGAGAGTAAAAGAGTTGTAGGTAGAGAGAATAGGAGATTATGTGAGATTTGAAAATGAATTGTGACCTATTTATGACCAATATTTTTGAGTTATGGATCAAAATACCCCTCAAACTAACTATTTTATAACTGTTGAGAGAGATAAAGTAAAAATTAAAAAAAAAAAAAAAAAAAAATTGGTCATTGGAACATGCCAAATCGAGTTGGTTCCACTAGCCGTTGGAATCGGCAAGCCAATTCCTAGGCTGAGCCAGTTCCATGCCAGGCCCCATGTCGTCTAGGGTTGGATCTCAGTTCAAAAGAATAGGAACCAAACCATCTCGCATCCTGTAGCCGGGCTGGTTCAGTCCTCGTTTACTATAACCCAGGCCGATTTCAGGTCCGGGCTTTCAGGGGCGGTGGGCCGATTTTCGAGTCAAAATCGGCCCATGTCAATCTCTAAATTATAGAGATTTCCTTTTTTATCAGAAACATTACTTTCGAAATTATGAAAATTTTAAATTTTGAGTGATCGTGATCTTGATTTGCCAAATGAGAGCATTATTCACTAGGTGGCTATTTGGTAATAGCCGAAAGAGTGTTCGATCAAGAAGGCGTTTGGCCTAAAGAGCACTCGACCAAGAGTGTGTTTAGTTGTTTAAGGTGTTTATCGAGTGATTCCCATGGTGGCCTATGGCTTTATGATTGTGGCCCCAATGAGCTTGGGAGTCTTTAGTCTTTATGATAATAGACCGTTAAACCATATACTATCAAGAGATAAAGAAAATTTTTTGTGCAAATTGAAGAAGAATTTGTATGGTCTCAAACAAGTTTCTAGGCAATGGTGGGTGAAGTTTGAATCCTTTATAGGGGAGCATGGGTACCATAAAACTACCTCTAATCATTTTGTTTTCATAAATAAATCATGTGATGGTAATTTTATCATTCTCGTACTTAATGTAGATGATATTCTAATTGCTAATTGTGATGTTCAAAAGATTGACACGTTGAAATAGGCAGTGAGCAAGTCATTTGCAATGAAGGATCTATGACCAGCAAATCAAATCCTTGGTATAAAATTCATCCGTGATCGGCAGAATAAAAGGTTGTGATTATCACAACAGAAGTATACTGAGAAAGTGTTAGAAAGATGCAAAATGGGCAGTGCAAAACCGATGAGTTCTCCAGTCGCTAATCATTTCAACATTAGCTCAAAACAAAGTCCTACTACTGATAACGAAATAGAAGGGATAAAGAAAGTGTCTTATGCATCGACAATTGTTAATTTAATGTACGTCATGATTCACACTATACCAATGATAGCTCATACAACTGGAGTGATGAATAGGTTCCTCTCTAATCCTAGTAAAGAGCATTAGGCTGTTGTGAAATTGAATCTGAGATATCTGCGAGGTATTTATAGTTTATGTTTGTGTTTTCGTTTTGGTAATCCTGGGCATTTTGCATATACAAATGTAGACATGATTGGTGATATTGATTATAAGAAGTTCATATCAGGGTATTTGATGACTTATGCAAGGGGAACTGTGTCATGACAGTCTAAATTGCAGAAACATGTTACATTATCTGTGATCGAGGCTTAATATATTGCTATCACTGAAGTTAACAAGGAGTTTCCATGGTTGAAAAGTTCCTACAAGAACTTAGTATTGAGCAAGAGAAATATGTTCTCTTCGGTCAGTCAAAATGCAAACCTTTTCAGCAAAAATTATACATTTCATTCAAGGTCTAAGCATATTGAGATATGTTAGGATTGGATTCGGGATATTTTAGAAATGAAGTCATTGGCACTTGAAAATATACGTATGGATGATAATGGTTCAAACATGATGACCTTGTCATTACCTAAACAAAATTTGATATTTGCAAAAGGCAAACGGCTTTGGTTGAACTCTCGGATTAGTCGAGAGGGGGAGATTATTGGGTTTCTCTCCAAATTGAGCCCAAACAATACAGCCCATTATGGGTGGCCAACAAAAGAAAAAAAATAAAGTTAACAAATGAAACTCTAAAATTAGGTCTTCCACCATTTTTTTCCCTTTAAGCCGAAGCCGAGAAAAGCAGATAGAGAGAGAGAGAGAGAGAAAGTGATAAGATTCTTTGCTCTTCCCTTTTTGCATCTCATGAAGAAGAAAGTTGGAGTATTTTTTGTGTGGTGTTCTCATTGGTAAAGCAACGGCTGCTTGTTTGCCTTCTCATCTAAGGCAACAGCATCCGAGGGAAAGGAAATAGTGATCATAGTAAAGCTGCCTTAGGTGAAAAAATCTCTATTACCCAACTTTTATTTATATTGAAGGTGAATATAATATTGGATGAATCAAAATTTTGTCCTGAAAATTTTAATTTTTTTTATATCTTTTAGAATTTTATAGAAGATATTATTTATATGGGTGGATTTATTTGTCTTGGTTGAATGTTATTTCATTATTGCACAAAAGAGGGAAAATATTAGGTGTGAATGTTTTGCACTAATATTTTTCGTAACACTATTTTTCTCACTTATGCCATGAACACTGACGACAAGCATCCCTTTCTTCAAATTGATGAATGCTCGAATTCAACTTATTTTCTTCCAGTGAGTGTGATTAAAGCATCAGTTCAAGTCTTGTATCATTTCAATTTTTAGTTACCGCCTTTGTGTTTTTTTTCCCTTCATGTATTCCACTCATCACTTTCGTGGATTTCTAGAGAAAGGAGAGGGGGGGGGAGAGGGAGAGAGAGAAATGCTGGGTTTTGAGTACAACCGTGACTTGTAGATTCTAAAATTCCAAAAAATAGATATATATATATATATATATATATATGTGTGTGTGAAAACATCAAACCGAGGAAATTAGAAGGAAACAAAACGATAACATAACACCAATATTTGATAGTGTAGATAGAATAGATATTTTTTTTTTAATTAGATCAGGAGTTTAACTCAGTATAAAAAAAAATGGTGACGTGATAGTTTGAAGCAATCGGATTCAATATCGATCCACGAAATCAAATGGGTTAGGTGTATTTTTTTTATTAATTTTATGAAATAATTATTTTACTGCTAATTCTGTTAACTTAAAAAAGTTTAAAATCATTTTAATTTCATTTTTAATATTTTAAGGAATAGGATAGATTCCTCAAATTGCAAAAAATTAGTTTTGCAAAAATATAAAATTGAATAGAGGATTCCCTAAGGGGCAATTTGATAATTACTCAAAGTTTGAGTATTTTACTTATTTTTTAAATATTTTATTAGTTAATAGTTGTCAATTTTTAATTTTCAAATTTCAATTTTCTATATGTTATAAAATCGACCAAATAATTCCTCTTAATTTCTCCTAATTTTCTTATAAAATCGTTGGAGGTTACGGTTCACTCTACTGGAGAAGATTTAAAGGCCTGGAACAAATTGGAATTTGACATCATTTTTTATAGGAAGAGGGTGTTGGAAGGTAGACTCAGAGGTATTTGAAAAGCAAAAAGCTATCCTTACTCCCCTTATATATGGGAGCTAGAATCTCAACTGCTGATTGATCTGCATAAAGTCCTTGAGCAAGAAGAGACGTTTTAGCGCCAAAAGTCGAGAGTTAAATGGCTGAAGGAAGGTGATAAGAATACGAAATTTTTTCATGCCATTGCTACGATGCGAAGAGGAACCAATAGAATCACAGCATTGAAAATTAATGAGGTTTGGTGTACTGTCCAGGAGGCTCTTAAGCTCCATGCAAACTCTTATTTTTCTAATCTTTTTGCTAGTAAGGAAGTAGCTGTGATGAGCGAAAGATATAGAACAGGGAGGATTAAAATCAATCAGGCAGATCATGAAGCTTTGAGCAAAAAGTTGGAGGATTCAGAAGTTAGAAATGTTGTTTTCTCAATGGATGAATTGAAAGCTCCAGGTCCAGATGGAATCCAGCCGATGTTCTACCAAAAATTTTGGCCCACGGTCAAGGATAAAGTTTGTAAATTTGTGAACAAGGCGCTGGAGGATGGGTATTTCTGTCCGGTGATAGCAAAAGCCTTCATGATTCTGATCCCTAAAGTGAGTAATCCAGGTTTCATGTCTGATTACAGACCTATCAGCCTTCTAAACACCTCCTACAAGATTTTCAACAAGTGTTTAGTGGCTAGACTAAGACCTCTTTTGTAGGATATAATTGGGCAGCACCAGAACAGTTTCCTCCCGGGAAGAGGAACTCTTGATCATGTCATCGTTCTCCTAGAAGTGATCCACACTATTAGAAATTCGAAAAGCAGTAAGCATTCAATGGTAATAAAAATTGGCCCCAAGAAGATTTATGACAATGTGAATCGGGAGTTCCTAGCGAAAGTTCTTCTAGAGATTAACATTCATGTTAAACTTATCAAACTGATAATGTTTGCAGTTTCAGTAGGAGAAACAGCCATCATATGGAATGGGGAGGCACTTCCTACATTCAAGCCAGGTCAAGGTCTAAGGCAAGGTGGCCCTCTCTTTCCGTATCTCTTCTTACTGGTTATGGAAAGGCTTGCTCTGATGATTCAAGAAAAGGTAAGAAAGGGCATTTGGAATGCAGTGAAAGTAGCGAAAGGGGGTCCGGCGATTTCGTACCTATTTTTCGCAGATAATCTAATTCTTTTTGCGGAGGCGGAGCACCTAAATTCCAGCAACATCTTTAGCTGTTTGAAAGAATTCTCATAAGAGAGTAGATTACAAATCAATCCGGCTAAATCCAAGATATGGATCTCCTAAAGCCCCAAGGCAGCTTAAAGCCTCTCTTGCGGCTTGTAGTAGATTTATGATCACTGAGAACTTGGGTAACTATTTGGGAATGCCAACTATTCATGGAAGACCGGGAAAAAAGTCTACCATCGGTTAGTGGAGAAAGTTCAGGATAAGCTATGTATTTGGAAGGCCAAGATGTTAAGCACAGCTGGTAGGAAAACTTTGATTCAATCCGTAACATCATCCATTCCCATTTATTCTATGCAGATCGCTTGGTTATCAGAAAACATTTGCAACAAGCTGGATAAATTTAATAGGGACTTTCTTTGGGGCAGCAATGAGAAGAAAAGGAAAACTCATCCAGTAAATTGGAGAGTAGTCTGCACAGATAAAAAGCATGGTGGTCTGGGAGTGAAAAGTATAAGAGATTGCAATGTGGCAATGTTCACGAAGCTAGGATGGAGAGTCACGAATGAGGAGTCATTGTGGATGAAAATTCTCAGATCCAAGTACCTCAAAGGAGGGAATCTGCTGGAACGCGAGAGAAAGAGTAATTCCTCTGCAGTATGGAAAGGCATTTGTATTAGCAGGGAGTGTCTCATGAAGGGTATAAAATGGAGGATTGGAGATGGTAATTCCATTAGGTTCTGATATGACCAGTGGCTTGGCAATGATGTGCTATTAGGAGAGGCCTTGATCCCTCAGACGAAATGCGCTGCAGATGTTAAAGTCAACCACTTCTGGGAGGAGGCTGGAGGGTGGAAGTTGGAAGAGCTAAATTCAATTCTTCCAGGTCATAAAGTTGAGGAAATTAGAGCTACTCCTATCCCAAGAGATAGGTCCAGAAATGACACTACGTTCTAGAAAGAGAGGGCTGATGGAGATTTTAGTGTTTCCACTGCTTACTGGCTCCAAAAGAAGGAGGCTCTTCAGCAGCAAAAACGTGAAGGAGCCAGGTTTGGAAGTTGCACTGGCCAGAGAGTCAAAGTTTTCGTTTGGATGGCGGTGAGGGGTAGAATTCTTACTAAATCTAAGTTGAGAAGAAGAGGGTGGTGAATTCAGATATTTGTGAAGTCTGCAACAAGGAAGAGGAGTCTCTGGGCCATGCATTGAGAGACTGTTCGCATGCTAGTGGCATTCGGAGATTGTTGGGCCTGGACTCTAGCTCTACAGTACACTTTTGGAGGGATGGTGGAGAGGCTTCGATAAGGAATGGTGTTCAGAAGAAATATCAGCTGAGAATGGAGGATGAGGCGGCGGGATTTGCCATGGCTATTTGGTCTATTTGAACATCAAGATGCTGAGTCACCTTCCAAAAGAAGTTGGACCTGCCTCAGCAGGTTGCTAGCAGGGTCCTATGTTGGTCCAAGTCTACTGTTAGCAACTCTGCTACAGTAAGGCGAGAAAGGAAACACTCTTGGTGGCTTGGTTAAAACCTCATGAAGGAAAAATTAGGCTTAATGTAGATGGAAGGACAGCTGAAGAGTATGGTCCTTCTAGTGTGGGTGGGCTCTATAGAGGCAGCAATGGGAGATGGCTGTATGGGTTCTGGGCGAACATTGGCGTATCTGACAGCAGCCAAACTGAGCTTCTGGCTTTAAATCAAGGCCTTAAGATTGCTAAAGACAGAGGCATGAGGGAGCTTCTGATTGAGTGTGACTCACTTAGGGTGGTCTCTTCCATAAACAATGGAGTTGGCTCTAACCATCCCCGGAAGAATATTATTTGGGACGGTAGAGAAATCATGAGGGAGCTGCAAATTTCAGATAAAAAACATATCTTCGGAGAGGCAAATCGTTGTGCCATAAACTGGTAGAGATTGGGAAAAGGAGCCAGCCTGGTATGGTGGTTGCAGAGAGGCCTCCGCCTGATTTGGAGCCTCTGTTACAGCTGGACGCTGAGGGAGCTTCATGGTGCAGAAGGAAGAGTTGCCTTCTCTCTGATGAGCCTGCAAAGGATTAACTTTGTTCATATGTCTTAGTCCTTTAGTTTCTCGTTCTTAGGTTTTTTTTTTTTCTCTAGTTTAGCTTATGTTCCTTTTGTTGTTGCTTTGTTTCCTTTCATGTTTTGTACCAACAAAAAATCTATTATTTCCACGTGTTTTGTCTTTTTTGCCCATCCATTTCTCGCAATTTTCAATCTCGCTGAACCCGCGATTTTCATTTCACCGAGAAAACTCCTCACCCAATTGAAGACAAAAATCTTCTGCTACTGCATTTTTTTGGTTAATATCAAAATTTGAATCAAGAATTATCATCTTAAAAAAGGGAGAACTTTACTGCTTCTTAGATATTTAATCCGATTGAAATCAATCTGATTTCTAATTACTTAGATACTTCAATTACCTACCAACTGAAATCTTCTTATCAAAAGAAAGTAGTAATTAGAAATCAATCTCACCTGATTCTTGAGCAGGCACTCTCGCATGCGCAGGACAGCACAAATTTTCCATATCCTTATTTACACACGAGCTTATCATATATAAGATAACTGCACAAAGCTATAGGAAAGCAATTTGTATGGATGCCATTCTGATTTCTCTTTCTTTTTTTTTTCTTATTTTGACCAAAGGTAATTGACTCGAGCAATAGGGCAGTACTCACCAGATTAGCCTTTCCATTATGCCCCTAAAACTCCCTATCATCATTCCCTGCTAGCTATTAAGACTACGACAGGCAACAAAGGAAGCAGTCCCCACAGAATTTAACAGCTTAAAAAAATGAAATGGAAAATGTGAATGAATCAAACAAATTTCTGTAAGCTGTTCCACGGTTTAATTTTATAGCCCATTGCCTAATAACTTTGTTCCATCATTCACAAAAATAATATGAATTTGTTTAAGGGCACAAAAATTCATAGATGAACATTCGCAGCAGATTGCCTGCCCGTTGCTCAAAAGCCTTTGATAAGAGAACTAGGCTGACTGAGGAGCTGCAGATGCAAAAGAAATGAACTCAGAATAAGCATCAGTGTAACAAAATAGGTCAGATACCCATTTTTTTTTCTTTTTTTTTTTGGGGGGGGGGGTTGTTAAGTATAGGTCAGATACCTTTGGTAGATGATTCCTCTTGAGGCTTCATTGCTGGAAATAGAAGAACTTCCTGCAGTTCACACAAATGACAGTATTTAATTCAGAGGAAAATCCTGATTCCATCCCATGCAGATCCCTCATGGCACATCCCACACAAACAGACACAAGTCCAGGAAATAGGATGAAAACAGCCAAAACCAGAGAAGGAAATAAATACGGTGGGAGAAAATTATACAAACCTTGATATTTTGAGAATCTGTAAACAACATTGCAAGCCGATCAATACCCATTCCCCAACCAGCAGTGGGAGGCAATCCATACTCCAGTGCTGTGCAAAATGTTTCGTCCAAGGCCATTGCCTCATCATCCCCTGATTGTCGGTCCTGAATTGTAAATGCAAACATGTCAGTTCACCAAAAATTGCAAATTGTAAAGCTCCAGACCACAGCAGATACCTTCAGTTGGTCAGCAAATCTCTGCCGTTGCACAACTGGATCATTCAATTCTGTGTATGCATTGCATACCTGATACATAAAAGAGGATTAACTTAGGAAAAAATGACACTTAAGGATCAAATGAATTTTTAAAGATTATTTAGAAGGACAAGAATGCATTGGAAACCATGGAAAGATAGCATACTTCATGCTTGTTGACAAACAACTCGAAGCGCTCAGTCAACCCTGGCTTTGATCTGTGCCACTTCGCCAATGGACTCATTATCTCAGGATGGTTAATGATGAATGTAGGATTCACACAATTCTCCTCCAAAAAGTGCCCTACAAGCTGCAGGACCATACAGTATCAGTCAAAGTTATTAAAGAAACTAATAAAAAGGTGGATGGAAGCTGAAGCAATTTTAATAATTAAAATTTAATTCTAATTTCCCTGGTCAGCCAACAATGATTTACTTTTCCACGGAGCTACTTCAAGGTAATGTGGCATCAGAACCAGTAATTATGTTTTCCTTGTATCTCCCATGTATCATCTCTTTTCCCAAGAAGTAGATCAAGAGTAGTGGGCCTTGGTCTCCCTCCTTTTCAAAATATGCATTTTTTCTGCATGTACCAAAGGACAAAAATACATATCGCATCCTACTGATAAGCACCCAAAAGACCTTGATGTTGTCTACATTCATATCTAGAAACTCCACATCATGGTATATATTTATTGCCTAAAATAATCTCCAGTTATACTCATTCCCGGCCACTAGCCATCTAAGTGCTGCATCTATTTGGCCCCTAGATAAACTCCAAAGCTTCTTTTCCCATTGATTCACACTTGTTACAGACTATTGCGGCTACAGAATACTGCAGCTACTACCAAAGACATGATGCTGACCTTGTCTAGCAAACGAGCAGTGGTTTGAGGTGGAGGGCACTTGACATCAAACTTTGCACAAGCATCAACTAAATATTTGTTTGCTTCTTCGCTGGTAAGATCCTTTGGTATGCCAAGGTTGGCAATCTTCTCCAATTCCTCTATCATATCAATTCTTCTGCAACAGTCAGAAGCACCAAAGATGTTACCCGATACATGTCACAAAATGGTCAAAATTTGATAATACCCTACATCAACAATAAAGGGAAGTAACCTGAAAGGCGGAGTGAAATCAATCTCAATCGGATCCTTATCTAATCCATTTGCATGGAATTGAACTTTATAGCCACCTGTAAGTTCCTTGACCATGCCTGGTACATGACCATGTCCCAAGAAAAATGAAAATAAAACAATAGGGAGAATGTTTACGACCATGCCACAGATGCAGCAACTCAAATTGAGTAGCATCAAAAGCAGAACTTACCACTCAACATTTTCTCAGTAAGATCCATCAGGTCATTGTAGTCAGCAAAAGCCATATAAAATTCACATGTAGTGAACTCAGGATTATGGGTCAAATCTATCCCTTCATTCCTAAATTGCTTTCCTATCTCATATACACGGTCAAGTCCACCAACAATTAGCTCCTTCAAATAGAGTTCAGGTGCTATACGCATGTAAAGCTTCATGTTCAGCTCATTGTGATGGGTAACAAATGGACGAGCAGCTGCCCCCCCAGCAATCATGTTCATCATTGGCGTCTCAACCTGCATGCATAGCAGTGTAAATAAAACATCACCCTTCCCCATCCCCAAAACAAAAAGAACAGCTCCTAGCTTCCTAAAACAAGGAAACGATAAATACATTATATGATAACAAAGTAGCTAGACAAACCATTTTAGACGGTAAAAAAAGAGAAATACCTCCAAAAAGTCAAGATTGTCCAAAAACCTTCTCATATATGAAATAATCTTTGCTCGTGTCTTGAATATTTGTCGGACCTCCAAATTCAACATCAGATCTAAATACCGTTGTCGGTAACGAGTTTCCTGGTTTGAAAGAAAAATATTGTAAACATGTCAAACAAAACAATGAAATAGTTCTTCACAAATACACACATAAACTTTATATCTCCCATTTACAACCAAAAGGAAATGAATTTATCAACTCAATTAAACACAATAAATCTTTACATCCCAAACTAGTGGTATTTCAACACATGAATTGTCTATAATAATTCAGCAATAATGAAGGCCATACAATAGAACTTGGAGCACCATCAATCTGTATTTTATTGCCTCTTTCATTGGTGCAATAAGAAGCATTTATTGCACAGAGGACCAAATCATTTGAATCAACTTGCTCCCATTATATTTCCGAGTTATCCTAATTTCTCCATTATAAACTAATTCCAAATGTTATCTTTTCATGCCAAACCTCTCATCGACCTTAGTCTTCTCATCTTTGTAACACATTTTTGCAGTATCCCCAAACAGCGTATAATAATTGAGCTCATAAAGATAAAAGAAGAACAAGAGGTATAATAATTTAGCTAGCACCAAGGAGATTGGTATAAGCTACTTACAAATTAAAGGACAACATAGAAAGTCTATCAAAGATATAAGCTACTTACAAATTAAAAGTACAACATAGAAAGTCTATCAACAAGAAAGGAGTAAATGTGGAACACAAGGCTCCATTATGGGGGGTCCATCCAGTTTGAAATAAGCTATGCAATCATTTTCTTGAAAAAGTTTAATTTAGCTAGCACCAAGGAGATTGATATAAGCTACTTACAAATTAAAGAACAACATAGAAAGTCCATCAAAGATATAAGCTACTTACAAATTAAAGTACAACATAGAAAGTCTATCCAAAAAAAAAAAAGAACAAAAGAACAAAAGGCTCCATTATGTGGGTCCAACCAGTTTGAAATAAGCGTTGCAATCATTTTCTTGAAAAAGTTCAAATTAGAAACGGCTTTTGTAAATGAAAAGCTAAATCAGTAGGTGATAATTGATTTATTAAATGAACACATGTAGAAATGGAAAAATAAGCAAAAAATTGTAGTACAACAATCAGTTGAAAATCATGGCTTTTGAGTGGAGAGACAATTCATGGGAAAATCCTTAGACAGAGCAACATTTATTCATGGCTTTTAGGAGGATAACAGATCCAACAAAATTGTAATGTTTATGCTAAGTCAAATCATCAAGAGGACCTTCATTGGTGACTGGCTGACCCTGGCTGACCAAGCATAAGGCCACAAAAGACTTTGCTTGAGGTCCCTCAATTTTAGACCCTATGATTTAATAAAGTTGTGTATACTATTTATATAAATCTTATACTTATTCATATAGATTAAAGCCTTTGCCTGAAGTCCCTTGAGTTTAGACCCCATGATTTAACAAATTTGTGTGTACTATTTATATGTCTTATATAAGTCCCTTGAGGGCAAACCTTGATGCAACAGTAAAGTTGTTCCTTTAGTAACCTCAAGGTCACAGGTTCGAGGCGTGAAAATAGTCACTTTACAAAAAATGCAAAGAAAAGGTTGCGTACATATACGTCCACTCTTCCCCTACCCCTACACTAAGCCGGAGAGCACTTTTTGTACCGAGTAAGCCCTTTATTTATATAAGTCTTATACTTATTTATTATAGATTAAATCCTCTACCTAACAAAATGCCTAATAAATCTTAATCTCTCTGATTCATATTAATTAGTCAATTATAACCTAATTACTTTTCCACGACCCCTACCTTTTTCCCTTATCAATTACCCTTCATTTTTATCTCTTGTAACTTAATGTCTAATAAATATCATTCTCTCTCATTCACATTGTTAACCTAACGAACCACTTTCAGAAATTGCCTAATAAATATAATTGCTAACTTTTCATCTCAAAACAACATCTAGAAAAATAAAATTTATATTAATTTTATTAAATAATTAAAGCCTCATATTAAAATTCAACTCTACGCCACCAACCCCCTTGAGCGAACCTGTGGCTTACATTGGTGAATGTGTAGATAGACCAAGTGCCAAATGTGACCTTGTACATGTTATGCACACTTTAAAGAGTCGCAAATGCAGAGAAAAGAAGCTGAACTTGCCGATGGTTTTGCCATATCCATCACACCAAAATTCAAGTTCAAGTTCCTTGTAATGTTTGATTGATTCAAAGTTCTTGAAGTTGTTGGTTATTTAATTAATTGCTTTTTCTGTTCAATGCTATGGGCACCATCAACTTTCTAAACACATTGATCGATGGAAAATAAGTTGTCCACTTTTCACCGGAATAGAGTGGAGAGTTAGTAATATCTATGTTGATGTGATGATTGACTCAGCTTTTTAAGGCAAAAATAATTTGCTCCTATTCTTCTATAGATGCATCCCTCACTCCCAGCCCTGCAGCTTTAAATGAGTTCCAATGATTAATAGAAGCACTAAGCAAATAAAATGAAAAATCAACATGTGTATTGTTACACAGTAAGTTTTCCTGAGAGGTACATGCAGCTAAATCAACTGCTGATAAGAGTGACAGATACTCATAAAAGGAAAGCAGAAAGTCTACTAGTAAATATTGTGCAGATATGATATGATTTTTCCTCTCTACTTTTTAATGCTAAAGTACTGAATATGCCATTACAAATGGCAAAAATACCAACCGTAGAAATCATTGTAATTAAACAGCCATATTGTGATCATCAGGTCATCAATCTAAAAATTTAAAGCAATCCAAATTGCAGCTATGTATGCTATGATATAATTATTACCTGGTCCTTTAATATATATGTTTCAGGATTCCTAGTACTTCCTGGGACCCACTCAACAGCTTTCTGTGAGAAAGCAAGAGTGCATTACTCAGATAGTATGAAAGAACATATAATTCAAAATGGAATTTCACTGTGATGAACTGGCTAATTTAGTAGCACCAAAATTCCTTTTACCTTTGCACTAGCATTTTCAGTACCAGGGCCAGCTTTCTGTCTAGGCATCATATGGAGACAATGAGATAGAACTAAGAATGCCTTTGGAAATATACTTAGCTCTCCCCTTTTAGTTTTCCCTGAAACAATTAAAGAGTAAATGAAAGCAATAGCAGTTTAAGGGACCAAAACATTTTCATTCCTCTCATATTACAAAAAAATATTTACAGTAGCCCCCTATGGCCATAATTTATTTGGTAATGGTCTAACCACAACCCATCACTTATTTTCCAATGAAGTTAAGGACATGATATTAGTAATACAAGGGCATATGTCCTCATGCCTTAACCCTTTGAAAGTAAGGCTAATCACTGCAAAAATTGAGAAGGCTAATCACTGCAAAAATTGAGAAACACCATGTGCAGCAACTAGAGCATAAGATGCCCATGACATTCACATAACAAATGACAAGAAAAAAATGGAGACCTGATGCATTTTGCTGATACAACGGTTCATGCAATCAAAACCAAGAAATTGATCATGGAAAACTTTATACTTAGTGGAGATCTATAATCACATGATATATCAAGAGAGAGAGAGAGAGAGACTTCTCTTAGTTGACTGCAAATATCACTGGACATTCGATGAAAAAAGTCAAAGCATGACCAGTTGGTAGTACCCATTTTATATCAAAGAAGGCTCAAAATGAGTCTTCCTAATTTTTTTACCACCATGTTGGACTTGTGCTAGACCCCTTTCATTTCAATGATGCAAATATCATTTTTAAAGAAACACTTAAATAAAAACATGGCATCAGGTTGAACGGGCCAAACCTGGAAAGCCAGTAACCCCAACTATGTCTCCACGCTTAACGCCAGAATGTAATTTCAAAAATTCAGCTTCATCCATGCCTGAGGTCCTGCACTCAAAAATGAATACCCATTAATATCTGGCTTGGATCCAAAATATATAATATCAAAAACATTTTAGATTAATTATTGATTCAATTCATTAGCAAATGAACTCCATTACTTGAATAGCTAATGTTAAAATATGGGGTCCAATTGCATAATATCAGAAAGAGATTACATTAGACTCGCAATATCTAGATAAGCATAAACCACTGGACTTTTAAATGATTTACAATGCATTACTTTCTAAAAGAGCTTGAAATGAAGTCTGTAGGACTTTTTCACCCCAATCACAAATGATGAAACCAGGCTTTTTTAAAAGAGCTTGATATTTGGGCACGACACCGTAGCTTTTTTTCCCTTCTTTTTCCCCGGGGGGGGGGGGGGGAGGGGCGGTTTAGGGGAGCTTTTATCCAAAAGAATTTTATGTGAAACTTGGCTTGAAAATGTTACTACTAGATTTTGATTGTGGCCCAAAAAGTTTTCGTATGTAGAAATTGGTAAAAACTGATAAATAGATCGTAGCATTAATATGATCTCATGAAATTTAATAAGACAAATCTTAAACTTGACTATAGCATCCCTCCCCACCCACCCACCCCCAAAAAAAAAGAAAAAGAAATTAACAGAGAGAGAGAGAGAGGAGAGAGGGAGGTAATAGGAAGGTAAACTCAAGCTTAAACTTGACTTCAAGATCATCTTGTTGGAGTCAATGGAGTGTTTGAAGAGTCTTCTGATTGCCTTCTCACTAAAGGTGAGCATTCAATTAAACCATAACCGAAATGATTAAAATTGGAATAACCGATTTAATTCGATGATACAATTTTATAACCATAACCTAATCGAATAAAGTAAAAAACAATCGTTATTTAAACAAATTAGGCGGTTAATTCATTTCGATTATCCAAATTAACCAAATTATAGAAATCTTTTGCTACATATTATTTATATCAACTTATGGCTATAAAATGTAATATTAAAATTCAAAGTTCACTTACAACTTTAATTCATCAAATGTAATTTTGTAAATTTCAAACAAAATAATAAAATATGAAACTTTTAAACTAAATCTACTATTCTATTAATAGTTCATGAAATAAAAAATGTAACTAACATTACATTAACTTTCAATAAAACAAGTTTCAAAATAAAATAGAAATGTCAAATCAAAATGTGAAAGTCGAAAATTTTTCATTATTTTTGCACCCTTCTTTTTAGATTTTTTCTCTTTTAAAATAATCACATTAAAATAGCAAGGTCAAATCAAAATGTGAAAATTGAAAAATTTTCATTATTTTTGCACTCTCTTTTTTATATTTTTTCTCTTTTAAAATAGTCGTATTGGAAATAGAAAAGTCAAATCAAAATGTGGGAATTGAAAACTTTTCATTAATTGTGCACTTTTTTTTTAGATTTTTTTCTCTTTTAGAATTTTTTATTGATTATGATTTTTTTCTCTTTTAAATTTTAATTATAATATTATAATAATATTATATAAATAAAAATTATCTAAAAATATATATATAATACTTCTAGTTAATTCAATATGACCGAAATAAAAATTGCTAAAACCGATTACCATCTAAATAAACCAAATTAAAATTCGGTGTTAACCAAAACCAAACCAAATACCTAATAAACCACTCAAAATATAAAAAATGGTTCGGAGAAAATGGTTTTTTCGGTTTTAACCGAATAGTGCTCATCCCTACTTCTCACACAAATGTGCAAACATTACAACATGAAACCCTTAAAATTATAAAATGAATATACAAATTCTTGATTTAAGATTGACAACAAGCTGTTAGGGAAACTTAATAGGTTATAGTTGATTGATGAAACTAGATATTTCATTAAAATTTAAGCAATAGCTATCGAAAATGATTTACCTTGATCATCGGACCCATACTCAAATACTAGTTAATGTTGGTGGCTAACACCGAACATGATTTATAGATTAATCTCCTAAAATGTATTATGAATGCAAATGAGTACTCCATAACTATATATAGTTTATATACTCTTAATCTTGAATGTACATGGATAATATCTTTTATGGGTCAAAAGTATTGTATGTTGGGTATATGATGTTGGTTGGTTAGAACATGCATACACAATAGAGAATTTATTTCGAGTGTATTGTAAATCACCATTTTGAATCATCTTAGTCAATTATCTGGAAATAGAGATATGATTTGTATGATATTGAATGTTCTTAAATTTTGTCAGGTTTCATCGATCAATAGAAGACAAATTAAACATCTACATATCCTCTATTTTTGAACAAGAAACTCAATCTATTAAATAACTGAGAAGGTGATAATATACTCATTCATATATTTTGCATATCCTCAATTCCGATTGTTACATAGAAGGGTGACATAAAAACGCATACAAATCAACATCAAAATAATAGATGTTTATTAATTGACTTCAATAAATAATACGGTTTTTATTTTGGAGTAAATCTCTGATTATTTGGTAAAATTAATTAGACTTAAAATAATTTTAATGCAACTACTGAATTATCAAATTATATTATAATTATTTTAAAGTTCAAATAAATACGTCGTAATGCTTTTCTCCACCTTAAAAACTCGATTGGTATTTTTACTTGTTCATATAGAATTATCTTTGTGTTAAGTTAATGGAAATGTAGAATAATGTAGAGAGAGAAGTTTAGGACAAGATTGTATTTTTTCAAAAAATTATGTCGGTCTAATCTTAGAAGCTTGTTATCCTAACTTGTAATTTTGCAAATATGTCACCCTAAAAACTAGTCATCCTATTCTATAATTTTGAAAATCATTGAACTATTTTTGCAAATTTCGAAAAGTGTTCAGGCTGAAAAGTGCAAGCTCTAAGATTTTTTTATTTAAATTCTTTAATTAAGAAAAATCTCTCTCTCTCTCTCTCTCTCTCTCTCTCTAAGTAAATTAAGTCTTCAAAATCAATTAAAAAATTAAAACATTTGAACATAAAAAAAATCTAAGCATACAGAGAATAGAGAGATGAATTTAGAATTCATCATGATTGCTCTCTCCACCCCAAGAAACATTTAAAACACTTGAACATAAAAAAATCTAGGCATACAGAGAATAGAGAGATGAATTTAGAATTCATCATGATTACTCTCTCCACCATAAGAAACATACAAGAGTTTGAGTTAAGGTTTAGAGGAGAATATCTTGATTTGAGGTTTTCATTATAGGTATGTGTACAAAGATTTACCACAAACTTGAAATGAGTAATCTCCATTTTATTTTATGTGATTTTCTTTAAAATCATATTTTATTGCATTGTTTTTCGTTCAATTTTAATTATTTCGCTACATGCATTGATGCTATGAATGAAATAAACACAACTTGTTAATTCTAAATCCAACATGTTAGACATATTAACCAAACATTGTTGGATTCAAGGAGTGGTAATCTCATAAAAGACCTTACTTAATCTCTACTTTTCATTCTCTACAAGTTTGAAAATCTCTTACCAATTAATACAAACAAAATCTTATACAACCCACTCCTAGTAGAAAATCCATCCAGAAATGCTAGGCCTCAAATACATATAATATATGTGTCATTTGAGTTTAATCATAGTATACCATGATCTAACACTCACCACTTGTCTCTCTAACTCTTTCCTATATGTCATTGATGTTAGAGTCTCTGTGACAAGACCTCAATGAAAAGTGTCCAGAGTTTTTTATATATAGATAACCATGATAATACCAATAATGATAACACTAACCAGAGGTCTATAACATAAATCTCCATTAACTTCACAATAATAGAGACTATGATTAGTCCAACATTTGTTTTCCTTTAACTAATTATGAAGAAATATTTCGAAGCTATTCTTGTTATATTTTATTCAACACACTGTTATTAAGGTAAGGGGTTGTATATAGGAGCAAGACAACATTCAATAAAAATGCCCTCATTTTCCTACAGGTATAAGCACAAATTCAAGTGGCAAATATATAAATTTTTTTTATATGACTGAGAATTTTTAATATTTAGCATGCAATCTTTGAGAGAAGACTTTTGAAAGAGTGACATGAATCACAAAACCCATTTTTTAGACTCAAAACATATTAGACAAAACTAATTTGGGAGAGAACAGAGAAAGAGCGGCACTCTTAAATTATTCCATCATCAAGCTAAAGGAATTACTTAGGTTCTTTATTCTTGTAAAACCAACCCTGAATGCAGAAAACGCTTGCTAAGAAACTGCTTCCTGTTAAACATAAGGACTCAAAGCACCTAAAGCATTGTTTCCTCAAGACAGGGGTTACCTATTGACCAAACCCCTAAAGAAGGTACAAAAATGAGAAATGCTCTATATATATATATATATATCAAAAAAACCAAATAAAAGATAGAATCTTCAAAAATCATAGAAATGAAGCACAATCTGTTTTTACCTAGCATCAGCCATAACTTGAACTTTGGCACCACCACCATGAAGATCATAAAAGAACAGCTTCGAAGAAGATGATCGTTTGCTCATAATTCTCCCTTCCAACAAAAAGCATTATTTTGAGTAAACAAATATACATGGCATTAGCTGCAGTGCGGTAGATTAAATTCTGGCTATATAGAGAAACCTTACCAGCCAAAGATACTTGGACATCCTCAAGATGGACACCATCAGCTAAGCTTTTGTATTTTTCTATGTATTCTAGGATAGACATGGTCACAAAAAATTTGTGAGGATAAGGATTTATGCCAGCTTCCTTCTGAGCTTCCAGGTACTTCACTCTGTTTTCAAAGTATTGCTGAAGTGACAAGAAAGCAAAAGAACGATAATAAGAATTCAAATATTTGCTAGCAAGAAAAATAAAACAGTCTACGGACAAATAAATAAGCTCCCTTTCAATACAGGAAAAAGTTATAAGTTAAAATGCCTTCTCCTATAGAAAATGAACCCATTTCTACACAAGCACGAAATAAGTACAACCTAGAAAAGAAGAGATTCTACAAAATAACTACATTGTTGGCCAATACAATATGTTGATTAAACAACCAAAGATGAAGAGTTTCATCAGAACAACTTGAGCAATGGCTCGTCCATACGTTCATAAACCCACTAATTACTCACCTTGTTCAACAACCAAATAATAGGAGGAGAGCATCAAAGAGACAACACCTCATGTCTATCCAAGCCTAACTCATTGGATAGACACACGTGGAAAAACACTCTTCCCTAAGCATCTGGTACAAGAGCAATGAAGTAAGACATAGTCTGCTGTTTCTTGCTTTTCATTGACTGACCAAGGTAATCACTAGTTTTTCAAGATTGTTTTCTTGCATCAAAATCTTAACCCCAAGCTGCTTTGGAAGCAAAGATAGCAGCCTTAAGCGGTGCCAAAGTATTCCAAATCGCCCACCAGAGCAAAAGTGGCCCTTCCAGATCACCAGAACCTCTTTTCCTTGTATTGGATAATAACTCCACATTCCACCATCTAGAATTCATTGGCCCAACCCCCAACAAAAGTAGTCATCAAAGGCTCCTTATCCCTAGCCAAATCAAACAAATTAGAGGGGGGGGAAAAGTGACCTATAGGGGAAACATTAAAACCAAAAGGAGATCCTATCTCCATCCACACTTCAACACAAACCACTCCTAAGAATGAATCTATTCCACCCACTTCTGATTTCTTTCAATAACACATTGTAGGAACCCAACAACTCTTTCATTGTCAACCTTCTGTAATCCACCCCATACTTATCTCTAATCACCACCATCAAAGCAGGTCTTTCCCAGGTGTAATTTATGAGGCTTGGACATGCAAATTGACCAGGTGTCCACATGTTTGACACAACACATTGCGAGCATGCCTACGACACATGTTGACACACGTGTGTGCATGTCGAATTAATTTTATTCCTGGACACAGCTTGAACACACCACGGACACGCCTTTTTTTGTGAATATCCAATAGAAAAAATATTATTTTTAACTTTTTTCAAAAGAAGATATAAACATATTTATACAATAAATTTGAACTCTGTATATCAGTTTAATCATATAACTATTATAAATTTAACTGATTAATTTCATATTAATCATTATGTCAGTAATATATTTTCACATGAATTTTGATTTATACTCATTAGCATTAGTATATTTACATATAATCTCAATAAACATATCCATGCATTTTTTTGAGTTTGCAGTATCACTTGTCATACGCATGCTACATAGGGTGCAAATATCCACAATCACTTCCTTGATACGGTTTGTTGAGCTCCAAATCACATAAAAAGCCTGTTCGAAAACCAATCTTCAGATATAGGCCTCTTAAATCTTTTCCATTTTCAAACCTAGCATTTGTGCTGCACACCATCCATATCACCTCCACAAAAAACCTTCTCTGGATACACTTAAATTTTTTAGCCGCTAAAAAGGAATTGAAAAATATTCATTAAACACAATTGTCAAAAAAAGGAATTGAAAATTTCTCTATCACGGTCATTTAAAGCAAGAAAAGACTAAATGTAATTTATTTACGTTTACGTAGGTCCTTAAGAAAATACCATAAATGACGAAAAAAGAAGCATTAGACTAGGATGAGGATAGAAATTTTGCATACAGTGGGGTCCAAGTCGTCGTCATCTGCAGCTGCCTCAGGCTTGCGGGCTTGTGAAGCTGCAGCTGCAGCCGCCTGTCAAAGAAGAAACCCCTAAACAATTAGAATACCAACAAATAGAGACCAAATAATGCATTTGCAAAAGAAAACTCAAATTTTTTCATAAATGTGATTCTGTATAACCTTAGCCCTTTTCTCTTCCTCTTTGCGCTTTTTTTCCTCCTCCCTCTGCTTGTTCTTGGCTTCCTTCTTCAATGCGCTGGAAGCAAAAGAAAAAAAAAAAGGGAATCAAGATACATATATGAGAAAGATGAATGGAAATTGCAAATGTAAGGGAAGCTTACTTCTTGCTAGGAGCCTTCGCTGATGATGAAGAATCCATGGATATTTCAGAAACTGCCTTAGCCGTTTCTTCTACAGATTTCTCCATTTCAAGCGTACCACAGTTTTGGTCGAACCACAATCACAAACAGCCCAAGCCCAAAAAAAAAGGCTCCAGAGAAAATCTGAAGTGATTGAGGAAGAAAATAGTTCAATCAGAGATAAAATATCAGAAACCACAGTTAACAGAAAAGGAGAAAAGCTCTAAAGACTTAGATTTGAACCAAAACCTTACCTGAACCTCAACGATTGAGAGCTAATTGGAGAGGATTTCAAAGGATTTCGCGCGGCCAAACGAGAAAATTATTGACCCACGACCAAAAAGATCACCGGCGGTCGATAAGCGCTACGACCGCCGTGAAGAGAGAGAGAGAGAGAGAGAGAGAGAGAGCAAATGGCAAAGCTTTTTAGGCGGCGTTAGGGTTTAAGGAGATACAAAACAAAAGTAGATACCGCAGTCTTTGGGAGTTTTACCTAAAAAAATAAATTAATAAATAAAAGAAATTACTTATATCCTTAAAAATTTAAACGAGATAAAAACAATGTAATATTATTATGTTTAAAATGCATATCAATTTTGAGTTTAATTTTTTGAAATAAATATTTGTGTGGTGAGTATGATGTTTTATTTGTATTATTTTGAAAATCAATTAAAAAAATTTACTTCATTTTAAATAAATTGAATTTTAAATTTTTTTTAACAAATCAATGTCGTACTTTAACAAGTAAAATATCAAATTTATTAATTTCATAAAATAATAAAAAGAAAATATATATTTTTTAAAAATATCTTTTTTTTACTAAATTATAATTTTTCATTCATTTACGGGATATTATAACTTAATAAATAAGTAAAATTTTTTACATGATTCTAAATTATTCAAATAAAGATTTTTATAACAATATTTAAGACAAATAACATTAAATCAATATTAAAGCTCTCGACTCAAATCTGTCATCAAAATTAATATGAAAAAATTTGGACCGAACACAAAATACAAGTAAAGAACAATAGATTCAGATATACAAAATTAATTAAGGGATATAGATAACACGTCTTCTTTTCAAAAGAAATTACATTATCAAAAAAATTATGCTATCCCTCCCTATTAAATTAAGAAAATATGATAAATAAAAATAATTTTAGGTAGACTCACAAACTCTTTTAGGGTTTCTTTGTAAATTTCATCTTTTTTTTTTTTTTCTAATTTAAAATTTTAATACTTTTTGTGGAAATAAAAATGAATGCCTGATATTTTTTGTTGCATAGCCTAAATGAAAATGTTTTTTAAAATTAATGTTGTCAGAAGTTTGGCCGAAATAGTTAAAGAAAAAAAGAAAAAATAAAATTATATTAAAAGAATTGAGTTTTTTTGTTTACCTTAAAACGGAATATTAAATGGAAGAGGATCGTTTCGGAGGGCTTAGGTGCCACTGGGCATTGCTTGAACATTTGTTCACAACAGCCATTTGTGCACTTACTAGATCCAAAAAGAACATTTTCCCATTATATTTGTTTCATTTCTTTTTCCCAATTTCTTTGCCATACTTTTTCTTTTTTTTTTTTAAACTCTTTCCCTATTTCGCTTTTTAAATTTCATGAATGAATGATTGTCTTTGCATTTGATTTCAAACCCCACTTTTGTTCCTAATCTCTTCCTAAGTGTTAGTATTAGTTGGGGTTTCGGCGGATGTGTACGCGAAGGTAAACCCGATCCGATCTCTAACATATGAATTTGAATTTAAAAAAGGGGAAGAGGGTGTGGGTGGTTTTTTTATAACAATCCCTTCACCTCCCATTTTAACTCTCCTCTCTTTTTTTCTAAAAGACACTCATCAAGAAAAGAAAAATTTTATTATTCCCGGTAAATATGATCTTGAAAAAGGGACCGTGAAGTCAACTTTTGTGTAGAGGATAAAGGATAAAAAGGAGTTTTCATTTTTCACGTTTGAGAAATAAAGAAAAAAGTTTTGAAAAATTAGTGATTATTCTGTATTAAAATATTTAGATTGTGAAATAATAGAAAATGATCTAATTTTTTGATAATTTCTCAATCTAAAATACCCAATCATAAAACGGAGGTAAGAAATTATAACCCGTTTAATATTTAAGAATTTTTATGTATAAAAAATTATTTATTGGTTTGTTTAAAATTTTAAAAAAATTGTATTAGGAGTTTGGTTTTGTAACTTTATAATCGGGAAAATTGAGTATTTGGCAAAGGGTTATCGTCAAATTGATTGCGACAGCCAGCTAGCTAGGTGTTGCACTCTCATACAAAAATAAAAGGATTGTACTCTCCTGTAAAAACAAAAAGGATACCAGGAAAGCATTTTTTTGAGTTGCCATTTATATGCAAAGATCTGAAAGCTAAAACTTTTAATTAGCTTAGTTTCTTCAAAAAATCCGATCTTATTTTCCCCAAAAATATAGTTATCCAATCCACTCTTGGTATACAAAAACAACCAAAAAAACATACATGCCTTTTTTATATCATCTTGTCATAAGTTGGGATTAGTGACTCTTCTTGTCCATCCAGCAATAAACCAATCATCATTCATCAACATTGAGATTGTGGTAAATTTTAGGCCAACAACATATTTCTTAAACATCTCATAATATAAAAAACAAGAATCATAGTTGGTGGAGCCGATTTTTGATTCCACAAATATCTGCTCTTTCATTTCAAACGGAGAGCCTATTTGATATATTTGTCGGATTTTATTGGATAAGAGACATGCAAGAACCCAGTCGGGGCCAACCCAACGGTAGAAAATGGAATCATACCTCTAATGGTGTATAATTAGATATAAAACCGTAACTCTAATGGTGTAAAGTTGGTGGGTTACCTTTGCTCTGTATATATAACCTTCCAAGAGGTGTAGAAAACCCTATTTTTCTTTTGTCTAAAACTTTCAAAAATAACAGGAATTATGATTAAAATTTTTTAGAAAATTTAGAATCTCTCGAAATTAAGAATGACTTAAGATTTTTTAAAAAATTCTTTTTTATTGAGAGTACTAGAGAATTAGAATCTTATGAGGTTAAGGAAGGTTTCAACTTATCAAAAATTTTCTTTTTTATCAGATGATTATAAGAGAACTCGGATCTCACAAGAATAAGAAAAGTTTCAACTATTAAATTGGATACTATCATTTGTCCTCACTCTTAACCACTACAAAAAAATACAGTTTTAGCTACGGATTTTCGCAACAAAAAAAATTCGTGGTCATTTTGTGATAAATTTAGCGACAAAAACTTTTTCGTCGCTAATTTACCACAAAATTTGCGACGAAAATGAAGTCGTGGCTAAATTAGCGACGGACACATGATTCATAACTAAATTCGTCGTTAATTAGTGACGAAAAAATTTTCGTGACTAAATTCGTTGTTAATTGGCGATAAAAAAGTTTTCGTTGCAAATTTCGTCGCTAATTAACAACAAATAATATTTCGTGACTAAAAAATCCGTCACAAAATTTAATCTTTTTTAAATAAAATTTTATTTTTTCTATTTTTCTTTTTCTTTTATTAATATGTTATATTTAAGTTAAAAATTAATTTAGTGGCGTATTTGTTTTCCGTCGCTAAATTTAGCGACGAAAATTCTAATCCGTCACTAAATTTTTTATATATAATTAAATAAAATATAATATTTAAATTAAAAAATTAATTTAGTAACGACGAAATTTATCCGGTGGTAATTTAGCGACGGATTAAAATCCGTCGCTGAATTTAATCTTTTTTTAATTAGAATTTTATTTTATTTTTATTTTATTTTATTAATTTATATTAACAAATCATATTATTATTATGTTATAATATTTTAATTTACATTTTATTTTATTATATTATATTTCATTTTTTAAAAGAATAATATTATTTAATTCTTAAAAAAATAATATATTTTATTTTATTTAAATTATATATATTTTTTTTTTATTTTAATTAATTTATTATTTTTTTTCTTTTTTTGTTTTATTTAATATTTTTTATTATTGTATTGATAACTTTTATTTTATTTATATTATTTTATTCAATAATACAAAATTTTTAATTAAATATTAATCCGGATATGTTGGGCGCCGGGCGTAGCGGGAGCACGCACCGGGCGCAGTGTAACGGCACCGCCAATAGCCATGAGCAGCGCACGAGAAGTTTGTACGAAAGGACACGAGCAAAAGGTGTAAACGAAAAACCACGAGCAAAAGATATCATTTGAGAAGTTCCTTGAGTATCCAGCAAAGTGCTCAAGCAAAGGTAAGCATTGCACGAGCAAACTCACATGGCGCCCAAGAAACCATTTACCAAAGAACGCGACCGTTCACCTAAGAGTCACGACCTTTCGGGCAGCACCATGTAAGGAGCAAGGAAAGGTCTCTAAGGAAGGTAACAAGACTATTGTGCACAAGAGGAAGCAAGCAAGAAGACTTTCACACAAAAGGATGCCATGCGAAGAGACACCAATGCATGACAAGCCGGTACATGTCCTAGCACCATGTCATGAGCAGCCCGTACATGTATATGTGTAGGAGAAAAGCAAAGCAATGCCAAGCCCCGAAGTGTCACCAAACAGGCCACCTGAAGAAGCACAATTACACAAAGGGATACGAGCAATGATGGACCAGCAAGAGTCTCGACACAATGGACACCATGCAGCGCACCATTCGGCCTTAGTTCACACCAAACAAGCCAAGGAATCAAGTGACAAGGGTCCAGCACCTAAGAAGGCACGACCAGAAGCAATTTGGCTCAAGAAATCAAGGCCACGGCTTGCTGGAAATGGTCCTTACACGAGCCGGCATGCAGCCAGGCCCAAACCAGCATGCACTAGCATAGGCAGCCCGCACTAGCGCGTCCCCCAGCAATATGCAGTCCGCGTCCAAGCAGTGTACAGCAGCAAAAGACCATCAGTCCACTCCAAAAATAATTGCTTTTATGAAATAATTTCATGTATTTTCCAAGCGTTCTAAGTATGTAATAAAGGCAAGAAACTGCCTGGTAGTTATTAGGGTTAATTATTGTGATTTAGGAACCCTTTAGCATGAAAGGTCTTGAGTAGTAAGACCTTTAACTTTCCTGGCCTTCATCTATAAATAGGCAGGGCATTTCCCATTTGTAACAAGCAATTTTTATGATAAATACATATCATTTTCGTCCCTTTATGTCTCTATGAGAGAATGTGAGAATTAGAACATAGGATCCCAAAATTAGGCCGCTGTCTTTGACGCCCTAACCTTCCTTTGTTCGACGCAACTCGAGTGATCCTTAGGTGCAGAATTGTAAGGCCATACAAGTGATTCCTACGGTGCAGTGTGGCAAGGCTTCTAACCATTGAAGAGCAGTCCTTTGTCCAAGAGATCCCTGCGGTGCAGGACAAGTACTCTCCCAACGATTGTGAGTTATATCCCTTTATTTTTCTAAGTCTACCCTCATTCAAAAATACCAAAAACATTCTGCCATTATTTTCTTTCCTATCTTTTTCTTAGTTCCCTAGTCTATTTTTCATTCCCTTTTACTTTCATTCGCGAGCCATCCCTTGTGCATAGGACATAGGTGCCGTGCAGCAAGGTTACTCCATCCATTTCATAGGTTCTCTAGCCTCCCTTAGTCAAAAAATCATAAAATCCATTGGAGGACAATATTGAGTCCATTCCACGCAAGCAGGGGCACACGTGGGCGCCCGCGCATGCACGTAAGGGCGCCAGGCGCAAGCAAGGGCGTGCGCATGCCCGCACGGGCTCCTGGCGTAGGCAGGGGCGTGCACCTAGGCGCCCGCGCATGCCCGCGCCCACGCCCTGCGCATGCTAGCATCCCTGGGCGCCCGCGCATGCCCGCATGGGCGCCCGCCCTTATTCATTGTTTTAATGCTAAAAAAAATGCAAAAAAATTTATTATCACACCACCTGTTATGTGATAATAATTTTTTTTTGCTTTCTTTCTCCTCATTTGTTTTCTATTCTCATTTTTTTTCCTTCCTCTTACTCTCATCTCTATTTTTGTTTTTTTTTTTCTTTCTATTCTCATTATTAAAATTTCTTATATATAATAATTATATTAAAATTTCTTATATATTTAAATGAATAAAAATATTTTGTGATTAAATATATAGATTTTTTAAATTATTAATATATTATAATTTATTGATAATAATAATTTTATATTATTGAGATCCCATAATTCATTTTTAACTATGGAATAAAAAAATAAAATAAAAATGAAAAAAATAATAAAATAATAAAATAAAATAAAAACAGAAGAAAACAAAATATAATATTAATATATTTTTTAATTAATTTATTATTTTATTTTAAATTAGTATTTTATTATTTTTTATTTTATTAAAAATGATCATATTTATTATTTTTAATTAATATTATTTTAGGTTGGTGGTTTAAATAAAAAAAGTTATTATATTTATTATTTTAAATTGTTATTATATATTATTTTATTATTTTTAGAAAAATATGAAGAAAATATAATAAGTAAAAAAAAAATTTATATCACATAATTTATTTGGCTTTATGGTTTATAGGTTTATGCGTGTGCGTGCAGGTGCAGGTGTGTAGGAGTTCAAATCACGGTGGAGACAGGAGGCAATGTGGCATTTTCTAGCAATTAAGTGAGGAGAGCTGGAGCGGGGGTGCTTGCTCGGGCGAGCAGATTGCAGGTTGGTGCTGGCTCGGGTGGGTGGGGGTGGGTGGGCATGTGGGTCCAGGCTATTGCTGGCTCGTGGGCAGGGCATCCGGAATCAGCGACAGATTCCAAATCTATCGCTAAATTAGCGACGGATTTTTTTATTCGTCGCTAAATTAGGGACGGATAATTTTTTGACGGATTTTTTTTTTTTCCTAAATTAACGACGGATTTTAGCGACAAAAATTATCTGTCGCTAAATTTAGCAACGAATTTTAGATTTTTGTAGTTAAATTATGTCGCTAGCGACGAAAAATTATTCGTTGCTAAATTTAGCGACGAATTTTAGATTTTCGTCGCTAAATTTAGCGACGGATTTCTAATTTTCGTCGCTAAATTTTTGCGATGCATTATTAGCGACGAAAAATTTTTCGTCACTAAATCCGTCGCTAATGTTTTTAGCGACGAATTTTTTTTAAATTTTCGTCGCTAAATTTGTGATTAAAAGTTTGTTTTTTTGTACTGAACAATATTTTGGAAAAATGGTATTTGGAGTATAGTGAATTGAGGAATTGGAAAAGATATGAAAATAGAGCATTAAATGCAAAATATGTCGGTGATAGATTGTGAGAATTGCTTGAGAGAAATCATGATCTTAGGGTTTGTGAAATTTGTGAGGTTATTAATAGGTCGAGTGACCAGGAGATTTGGAGATTGGAAGGTCACATCACTAGGAGGTTGGGTGACCTAGAGATTGGGAAACTAGGAAGTTGGAAGATCAAGAGGTTGGAAGACCGGGAGGTCAGTTGACTAAGAGGTCAGGTGACCAAGACTTCAGGAGCCCGGGAGTCCAGAAATCAGGAGTTGAGAGGCCAAGTGACTGGGAGATGGGGAAACCGAGAGGTCGGTAGACGAAGAGGTCAGGTGGTCAGGAGATCGAGAGTCGAGACGTCAGGAGACGAGAAAATGGGAGGTCGGGAGGTTAGCTAACCAAAAGGTTGGGAGACCGAGAGGTCAGGTGATCAGGAGACCGGGTGCCAAAAGGCCAAGAGTCAAAAGGCCTGAGAATGAGAAACAGGGAAATCAAGAGGTCAGGAGATCATGAGGTCAGGTGACGAGAAAGTTAAGTGACTGAGAGGTCGGGTGGTCAGGAAACCAAGAGCTGAGATGCCGGGAGACTGGGAGAGGGGAAACCGAGAGGTTGGGATGTCTGGTGACTGGGAGGTCGGTAGACTAGGAGATCAAGAGAGTTAAGCAATAGTGTTCAATTGAATAGTGGCCAAGAGTGTAGAGTATTTGTGTTATGAAAAGTGGAAGTAGAAGTTCTAAAGACGGATCTGGAATTGTAACTCTCAGTGAATGTGAGAGGCTAGAGACCGAGCAAGAGAGAATGGGGCTAGGCCACAAGTTGCTGAGAGATTAGCAGAAGAGCGATAGCAGTCATATCTCCGCTATACTGTACAATGTATAAAAACTTGTATGAATGAGAAAAAGATTTTTTTACTACATTTGCATTCTTGTTCCCACATTGATCATGTATGGAAGTGACTTGAGTGTTGGGTTGTTGTCAAAAGCATTGTAGTCAAGAGAGTATTAGATATCAGAGTCGGGAGATTTTATATATACTGAAGCAATGTTACAGGTGGTATGATCCGGCACTAAGAGAAAGAGAGAAAAATCTCGTCTGATGTAATTGTAGTAATATTAAATAGAAGATCAAGAGAAAGGGAGTTGTATCCCATCCAATGGGCCCAGGCTCGAATTAAATAGAAAACCATGATAGTGGGTCGCATCTACCTAGTTAGGAGTTACATCCCATATTGATGACGCTCTTGATGGTGTTGCTCCAAGAGAGTTTGGTGTCGTTGTGTAATACCGATTTTCGGTAACTACATATCATGTGTCACTTTTCATGATTCTAAATATATGTTAACATCCCTTTGAGACATATAAAATATAATTTTAATTATCTATTTATTTATTTTGAAATTTCGCCTCAAAATCGCTAAAATTGAAAATTTTATCGATAAACCGAAAATTTTCTCAACAAGCGTCGACGAGACCTAAAGAAGTAAAAAATGGTTAAAGAAAAGCCTACACACTTAAATAAAAGTATTTAAATGAAATTTCACATTTTTAAGGAATTTTAAACAAAATTTAATAGGAACCAAAAATACAAATTTGTTAAAAGTTAAGGGTCTAAATGCAATTAAGAAAAGTTAAGAGACTAGGTTACAATCTACTTAAGGATGCATAATTGGAGCCAAATGATTGATCAAGAGGACAGCAAGGTTGGTTAGTGGCCATATAGAATTGTTCCACATTCTAGAAAGCTTATAGGATGATAATTCATATATGAAATCTAATTGGAATAATTTGTACTAGTTGTGATACTTCTTCTCTTGACATGGACGTCCAACAAGACTCCTAATGGAGTGCATAGAGTTTGTTTGAATCAACAATTGCATGATTTGAGTGCTAGGACAAATGGATGGTTGAGATAATACATGAAGTGATCCAATAGTCAAGGTGGTTTTGCTAAGTTTATAAAAGAATTTGTTTAAGAAGAATTTAGCTCATTTTCTTCATTCAATCTCCCTTGGACGAAATATGTAGGATCCATATCCAATTTAAGTGTAACCATGAAGTCAAGGAAGTAAGAATATTTTTGGAAATTTTTTGATTTCAATTAAAAGTATAGAAGTGTTATATAGGAATTAATGTTGATTTGTGATTTGATTTTCGCTAAATTGATATAAAAAAATTTTCAAGAATTCAAAGGGAGTGCTAGTATGTGTTGTTAGCAAAAGATCTTACAAAGGAGGTAACATGTCTTAACTTGTGCAAGAATTTGATTATATAATGAGTAGTTATATTAGTATCCATACTAACATGTTAGATATTGATTTCTAGATTGATTCTTGTATAGTCTTGTGGTGATATCATATTCTATAGGAATCAAAAATCAAAACCGTTTATTCCTATGTAAATTAGAGAAGTACACAGGGAGATATGAAGTTTCTCCCAAAATTGCGTAGAGTTGAACTTTGCAAATTTAGATTTGAAATTTAAGATTTTACCTTAAAAAAATATTTCTATATGTAATTTGTAGTCCTATGATATGATATTATCAAAATAATTGATAAATTATATATTGTTTAATCTAGACGTAGGGTTACGGTCTCGTACGAAAAGTGACTCATTTGAGAAACGAGGACAGTTAGAGGGAGTGGCGTACCCTCCCCAGTTGAGGTAAATGAAACGAATTATTTCTGACTTTAAATGAAAAATAATTTGATCATAATTTTTATAAATAAATTTTGAAATATGATTTAAAAATATTTTAGTATTTGTGACATATTTTGAAATGATGATTTTGAGAAAATTTGAATCATGCTATTACGACTTAATAATGTCATTATTTTCTTTACGGTATTGAGAGTTTACCCGACCAGGTGATGTAGTGGGATAACACGAGAGCAGGGGTTTGAGTCCCTTGACTCTGGCAAACGGATCCAATAGACGAGTATCCGTGAAAATCGTGTCAATGGAAAGGGGTTAAAAGAAAAAAAAATATATATATATATATATATATATATATTTATATCATTTTTATGATATTGTGGTGATCTCTTGATGGATGTTACCCTAATTAAGCCAAATTATGGGTAGAATACGATTTATTACCGATTGACACCCCATGATATATGATTATGATAAAAATGCATATTATTTTGATCTACAGGATATATTGCGAATGAATATAAATTTAAAAATGATGATTTAACTTGCCGCTCTCACAAATTCATTTATTGTCATTATATAGTTTTTACACATCACTTACTGAGTATGTGGATTATACTCACCCCTCACATTTAAAAATTTTCAGCTTATATTGCACTTCACTTACTTTGAGGTACTGTTCCATGAGTTTGACTGAGAGATACTACCAGGTCGTATTCATACCCATCCTTATTTATGATTGGACTATGCATACAAATTTTATATGTAAATCGGAGGCAAATGTTTTAAAGAAATTTCTAAAAAATATTTTTTTTCAAATCTTCCACTGTATGTTTTGATTTAGGATATCGAGCATGGTCATGATATTAATCATAATATTAGTCTTACGTCACCTCGACGTATGAGTAGGGCATACCTGTGCCTTGAGAAATTGTGACGGTTTCTTTACGTGCTTGACTTGCGGGTCGGGGCGTGATAGATTTCGGTAGTATCAGAGTACTAGGTTCTATATCTACTATATTTTGCTTACAGTATTTGTAAAATATTTTTCAAAGAGTTTATAATTTATTGGGGGGTTAGGTTGGTAGCAAAACCTTTGCTTTTCTACTCTTAAATACTAAGTATGGTCATTTATGTAGAACTATACGTCCCCGAGAGTGACCAAGGTGTACCATCGAGACCCCGCTCGAGACTATATTATTGTCTCAAGCACCTCAAGGCCCTCCTATCGGAGAAGTACCCCCACCGCTCTCCATACTCAAGAAGATGATGGGGTGGAGGACAACCCACCGAGACCAGATAAGAGCACCACCTACACCGATGATTGAGACTCCACCTGTGCTCGCAACAGCATTAGCGCCCTCTCCTACACTGACGACTATGCTGACTACTTGACAGATGACAGAGGTCTCCACCTTGCTGAGAGAGGCTAAGAGTCTAGGGTGTGAGTCCTTCTCTGGGACCCACGATCCCATGGTGGCTAGGAAATGGCTTAAACGAATCAAAGAGGCTGTAGAGGACATGAAAGTTGAGGATAGACTCAAGCTAATAATAGTAGTCAGACTGTTAGAGGATAATGCCCGTGACTGGTGGGATGGCATCAAGGGTAAAGCGAATGAGCCGCTCACCTTGGATGACTTTATAAGAAAGTTTGATTCCCAATATTACACGATATTCGACTGCAATAGGAAACAGCGAGAGTTCCTAGACTTGAAGTAGGGGCAAAATTCTATGTCGGAGTACGAGACTGAATTCCATAGACTGGCAGCATTTTTCCCAAAGTTAATGGCAACTGAGGAAGCCAGGAGATTCAAGTTTGAACATGGACTAAATCTCGCAATTAAAGTTGGATGACAGTCTCCGAGAAAGATACATATGCTAGAGTTCTGCAATGGGCACTGACGGTAGAGCAGAACATCAAAGAGCGGAACAGACCCCATAAGCAACAAGACCAAAAGGAAGAGGCCTAGATTTGGGTAGGGATAGAGCTCCAAGAGGAGCAGAGGCCGAAGCCGAGATTCATATAGCGACTACCCTAGACAAGGGCCTGGGACTACACCTCAAGGGCAATATGGGCAGTCATCAGCCCCGATGAGTATACCGGGAGGTAGCTTGGGCACTACGCTATGTAAAAAGGCGCATCCAACCCGATGCCGATTCCCTAGCATATGTTTTTAGTGCGGAAAGGATGGACATTTCAAGGACCGTTGTCCCGATCTGCGAGTTGAAGGGTACAATCACGCCCTAGATCCAAGCTTTCATTATGGCCCAGGTGGTAGTTCAGTGCCTTCTACAGTACCTCCACGTAGCACTATAGGAAAGTCTTCCACTAAGAGTAGTATGCCTGCTCCACCTCTTCGTCAGTAGCCTAAAACACAGACCAGACTATATGCTATGACCGACGAGGAGACACAGGCTAGTCCAGAGATAGTAACAGGTGCTATCCCTACTCCTCATCCTAATGATGTACAAGAACTTTAGACTATGATGCATTTTGGTGAATTTTGAAAGATGATATATATATCCATTTTGAGGTTTTATCCTTAAATAATTTTCAATTATTTCGATAATATTGAGCTAATGAACTTTATAAATTCGGTGATAGACATTATGATTATCTTTGGAAGAGACGTGCGTGTGTTGGTTGACACTGGGGCAAATAGTTCTTTTGTGAGTACGGATTTCGCTTACTACACTAACAAGGTTCTAATACCACTGGATAAAGCACTGCTAGTCATTACTCCTTTAGGGGAATAGATTGTCAAGAAAGACGTGTACCAAGACTGTAGAGTCGAGGTGGAGAGTATAGTATTAAAAGCAGATCTGGATATCATTAGCTATGAATCAGGGAATGTGATATTTCCAAGACAACTTTCAGGACCTGGCACAATCACTTTAAGTTCTTAGTGATGCTATTTGGGCTAACTAATGCCCTAACAGCTTTTTTTAGACTTGATGAACCAGGTATTCCACTTATTTCTGGATAGATTTGTTATTGTCTTCATCGACGATATTCTTGTGTATTCGAGGGGTGATGAGGAGCATTCCCAGTATCTATGGGGTGTATTGCAGACACTCTGTGAGAATGAACTATATGCTAAGTACTCCAAGTGCGAGTTTTGATTGAGTGAGATTGACTTTCTGGGTCATATGGTTTTTGCTGATTGGATCTTTGTGGACCCGAAGAAAGTTGTAGATATTCTGAAATGGGAGCAACCATGGGGCATTACAGAGGTACATAGTTTCCTTGGATTAGCAAGATATTATCGGAGGTTTGTAGAGGGATTCTCTAAGATTGCTGCTCCACTCTCCAACTTGATGTGGAAAGATGTTAAGTTTGCTTGGGATGACTGCTGTGAAGTAAGCTTTCAGGAGCTCAAGCAGCGACTAACGTCAACACCCATCCTCACTTTCCCTACTAGTGATGGTGAGTACGAGGAATATTACGATATTAGCTGATAGGAATTAGGTTGTGTTCTGATACAAAAGGGTTAGGTCATCACTTATGCCTCCCGACAGCTGAAGAGGCATGAATTGAATTATCCTACCCAAGACTTAGAGCTTGCTACTATTGTGTTTGTCTTGAAGATTTGACGACACTATCTATATGGGGTTATTTACCGGGTGTATACGGATCACAAAAGCTTGAAGTATGTACTCATTCAGAGAGAGCTCAATCTCTAGCAGAGGAGATGGTTAGAGATTCTAAAAAACTATTATATGATTATTGACTACCACCTAGGGAAAACAAATGTCATTACGGATGCACTGAGCTACAAGTCGTCATTGTAAGCACCTACTGAGAGTTTTTATCTATCGTGTCTTATTTGACTCCGCTCCTTAGGAGTTAGACTAACCACAGATGATTTTGGAGCACTTTTGATCAAATTTGAGGTGAGATCGACTCTACTTGACCATATTTAGAAACTTTAGTTTATTGATGAGAAGTTTTAGGGGATTGTTGAGAGGATCAACAAAGGAGAAGGCGGAGACTTCAGAATCAAGGATGATAGCTTAATAGTTTTTGGGACATGTATCTACATTCCTAAGGATAATGACTTTAGACGTGCCATGTTGAAGGAGGCTCACTTTTTAGCCTACGTTATGCATCATAGTAGCACAAAAATGTACCGGACGATTCAAGAAAGTTACTGGTGGGCGGGCATGAAGTGTGAGATAGCCAGTTTTGTTACTCAGTATTTGGTGTGCCAATAGGTAAATGCTAAGTATCAGCAGCCCGCCGGTACACTACAACCTTTTCCTATTCTTGAATGGAAGTGGGAACATATCACCATAGATTTTGTAATGGGTCTTCCACGAACTTCAGCAAGACATGATGCTATCTGGATGATCTTAAATAGACTCACCAAGTCCGCACATTTCTTTCTCATCCTAATAGCTATCCACTAGAGGGTTTGACTTGCCTAAATACTAGTGAAATAATTCGACTGCATGGAATTCCAGTACCCATTGTATCGAACAGAGATCCATTTTTTATTTCTTGATTTTGGCCGAAGTTGTAAAAGGCCATGGGCACCCAACTGAAGTTCAGTACTGCATTTTACCCTAGACGGATGGTCAATCTGAGAGGATCATTTAGACACTAGAGGACATGTTGAGATCCTGTGTCATGGACTTCAAGGGTAGTTGGGAGCAGTACCTCCCGTTGATCGAGTTTGCCTACAACAATAGCTATCAAGCTAGCATTGGGATGCCATCATACGAAACTTTGTATGGGAGGAAGTGCCGGATAGCCTTATGTTGGGATGAGGTTGGGGAAAGATAGATCAGTTGTATAGATTTGATTGAGGAGACAGTACTCCCAACTATTCGACATATAGTTTTAGTTTAGTTTCGAGAACGAAACTTTTTATTAGGCGATTAGGAATTATAACACCGAGTTCGGATGATTGTATATCATGTATCGCTTCTCATGACTCTAAATATATATTAACATCCTTTTGAGACATATAAAATGTAATTTTAATTATCTATTTATTTATTTTGATATTTCGCCTCAAAATAGTTAGAATCGAAAATTTTCTCAGCAAGTGTTGGCGAGGCCTAAAGAAATAGAAAATGGTTAAGAAAAGGCCTACATACTTAAATAAAGGCATTTAAATGAAATTTCATATTTTAAAGGAATTTTGAACAAAATTTCATAGGGATAAAAAATACAAATTTGTTAAAAGTTAGAGATTTAAATACAATTAAGGAAAGTTGAGAAACTAGATTGCAAGCTACTCAAGGATGGACAATTGGAGCCAAATGATTGATCAAGAGGGCAGCAAGGTTGGTTACTGGTCACATAACATTGTTTCATATTCAGGAAATCTCATAGGATGACAATTTATGCATGAAATCTAATTGGAATAATTTGTGCTAATTGTGATACTTCTCCTCTTGACATGGACGTCTAACAAGGCTGCTAATGGAGTGTATGAGTTTGCTTGAATCAACAATTGCATGCTAGGACAAGTGGATAGTTGAGATAATGCATGAGGTGATCCAATGGTCAAGGAGGTTTTGCTAAGTTAATAAAAGAATTTGTTTAAGAAGAATTTAACTTATTTTCTTCATTCAACGCCCTTGGACTAAATACGTAGGATCTATATCCAATTTAAGTGCAACCATAAAACCAAAGAGGTAAGAACATTTTTTAAAATTCTTGGATTTCAATTGGAAGTATAGAAGTGTTATATAGGAATTCATGTTGATTTGTGATTTGATTTTTGCTAAGATGATATAAAAAATTTTTCAAAAATTCAAAGGGAGTGCTGGTATGTATTGTTAGCAAGAGATCTTATAAAGGAGGTAACATGTCTTAACTTGTGTAAAAATTTGATTATATGATAAGTAATTACATTAGTATTTACACCAACATTCTGGTTATTGATTTCTAGATCGAGTCTTGTGTAGTCTTACGGTGATATCTCATTTTGTAAAAATCGAAAATCTAAACTGTTTGTTCTTGTGTAAACTAGACTTCCTAAGTTTTAAAATGGTATATTATATGAAATATTTCATTAAGGAATTGAGTTTTAGTAATTTTTAAAAATTTAGCATATTTCACCTACTCTATTTTATACTCTGTATAAGACTAGTATTTTGTGTCAATTTTAAAAATATCTTTTGTATGGAATTTGGAGAAACTTAAAACATGAAAGTTTAGGTCTCTGACTTATCTTTAATTTAAGTTAAAGATCACTTGAATCAGAGTAGTAGGTAGAAAGTTATACTATTTTAAAAAGGAATTTTATAAAATCATACACATAAAATCTGAAGATAGTATAAACTAGAAGATTTTAGACTGATATCTTGTCTTCTATTAAAGATAAGAATCACTTAAATTGGAAGAGTACATAGAGAGATATGGAGTTTCTCTTAAAACTGCGCAAAATTGAATTTTGGAAACTTAGATTTGAAATTTTTCTAAATTTGAAATTTGATATTTTACTTTAAAGAAAAACATTTTTATAAGCAATTCGTAGTCCTATAATATGATATTATCAAAATAATTGATAAATTATATATTGTTTAATCTAGGCGTAGGGTTATGTTTTCGTACGATGAGTGACTCATTCAATAAATGAGAACAGTTAGGGGGAGTGGCATACCCTCCCTAGTCGGGGTGAGCGGAATGAATTACTTCTGACTTTAAATAGAAAATAGTTTGATCATAATTTTTATAAATAAATTTTGAAATGTGATTTAAAAATATTTTAGTATTTGTGACATGTATTGAAATGATGATTTTAATAAAATTTGCATCCTGATATTATAACTTGATAGTGTTATGATTTTCCTTACGAGTAAAGATTTATCAATGATGATATATGGTTCATGTGTATGATTATGGGATGGTTCATAGTGATTATAGCGCACTCTCTATCACGGTATCGAACGTTTATCCGATGGGGTGACGTGGTAGGGTAACATGAGAGCAGAGGTTTGAGCTGCTTGAGTCTGACTAACAGATCCAATAGATGAACACCTGTGTGGACCTTGTCAACACTAAGGGAAGGGGTTAAAAGAAATATATATATATATATATATATATATATGTTTCATTTTTATGATATTATTGTGACTCCTTGATAGATTTTACCCTAATTAGACTAAATTATTGGTATAATACGATTTATTACCGATTGAAACCCCTTGATGCATCATTATAATAAGAATGCATATTATTTTGAACTACACGATATATTACAAATGAATTTAAATTTCAAAACGATGATTTGACTTACCATTCTCATAAATTCATTTATTGTCATTATATAGTTTTTGTACCCCGCTCACTAAATATGTGGATTATATTCACCCCCTCACATTTAAAAATTTTCAGCTTATACTGTACTTGACTTACTTTGAGGTACTGTTCTACGAGTTTTATTGAGAGACACTATCGGATAAGTATTCATTATGCTTGACCTGCGGGTCGGTGTGTGACACGTGGTTCCGAGAGGACTCATTGGCATTATATGCCAAGTAAGAATTTGGAGGAATTGCATTTAGAGGACTCATTTTCGTTGCGTTAAGTGAGAGCATTGTGACGTTGTGTCGATAGGGCTCATTGGCATTGCTCTAAATGAGAATTTGGAGGCATTGCGTTTAAAGGGCTCGTTGGCATTGTACCAAGCGAAAGTATTGCGGCGTTGCGCCGAGAGAGTACTTGTGAGATGCAGAGTTGAGAGAGTATATATACGAAACCTCTATTGCGGTGCAGAGTCGAGAGATTATGCCGACAAAAGAAAGAGAGTAGTAAATGAAAGCCTTATGGGTCAAGGTCCCGAACTGTGGCTAGTCAAAATGTAATGAAAAAGTGACAAAATATGTAGAAAATTGAGAAAAAGTGGTAGGCAGTAGACAAAAATTACTAAACAAGGCCTTTGATGGATTCAGACCGTAGTTGAGCACTCTAGTCTGAGAGGTGTGCTAAACTGCCAAGCTATCGGTGTTGAGCAGGGCAAGAGTTTAGACGTTCATCGTGCCTCCTTCATTTCTTTTCTTTGTTGGCATGGTGTTGGAAGAGAGGAAGTAAACCAAGGCATGAAATTTCTGCAGCTAATTAGTCAGTTGTTCTTACGAACATCATCAATTTGTTAGAACTGATTTTTAAATCCATAGATACCTGCTCTTCCAATTCGAATGGGAAGCCTATGCCATCTATTAATTAAATCTTCTTGGATACGAGACCTACAAGAACCTCGTAGGGACTGGTCTGGCAAGAGAACTCCAATACTCAACTTAGAAAGAGTAAATAAATAAAAGACTGAGGGTAGTCAGTGGCTTTGATCCTGTATCACCCTCATGTGTAGAGAGCCATGGTTATGGCCTTACATGGTCTCTGTGTGATATGTGTATGTACAGAGAGAGAGATAATGAATGTATTACCTATGTATAATTGAGTATGAAATTGTACCAATATGTATAGAATTGAGAATGGAATCATACCTCTGATGGTACATAATTGGGCATGAAGCCATACCTTTAATGGTGTAGAGTTTGTAATACCCAATTAAAAAAAAAAAAAAAAAAAAAAAAAAAAAAAAAAAAAAAAAAAAAAAAAATAGGGCTTAAAGCCCAATTTTCTCTCTCTCTTTCCCCCTCTCTTCTCTCTTCTCTCTCCCTCTTCTTCTCTCCCTCTTTCTTCTCTCTTTTCCCTTCTCCCCGCCGCCGTGTCTCTTCCCCTCCTGCTGCCGCCGCCGCCGCCAGCACCGCCGGTCACCACCAGCGCCAGCCCAGCGCCAGCCCAGCGCCAGCCCAGCGCCAGCCCAGCGCCAGCCCAGCGCGAGCAGCCCGCGAGCAGCGCGCGAGCAACCCGCGAGCAGCCCGCGAGCAGCGCGCGAGCAGCGCGCGAGCAGCGCGTGGGCAGCGCGCGAACAGCGCTCGATCAGCGCACGAGCAGCGCGCGACACCCAGCGCGCGACCCCAGCGCGACCCCAGCGCGCCCTTGCGCGCCTCTGCCCGAGCCCCTGCGCACCTCCAGCACGAGCGCAAGCGCTCCAGCTGCGACCCACTGCGCGAGTGCTCGATCCAGCTCGCGAGCGCGACCCTAGCCACTGCGGCCCAGTCCGGCCCGCGGCCCACCAGGCCCGCCAGCCCATCAGCCCGCGGCCCACGGCCCGCGACGGCCCGTGACAGTCCGTGAGCCTCTGCGAAGGTAAATGACTCTAAGTTTCGATTTTCGCACTTGGGTTTCGAAATTCTTTAGTATTGGACTTAAATTGTTCGCAATTGTTTCAAATTTGGAAACATTCAGGTTTTAGACCAAACCAACGGGCGAACGAAAGCTAAATTCGAGATCCGAAGAATCCTAGGTGAGAGAAATGAAATCTCTTCAACCCTTGAATAAACCTTGTCAAATTAGGTAGCATTAGTTGATTTGTTTATAAATTGAGGAATTTAGGGTTCGTACGAAATTAAGAAGAACGATAAATCCTGACAATAGTCGAAATCTGATGAAAATCGTGATGATTGAGTAGGTTGGCTATTTTGGTGATTCGATTGAGGGGCGTCTTTGTTTTGCGTATTTTGGTGTTATTGGGGAGTGCGCTACCTTCCCCAAAACTGTGAGTGGGATTTATTTCAATGCTTTTGTTTAATATGTAAATCCTGTTTTACAACATTTTGATAATGAGCATGATTTGTCGTATGTTGGAAATGTTTTGACTGGTTTTAAAATTGACTTTTGTGAACCGTTGGAGTGTCCAAAAACTGTATTGAATTATGAAATTATGCATCCATATGGTTGAAATGTATAATGTGCCATTTTATGCTCTATGTTGCATTGGTTTATGAACCTGACTTCGGCACATTTTGATGTGATATTGATTTTGGCTTTGAGAGCTTTGATATGTATTGTTCCGTAGCTACGAAGGACACCGTGAGAGGCGCTTTGGTGGCGTCCGGATATGCCTAGGCCTGGGGTATCCCACGAGTTGTCGTGATTTGATTATCTACACGGTACTAGCCAGGTTGAACCCGAAAGGGGGAGGATTTGGATTTGGATTGGATATCCTCTTCAAGTCTAGCACCTGGACGAGGTTCGTCGCCAACGCCGGGGTAGAGAGCACTTTAAATAAAATTGCATATAACACCCCCGGTGCGCCTGTCATAGGTCGCGGTAGACCTCTGCCAGGACATTTTCGGCTGGCAGCTCTATGATTTTAATGACAGTGCTTTGGATGCATATTTGACTTGAAAATGCGTGAAATGATATATTGTTGAAATGAAGAGCATGATGATTTGAAATATGATTTATATACTTATGTTTTGACACTCCAGTTTCACACTCCATATTTGACGATTGCATTGACCCACTCACTCACTGAGTATTCTTCTCCCGAGTACTCACCCCTCATTTCCCTTTTGTTTCAGAGATAGTATTTGACAAGGAGCGTCGCTTTTAGGACGCCCAGTTTCTTTGGGAGATCAGGCTTGGACTTGAGGAATTATTGTGTATTTTCGCTGCAAAAATTTGTATTGGTGATGTATATGTATTTTGAGGTCTATAGATGACCATTTTTTTTTTATAATTCTGGGATGACTGTATAAATATGGACATTTAAATTGTAGAACTCTCATGTCACTGCATGACATTGCATTGAGGCATTTCTTTTCATTGCGTCTGTATTTGGGAATGTGTCATGTCTTAGAATTGTCCTCTAGGATCGCTCGGTGCCTCCTCTAAATCACAGGAGGGGCGACTGGCGGCTGTCCATGCCTTTGACGGGGGCATGGCAGTAGAGGTCTGTGGTTAGGACTGAGGAGAATTGTTTGTTAGCCTTGCGTTGCCCTGGATTGTGCAGTAGGATGATCTGATTTGTTGTTGAGGATAATATATGCATTTTGAGGCCGGGATGGCCCCTTTTGGACAGGTAACAGGTTATTTTAATATGGGAGACCTCCGATATATGGGGAGGTTCTGCCCGATTTTCTGTAAAAATACAGCCGGCATCCAGGGTAACGGGCGGCTGCTCACGATCCCGGTTCGGGGCGTGACAGTTGGATTGGTATCAGAGCGACTTGGTTAAGAGCTATGTAGGAAGAGAGTCTTGGAAGCATTTCCGAATAAGTTGGTTTTTAAAGTCCTCAATGCATGAGAGTCTCATACAGTCATAAAGTCCCAGTGCATGGTCATAGGCATATGAGTTCATTTATTTTAGGGGGTTAGATACGGTTGTATCTAACCTAACTTGCTACATTCTTCTCCTATTGAACTAAGAATTTCATTCTTTTGTGAGGGTAGCCATCCTATGATTAGTTCAAAATTCTTGAAACGTGCCTATTCTTTTTATGATAATAAGCATCTTTCTCTTGCAGAATTATGCCACCTAGACGTGGAAGGAGAGGTGCTAGATTCGCATCGCTTGAGGGTCTGTTAGTGCCAGATGCACCTCGGGCACCTGAGACCCCACGAGCACCAGAGGACTTAGACGAGCCGGAGGATCGTACCTCGACTCGCGTGCCACCACCGGCACCTACTCAGCCAGCTGCTCAGGCTGAGACTCCTGTACCCACACTCGACGCCTTTAGGCAGGTGTACGAGTGGTACGCTTTGCATGGGGTCCAGATTCCGCCCCCACCACCTCCTACAGCGGCGCCTGCACCTGCAGCAGCGCCAGTTCCTACGGCACCGGTTCCACCGCCGGTGGCCGGTCCTTCTACTTTGTCCGAGCCGAGTGAGAGCACATCGGCTATTCTTAGACGGGTACATGAGTTGACTCAGTTGGTTAAGGAGGCCCGTCAGTTGGGGTGCACGGATTTCACAGGGCTTGGTGATGCTGCGGCAGCCAAGCATTGGATCAATCGCACCCGCAGGATTTTGACTGATCTCGGGATTGGAGAGGAGCTCTGCCTGAAAGTGGCAGAGCGATTATTAGGGGGAGAGGCCCTCTCATGGTGGGAGGCCCTCACTGATGAGGCGATAGAGCCACTGCGGTGGGACGACTTCCTTCGGGAGTTTGACCGCAGATTTTTCCCACTCTACCAGCAGGACCGGATGAGGTCAGAGTTGGGACGGCTTACACAGGGGTCCAGATCTGTCTCGGAGTATGAGGCAGACATGCGGAGACTTGCCGCATTTGTACCAGATCTGGCCACACCTCAGTATTTGCGCTTCAAGTTTGAGGACGGTCTTAGCCTCAGCATAAAGAGGTATATGACTGTTACTCCACAGTTTACACTGGCCGAGGTGATAGACTCTGCTCACCGCGCGGAGGCTTTGGTCCGCGCTGAGACTAGGCAGAAAGAGAACAGAGAGCAGAAGAGAAAGAAGGAGAAGTCTCATTTTGCGGAGAATTCCAAGAGGGGCAGGGGATCCAGTTCGTACAGAGGCGGATTTGGATCTGGATTTCCTGAGCTGGGACGGGGACAGTACTCCCAGGGGTTTAGACAGCCCGCACCGACTCACCCTGCACAGTTTACTACTCAGCGGCACCCTTATTGCCGCAGGTGCAGTCAATCCCATCCGAGCGGAGCTTGTTCAGTGACGGTCACTTGCTTCCACTGTGGGAAGCCGGGGCATATTAGGAGTTTTTGCCCTGAGTTAGGACTCGGAGGACAGAGTTCACTGAGCCGCACTAGTACTCCTCGTATGGGACAGCAGGGGCAGCCTGTTCGGCCAGCAGTTTCTACTCCCAGGGTGACCACTGGGAGTAACACAGTGCAGACTCAGGCACGACAGCAGCCTAGGGCTCAGGCCCGGGTTTATGCCATGACGCAGGAGGACGCCCAGGCGAACCCCGACATCATCATGGGTACTCCTCCTTCTGATCCTGTAGAATAGGATCTCTATTCGTATTCTCACTTCTTTTGAGGATGTCAGCATTGTATCAGTCGTATGGGTATTATATGTTGTGTTCCCTTTTGTCGACATGATACTACTCTGACATTTTTGTACACCGAGATTGTAGAAGCCCTAGAGGCTCAACTGTTTTGACATATATATATACATATCAAGTTTGAAATTATTCTAAGTCTATGTGCATTTTGTTCAATGATAGGTACTCTACCCATTTTCGGAATAGATGCTCGTATCCTTATTGACACGGGGTCTAATTATTCGTATGTGAGCGATAAATTCTCCCGACACTCTGACAGACCGCTCTCACCTTTGGACGAGGAGATATCGGTCATCACTCCTCTGGGTGAGCAGATTGTGCGCGGCACAGTGTATAGAGAATGTGAAATCAAAGTTGGGGATACAGTGCTGAAGGCAGATCTAATCCCTCTCGCCATGACTGATTTTGATGCCATCTTGGGGATGGATTGGCTACATATGCATCGGGCTTCGGTTGACTGCTTTAAGAAGCAGGTGGAGTTTCGAAAACCCGATCAGCCAGTGTTGATTTTTGAGGGCGAGAGGCGGGTTTTACCCCGCTGTGTCATTTCAGTTTTGGAGGCTAGACGCATGATTCGCCGCGGATGTGTGACTTACCTGGCTCATATCATTGACACCACTGCTCAGGGACCGAGACTGGAGGATGTCCCAGTGGTACAGGACTTTCCTGATATTTTCCCCGAGGAGCTGCCTGGACTACCACCTGTTCGGGAGTTTGACTTTGAGATCGATTTAGCTCCGGGGACTACCCCTATTTCTATGCCGCCATACAGGATGGCGCCGGCTGAGCTGAGAGAGCTCAGGGTCCAGCTGCAGGAGTTGCTGGATAAGGGGTTTATCCGTCCTAGCACGTCTCCGTGGGGTGCACCGGTGTTGTTTGTGAAAAAGAAGGACGGCACATTTCGGCTATGTATAGATTATAGACAGCTGAACAAAGTTACCGTTAAAAATCGGTACCCACTACCACGTATTGATGATCTCTTTGATCAATTACAGGGTGCCAAAGTATTCTCGAAGATAGATCTCCGGTCGGGTTACCATCAATTGCGGATTAGGGCCGAGGATGTGCCTAAGACGGCTTTCCGCACCCGATACGGACATTATGAGTTTTTGGTCATGCCGTTTGGGCTGACTAATGCCCCTGCCGCATTTATGGACCTAATGAACCGAATTTTTCACGATTATTTGGATCGGTTTGTCATTGTTTTTATTGATGATATCTTAGTCTACTCGCGGAGTGATGATGAGCATGCTCAGCACCTTAGGGTGATTTTGCAGACTCTTCGTGAGAGACAGCTTTATGCCAAGTTCACCAAGTGTGAATTTTGGTTGCGGCAGATTGGTTTTCTTGGCCATGTAGTTTCTGCGGAAGGTATCTTTGTTGATCCGCAGAAAGTTGAGGCTATCTTGAGATGGGAGCAGCCACAGACAGTGACTGAGATCAGGAGTTTTCTTGGTCTAGCCGGGTATTACCGCAGGTTTGTAGAGGGCTTTTCTCAAATTGCGGCTCCGTTATCTAGATTGACGCGAAAAAGTGTCAAGTTTGTATGGGATGATCGTTGTGAGGTGAGTTTTCAGGAGCTCAAACAGCGATTGACGTCCGCTCCGATTCTAGCCCTTCCCACGAGTAGTCGAGAGTATGTGGTGTACAGTGACGCCAGCAGGCAGGGATTGGGCTGTGTATTGATGCAGGATGGTAGAGTTATCGCCTATGCTTCGCGGCAGCTAAAGAAGCATGAGGTGAATTATCCTACGCACGATTTGGAGTTGGCGGCCATAGTCTTTGCGCTAAAGATATGGCGCCACTATTTATATGGGGTCACATGCAGAGTGTTTACAGATCACAAAAGTCTAAAGTATCTGTTCACTCAGAGGGAACTGAATTTGAGGCAGCGGAGATGGTTAGAGCTGCTAAAGGATTATGACCTCATTATTGATTATCATCCGGGCAAGGCTAATGTGGTGGCTGATGCCTTGAGTCGGAAGTCATCTTCCTCTTCTCAGACTACCGAGAGTACTTATCTCTCGTGTTTATTGGGACTCCGAGCTTTGGGAGTTAGGTTGGCTAGTGATGATCAGGGAGCTATACTAGCCAGATTTGAGGTTCGACCGAGTTTGCTCGATCGTATCAGGGAGCTTCAGCAGAGTGACGAAGAGCTCCGAGGTATTTATGAGAAAGCCAGCAGAGGTGATATTGACGACTTTAGAGTTCGCAAGGATAGACTGTTGGTTTTTCGAGATCGAGTATGTGTACCGGCAGATAGTGATCTTCGCAGGGCTATTCTTGAGGAGGCCCATTCATCTGCTTATGCTTTACATCCCGGCAGTACTAAAATGTACCGCACCATCAGAGACAGTTATTGGTGGTCGGGTATGAAACGGGAAATTGCAGAATTCATTGCTCGTTGCCTTGTATGTCAGCAGGTGAAGGCTGAGCACCAGCGTCCAGCTGGCACATTGCAGCCCCTTCCCATTCCTGAGTGGAAGTGGGAGCATATCACGATGGATTTTGTAGTGGGATTACCGCGGACTTCGGCACAGCACGATGCTATTTGGGTGATAGTTGACCGACTTACTAAGTCCGCACATTTCATCCCGATTAGGAGTGATTACTCGCTTGAAAGGTTGGCACGCCTCTATATTGATATGATTGTGAGGCTGCATGGGGTTCCAGTGTCGATAGTATCAGATCGAGACCCCAGATTTACATCCCGTTTTTGGCCCAGTCTGCAGGAGGCTTTGGGTACTAGACTGAATTTCAGCACAGCGTATCACCCCCAGACAGATGGTCAGTCAGAGAGAACTATTCAGACTTTAGAGGACATGCTTAGAGCATGTGTTATGGATTTCCGGGGGAGTTGGGATCGGCATCTTCCGTTAGTGGAGTTCGCCTATAATAATAGCTATCAGGCGAGTATTGGCATGCCACCTTACGAGGCATTGTATGGGAGGAAGTGTCGTACCCCGTTGTGCTGGGATGAGGTCGGTGAGCGACGACTCACCAATGTTGAGCTGGTAGAGGAGACGAAGGAGAAAGTGAGGATTATCCGTACGCGGATGAAAGCCGCCCAGGATAGACAGAAATCCTATGCAGATCGTAGGCGGCGACCTCTAGAGTTTACTGTGGGAGACATGGTATTCTTAAAGATATCTCCCTTGAAGGGAGTCATTCGATTTGGGCAGCGAGGGAAGTTGAGTCCCAGGTATATTGGGCCCTTCCGTATCCTTGAGAGGGTCGGAAGTGTAGCATATAAATTGGAGCTGCCAGCAGATCTAGCGCGTGTTCACGATGTATTTCATGTCTCAGTACTTAGGAGATATCAGCCAGATCCCTCACACATTTTAGAAGCTCCGCCAGTTGAGCTTCGAGAGGACTTGAGTTTACCTGTTCAGCCTGTGACTATTCTGGATCGACAGGTCAGAAAGCTACGGAGCAAAGAGGTTCCTCTTGTCAAAGTTTTGTGGAAGAGCGACCAGGTCGAGGAACAAACCTGGGAGCCTGAGGAAGCCATGAGGAAACAGTACTCCCATCTATTTTCTGTATAGTTTTCTTTTAGTCTCGAGGACGAGACTTGTTTTTAGGGGGTTAGAAAATGTAATACCCAATTAAAAAAAAAAAAAAAAAAAAAAAAAAAAAAAAAAAAAAAAATAGGGCTTAAAGCCCAATTTTCTCTCTCTCTTTCCCCCTCTCTTCTCTCTTCTCTCTCCCTCTTCTTCTCTCCCTCTTTCTTCTCTCTTTTCCCTTCTCCCCGCCGCCGTGTCTCTTCCCCTCCTGCTGCCGCCGCCGCCGCCAGCACCGCCGGTCACCACCAGCGCCAGCCCAGCGCCAGCCCAGCGCCAGCCCAGCGCCAGCCCAGCGCCAGCCCAGCGCGAGCAGCCCGCGAGCAGCGCGCGAGCAACCCGCGAGCAGCGCACGAGCAGCCCGCGAGCAGCGCGCGAGCAGCGCGCGAGCAGCGCGTGGGCAGCGCGCGAACAGCGCTCGATCAGCGCACGAGCAGCGCGCGACACCCAGCGCGCGACCCCAGCGCGACCCCAGCGCGCCCTTGCGCGCCTCTGCCCGAGCCCCTGCGCACCTCCAGCACGAGCGCAAGCGCTCCAGCTGCGACCCACTGCGCGAGTGCTCGATCCAGCTCGCGAGCGCGACCCTAGCCACTGCGGCCCAGTCCGGCCCGCGGCCCACCAGGCCCGCCAGCCCATCAGCCCGCGGCCCACGGCCCGCGACGGCCCGTGACAGTCCGTGAGCCTCTGCGAAGGTAAATGACTCTAAGTTTCGATTTTCGCACTTGGGTTTCGAAATTCTTTAGTATTGGACTTAAATTGTTCGCAATTGTTTCAAATTTGGAAACATTCAGGTTTTAGACCAAACCAACGGGCGAACGAAAGCTAAATTCGAGATCCGAAGAATCCTAGGTGAGAGAAATGAAATCTCTTCAACCCTTGAATAAACCTTGTCAAATTAGGTAGCATTAGTTGATTTGTTTATAAATTGAGGAATTTAGGGTTCGTACGAAATTAAGAAGAACGATAAATCCTGACAATAGTCGAAATCTGATGAAAATCGTGATGATTGAGTAGGTTGGCTATTTTGGTGATTCGATTGAGGGGCGTCTTTGTTTTGCGTATTTTGGTGTTATTGGGGAGTGCGCTACCTTCCCCAAAACTGTGAGTGGGATTTATTTCAATGCTTTTGTTTAATATGTAAATCCTGTTTTACAACATTTTGATAATGAGCATGATTTGTCGTATGTTGGAAATGTTTTGACTGGTTTTAAAATTGACTTTTGTGAACCGTTGGAGTGTCCAAAAACTGTATTGAATTATGAAATTATGCATCCATGTGGTTGAAATGTATAATGTGCCATTTTATGCTCTATGTTGCATTGGTTTATGAACCTGACTTCGGCACATTTTGATGTGATATTGATTTTGGCTTTGAGAGCTTTGATATGTATTGTTCCGTAGCTACGAAGGACACCGTGAGAGGCGCTTTGGTGGCGTCCGGATATGCCTAGGCCTGGGGTATCCCACGAGTTGTCGTGATTTGATTATCTACACGGTACTAGCCAGGTTGAACCCGAAAGGGGGAGGATTTGGATTTGGATTGGATATCCTCTTCAAGTCTAGCACCTGGACGAGGTTCGTCGCCAACGCCGGGGTAGAGAGCACTTTAAATAAAATTGCATATAACACCCCCGGTGCGCCTGTCATAGGTCGCGGTAGACCTCTGCCAGGACATTTTCGGCTGGCAGCTCTATGATTTTAATGACAGTGCTTTGGATGCATATTTGACTTGAAAATGCGTGAAATGATATATTGTTGAAATGAAGAGCATGATGATTTGAAATATGATTTATATACTTATGTTTTGACACTCCAGTTTCACACTCCATATTTGACGATTGCATTGACCCACTCACTCACTGAGTATTCTTCTCCCGAGTACTCACCCCTCATTTCCCTTTTGTTTCAGAGATAGTATTTGACAAGGAGCGTCGCTTTTAGGACGCCCAGTTTCTTTGGGAGATCAGGCTTGGACTTGAGGAATTATTGTGTATTTCCGCTGCAAAAATTTGTATTGGTGATGTATATGTATTTTGAGGTCTATAGATGACCATTTTTTTTTTTATAATTCTGGGATGACTGTATAAATATGGACATTTAAATTGTAGAACTCTCATGTCACTGCATGACATTGCATTGAGGCATTTCTTTTCATTGCGTCTGTATTTGGGAATGTGTCATGTCTTAGAATTGTCCTCTAGGATCGCTCGGTGCCTCCTCTAAATCACAGGAGGGGCGACTGGCGGCTGTCCATGCCTTTGACGGGGGCATGGCAGTAGAGGTCTGTGGTTAGGACTGAGGAGAATTGTTTGTTAGCCTTGCGTTGCCCTGGATTGTGCAGTAGGATGATCTGATTTGTTGTTGAGGATAATATATGCATTTTGAGGCCGGGATGACCCCTTTTGGACAGGTAACAGGTTATTTTAATATGGGAGACCTCCGATATATGGGGAGGTTCTGCCCGATTTTCTGTAAAAATACAGCCGGCATCCAGGGTAACGGGCGGCTGCTCACGATCCCGGTTCGGGGCGTGACAGAGTTGGTGCCTGTCTCTTGTGGAGAATTAAGTTGCCTTCTTATGCTATATGGGGAGTTCAAGTGTCTTCCTGTAACAGTGTATATAGTTATCCCCCTTGGTGGTTTATCTTTACTCTATATATACAACATTCTAAGAGATGTAAAAAACCTCACTTTTCTTTTGTCTAAAATCTTTCGAAATGACAAGGATTGTGGTTAAAGATTTTTAGAAAATTTAAAATTTCTTGAGATCAAAGAAGGTTTAACATTTTAGAAAGCTTTCCTTTTATATTGAGAGCACAAGAGAAAGGGGTTAAGGAATGTTTGAACTTGTAAGAGATTTTCTTTCTTATGAGATGATTATAAGAGAGTTAAAATCTTGTAGGAATAAAAAAAGTTTCCACTATTAAGTTGGGTATCATCAATAGCCAAGGAACAATATATATTAGCACATAAAAACATAGACATATGTATAGTCATGATACAAAATTATACTCAAAGCTGAAAATACAAAATAGGATCTTAAAATAAGAGAGATGGAATCTAGTATCCAAAATGTTTTTTCTTTCGTCTTTTTAAATAAAAGAGAAGAAAATACAATATATATTAAGTTAGGGTTTCTTTGTAAATTGTTTTCATCTTTTTTTTTTCTCAAATTTAAAATTTTAATAATTTTTTGCTGGATAGCCTAAATAAAAATGTTTTTCAAATTAATGTTGTTAGAAATTTGGACAAAGTAGATAAAAGTGAAAAAAATAACAATAATAACAATATAAATCTTAATACCAAAATTTGAAATCGGTCATTTGAAAAACGAATATAGAAAGAGAAAAGAATATAAAATTAAATTTAAAAACAAAAATAGAGAAAATAATACTAAAAAATAAAAATAAAAATAATGATATGATTATCATCGACAACGACACTAATAGTATCTCTACTCTTAAATCCTTCCTCGACCAACAATTTGAGATATAAAAGATTTAGGTACTCTTAGTTACTTTTAACTTTACAGATCTCATTGATTTATATGGATACTTTTTGTTACAAACTAAATATGTTGCCGCTCTTATCTTACTTATTTACATCACTAATACTAAGACGATTAGCACTCATCTTGAATCCAATTCTCAACTTTCAGCCAACGATGGGATTCTTCTCGGTGATGGTACTATTTATTGCCAATTAGATGGCAGTGTTATTTATCTTACTGTTTCATGTCATGATATTGCATATGTTGTTCACATTGTAAGCTAGTTCATGACTATGCCACAGATCACACACTTTTCGGCTATTCTCTGTATTTTTCACTACATCAGTGGTACTTTATTTCATGGTTTCATTTCTTTAGCTCATTTCCACTAAAACTATGAGCATATTTTGATGTTGATTGTACCGAAGATCAATTGATTGTCACTTCACTACTAGCAACTGTTTCTTCCTTGGTATGTTTCTTATTTCTTAACATAGTAAGAAACAAATTGAAGAACTTAATTCTAACAATCTAGAGGGGATGGATGAATAGGTTGTTTGGAACTTTGTGGACTTTCTAAAAACTTTGACAAAATTTACAGAATAATGGAAGAAGAATGCTCGACACCAAATTTATAATGGTTCTACCTTTCTATTGTACATCTACTTCCGTACTACACCTGTAGTTTCTAATCCATTATTTGCTCTCAAATAGTATAGATAACTAGGTTTTACAAGTCCTAGTTACACCTTTACAAGTGTTATTCACTGAACAATTCTCACTAGCTCTTAGGGTGCTAGCAAACCTTTCTCTGGTAAATACTATGCCCAATCTCCTTGGTCTAATACAAGATTTATAGAAGAAAAGAATATTATAGACTTGAGCCTTTAAGCTTTGATGTGATCTTTACAGCACTCAATAAATACAACCTAAAGAAGTAAAGAACAGAAGATCAAGATTGCACTTAAGCTCAATAATTGTTCAAAATGCTTTCAAAAGATTGTTTGATCTTTAATGGTAATTGTATTATAACCTCTCTGAATGTTCACATCATTGAAGCTCATTGAATGTCTAGAAGTAGCCATTGCAAGTAGTTGAGAGATCATTTAATACACGAACAGATTTTCTAAATACTAGTTATTACTCATAAATGAGTCGACTATTACCCTTTGCAAGTCAACTACTACTTGAATTTTGTCTGTGTTGCTTGTTGCATGAGTCGACTACTAAACTCCTTCAAATCGACTACTTCTTAGCTAAGTTCAGTCATTCGAGCTTGAATAGTGTCATGTGTCGACACCTCCAAATCTGGTGTCAACACCTCCAAATCTGGTGTCAACACCGCCTCTCCATACCTAGTTCATTTTCCTTCAGTGCTTGGAGTGAGTCGATTGTGTCTATACTACAAGTTGACTACTTCTTGGCCTTGGTTAGATTTTGAATTTTGAACAATACTTAATGGCGGTACGCATAAAGTTTGTTGCCGACACCCACTCTTTTATGCCTAGTGGTAGTCAACTTAAGCTTTCTGATGAGTTGACTTGCCACCTAAACATGCTTGAGTGTGCATGCATTGTGTATATGTAGGATGGCTTGGTGAATGTGGCATGTTGGCATAGTGCATTTAGCATTGTGTAATGGGGTTTCCTCATGTCATCAGGCTAGGGAAGTGTTCCGCGCATAACATAATTTACGCAAGTTGACTAGTGTCCACAATCAGTCAACTTGCCCATGATTTACTCATGGTTGTGTCGAGCCAAACCTCCATACTTAGAATTTTTCTAAGTTATGGTCTAATGAATCGATTTGGATAAAATCGCAAGTCGACTTGGCTAATTGTCTTGTTTGGTCATGTATGGTGGCATGTGCTTTGGTCTTATACTATTGCTCGTAGCTCGTGTCATGCTCGTGCCTTGCTTGTGTCATGCTCGTGTGTTGCTTGTTATACTAAGTGCTAAATGCATGAGTTAACTGCTAGTAGAGTGAAGGTCGACAAAGCTAATTGTCTTATGAGTTATTTTATGTTCTTAGCTAGGTTGTGTCAACACTCAACATTCAAGTATTGACACCCATGCATGTGTTTGCTTAGTTTTTTCTATACTCTAAACAGGTGAGTCAACTTGGTATCCTAAGTAGGATTTTTGCATGCCCCTTAACATGTCCACCATATCTTCTTAAGATATTCCTTTACCGAGGAGTCTTAATTCGTTAGTTATTGTGTTGGAGCATGTGATCATTTCTCTGACAGACTTTCTATCCTTCAATTTGAAGGCTTGATATTCTCCTTTTAACATTCTGACTTTGTTCTTTCAAACTTAATCAGTGTCTTCATAAGTAGTCTTCAGTCTTTCCCATATTTCTTTAACTGTGATGCAACCTATTGTACTCGTACAAGCTCAATGCTACACGAAGCAAATTCATAGCCTTGCAGTTAGCACTATATGCTTTCTTTTTCTCTAGAGTCATGTTCTTCATTTTGATCGGAACACAAACTCTATCTATCTTCTTTGTTGGAAACTCAATCCCTTCGTCAACGATTTCCCATGCCGTTTCGTTTTGAGTGATGATGAAATTGTTCATTCTTTATTTCTAATAGCTATAGTTATTACCATTGAAAAATGGTACTCTATTTGTAGAGCATACTTCAAATGGTACATTGTCTCCATTCAATGCCATTTTGGATCTTTGATGTTGAAACTATTGAGCTCTTTACCAGCACATGCATTCTGATACCAATTAAAGAACTTAATTCTAACAATCTAGAGGGGAAGGGTGAATAGATTGTTTGGAACTTTGTGGGTTTTTAAAAAATTTTGACAAAATTTATAGAACGTAGAAAGAAGAATGATCGACACCCAATTTATAGTGATTCTACTTTCCTATGTTCATCCATTCTTAGACAACACCTGGAGTTTATAATCTAGTATTTGCTCTCACATCGTATAGACAACTAGGTTTTACATTTCCTAATTACACCCTTACAAGTGTTGCTCACAGAATATTTTCCACTAGCTTTTATAGTGCTAGCAAGCCCTAACATTTCTCTAGCAAAAACTATGCCCAGATCAAGAAGTCCCTTTTTCCTTGGTCTAATGAGAACAAAAGAATATCACAGACTTGGGCCTTTAAGCTCTGATGTGATCTTTATGGTACTTAATAAATGCAACCTAAAGAAGTAAGGAACTAAAAATCAAGATTGCATTTAAACATAATAAGTGTTGAAAATGTTTCCAAAAAATTATTTGATCTTCAATACTGGTTGTGTTTATAGCCTCCCTTAATGTTTTGATCATTGAATCTCATTTAATGTCTAGGAGTAGTCGTTGTAAGAAGTTAAGAGGTCATTTAATTCTCAAAAAGTTTTTCAAAATACTGGTCGTTACTCACAAATGAGTCGATTACTGCCCTTTGCAAGTCAACTACTAATTGAATTTTGACTATGTTGCTTGTTCCATGAGTTGACTGCAAAACTCCTTTAGGTCAACTGCTTCTTTGCTAAGTTCAGTCCTTTGAACTTGAACAGTGTCTTGTGTCGACAACTCTAACATCTGGTGTCAGCACCACCTCTCCGTACTTAGTTCATTTTCCTTCAGTGCTTGGAGTTAATCGACTGCCTCTATACAGGAACTCACCGTTTCTTGGCCTTGGTCAGATTTTGAGTTTTGAATAGTACTTAGGTTTGGTGTCGACAACATATGCCTAGCAGTAGTCGACTTGTTACATGAAACTGCTTGAGTGTGTGTGCATTATGCATATATAGGATGACTCGGTGGAAGTAGTATGTTGGCATAGTGTATTTGACATTGTGCATTGGGGTTTGCTCATGTCCTTAGGTTAGGGAGGTGTTCTGTGCATAACATACTTATGCAAGTTGACTAGTGTCCATTGGCAGTTGACTTTCCCATGATTCACTCATGGTTGTGTCGATACCCAACCATCATGATGTCGATACCACACTTCCATAAAATTATGGTCTGGTCAGTCAACTTGGATGAAATTGCAAATTGACTTGACTATTTGTCTTGTGTGGTCACGTATGGTGTGGCATGTGCTCTGGTCTTATGCTATTGCTCATTGCTCGTGTCATGCTCATGCTCTGCTCATGTCATGCTCATGCATTGCTTGTTACACTAACTGCTAAATGCATAAGTCAACTACTGGTAGAGTGTTAGCCGACTAAGCTAACTGTCTTATGAGCTATTTTATGTTCTTAGCCAGGTTGTGTCAACTTCTCAACATCCAAGTGTCAACACCTATGCATGTGCTTGCTTAGTTTTCTATGCTCTAAGCAGGTGAGTCGACTAAATATCCCAAACAAGTCCACTTGAGCGAGCATGTGAGTGAAGTGTAATGCATTCACATGTGTCTGCTTGTATTGTGACTTGCATTTTGACTTGTGGCTTGATATACACTCTGGCATGTGGCACGACATGCATTAAGACATGTATTATGCCATGTGTCACAATAATGTTATGGCTTGTGACATGTGTCACAACTCATGCCATGTGTACAGTACCTTGTGCTTGTAAGCTAGCATGTAAGTCGTCCTTATTTGCATGAATTTGTCTAAGTATCAAAGGTATAAGCCGACTTGAACTTATAGTAGGTCGGTTTGACCTAACTATAATGTGTTTTATTCTCATTTTGATCATTAATTCTCGACCATTAGGACTTCAAAAATTATATTATATAGTTAAGCTAACTGTATGAGTCGACTAGTTCTTATGAGGAAGACGACTAGTGTAATGTGCCAAGTTTGTTTTTTTAACTATGTATTGTGAGCAAGTCAACTTGTCATAGGCTATGAGTTGCCTAAGTGATCTCATGCTTGGCCTAACTTTATTTAACACAATCTTTTATTAGTCTAACCTATCTTTCTCATCTTTAACACTCGTTGACTCACCATTTGCTTATTATCAAAACTTATTTTATCAATGCAAATAGTTATCTCTCGTTCTAATACACAAGCATAATATTGGTCTCTTGTCGACGCTAGCTCTAAACTCCTATGGTAACGATGGCTTCTCCAAGATCTAGGTGTTACCTCCTTATCAGTCAATTTCCTTTCATTGTGAAAATCGAAATGCCATTTAAATTGCACACAATGAAATCTTCTATGAGTGCACCAAATATATTGAAATTGATTGTCATCTTGTGCGGTATCTTGTCCTCATAGTAGTGTTCAGCTTGTTCCTATCTTTTCCCAATCTCATATTGTGGATATTTTCATCAAGTCAGACTCATCTCAATGATTTTATGATGTAATTTGCAATTTCAAGATGGCTGACTTTTCATCACCATAAGTATACGGGGGATATTAACATATATGTCCACTTATATCAACATATGTGCTACCATTAATTACCATACCAACCATTGCTTCACATATGTCAAATTATGTTAACATTTATATCAAAATATGTCAATAATGTGCTAACATATATATATGTTTGGTAGATTATTGTGATTTACTTGATATTTGGGTTTTCCTTTATTATATATACTCTAACGTGTATAAATATACCCTTTGTACAATTTATTAAACACACAGAAATGAAATATAGAGAATTCTATCTCTTTCTCATTCTCTCTCTCTCTTTTTCAACTTGTTTCTTCAATCCTAACGTTACATTAGATGATGTTCCTCAATTATGTGTTTGGAAGTTCTCTCCTTTGGAATGTTCACTAGATTCTTCTTCCTCTCTTCCCCTTTTGTTGATTGTAAGAGAAAGAAACAAAAGTAAAATAAGTGAGTAAATTCATAAGATAAAAAGAAAAGAATCCTAGTTTTTGAAATTAACTTATTTCCTTTTCTTTCTTCCTGACATTGTTGCTCATGGCTTGATGTTTGATTCACTATGAGCACCCCTTTGTTCTTGATATTGTTGTGTGCCTTTTGGGCTTGATGAAGTCTTGCCAATGGAAATGGTGATTTAATATATTCCCAGATTTCACACATTTAATGCTTCTATATTAACTTCATTTCCTGGTTTCTAGTAGTACTTGCAGCACCATCCTGAGAAAAAGAAAATAGAAAGAAGAGAATTTTTGAAGTTTATAGTATCAATGATACTATAGAAAAAGTCAAATTTCTAACAGTTAAAAATTCGAAACCAATTAATTCCCTCACCAATATTTGGAGACATACTCTCCAAAACATCCACCTATTTTGCCTAAAATTATATAGAGGGAACATTCTATGTTGTTATCTTCTTGATGGTGTTATCTTTCAAGATGGTTTGGATGTGTATTTGGGTGTTTTTTAAGAGAGTATCTTTGGTTCATACATGGAGTTGCAGATATGAGTAGTAGTAGTTTAATGCAAGTCTTTAGTTATTTGACATTCTTTTTGTTTGATTGAGTTTTGTTTGATTTTAAACCATGAATTTGTTTGATTGATTAAGCCATGTTTCCTCATTTGCATGTCCGCTTGCATGCATCTTACATGTGTTTTTTACTTGCTGCAACGTTTTATGCTTGTCCCATCTACCTCGAATATGGTCCATGAAAGATGTAGATGTATTTTTCAATAAGCATGAATTCAGTCAGTTTTGAGGACAACAAGTAAGATGATCACAAGGTTTAATAAAATAGCTTCCTTTTCTCCTCCCTTTCCTGTTATCTGGATCTTTACTATTTTTTAAGTTAGCCACGATATTAGTGATCAAGCATCTTTTACCTTTTTAATTGTTTTTAGATGCTAAAGTATAATTCTATATTATGGTGTCATCTTATCTAAATCATTTTAATTGGAATGGAGATGGTTTAAGTGGAAGCCTTTCACCCAAGACATTGAGGTCTATATCTTTAAGATTAATAATGAAATCCCTATATTTGAGCTGCCCAGTAAAGTTAACAATTGATTCAGACATTCATACCCAAGCACATTTGATGTCTTTCAGAGCTTTTTGTTGCAGATTTTCTTCCAAATGTATTGATTGTGCTTGAATTACGTAGTTCTTGCCTCCCAAAATTGGTCGAAATGTATCAAATTTGGTTAATCAAAAATGCATCTTCTGGATACAAATAGGCAGAAGTGGTCTGCGACATTATCTATTATTGATGGGGTTTTGGCTTTTCAAAAAAGATGGCGCATTGGATCACAGACTAGAAGTTGGACATTTTGTTATATTCTATGAAATCTGGGATCCCACTTTGTTGCTCATATTTACATAAGACATGGGTGTTAGGAATTTGAATTTCCTTTCGGCAATAGCAAAACTAGGAAAAGAGCTAGATTAGATTCTACCAATTGATAATGGCTTGTCTAAAACAAATGTTAGAGGTTCCATGAATGGACAACCAATCTCTCATATTGTTATTAGGTCAAATTTAGAAATCTCTTCAAATCAATATGATGCAAATGATGTGGAGAAAGTACCAATGTTGTGGTGAGAACTTGCTATGTCAAGTGTAATAGTAAAAGGACCCAAATTTTTCTTGATGTTAATCTTAGTGAAGAACCCTCCATTATGCTTAATGGGGGCAAAGACAACACAACAGAAAAGTAAGGGAAACTAGGCAACAGTTCAACATGATATACAAGTGAACAAGTGATTTTGAATTGCCAAATAGCAAATCCAATGCATATCAAGAAGAACAGATGCCAGATGTGATTGAAATTGATGAATCCTTTGATCATGCTGATTTATCTCAAACTGAAAACATGATAAAGGTCATTCTCCTAAAAGGGTAGCAAGTGAGTCAGTGCAATGTGATGCAATTAGCATCGGAATGACTTCCCAAAAAGGTAATGACAATATTTCTTCAAATTCTTTTGCTGCAGTTGCTTTGTACTCTGAAAGAAGTAAAGACAGCAACCTGAGCATTGCAAGCAAAGAGCCACTTAGTGGCCAATGTCCCAAGGAACACAACAATAGATATTCAAGTTCATCTATCTTGAATTCTCTTCTTGTGCCACTTTTTTGAGTTCTTCTAATTTTAATATACTATTATTATTAGACCATAGCTCTTTTGACATTAGAGTCACTTTCTCTTTGGATTTGGGATATGCTGATAATATCCAGATGGCAATCAGACTGTGATATTTGGCAAAGAGCATGGGCTACAAATGAGCAGCACTTAAGATCTTTGAGAAAAGAATGAAGCCCCAAAATTCACTAAATTTACCATTTCCATTGGAGCACAAGGACCACAACCTGGCTTGTTTTCTCTATACTTCACCCTTCCTTGATCTGTATTGAGCTATTCTACCCTGCAACCCGTTCCCCCTCCCCCGACAAAAAAAAGAAAAAGATAAAAGTCATGCATGCAAACCTTATTTTGCTAACTAATGCTTTTATGGCTAAATTCTATGCTGCAGTGCCACTAAGTTTTTGCATTATGTTGAACAGATGAAACAATCAAAGTGGTTAAAAGGAGCACTTTAAAATCAAAGAATGACATGGTTTTGAGCTGATGATTAGAATTCATTTATTTCTCTTTGTTTGTTTTATATATATAGCTTTATTATATTTATTACTGTTTTGGCTTATTTTTATGTTTATGTATAATTCTTAGTGTTTGACCTTTTGTGAAATGTTTACTATTGGAGGTGGATTTGCTCTGCAAATAAACTACTCTACCGGGAACTAGTGTTGATACATCCGTTGAGTTTTCTAGATGGAAAGTGTCAAGCCCTAGCCCGGTCCTCAATTCAAGGCGTGAGCAGCCGCCACGCTATTCCGGATGCTGACATTAAATTCTCAACCATTAACAAACAAACAGACAGAACCTCCCCATAAATCGGAGGTCCACCTATATCAAACTCCCGTCAATCAATAACATATCAATGTATAAAGGCCAATCTGACAAATCATCAACACAACTAACCAATCTACATCCCTGTCAACATCCAAAATAATGTAAGACTGATCCAATCCTATCCATATACCTCTACTGCCATACCCCCATCAAAGGCATGAACAGTCGCCAGTCACCCCTTTTGTGATTTAGAGCTGACACTGAACGAACCTAATAGACAATCCTAAACATGACACGTTTCCCAAAGTGATTGAACACAATAGTACAATCATGTCTCAATGCAATACAATGAAATGAGAGTTACAATAATATGTATAATTCTTTTCATACAGTCATCCCTTTTATATACATGTACACTGATCTATCTACAATCCCAAATATACAAAATATATATATATATATATATATATATATATATATATCATTCCATATCTTTAAATACAATCCTGCAGAAGAATAGTTAACACCATATCCAAGTCCGATGTCTCCAACAAAACCTTGTACGCTACTATATCGCAACGCGTCCCACTATAACTATCTCTATGGAACAGAAAGTGAGGGCTGAGTATTATGGGAAATACTTAGTAAGTGAGAGGGTATATATAAGTGTGTTTAATGTGTTGGTGAAAAATGGAGTGTCAAAATGATTCAATAAATCTAAAAGTCCGCATAATGTGTGAAAACAGTGCATAATGAATAATTCACCATAAATTATTCTTTTTCATATATTTTAAATACACATGCATCCATATCAATCGAATCATACAAGTATAGAGCATGCCAAAATCAATTCCTAGCAAAGGTCAACCACGACCAATGGCAGGCATATCGGGGGTTTTTATATACAAAGTTAGAAAATGCTCTCTACCCTGACGTTGGCGACGGATCTCATCAGGTGCTAGATCAGGGCATTGCCTAGTCCTCCCCTTTTCGGGTTCAACCTAACTAGTACCATGTTGAGTCCCAATATCATATACGATGTTTGGAGATATCTCCTACAGAAGCGTATCCGGGTATAATGGGTGCCTCTGCAAACGCCCTTCCTAGTTACAACATACCAACTCATGGGCGTATCTCATAAATCATATCATCATGGCATGCATAAAGGCTCTCAGCCGATAACATAATATTATCATAATGTACGTGCCATGCCAACATTTATCAAACCATATCAAACACTTATGATAATTGATTTCATAAAATTCATATGCATATCGATGCAATGGCATGTTTTTCATTTCGTAAATCATTTGGTTGCATATTTCACAATAAAATCATGTTGTGTACACTCCAATGATTCACAAAACATTTCACAAATGCATTCCAAAAATCATAGTACACGAGCATAAGTAATGCTTGCATTGAAAAACGTTTTAAAATATGTTGTTATGTATTGAACACATAATATAATAAATTTCACTCACCGTATGCGGGAGGGTATGCTACTCCCAGCACGAATCTTGAGACACACAGAAAAAAATGCTCCCCTCAATATCACCAACAAAGCTCTATAAACACAATGTAGAATATGTGTCACTTAAGAGATCATATGATGCGTATATAATAATGTAAATGTAATGCAACTTTAGTTATAGACAAACCTAGAGTTTTCAAATTCTATTCTTGCGTAATTTTAGGGAATTAACCGTAAGTTCCTCAACCGGGGTCGGAATTGAGAAATTTCAATTTCTATGTTTGACTCACATAAAAACTCACACTTTTGTGTGAACTTATCTCCAAAATCTCGATGCAAGATTTCTTAAAATCTACATTTTCAAACAAATCTAAATCTCACTCTCCATTCTGTCCTGTTTTAGTAAATTTCCCCTATCTCACAATCTATTCTTGCAAAGACTCTGATTTTTGATATGTTGTAGTCAAGACACAAGGCTATAACCTCTTAGTTGGGCACGTTCTCAGATTCCTAGTGCAAGTCCCTGAAATAGCAATATTTTGCCCATATTACATTTTAGAAATCTGTTCTAACCAATTTTTAGCACAACCATCACAACGTTTAACACATAACTCCAAATTACCTGAAATTGTTATAGTACCTAGAAGACACATAACCTTACATTTTTCATGTTTTGGGTTTCTTCCAATTATGCCTAGAAGGGGTCTGAAATTGACGACCAAAATCTCTGTTCAGTTTTGACCGAGAAACAGAATCTTTTCTGCACAATTTTGGGAGATTTTGTATAACTCTTGATTCCCTTGGCCGAATTGGCTGAACGTTTTGTAGTAGGTAGATACAAGGGAGATCTACAACTTTTCTTCTTTGTGATGTTGCAAACAAGAGCTGGAAGGGGGTTGTACAACGCTACTGTTTTTAGTATTGGAAAATGGAGGACCCTCTGATGAGGTTCAGAAGAATGGCTATAACTTTTAACACAGGGGTCGGATTGAGGTGATCTTTACCTCGTTGGAAATTTAAGACATGGTTTTACAATTCATTCAGCTAGCACAAGATCTAAATCTATCAAGAAGGGCTTGAAAACTTAGGTTAATGTTGCTGTCGAAATTAGGGCAAAAATACAGGACTGAATAGGGAATTAATGCAAAACACTTAACTTTGAAAAATCATATAAAATACATCTCTACTCAAAATGCAACTCTTCTTATCTCATTTTAAAGCTTTGAATGTCTAGTTTAATGTGTAAACATTTCACTCAATTGCCTATGCACAGAAAATGCTATAGCATAAACATTACAACCTGTTCAGACTTCCAAAAACCCATAAATTCTGTCATGAATTCAAATTCGTCTACCTTAGTTTCTGAGCAAACTTTCTCCTTTTTACCTAAATTTTGGATATGTTATATTAGAGGGTGGTGGGTGTTTACCTTATGATGTGCAGATTGTTTTGAGCCTTAGAAGATCTTCTTCTCCCTTGAAGCTCTCAGCCTCTTCAAACTTCACCGAGCAATCCTTCTCCGTTTGATCTAATTTTTAGATATGTTATACCTTGGCATGAGAGATGATGATCCATGAAAAAAAAATTGGGGTATTATTTGGAAAAAAATCACTTATCTCTTGCCTAGAAGCTCAGGGCCATGGAGTTTTTTTTTTTTCCTTTTAAAGGAGATGAAGAGTCTCTTATTCTCTAAAGTTTTCTCATGTTTTTGGGTATTGAATAAAGACCAAATTTACTTATTTAAATTTAATTTAACACATCATGTAATCTTGACCCTTGATTTGCTTTAATCTTGGCCATTTATCCCACTTTTAATCCAAGCCATTGATCACTTTTCCAAGGCCAAATCTCAGCCATAGATTTTAGGGTTTATGACAACATCAATGTCCCAAAAGTCAATAATGGAGGCATGGTTTCACACATTCCAAGGATATTAATTGTTTATCCTTTGTATTTATCCATTTTTTAACTCGTGGTCCAAGTTCAAAGTTACTATTCATCTCGAAAATTTTTAAAATTTCACACAGGACCGAAGTTTTAGTATTGAATCCAATGCCGCTATTTTTGTGTAAATCTGAGATCGTTTAGTCACCCAAACGTCCTTCGGAGTGAACGAAATTTACGATCGATCAAAATTTGATCTCGACCTTAAAACACGTGGAATCTCACTATAGACTCCATTTTACATATAGATTCCAAAAATATAGGTCTTGAGTGGAAACGAGACCGTTTGCTTGGTCAAATTTTGATTTGGCCCATAAATTTAGGGTTTGTCAGGTGAAAATCTAGGGTACCGAGCACTTTTGTGCTATGGCTTAAATTTTAATTTTTCATCTTAGGCATTCACTTTTAAAGTGAATTTAGTACATATAAACCACACAGTGTCAATTTTGCACACGTGGGTTTCATTTTGGTTTTGTAGGGTAAATTCCCATCCTACAGGGTGAGTTGTGGTAAATTTCTCAAAATCTTATTTTGACTTGTAATAATCATTAGTTAGCCTAAATTTGGCTTCTTGGCAAAATTTTAGCAATTTCGCACGGGTAGATTTTGATTTTGCATGGTAGGAGCTCATTTCTCGCCCCCAACGAGTAGTCATCAAGCACTCCTGAGCAAACGATATGGTTTTGCCCAAATTCAAGTTTTATTAACTTTCTAGGGTGATTTTGCACCTATAATTTCTTTGGACTCGAAATCGCACGTGTAGATTTCAATATGGCCCGATAGGGTTTCTTTTTAACCCCTGGGGCCATGCCCAAAATTCTTCTAAGGCATTTTGACTCGGAAAAATTTCTGAGTGATTTTCTATATGAATAAGAAGATGTATCATATATGGAGTAATGAGGAGTATAATATATAGTACACCGCGTGTCGGTGTTATAGAAAGACCTACAAAATGCTTACCGGAAGTGGTCTGACGGAGAAAACTTTGACGCTCAAGTTAGAAAGTGTAATGATAAAGAGAGGATAGATTTGGAAAAGCCTTAGATTTGCTCTATGTTGTCTCTACGTCATATGTATATGCAATCCGGAAGGAACATACCTTGTGGATCGCCTTTGCTTAATTTATATAACCTGTGTATGTATAGCAAGTCTCTTACTTAAAGGTGTAAAAATCTTATTTACCTTATGGAGAGATTGTTAGAAATCATCTAAAGATTACAGGGACCGTAATAAAAAAATTCTTAGAAAACTTAAAATTTTATTAGATTAAGGAAAGTTCAAATTATCATATAGATTTCTTTTCTTATCGGATGAGATTACTTCCGGGATTAGGGGAGGTTCAAATCTCGAATGATCATGATCTTGATTTGTTTGGCAGAGACGTTACTTAGTAGAAGACTAATTGGTAGTAGCTGAGAGTTTTAAATGAGGAGAGTTTGACTGAACAGTGGCAGAGAGGCTTAACTGAGAGTGTTGATCGAGTAGTGACCAAAAGTGTTTGACCAAATATCTACTCAGTCGTCTTGGGTGCTTACTGAGAGACCTCTTGGTGATCTGTGGACTTTGTGGTTATGGTTTAGTATACTTGTTAGTTTCTAGACTTTATAGTTATGGGCTGTTGAACCCTTTACAATTATTTGCCCCTTCCTTCTAATGTCATTTCGAATAAATGGCATCAAAAGTAGAGTTGAGGTGGTAAGAGTTGAGAAATTTAAAAAGGAGTGAAAGTGGAGCATTAAATATAAAACGTTCTACCTTGATTTTTGTGAATCAGATTCGATATGCTTTCTATTGTTTGCAATCAGTTATATACTATGGCACTTGATATAGTTTCATTAGTTTGCTTTTTGAGAAAGAATTTGTAGATTTAAGGTTTGTGAAATTTGTGAAAAATAGAGATAGTGAAGGGTTCTAAATCACAAACTCACCATGCTTTTGGAGAGATGAAGAGTACGATGAAAGAGAAGGAACTATGAGAAATGGTTAATGAGATAGGGTTGAGTGATGACTACTGGTTGCGATTACCAACGGAGGAAGAAAGGGCGAATGAAGCACCGGAGGGGTGTGTTCTGATGTACAAAGAGCATGTGAGGTATTGGCTTTGAGTGCCCAATACAAGTTTTCTAGTTGGGGTTTTGAACAGTTAGAATATATTTTAGACTTTGTTGATTCCCAATGCTTGACGTTTGGTCATGGCAGTAGTTAACTTGCTAAGCTATTGTCACTTGAATTTTGATTTTGAAGTTTTGTCGTTGATTTTCTCTTTGAGGAGGTGTATGTCTAGGGTTTCCACAGAGGGGTGGTTTTGCCTTCAGAAAAAGCAGGAGTCGCGGTGGAAGTTCTTCTACAAGAAGACTATTGATAAGAACTGGATGAATCCCCCCTTTTGCATTGAAGCCTTACATGATGATGAGATATTGAAGTTGGCGGGCTTGTTGGTGGGTGGACAGGTGAGAATCGAGAAGCCCCTTTTGATAAAAAAGAGAGCAATAGAGCTCATTGATGTTCTTGCTTTAGCCAAAGGGGATGATTTTATGAAAATAACTACCAAGAAGATAATAAAGACCTAGCCCATATGGAGTGTCGAGGAGGGGAAGAGTATGTTCGAATAGGGTGCTCCATTGGTGGATGCTCTCCCTATCTTAATTCCAAGGAGGAAGAGGAAAAATGTGTGGATGTCGAGCCCAAAAAATGAGAAAGTAGAGGGGGGATAAAGATGGATGCTCGACGGGCACATCTGTCGCTTCTTAGCCAGAGGCAACCAAAGAACCAAGAGGAAGGGAGGGGGAGGTTTAAGGGGCCCTTCCTTGGATACCATTGGCTCTCAAGGTGGGTGTTGAGAGAGAAAACATCAACAGGGGAGCTCTTAGTGAGCATGGACACAAGTCTTCGAGTATATGGCTCAGAATTTTGAAGTTAGGCCATCTTGTACCTCTCCTGAAGATTTGTACATGCAGAAGGGCAAAAGGGTTGTGTCGGAGGAAATGACTCCTCTTCCTTCTATTTTTGTTTGGTCATTTAATGGTTGGAAAGAGCTAAAAGAGAGGAGTACTATCATGATTAGCATGGGAAATAATCAATTCAGTTACATTAACATTATCGAGGCAAGAAAGTTTGCTAATTGGCTGGATTACCATTGCTCTGAATTGGAGTTAAATGGTTTGTCTATGGAGTAGGGCGATGACGCCCTCATGGCTATTGGGATTCAGATAGAATTTTCTTCTTAGAGGTATGTTTTATTTAAGTTCCTAGTTGTGACAAGCTAACCTAAAATGTTTTGTGCAGGCTATTATTTTGGCTAAGTTTTAGAGGTTGAAAAGGAACCAGGTCATGAGACACTTAGAGTATCTATTGAACTGGAGGGATGAGGAGATTTCTCGGCTTCGTTCTACTTTGGCTTAGGGGGAGAGGAAGATCAAAGAAGGGAAGGTAGCAAGTGCTGCCATAAATGACAAAATAAAAGGTCGAGTATTTGAGGTTTGACTTGGAGTTTGCCTCCTTTGTTGTAATCTTTATGTGTTTTTTTTATGTTCCCTCTTCTTTTGGTATACCCTGCTCCCTGAATTTGTATAAACTTTATCATATTCTATTGTTTGTACAATGCATGAAAATTTGAATGAAAATTTGTAGCAGCTTTATCTCCTTATGTCTTCTTGTCATTGTTGTGTTCTCGTTGCCTTATTGATTACATGTTGGAATAGAATGTCTTAAATGCTAAGTTATCTTTGAGGGTGTTATAGTCGAGAGGGGGCATTAGAACTCTTTTTGGTGTTGACGTCAATAAGATGGGAGTTTGATCATGCTCGATTGTTAGGGACTAGTATGAGGCATATAGCCAAGAAAGTGGATGCATTAACTTGCTTGGGTGTTAGGACGCATTGCTAGGAGAGTAGGAGTTTGATCCCACTCAGGTGTTGGGACTCATATGAGTCGTAGAGCCAAGAGAGTGGGTGTATCAACCTGTTTGGATGCAAAGACTCGTATAGAGTGTGTTATTGGTAGAATAGGAGTTTAATCCCATTCTGGTGCTTGGAGTCGTATAAAACATACAACCGAGAGAGTAGGTGTATCGACTCGCTCGGGTATTAGAGCTCATATAGGACGTGTTGCTAAGAAAATGAGAGTTTGATTTCACTCAGGTGCTTAGACCCATATGTTGCATAGAGTCGAGAAAGTGGGTGCATCAGCCCACTTTGGTGTTAAAACTTGTATAAGACGCGTTGCTGAGAGAATGAGAGTTTGATCCTATCCCGCTCAGGTGCTTGGATCTGTATAAGGTGTAGAGCCGAGTAGTGGGTGCGCCAATATGCTAGGTGCTAAGATCCGTATAGGATGCGATGATGATAGAATAGGAGTTTGATCCTACTCAGATGTTTGGACTCGTATAAGGCATAGAGTTGAGAGAGTGGGTGCATCAACCGACTCCAATATTAGGACCCGTATAGGATGCGTTGAAATCACCTAAAAGTTGTTTTTGATTGCTACGCAATCGACATGATCAAAGTGTTATAAACAAATAGTAGAGCATGTAAAATAGAAATGTTATTGTAATGATAATCATAGGGCAAAATTTCAAATTTGGATAGCTAGTTGGCAATACTAAAACACAGACAGAGTAATAGATAGTGGATAGTGATTAGCAGACTGAGGTGTTTAATGGATCTGGGTCACAGTTGAGTTCCCTGATGTCAAGAGGCATTCTAAACTTGATTTTTATGTGCTTGGTGCTTAGTAGTACTTACAAAGCACTCAGGCTAGCCCGACCTAAGATGACATCGTAAGGGGATGGCAGCTTGACCACATTGAAAGCAGTAGCGTGGTTGAGTGACATTTCTAAAGTTATTGGGAGCGTGACAGTGCTCTCAGGGCATAGCCATTTGCCCGAGAGTCCTCTCAAAGGTTCGACGTGAGTTTGAAGATGTGTTTAACTGAAGTCCATTTGCTGAAAAACAACCTAATAGAGGAAATCCCAGCTTGCCCCTTAGTCGATGAAAACCCTCTTTGTGATATACCGGCCTATCTTAGTAATGATAACCAGTGGATCGTGTCGATTTGAGTCGACTCCTGCTAGGTTGACATTATCGAAACCAATCATCAGTCTCTTTCTCTTCTACACTTTTTTTGTTATAAGCAATGAGAATCTCCTTGGAAGCAGATGTCTTTGTCATCTGAAATACCAGAGAAACTATTCACTCAATCCGGAATTATCATGTTTCCTCTTGGTCAGCTGAACTCTTGGCTGGAGGAGAATCATCGAGAGTAGGGGTGCTAAAGAGGGATTCCCACTTTGTATGTGAAAGATTACTCCATTTGTCTGTTCCAAGTGGCTCCCACGACTAGTGGCTTATTTGGTTCTAGGAGGTTAGGTCTGTCCAACACCTTTCGTTTGGTCCTCGACGGGAATTGTTCTCTCATTTTGCACCGATGAATCTTTGAAGTCTACCATCTCAAACTAACGTTTTGAGTTCATCTTTCAGCTTTCAACATACATCTGTTAGGTGGTCATAATCTCTATAGAAGTAACAATATCAGGTTTTGTCCTTTTTAGAGTTATCTCTTGTTAGGTAAGGGGGCCATTTAACATAGGACTTATTTCTGATCTACATCAGAATCTAGTTAGGTGTGTCGTTCTGAGGAGTATAGTTATTGAATTCGCGATAGAGTGGAGGTCCTAGTTGGCTCCTTTTGGGCAAGGATTCATGCAATGAGGAGCCACTGTGCTCATTTCTTCTTGTTCTGTCCTGACGTTTGTCGAACACCTTAACTTCTTCTATAGCGATATACTTTTTTGCCCGAGCATAGAATTCCTAGATGGTGGCCAGAGGATTCTTTAGTTTTAAGGTCTTTATTCCCGAGAGTCGCAATCAAATAAGTAGTACTGTTAAAGTGATAGAATAGTCCAAACATGAGATATTCATCATCTTAGTTTTGAACTTGTTGAGAAAATCCATCACGGACTCGTCATCTCTCTTTCATAGGGATATGAGGGAGGTAGATTTTCTCTTAATGCCTCGATTGATCATAAAGTGAGCTTCAAACTGCTATCTTGGCTATGAAAAAATTCCTAATGTTAAGCAGTGGAAGTTAAGCTGAACCACATTGACACGTTGCCTTTCAAAGTTGTAGGGAAGTATTTGCATATCGTAGCGCCTTGGTCGATCTCAAGAGTTGGTGTTACCGTCGTATCTCTCCATAAGGGGAAGGAGGACATCTTGTGGTATCAGCTCGGTAGAGATTTTTAGATCATATGGCGAAGGATTAGTGGCATGTTGGATACTATCATCTTGTCCTGTGCCAACGTGCCTAAGTTCAATGGCCACGAGCTCTTTGACTTGTTTCTTTAAGTTTTCTAGATCTTGTTGAGAGATCACTGAGTGCTTTTGGTGCCTTTGAGCTTGAAGTCTACATAAGTGCGTGTCCTGACGTCTTGAAGGAGGATGAAACTTCTTATTTGAGGATGCGACTAAGTTCTTTCAGTTGCTTGCTCATGCCCTGCACAAGGGATTCCAACTTTTTTCATTTGGGAGTGATTAACTCGATTGGGAGAGGTTGGAACAGGGGGAGGAGTCAGCCTGCCTTGAGGTTGGGTAGTAGGTGATAGGGGATTTCCTTGCAAGAGTGGCTTCACACAATACTGTGAGCGGATTTAGTTGATTAGTTGGAGTAGTTGATAGAGGAGGGTCCACGGGATCGGATGTTCATCCTCCCATCATGGACATTACTTTTGAGGTATTGTTTCTCTTTTTCCTTTTGGATAGTATAGTGATAGGAAAGACAATGAAATAGGGCGTGAAGTATCTTTGGCTAAATGGTTAGTCTGTTCCCACATACGATACCAATCGGTTGGAGATGGGTTTGCTCCACAAATAAACTGTTCTACCAACTCAAACGGAAACTAGTGCTGACATGTCTACTGGACCTTTGTGGATGGAAAGACTTTCAAAATGCCCGCCAAAAATGGTCTGATAGAGAAAACTCCAACATTCAACTCAGAAGGAGTAATGATAAAGAGAGTACAGACCGAGAAGAGTCTTATATTTGCTCTGTACTGTCTCTATATAATGTGTGTATGGAATGTGGAAGGAGCGTACTAGGTGGGTCGTCTTTACTTAGTTTATATTACCTGTGTAAGTATGACAAGTCTCTTGTTTAGGGTATAAAAATCCTGTGTAAGTATGATTAATTATATGTCGATCAACATACTAATCTGAAAAGAATAGTGAAAAATAGATTTATAACACAGATGTATGATATGTATATATATATATATATATATATATATATTTATAAAACTAAGCATGACCAAAGACAAGGTTTTTAATGAGAGGGGTCTATTCTAGGCGAGCATTGGACAACAGCGAAGAAGAAAGCCAACGGAAAAGTTCAAAGGGAGAGAGGTTGCTTCGCGCCTTTTTGCAACAAACTCAGGTTAGTGAACGTCGTCTTCTTTTCATTCCTTAATTCCTCTTGTCTACTATTTTCAATTCAATACAACTAATTTCATTGGACCAAGTGATTCAAAGTCATAACAACCGCTGCCCACGATTTAATTCAATGGCTCGCCCCACCCCTACCCACCAAACCCACTTATAAATTTCCTTGATTTTTCACTTTTATTTACTTTTTTCATCTAGGATTGTTCTGTTCGCGTGTGTATGTGTATTTTTAGTTTAGTTTTAATCTGGGTAATATGGGTGTCTCAAATTATGTATAGGTTTATAAGCCGGCAATTGTATTCGCGTCCTATAGTTGCAAAGAGATGCCTTTTCACACCACAGTCATCATCTTTGTCTGTAATAGCCGGTGCTTTTGTTCCAAGCAAATGGATTTTATAGATGTGTTGTTTTGAACAAATTTAAACCCTAAATTGAATCGGAACCGAAATGAAATCACTGTTTCAGTTTTAGATTTTCCAAAATATAAAAATAAAATAAATTAATATTTTATATTGTGTATGTAATCACTGCTAAAAAAATCAGTATTAGCGATAGATTTTTATTGACGGAAAAAATTTCGTCAGTAATAGCGACGAATTTTCAACAGATTAACGTCGAACGCAATACCGACAAATTAGCGATGGAATTTTTGCCGATGAAAATATTCTGTCATCAATTTCCGTTGGTGATTTGGTGAAGGGAAAAAAAAATATATGTACAGTTATTAACGACGGATTAGTGACGGATTTTTTAATTTTTTAATTTTTAATTTTATTTAATAATTCTTATTAATTTTATTTTATTTTGCAAAGAATAATATTATTTTATTTCTTCAAATTTTTTATTATTTTATTTTAAGTAAAAATAAAATTATTTTATTATTTTATAATAAATTATGATTTTATATTATTTTAATATTATTAAAAAATAAGAAATAAACATAATAAGTAAAACAAAAAAGAAGTATAATTAGATTTCTTGCTTGGTCCGGTGGTCAGTAGGCTCTCACATTTTTCGCTGCACAGGGGTTCGAAAGGTCACCAACAGTAATTTGCACATATTAAGGGGATGTCGTATGGTGTGGCTGGAGTATGCAATTTTTTTTTTCATAACTCAAAAATTATTTTTTTTTTCAATTTTTTTTTCAGTTTTAGCGACGGATTTTTTTCGTCGCTATCCGTCTCTGATATTAGTGATGGAAAAAAAATCCGTCTCTGATATTTAACGGGGTGTCTTTTTCTTATGGATTTAGTAATAGAAAAAATCCATCGTTGATACCCTTCAATGACGGATTTTAGGCTAATAACAATAGATTTTCCGTCGTTAGAGGCGCAGTGAATGTAGGCCAAGGGAAATTGTCTAAAGAAAAAGTAATGGACTATATATAAACAAAGTGTAATACTTTGTTTCTCAAACTTGTCATTTTGGTGTTTCAATTTGTTATCAAAATTATTATAACTTTTGATTATAATTTTCGTCTTTTTTATTTTGAGAATTTATTAAATTTGTACTAATTTTTTAAAACAAAAAATAAGCTAGTACTACTCTTGGACCATATAAATTTCTTTATTGAGATATCAACCATAGACTTCCTATGCCAGCAGGCAGCATTAATCTTTTCCAAAATTGAAATCAAATTACAAAAAGATGAGGGATCAGTTGTGGGGTAAATTGATATTTTGATGGGCTAAATTGCAAAAAGAAAAAGAAACTATTGCAAATAATAATAATTATAATAATTATCAAAACCATGAGCAGCCAGCAGGCCTCCTTTTTTTATTTTTTTTATTTTTAATAGCGGCCCAAGAGGAATCAAGGGCGCCATGACATTGAAGGATATTTTAACTATCAAGTAAGGTTCAATAAACTTTAAATTTAAAAAATTTGGCCGCCCAAAATGATTTCTAAGGATTTCTTCCGATTCATGTTGCGTTCTGTTCACATTTCATTCGCACAGTTTTGCAATTCTTACTGGTTGCAAATTCCAATCATGGATGGACACATGGTGAACCACACTGTGACATCAAGATTCCATCACCAACCCTTTTTCTTAAATATCTTAAGTTAGAGTTTTTCTCAAATATAAAAATTGATTTGATTCAAAATTAAATCAGATGGAATCAGACCGTAACTTAAGGCAGATTAAGTAACTCATATACTAAAAAGTTATTATATAAGATTTTTTTTTGAAATGGAACAATGAGTCTCATCTCTTATTCACTTAAAAAAAAAAGTTAAGACAATGATTAGTTGACGATGATTAAATATTAATATTTTTTAAACAAAGTTTCAGTTTCTGGTACTGAGGACGGAGGAAATAGATATTTAAAGAATTTTATTCTGTATAATTTTTATTTGACATGAATCAAATTTACTTGAATCTATTATTGTTAGAAGTTATATGCCCACATGGACAAATGTGAAGGGTGGTTATCCCAAATGATAACCACACCCATAACTCACTTGGATCCCTCTCTCTCCAAGGATTCTCTCCCTCTCTCTCCAAGTACTTTTTTTTGGTTGTTTGGTCGGGAAAAGGAAGCCACGATTTCTTCAACAAACATTCACAAATTCTTGAATGCAATCGATCTCTTTCATTTTTCTTGAGAAGGGCATAGCCGAGATTGATAGAGAGGTATGTTGAGAAAGAAATTAATTTGAGAAATTAATTGAGAGCTTGAGAAATTTTCACGTATGAAAATTTCTTCTGTCATTGGGTACACCGAACTTAGGGTTGAAGTGTCGTAGAAAAGTGATGGTGGTTTATTTTGTGATTACCATCCCGACTGAGGTGATTCGTACAATAAAGTTCGCGATTCGATGATTTATTGTAATCCTACATAATGAGATATTTATACCAAAATTCTGAACTTTTAATTTATATGCTTTCGCATACGCATATAGTGTAACAAATCTTTCATTGGTATCACAGAGAAGTTGGATTTATTTAAAAAAATATTCAGAATTTTTTGGGGATAGGGTCAAAAAAATTGGGACTCAGATCATGGATTTATTAAATTCGTATGATAAAAAATTTCGGAATAAAACAATAATTATTTTTTATTATAAATTTTATATTATATATATAATTTTATATGTTATTTATTATAATATATTATATATTATAATTTTACTAATATTATAACATTATATATTATAAATTTAATATCTAATTTTAACATATATAATTTAATATATTATATATATTATAATGTATTATATATTATATTTTAAACATTATAACATATATGTAAAATTCTAATATTAATGTTCTATATTATGTTAATGTGTAATATATATATTATATATAATGTTAATGTTAATGTTCTATATAATTTAACAATATATAATATATATACTGTTAATGTATAATAAATAGTTAATGTTATATAATATATATAATTATTGTTTTATATATTATTATATGTAATGTTATATATATTTAACAATATATATTATGTATAATATTCTATTATATATATATATATATATTAAATAGTGGTAATTAAAAAAAATTATATAATGCAGAATTTTATGTTGCATTAAATATTTTTTCTAGTATTAACATTATAATTAAATATTTTATTATATTTTATTTTAATTAATGTCAAATATTTTATTATATATTTTAACATTAGATTTATTATAAATAACATTAAAGGTTTTGTGCTGTAGATGTGTTTGCTCTGATTGGACTTGTTGTTCAAGTAGAGGGGAGAAAAGTAGATATTGATGCAGTTGAGATATATATTTTTTTATCGCATTTATTCTTTTCTTTTCAATTTTTTTATCCCTTGTTCCTAGTATGCATGTATGTATGTTGTATTTTCATAAATTGCAATAGTTATAAATTATTTATACATTTTTTTGCTACTAAATGTAAAAAAATTATATTTACTTTTTATTAGTTTGCGTAAATGGTATGTGTTAATAATTTCTATTAACATTTTTATAGTTGTTAAATTATCTTAATATATGTTAATAATTTTTAAATATTTTGTTATTGGATGTTAATTATTTCTTATTAACGTTTTTTTTTTCAATATCATCTACATTTTGTGAATACTTTTATTTATTAATATTTGATAAATTTTATTTTTGTAAGCAACGATAATTCAAAACGAAGAGATTGGATGTATAATAAGAATTTACCTGATCGTCATGGTTTAACTGATAAATTTATTTGTAGGGTGGAACAATTGTTGAATTTCACTACTAGTAAGATTGAGTTTATGGATAGGAATAAGTTAAGGTATCCGTGTAGAAAATATGGTAATAGTAAATTTCATATATGTGATAAAATTAGGGAATATCTTTGTACATTTGGTTTTACTCTAAATTACTACAATTGGACTTGTCATGGTGAGCCGTTTATATCTGATGAAGAGTATGTTCGAAATATGTATTTTTCAGTTAGAGGGGATCACAATTATTATAATCAATTAAATCTATATCAGTAGATCGTATTTGATGCAGTGGGTTAAAATTTTGTACTCCAATTAAACTATGCAAGTTCTAGTTTTGCACCAACAAATGAAGATGTACATACAAGTTATGCATCACCATTGGAGGGGGTAGAAGTAACATGTGTAGATGATAATGTACAAGATGAAAATTATTTGTCTAACAAATTTCAAAAAATGTTGAGAGCTGCAGATGAACCTTTATGGGTTGGTTGTGAAACCCACACTAAGTTGTCATTAACGGCTAGGATATTGAATGTCAAGATAGAGCATAATTTGTCTGAGAATTACTTCAATGATATTGTTCAAGTAATGTGAGAAGTATTGTCTCGTGATCATATAATGCCGAATGACTTTTATAGTATGAAAAAGTTAGTGAATGACTTAGGTCTTCCGGTGGAAAGAATTAATATATGCAGAGATGGTTGCATGTTATTTTGGAGAGCTGATGAAAATGTAGAATTTTGTAAATTCTGTAACCAAAATAGGTACAAAAGTACTAGGAGATTAGGCCGTAATCAGCGACCTAAACCATTAATGCAAATGTTTTATTTGCCCTTGACTCCTAGATTGCAAAGACTTTATGCATCGAAAGCTACTGCTGAATATATGACTTGGCATGCAAATCATCAAACAGAAAAAGGGTTAATGTGTACCCTTCGGATGCAGAAAAATGAAAAAATTTTGATATAATATATCTTGAATTTGCAAGAGAGACTCGAAACATTAGGTTAGGTTTTTATACTGATGGGTTTGCTCCATTTGGAAAATCAGGAAAAACTTATTCATGTTGGCCAATGATCTTAACTCCGTATAATATTCCTCCGGGTATGTGTATGAAGACACCCTATATGTTTTTAACATTGGTGATACCTAACCCGCAAAATCTGAAGAAGTTGATAGATATTTATATGCAACCATTGATTGCAGAGTTAAAACAATTATGGGATGATGGTATTCTTACATATGATGTTAACACAGATCAGATGTTTGTAATGAAGACTACTCTTCTTTGGACGATAAATGACTTTGCTGCTTATGGCATGTATCAGGATGGAGTACTACTAGGGTTTTAGGATGTTCAATATGTATAGAGAGATCAAAGTCATTCAGATTGAAATATGGTAAGAAGACGAGTTATTTTGATTATCATAGACAATTTTTGTCACAAAATCATAAATTTAGAAGGAATAAAGAAGAGTTTATGAAGAATAAAATTGAAAAAACACCTCCTCCGTTGAGATTAACTAGTCAACAAATTTGGGAGCGAGTGTCTCACTTTCCATCTATTATTGAAGATTCACATGGTACAACATATGAATATGGAAGTGTGCATAAATGGACGAAATGAAATATATTTTGGGATCTACCATATTGGAAGACCCATCTGATTCATCATAATCTCAATTTGATGCATTTCGAGAAAAATATTTTTGATAATATGATTAATACATTGATGGGTGTCTCTAGAAAAACGAAAGATAACTTGAATGCGAGAAAAGATATGCGGTTTCATTATAATCGACCCACACTTGATATGGATGGAAGCAGTAAGGGACCAAAACCAAAGGCAATTTATACAATAAATAAGGATCAGAGACGAAAAGTTTGTGAATGGTTGAAATTGTTGAGATTTCCTGATGGTTATGCCTCAAATCTTGGGAGATGTGTCCATATGAAAGAATGTAAGTTGATTGGTTTGAAGAGTCATGATTATCACATATTTATGGAAAGATTGATTCATATTACTTTTAAGAAACTTTTACTTGATTTTATATGGGGCGTCATTACAGAATTAAGTATTTTCCTACATGATATTTGCTCGATAGTGTTGAACGAATCACATATGGCGAAATTAGATAGAGATATCCCTATCATTTTGTATAATCTAGAAAGGATATTTTCTCCGTCATTTTTTGATTCTATGGAACGTCTTTTAGTTCGCTTGTCTTTTAGTTCGCTTGCCTTATGAGGCCAAAGTTGCAGGTCCTATCCAATATCAATGAATGTATCTATTTGAAACATAAATTTTGTACCTTCTCTTCATAGCAACATTTAGAGTGCATACCATTTTACTAAATTCATTATATATCAATCTCTGATACACTTTATTTAATTATAATTAGATTTCTATATCATTTGAAGAAAAAAATGAAAAAAAGGCACGGGTTGAAGCCTCGATTGTTAATGCATACATTGTGGAGGAAGTGACAACTTTTGCTTCATATTATTTCGAGTCTCATGTCCAATGTAAGAGACAGAGAGCGGGCAGAAATGATGAGGGTCTTGTTGATCCTAACTCAAATTCATTCTCTATTTTCAACTATCTCGTCGATCAAGTAGGTCATATAAGGTTAGATATTTAACTGATAAAGAATGGCAGACAGTCTATACATATATTTTACTGAACTATCCAGAAGTTATGTCATACTTCGAGTAAGTACTTTTTTCAAAATAAATGTTTTTTTTTATTGTTAATATTTTTGACATAAATCGTCTTCTTTAATGGTAGCATTTTTTAACATACAAGTCTGAACTATCGATGAATGGTTCAATTGTGTGTGCGATGAAGAATTTGCAGTATGGTTCAAAACATATGTAAGTTTTAAAATTTTATCAATATTTGATTAATAAAAAATTAACACATTTATTTTACTTCAAATTCAATGTAATCAATATCAAGTTGAACAAAAATTGTTAATTCATCTGTCATGGGGTTCAAACTCAACGGTACGAACTTGATCATCATATTTTATAAACGGATATAATTTTCATACTCAAGAATATGAAACCGGAAAAACTACAATGAATAGTGGTGTTTGTGTTCAGTTATCCAACGATGGAGGTGTAAAAGATGATTTTTATGGTTTGTTAGATGAAATTCTTGAGGTAGAGTACCTTGGAGCAGAGTTACGGATTGTCTTATTTATGTGCCAATGGTTTGACCCCGTAAAAGGGATGGATGTGCATCTAAAATTTAATTTGGTCGAAATAAATCATAAAAAATTTTATAAAAGATATGAACCATTCGTATTGGTACAACAAGTGATTCAAGTGTATTATGTATCATATCCTAGTCTAAAACGTGACAAAATTGATTGGTGGGTTGTTTGTAAAACAAAAGCATGAAAAAAATTGAGAAACGTTGGGAAGACATAGCATATTAATAAGATGAAGTTGCCAACACGTTTCAGACTGAGAAATATACTATTCCAACATTACGAGATCCACGTGGAGTAATGACAGATGTGGATCAAACTGAAATTCATGAGGTTAAGGATGAAAAATCTAATTTTGAGATAGATGATGAAAATGAGAATGAATTTGATATTGCAGAATCTGATAATGAGGATGATGATGACAATAATGACTTAGATTTTTTATTGTTAGTGAGTGTTGTTTTTTCAAAATTTATTATAATTATCTAACATCATATTAAATTTTATTTAATTGTTTGAATGTGAAAATATATTTAGATTTGCATATTTCGTTTCCCAATTTGTATGTTATATTTAGTGTCTCATGTTTCATTTTTAAAAAATTATTTGCTAATACGCTGTATTTTTTATAGATCATTTCAAATGACAATTTAAATATGGTATGTTTTTTCATATACTCTATTATATTTTTTATAAACATGCAATTTTCATTGCCTGCAAGACCAAACTCTTGTGACAGTATCGATGTGGAGGGTATAGACGATCTTCTGATACAAGACCAAACTCTTCAATGTCATCGTCCACTTCAGCTGCACCTTCCCATGCTCCTTCGCCTTCTCCTGATACACCTTTACTGTCTCCATCAGTTGCACCTTTGGTTGTACCTTCAATGCAAGATTCACACGTTAAGGGGGAAGATACGCGAGAGGTATTATCCCCTTGCGGAGATTCGTAAATAGTAAATTTTGAATTATTATCATAATAGTTTTTTTTTATATACCTAATGAGTTTGTTTAACTATTTTTTTACTAACCATTTTTTGTTTCTAATTTTATGATAGATTCACAAATTCTATGCGTGTGTGTGTTATTCATGAGTTGAATAGAATATTAACAACCATTCGGGAGGGGCATCGATGTCTTACACAAGTACTCTAGCTGAAATCAAAGAGTTATGGTGGAGAGAATTCAAAGTAAATTAGGCCTTTAAGTTTAAATATAAAAATAAGTGTATGATTTAAATATAACTAATTGTATTTTTTTTATTGCAGCGAAAGTTCAATTGGGATGAGATTGAGGAGTTTGAAATAAGAAGAATTTTTAATAAAAAATGCAATTATCACATCCGAGATGTACTAAATCATGCAAAGACTAATCGAAAGAAGCCAAATTACATCACCGAATATAATTGGCTCAGAATTTTAAACTTCTGGGATTCCGATAAGAGCTGACGGAGGAGTGAGCAGAATAAAAAGAATCGATCTTATAATTCTGGGGAAACATTTGCTACTTATGCAGGAGACTCTATCAATATTGATGAGTATAGAAATAGAATGATAATTTGATTAAATTACTATTTTTTTGAATTTAATTCATTTATTTTTTCATTATTTTATTATATCTAACGGTATTTTTTTAGGTCGAGGAAATGGGATTCCAACCATCATTTATAGAGACTTTCACACAGACTTTCCAGAAAAAAGACAAGACCTGGAGTGGGAAAAGAGTTACAGCGGTTATGGTATGTAATTTCAAAATTTTTAATTGTTTTATAGACATTTTGTAACAAAAATTTTAACATATTATACTGAATCTATCATAATAACGTTAGAAAATAAATTTATTATATTTGTCTATTCAAAATTTTTTTTCACTATTTAAATTGATTTTTTCATTTCTAATTTATACTTTTTTGTATCATTATTAATTAAAATTAGGGAATATATAATATCAATTTTGTTACATCATTTCGAATGGTTGGTTCATTATGTTACGTACTAATATAATATTTTCCTTTATTCGATCTGTTATAGTTTCAAACTCTTAATAATAGTTAAATTTTAATTTCAATTAGATCACTCCTCATTATCTAAGTATCATTCTTTTGGATAAAGCAACTAAATATATAAATAGAAGTATATTTAATTTCAATTCCATAAGTCTATTAAATTTGTAATATTTGATTCACATATTAATTTTTGTATTTTATTATTTTCTGTCAATCGCTTAATGAAGAATATAATTTTGTATTTTTTTCTTTGTTGGATATTTTATTACATTTTTAAACTGTTAATTGATACTTATATTTCTTTTGTTGGATATTTTATTATATTGTTATTTTAATTTTCTTCTAATTTCTCTTATGACAATACAGGAAAAATATGATCAGTTTGTACTAAAAAATTCCAGTGGTAGTGATGATGCTGCTACGTCTGAGCCATCTGTTAATAATATGGCTTTATGGCTAGAGGCTACTGGTGGAGTGAAGCAGGGAAGAGTACTTGGGATGGGCTTGTTGAGTAGGACTTGCAGATCCAGTGGTCCATCTTCTTTACCCAGACACTAGTAAGAAAAGAATTAATGCAAATGAACCAAGAGCTGAGCCACTTGAAGGAGCAGTTAGCACAAAAAGACAATGAACTTCAAGCCATGCGCGCAGAACTCGGGCGAAAAGACAATGAATTTGAAGAGTTTCGCGCATAACAGAGGCTTATAATACAATATTTTCAGTTAGTCTCCGCTTCAAGTTTGATTCCCCCTTTTCAATCTCTTCCAAATGATGGTGATGATGATTATGACATATTTGGTGATGATAATGGTGCTGGTGCTGGTGCTGGTGCTGGTGACGGTGATGGTGATGATGTTTCTTGAGATAGTCTTTTATTTTTTCACGCTTACATTTAAATATGGTTATTATTATTACTTGGTTCATACTGCTAGATATTTGATATTCTGTTACTTATTTATTACTGTTTATTATTTTTTCATGATGATGGTAGTGTTTTTATAATTATTATTTGATTGATACTATTAGATGGCTAGTTGTTTGGATGAGTAGAGACCAGATAAATTTCAAATTATTGACTATTGGATGGTACCCTAGATGGTTTGTTGATGATGATATTGGATGTTTAGTTCATAAACTGGTTGGCTGAGTAGAGAGGAATACGATATATAGAGAAAATTGGTGCAAAAAAAAAAACAAACCAAATTTTTTGTCGTAAATTTTCTAAATTTGTCGCAAAATTCGTCACTGATTCTGATATTTGTCTCACAATTTGTTGCTAAATTTTCCATACTTCGTCACAACATTCGTCGCTAAATTCGTCGTCGAATTTGTCGCAAATTAGCGACAAATTGTACGACAAATAAATATTCATTGCACTTTTGCGACGATAACAATTTGTTGCAAATTTCTGACAAAATTATTTTTCGTTGCAAAATTTGTTACAAAAATTAGCAACAAAAAATTTTTTGTTGAAGATTTGCAACAAAAAAATTCGTCGCCAATTTTGCAATAAATAATTATTTGTCGCTAATTTGTGATAGATAATATTCTTCGCAAAATTGCAACAAACAAATTTTTTATGCTAATTTTTCCGATGCATAGATTTGCAACAGATATTTTTCGTCACAAAATGTGTCAGAAATTTACAACAAAAATATTATTTTTTTGTAGTATGTGCAAATGGGAGATGTTGGAAGTTATATGCCCACATTGACATATGTCAAGGGTGGTTATCCCAAATGATAACCACCCATAACTCACTTGGATCCCTCTCTCTCCAAGGATTCTCTCCCTCTCTCTTCGAGTACTTTTTTGGTTGTTTGGTTGGCAAAAGGAAGCCACGATTTCTTCAGCAAACATTGCACAAATTCTTGAATGCAATCGATCTCTTTCATTTTTCTTGAGAAGGGCATAGCCGAGATTGATAGAGAGGTATGTTGAGAGAAATTAATTTGAGAAATTAATTGAGAGCTCGAGAAATTTTTACGTATGAAAATTTCTTCCGTTATTGGGTATACAGGACTTAGGGTTGAGGTGTTGTGGAAAAGTGGTGGTAGTTCATTTCGTGATTACTATCCCGATTGAGGCTATTCATACGATGAAGTTCATGATTCGATTGATTTATTGTAATCCTATATAATGAGGTATTTATACCAAAATTCTGAACTTTTAATTTATACGTTTCCATATGCGCATATAGTGTAATAAATCATTCAATTATAATTTAGAATATAAGGAAAGGAAGAGAAAATTTTGGGGTGCCATTCCAATTTCCAATATTTTTCCGACTTAGAGGCCATGATCAATATATAATCTTACAAATGTAGTTCCTCTTTCTTCTCTTCCTCATGGCATCCGTGCATATTAGATAAAAGATTGTATCCATCTGTTTCAATGCAAGTACGACTGCTGGAGATGAATGCAGTGCTATTACTTCTTTTACTTCTCCGGCAATGGCTCTCTATCAAGGCAAATGGTTTAAAGGCTGTTTCTGTTCCACTCTTCTTTTACTCAATTGATTGTTCATCTCTAAGCAAAACGTTGAATTTTCTATTTTTTTCTTTAATTAAACCACGTTTTATGTTTTGTTTGTTGTACTAATTTTCATGAGTTTTCTCTATATTGACCTGATTTACCCTTTGAGAGGGTTGAGTTTACTTTTCTTGATTGCTGCTAATGGTCAAAGTTCTTTGTTTGAGGGTTCCTTTTATCATCAATATCGAGCTCAAATTCATCTCTACAAGAGTCTAGAAAAGATTTTCAATCTTTGATTTTTAATTAAGAAGCTATCTTGTTGGTAAAAATATCCATGAAGGGCTTTTATCGCAAATAAAAAAAATAAATTATGATTTTTGGAGATAATGAGTTAATTTCATTATTTCCAAACCCCATTAACTCCTTAACCCATTATTCCACTTATTGGGTGTGATTCAAATTTTCTAAGGGGGACGTGAATTGATCTTTTGACTCTTTCCTGAGAGGATATAGCCAAGAGAGAGTGAGATATATTCTCTAGGGTGAGAAAATTAACTCGAAAATTTGAGAAATTTTTGAGTAGGAAAATTTGTCACTTCATTGGATTCACCAAATTTTGGATTGAGATATCGTGGTATAGTGACGGTAGTTCGATTTCATGATTACCATCTTGACCATGTGCTTGATCGAGAGATTTTGTAATATGGTTGATTTTTTTGAAGTCCACACATCGAGATATTTATCCAAAAATTTTGATTATTTAAATTTTGTGATTTTTCACTTTACGATATATACAAATAAATCTAATATTCGAATCAGAGACATTAGATTTATTAAAAAAAAATTTTAGAGTTTTTCGGATATAAAATGTGTAGGGTAAAATTTAGAGTTCGGATTACGAATGAATTTCATAAATTCGAGAATGCCATGAGATTACTTATGACCTATAAATCATGAATATGATTTTTATTTAATTTTAGGAGTATGTTTAGGCTATGAAATGATGGGTGGAAGATCTTAGCCAAAAATAGCATAAAACCTTATATCTGTTGAGATAGAGCGTAAATTGATCAGTGGTAATGGTTTATACACGTTCCTCATGTTCGGATCTATATATTTGATGCATTTTTTTGAGTTATAGTCGCTGGAAACTGGGATTTCCAAATTGCCGTGAAGGGTCGTGACAAGAGTGGTTGAATCTGCCAATTTTAAGGCATAGATGCTTCTAAAATTGTGTCAATCATATTTGGAGGATGCCTGGTTATAATTTATGATTGAAAAATGACGTTAAAAATGGTAGAAACTAGGTTTTCCGACAGTCGGGTCATGCAGACCCGGCTACAGGGAGTCAAGCGAAGAAGACCCGAGTCAACTTGCAGGCATATGGCATACATGCGTGATGAGGCGCATGTCGCTTACAGGCACAGGCGTATGCGGCTCATGCGTACGAAGGAGCGTGAACTAGACCATGCGGTCCGGGTTGGTTGTGACTTGGATTCGTATCTCGAACCACGTCCCAACCTAGGACGCGACACGGGACGTGGGTCACGTGCGTGCAGGCGGGTCACGCGCGTGCAGGCTTGTCACACATGCACTGCTCGTCTGGCGCATGTGCTAGTGTGTAGCAGGTGCGTGTAGGTGCATGGAGATGCTTTGTCGGCTCGTGGGACCTTCGACAACTCATCGGGTTGTTTTGAATTGATTTTCCCACTTTTTTTAGGGTCCCATGCCATTAAATGTGACTTTTTGTGGGTTTTTGTATGTCGAATTCAAGTTCGGATGATAAGATGTGATTCCGGGTTGTGGTGTATAATATCCGTTGATTCATACGCTCGTTTTAAAGTCTATACTCGAGTCATTTAGGATTTGTTGATTCGAACGGTACACAAAATCTAAGAATAAGTATCAATAAATTACTAAAATGTCTCTTAGTGTAATGAAAATTGTTGTATTAGATATTTGTAAGGAGGATAAACTAAATGATGACAACTGCGATATTTTATATTAGAAAATTTAGTTTGTTCTTGAGAAGCAAGATCTGTATGTGATTCTGAGTTACAAGATGGTGGGTCTCGAGGAGGATACCATACCTTAGGCTAAACAGGATAAGGAGCTCTATCATGTGTGAAAGAAAAAGGATAGCCAAATGACAATTCTTATCAGTAGCATACACGATGATATGATCCTAATTTATGAGAAGTATCCTACGGTTATGTCAGTTTGGCTCGCCCTAAAAGAGTATTATGATACTCTTTTAAACTCCTAAGTTAAGAATACTGATTTATAAGTTTATAACTTATAAGAAAATGATTGATCATACAATGATACAATATTTGATACAAATATCGAGTATAATTACCAAGTTAAGGAATGCGGACAAATCCATTTTTGATGAGATTCAAGTACTGGGTATGATCCGATCTTTTACTTGATTCATGGGATACCATGAAAAGCTATCTCACACACGACAAAAGTATTCGTACTTTTGCTAATGTAAGCAGATACTGTGAGCTCGAGGAGGAGTGTCTAGAGGCGAGTAGGCTGCACTTGGTTTATGCTTATGCAAAGGAGTCGAGCAAGGGCTCTCGTAGCACTAAACACAAATGGTTTAAGCATGAGAAGGAGACTTGGGATCTAGGCAAGAAGAAACTGTCTGAGAAATCTGACAATATGGTATAAAAGTATAGGAAGAAGAAGTTTGATAAGACCAATGCAAAGTGCTACATCTGTGATAAACTTGGTCATTTTGCTCGTAAGTGTGATGAGCAGAAGGAATGTCCTTTTCTTTATGTGATTTGAGTTTTATTTCATCTATTGTGATGCTCACTGATTTTTCTTCTTTGTGGATTGTAAACTCAGAAATTACTGATTACGTAGCTCGAAATAGGAGCACGTACATAGAATTCCGCAGAGTGAATCCTTAGGTTAGGAGGATTTACATGAGAAATAGAGTATTTGTCATCATTAGAGGGATTGAGAGCTGAGACTATATTGTAGTTGGTCCACTTTGATATCTGTGGCCCCATGAGTATGAGAACCCAAAATGGAGTTGTGTACTTTATTACATTCATAAACGATTATACGCGTTTCAGTTACGCCTATCTGATTTTGCACAAGTTTGAGGCATTGAAATATTTCAGGAGGTTTATTAGCGAGATTGAGAACTGGTTAGACTTGAGAGTTAAGACTTTTAGAACCGATCGAAAGTGCAAGTATTTGTCAGAACAATTTAGAAAACTCTGTTTCGAGAAGGGTATTATGAGACATCTGACTATTGCTATTATTTCTCAGTAGAATGAAGTAGTCAAGAGGAGAACTATGATTTTGTTGGAGATGGTGGGTTTATGACCGCGTATGTCAATTTGTTCATCTCCCATTGGAGAGATGCTTTAATAACTACATCCTGCATTTTCAACTGTGTCCCATCAAAATTTGTAGTGAGTACCCTCGTATGGGTTTTGAACAGTGAGACAGTCTGATCTTAGCCATTTGAGGTCATGGGGTTATGCCACGTATGCTCACAATTTCTCGCATTCATATGACAAGTTAGAACCGCGAGAAAAGAAATATATCTTTACAATATATTTAGAATACTCTAAGGGATATGTATTCTTAGATGAGCATACGAATGGTACTGTTACTGAGACTGACTCTTGTGATACCACATTCTTTGAGACTGATTTCTCTAAGAGAGGTGAAATTGATCGGGATTTTACCTTCTATGAGATGGATAAGTCTAGTAGCTCAGGTGAGCCTAACGACAGGACACAAGAACCCATTACGAATCTTGATTTTAATAGGAATGATCCATCTAGAGGTGAAGAGGTTCTCTCTCTTTATAGGAGTATTGATGATGCGTATTTAAATGTTGCTTCCTGATTGAGGGTGAGACCCTTATTATGACTTTTGAGGATGATGAGGAACAAAAAAGGTCCTAGGGGCTCTCGATAGTTCTGCGAAAGACCATTGGTTGAAGTCCATGGATGAAGATAAGGAGTTGATAAGAATCAACGGGGTGTGAAAACTAGTTGATTTACCTGAGGATAGAAAGGTCATTGGGAACCAATGGGTTCTCAAGATCAAGAGAAAGGCTGATGGATCAATGGAGAGGTATAAGGACCGTCTAGTTGCCATGGTTACACTCAAACTAAGGGCATAGACTATCTGGGATAAAGAGTCTAATTTATTTTGATCCGTTTATTTTTAACGATTATTGCAAACATTGATCTAGAGTTACATCAGATGGACATAAGAATTGTCTTCCTTAACAAAAGTTTGGATGAGGAGATCTACATGAAACAATTTTCTGTGTTCATTCTAGTAGGTCAGGAGGATAAGGTTTATTAACTTCAAAAGTCGATATACGGTTTAAAATAGCCAACCAAACAGTGGTATCTGAGATTTTACGAGGACATGATATTTTATGGTTTTACAATGATCGAAGAGGATTATTGTATCTATCTGATACATTCTGATGACTTTTTTGTAATCATATTCTTATATGTGGTTGACATTTTATTGGTCGGAAACAATAAAGAGTATCTGATCATCATTAAAATCTGATTATTATTGAGTTTTGATATGAAAAACATGCGTGAGACTTAGTTCATTCTTGGAGTTTGGATCCAGAGGGATCGTTTGAGAAGAGTGTTAACTCTTTAACAAGAATTCTACACCAGGAAGATTTTTGAGTATTTCAAGATGAGCAATTGCAACCCAATAGATCTTCTTATCGTTAAAGGTAAAAATTTGAATCTTGACATGTGTCCTAAAATTTAGGAAGAAATAAGGAAGATGACTAGAATCCTTTATGCTAGTGCAATGGGCAATCTTGTGTATGCGATGACGCGTACACGACCAGACATTTATTTTGTAGTCGATCTGTTGAGTAGGTATTAATCGAATCTCGGAAGGGGTTACTGGAGATCAGTAAAAAGGATTATAAGATAGCTCAAGTGAACTGTGAACCTCTCTTTGTGTTACGGAAGAGGTGATTTGTATCTTATTGGGTATTCAGACACCAGTTGGGGTGGCGATATAGAAAAATACAAATCAAAATCAGATTTTGCTATTTTACTCAATAATGGTGCTATATCTTGGAGAAGTAATAAAAAAATGTGTATATTTCTATTTACGATAGAGGCTGAGCTTATGGCATGTCCAGCAGCAATTCATGAGAGTGCTTGGCTCTAAAAATTTCTAAATGACTTAGAAGTTGTGGCAGATAGTGAGAGTCTAATGATAATTTATTGTGATAATCAAGCCACCATTGCTTACAACTGAGACTTTAAGTATCACAGTAAAACCAAATTTATTGATATCATATATTATTTTGTGAGAGATATCACCAAGAACGGTATAGTGATGATTAAGTATACTTTTACACAGTATGGTGGCTAATCTATTCACCAAACCCATTGTGAGAGATTCATTTGTGAGACATATGGAATCATTGGGTTTATATGTAATTTGACATTTCTCACTATATACTGATAATGATACTTATTGTTTAATATATATAATATGCTTGCATTATTCAGTTATGAGTTTATTTCTTACATTTATTTATTATCATATATTCTGTAATGAGTTATGATAAAAGATATGTTAGGCAGACGTAGTCAACTCTCACACGAGTAATCACCTCCAGTTCTGAGTGAGTTGAGATGAGACGATTTCTAATCGTAAGAGATTTTGAGAGTGACCCTACTATATTATATGTTGTCCTAATATGTGTTCAGAATGAGATCATATACGATATGACCGACATAGACATACCCACATCCATATTGACTGTAAGTAGCCAGATTTGAGATATCAGATATCATCTGTATCTAGTGATATTGTCTTTGATATACTTTCTCTGAGATCTTTGATAAAGTCTTATGTGTAGGCCAAATCCCATACCTGTACAATATTAGAAAAATATGACATATGTCATTTTGAGGGACAAGAGAATAACACTGTGATACGTGTTTCATACCATGTGTAATAAGATAACCATGGGATAGTAGGAGTTATTATTTGAGATAATAGTGTAATTATAATCTCCATTCTCAATGTGTGAGATCTGAGATTCATTGGATGTGATCTCTTGTACCCTTATTATTTTCGGCTGTTTTTAGAAATTTTGGTTTAGTATTTACTATTTTAATCTATTTACTTATCGCCCGAAATTTAAATTGAGGTTTAAGGGATAGGTTTAAAGAAAACAGTTGAATTGAGATCGATGGATTCGAATTTAGAAAAGAAAGACCAATCAACATTATATCATTACGTAGTATTCACTGGTCGACTTGTTATATTAATTCATGTTGTGATTCAAATGTAATAGTAAGTATACAGTTGAACATATAATTGGGGATCACTTTCGTTATGAGATATTTGGCATGCATCTGTAAAGCACATTATAAGATATTTCAAACTCTATCTGAAACTTAATATATTCGTATCTTTGAAAATACTGTGTTTCGTTACTTGAAATTTATATGGTTAGAATTCTCCTGAAAAATATTTTTTAACTATATAAAAAACGTTAAAAATGATTAAGAATTGAGAGAAATATTGTCATTTGAAAATTGGGTTGAATTGTAAAAAATCGGAGCTGATGAACAGTAACAAAGCTGTCATTCCCCACTCTTGAGTGAGATGCGTATAGCCCAAACCCTAGATTATAGACTTCTAATTTAAAAACCAAGATCTAGATGAATAAAAATCTATTCCAAAATATAAATAGTTCACAACGTGCCGTAAAGAGATTTATTTCTAGAGATGGACTAATTAAGAGAATTATAAATATGATATTTCGAATGAATTTGCCTTGTTTACATTGACACATAAAGATAGAGAGGGTAAGGGTCCGAAGAACATTTGTCTATTATTTAACAAAAGGTATTTGGATTGTGAACTAAGAAGATCTTAATTACGTGATAATTTTCAAAATTTAGAATACCCAATCTCGAAGAAAAATAAATGATTTTAGGATAACTTAAATCTAAAAATTTTTACTACTAGGTTAGAATTTAATCCACCTTGCACATAAAAAAATTATAAAAAATTTAATCCACCTTATCTAGATAAGTAGGTAATTTATGAAGGATACTTTTTTTAATTTTTGCAAACCATATATAGATATTTCAAAAACAATCCCAACCTTACTTAAATGCCCCAAAATTTCAAGATACCTCTTTTCTTTTATCCCTCTTCCACCTCACCTAACATTTTTACTACTATTGAATTGCCTGTGGCTAACTGTCGTATGTTTTATTTGTGACTTTGCTGATGCTTTTGTATGTGCTGTTGGTTGCTGGCACCACAACAACATTTGCTTGTTTCTGGTTCTCATGACAAAAGTCTATGGGTTTGAGACTTGAGATGATATTTCAAAATTATTGTCAAATCTTTAATTTTTTTTTCCTTGATTGACTAGTTGGAAATATTTCCTCTCTGTTCCCGTATGTAGAGATTGCTATTAAGGCATTTTTTTAATTGCTCCTTAGGGCTTAGAGTCTGACCTCCAACATAGAGAGAGCTGGAAAGTGAAAATTGCATTAGCAAGTCTTCTTGTGTTATATATTACATTAGAAAGTAAAAGACATATATACATTCTTTCAATTTGACAAGAAAATTGATATCTATATATATATTCTGGTTGTCCAAGAGCCAATTCAAACTCCATGTCTTTTTTTTTTTTATTCGATTGAATGTTATCTTCAATTAAAGAAAAAAAAAATCTCCATGTTTGATTTAAGCCTTTTATGAACTCTTGCAGGAACCATCCACCAGTTTCCACTGTCATCACGGGTCTTGCAAAGGGTATATCGAGTTCCTCCCTATGGGGCCAGGATGCATTCCACAAGATAATCGTGCCAGCTTGCTGATTTAAAGCATGATATATATTTTTTTTGTTACGACGTGATTTAAACCCAGAACATGGGATTGGGGGATGGGGAGGGGGATGTGACCTCTAGGTTGTTCCCCCGGGGACTTAATGCAAGATATTATAGGATATTTCTCTGTATTGTGCAATTAATAACAAGATTTCTCTTCCCTTTTGCAGAAAAATTTCTCCAACCTTATTGTTTCATCTGACCTCGTACCAGACAAAACCACAACTCATTCTTCGGAAAGTCAGATTTGTTCTTTGTTTGCATGTTGCAACTGCTTTCTTTTGATATTAAGAAGCAGAATTCTGAAATTGGGGCAGCCGAGGTAACATTCGGTGAACAATTACACAGGGTGAACATGGTGTTGCTTTTTTCCAGACAGAACCATGCTTAGCTAAATTCCTATGATCTTTTCTATATGTACCATATCAATCTTATTGCCATAGAGGTCTTGGTTTTTCTACTAGTTAACCCTGAATAGCTCTACCTTCTATTTCAATTAATTTCATTTTGTTTTTGGCAGCTAAGTCTTGACGGCTATTTGCTAGGAGAAAAATCTGACCAAGGATATTAGCAATCTAACATAACTTGTTTGCCTAGCACAGCTTACAATAATTCTAAACAAGTGTTTGCTTTGTTTTCCTCAGTGGATGCCCATCGAGGAGTATGCAGCTCAACCTTTTGTCCAGGAACACAAGCTCTTTGATTATGTTGTGAAGATATGCTTGGCAAAGAAAGAGAGTATGCTGGCTTTTCTCCGGTGCCTACAACTGCAGGCGTTTCTTCTAAAAAGAGCTACTTGTACTTAACAATAGATATTTTGAATGGGCACCATCTCTAGGTTATCAGCAAAAATAGAATGTAAGCTTTGTTTCTGGTGGATCTTTTTAAAGCTTACAAGCACTTTGAGAAGAGGGATTATATATTATTATTGTCAACCTTCTTCGAACAGTAAGATAATAGTGTTAGAGCTCCTCATATGGTAGTTAGTTGTCAACTTAAGTGTAACTATGATTAGGAGAAAAAATGGTCGGATTTGATTAGATTTTCCAAATCCCTTCTACTTGTAATTCACATTACATATCTGATTCATGTAAATGCAGCCGTTAAAAATTGAAGATGATGGAAGTAATGTCTTCTCCTTTTAGTTTGTCATATGCTGTTTAATGATATCTTATCATCTATGTTTTGTCCATAGGTCATGATACCAGGTTGATTATGTGCTTGATCTGGGGCCAGAATTTGGCTGTTTCTCTCCCTTCAGAATGCTATATTCATTTGAGTCTATCATATGCACTTTTAGGGGGAGTCCATGCAGATAATTCGACTTGTAAATATTTCCACCCCAGATAGCCAAATGGCTTGTCAGGCACAACGTGGCACACAGCATGCAAATGAGACAGTTGAGCAGTTTTTCAATAGAATTGAGACTGATCAATTCGAGTTTAGAAAAAAAAATCAATCGACATTATATTATTATATACTATTTACTGATCGACTTGTTATATTAATTCATGTTGGAATTCAAACATAATAGTGAGTACACAACTGAGTAAATAATGGGAACAAAGTCCATACCTGCACAGTGTTAGAGAAATATGATATATGTTATTTTGAGAGACGAGAGAATAACACTGTAGTACGTGTTTCATACCATGTGTAATAAGATAATCATGGGATAGTAGGAGCTATTATTTGAGACAATAGTATGATCATGATCTTCGTTTTCAATGTGTGAGATCCAAGATCCATTGGATGTGATCACTTGTACCTTTATTATTTTCGGCTATTTTTAGAAATCTTGGGTTAATATTTGCTACTTTAATTTATTTATTTATGGACCGGAATTTAAATTGAGGTATAATGGACAAGTTTAGGAAAATAGATGAATTAAGATCGATTGATTCGAGTTTGGGAAAGGAAAAACCAATTAACATTATTTCATTATGTAGTATTCATCAGTCGACTTAGTTATATTAATCTATATTGTATTTCAAACATAATAGTGAGTACACAGTTGAGCAAATAATTAAGAATCACTTTCAATGAGTAAAGTGTCTCGATGGATGTAATTGCATTGAGATTAGGGTACATTGAGTTTTTTTTGGTAATAAATGTGGTTTCTCGATCATCCTAACAGGCGTATCGAGAAATTTTTGTTTACAGGTGTACTTACCGGTTGTATGATGCCCAATCATATATGACATGACTTTTGATATTATGACAGGCATAAAATACTCAAATATGCAACTGGGAGATGTTGGTAAAAATACCCATGAGAGACTTTTAACACAAAAAAAAACTAAATTATAATTTTGGAGATAATGGGTTAACTTCATTATTTCGAAATGTCACATTAACTCCTTAACCCATTATCCCACTTATTAGGTGTGATTGAATTTTTTTCAAGGGGGACATGAATTGATCTTTTGATTCTTTCTTGAGAGGATATAGCTAAGAGAGAGAAGTTGAGAGAGAGTGAGATATATTCTCTAGAGTAAGAAAATTATCTCGAGAGTTTGAGAAATTTTTTAGTAGAAAAATTGCTCACGTCATTGGATTCACCAGACTTTGGGTTAAGGCATCATGGTGTAACACCGAAAAAAGCAAAAAAAAAAAAAATCAAATTTGATTAGGGCTAAAAAGCCCTAATCTCTTTTCCTCTTTCTCTCTCTCTCTCTCCCTCTCTCTGTCTCTCTTTCCCCTTCTCCTCCGCCACTGCTTTCTCCTCCGCCACGGCCTCTCCCTCCCGCCACCGTGCCCAGCCGCCGCTACAACACCTCCACACGAGCGCTGCCTCCTCGCGCGAGCGTGATCCTCTTTGTGCGAGCCCAGTACGCCGCAGTGCGCGATCTCCCACAAGCCAGCGCACGACACCAGCACGCGATCTCCCGCTAGCCAGCGCTCGAGCCAGTGCGTGACCCCAGCGCGCGATCTCCCGCGACCCAGCTTGCGCACCCCTACGCGAGCATAGTACGTACAGCATGTGAGCCATCTGCGCGAGCGCGCGCGCCTCACAGAGCGCGATCCTGTCGCGAGCGTGAGCCCTAGCCCGTGAGCGGGCCAGCCCACCAGCCCGCGAGCCCACCGCGGCCCAAGGCCCTGTCCAACCGTAGCCTACTATAACCCGCAGCCTATTGCAGCCCGTGCACCCACTGCTGACCCGCAAGCCCACTGCGACCCGCGAAACCCGCTGCGGCCAGCAAGCTGGGCTGAGAGCCCGCGAGCCCCCCAGCGGGCCAGTCCGCTAGCTCGCCAGCCGGCTCGCGAGCCCGTGATGGCCCGTGAGCCTGCGATCGGCTTTCCCCTTTGAGAGCTCACCTGCATCTTCTGTACTGCAGGTAATGACTATAATTGGTTAAAGTTCTAGAGTTTGGTGTTAGAAATTTAGTTATTTCTAATATATTTGAAATTTGAATATATTATAGATTTTAGACCCACCCGACGGGAAAACGACAGCTAGGTCTGAAATCCAAGGAAACCCTAGGTGAGAGAAACGCACTCACTTCACAGTTTGAATAAATTTTGTTAAAAATCACTTATTAGGGTTTGATTTGATATAAAATTTGACAATTTGATTAGATTTATTTTTGGAGACTCGTTGAAAAATAGGGAGTGACCACCCTCCCTAGATATGTGAGTGGAGCTCTAATCTCTTACATAAAATAGTAAAACGTATTTTCTACCATATTTTCGATAAAACATGCTTTTGATATTCATTGATCTGACGTATAATATTGAATTTCAAATCTGTTTTGTGATTATTGGAGTGTTTTGAATTATATTTACGATAAATATGCATCCATGGTTTGAAATGAAACAATAATTATGCCATTACTTGAAAATTTAAAATTTCCTTTTCTACCGTCGCATTGATATGCTGTTTGAAATGATTCGATGAAACGTATTTGTACGCAGATTTGAAATGTTTTGATGAACTATGTGGGTTGGATGCCTATTAGTTATGCGATGATATGATATTACTTGTGGGACGTTGTACCCTGAGACATTGTGCCCTCGTGATACTATGATGATTCCGTTGCTACGAAGGGCATTTGTAGAGACACAGGTTGCCCGGATACGCTTCTGCAGGAGGTATCCGCAAACGTCATTTATTCTAAAGGTTATAGGCGTGGCCGGTTGAACCCACATAGGGGGAGGACGTGTGTGACGCCACCGTCTACCACCGGGTAGGGTCCTATACACGTTGATGAGTTAGCCCCAGCGAACTCATGGCCAACGTCGGGGTAGAGAGCGTTTTAAAGTCTATGCATAATAAAACTCCCGATGCGCCTGTACTTGGTCACAGTTGACCTTTGCCAGGATCATTTTTTTGGCTCGCTCTGATATTATTTGATTTTAAATGGATGCATACATGTTTGTTATCGTATGATTGATTTAAATGATTTCAAATTGCTAAACATATCATGTTTTGTTGCGAAATGTAAATTTTTGTTTCAAATGATATTATTTGACACTCTAATTGTTCACCCACGCTATTTATGCTTGACATTTTCCCCCGCACTCACTGGATATCTTCCCATGATACTCACCCCTCCATTTTCTCTCATTAGATAAGATTATTGTTGTGCTGGAGCGACGCTTCAGATCTTAAAGATTTTGGTGGATTTGGGTGATATACGACGGTGAGATTTAAGTTAAATTTGTAATATGAATTTCGTACCTTATTTCCCGTAGTTGGCTGTGTATATTATAGGATGACTGTATAACTTATGAGTAGTTGTGGGCATAACTCTCGCTTTGGTTCATTTTACTCGCATTGAGGCATCTGAAAACATTTTAAATTTTCTACTTGGGAAATGCATTATATATTGTATTAACTTAGGCCCGCTCGGTGTAACGGCTGCTCATGCTCTAGTTGGGAATGACAGTAGAGATCTGTGACTAAAACTGCTAGAAACTTGTAGTCTTGCGTTGTTCTGGATACTGGCTGTGGTGTTTGTTGATTTTGGAGAGGCCGGGATGACCATTTATTTAAATTACAGGTCGATTTTGATATACAGATTTAATTGTACAAGGGAAACCTCCGTTTTATGGGGAGATTTTGTCCGATTTTCTGTAAAAATACAGCTAGTATCCAGGGACAATGGGTGGCTGTTCATGATTTCGGTTTGGAGCGTGACAGTTCTATTGGTATCAGAGAGTTTAGGTTGGGGAAAAGATAGTAGTAAGAGTTTTTCCAAGTATAGGAAAAGTTCTCAATGCATTAGAGAGTTTCATATAGTCATTTAAAATCCCATACTTGGCCATAGGCATATAAGTTCTTTTAGATTATGGAGTTGGATACATAACGCTTCTAACCCGTTATTTCGCATTCAAATGCTTCGAATTATAGTTCATTTTTTTTTACGGGGTTAGTTACGGAGCAACTAACCCTAACTCTTGATTTCTATCTAATAACAATGTATTCTTTTCGCAGAATTATGCTACCTAGACGTGATAGGAGGGGTGCTAGATTCGCCTCACTTGAGGGTCTTACAGTGCCTAATACACCTAGGGCACCTGAGCCGCCACGAGTATCAGAGGTTGCTTCCTCTCCTCGAGCACGCTCACCAGCGCCACCCCCAACACCTGCACCGGCTGTTACAACTGAGATTCCTCCACCACCACTCGATGCCTTGAGGCAGTGGCAGGAGTGGTATAGTAGATATGGGGCGCAGATGCCACCACCTCTACTTCAGACTCCAGCAACCGCACCTGCGGCTGTACTTGCTCCTTCGGCACCGATTCCTCCTTTGGTGGCCGGCCCTGTCGTTTCTACTCCGACCGATGAGACGTCGGCTACTTTGAGGTGCATCCACGAGCTCAATCAGTTGGTGAAAGAGTCTCGACAACTCGGATGCACAAATTTTTTAGGATCCAGTGATGCAGTAGCGGCGAAACACTGGATCAACAGGATTCGTAGGATCCTTACGGATTTGGGGTTATCAGAGGAGCTCAGATTGAGAGTTACTGAGAGACTCCTCGACGGAGATGGCCTCTCGTGGTGGGAGGCTATCCGTGACAGTGCTACACAGACCCTGCGGTGGGAGGACTTTCTACGAGAGTTCGACCACAGGTACTTTACCCCGTTCCAGCAGGACCGGATAAGGACGGAGTTCCTGTACTTGCGCCAGGGGACGAGGTCAGTTTCAGAGTACGAGGCTGAGCTTAGACGACTAGCGGTCTTTGTCCCCGATATGGCTACATCGGCTCAGATGAGGTTCAAGTTTGAAGATGGCCTCCAATTGAGCATCAGGAAGTATATGATAGTGACTCCCTCTTTTACATTATCAGAGGTGATTGATTCAGCATATCAGGCGAAAGAGATCGTCCGAGCAAAGGCTAGACAGAGGGAGAGTCACCAGAAGAGGAAAACTGGGTCATAGGGTGGATAGTCGTCGAAGAGGGGTAGAGGTTCTGGATATCCCGGAGGTTCTTCTAGCTTCAGACCAACAGTACCGGGACAGGGACCTCGACCACAGGGTTTTGGGGCACTAGCTCCTAGTGGCTCTACGCAGTTTACTACATAGAGACCGCCCTTTTGCCGTAGATGCAGTAGCCACCATGCCTTTGGGGCATGCAGAGTATTAGTTATTTGCTTCTAGTGTGGGAAGCAAGGTCACATTAGGAGTGTCTGCCCCGATTTAGGTCGAGGAGGATTAGCTTTACAGAGCCGTACTGGTACGTCTGGCATAGGCCAGTAGGGGCACCTGCGCACTCAGCTCTTACCGCTCCTCAGACTGTAGCTGGGAGTAATATAGTGCCAGGATCATCGCGATAGCAGCCTAGGGCCAGGCTCGTGTGTTTGCGATGACACAGGAGGATGCACAGGCAAACCCTGATATTATTATGGGTAATCCTCCCGTAGACCCCTCAGTGTAGTACTTTTGTTATACTTTCTGTATGATTTTTTTGTATATCATGATATCGATGTACAGTTTTGACTAGTTAAACCTTCGAAGCTTAACTAGTTTGATATATATAAATATTCGTTCACTTTTTCTTCGCATTTTAAATTCTGTTGATCTTTTTCTTACTTTTAGGTACCATGCGAATATTCGGTATCGATGCCAGTATTCTCATAGATATCGAGTCGAATTTTTCCTATGTGAGTGACACGTTTGCTCGCCATTCTGATAGATCTCACTCACCTCTTGATGAGGAGATTATGGTAATCACTCCTCTTGACAAGCATATCATTCAAGATACAGTCTATAGGGGTTGTGAGGTCGGTATTGGGGAGGTGATATTAGAAGCAGATCTAATTCCGCTCCCTATCACAGATTTTGATGCCATCTTAGGGATGGATTGGCTGAGTTTACACTGGGCTTCCATGGATTGTTTCACGAAGGAGGTTGAGTTTATGTCACGCCCCGAACCGGGATCGTGAACAGCCGCCCGTTGTCCCTGGATGCCGGCTGTATTTTTTACAGAAAATCTGGCAGAACCTCCCCATAAATCGGAGATTTCCCATGTACAATTTCACCTGTATATGACATTCATCCTGTAAAAATAAATAATTGGCCATCCCGGCCTCTCCAAAATCAACAGATATCCCAGCCAACATCCAGAACAACGCAAGGCTATAAAGTTCATAGCAGTCCTAGCAACAGACCTCTACTGTCACGCCCAACTAGAGCATGAGCAGCCGCCACACCGAGCGGACTTAAATTCTACGCATATATAAAATAAATTCCCAAGTTATTTTTAAATATTTACAAATGCCTCAATGCAATGAAATAATCAACACGAAGGTTTTGCGAATAAAAGTCCATAATTTATACAGTCATCCCAAAAATTTAGATAAATAGAATAGTCAAACTAAAATCTCCAATATATATAATAATATCACCAATCATCGTAGCGGAAAAAGATGGAAAGCATCCATACCCAAGCCCAGTGATATGTCCTCGGTCCAACACTAATCCTGTGGGAAAGAAAGTGAGGGGTGCGTATCTATGGGAGGATACTCAGTAAGTGAGGGGATTGATATCATACTATCAATATCGAGGTGAATTTGGAGTGTCAAAGCATAGATAAGAAAATATCCACAGTGTGCAAATCGATCATGTTATTTCAAAATCATAAAAATATGCACACATCAGAAAGCAAGATATGCATCCAATATTTACATCAATGTCGTGAAGAGCCGGCCAATGAAATATTCCCGGCAATGGTCTACCTCGACCAAGGACGGCGCATTAGGGGTTTTTTCAAATGCAAGTATTAAAGAATGGCTCTCTGCCCCAATGTTGACGACAGACTACCCCAACTAGCCTGTAAATAATAATAATGTACATATAACTAGTCAGCCGTGTATGGTGCCCCCGCCTGGTGCTAGACGGAGCCGTACTCAACGTCCTCTCCGATGAGGGTCAACCTGGGACACCCATACACACGACGATCTGGCGGATACCTCCGGCCGAAGCGTATCCGGACACAAGGGGTGCCTCTACCAGATGTCCTTCGTAGCTACGGATCACAATATCAAATCAGTCGGGCACGTAGCCCCATGCATCCCATCACCAGATCAGCCGGGCATATAGCCCCATGCATAATATCATAACGTCAGCCGGGCATACAGCCCAATGCATAATATCATAAGTCGGCTGGGCATACAGCCCAAAACATAATATCATAAAGTCGGCCGGGCATACAGCCCAAATGTGTAAGTAAATCCATTTAAAACCATGTGCCAATGCAGTGAAAGCATTAAAACATATCAATATGTCGAAAATGTGGCACAATATACGTTTATCAAAACTCATGGATGCATATCAATAAAATCAGTAGTTAAGACACTCCAAAGGTCACAAAACATTTCATTAAATATTGGAAAGGTCTAACAATCATATATTTGCAGAAACATGTCATTTAAAAGTATTTTTGAAACATGGTTTTCAATCAATAGCGAATGTCAAAGTCCCACTCACAGTTCTACGGGAGGGAAGTGACTCCCTACTGACAAGCCAAATTGGATCTGACCGCTCGAGTCTCCAAAAGATCAACCTAAATCAGATCATCAAATTTCTGTAACATTCTATACTTAACCTTCAATTCATATATAATCATTTCATAATTTGTATTCTATTTGCATTCCACTTACACTCTAAACATATACAAAACCTTTCATATTAAATTCAATCCTAGATTCGTCCAATTTATCAATTAGAGTCGAAATCTCCTCACCTAGGGTTTTCTCGAAGCGTTGAGTCTCGTCCGAAAGTCGTTTCGATCACTCCAAAGTCTGTAGGGTTTCCTATCAAAACAAGGTTCATTTGTTAGATCTAAACACATAGATCCGAAACAAAACCCTAAGTCTTTACCTGCGTGGAGGTTCGTGGGCTGTCACGAGCTCACGGACCGTCACGGGCCGTCGCGGGCTCATGGGCTACAGCTAGCGGGCTCACTGGTCTGCGGGCCAGTGGGCTGACGGGCTAGCAGGTCGACGGGCCGGCGGCTGATGGGCCTGCGGGTTGGCGGGCCGATGGGCCGCGGGCCGTACTGGACTTGCAGGCTTGGATGGGCTGTCGGGCCTGGTGGGCCCGTGGGCTTGCTGCTGATGGGAATGCGGCAGGTGGGCCCGTGCGCTGGTGCTGGTGCGTGCTCGTGCTCTGGCTCGCGCGTGCTCGTGCGCTGCCGCGTGCCCGTGCGCTGCTGCACGCTGGGCCGCGCGCCCGTGCACACTCGTGCGCTAGGCCGCGCGCTAGCGGCCTGGGCTCTCGCTCGCGGCCTGGGCTCGCGCTTGCGGACTCAGTCCTACTCGCGGCCTGGGCTCGCGCTGCGGCTGGGTCCTGCTCGCGCACTAGTGCGCTGATGAGCGCTGGTGCACGCCCGTGCACTGATGCACGCCTATGCGCTGTGTTGCTGCGCACTCGGTGGCTCGATCGCGGCTCGCGGCAGTGTGCGGCGAGGCGGAGAGAGAGCGATCGTGGAAGATCGCGAGAGGGAGAGAAGACAGAGTGAGGTAGAGAGGGAAACCGCGAGGGAAGAAGAAGAAGGAGAAGGAGAAGGAGAAGGAGAAGAAGAAGAAGAAGAAGGAGAAGTATGGCGGCGGCGGCGGCGGTGGCTGTGGCGGAGGAAGCCGAATGGCCGCGGGAGAAGACGAACGGCCGCAGGAGAGGGAACGTCGGGGAGAGAGAAAGAGAGAGAGAGAGAGAGAGAGAGAGAGAAAGGGGGTTAGGGTTTTAACCCTAATCCCTAATTGGGGACGCAGCGTTTTGTCCCAAAACGCTGCGTCTCCAAATATTTTTTTTTTTATTTTTTTTTTATTTTTTTTATTTTTTAAGCTTGGTGTTACAGTTTAGGAGGTCCGAGCAGCCACCGTTAGTATTCCGGGACGAAAGACGAGTATTGCCCCACAATATTATCTCGGTTATGAAGGCCAGACGCTTGGTACGCCATGGTTGTGCGGCTTATCTGGTTTATGTTGTCGACACCACCGTTGAAGGACCGAGACTTGAAGATGTCCCTGTGGTGCAAGAATTTTCAGATGTGTTCCCCGAGGAGCTTCCCGGATTACCACCAGTTCAGGAGTTCAATTTCGAGATTGATCTATTATCGGGGACCAATCCTATTTCTATTCTGCCATACAGAATGACGCCTGCTGAACTGAGAGAGCTTAAAACTCAGTTACAGAAATTTCTGGACAAGGGGTTTATTCGTCTGAACACCTCACCTTGGGGCACTCCGGTGCTGTTTGTAAAGAAAATGGATGGTACATTTCGATTTTGTGTGGACTACAGGCAATTGAATAAAGCCACCATCAAAAACAGATATTTCCTGCCACGTATAGATGATTTGTTTGATCAGCTGCAGGGAGCCAGGGTTTTCTCTAAGATTGATCTCCGTTCGGGTTATCATCAGTTGAGAATTCGGATTGAAGATGTACCCAAGACAGCTTTTCACACCCGATACGGTCATTACGAGTTTCTAGTCATGCCGTTTTGGATGACTAATGCTCCAACTGCTTTTATGGATTTGATGAACCGAGTTTTTCACGACTACGTGGATCGGTTTGTCATCGTATTCATCGATAACATCTTGATATATTCACGGAGTGATGAAGATCATGTTGAGCACTTTCGGGTGGTATTGCAGATACTCCGTGAGAAGCAGCTATATGTCAAATTCTCGAAATGTGAGTTTTGGCTTAGACAAATTGGGTTCTTGGGGCATATTATTTTCGTGGAGGGTATTTATGTTGATCTGTGGAAGATTGAGGCTATAGTGAAATAGGAGCAGCCACAAACAGTTACCGAGATTCGTAACTTTCTCGGTTTGGTCGGGTATTATCGCAGATTTGTAAAGAGATTCTCCCGCATAGCTGCTCCGTTGTTAAGATTGACCCAGAAGGGGGTCAAGTTTGTTTGGGATGATCGTTGTGAGGCGAGCTTCCAGGAGCTCAAATAACGGTTGACATCCGCTCCCATTTTAGCCCTTCCCACTAGTAGTCGGGAGTATACAGTGTACAGTGATGCTAGTTGACAGGGATTGGGTTGTGTTCTGATACAAGATGGTCGGGTTATTGCATATGCCTCGCGACAGCTGAAGAAACACGAGGTTAATTACCCGACACATGATTTGGAGTTGGCAGCCATAGTCTTCGCATTGAAAATATAGCAGCATTATCTTTATGGGGTGACCTGCAGGGTATTTACAGATTACAAAAGTTTAAAATATCTATTTACCCAAAATGAGCTGAATTTGAGACAGAGGAAATGGTTAGAACTCCTCAAAGATTATGATCTCATTATTGACTATCATCCGGGCAAGGCGAATGTTGTAGTAGATGCCTTGAGTCTCATCCCTACAGTTGACAAAGAAAGCCTACCTTTCTTGTTAGTGGGACTCCGAGCCTTAGGAGTCAGTTTGACTAACGATGATCAGGGAGGCTTACTAGCCAGATTTGAGGTCAGGCCGACTTTATTCGACCGTATCAGAGAGCTCCAAAATACAGATAAGAAGATTCAGGGTTTTACGGATAGAGTTCGCAGAGCTGAGGGCGGAGAGTTCAGAGTCCGTGATAATGGACTCGTGGTATTCAGAGACAGAGTGTGTGTCTCGGCCGATAGTGATCTTCGGCATGCTATCCTTGAGGAAGCACATTCTTCGGCATATGTTATGCATCTCGGGGGTACAAAAATGTACCAGACCACCAGGGGTACCTATTGGTGGTCAGGCATGAAGAGGGATATAGCAGAGTTTGTGGCACGATACTTGGTGTGCCAGCAGGTGAAGGCCGAGCATCAACGTCCAGCAGGCACACTTAGCCTCTTCCTATTCCTAAGTGGAAATGGGAGCATATTACTATGGACTTCGTGATGGGGTTGCCGCGGACTTCTACACGGCATGATGTGATTTGGGTAATTGTCGATCGATTCACCAAATCTGCACATTTTATCCCTATCCGCGGTGACTATTCCTTAGAGGCATTGGCACGTCTCTACGTTGATACCTTAGTTCGGCTTTACGAGGTGCCCGTGTCGATTATTTCAGATAGAGACCCTAGGTTCACATCTAGGTTTTGGCCCAAGTTGTAGAAGGCATTAGGTACTAGATTGAATTTCAGTACGACATATCATTCTCAGACAGACGGCCAGTCTGAGAGGACCATTAAGACCCTTGAGGACATGCTGATGGCATATGTGATGGATTTCCAGGGTAGTTGAGACCGGCACCTTCCACTGGTCGAGTTCGCATATAATAATAGTTATCAGGTCACTATAGGGATGCCCCCGTATGAAACACTGTATGGCAGGAAGTGCCGCACCCCAATATGCTGGGATGAGGTCGGAGAGCGATGTCCAGTAGTGTTGAGTTGATTGAACAAACAAAGGACAAAATTAAAGTCATCTGTGAGCGGATGAAAGTCGTCCAGGACAGACAGAAGACATATGTCGATCGTAGGCGGCGACTTCTTGAGTTTGCTACGTGAGATATGGTTTTCTTGAGGATATCTCCTTGGAAGGGAGTTATATGGTTCAGGCAGTGGGGCAAGTTGAGCCCCATATATATTGGGCCATTCCGTATCCTTGAGAGGGTCGGAAGTGTGGCATATAGAATGGAGCTGCCAGATGAACTATCCCGTATTCACGACGTATTCCATGTCTCAATACTCAGGAAATACTTGGCCGATCGTTCTCATGTACTTGAGCCTCCACCTCTTGAGTTACGAGAGAACCTTAGTCTTCCAGTTTAGCCCGTGGCTATTCTAAATCGACAGGTCAGAAAGCTGCGGAGTAAGGAAATTTCGTTGGTCAAAGTTTTGTGGAAGAGTGATCAGGTCGAGGAGGAGACCTGGACGCCCAAGGAGGCTATGAAAAGACAGTACTCCCATTTATTTACAGTTTAGTCCTCTTAGTTTTGAGAACGAAACTTAATTTTAGGGAGTTAGAAAATGTATCACCGAAAAAGAAAAAAAAATCAAATTTGATTAGGGCTAAAAAGCCGTAATCTCTTTTCCTCTTTCTTTCTCTCTCTCCCTCTCTCTCTCTTTCTCTCTTTCCCCTTCTCCTCCGCCATTGCCTTCTCCTCCGCCGTGGCCTCTCCCTCCCGCCACTGTACCCAGCCGCTGCTGCAACACCTCCATGCGAGCGCTGCCTCCTCGCTCGAGCGCGATCCTCCTTGCGTTAGTCCAGCACGCCACAGCGCGCGATCTCCCATGAGCCAACGCGCGACCCCAGCGCGCGATCTCCCACGAGCTAGCGTGTGACACCCAACGCGCAATCTCCCGCTACCCAGCCTGCGTGCCCCTGTGCGAGCACAATGCACACAGCACACGAGCCATTTGCGCGAGCACGCGTGCCTCGCAGAGAGCGATCCTGTCATGAGCACGCCGTCCAGCTCGCGAGCGTGGGCCCTAGCCTGTGAGCGGGCCAGCCCACTAGCCCGTGAGCCCACCAGCGGCCCAAGGCCCAGTCTAGCCACGGCCCATTGCAACCCGCAGCCTATTGCGGCCCGTGCACCCACTGCTGACCCGCAAGCCCACTGCGACCCGCAAAGCCCGCTGCGCCCAGCAAGCAGGGCTGAGAGCCCACAAGCCCACAAGCCCACCAGCGGGCCAGCCCGCTAGCCCGCCAGCAGGCCCATGAGCCCGTGACAGCACGCGAGCCCGCGACCGGCTTTCCCCTTCGAGAGCTCACCTGCATCTTCTGTACTGTAGGTAATGACTATAATTGGTTGAAGTTCTAGGGTTTGGTATTAGAAATTTAGTTGTTTCTAATATATTTGAAATTTAGAAATATTACAGATTTTAGACCAACCCGACGGGCGAACGACAGCTAAGTCTGAAATCCGAGGAGCCCTAGATGAGAGAAACGCATTCACTTCACAGTTTGAATAAAATTTGTTAAAAATCCCTTATTAGGGTTTTATTTGATATAAAGTTTGACGATTTGATTAGATTTGTTTTTGGAGACTCGTTGAAAAATAGGGAGTGATCACCCTCCCTAGATATGTGAGTGGAACTCTAATCTCTTGCATAAAATAGTAAAACGTGTTTTCTGCCGTATTTTCGATAAAACATGTTTTTGATATGTATTGATCTGATGTATGATATTGAATTTCAAATCCGTTTTGTAATTATTGGAGTGTCTTGAATTATATTTACGATCACTATGCATCTACGGTTTGAAATGAAATAATAATTATGCCATTACTTAAAATTTTTAAATTTCTTTTTCTACCGTCGCATTGATATGCTTTTTGAAATGATTCGATGAAACGTATTGGCATGCAGATTTGAAATGTTTTGATGAATTGTGTGGGTTGGATGCCCACTAGTTATGCGATGATATGATATTACTTGTGGGACGTTGTGCCCTCGTGATACTATGATGATTTCGTAGCTACGAAAGGCGTTTGTAGAGACACAGGTTGCCCGGATATATTTCTACAGTAGGTATTCGCAAACGTCATTTATTCTAAAGGGTATAGGCGTTGCCGGTTGGACCATGTAGAGGGAGGACGTGTGTGACGCCACCGTCTAGCACCAGGCGGGGTCCTATACACGTTGATGAGTTAGCCTAGCGAACTCATGGCCAACGTCGGGGTAGAGAGCGTTTTAAAGTCCATGCATAATAAAACCCCCGATGCGCCTGTCGTTGGTCACGGTTGACCTTTGCCAGTATCATTTTTTGTTCGCTCTGATATTACTTGATTTTAAATGGATGCATACATACTTGTTATCGTATGATTGATTTAAATGATTTCAAATTGCTAAACATATCATGTTTTATTGCGAAATGTAAATTTTTATTTCAAATGATATTATTTGACACTCCAATTGTTCACCCATACTATTTATGCTTGACATTTTCTCCCGCACTCACTGGGTATCTTCCTATGATACTCACCCCTCCATTTTCTCTCCTTAGACAGAATTATTATTGTGCTGGAGCGACGCTTCAGATCTTAGAGATTTTGGTGGATTTGGGTGATATACGACGGTGAGATTTAAGTTAAATTTACAATATGAATTTCGTACCTTATTTCCTATAGTTGGCCGTATATATTATGGGATGACTGTATAATTTATGAGCAGTTGTGGGTATAACTCTCGCTTTGGTTCATTTTACTCGCATTGAGGTATCTGAAAACGTTGTAACTTTCTACTTAGGAAATGCGTTATATATTGTATTAATTTAGGTCCGCTCGGTGTAGCGGCTGGTCATACTCTAGTTGGGCATGACAGTAGAGATCTGTGACTAAAACTGTTAGAAACTTGTAGTCTTGCGTTGTTCTGGATACTGACTGTAGTATTTGTTGATTTTGGAGAGGCCGAGATTATCATTTATTTAAATTACAGGTCGATTTTGAATATACAGATTTAATTGTACAAGGGAAACCTCCGTTTTATGGGAAAATTTTGTCCGATTTTCTGTAAAAATACAGCCAATATCCAGGGACAACGGGCGGCTATTCACGATTCCGGTTTGGGGCGTGACATATGGTATAGTGATGGTGGTTCAATTTTGTAATCACCATCCTGATCGTGTACTTATTCGAGAGATTTCGTAATACGGTTGATTTTTTGGAGGCCTATATATCAAGATATTTATAAAAAAAAAAATCTGATTATTTAATTTTTATGATTTTCCATACTTTTGATATATGTGAATAAATCTACCGTATCTTTTTTATGGAACTCTCTCCTACCCCATGATAATAGCCCCTTCTGCATTGGAAAAATCTTTGTGAACCTGCAAGAGAGGAGTTCATGTTTGTTTTGCATCATATTAAATATAAAGACGTAATTTTTCTTCCTCTTTAAGAATAATTAGTAACCTTGGAACTAAGTATGAAATGCGACTACAGCTATTAAGTTTTAAGAAACGATGTACACTGCCTGAAATGATTATGTTCAAGAGAACTATTGGTGTAGTTTTACCTGAATCATGCAATAGAGTTTGCAAGGTGTCTAGTTACAAAAGGTAAAGGATGCCCCTCTCCAAAAGCTAAATGCACACACACTGGGCCTATTAATGTTCATCATCTCTAAAATTATAAATTTTCATCATCTCCAAAATTTACCTTATCCTTCATCACTGTAAATGTTAGCAATTTGATGCAAACAAAGTTGTGAAGCCATGAATAGAGATGATAGTTTATCGGTTTTTTGGTCAGTGTGTCTAAGTTCAATTGAGGAGCTATTTTTCTTCAGCTCTGATTGGTTATGAGAAGCTTTTTTTGGGGGTTTGGGGGGGGGGGGTTGTTAAGTTAGCTTACTTATATTTATTCATTTAAGTTTGTTGCAGCTTGAGCAGAATGGAATTGGACCTGGAGCAAGAAGTTCACTTGCCATAACCATTGCAGGAAAGAAGGTTTATGCCTTCGGAGGCAAGTTTAGTCCACGTCTTCCTGTTGATAGTGAGCTGTATGTATTTGACCTAGAAGACCTAACATGGTCTGTGGCCAGTGTGACTGGAGATGTCCCACCTCCACGCGTTGGTGTCACTATGGCTGCTGTTGGCGAAACGATTTACGTGTATGGGGGTAGAGATGCTACTCACAAGGAGCTCAATGAGCTCTTCTCTTTTGATACATATACAAACAAGTGGACCCTACTGCCAAGCGGGGAGATTGGACCAGCTCATCGGAGCTACCCCTCAACAACTGCTGATAATCAGCGTGTATATATTTTTGGTGGTTGTGGAGTTGCGGGAAGGCTTAACGACCTGTGGGCATTTGATGTTGATGATAAAAAAAGGAACAAGTTCCCGCTTCCGGGTGACAATTGCAAGGGTAGAGGAGGACCGGCTTTGGCTGTAGCAGGTGGAAAAATATGGGTGCTTTACAGATTTGCAGGCAAGGAAGTTGAAGATGTGCACTGCTTTGACCCTGTTAGTGGAGAGTGGACATAGGTGAAGACAGCAGGTGAAAAACCAACACCTAGAAGTGTTTTTTCTTCCGCAGGGTGGTAAACACATAATTGTGTGTGGTGGGGGAGTGGATCCTAGTGATTTGGGTCATCTAGGTGCAGGAAAATTTTCTTCCTAGCCTTATGCATTGGACACAGACATTTGCATGGAAAAAAATTGTAGGATGGGCTAGATTCTGCTGATTATCCAGGACCAAGGGGGTGGTGTGCACTTGCAGCTGGTAAAAAAGATGTCAAAGAAGGTCTCTTGGTGTCTGGTGGCAACTCATGTGGCAATGATTGGCTCGATGACATTTTCTTTTTCACTCCTTGCTTGGATGCAAAAGAGAAATAGTATGGATGGTGTTAGTCCAATTCTCTGTATGGAGAATGGAGATTGTATTCAATTGTATGTTGAGATGAGGGTTTGAAGACTTTATTTAGTGCAATAACTAAATAAATGAGTTGTAGTTGCAGCATTCTTCATGTATAATATTGTGGGGTGCTTTGTCGCGCTGTTGGATATGATGTCTTATGTTGAAGTGAAGTATGCCCAACTTTGGGCATACAAACTTATTCATTCGGATTCTCCTTCAAGCGAATTGGATCTGATCATGTTTCATTTTAACTAGTTGTTTGCCCTAACAATTCCAGCAGGTGACCACTGACAAGTTCCAGAGGCAATATTTTTGTGTTTTATGTGAATGTGCTTGAAGAACTGCATAAGAAGATTTCTGATCATTCAATAGTCAATTTTTTTATCTCCAAAGGGAGTGTAAAGCCTGCCTCCAAAGTCCGAGTTGAAAAAAACAAAAATTTGTTGATGGGTGCTTTATAGCTGACCAAAGTGTAGAGATGCTGATGTCAGGTGGAAGATGGGTTCTGTAACTCTTTTGCAAGCAGACTGCAGATCTGTAGGTCATAGGCATGATTCGGGTAAGTGTTGCTGGTGGAGAACCCCTCTTTCATCCCTTTGGATACTTCTTATGGGGGTGTAAAGATCTCAGCAACAAAATATTTGGACTGAAGTAGATTCCTTGCTACAGGGAAGGAAACGAGCATGCTGATTGGCTTCTCAGTTGCTGGCTGCAGCCAAATGCTGCTGATCGGTTTTAATATATATTATGGGATCCTTCCAGAATGACAACAGTTTCTTGTATTGGGTGTTTTGGGTTAAAATTCCGGGCGCCGCTGTCTGCTGGTGAATCAAATTCTCTATTAGAGTAGTTGCTAGCTGAATCACTCCAGAATCCTGGCAAATCATTCTAATAGAGGTGAGTAGCTTAATTGTCTATGAGTCATAAGTTCCAGCTGTGGAAGGTAGAGGACGAAAAGCATAACATAAAATGTGGTCTGCTTGGGTAGCCGAGTGAACCACCAGAAAGTCTGAAAGGATGAGTAGGAGACAAGTTTATAAATGGTTGGAAGTCGTCAAGGTTCCTTCAAGAAGAGGAACGTTTGCACAAGTAGGAATTTCTATCCTCCCACCTATAGGGTCACACATTTTGCAAACCACGAACAGATGTTAAAATAGAGACCTAAGGAGCTGAATGGTTGGGTCAAGGCACTACAAGTAAAAATACCAAGTGTTTCTTGGGCTGAAAACAACTGCATGGCTACACATCTTAACTAGCTATTCATCAACCAAGCTTTACTTGTCTATATCTTCCAATTCCTAGCATGAGATCAATCATTCATCCCCCCTCCAAGATTCACCATAGTTCCAGACAACATCTGTTCCTCCGATTGGGCATTCAGACCCAGCATTTAGGTCATAGGCCCTCCAATGTGTAATGCTGTCTCTTTGCATGCTGGTGAGTTCTTTTGCTCTCTTTTCAAAGACGCGTACTCTTTCTTTTGTTGTTTGGAAGTTCCAAAATGTTGTCATTAAGCTACTGTCCTGTATCAGCTTAATTTTGATCCTAACAGATTCATGATATCTCTGCTCCTTCCATTTCCAGATAAGAATGTTCTCGGGGATTCTCATTTCCTCTAAAGGTAGTGTATTGCTACAAATCACGCATGGTGAAGGTACATCTTTCGCTACAAGTGGACTGCGAAATTGCATGCAGACAAAACTACTACTTGGATGCAACCATTAGGGAATATGACCTGTTTAAGTAGTCAAAACCTTCATAATGATGGCTATAGTGAGACCATGTACAAGATCATGGATAACGGTTCAGTATCTGCCAATCTGGAAGCAGCCCACTTAATTAGTGTGGCTATTTTGGCATGATCATTAGTAAATATAACGTCCCTGTAAGCAAGATCAATTCTGATATTTTAGAAACAATCATATTGATTGATTTGTATGGATGAAGACCCTTTCGGAAGAAACTTAGTTTTGACAGTCTCAGTCCTCAGTTTCCAACATTGGTTATGAGCACCTTGCTTCATCCTTGTTTCCAAGAGCAGTCAATGTTCTGCTTGAAACGTCATTGAAAGAGGAGCCCATGCACTTGGCCATATCAGAGAAGATAAAGGGTCTTCACTCAGTATGATCATGGATGGGGCTTCTGGATACCTTGCAACGAATAAAATCTTTCCTTCTATCCCTGAAATTTGTTCAAAAATGCTTTACAAGTTTCTGGTCTATGAAGTTGTTAATTGAGTGGAATATCTGGATTTTTAAACGTCATATTATTTATTGGCACTGAAGCAGGAAAAAGTCTTACGGGCCATGAAGCCTTGCTTCCGGAAGATGTAAAGGAATACGGGAACAATACTGATAGGGACAAAAAAAAGATGACTAGAACGATATTGGGTGTTTGGAGCGACTAAGAAAACTTCACTATTTTTTTTCTTGTCATTTCAAAATAGTCACATGGGTTTATATAGACTCCAAGGTAGTAAAAGACATATTACATTTACAAACGTGAAATTATTATACCATTTCAATAGTCACCTTTTAAAACCAAAATAACTCTTTGATTACCAATTTATTATCCCATTTATACTATATTTATGTATTACTTTTAATTGAGTAACTATTCAAATTCCTACACTAAATAAATTTTTGCTTTATTTATATGACTGTTAAGTTCATTTACCAACACCCCCTTGAACTTAATTGTCTTTCATCAATCATTTTAAGAAACATCTTGAATTTGTGAAAAGAGTTGGTTGCAAACTGTTTGGTAAAGATATCAACTTGATCTTGTGACTTGACATAGAGTAGGTTCATATTTTCTTCTTCACATGCTCTTGAATGAAATGATACCGGATGTCAATATGCTTGCTCCTTTCGTGATCAACTGGGTTCTTAGCTAATGCTACTGCTGATTTGCTATTAACTCCAATCTTTGTTGCTTTGATTTGAGGAAAATATAGTTTCTCAAGAAGCCTTTTTAACCAAATAGTATGACATATACAAGATGATACAACAATATATTCAGCTTTACAAGTAGAAAGAGTAATAATTTATTGCTTTTTTGAATACCAAGTAAATGCCATCTCACTCATGTAAAAGATAAATCCAGTTATACTATTTCTTTCATCTAAATCACCTCTCCAATCACTGTCTGAGAAACCACAAATTTGAAAATTTTTAAAAGAAGAATAACTTAGCCCATGAGACATAGTACCATGAATGTAATGAAGAATTCTTTTGACCACTTTCCAATGTGTTGCTTTGGACTATTCTATATACCGACTTATCAACCCAACTCCATAGAGGATATTTCACCTTGTATATGTTAGATATCTTAAACTTCTAACTAAGCTACTGTAGAAAGAAACATCCACAAATTTGTCTTTGTCATGCTTTGATAGCTGCTCCACAATCAACAGGGATGCTTTTCGGGTTACAATCTTCCATTTTGAATATTTTGAGTACATCTGCTACATAAACTTCTTGTGACACAAAAATTCCTTCCTTTGACTACTTGATTTCCAAACCAAGGAAGTAGCTTTTAGTCCCATGATAGTTATCTTGAACTCCGAGTCATAGCTAACTTGAAATACATGAGCATGTGATGATTGCTACTTAGGAAAATGAGATCATCTACATACAAAGCAACAAACTAGATATCTTCATTTTCCCTTTTCACGTATAAAGCATGTTCATAAGGATATTTTGCAAAACCATAGGTCTTGAAATAAGTATCAATGCGTTTATTCTATACTCTTGGTGCTTGTTTCAACCCATAGAGCACCTTTTTTCTTTTTTTAATTTTTAGACTTTTTCTTCATCTTCTTTTTTCACATAACCCATATGTTATTACATATACACTTCCTCCTCAAGAAAGCTATTCAAAAAAATAGATTTGACATCTATTTGATAGATAAGTCATTGAAATTGGGACGCAATAGAAATAAATAATCTAATAGTTTCAATGAGGGCAACCATAGTAAATATCTCATCAAAGTCAATTTTGGTTTATTGTTTGTAACTTGTTGTTACCAATCTTGCTTTATACTTCTCCACCATACCATTGGCATTTTTCTTGATTTTGAAAACCCATTTCACTTTGATGGGTGTATGGCCTTTGGGAAGTTCAACAAGCTTTCACATATCATTCCTTTCTATAGCCTTGATCTCCTCGTCCATTGCATCTCTCTATCTTTTATCTTGCTCAAAGGAAATTGATTCTTGATTAACAAGAAGACAAATGAGATTAATTTCATTTGTTACCTCATAGAGTTCTTGTATGTTCCTTGTCTTTCGCACCGGACTAATTGTTGAAGATGATGATGACGATGATGATGGCGATGTTGATGATGATGTTGTTGGTGGTGTTGTTTGTGATGATGATGAAAGAGATGATGGTGGTATGCTAGCTTCAATGTTCACCCCTGCTTGCTCTTTTTCTTTTTCTTTTTCTTTTTCTTCTTTATGGATTTGTACTCCTTTCATTGCATAGCAATTCCAAAACTCTTATTCATTGAATTTCATATCCTGACTTATACGCATCTTTTTGGTGTTTGGATAAAAAAGTTTGTAAGATTTTGACCTTGGATCATAGCCAATGAAAATATATTTACTACTCTTGTTATCAAATTTCATTATTCTTTGGTTCAGAATGTATGCAAAAACTGGACAACCAAGAACTCTCAAATGAGAAATGTTTGGTTTCCTTCCACTTCATGCTTGTTGTGGAGTGATATTCTTTAATTTTTCTTGTTGGACATCTATTGAGCAAATATACTGCACAATTTATTACTTTTGCCCAAAAGTCTTTAGGCAAATTCTTCTCTTTGAGCATGTTATAAACCATGTCAAGAATGGTCCGATTCTTTCTTTCTGCCATGCTATTTTGCTATGGAGAGTAAGGAGTCATCAAGGATCGCCGGATGCTATGTTGCTTATAATAGCTTTCAAAAGCTTTGGATCTGCATTCGCCTCCTCGGTTAAGTTGAAACTCTTTGATATGATAGTTACTTTTATTCTCCACCATTGTCTTGAATTTTTTGAAAGTATCAAAATCTCAGACTTTTCCTTTAGAAAATATACCCAACATTCTGTTATAGTCATCAATAAATGTTAGAAAGTATCTATTACCTTCAAGAGATGTCGGTGAGATTGGTCCACATATGTCGATATGGACTAGATCAAGTGGTTTGCTTAAATCAAATATTGCCTCCTTGGGGAAGCTCTCCTTTGATTGTTTGCTAAGGACACATCCCTTATAAAATTGGTCAGGATAGTTAATGTAAGACAACCCTTTTATCATCCTTTTTCTGAAAATTTGGTTAAAACCACCAAAATGAAGGTGTCCAAATCTTAAGTGCCATAACTATAAAATATCTTCCGTACAAGCTTTTAAACATTTTGCATCAACACGATTGATATTCAACACAAACATCTTGTTATTAATCATTTTGACATGTGTAACACCGAAAAAAAAATCCCCAAATTGGATTAGGGCTACAAAGCCCTAATCTCTTCTTTTTTTCTCTCTCTCTCTCTCTCTCTCTTCTCCTCCGCCGCGGCCTCTCCCTTCCGCCACCCATCGCCGTTGCAACGATCTCCCGCGAGCGCAGCTCCTCCACCGTAGTACGTGACCACAGCGCGAGCCAACACGCGACCCCAGCGCGAGCCAGAACGCGACCCCAGTGCGAGCCAACGCGCGACCCCAGCGTGAGCCAGCGTACGACCCCTGCGCGAGCACTTGAGACCCTAGCACAAGCGCGAGCGCGCGCGACCCCTGCGCGAGCACGCGCGACCGTTCTTTAGCGCGCGACCCACTGCGTGAGCATGCCCCAGCATGAGTACAGCGCGCGATCCACTGCGTGAGCGTGCCCCAACACGAGTTCGATCGTGCGATCCACTCGCGAGTTCGATCCAGCTCATGAGCACGAGCCCTAGCTCGTGAGAGCTCGCCAGGCCACGAAGTCTACAGCTGACACACGAAGCCCACTACTAACCTGCGAGCCCACTACAGCCCGCAAAGCCCACTGCGGTCAGCAAGCTGGGCTGCGAGCATGTGAGCCTACCAATGGGCCAGCCCGCTAGCCCGCCAGCCCATCGGCCCGTGAGCCCACGACGAACCATTAGCCCACCACCGACTTTCCCCTTCGAGAGCTCACCTGCATCTTCACTGCAGGTAATGACTATGATTTGGTTGAAATTCTAGAATTTGGTATTAGAAATTTAGTTGTTGCTAATATATTTCAAATTTGAAAATATTACAAATTTTAGATCAATCCGACGGGCGATCGACAGCTATATCTGAAACCCGAGGAACTCTAGGTGAGAGAAACGCACTCATTTCAAAATTTGAATAAATTTTATTAATTTTAGATTGAATTTAAAATCGGAAGTTATATATTTATTCGGAAATGTGTTAAATTCGAGGAAAATTAGAGAAAATGAGAAATATTAGAAATTTGATCATTGGTGAGCCAAATGATTCAAAATTTGATGAAACGAGAATTTAAAAATGATTGTGTAAATTAAGGTTATATTAAATTGGAAAGGAAAAATTAAAAATCCCTTATTAGGGTTTTATTTGATATAAAAATTTGATAATTTGATTAGATTTGTCTTTTGGAGACTCGAGGAGTCAATTGGATTGATTTGAAAAATAGAGAGTGACCACCCTCCCTAGATATATGAGTGGAACCCTAATCTCTTGCATAAAATAGTAAAACGTGTTTTCTGTCATATTTTCGATAAAACATGCTTTTGATATGCATTGATTTGGCGTATGATATTAAATTTCAAATCTGTTTTGTGATTCTTGGAGTGTCTTGAATTATTTTTATGATAACTATGTATCCATGGTTTGAAATGAAATAAAAATTGTGTCATTACTTGAAATTTTAAAATTTCCTTTTCTACTGTTGCATTGATATACTGTTTAACATGATTCGATAAAACGTATTGGCACACAGATTTGAAATGTTTTAATGAATTATGTGTGTTGGATGCCCATTAGTTATGCGATATATGATTTTACTCCTGGGACGTTGTGTCCTGGGACGTTGTGCCCTTGTGATACTATGATGATGATATTGATGATTTCGTAGCTACGAAGGGCGTTTGTAGAGGCATAGGTTGCTCGGATACTCTTCTGCAAGAGGTATCCGTAAACGTCATTTATTCTAAGGGCTATAGGCGCGGCTGGTTGAACCCACGTAGGGGGAGGACGTGTGTGACGCCACTGATTAGCATCGAGCGGGGTCCTATACACGACGATGAGTTAGCCCTAGCGAACTTATGGCCAACGTCGGAGTAGAGAGCGTTTTAAAGTCTATGTATAATAAAACCACCGATGCGTCTGTCTTTGGTCATGGTTGACCTTTACCACGATCATTTTTTGTTCGCTCTGATATTACTTGATTTTAAATGGATGCATACATACTTGTTATCGTGTAATTAATTAAATGATTTCAAATTGTTAAACATATCATATTTTGCTGCGAAATGTAAATTTTTGTTTCAAATGATATTATTTGACATTCTAATGATTCACCCATACTATTTATACTTGATATTACCCCTTCACTCACTGGGTATCTTCCCATGATACTCACCCCTCTCTTTTCCCTCCTCAGACAGGTTTATTGTGATAGAGCGACGTTACAGACTCTAGGGCAGATTTGGTATTCACGACGGTGAGATTTACTTCAAATAGAAATATGAAATCTTTATTTTATTTCGACCCTGCGAGATCTTGACATTTAGATCCGTAGTTGGCCGTGTATATTATGGGATGACTGTATAACTTATGAGCAGTTGTGTGCATAACTCTCGTTTTGGTTCATTTTACTCGTATTGAGACATATGTAAGTGTTTTAAACTTTCTACTTGGGAAATGTGTTATATATTATATAAACTTAGATTCGCTCGGTGTAGCGGCTGCTCATGCTCTAGTTGGGTATGACAGTAGAGGTCTGTGGTTAGGATTGTTAGAAATTTTATAGCTTTGCGTTGTCCTGGATGTTTGGGGTGCAATTTATTGATTTTGGAGAGGTCGGGATGACCATTTGTTTAAATTACAGATTGATTTTGAATATATAGGTTTAATTGTACATGGAAAATCTCCAATTTATGGGGAGATTCTACCCACTTTTCTATAAAAATACAGTCGGCATTCAGGGGTAACGGACGGCTGTTCACGATCCTGGTTTGGGGCGTGACAACATGGGCGAGAAGGACGCCAATCTCTTCTCTTAAATAAAAACTTTTATCTTTCATTTGAAATTGAAACTTTTTTCCAAAAGTTGGCTCAATTTCAATATATTATTTGTCATACCATAACATAATGCACATTAGATATGAACCGTTGGCTATCATCTTTTAATTGGATAAGAATATTATCTTTGCCATTCACAAATAATTTGGAAGAGTCATCAAATGAAACTTCCCCTTTCACCAATTCATATAGCTCCACGAATATATCTTTGTGGCCGTACATATGATTGCTTGTTCCGGTATCCAAGTACTAAAAATTTTTCTTCCTATCATCATATTCCTTACATGCTAGCAAGAGAATTGAATCTCCATCTTCTTCTTGATTTTTTTGCATAATTGGCTCTATCTTGTACTTGATTAGAACCATTAAACCAACATTCGGAAGAATAATGACCAAATTTTTTACAATTATAGCAATGAATTTTTGGTTTGTCATACTTTTGGCTTCTTGATGATTCTCGTTGTTTTTTGGACTTTGACTTCTCTCCTACTCTCTAAAAGAACCTCTTTGTCCGCAACCATATCCACAACCCCGTCCTCTACCACGACCTTGGCCTTGTCCTTGAGCATTACTTCAATTTCTTTTTACTTCTTTGAGCGAAACCTTGGTTGAAGAGCTTGCACCAAGGATTTTTCTTTTTTTCTTGTGAACCTTTGTTCATGGGCTTGTAAGGAATTCATAAATTTATCAATTGTAATTGTCTCCAAATCTTTTGACTCCTCAATAACAATCAGAATACAGTCAAATTTGACATCTAAGGAGCATATAATTTTTTTGTCGCTTTAGTGTCATTAATTTTTTCACTATTTCTTCTTAGTTGATTGACTATGACCAAGACTTTTATAAAATAGTCCAAAACACATTCAGACTCTTTCATTTGTAAAGCTTCAAACTCTCTATGAAAGGTTTGAAGGTGAACCTTCTTCACCTTTTCAATTTATTTATGAGCATTTTGAAGTATATCACAAGCTTGTTTGGATGAGGTTGCCACTGTGACTTTCTCAAAATCAAATTCATCAATGGCTTGATAGATGATGAAAAACAAAGCCTTTTTGCTTTGTTACAACTTTCTTTTAACACATCTCTTTGTTGATTAAAGAGAGTTGCACCTTTTTCAGATTCTTCATACCTACCTTCTATTATATCCCAAATATCTTGGGATCCAATAAATGCCTTCATTTCTATACTCTAATTTTCATAATTGATTTTGGTAAGACGAGGAAAAGTGGGTTGTAAAAGATTATTGGTTGACATAAGTCTGATACCACAATGATAGGGATAAAAAAATATGTCAAGAAGGATATTGGGTGTTTGGAGAGACTAAAAAAACTTTTTTTTTGGTCTTGTCATTTCAAAATAATCCAATGGGTTTATATAGATCCCAAGGTAGTAAAAGACATGGTATGTTTACAAATGTGAAGTTATTGTACCATTTGATTGGTCACCTTTTAAAACCGAAATAACCCTTTGATTACCCCTTTATTATCCCATTTATACTATATTTATGTATTACTTTTAATTGAGTAACCATTCATATTCCTATACTAAATATATTTTTACGTTGTTTATTTAACTATTAATTTCATTCACCAAGAAATTCATATGCTCTGGTAGTAAAAAGATCGGGCCATTGTTGGAAATGATTAAATTTGAGCATTTAAGGGTCACTAGTTTTGATGGGTCAAATGTCAAGAATAAGCAAGATTTTAATATGTGGTTCTATCCATGCATTGTGTTTCATGTATAACTCTTAGTGTGTAGAGAAAGTCTTCGATTTCCTAGTATGCATTTTGATGTATTGTGAACCTATTAAATGTAAAGTGTCTCTTGATATATAGGGACACTCTTATAAATAACCATGGACTCAAAGCATTTTACAATTAAGTAGAATAAATTTCTACTTGTCTCTTCCTCTATCGCTTTTTCATCTTTGAGAGTGAAAGTGTAGTTTAGTTACATTGTCTTCTTATTTTCTTTCCACCACACCAACCTCCTTAATACTCAACAAATTGGTATCAGAGACTTGTTAAAATGGTCACCCGATATTCAAGTATCACATTCCAATACCTACAACTCACCAAGACAAATTATAATAGATGATCACTTCGGATGAAGGCCATTCTTGGGTCTCATAGCTTATGAGGCGTTGTGGAGAACGGTTATAATGAAGTTGCTGATGAAAGTATGCTCATAGTAGCCCAACTAGATCTTTTGCAAAAAGCAAAGAAGAGAGATCAAAGTGCTTTCTACATTATCCATCAAGGATTGGATGATGACATGCTTGAAAAAATTGCTAACGAGACCAAGGCCAAGGACAAGTGGGATATCCTTAAGAACAACATAATGGGGGTTGATAAGATGAAAATGTGAGACTTTAAACTCTAAGGGTTGATTTTGAGTCACTTTTTGATGAAAGAGACTGAGTCCATAACGGATTATTTCACTCGTGTTGACAGTAGTGAATCAAAGGAAAAGACTCGGAGAAGCAATGAATGATGTACTGGTTGTCAAAAAGATTCTATGCTCTCTAACCGCGAAATTCAATCATGTAGTCATTGCAATTGAAAAGTCTAAGGACTGCCATGACTATGGATGAGTTGAATGGGTCATTATTAGCCCATGAAGAGAGAATGAAGTGAATTCAACCAGAGCCTGTAGAACAAGTCTTGTAAGAAAAACTTTTCTATAATCAAAAAAGAAATAGTTCTTGAAATACAATCTAGAGGGGGTGAATATATTGTATAGCAATTTCTAGATGGTTTAAATGTTTTTCTGTTTATTAAGAAAGGAGATAAGTGAGGAGTCAAGGAATGAAAGAAAAACAAAGCATGCCCAATTTTTTTAGTGGTTCTATCAAACTAGGTGTAAGTGTACTCTTAGTTCCACTTAGATTTCCACTATTTGCAATCCAAATAGTACAATAAACTTGCTTTGAGCTACAAGTTAGATCTTACAACAAACTTGCTTCTAGATACAAGTCAGACTTTTATAGTGTTTTCTCTCAAAACACAAACTTGACCTCTCATAGATTGTTTTCTCTCTAAACCCCAGACTGAGAAACTCTTTCTGATTTTTTGAACTTTTTGCATAGGAGGAGAAGAGATATTACAATAAGTGAAGTTATAACTTTAGATGTAATAGTAATGAAGCTCACAAAGATATATATATATATATATTTTACAGAAATATGAGAAATGAAATATATTGTGAAGCTTAGAGTATTTGTGAGTGTTGAGAAATGTTCAACACTTCATTTTTCTTTCAACACCTCTGTGTATATCTCCTTTTCTTCTCTTCTAAGTATATATTTTGAGTTGTTGAGATAGACATTGTGGTAGGTTCCAATCCGAATCTCTTTCATTAATGATTCAACCACCATATTCAATGCTTTAACCCACTGCTTTGTTCATCGCATAAAAAAATGTTTGTTTTTGCTTTTTTAAACATTGTTTTGAATAGCCAATAAGTGAGTTTGCGTTTGCTACATAAGATGACCATTATAGCTCAAACATGTTTTAAAAAGATTTTTCCACTAATGCCGTGTATTTAAACATTTTAAGCAAGCTTAACTCGAGTGATTTCTGATTAATTTTATGTGTACCAAAACCCAAGAGTTAACTGATTAAATTATCAATTGACTAGGATTAGAGAGTTACATAAACAGGTGATGAGTGAAATTCAAAACGCCTCGACAATTTTATTATCTTGCCTAAGTTAGTAATTTTAATATATTCATATGTATATGCGTTCATTAGGCAACTTGAAAAAATCATAAGCAATGACATATAAAAATATAACAAAATATGGCATTCGCAGGGCAATTAAAATTAGCCTATAAATTTTATACGCAATGAAAATTAACCTTAAGATGTTAAGATTTATGTGTTTGCTCTATTTAATCAAAGGACGGTCGAATGATATTTATATTCAGTTGACTGTCCATATTCCAAAAGCTTAGCCATAAGATGATGAAATGATCAGCCATTGAACTTTCTAAAATCTAGGTTAGTTAAATAAGAGAGATGGACAGTTGGCCGATTAAATATTCGGTTGAATGGGAAAACTAATCGGTCGGCTATCTAAGCAAAACTTGCTTGTAATGAAAAATAAGGACAGCCGGCTGGTCAAAAGGGGCAACTAGCCGGATAAAATGGGCAGCCAGCTGAGAGAATGGGTAGCTAGTTGAGTTTTTGCTCGGTTAAATAAAAAAAAGGTAGCCGACTGACGCCCTTGCTTGGTTGGCCAAGTTGTTTGCTCGGTCTACCATGCAGGCTGCTTGTGGCATGCTCGGTTGGCTGGATGTTCCAGCCGGTTGACCGTGCAACAAGTCGGTTAACCGAATTTGTTAGTCGGTCGATCATGCACCTTTGCACATTGCATAGTCAGTTGACCTTGTGATTTACTTAGTCGGCTGAATGAATTATTTCTTCTTATTTTCTATATGAAAATCTCCCCTTATTTACTTAGTAATCATCATTTAAATAAATATCCACATTTTGCATTTCCATTTATTTAAAATATTACATGTAATAAGAAAATATCCTTATTTGGATTCAAGAAAAATAGTTTCAAAAGCTAATTTCTTAAGAATATAAAATTAACTTTTCATTTAAAAAACAAAATTCCAATTTGATTTTTGAATGAGTTTTATTGGAAAGGTTAATGATTTAGAAAAATTATGAAAAAGCAGATTTTAACCTAGTTGATATATAGAGAACAAATACAGCCATTTTTTTATTCTAATTTTCTTGATATTTTAAATTCCTATATTTTTTACTATTTAGTGTCCGACGGGTTGGTCAAACTTGTGTTTTCAATATTCTAAATAACTTATTTGCTATCCAATTTACTTCTATAGTACTATTATCCACTATCAATAATTGATTATTTCTCTTTATTGTGGATTTGTTCTTCAATGATATAAAGCATTAAACTTGTGTCTACTAATCTTACGCATTTTGTCCATATTCATCACTATCTTTTTCTTTTTGTGAGTCAACGGCTTCTTAGCTTCCTGATTCTTTTCTTAATCTTTCTAATTATATTTATCTTCAAATTCTTTTCTTAATCAAACCAATCATGTTTTTCTTATCATCAAAATCTATAAATATGTCAATAGTTCGAAAGAAGTGGAAGTAGCCAAGGTCGTGCATGAGGTCGAGGTCATGGACGAGGCCAAGGATGTGGTTAAGGTAGAGGAGAGTAGAGTTATACTCAAGGTGCAGAAACAAGAGTGTCCAAAGAGACCATGGTAGAGGTAAAGGAAACAACCACAGAAACAAAGAGCGGAAACATGATAAAAGTCAAGTTGAGTGCTACTCATGTGGCTAGTACGGATACTATTCTCGGGGGTGTAAAACCAAGAGTGGTTATGTAAAGACAAATCTTCCTCAGCATAAGGAGACCGATGGAGAAGCTCTTTTGTTCTCTTTGAGGGAAGATCCTTTAGGAGAAAATAACACGTGGTACCTCAATAATACTGCAAGCAACCATATGACTGGAGGTAGGAGCTAGTTCGCGGACTTAGACATGAAAATGATACGCTATGTCCGATTTGGTGATGACACAAAAGTTGAAATCGAGGGAAAGGGTTTGGTGATTTTGGTCACAAAAAATGGAGGCCATAAAATACTACACAATGTCTACTATATACCTAAGATGAAGAACAACATCTTAATTATTGGACAACTATTAGAGAATGAGCGTAAAGTGACTATGGATGATCGTTTTCTATGGCTCTAAGACCAGGAAGATAGACTCATTGCCTCAGTTTTCTTATTTTTATTACAGATGAGAATTTTAATTATTTGAACAAAAATTTTTAATCAATTCACTCAATTTTGTTATATAAATATTTGTAACAATGAAGAATACCATTATCCATGTTTAAAGTTATTAAAATTTAGTCCCTTCTAGGGTCCATGGGTATTGAAACCTATGGATCTCGGATGGCGAGGAAAAATTCCCGGCCATCAAATTGTTTCCATAATTTTTAATATTAAAATTAAAATACATTATTACCCTTTTAACTTTGCAACTATGACTCATAACAAATCATAAAAATACCCTCAACGAAATCCCATTCTCCTCTTCCTCTAAATCTCATAATTGGCGTTCTCTCTCTCCCTCTAAAGAATCCATCCTATCGTAACTATTTGCATAAAAAAATTTGAACTCTTATGTATTTCAAAAATTCAAAAGTAAGGAGGAAAAGGTCTCCAAGGCAAGAAATAAGAGATCTCCATTGCAAAACTTTTTGTTGACATACTTAACTTTTGATGATAAGCAAAATAATTCAAAAAATTAGTTCGCAAATTTGGTACTTATGCATAAATAAGGACAGTCGACTCACCATGAATTATAGGTAGACTAAACTTAGGTTAATGCTCAAGTCGACTTACCCAAAAGTACAAGTCGACTTATACATCTGGTAAAACTGAAGAACCTGGAATTTGAAACTGTAATGGTCAAGAAGTCGGGTCAACATGAAAATACACAAGTCGACCCACTATAATTACAAATTGACTTGAACATACAACACTTAGAAAAGCTCATGCTAGGCTACAAGACACAAACATTAGTCACATGTCTTGAGCTATAGCACTTATAAGAAATAAGCCAACCAAGTTCATTATCGGTCTAGCCGAATGACATTCTTATAGAACAAACCAACCGATTAGGAAAAATAGTCAACTACGTCCATTATCGATTGACTATCTTTCTAAATAAGCAGACCAAGTCATTCTTAAAATAGACTAGTAGTCGACAGTTTTGTAAAAGCCATTCGACCGAGTCCAAGAGTTATATTGCACAAGCTGACTGATTGTTTCATATGGTCGAGAAGCTTCAAGAAGATGGTCAATGGATATATAAAATATGCCAACCACTAGAATTTGAACAACTCAGTCCATCATACAGTCGGCTTGATGTAACAATCAAGTCAACCAGAACTGCAGTTTAGAGTTTGATCAATCATAGAGAACTCAATATATATACATATCATTGGATATACCTTGTATATTAGTCGACTGAATCATATTCTAGTCAGCATATTGAAAACCTTTGTTGACCAAACTTATAACTCAATGACTCAAGGATAGGTCAGTCGACCAAACTTAGGCACAAGTTAACCGATGGTATGAATCAGTCATTATATGCACACCAACAGTCAACTTAGATTTTATTGAAGCAAACAGGATCTTAGAAAACTTATGCATAAGTTGATGCGATAGTCATTCCAGTTGACACTTGTTCTAAACTCTCTAAGCCCAATCGACTCACAATTTAAGTCAGTCGACATATGAATTTTTGTACACTTTTGAGAGAAATTTGACAACTTAAGTATGCTTTTCAACTTAAGTTTTTAAAGGATCCAGTCACCTTAGTGCAAAACTAGTTCAACACGATTAAGCTCTAATGTTCTTTTTATGCAACAAAGCAAAAAAAAAAGGTTCCTTTTTTTTGGCTTTGTAAAACAACATTAAAAAATGATTAAAAACATTTAAAATTGTTGAAATATTAATGAAGAGCATTCAAATTTAAATATACGACAACAGCTCTCAAGGATTTTCAATAAATACTTCTTATAGAAGAGAAGAACAAGCTAAATATTTTGAATATTCTGAACTCTCTGAGCTTTAAACTTCATACGCTATTTTTAAGATCTTCTATAAATTCTTTCTATGAGCTTTATTTTCTATTACATCTGAAAAAAAAAATTTCATTCTTATAACATTTCATCTCTTTTTGTACTTATAGTTCAAAGTCCATGAAGGTTTTCTTAGTCTGGGGTTTAGTGAGAAACAATTTGTGAAAAGTTAGGTAGTATTTTAATAGAAAACATTGTAAAAATTCAACTTGTACCTTGAAACATGTTTGTTGTACTATTTGAGTCATAAATAGTGAAAATTCAGGAGGAGTATAGGAGTGGACATTCACTGGTTTCGTGTAACTACGATAGAAACCTCAAGTACTCTGTTTCTCTATCTTTCTTCAATTCTCACATATTGTTTTTTTTTCCCACCAAACTGTAATACTTCTAAACACTCGAAAAAGTGTCAAACAATCAATTCACCTCCTTTACGTTGTATTCCACTTTTATTTAAAAAATTCTTAGTTTTGACTTATAGACTAGTATAAAAAAGATAAAATTTAATTGATAAATTGTTTAATAATTTTATATTTAATAAAATTACAATAAAGGGTGGTTGATATTAAAATTTCATAAACAATTAGAGGCACGTTTGATAGATCACGTGGACTATATATACATCACGAAGCCTATCTACTAGGTACACTTTCTAAACTTACACATAGTACATAATGGCATAACAGAGTTCTCTTTCAGTTTGTTTCTCTCTTTTCATAAATTGGTCTTTAACTTTGGTGTCGAAATCTCTCTTGCTGAAGCACCCTCCAGCGATTTCTTATAGGTTCCATTGATCAAGATCGCCCGATTGCCAAATGTCCTATTCGAGTTAGTAGAGCCAACATTTATGGAGCTAAACCCACCTTCAATAGATTGATGATTCTGAGGATATTTTGGTTAAAGTTAATAACTTTGTTTTTCCTGTTGACTTTATTGTCTTGGATATGGAAGATGATGAGTATACTTCATTGATTTAAGATCGACCATACCACTGGATGTGCTTTGATTGATATTTCTGATAGAAAATTGATTTTGAGAGTTAATAATAAAAAAATTGAGTTTGATGTGCTTTAGGCCAATGAAATGTTTTGATACTCAAAAAGTCTTTAGAGTTGATTTTGAGTCTGATTGGATTGAGAGGATTGTTGAACATGATTTTAATGTCTTTTTATTCAAACGATCAACTTGGAAATTGCATTACTAATTCATTACATGTGAATCATGAGTTTCTTGATAATGAATATATTGATGGATGTGATATTTTGGATGCAAATTTAGGTCGAGTTCGGACATAATATGAGAGCAAAGAATCTTTGGGTGTCAAGGAAAGTGATAAATCACAGCAGTCCATGATAGGCCAAAAAGTCCATCAATTAGATTCAAAATTAAAATTTATACCATACAAGTTAAAGTTTAGATGGACAGAACCGAGCTATGAGTCGGGTTGAAACAAGGAGATTATGTCTAGGCAAAAACAATAAAGAAGGGCGTTAATTTGGAGGCAATCCAATGTTTTTATGATTTTTATTTGTTTTTGTTGATTTAATTTAGTTTTAAATGTTAATGGTATTTTATAGGTATATAACAAACCCTTTGCATGAGAGGAAAAGAAGTTGCTAAAAAGAAGACTATAGTTCACCAACTTATTCAGGAGAGTTTTTTGTTTTTTATTTTTTTATTTATTTATTTTAGTATTTCATTTTGCACATTGTCGATAATGTTTGGTCTAAGTGTGGGGGGTCTCTTGCAATGTGTAGTTTAAAAAATCTTGAGTTAATATTCGAACGGGAGTCTTGCCATCGGGCAATCTTGATCAATAGGACCGTGATTAGTAGTTTACAAAAATGAGACGTGGTCTTTCGGTACTTACTGATCAAACCCTCATCGATAACCAACTGATCAGTCACAACACCTCCTCGGTGCTTGGCATTGGTTTAACCTGGAGCAATATTTGACTTCCCTAAAATCACAGAAGTAATAGTTCTTGATCAGCGAGGATATTTTGAATCCTAATCGATAAGGAGAGATATCCTTTAGTATCTAGAACTTTCTTGATTAAAAAGATCATATAACTCATGGAAATCTTTTCTTAAGGGTCTTACAATCTTAGAGGCACTTTTATATGGAAACTAGGTTTCAACACTCCAAATGCATACGGAACTCACACACATGGACTATATATACATCATAAAACCTATATCGGCAATGTATGCTCTTTGAACTTATGCATAGCACATAAAGGCATAATAGAGCTCTCTTTTAGTTTGTTTCTGTCTTTTCGTAAATCGTTATCTGAATTGAGCGTCATACTCTCCTCAACTGGAGTACCCTCCAACGGTTTCTTGCAAGTCCCATTGATCAAGATCACTCGACCGTAAGACATCTCGTTTGAATCAATAGAGCCAACATCTGTGGAGTTAAACCCACCTCTAGCACTAACTGAGATCCATAGTACATATATTAAGTTTTGAACTTATTACATACATATTAATTTTAAATTATACATGTTATGCTCCGAACCGGGATCGTGAGTAGTCGCCCGTTGCCCTGAGTTTCGGCTTTATAAAAAAAAAATGGCAAAACCTTCCCATATTTTGGAGGTCTCCCATGTACAAATCAACCTGTATATCAAATGATCATCCAACCACTTAAATAAATGGGTCAACACAGCCTCACAACAATTCAACCACATTCATATAATACCAATCAATGTATACCGTACAAACCAGAATAACGTAAAGCTATCACAAAATACTATCAGTTTTAGCCTTAGACCTCTACTGCCATTCCCCATCAAAGGCATGGATAGTAAACATACACAATAGTATATTTCATGGCTCAATGCAATAGAATAGAATTGAGAGTTTTAATAAAATGCATAATTTCCATACAGTTATCCCTTTTTATACACAATGGTCTATCTTCAAACTCAATAAACTAATATACACTTTCATTGGTAAATCCTTCCCAATATCATATTGAGTATCTAATCAACAGCCTCGATCTCCAATCAAAAGCCTCGTGCGCTAATAAGTCACAACGCGTCTCACTATAGCTATCTCTGTACATAACAGGAAATGAGGAGAGAGTATCAAGGAAGATACCCAGTGAGTGAGAGGGTATATATCATGTGTTCAATGAGTTGATAAAAATGGAGTATCAAAGTTCTCAATAATACCACATATTGTAGGAAATCATGTAAAATGCTCAATTTATCATAAATCATTCTTTTCACATATATTTCAAGCATATATGCATCCATGTCATCAAATCATACTAGAATAGATCGTGCCAAAATCAGTCTTGATAAGGGTCAACCGCGACCAATGACAGGCGCATCGGGGGTTTTGTATGCAACAGGTTAGAAAAACTCTCTACCCCGACATTGGCGATGGACCTTATCAGGTGCTAGACTACGGCGCACCATAGCCCTCCCCCTTATGGGTTTAACCTGACTAGTACCGTGTCGAATCACAATATATTTACCATTTTCTGATATCATGTGGGATACCTTCCACAGAAACGTATCGGGTAAAAGTATGGATTACCCTACACATGCATCCTTCGTAGCTATGGAATGTGATTTACCCATAACAAAGTTATCATCATCACATACTAGGGCCCTCGGCCCATGTAAAATATCATTATCAAATCAATTACGTGTCATACCACATTTCTCAAGTAATGTCAATCATTTCCACAAAGATGATTTCATAAAATATGTATAAATCAAATACGATGACACGGTTTCGTATATTAAAATTCGTTTGAATGCATATACAACACGTATAAACATGTTTGCGGATACTCCATGAATTCACAAAATCATTTTATAATTCATTGAAAATTTCATATCACATATTCATTAAATCATGGTTGCATCAAAAAATATTTTAAGACATGATATTGTGTATCAGACATATAATATAATAAATCTCACTCACAATATGCGGGAGGATACGCCACTCCCAGCACGAATCTCGAGGCATACACAAAAATTTGCTCCCCTCAATATCACTAACGAGACTCTATAAACATAATATAGAATATGTGTCACTTAAGAGATCATATGATGCTTATATAATAATGTAAATGTGATACAACCCTAGTTATAGACAAATCTAGGGTTTTCAAGTTCTATTCTTGCGCCATTTTAGGGAATTGACCACAAGTTCCTCAACCGGGGTTGGAATTTGAGAAATTTCAATTTCTATGGCTGACTTACATAAAAACTCACACTTTTCGTGTTGAACTTATCTCCAAAATCTCGGTAGAAGATTCCTTAAAGTTCACATTTTCAAACCAATTTAAATCTCACTCTCCATTTTGTCCTGTTTTAGCAAATTTCTCTTATCTCACAATCTATTCGTACTAAGACTCTGATTTTTAATTATGTTGTAGTTATGACACAAGGCTACAATTCGTATTTGGGCATTTTCTCATATTCCTAGCGCAAGTCTCTGAAATAACACCATTTTGCCCACATTACATTTCAGAAGTCTGTTCTGACCAATTTTTAACTCAACCATCACAACATTTAACACAGAAATCCAAATTATCTGAACTTTTTACAGTACCTAGAAGGCACAAAACCTTACATTTTTCATGTCTTGCGTTTCTTCCAATTTTTCCTAGAAGGGGTCTGAAATTGACCACCAAAATCTCTTTCAGTTTTGGTAGAGAAACAGAATCGTTTCTGTACAGTTGTGGAAGATTTTGTATAACTCTTGATTCCCTTGGCTGAATTGGATGCAATTTTCACAGTAGGTGGATAAGAGGGAGATCTACACCTTTCCATGTTTGAGATTTTGCAAACAAGGGCTGAAAGAGGGTCATACAATACTACTGTTTTTAATGTTGGAAAATGGATGACCCTTTGATGAGTTTCAGTAGAATGGCTGTAACTTTTGACACAGAGATCGGATTGAGGTGATCTTTACCTTGTTAGAAATCTAAGACATGGATCTACAATTCTTTCAACTAACCCAAGATCTGAATCTATCAGGAAGGGGCTTGAAAACTTAGGTTAGTGTTACTGCCGAAATCATGGCAAAATGCAGGACTGAACAGGGAATTAGTGCAGAACACCTAATGTTGAAAAATCATATAAAATTGATATCTACTCAGAATGCAATGATTCTTATCTCATTTTAAAACTCTGAATGCCTACTTTCTTGTGTATAAATTTCACGCAATTTCCCTTGGAAGAAAATGCTGTAACTAAAACACTACAACCAGTTTAGAATATCCAGATTTCAGAATTTTTGGTTTCCTTCCTTGACTTCAGATTTCGGCCACCTTAGTTCCCTAAGCAAACATCCTCATTTTGACCCCAAATTAAGATATGTTATGCTATGGTGTATTGAGGGCCTCATACCTGAAGATGGACAGCTGGGCTTGAAGCAAAACTTGGATCTCTCCTATTGAACTCTTGGTTGTCCCTTTGTTCTTCACCAAGAAATCCTTCTTCATTGGCCTTGATTTTTGGATATATTGTTCTAGGGTTCAAGAGGGATGGATTTATGTAAAAATATTGAAGATTGGTTGAAGGAATCAAGCCTTCCTTCAAGGAATGGCTCACAGCTATGAAGGGAGGAAGAAGAGAAGAAGTCTTTCTCTCTTTTTTTTTTTCTCTTTGCTCTTCACGGTTTTGGGAGAATGAATATAGCTTGTTGGTGATTCTCTCTCTCTCTCTACTCTCTCCTCCTCAAGCCCCAACAAGTCAAATTTCAATTAATGCTTCATTAATTGACTTGTCTCCCAACAACCAAAATCAATGGCTCATATTTATTCTTTGACTTTTCAAATGAATTCTAACCTTTCACCTCATGGGCACACTTGTCATGGTCATTAATTATCTCCAACCTCTTTTTCTAAATTTCATAAAAGGTCATTCTTAGATTTGCGTGAAGATTTCTACCTCGATTTTCATGTTGCGCACGGCGGGGTCAATATTCGACCCGAGATCCGAGAAATTCAAATTTACCCATTTGGTTCAGTTTTTCTTACTGAATCAAATATAGTTGGTCTCACATTAATTTGAGATCATTTAATAACCCAAATGTCTCTCGGAGTGAATGAAATTCTCAATCGGTCAAAATTTGACATCGATCTCGAAATGCGTAAAATCACACTATAGACTCCGTTTTACATGTAGATTTCAAAAATATAGGTCTTTGGTAGAAACGGAACCGTTTGCTCGAGCAAATTTCAATTCTGCCAAAAATTAGGGTTTCTCGGGCAAAAAATATTAGAGCACTGAGTATTTTTGTGTTATGGCTTAAATTTTAGTTTCGCTCCCTGACCCTTTACTTTTAAAGTAAATTTAGCATATATATTTCTCACAGCATCAAATTTGCACGTGTGGTTGTCATTTTGGTACGGTAGGGTCAATTTCTCTTCATTTCGGGTAATTTTGGCAATTTCGTGAAATTGTGGTTTAACTTAATAAAACATAAATTTAGCCTAATTTAGGCTTCCTGGCAAGATGTTAGCAGTTTTGCATGGGTAGAATTAAATTTCGCTTGGTGAAAACAAATTTTCATCTCCGGTGATTAAGTATCATGCGTTTCTTTGCAAACGATTAAGAATTGCCCAAAATCAAGTTCCACGTAAGAGCATACTTGACTCAACTCGAATCATATATTCATAATTATGTCTCTAAACACTTAAACATAGATATAATTGGTTGGTCTATAAATACAAAATAATATATCTGTTAAAAACAATTTTCCTTTTATACTCCTAGCTTTCAACTTTATCTTAATTGCTTTCCTAAATATACACTGTCAAACTGAATCAATCATGGTTTTTTGGTGGTATGCTAAAGTGGCAAAATTAAAATAAAATTTCAAAAAACATTCGAAAGTGCTAAGATTATAAATTGAGATTGAATATGAATTTTCCGGTCTCATACATTCGAAAGTGCATATGGTATGAAATACATGTTACAATTCTCATTCTTCCCATTTGAAAGTGTATGTCTCCTATTCAACACTTGACCTATGTTTTCCTTTTTATAAATTCTCAAAATCTCACAGCATCAAGAGAAATTCACACTAGTTATTAGACAAGTTCAATGATTCTAGAGAATTCATTTTGATTACCACATATATATACGCAACTAGTAATCCCATCTTAGTACTCTACTAAGATGACATGTATATTAATCAATCACAAATTAATATTGTCTCATTTCTAAATGTCACACAGATATTAGAGGCAATTGCTCGTGAGAAAGAGCTAAGCTCAAAAATTTGTCCAACATAACTTTAGATATAGAAACAAGAATTTTGAATATAAAAACAAAATTCAAATATCAGTAAATATGAAAATTATAATATATACACTCTGTATATGATTACAATCACAATTGTAATCACAATTATAGTCATAACCTACACAATCCAAATAATATAATATATCTTACAAACATGTTTTTAGGTATTGGTTTCGTAAAATAATCAACCACCATCAAATACGTAGATATATATTTCAGTGTAGGTTTCATCTTTTTAATCATGTCTCTAATAAAATTGTGTCTATATGTTTAGTTTTACCATGACATTTAGGATCTCCAGTGTAAGCACTAATTGACTGATTGTCATAATAAATTGTTATACCTCCCACTGAGTTGATTTCTACTCTTAAATGTTGTAAAAATCTATACAACCAAACTCTTTCTTAAACTGCGAAAGCACAGCCCACAAATTCTGCTTCTATTGTAAAAGAAAAAAATACATAGTTTTGTTTCTTATTATTCCATGAGATAGCACCATTATTAAGTAAGAAAGTATAACCAAAAATAGATTTTCTCTTATATAAATCATCTCCCTAATTGATATCCATGTATCCTTATAACAAAGAAAATAATCTATAGTTTTTTCCAAGTATCTCATTATCCTTTTCATAGAACTCCAGTAGCTCCTCTCTAGATTGAATTGATACCTGCTGATCAAACCCAGAGTATGACAAATTTCAAGATAAGTATACATCATAACATCATCAACCTCCCAACCATACTGGAATATGGAACCTAGATATTTCATCTCTTTCTTTAGGAGTTTTCGACCACATTTCGTGGTTTAAACTGTCGCCTTTAAGCACAAGAGTATCAATGAGTCTGTAATTTTCTATTCTAAATCGTTTCAAAATATTTTTGATATAAGACTTTTGAGAAAATTTTAATAATCTATTGGAATGATCTCTATGGATCTTAACTCTCAATATACAATTTGCCTCACCTATATCTTTTATCTCAAAATTGAAAGACGATCATTTCTTTTATCTGAAGGACATACTCATTTTCATTCACAGGTAACAATATATCATTAACATATAGGGGTAGAATTACAAACTTGTCATTGGACCTTTTCATAATGGTTTTCATCTATCATATCGCAATTATAAGAGATCACAGTTCTATGAAATATTAAATATCATTGTCTCAAAAACTGTTTAAGCCCATAGATTAATCTATTCAATTTACATACATCGTATTCCTAGTCTTCATTTACAAAACTTTTTGACTATGCCATATAAACGTTTTTCTCAAGTTCTCCATTGAGAAAAGTAGCTCATGTCTATCTAATTAATTCTAAATTCAAATTGACTACTATTACTAACAATAGGTAAATGAAGGTAAATCTCATTATTAGGGGGGAAAGGTTTCTTCATAATCAATTCTCTTTTGTTGAGTATAACATCTCGCCATCGGTCGAGCCCTATACCTCTCAATAGTTTCATATGTTCTATATTTTGTTTTGAGAACCTACTTGTTCCCAATAATTTTTCACGCTAGTGGAAATTCCGAACCATGATTGGATCTCATTGACTTCAATTCTTCTTTATTACCTTTTTCCATTCATCCTTGGCAAGATAAGATAGAATTTCATCTGTGTTCTTAGATTCTCCTTCATTTTCTGAAGAAACAATAAATTTCAGTTAACAAGATATCTTCGAAAAAAAAATCGACAAATTAGCTTGCGCCATCATGGATAACAGTGTCCTATTTATTCTCTCTACAACACTGTTTTGTTGAGGTATATAAAGAATGGTCAATTGTTTGATTATGCCCCTTTTGTTACAGAGATCCTCAAATAATCAAATAAATATTCACGCCCTCGGTCCATTCTTAATACCTTTATTGTTTTATTTATTTGATTCTCTACTTCATTCATATAATGTTTAAAGTATTCAAGTGTTTCAAATTTGTAAGAAATCAAATATATATGGCCAAATCACGTGAAATCATCTATAAGCGTAATGAAATATGAAACTCCATGTCTAGTTTTCACATTCATTGGACCACATATGTTTGAATGGATTAATTACAATGGCACTTTTGCCCGTATGGTCTTTCCAAATAGTTTTCTCATCATTTTGCTGTCAACACAATGTTCACATGTTAGAAAATCAACTTTTGTAAGCAAATCTAATAGCTTTGGCTTCACTAGTCGATTCATCTTGTCTTGTTCTATGTGACTAAATCTAACATGCCATGTTATATCTTCAACATTTGCATTACTAGAGAAAGAATTATTTAATGAAAGACAATGGTCAACATAATAGTAAAACATTTGTCCATCATATTGCAATACCATGAAACCATTTTCAAACTATCCAGAACTAAAATACATGTCATTCAAATACAAATCAACCCTCTCTCTCTCCGAAAGTTCATAACATAGCCAAATTTCATAAAATAACAACAGCTATTAGATTCTATCGAATTTTTGGCACATAGTGAACATCATGCAGAATAAGAATTCGGCAATTTTGTAAGTTCAATTTACAAGTGTCAATTCTTATAACCTTTACTTTTGTATTATTCCCAACATGGATCTACTTCGTACCACAAGACACGTGATAAAAGTCCAAAACACCTCGCAGTCTCTGGTCGCATGGTTTGCTACTCGTAAATTTGTAATTCACATATGACAAGAATCAACCAGTAAAACAGTATTAGAAACATATGTCATACTCAAAGAAACATTTTCAGGTGCTACCTTTTTTAACTTGGGACATTCAAAAGTGTAATGATCAAGAGTTTGGCAATTGTAGTAGTTTAACGTACTCTTGTCCCATTTCTTTTTGAAGCATTTGCGTTTGTTCTTTTATGATCTGCTTTCAGTCTCCTTTCCTTTCTTACTTTTGTTCTGATTCCTCTTACACATAGAACCTGAGACTCTCTTGGAACTAAACTCTGTAACAAAAGCACCGGCTATGGATCTTACAACACTAAGGCTGTCATCCTCAAACTCAATGTGGTGAGCAACACTCGAGAAAGTTTTCACACTATCATTGTGAGTTAAATTGACTTTCAAGTGTTCCTACTTGTCAGGAAGGGATGGGATCAAGGCTTTTGATGTTTGTTGGAAAGGACATGATCAGTTGACTTTAACTCTCTTATCATGTTAGACATGACCCTTAAAAGTTATTTGTATTGTGACACTTCACTTTTTCTAGGTTATCAAACTTTATAGTCAGCTTTTTAAGACAAGTCATACTAGTACCTCTATACTTCTCCTTTAGATACACCCAGATGTCTTGAGCAGTCAGATATTGCTCACACTTAAGGTCATATCATCAATCATAGAACTAACTAGGATTACTTGAGCAATAGAATCTTTCTTTTTCCATACTTGGTAAGCATCTTGATCTCTCCTACAGAATTGCCCATGCTAGAGTCCTGCATGATATGGTTGATACCTTTCAAGATATCTTGTTCTTACAACACATACCAAATTGTGTGGCATCATATGTCCTAATTGTCATTATTCAGTTTGTCACCTTTATTCAAGTCCGCAATAATGGATTTTATACTATGATCTAAATTTTAAGAGGGGTGAACACAAATATTAATACTTACATCATACTATGACAGATCAACATTAGATGCAGAATCAAAAGTTTACTAAGTTTTCAATCATCATTTATAATTTTAATATATGACCATCACAAATTTAATTTAAAACTATAAAATTCAAGTGAGAATTATTCAAATTCTCCCAACAAAAAATCTCTCACTTAAATACACAAACTATTTAAGTAATATCTCAATTTTGGATGAGAATTACTCAAATTCTACCGATTCAAAATTTCCATTCAAGAGACTTTAGTTTTTCTTTTTTATACAAAATTATATAAGTCAACAAATATAGTCAACATATGCTTAATAGAAATTTTATGTTAAAATCTTAAAAATTTCTCGAATACATGATCATAGTTCTAACAGACAGCCATAATACACAAAAAGAAAAACATACAAATGTATTATCTCGATTCAAGATATCTATTTGAGATATCATGTTCACCATTCCTTTAAATAGTCTATTATGTGGTTCGAGTTTTTTTATATTTTTGGATAGTTTTTCTTTATTTGATCCTCTACATTCTTTACTCTCAATATTTCTATTAATATTGATCTCATATTGTTAAGAATTATGTTCCAATTCTTGACAATCAATTCATCAACCATGTTAGCCTAATAATGAGGCAGAATATTCTTAGTATATATATGTCATCCCTAAAAAAGGTATGGTGTAGATGAAAAAGTTTCAAACATTTATCTTCCATGATCTCCAAATGATCCGACAAAGTATGAGATAAGTTCATCATATAAGCGAGATGTGTTCATCTTATAAGCTAATATTTGACCCAATTTTATTATACGCTTTGAACTTCTCAATACTCGAACTCTCCTCGAAGAGCTTTAAGACTACATTCGATTATCACAATTTCTCTAAAAAAATGGGAATAATATTAGGTGGGGTACACAACTAGCTATAATATTAAAATAAATTTCAAAACATTTGTTTAAAGATATTTGTTCAAATATCAAACAATTTTATGTTAGAATAACTAATTTTCAAACATAACTAAATAAATATAAATACAAATAAATGATAAGTGTAAAAAACAAATTTTCACCTAGATAGCTAGAATTAAGAAAATAATTTTCTAAACTCATAAAAATTTTTTTAGAATTTTTCATATTGAAAAATGATTTTTCTGTAATTTTCTAACAATTCATTGATTTAAAAATTAATAAAAATTATTTTCAACTTCAATAAATAAATTAAAAGTCACAAAAAATCCAAATAAAATAAAATTTTTTGGTGAAAATTTCAATTGGAACCGACACTGCAGATGCCTCCATGCGCCATTGAGAGCGCCTGTACAGGTTTGGACATGAACCCACTTTCCCTAGATGTCGTGTGCATGTCACACGCCACCTTCTTAGCGGCGTATGGTCACCAAAATTTGGCTACCCCCATTTCCAATGCTTTTGAGATCAATGGTGGTCACAGTTTTCTAATCAAACACCCTTAGCCTAGGGTTTGAGTTTCACTCACTGTAGTAGAGAATGGGAACGAGTCAGTGATATTAGTCATCTTCTTCCTTATTTCACGAACCTTTTGCAACTCGACCCTATTTTCAAATGGTTATATTTCTCTCAATTCTTAACTATTTTTCACATTTTTTATTTGGTTAAAAAATCTTTTTCATGAAGAATCAATCATATAAAAATCAAATCACGAAACACAATATCCTAAAAGATATGAGTATATAAAGTTTTGACTAGATTTTGAAATATCTTATAATATACTCTACGCATGCATGTCAAATTTTATAGATCGATACTCATGGAATAAACATGTTACTATATAAAATTGAGAACATTTTGTTAAACCTATTTCAAATTGTTATTAATGAACCACAAATATTATTCACGACATTTTATGTTTCAATATTAGAAAAGAGGTAGGAAACATCTACACATGACTTTGATACGATGTCGGTTAAAAAAACCAGCATACTTCATTTTTTGCATGCACAAAATTCCAAAATTCTAAACGGGTTACAATTATTTACATCTTTCAATAATTAGGTATTTTGGATTTAGAAGGGTGTTACGAAAATTGAATCGCTTTCTTCATTTACAATCCAAATGCTTTTATGGAGAAATGATCAATCAAGCCCTTTCTCTCTTGAAAATAAGATCTCTCATTCTTTCTCTCACTCAAAATGCCTTCTTTTTAATACTTACTCAAAAGTGTCTCTCTTTTCTTCCCTTCGTTTATTCACGTGTGTGTAAACACCCCAGAAACCAAATGGGAAGCGAGGGGACTTAAGAGAGAATGGAAGTTGAGAGATGGAGGGAGTTGAGGGTTGGTTTTCAAAATTGGGTTTTCAGTAGGTCCACCCACATGGGCGGACCTATGCCCATTTTCAAACTTATATATATGTATATACATATATATATAATATACTAGAGGAAAATTAGTTCTCACAGCTAAATAGCTTTCAGATTGGTTCCACTACTTTAGTACTCTTGGTGGACTTCAAATGCCTTTTCCATGGAAGTTCAAAAATCGGGTGGATGCAAAAGCAATCTCATGACAGTGCTACAGGTTTAAGCACCAAATCTTTTACATACTATGCCAATCACCATTCAATTTTAGACATACAATTCTGCAATTGGTATCATTTCTTTCTTTCTCTCTCGGAGATAGATAGATTGATTCAATTTTCTAAACATAATATATAAATATAAAAATCCTTTAAATTAACTTTTAAATTTTAAAATAGGAATCAAATTCGCTCATAATACATTCCATCTGGCCCAACTCTGTTGTCCATCTCACCTCCATATTAAGTTTATAAGTGTTATCTCGTATTTCATTGAGTTAATATCTATAAAGGGGATGCTAGATAACTCAATTTTCTGGGCGTTACGTATGTGGAGAGAGACATTACAGATTAATTCAAGTTTTTGGATATGATAAGAAGTATGAAAATGACATTATATATAAATATGAAAATTTTCTAACTTGCCTATTATTAAGCATCTCCATTAATTGTTTATAACAAAAATTTGAACATTACAAGAAGTCCATTTCACTCAACCATTCCTCGTGTTCTCTCCTTCCCTTGCTAAATTCACCTACAAAAATTGGGGGGGGGGGGAGGTCTTATATGGGGGCACGTGATCAGCTAAGCGAGTAATAGAAACATAAAGTTACTGCGGGTAGCATAATAGGGAAGCTTCATGTGGTAGCAACAAGGGAAGAGTGATGGTGGAGATGATAAATGGCAAGGCATAAGAGACGTGCATCAAGGAAAAGCTTGATGAACTGATTGGCGGACTTGTGCCAAAAACACTTGCTCCACTTGTACTTGTTGTGTTCAATACCGATGAACTTGTGCTAAAATTTATAGATTAATGAATAATCAGTGTCTCAACATATATGAAAAGCAATCAAAGGAACAATATATAATACAAGTTGTTAAGAATGCTCTTACCTAGTTGATGCATATTGACATGCCCCTGAACCTGAAAAGCAGACCCCAAAATGCAAATTGACATGCATATGATAGAAACGGTTACGAAAGCTCTTACCTAGTTGAGAAACTTATAACCATGTCAGAGTATAGCATAGACAGAAAACTTACTAGGATCAGTGCTGGTAATAACAGCAGTGCCGCCAAAATTACAGCTAGCAGGAACAGGATTTTTCTGAAAATAATCATTGAATGCGTAAGAAGCATGATCCCGGACAGTGTTGGGCTCATAGCAGCTTCCACTAGGTTGAATGGGCGAGCAATCCGTGCCACCATACCCGCATGCATAGTCCAACGCAACTTGCAAGGCAATCTGCGATGCAGCCTGACTAGCCACGCACCAACTCCGCGTTAGCGGTAAAGGGCTAATTGTGCTGGCTGGATTCACAAGTGCTGGGCTTGCACTGCCCTGCCCTCCTGGGGTCGAGCTTGGATTCATAACTGGGCTTGTGGAAGTTGTTGGATTAGAAGGCGTAACCATTGGGACTGTGGTAATGGGCGTCGTAATATCCATTTGTCTAGAGGATATTGGTGAAAATGGTTGCCTTTGTTTTCCTTTATGGTCTACTCTGCTTTGTACTGAGCCTGAAATTGGAAACGAAGTGAATATAAACAACAACAAAAAAAAGAACTTTAGGTTGTATTTGTGTCATCAATAATAACTTCTTGAAGAACTATATATACATATACATTCAAGTTTTCCAATTCTTTTGGCTATACTCTCCTTGTAGTTTATTAGTACTTTGTTTTCCTGGTTTGAAGATCAAATTTCTGCTTCCCCTGGTCCAAAAAGAAGGAAAAGGAAAAAGAGCATAGATAAAGAATTGTTTTGTACTACGTAAGATATGCTGGATCGATGGAAATGTTGTGCATTTAAACAGAGAAACTATAACCAATCACAAGAAAATGATTGAGGAGCTGAGCCAGAAATTTGGAACCAACAAAATTCAAAGAGGACTTGTTTTTTGTTGTTTTGGGTTGTAGTTAAGGTCAAATGATTGTAAACCAAATCTTATTTAAGGGAAAAGGGTGAAGGGAAACCGACAACGATAGAATTCAATGCTAAAAAAGTAGCAATTCTGACTGAGATTGTTTATTTATTTAATAAAAAATTGATTGAATCAGGATTTGTATAGAAAAAGTAAAACTCAATTGAGTAAAAAGAGGATGTAATTTGAAATTTTGGAGCATGCCCTCATGGAAACACCAATCAAATTCAACTTTCATGAAGACGCAGGGCCATGACAAGCACAAACTTTTCATTATACTACAAACTAGAAATATGGTCTCCTCAATAATTAGGGAAATTCATGATACAGAAGAATTACCAAGTACTTAGAATAAACGGAAGACTCAATAAGGCATCAAAAAAAATCATGGAAGAGAATCATACCAAAGAAGCCAAAGCAAGTCACCTGAGCATAAGAAAAGGCTCAAAATGAGACATAGGAAGGTAAGGTTAAGAAACGTCCTTGTATCCATCTCTCTACTAAACCCACCCAAATCTGAATTCCCTTCCTGTTTTCTTTCCATCACCAACAACTCTTTTAAAATTTATATCCCTTTTCCTTTTGTATTTGGTTCAAAATGAAAAGTAGAACCCAAGAAAACAGAACCATCACCAGCTACTGTTGATGGTATATATGATGATTTGAAATGAAAAGGGTTGTAGGTTGAGAGAGAAGAGGAGAGAGAAAGAGGGAAGAAACTTGAGAGAGGAGGCATGGGGAAGAGAAGGGGGCAAAAAAAGAGTGGAAAAGGTGGAAGGAACGAATTGAAAGAGAAAAAAAGGTGGGGGTGGGGGAGGAATTATGAGTGAATTGTTTGGAATATTAGTGAGTGTTTGGGGGATGAAATGTTTTGATGGCAATGATGGTGGTGATGAGTCCCTTTTATCTTTTTTGTGATTCTTTCTTTTATAGGATTATGAAAATAGCTGGTCCCTCGTGCTTAACGATATTTGTTCCCCAAGCCACTCCAAGTTTGTGGATTGACAAATATGTCCCAAGCCACTCCATTTATCAACTTAAATTGACACAAACTTTTTTTAGAAAAGAAAAAGGGAAAAGAGAATACAAGCAGACAAACAAAATTACCAGGCTTAGCTAGCATTAGACACTTCAAGCCCTCTTATGTAAGAAATTACACTTGACCGAGCTCTGTAAGCGTATAGTATTTTAAAGTTGGCATTACCTCGAAGTCGAAAATATGCCCAAAAATTACAAAAAAAAAAAGAAGGGAATTATGTGATTATGTTAAACTCGTATCAATATAGCATCGGTTCTATATTATCTTACTTTCAAACTTTTTTAAATTAAAATATTTGACCATTTTTATAGGATGTTGATGAAATCTGTCAAACTTTTTTTTTATTTTTAATTATCGAAAGTAGTTTGAATATGTTTTCAAAATAGACATTATTTATGTTTTCAATACCATAAGTAAGATTTTACAAGTGGAATGCCTTGATTGAAGCTCAAAAATGTAGTGGAGTTCATCTAAACCATATAATCATCTCATGATGTAGCCCTATGTGACATATGATAAAGCTTCGCATACTAATTTAACTGATATTACCTAGGGACTAATCTGTCACTCCACTACTAGTTTTTTTTTTGGGGGGGGGGGAGAGGGGCTCAAATGTCAAATGAATACGAAAAGATAAAGCAACAGAATTTTCCTTTGCTTTACTTTTTTCTGCTTGGATTGTTAGTTAAGCAATAGACTATAAAATGTCATTTTACCGATCACTGGTAAGGCTCTCTTGTCTAATGACCCCCTTTTAAGATGCAAGGCAATGAGAAAAAGAGTGGTCTCCAATTTGCATCTCAATCTTATATATATATTTTTTTATTTTTTAATTAAACTATAGGAGAGTTGGAACAACTGCTTTAACAGGCTCAAGATTGGTTAGTGACACTACTGGAGACATTGGCAGCCATTTTTATTTCTTGAGGAATTTAATATTCTAATCTATGCAGGTTATGTTCAATAGAATTGGAATAAAGGGGTGAGAGAGTCAAAAAAGTCTTTGGTTATCATTTGTGTGCAATTATTAAGTAAAACACATTTCCCTTTGTCACAAACCTTTTTGAAAAAGAAAAATTACCATAGAAAAGTCAACCATAATTATTTTTTTGAGATATTTATCACCGTCTAATCACCTGATCTCATTACCTGACTATTTTGATCCAAGTACTATAGGCTCATTTAAGGGTTAAATTTTCTAACATATATTTTTCTATTCTTAAAATTCAATCTTACTAAACATGATTAAACCAATGATGATGCAAACGAATTTATTAATCTCCAATTGAATATATGTTTTATTGAATACTACCTATGTATTTAATTGTGTACTCTTTAAATCATTACTTTCACTCCCTATAAATCACGGACGATAGAAAGTCTAATCTAAATAATTTGCGACCATTTAGTCAGCAATATATGTCCATGATCAAAATCATAAATATAAAAAATTGAATCCTAGGGCAAAGAAATATGTTTATAAAATATTCTAAACATTCAAAAAAATATATGTTCATAAGAGAACACAAAGATGAAAGTATAACTAAAATGGAGACGATCGTAAAAGTAATTCAAGAACATTTGAAGAGACTTGTTCATCAATTAATAAAGTAGAATAGAAAATGGAAGCAGAAAAGAGGATAGAGTCTATGATCAAATCATATTTGGAATTTGATTGATTTACTTCGAGAGCATATAACTATCGAGAACAAACTGGTTCTCAAAATTAAATGTAAGACATATAGATCTATTAAAAGATTTATGACACGTTTAGTAGGTAAAGATTATACTCACGAAGACAGTACAGATTATTAAAAAATATTTTCACCTGTACTAAAGTTTGTTTCAATGCACATTATCTTGACTATTGTTACCCATTTAAATCTTGAGTTACACCAAATGAATGTCAAAACTATTTTTCTTAATAGAGAATTGGATGACCAATAGGTCTCATTACTAAAGACAATGAGTGTAAAATATGTAGGTTTCAAAAATCGATATATGGTATTAAACAATTATCCAAAAAAATGGTAATTAAGATTTCATTGAGCCACAATTATTTACAGGGTTGCAATAATAAAAAGGACCATTGTGTTTATACAAATCAATTTGAAAATAAGTTTGTGATGTTATCACTTTATGTAGATGATATCTTATTAGTCAAGAATATTTTAAATGTTATTATTGTTATTAAAGAGTGGTAATATTAAAATCTCAAAAATGGAGGATATAAGTGAAGCAGTTTATATTCTTGGTGTGAAAATCTAAATAAATTGTTTAGAGAAATTTCTCACTCTGTCATATACATTTTGAAAATTCTGGAACGATTTCATATACAAGATTGCAAATCTATTAGTACACCAATAGTGAAAGGAATCCCTTAATAAAAAAAATGTGTTTTAAAACTTCACAAGAATTAAAATATATGGGAAAGGTACCATGTGCAAGTGTCATGTGGAGTATAATATATGTCATGATATGTATTCATCTGACATTTGTTATATAGTTGGATTTTTTTTTGTACTATAACAACTGTTATCCGAAATCATACTCCGACTAATTTAGTTCGGGACTTGTAATGACCCATTTAAAGGGGCTACCCTCCCAATATAGTTTTTTCCATACCTAAACTGTGAGTCGAATTCTGACACTTATTTAAGAGATTTAATATCACATCCCACTATTTCAACTATCTGTTGGTCTATACAGTTGGATTAACAAGCCGATATTAGTCAAATCTTGAACCAACTCATTGACAAACAATGAAAAGTATATTGAGATATATGAAAGATGCCTCCAATTATACTCTTGCTAAATAATGGCGTCACTTCTTGGAATAATAAGAAACAAACTTGCATAACCTTGTCCACTATGGAGGCTGAGTTTGTTATAGGTGTAGCAGCTATCCAAGAGACTATTTTCCTTAAAGGATTTTTGAGAAATTTACAAATAATTGCCAATGCCTCATGCATGTAAGGATCAACTGTTATAATCTAGCAACACTAGTCTATGCAAAAAATCTAAAATATCATGACAAAATAAATGCTATATACACAAAATATCATTTTCTCATAAATATTATAACACAAAAGGAAATGACTTTATAACATATATTTACGTATAAGATGGTTGCAAACTCTCTTATTAGTCCAATTCCTTAAGATGTCTTATTGTATCATATTAAGACTCTAGAATTGTATAAATTGTGATAAAATTTGTATATTTTGAAATAGTGATGTAAATGCACCCTGTTTATATGTGAAAAAATGTTATTTGTTTTTTAGATCTTATCTATTACTAGCGTTGATGACTATGTCTCTAAGCATTTGGTCAACTCTTTCATATGAGAGACCTCCTCAGGTGTTATAAGAGCATGTTGAGATGAAATTTATTTAAACTCTTGATTAGCAAACTGCTGAATAATGCTTATAAGTGAAGATGAGTGCTCAATGGTAGGCCGAATATGATATTCCCACAATCATATAAGCCTAGATAAAAGTTGGGTGTAAGATTTTAATAAGGTGCTTTGGGATAGTGAGTTATTGAAATCTCGCTTTTTATGTTTCATGTCCCGTGTGCTAAAAACGACCAAAGAATGAAAGTGACAATGTTACGTGATGATAAATAAATGTTTGCAACTTTGGGATGTTCCTTACGAAAATGTTTGATTTGATTTTCCAGGCATGCTAAGAAAGCAGTTTACTTATCAATTGTATAATATGTGGGCGAAAGGAAAACTATTTTAATTATATCCTTCATATGCATTCAGTGATCAATCAATTATATATTTTCTTTTGTGAGTTGAGATATAATTGTGAATGTACGGTTAAATATTGCTATCAAATATAATATCTGAGAGATTGGGTATACTTTGATAGTACAACAAAAATGAATCCGGGGCATAATGAGAGAGAAAAATGTTCTATACCATTTTTTTGGATTGGAACCACTATGTTGACCTGAATAGATGCATAGTTTGACCTTCCAAGAGTAGGTGTGCTCGTAGGATGCAGGACCCATTTCTTATATGAAAGCTATGATTTTGTGGAGTTGAATCTCGAGCAAGCTTGGATGGATATGTTCCAATCATGTGCTGGTAGAAGATATTGAAAAAATGAGAAAGGGTCAACATGGGTGGGCGCATATGATGGGCTGACCCAACCCCCTCCTACCCACTGCCTTCAAGATGAAGCTTTCAAAATTAGTCTTGAGCCTCGATTTTTGTGGGTGAGTGAGGGACACACATGAAAGAAAGAGAAACAAAGGAAAGAGAGACAAAACTTGAGCTTCAAACACAGAGTTTGGGTTCCCTGTTTTTCACACGTATTAAGAGAGTGAGAAAACTCCAAAATTTTAGAAGATTTTGGGTTATCGCGTGAGTGTGATTTCCAACTGTGATTTCACAATGACCAGGAGTACGTGATTCAATCGATCCGAATTCGCTTTGTTGTGAACATGAGATGTGGGGTAATTTCATTTGATTTTTTGTCTGATGTTGTCTTCACTTTCCAACATGAATATTGAATTTTGGGCAATTCGATTTAGTCTTACATTTGTTTGGGAGAAGGGGTTTTGAAATCTGATATTGCAAACTAATTCATTGGAGGCTATTCATCAATAATTCTTGCTCCTAGTGGCACCCGTTTTGACTGATTGTAAATGATATCGGTTATTCCAAAATTGGCAAGTGATGATAAACCAAAATTTGAGAGAGACTAATCAATATATTGATTTTATGACCAAACTAATATCGCATCAATATGACTTAAAGCTGTTTGAAAACCCCTATAGCGACAAGAAGTTACTTGGTACCCCATAGAATGAGTATCTATGTTTCTGGACTCAGGCCTTAGATTTTTCTAGTACCTAAAAAAAAAAAAAAAAAAAAAAGATAGAGCCATTCGAGTTTTGACATGCGTCATATTTTAATACTTCTAATTACTAATATTAATGTTCTTGATAGATGTCCCACTCCTATGAGCAAATAAAGCAGTTCGATCTCATTCTAACAAGAATCTACTCCTTTGTCCCTTTGTATCTGGGAAAAAACCCATTTGAAATTAAATGTGCCTGGATGAATCTACCCACATGCATGAGAGCCAGACCAGACAGTGCATATACAATTCAAATAATCTTTAGCCTTTCTATTATAAAATGACATGAAAATTCCAGATAAAAATGCCTCATTTTAGGATTTGCTCATATGGAAAAGGCTCTTTTTGCCCACAATATGAAGAGAATTATGTAATACATATGATATGAGGAAAATGGTTATCAAAAAAATATTAAATTTAAATTTATCCATTAGTCCTTAATGTTGTGAAATCTCAAATGGTGAAGGGAAATGATTATAGAACATTGGAAAAAGTATAAAAATGCTTCTTAAACTTAGGCCAAATACAAATAGACCTTTAAACTTTCAAAAAAGTATAAAAACCTCCATTCAATTTAGAAAATCTATAAATTTAGCATTTTTGTCCATATTTCATTTATTTTTACCATTAAAGTAAATTAGAGACATACAAACAGATCCCTAAACTTTCAGAAAATACAAAAGCATCAACTCAATTATGAAAATATGTAAAATTACCTTCCATCCATGCCCTGTTTATTTTTACTATTAAAATAATAAAAAATATTAAAATTTTTATTTTTTATTTAAAAATGGAGAGTTAGGGGAAAAAAAACTCTCTCTCTCTCTCTTTAACTTCTGCGTGCATTATTCCTCTCTTAATCTCTTGGTCTCTCTCTCTCTCTGTGACAATGGCAACATGAGAAAAGCATAGCCAAACCCTCCACTGTCGATAACAGTGAAGAACAAAGACCCACCCATGGTGGTAGGGGTGGTCCTGTGGACTAACGCACCTTACATGCATTGGCGGATCACAGTTGGAGCCACCACCATCAGCTGTAGGTTGGGGTGATGTCCTTGATTGCCATAACCACCGTGGTGAAGGAGAAAATCAACACTATAGACTCACCATCGAACGATGAGACTGTCTGTAAGTGAAAACTCATAAGAGGTATGCTTCTATCATTTGACACTATCAAGGTCCATGCCTGTAAGCCCCACAACATTTTTAGCCGTGGCGGCGGTCATAGTCGTGGCCTCCTCTCTCCTTGTTGAGAAAAGTGCGGCAGAGATTAGATAGAGAGAGTGACCGATTATCTAAGGATGAAGGAGGGAAAGAGAAGAGGGAGAGAATTATTATTATTATTATTATTCTTACCCTTTTAGAAAAATATATACATCAAATTAATTTTTTTTAGAAATATTTTTATTAATTAAATAGAAAGAATAAATGGATCATGGATGGAATGTCTTACAAATTTTATATTTTTTTTAAAGTTTAGGATCTTTTTGTATTTTGATATTTTTGTACCTTTATCATATTAATTTATTATTTTAATCATGAAAGGAAAAACTAATTTTACATATTTCAAAGTTAAGAGGAGGGAGACTAACTTTACATTTTTAAATTTTTTAAAAGTTTAAAAATATTTTATATTTGATTCTTAGTTTATCGGATATTTTTATGCTTTTTTGGAAGTATATTAAATAGAGAGCAAAGATCTTTGCCAATAGTCTTCAAAGTGGGCCGTCAAATTTTGTGGCCTAGGGGAGCACTTTTGACTCTATTGGTTTAGGTAACATAATACATAACTTCTTTTTTTGCCCATTTAAGAAAAGTTTAGCACTTGATTGTTGCCTCGTCCACTACATATTATAAAATAGCTATGGACTGGGGCTCTCCATAGCCAACTTTAGACCTCTGAAGAAAATTGTGAGAAAGTTTTGTTTAGTGCTTAAAGAAAATTAAAAGGAAGTGGATAATCATAATAAAATTGCGATTGCTGGAAATGGGTGGTCAATCGTTTGACCCTTTCCAAATGAATTTAAAGTTCAAAGTGCAATAAGATAAAGAGTGGAGAGAGTGATTCTCAGATAAAATCAACTCACAACTTCTCCTTTAATTTTGAATTTCAAAATAAGTAGTAAAGATAATTTTGTCCTTTTTTAATGCATGTGAGTGAACAAACAAAAGTTGAATACGAAGAAAACTTTTCTTCACAAAAAAAAATATATATGTATTGAGGGTTTGAATAGCTCTGAGGCATACCAAAATTTATAAAGCACTTGGATTGTTAAAAATTGTTGATCCCAAAGATAACTAAGAAGGGAGAATTGAATTAGTTGTGCTAAATTGACTTTTCAAAAATCTAATTCCACATAAATTCTATAATTAAATCTATGATCAATCTAATACAATAAAGAGATAAGAGTAAGGAGACAAATCTGTTTTTATAATGGTTCGGTCTTGTACCTACGTCCACTCTTCCAGCCAACCAAACCAGGGTCTAGCCACTAGTTAGTTTCCACTATGATCGAATCAACAACATACACTCCATTTGTTGACTTTTGATTTTCATACCATGAAAATTCCTTCGTCCAATAATGAAAGATAATTCACACAATAATTCACTCACTTAACACACTTTTATAACTTAAACCATACTTAAAACAAATGAATATTAAGGTAGAAAATCAGAAATGCAGCAGTAGAATTTTTGTATTCAGAATGCAGAACTTGTTGCTCAGAATTTAGAAATTTAGTTGTTCTTTTCTCTCAGAGAGTTACTGTTGGAAAGTGCTCTGTTCAATGCTCTCAAATCACTTGAATTTCGAAACTCCTTGTTGTTGAAAAATCTGCTCTTTCAAAATTCAAAACCCTACAGTAAAAACTCCCCAAATTTATCAGCAACAGCTCCACCAACCTCCTGAAAAATAGGTTTCAAATTTTTCTTAAATAATGATATTTACCAGCAGTAAATATTTTTCTTCTGAAATTTAAACATCCCTCTAAAATATTCAAAAGTTGGTTGGATTATATCTAAATGATTGTTTTCCCAAAAAATTCAAAAATAGTTCCAGGAAATTAGTTTTATGTTCTGAATTTTTCAAAACAACTAACCAACTTTGCCCATTTGTTTCTTCACCAAAATCTCAAGGTAAATGTGGCACAAATTATCATATTTGCTATTCAACTGTAGTATAATAATATTGAATAAATAAACTCATAAGTCTCTTACTTGTAGTAAAGTTATCGAGGTTCAAATACCCACGGAAAACCATATTCTGTTCAGAAATTCTGCTATGTAAAATGAGTGATCAAGCAACTTCTAGCTGAATTTTCTTTACCATTCCAACAAAATAATTGTACTATAATTATTTAAATTTGAAGTTCCATATATGCTCTTTGAAACACAATTTTCAGTATTGAAAATTGTTCAGCATATAGGAAGATATGAACGTCCAAATATTGTCAAATGATCACTGTTTTATACTTGGAAAAATTTCTAAGTGGTGGAATATAAAGTGCTATCATATTTGGGCATTTTTGTGTACATTTAGAATCAATTATAGATTAAATGTAATACCCAAGTTACACTTATCTTGTTGGCTGGGTCTTCAATAAAAATAAAAAATTTTACTTCCATGGCCCAAATAAGTCTTGCTTCCATGATTAGTTCTATAGCTGATTCTATAACTTTTCTTTAATAAAATTTTTTCAGTAAATATAAACTCTACACATTAAATAAAGTTGTTAGAACACTGTAAAGGATTTTGTTATTATCAAAACTAAGGAGACAACACAACAATTTTCAACATTCTCCCCTTTTTTGATGATAACAAAATCTTAAAAAAATGTCATAAAAGAATTCTATAAAACACATTTAGATCACTTCTCAAATACATAAAAAAAAATAAAGCTCATTTTTGTCCAAATGATAAAATGACATTCAGCTCTCACTTCAAAACTCTTTCTAAATTTATGTCTTTGTTTACTATCCTTTTAAGTATAAGATTTATTATTTGTTCTTTGTTCTCCCCCTTAATGTGTGTAGTCGTCTATTTATTCAGTTTGCAGTGTTGTCTTGTGCTGTCTTTCATTTATTTTTTTGTGCAGCAGTTTAATATCTTTTGTGCAGAAGTTTGATTTGGCAGAAGTTTGATTTGTAGTGCTGTTTTTCTTTTATTTAACCTTATTCTCCCCCTTTTTGTTGTATCAAAAAGAAATTAATCATAACAATGGATAGAAGAATATAGAAAATTCATTGAAGTCTGACAAAAAAGTACATCATTGAAGTATAAAGAAACCAGCCCTTAGTTAGCCCTTGTCAGAACAGTAAAGTTAAAGACAGAAAACAGAGAGAGATAAAGGAAGTCCTATAAACCAGAAAATCAGAATAAGAAATATCTAAGTCTAGGATGAATTCTATGACAGTAAATTCAAAGTTTCAGTGAGTTTAGATTGAGTGTCTCTTTATTGTTCTAGACACATATCAAGTTTCTTTTCAATCCTTTCCTTCCAGTCATCATCATCAAGCTTAGCATGTTTATTCTTCCTCCTTGAAGATTCACAATGGACAAAAGTGGATTTCGGAATGTCTTCATTGGTTGGTTCAGAAAATGGACAAGTAATACCACCACTTTTTTGAAATTTGCCTTTCCAGAAAGAATTATCCTTGGTTTTCCAAACATTGTTGTCAGAAATGGTTATTCCCATATGAGAAACCATTGATTCTTTTAAGACAGATGGTTCTAGGATAAAATCTCTGAGAGCTGAAAAATCAAATCCTTGAAATTCAAATAATCTCATAAGAACATTTCCATATTGTTTACTGCCTTTGTTCTTATGAATGTGATGAAATACCACATTAACCATGTCAAGTTCTCTCCCAAAAAGCATTGCAATTAGAATTTTGGCATCCTCCATAGTCACTGTTGTTGTGCTTCCATACCTAGGAATTATGCACATCACAACAACCTTGTGCAGTATTCTAACTAATAAAGGAAAATCCTTCTCATACAGATATTCAATTCCAGAGTTAGAATTTGCATGAAGCAATTGATAAACATCTCTTTTCCTCATGTTTTCAAGAGACTGATCATCTGTCCTTTTAAGTCCTAAACAATGAGCTATATCATTCTTGGTAATCTCAACTCTAATACCCAAGATTTTTTATCTTAAAATATCATAATGTTTAGTATCTAAGTTATTGTAGAAATCAAAGATTACCTTCCTTATACAGTTTTGGTTTGTGTTGCGCAAACCAACACCTCCAATCCTCTCAAGAACAGTTTGTATCTCCAAACCCATTTGCTCAAAATAGTTGAAATCTACGAACCTACAGGAGCCAACTTTGAACATGATTGGACGTGACGGAGTGTAAGGAATTTGGATTCGAAGAGGGTGAAGAAACTGATTTTCTGAAAAGGTTTGATGGGTTTCTTGAGTCGAGTGATGAGCTTAATGTTCAATTGGTTGAGAATCAGAATCACGAGAGGGTGTCAAATTGGATCTAGTGTTCTGAGCGTTACGATTGAAACGAAGGTTTGAGAAATCAGAAGTGGAAGATTCAGAGTTTGAAAAATCAGAGCTTGAGATATTAATGTGTGAAGAAGATGGATATTTTATAGTTCTTCCCATGATTCTTAAAGATTTGCGTGTAGCCATTTAGGGTTTGAAATTTGGGGATTTCTGTTAGGGTTTTCGAAGAGAGAGAGATTATTTGCTGTAGAGGCTCTATGTGGGTTGTTAGTTGAAACTTCTATATTCCGAATTTTTTTTTAAATGGAAAGCACACTCCTATTTCATTTCTAATATTTTCAAAATTTTCTTTGTCTAAAGGTTTTGTAAAAATATCAACAAGTTGATTTTGTGTTTCTACATATTCCAAAATTATATCTCCATTTAAAACATGATCTCTAATAAAATGGTGCCTAATTTCGATATATTTTGATTTTGAATGATTTATGGGATTTTTGGTAAGATAAATGATACTTGTATTATTACATTTTATGTCAATATTTTTATAATCTAACTTATAGTCTCTAAGTTGTTGTTTTAACCATAAAATTTGAGTACAATAATTTCCTATTAACATATATTCCGATTTGGCTGTTGACAATGCAACTGAGTTTTGTTTCTTAGATACCCAACTTATAATTTTGTCACCTAAAAATTGACAAGTATTTAAGATACTTTTTCGATCAATTTTACAACCGGCATAATCGGCATCCAAATATCCAATTAATTCAAAATTTGAATTCTTTGGATACCATATTCCTAGATTTTTGGTACCGTCTACATACTTTAAAATTCTTTTGGTGGCTCTAAGATAAGATTACTTAGATTTGTTTTGAAATTTTGCACATAGACACACTAAATAGGATATCGGGTCTAGAAGCGGTCAAATATAACAATGATTCTATCATACTTCTATAGAGTTTTTCATTCACATCTTTTCCTTCTTCATCTAGATCTAATTTAATAGAGGTAGACATAGGAGTATTAACATATTTTGAATTTTCCATTTCAAATTTTTTAATTAATTCTTTTACATACTTTTCTTGACTTATAAATATACCATGAGAAGATTGTTTAATTTGTAATCCAAGAAAAAAATTTAGTTCACCCATCATTGACATTTCAAATTCATTGTTTATGATATTACTAAAATTATCACACAAATGCTCATTTGTAGATCCAAATACAATATCATCAACATATATTTGAACAACAAGAATATCATCATTAACATATTTGATAAATAAAGTAGTGTCTACATTTCTCTTTTTGAAATTATTTTTCATAAGATATTCACTTAGTCTATCATACTATGCCCTTGGTGATTGTTTTAAACCATACAATACTTTTTACAATTTATAAACATAGTCTTCCTATTATGTTCTTCAAAATCGGGTGGTTGACTAACATATACTTCTTCTTTTATGTAACCATTTAAAAATATACTCTTAACATCCATTTGATATAATTTAAAATCTATAAAATATGCAAAAGTTAAAAATAGTCTAATAACCTCTAATCTAGCAACGGGTGCAAATGTTTCATCATAGTCAATTTCTTCCTCTTGTGAATATCCTTTTGTAACTAGTCTAGTTTTATTTTTTACAATATTTCTATTTTCATCCAATTTATTTCGAAAAACCCATTTAGTTCCAATTATTGATTTATCTTTGAGTTTCAATTCTAAAGTCCAAATATTGTTTCTTTTAAATTGATTTAATTCTTTTTGCATAGCCTCTATCCAACTTTCATCTTCTATAGCTTCTTCTATGGTTTTCAGTTCTATGGTAGAGATTAAAGAGAATTGATTTTTAATATTTTTATAACTTGATCTAGTTCTTATTCCTTCACTTACATCTCCCATTACATTATTAGGTGAACGATTAGGTAAGAATTTCCAATTTCTAACAATTTTCTCTCTTTGTTCATTTTGATCATCTTGTTTTGCATTTTGATTTTCAAGGAGGATTTCATGATCATCTTCCATTTCAACATTTTGAAATTCATTTTCATGAAACTTAACATTTATTGTTTTTTCTACGATTTTAGACTCTTTATTGAAAACTATATAAGGTTTGCTATTTAAAAAATAACCTAGAAATATTCATTCAATGGTTTTTTCATCAAATTTACCTCTAATATTCATACTATTTTTCAAAATAAAGCATGTGCATCCAAATGTATGAAAGTAAGAGATATTTGGTTTTCTTTTTTAAAAAATTTCATAAGAAATTTTGTTTGTCATAGGTCTTGTATAAACTCTATTTATTATATAACATGCTATAAATACAGCTCGGCCAAAAAATATTTTCCAACACCACTATCATTTAACATAATTCTAGTCATTTCTTGAATGATTCTATTTTTACGTTCAACAACCCCATTTTGTTGTGGCGTATAAGGTGCTGAAAAATTTTGATTAATTCCCTTTTTATCACAATATTGTATAGAATCTAAATTATCAAATTCTTTTCCATTGTCGGTTTTTAGACTCAATATTTTAAAATCTTTTTCATTTTGAATTTTCTTTGCAAAAATTTTAAATGTTTCAAAAGTTTTATTTTTGCGGACTAAAAATAAAATCTAAGTGAATTTAGAAAAATCATCAACAATAACTAGTCCATATTTGTTTCCTCCAAGACTTAGATTCCTAACTGGTCCAAATAAATTCACATACAATATTTCTAGTGGTCTAGATATGGAAATATTATCTTTACTCTTAAATGATATTTTTACTTGTTTGTTTAAGGAGCATACACTACCTGTTATATGTTCTTTCAACGAAAATTCAGGAATTTCTCTAACCATATTTTCTTTGGACAATTTTTCTAATTACTTGAAATTTATATGACCTAATTTTTTATGCCATGTAAACATATCATTATTAAATGACATTAAACAATTTTCTCTTAAACTATTTAATATTGTAGAGTCTACTATATAGACATTACATAGTCTTATTCCTTCACAAATTTATTCATGCAACTCATTATCTAACACTATGCATTTATCATTTTTGAATAACACATTATAACCTAAATCACATAATTGGGTTACACTTAACAAATTATGCATCCATTTATCGACAAAAAACACATTCTTTATTGAGGTAGAATTTATACCTACTGCATCTTTTCTAATTATTTTGTCTTTTTGATTATCTTCAAAGGTCACCACTCCATGGTTTCTTCTTTCGAGTTTTTTGAACAATGAGGTATCACCGATCATATGTCTCGAGCATCCGCTATCAACATACCATTTTACTTTGATTTTTGCCTCTTGTTCCTACACATAAAGAAAAACCATCATCTGTTCTTGGGAACCCAAATATATTTGGGTTCTTTTGAAGACAAACTTGTATATTTATTAAATTTACCTTGATGAGCACTAAGCTTGTTCAAAAAATAATTTCTAGCAAAATGATCAATTTTATGACATATATAACATGACCCATTATTTTTCTTTCTTACATAGTTAGGTCTATAAGTGAAATAATTTTACATACTGTCAAATTTGTTATATCTAAATCCAGAATAAAATTTTTTGTAAAAATACTGTTTTTCCCCAGATCTTCTATGGGTATTTCCATGAGTGTTTCTATGAATACTTCTGTGTCCATTTCTGTATGTCATTTTATAATATTTTTCTGCAGTTTGAGAGAAGTTTCTGTGCATATATTGTGCAGAATGTGAGTGTGTTTTTTACAGATTTTGTATGGTTTGTTGGGTAATTTTTTAAGCATAAATTTTGGTTTTCTCAGCAGTCATTTGTAAGCTTCAGTGAGTATTTACTGCAAGCAAAACTATGCTGTTATTTTTTGTTTCTGCAGCTATAACAAACCTACCATTGTTAGAAGTCGATGCTATATCATGATCATGAACATAACCTAAACCCTTCTTGGAAAAATCCATTCTTTGTATGGAAAGTAACTTGATTAATTTTTTATCACTCTCAGGAAACTTTTGAAATGTATTGTCTATTGAGTTTGATAGTTCAGCAATTTTAATTTTCAGAATATGTATCTCATTTTTCAGTCTACAATTTTCAGTTTTTAGTACCTCATTTTCAGATCTAATGGTTTCATTTTCAAAGTTCAATAAGTCCTTGATTTGTCTAAACAAATTCTTCTCATTTTTCAATATGTTAACTTTATTTTTCAGTTCTAAAAATATATTTAACATGTTGTCAGATTCAGCAATATCTATTGAGTTATGAGAGATCACCTCATCCTTTGCCATAAGCCAAAGATTAATCTTCTCTGATACTTCAGAACTTTCATCATCTGAGTTTTCATCTTCTGAATCAATCCATGTCACCATCATGGCTTTGCTTTTCTTTTTGAATGCTTTAATCTTTTTCAGCAGCATTGGATACTCATATTTGATGTGTCGTTTCTTCTTGCATTCATAATAGATTTTATCATCCTTTTGCTCTATTTTTCTGCTATTCTTTCCTGCATTGGACTTAAACTTATGTGAGTTCTGAAAAGTTTTATATTTAAAGAACTTTTTACCCCCTTTTTTAAAGGCACAAGAGAGCTTCTTGGCCAGTATGTTGATGTCTTGATCACTGCTGTCTTCTTCTGCAGAATTCTCATTTTCTTCAGCCGTAAATGCTATAGACTTCTTCTTATTTTCAGATTCTACAATATGAAAAACTTTAGCCTCATAGAATATCAATTTTCCTCTCAATTTATTGAGGGACAACTTGTTCAAATCTTGTGCTCCTCAATAGCAGTCTTCTTAGCATCTCAAGTTCTTGACAAAACTCGAAAAACCTTCCTCACTTGATTTGAATATGAAATTCTTTTTCCAAGTAAATCAAGTTCGTTAGTTATTGTAGAGAATCTATTAAACATGTCATTTACATTTTCTCCTTACTGAAATCGAAACAATTCATATTTTTGCATCAAGAGACTGATTCGAGTCTCTTTGACAGTGTTGGTTCCTTCATGTGTAATGCACAACCTGTCCTAGACTTCCTTTGCTATTGCACATGAAGAAACTAGATTAAATTTAGTTGGTGAGATTGCACATAAAAGCAAATGTTTAGCACGAAAATTAATAAACATTTTTTTCTTATCATTATCTATGATTATGGATAACTTAACCTCAAAATTTTGAGAAGTAATCACTTCCCAAGTCTCATAATCAGTGACTTGAATGAATGTCTCTATCCTACATTTCCAATGGGAAAAGTTTACACCATCAAAATATGGTGTCCTATTCACAGCTTGAACATAATTATAGGGTAAAGTCATAAATCTTTTACTCTAGAGAGGTCTCTCTAGTGGACTAAAGCATTTGCTCTGATACCAATTATTGATCCCAAAGACAACCAAAAAAGGGGTTAAATTGGCTATCCTAAATTGGTTTTTCAAAAATCTAACTCCACCTAAATTCAATAATTAAACCTATAATCAATCTAATGCAATAAAAGAGATAAGAGTAAGGAGACAAATCTGTTTTTATAGTGGTTCGGTTTTGTGCCTATGTCCACTCTTCTAGCCAACCAAGCCGGGATCTAGCCACTAGTTAGTTTCCACTATGATCGAATCAACAACATACACTCCACTTGTCCGACTTCTGATCTTCATACTATGAAGATTCCTTCGTCCAACAATGAAAGATAATTCACACAATAATTCACTCACTCAACACACTTTTACAACTTAAACCATGCTTAAAACAAATGAATATTAAGATAGAAAATCATAAATGCAGCAGCAGAATTTTTGTGTTCAGAATGCAGAACTTGTTGCTCAAAATTCAGAGATTTAGTTGTTCTTTTCTCTCAGAAAGTGCTCAGTTCAATGCTCTCAAATCACTTGAATTTTGAAGCTCCTTGTTGCTAAAAAGTCTACTCTTTCAAAATTCAAAACTCTGCAGTAAAAAGTCCCCAAAGTTACCAGCAACAGCTCCACCAACCTCTTGAAAAATAGGCTTCAAATTCTGCTTGAATAATGATATTTACCAGCAGTAAATCTTTTTTTTTTCTGAAATTTAAACATCCCTCTAAGATATTCAAAAGTTAGTTGAATTATATCTAGATGATTGTTTTCCCAAAAAATTCGAAAATAGCTCCAGGAAATTAGTCTTATGTTCTTAATTTTTCAGAATAACTAACCAACTTTATCCATTTGTTTCTCCACCAAAATCTGAAGGTAAATGTGGTACGAATCATCATATTTGCTGTTCAACTGTAGTATAATAATGTTGAATAAATAAACTCATAATTCCCTGACTTGTAGTGAAGTTATCGAGGTTCAAATACCCACTGAAAACCATATTTTATCCAGAAATTCTGCTATATAAAATAAGTGACCAAGCAACTTCTAACTGAATTTTCTCTTCTATTCTAACAAGATAATTGTACTGTAATTACTTGAATTTGAAGTTCCATATATTCTCTTTGAAATATAATTTTCGGAATTAAATGTAGTTCAGCATATAGGAAGATATGAATATCCAAATATGATCAAATAATCACTGTTTTATACTTAGAAAAATTTCTAAGTGGTGAAATATAAAGTGCTCTCATGTTGGGGCATTTTTGTGTATATCTCGAATCAATTATAGGTTAAATATAGTACCCAAGTTACACTTATTTTGTTAGCTGGGTTTTCAACAAAAATAAAAAATTTTACTTCCATGGTTCAAATAAATCTTGCTTCCATGACTAGTTCTATAGCTGGTTCTATAAATTTTTTTTAATAAAATCTTTCCAGTAAATATAAACTCTGCACACTAAATAAAGTTGTTAGAACACTATAAAGGATTTTGTTATCATCAAAACTAAGGAGACAATACAGCAATTTCCAACAAAAATAAAGACAGATCCATACGTGATTGTTTTTTGATATGTACATCATAATGACTAGTGATTCAATCTCGATTTTTGGAAGTATATAAATATGATATTAATTTTTTGGACTTGAAAATCCATTCAAGTGTTAAAATTATCTTTATTGGTATCAGAACAGTTTTAGGTTATTTCCTATTTTTTAATGTAAGCAAATCATATGGGTTATTATAATGCCATTTTTTAGTATAACCTGAAATGCAAGTTCTTTTGTATAAATAGTTAATGGTAACTTTCATTATAATTGTTAAAATGCTCTAAAATTTTAGTAGAAGAATGTCCATAATATGAGAAATGATTCTATAAAATATTATACTTTCACGTGTAGTATTTTTAGAGATATATGAAACCCTAACCGAAAATTAATATGCTTATATCTTCTAGGACACAGTGTTTCATGATCTATTATTTACATGGTTAGATTCCTTGTGAAAAAACCCTTTCCGATGATATAAAGAACATACAAAATGGTTTAGAAATAAATGAGATATAACCATTAGAAGTTAGGGTCAAAATGTAAAATTTTGAAGAAAATGAACAATGGCATGACTCCAATACCACTCTCATAGCGAGAGCGTGACATCCAAATGCTAGGTTATAGACATCTGATCCAAAAAATAAGAGTGCCATTGGAATCAAAGAGACGAAAAATACGAAGTAGCCAAAATTCGATGATGGGATTCTTTCGGCAAGGTGGCAGGTGAATGGATGCGTGGCTAAGATAGCACAAACATAGGGGCGCATGAGGAGCACATTCTGGCCTGAAATTTTATGGAAACAATTCTTAACCCTATGTGGATTTTTTGTAATTTTTAGTTTATTTTTCTGAACCGAAAAATATTTTTTATTGATTTAAAATTAATAAAATGCTTAAAAATTATAGAAAAATTAATTTTCAGTTTCAAAAAATTTTTGAATTTTTTTTTAATTAAGAAAATTATTTTTTATTGTTGGCTACATAAATGAAATTTTTCTATACCTATTTATTTTTATGCTGATTTATTTATGTATGAAAAACTTATTTTTTCAATATAAAATTAATTGAATGTTGAGTATAATGATTAGAATTGGTATTTTAAAACATTTTTTGTGGTTGATTTCGTGACCAATCTAATGTTTATACTCTATTTTTTTAGGATATGGTGAGAATCAAACACACTCTTAACATTCTCTAGAGGAGAGCTAGAGAAGAGAAGACTCTACAGCATTTGACAAAACTAAATATAATGAGAAATTATAAAATGGATTCAATGTACACTTTGTCATAACATTTGAGGATTATGAATCAAAAACATTTGGAGCTCTTGTATTTGGATTACCAGTATGGGGCTCCTCATGTTAATATTAATACAATAAGAAATTCTTAAAATAATATTTTGACTAGTATGGCTGATAAAATAATAAAAGATGATAATCATATGATTCTTAAGACTTTAAGAACCAGACTACTTAAAATGTGGAGAGTTAAACAGATTGAAACTAAGATGAAAAAATCACTATCCTTAAGATAAATAGCTCTGGTTCACGTGTTGTTTGGAGATTTTCTTCCACTTATAGGCTTTTGATAGGAAAGATTGATATGGTTACTCACATGTATATGGAAGAAAAGAAAGAATGATTGTTCTTCTTTTTTCCCTTTCTTTGAAATATAGTTATGTACTATGATTATATTTAGTAAAAACTTGTGAACATGTGATATAGACCTCTTCCTCTTTTATGTATGTATTTGGAATGCAAATACTCTTAACATTTCAAAAGAGATGTATATCTATGTGTTTATACATGCATGTGAAAAGAAATATTCTAGTTTCACAGAATTCTAAATACTTAAGGTATTTAAGTAGGAGGTTTTAGGTTAGAAGATTTAAATGATTCTCGATTAAAACTTAATGAATTTTATTGTTTTAAAATTAAATTTATGGTAATCAAACATTTGGATCATAAATAATGATTGGAAATTTGATAAACTTTCGATTTTATATCTTGTGTTTGTTTATCATAAATGTTGATTTTAACTACAAAATCATGTATGCATTGTATGAGCATTAATACTTATGGTCACCCATTTGTTTTTGAAAAACTAGACCATGATATCAAAATCTATAATTGCGGATCTTAACATGGGTGAGAAGTTCAATGGTGATAATTATGATACTTGGCACCATAAGATATGGTATGTACTAGAAGAGTAAAATGTCTTAGAAGGTATTAATCATATCATACAAGATCCTAAAATCGGAAATACTGTTTAGCAAAGATGAGATCAAAAAGCTTACCAAGTATGGAAAAAGAAAGATTCCATTGCACATGGCATCCTGATCAATTCTATTGTTGATAATCTCATTCATGAATGCGAGCAATTCCCTATTACTCATAACATATATGTGTACCTCAGAGAGAAATATAGAGTTACTAGTGTGACCCGCTTGAGACAATTAACCATCAACTTTGACACGTACAAGAAGAAAGTTGATCACAGCATAAAACAGCATCTGAAAATCATGTCAAACATGATAAGGGAATTAAGATCAGCTAGTCACATTCTCTCGTATGAGCAGCAAGTTCAGTCTTTAATTCGATCGCTTCCAGATCAGTGGGACCACCTGAAAGTCAATCTGACTAATAACAATAGTATAAAAACTTTCTTTAATGTTGCTCGCCATGTGGAACTCAAGGATGAACGGCTTGGTGCCGTAAAATCAATTTTTGGTGCCTTTGTTGCTAAATCTAGTTCCAAGAAAACTTGGGACTTTAAACAGGAGAAGAACAAGAACAAAGGAAAAAAAGAGAACGAGGCTGAAGGAGGGTCCAAGAAGAACAACTCTAACCGCAATAATAAACATAAGCGGTTTTGAAAGAAGAAAGACAAAAGCAAGATAAAGTTTTACAATTGTAAAACTCTTGGTTATTTCGCTCAAGAGTATCCCAAATTGAAAAAGATAATACCTAATAATGCTTCTTTGAGTATTGTATATGTCTCTAGTACTGTTATAATTTCTGAATTTTATTCTATGTAGATTATAGACTCAGAAGCAACAAACCACATGACAAGAGATTGGGAAACGTTTATAGATTTTCGTCGAGTTCCTCCTAGTACAAAATGGATATATGCAAGGAACATTACGATAATAGAGTTCAAAGGAATTGGCACTTGCAAACTCAAGTTACAAAGTGGCCAAACTCTAATCTTACATAATAATCTCTTTGCACCATGATTCAATGAAATTTAGTTTCTATAGTTGTTCTTCTAAGACTTGGTTATGATTTGAATTTTTCTCATAATAGGGTCAATATTTATTATAATAGTTTGTATTATGGAACAGGACCTCTCTTAGATGACTTTATGACTTTGGATTATAACAAACAAATATCTAACTACTATGTTGATCGTTATATTTCGTTAAATATTTATTCTTCTAGTAATGTTAATGTTGATAACAAAATAAAGCATGTTAGACTTAGTCACATTGGGCAAGCAGAAAGAATTGACTAATGAAAATAGGAGTTTTGGGTTCGCTTATTAAAGTTGATTTACCGATTTATGAGAATTGTTTTGTCAAGAAAATGACTTAAAATTTGTTTGAAAAGACTATGAGAGTTGAATTTCCATTGCAATTGTTCACTCTAAAATTTGTAGTCCAATGAATGTGAAGGCTAAACATGAAACGCCATATTTCATTACATGCATAAATGATTTCACGTGATTTGGTTATATCTATTTAATCTCTCATAAATCTGAATCATTTCAGTATTTTAGACATTATATGAATGAAGTGGAGAATCAAATGGATAAAACAATAAAAACCTTAAGGACAGACCGAGGGTGTGAATATCTATTAGATCAATTTAAGAATTTGTGTAATAAAAATGGAATAATTAGACAATTGACTATTTCTTATATACCTAATAGAATGGTATTGCTGAGAGAATGAATAGAACATTGCTAGATATGATAAGATCTATAATGATGCTTGTTAACTTGTCTATTTCCTTTTGGGGAGATTCATTATTAATTGTAACTTATCTTTTGAAAAAAATGCCTTCAAAATTAGTACCAATACCATATGAATTTTGGATTAGTAGAAATCCGACTCTGAGTGGTATTAGATCTTGGAAATCGGCAGCTTATATTCAAGATTTTTTCAATACGTTTGGAAAGCTAGGTTCTCGTAGAAAGAAATATATCTTTATTAAATATTCTGATCAGTGCAAGGTTTTCTATTCATCGGTGAAATGATAATGGTACTGTAATAGAAATTGAATAATGAAATATGACATTTTTGAAGAATGATTTTCCTAATAGCATTGACATAGCGAAATAAGTCTTTATTTGAAAACTCAGACGATGGATGTGCGTTAGATGGATCATCGGAACCATGAGAAGTTGAGTCTTTAGATGATCACAATGGTAGCGATTCAAGTTCTAATGATCCAACCGTATCAATTCCGAAGAATGTTAAGAAAGGAATACCCAAACGTTATTATGATATGGAAGGGCATGCTTTTATTATTTCTCCATAAGATGAGGATGAGTATAAAATGCCAATGAGACTTTGTCGTATACTGCCAAGGATGAATGGATAAAACAATGGAAGAAGAAATGGAGTCAGTGGAATCAAGTCCTGTTTGGAAACTGGTTGATCTTCCATTGGAAGAAGAAATGGAGTCAGTGGAATCAAGTCATGTTTAAAAACTGGTTGATCTTCCATCTAGATGCAAAACTATTAGTAATAAGTGGGTTCTCAAAATAAAGCATAAGACTGCTGGAACAACTGAGAGGTATAAAACTCGATTAATAGCAAAGTGTTATATCCAACAATAGGATATTGACTATGAAAAAACATTTTCATCATTAATAAGATTTGTTTCTATTTGCCTATTGTTGGCTATTATAGTCAATTTAAATTTAAAATTATATTAAATGAACGTGAAGACTGCTTTTCTCATGGGGAGCTTGAAAAAGAAATTTACATAGAACAACCAATAGCTTTTATAGTTAAAGGCTAAGAAAATAGAGTTTATAAATTGAATAGATCAATTTATGAGTTTAAACAATTTTTCAGACAATGGTATTTGAAATTTCACAAAATTATAATCTCTTATAACTTCATGATAATAGACAAAAACCATTGTATTTATAGAAACAAATCCAATAACAAGTTTGTAATTCTATTTCTATATGTCGATGACATATTATTAGCCGGAAATAATATGAAATCTGCTCTAAATATCAAGAAATGACTGTCATCAAATTTCGAGATGAAGATATGGGTGAGGCAGAATATATACTAGATGTTAAGATTATAGGGATCATTCCAAGAGAATATTGGCGTTGTCTCAAAAATCTTATGTCAAGAAAGTTTTGGAATAATTTAGGGTATATAACTACAAACCCATTGATACTCTTATAACTAGAATGAAAGTCTAAGCCAAGCAATATGCCCAAAGACTGTCAAAGAAAAACAAGAGATGTCAAAAATACTTTATTCTAGCATTGTTGAAAGTTTAATGTATTCTATGATGTATACTCCTCTTGACATCTATTATGTCATGGGTTTGATCAACAGGTTTCAATTCAATCTAGGTAGAAGTTATTGGACTACTGTATAGGGATTTTACAATAGTTGAAAGCAATTGCAAATTATTGTCTTTGTTATCAAGGAAATTATTTGTCATTGTGTAGGTACACAGATGCTAATTAGGGTGACAATTTAGATGAATGTAGTCCACCTCATGTTATGTTTTCTTACTGAATAATGGCGTCATCTCTTGGAGAAGTTAGAAACAAAAGTGTGTATACTATTCACAATGGAAGTAGAGTTTGTGGCTTATGCTTGTAGTTCAAGAATGTGTTTGACTAAAAGGTTTTTGCAATATTTGTAGATCGCAAATAATTTGATGGGAGTTGTGATAATTTATTGTGATTGTCAATCACCTATTGATTACATGAAAGATCCCAAATGTCATGGCAGAACAAAACATATACATACAAAGTTCAACTTTATTCGAGACATTGTTGAAAAGAGAGATGTGATATTGAAGTATATGGTTATACATTTGATGGTGGCTGATCCGTTCACAAATCCTATACCCAGTGATGTATTTTTTAAACATGTAAATCTTTTGGATTGTATAAAATGAAATTGTATTTGAATATATAATGAATATGATGTAATACTCATAATTTTATGACATTTGAATTTTTTTTTTACATTTGTGAGTTCTTATGTCTTGATTTAAAAGTCTGTTAGACAAGTTTTGAGATTGGATCTCTCATACGAGCAATCGTTTCTAATGTTGAGCAACATGTAAAGATGAGATAATATTGGTTTTTTGAGAATAATCAATATTTATATCATTTTAATAAACTATTAAGATGAGATTACCATATATATATTCTCTTTGTAATTGAAATGGATTTCTCACAATCCATTACATTTGTTTTCAAGCCAAGTATGATTTTCTTTTGCAATTGTGATATTTTTTAAGAACTTATAAGAAAAGAAAATCGAGTTAAGTATTGTGGTATATTTGGATTAAGATCTATACGATATATTATTTTTGAAAAGAGACAAATGTTTCTAATTGTGTAGAAAATGAATCGTAACACATGTTTTGTACCATTTATACTTATATGACCATATGGATAATGAGTTAATGAATTTCTCTATATCTCATTATATGAAACCTAGAGGTTTATATTAGATTTCATATAATATCCTTAAGATTTTCACATGTTTATTGAAACTTTATTTTAGTATTATTGCTTTAACATGTTACCAATAAACTTTGATTGATTCAGTTTTACTGTCAATGTCTAAAAAAGCAACTAAAATGGAGTAGATAGATAGTTGTATAAAAGGAAGACTATCTTTTACTGACATATGATCTTATATTCATAAGTTGGACAGTTATGTTTTTGACTTAATATTTTAAGACATAATTGTGAATGTATAATTTTAATTAAGTTAAATATACTCTTATTTATATTGTTTAAGGGATAAAAGATACATTGATTGTGTTTAACAAAAGAAGTATAGGATATAGTAAACTCGGTGTTCTCTTTATATTAAATGATGATCTGTTATATATTTTTAACCGGTATATATCGCTGAGGTCTTGATGTACTCGCTGGTTACATTATTTATTTGTTTGTATGAAATTAATGGTATATAAAAGTGTTATAACTAAATGCAAATCTAACCATCATGTGTGAGTGAAAGATATTGAAAATGGGTACTGAGTTGACCATGTTGGTTTGACCCTACCCAAATGAATTTGAAATTCAAAGTATAATAGACAAAGAGCGGAGGGAGTGATTTTCTGGAGAAAATCCACTCCTAACTTCCCATTTAATTTTGAATTTCAAAATATGAAAAAAAAAAGTTAACTATGCATTTTTTTTATATGTGAGTGAACGAACAAAAGGTGAGTATGAAGAAAACTTCTCTTCACAAAAAAAGAAAAAAACATCTATTGAGAGTTTGAGTATCTCTACAATATACTGCTGATCCCTATGACAACGAAGAAAATGGGTTAAATTAATTATTTTTTATTGGTTTTAATTTTTTAATTTAACTCTACTTAGATTTAAAATAACTTTATGGTTATTCTAAATGTATGCACTAGAAAATAAAAGAAAAAGATAGAGAAACAAGTCTAATTTTATAGTGATTCGGTCTTATACCTACGTTTACTCTTTCGATCAGCAATCCAAGATCTAGCAAATTGTTAGTTGTTCACTATGATAAAGAGTTACAAAATACAATCGAAAATTATTGACTTCTGATCTTCTCAACCTGAAGATGCCTTCATCCAACAATGGTAGGCTATCAACTTTCACCAAATCTACCTCACAAAACTCAACACAAATTAAACTCAAAAGAACACAAGTGTAGAAAAAAATTTCGCAGATGACAGCAGATTATGGTTGAGCAGCACACTTCTTTTTCAGAGATTTCTTCACTCTAATTTTTCTATAAATTGCTCTTGTCAATATGTATATATATTATTTTTTTGATGTAAATGCCCCTTCTTAATTTGAATTTTCAGTCTTCAAACCTACTATAATAACATAACGTTATCAGTCAAAGAATAATAACTTTTCTGAGAAATATTCTGATTTTTAGATACTGAATTTTCTCCTGATTTCTTGAGATATTCCATCGATTGTAATTCAAATTTGAAGTTTGAACTTCCATCCTGACACCTGAAAATCCTAATTTGAATTTATTTAATTGTTGAAACCTGCAAAAAAGTTAATCCCTCCAAAATATCAACTACCAGATAATGCTCCTACTGTGAAAAATCAAGTGACCAGCTAACTTCACCTACATTTCTCTCTCTCTATTTCTCAAGCTTTTAATGCTATAAATATTAGAATTTATAGTTCTACACCTTCTTTAATATGTAGTTTTCGAATTTGAAAAAGGTTAACCATAGAAAGAGATATAGCAACTTGAATATGTACAAATGACCAGCCTTTCATACCTAAAAAATTGTCTATCTTTCTAAATTTTGAAATTTCTCATTTAAAATTTAATTTTCAGATCTTGAATCATTGAAATATGTATCTGAACATATTTTGGACTAAGTGTAGTATCCAATCTATACTTAGATTGTTGAATTGAGTTTTCGACTAATGAAAATAATTTCTACATTTATAACAATATCTATGATCCAAGATAATTTGCCTCCATTGACCTTCTGTCTTTCTTCTACCTTGATATAAACTCTATATCTCTATAATATGTTCTAGCATGTCTTTATGGTATCCTTTATAGCAACTCTAAGTTACCTCATTTTTTATTTCTCAATGAAAAATGCCTGATTTTATGATATTTCTATACTAACTTTTATATCACTTATAGACAACTTTTATGATAATTTTCAAATGAAACTTAATTTACACATTTAGTAAAAATATTATAACAATATGAAAAATTTTGTTATCATCAAAACTCAAAGAGAACAACAATTTCTCTAACTTTTTCTCATTCTTTTTATGACAACAAAACTAAAAAAATAAATAAATGTCCAAAAATATCATGAATGCACATTATGCAAAAAATTATCATGAATGCTCATTATGCACATTTTCAAGCTCCCTCTCAATTTATGGGCTTATTAATATTTTAATTTCTCCCCCCTAATGTGTACAATTTTTATTACTTTTTATTTTCTCCTTTTTGTTTCATCAAAATAAAAAAGGGTAATTATTAGAATAAATACTGTACAAAAAAATAAAGGAAATAATACATAAATTTCATTGAGTTTAATTGCAGTGTATAGATGCATTCATAAAAATAGACATAAAGACTATAGAAACAAACTCTAAAACTACAAAATTTGAAAGTAGAACACATCACTTTATTCTGCACCATTTGAAACTAGTTTCAGAATTTCTAAAATCTTCTTATGAGATTCCTTTTGCTTTTCTAAACACTCATCAATTTTCTTTTCAATTTTTTCTTCCATTTAACACCATTCTTGGAACTAGAAAGCTAATTTTCCTCAGTCGTTGTCTCTTTTCTTTTGAAACTCTCATCTTGTTCAAATGGAGTTTTGTGCACTTGTGAGTCATTATCTCCTCCAAAGGGATAATCAATTCCACCAACTCCATTAAATTTCTCTTTCCAAATACTTTTATCTTTATGTTTTCATATTCTTTGCTCAGAGATTTCAACACTTATGTGTGACACAAGTGTCTCTCCTAAAGAGATTGGTTCCAGTATTGGATCTCTAAATGTAGAAAATTCAAACCCTTTAAACTCAAGCAAATTTTTAAGCACATTTCCATAGGGTTTATTTATCATATTTTTCCTAACATGATTCATAAACACACTAATCATGTCTAGTTTTTTTCCTAATATCGCAACCAAAATACTAACATCTTCGACTATGATAATGGTTGAACTTCCATTCGTAGGAATCAAACACATAATCATCACCTTGTGCGCAACTCGAACCAACTGCGAAAAATCCTTTTCATACAAATAACCTCTCCCAGAATAGTTTTTTGCTTTCAACAAAATATAAAGTTCGCATTTTTTTATCTTTTCTAAAAAATCATCCTCAGTTCTCACAAGTCCTAAATATACAGCAATATCATCTTTGGAAATTTCAACATGAAATCCTAAAATTCTTGACACCAATTTCTTGAAATTTTCTGCATATAAATTCTTATAGAAATAAAAAACAACACTTCAAATACAATTTCTATTTGTATTACACAAAGAAACCTCTCTAATTCTTTCAAAAACCTTCTTACCTCCAAACTCATCTCTTCAAAATACTCAAAATTCTTAAATATGCAAGGATTGATCTTGAATATTATCGGTCTGGACAGAATGTATGAGATTTTGATTTTGAGTTTTTGAGTATTCGGTTGTATTAAAGAATCGGGTTGTGAAGATTGGTTCAGGTTGTGAAAGTTGAAATTAATGTTGTGAAAATTGAGTTACGGATTCTTGATGTGGGGAATCATGAACTTGATGAAAAGATTTCAAACTTTGTTAAGGAGATTGAGAGATTTCTTCATTGGCAGAATGAAAATTTGAAAATCCTGATTTGTAAAATTTCAAATTTGAGAGATTGACATGTGAAATGGTTTAATTTTTGGATATTTTGTTCGAGATTTTCATTGACTTGCGAGAAACCATAGAATCAAAAGAAAATTTTAGGATTTCTTGAGTTAGAGTTTGCAAAAAGGGGACAGATAGAGAGGCAGAAAGAGACTCTAGGGTTTCTTTGATTTATCTTATATAGAGTCTATTTATATTAACCCATTAACTTTTATATAAATATCTTCCATTTTTTTATTAAAATGGAAAATATATTTAAATTTTATTTCTAATATTTTCAAATGTCTCTCTCTCTAATAGATTTGTAAAAATATCTACAAATTAATCTTTGGTTTCAATATACTCTAAAACCATATCTCTATTTATAACATGATCTCTAATAAAATAATGTCTAACCTCTATATGTTTGAATTTTGAATAATTTATGAGATTTTTTATAAGACAAATAGTACTTGAATTATATATTTTATTACAATATTCTTATAATCTATCTCATAATCTCTAAATTGTTTTAACCATAAAATTTGGATACAACAATTTCCTAGATAGATATATTCTGATTCCGCCGTTAACAAAGCAACTAAAATTTGATTTTTAAATACCCAGTTTATAATTCTATTTTCTAAAAATTGACAAATAGCTGAGATATTTTTCCGGTCAATTTTACATCCGACATAATTGGCATCCGAATATCTAATTAATTCAAAATTTGACTTTTTTGGATACCAAATTTCTAAATTATTAGTACTCGCAATATATTTTAAAATTCTCTTTGTGACTCTAAGGTGAGATTCTTTGAGTTTATTTTAAAACCCAGCATACAAACACAAACTAAACAAAATATTGGGATGTGAAGTGGTCGGATATAATAAACATTATATTATATTTCTATAAAAAATTTCATTTGTATCTTTTTCTTTTTCATTTAAATCTAATTTAATAGAATAGATATAAGGGTACTAATATATTTTGAATTTTTTATATCAAATTTTTTAATTAACTCTCTTGTATATATATTTTTTGATTTATAAATATATATTGGGGAGTTTATCTAATTTGTAACCCTAAAAAAAAAAATTAATTCACCCGTTATTGACATTTTAAACCCACTTTTCATAATTCTACTAAAATTTTCACATAAATGTTCAATAGTAGAACCAAATACAATATCATTAACATATATTTGTACAATAAAAATATCATTTCCAATATTCTTGATAAATAAAGTTGTATCTATATTTCCCTTTTTAAAATTATTTTTCACAAGAAATTTTCTTAATTTTTGATACCATGCTCTACATACTTGTTTTAGACCGTACAATATTTTTTGTAATTTACAAATATGATATTCCTTATTATATTTTTTAAATCTATAAGGTTAACTAATATATACCTTTTCTTTTATATAGCTATTTGAAAATATACTTTTAATGTCTATGTAATATAATTTAAAATTTCACAACATGTAAAAATCAAAAGTTGCTTCTAATTTAGCAATCGGTGCAAAAGTCTCATCATAATCAATTTCTTTCTCTTGTAAATATTCTTTTACAACTAGTCTAACTTTATTTATAATAATATTCTAATTTTCATCGAATTTATTTTTAAAAACCTATTTGTTCCTGTAATTGTTTTGTTTTTTGGTTTGGGTATTAAAGTCCATATATTATTCCTTTTAAGTTGATTTAATTCTTGTTACATAGCCTCCATCCAGCTCTCATCTTCTATGGTTTTTTCTATATTTTCATATTCTATGCTAGATATTAATAGAAATCGATTTTTTATATTTCTATAGTTTGATATACTTCTTATTCTTTTACTTACATCTCTCTTATTATATCATCTTGTGAACGATTAGGCAACAATTTCTCACTTCTACCAATTTCCTCTCTTGATTCATTTTCTTTATGACATCTTGTTCATCTTATTTGGTATTATCTTTTTCAAGGGGGAATTCATGTTGTATCTTCAATTTCTATTTATTGAAATTCATTTTCAAAGAATTCACATTTATTGTTTTTTTTTCAATTTTAGAATCTTTATTGACAACTCTATATACCTTGCTATTTAAAGAAAAATATTAAAAATTTCCTTCAATGGCTTTTCATCAAATTTACCTTAGATGTTTAAATTTTTATTCAAAATAAAATATGTACATCCAAATGTATTAAAGTGTGAAATATTAGGTTTTCTACCTCTAAAAATTTCATAACGTGTTTTATTTGTCAAAAATTTAGTGTGTACTCTATTAATTATATAGCATACCATAAAAGTGGTTTCGACCCCAAAATATTTTCTTACACCATTATCATTTAGCATAATTTTAGTCATTTATTGAATTCTCCAATTTTTTTGTTCAACTACTCCATTTTGTTGTAGTGTGCATGGTGTCGAAAATTTTGATTTATTCCTTTTTTATTATAATATTCTAAAAATTCTAAATTATCAAATTCTTTACCATTGGTCTGTTCTTGAATTAATTATTTTCAAAACTTTTTCATTTTGAATTTTCTCTGCAAAGATTTTAAAAGTCTCAAAAATTTCATTTTTATTTGATATTAATAAAATCCAAGTGAATCTAAAAAAAATATCTACAATGGCTAGTTCATATTTATTTTCACCAAGATTTAGGTTTCTAATGGATCCAAATAAATCCATATGTAGCATTGCTAAAAGTTTAGAAGTGGAAATATGATCTTTATTTTTAAAAATTGTCTTTACTTGTTTATTTAATGAATAATCACTACAATTTATATATTCTTTTAATGAGATTTCTGAAATTTCTCTAACTAACTTTTTGTTCAACAATCTTTCTAGTTGTTTAAAATTTATATGACATAATTTTTTATGTCATGCAAAAATATCATTACTAATGGTCATTAAGCAATTTTCTTTTAAACTATCTAAAATTGTTGAATTTACTACATAAATATTTCTTAATATAGTCCCTTCAAAATTTTGTTTTGTATATCACTATCGAACACTATACATTTAGTATTTTTAAATAGCATATTATAATCTAAATCACACTGTCATGCTCCAAATCCACCCCTTCGCTGGGGCTTCATTGGCAACGGACTGCCTAATTCTCATCGGCCTCAGTCACTCGCATGGTAGTAAAAGTCATACTAAAATAGTAAATCTTTCATTTATTTAAATCATTGCATATTACAAAATTTTTCTATGCACAATAAAGTTGCAGAATTTCTATATTACAGAGATTATCTATAACAAAGTTATCTCTACTCATTCATCTAATGTTTATTGACATTTGTTCCTATAGGATTTAAAAATAATTTTTTGTGTGAGCTAGCCAGATCTATGTGTATATGTGTAAACGTTCATTATAAAATTTTATGATAACGACCTTATTATGAAATTTTTTTGAAAAAACTTTCTATGCAGAACAATATTCATAATTAAATAACAATAGTAACACAATACAGTATAAGTAACAGTTCGTTTCGTTTTATTTCTCCATAAAAACAGTCTTTATCCCTTCTAGGAGATCAATTTCTAAAAAGCCTATCAGTCTCCCCCGCATTAAGTGGATAAACCTTCTATCCACAATAATGGGGTGCTACCGATATGTATTTTGACATTCGACAAAATTTTTACTTGCTTGAATTATTTCCACATATATCGACTAATATAACAAATATAAATACATACATTGATACAGTAGTAGGAAAATCATGGTTGTAGTAGAAAATCTCGATTGTAGTAGAAAATCACAGTAGTTTTGCATAAAAAATATGAATACAAAGGACACTCACCTCAAAGAGTTAACCAGGATCATTAATTAGTTTGCTTTTTCCTTTTCACTATCTTCTCCCTTCTTTTATTTCTTTCTCTTATTCTTTCTCTCTCTCTCTCTCTCTCTCTTTCTTCCTTTTTCTCATTTTCTCTTTCTCTTTCTTTCTTCCTCTTGGCCAAATTGATTTAGCAATGGAAGGAAGAGGGGTATTTATAGGTATAGTTGGGTAATGGATTATTGCCAATTGTCCTGACACTTGTTCATCATGTAAGACTTTTGTTTTTTATGCAACCATATGTCCTTCCATGTGTCAATTATAGAAGGCACCCATATTTGATGCAACACAGTTGTTTGGACATCTATTCATCATGTATATTATGGTTGATGTTGTCTTATCTCTTGGTCGGTTGGCATGGTCAGTTTAATGTACTTTGGACACATATTCATCACATGGTTGGTGGCATGGTTGGTTCAATGTACTTGAGGTTAGTGGTGGTTGGTTCAATGTATTTGAGGTTGGGTTCAACGTACCTTGGTCTAGGTTATAGTACAGTGTAATATCATTTAAGTAAATGTATTTATATTAATTTAGTTCATTTACTTAAAAATTACACGTAAATAATGAAATACCCCATTTGGATTCAATAAAAATAATTTCAAGATCTAATTTCTTAAAAATAAAAAGTCTAACTCTTTCTTCCAAAAACAAAAGTTGAAATGGTTAATTTTGTTGGATTTTATTTAGAGGGCTAATGGTTTAAAAAAATTATAAGAAAATAGGTTTTCACTTATTTGATATATCAGCAATAATTACTGGGACTTTTGTTCCTTATTTTCTAGACATTTCAGATACTTCAAGCTGATCAAACCTAGATTTTCAATATTTTAAGTGTTTGATGTCATACCCAATTTCCATGTTTCAGGTAGCATTCTTATTTCATTATTAATAATAAGTTATTTTTTTTAACTAAATTGGGGTATATGACACACACAATTGATTAACATTTAACAAATTATGTATCAATTTATCAATAAATAACACATTTTTTTATAGTATTAGAACTTATATATACCGTGTTTTTTCAATGATTTTTCCTTTTTAGTTATCTCCAAAGGTTACCACTCCTCAATCTTTTCTTTCAAACTTTTTGAATAATGAGTCATCACCTGTCATATGTTTCAAGCATCTGCTATCAACATACCATTTTCTTTTAATTTTTCCCTCATGTTTCTACACAATAATAATAAAAAAAACATTATCTGTTCTTAAAAATTCAAACAAATTTAGATACTTAAGAAAACAAACTTGTATTAGTATTAATTTTTTTTTTTAGATATACTAAGTTTGTTCATGAAATAATTACTAATAAAGTGGCCAAATTTGTGACATATATAATAAGAAAAATTATTTTTGTTTCTTCAATAATTAGATTTATAATTTCTATGTCTATAATTATTCTAAATAAATATAGGTTTATTATACTTAAATTCAGTACTATGAACATAGGTATCTCTATGGATGCTTCTATATCCATTTTCTGTAATCTGTGAATATTAACTTGACATTTTTCTGTAATTTTAACAAAAACAGTTCAATTGTTTTTTAAAATAATTTTTGAATCATTTTTATACTCCAAAACAGTTTTGAAAAAATCTTTTCATTGGATCAAAAGTAGTTTTGATAATTTTTCATCACTTTCATGAAATTTTTGAAACGTGGTTTTTATGAATTTTGATAAATCTTCTATCCTATTTTTAAGAACTTTAATTTTGTATTTTAAACTTTTATTTTTAGATCTAGTTGATTCCAATTCTAAGTTCAATAAGAGATTTGTTTGCTTCAGCATATCGTCTTTTTCATTCTCTAAGATAATATTTCTACTTTTGAGATATAAAATAATAATCAGCAGTCTATCAATTTTAAAAATATTCTAAAAAGAACAATCGGAAAAGGTTTTAGAGTTCACCTAGGTTTTGGCCATTAAACAGAGATTGATTTCTTCAGAAACTTCAAAATTTCCAGAGTTTGAATTTTCCTCTTCTAAGTTACTTCAAGTGGCCACCATTGCCTTTTCTTTCTTTTTGAAGGTTTTAATCTTTCACAGTAGGACAGGACACTCATATCTTATTGAAGGGGTTTCTTATATTCCTAGCAAATAATTTCTTCCTTCTGCTCCTTTTCGTTGCTGTCTTTTCCTGCATTAGACTTAAGCTTTCGTAAGTTATTAAACTTTTTAGATTTGAAGAATTTCTTATCTTTTTGCTTAAAAACATAGTTGAGTGTTTTTACTAGTATGTTTAGCTCTTGAACATTGCTATCTTCATTTTTAAAAACTTCATCCTCTTTTGTTGTGAAAGCTATTGTTTCATTCTTGCCTTCTAATTCAACTGCATGGAAAATTTTTGTCCATAAGATATTAATTTGTCTCTTAACTCATTCAGAGACAATTTGTTCAGATCATGTATTTCCTCAATTGTAGTCTTCTTGGCGTCCCATGCTTTAGATAGCACACGAAAAATCTTTCTAACCTTATCAGTATCTAAAATCTTTTTACTAAGAGATTCTAATTCATTAATAATAATAAAAAAACGATTAAACATATTTTTTGTCAAAATTCATTGAATAAAATCTTATTTGGTTATGTCTTGTTTAAACATTATTTCCCCTTTAAACTCTGATTACAATATTGAGGCATAAATGTACCTTTTGACAATAGATCTAATATTGGCTTTTGAAATTGGAAAGCATTACATTCATGTAACTTTGTTTCTAGAATTTTGTGCAGTTGCTGAATTCTTTTAATTACTCCCTTTTGTTTGTATATAGTTGAAACAATACACTATAGGATAGATCCTAGTGAAAGATTGGCATTTTACATAATAGCAATTGTAATTGTGCAGCCCACATCCAAATGAAAGCTCTGGTTGTGATCTCGATGGTGACTAACTTTTCATTTGCTCGGATGGTCTGATCCACCTCAAACTGAGACTCCCGTGGACTACACTGGACGGAGACTACGTATAATGGACCATGATGTGACCTTAGGGGTAAACTTTTGCAGAATAATGGTTTCTACCATTTGACCTTGCATGCTATCGTATGTTTTCTCACAAATCATTGTTCTCGTGGCAGGAAATTCACCGATTCTTTGTTGATTACTTGATCAATGATACCTTGGGTGCCATCTCCACAGCACATTTGGTGCTTGCAGATCGTGAACCAAGTAAAGCCTGCAGTCTAAAATGTCTTCAATTGGCAACTTTCCACTCCATGGCTGTTGACTTTGGAAAGACCGGAGCACCTGCTGAGACGCCCTTTACTCTTGAGACCAAGGGAATACCCGGACTTCATGGAGAGAGGAGACAGAGCCATTTACATCTTCTCAATGTATTGGGGAAGCTCTATCAAGCTACTGTTAAAAGTGCAGGAGAATTTGAACATTTGTTGGATGGAGGAGGTTGCAGAAACCACTTTTGATCATGATTTGAAAGTTGTGGTTTTGAGGCTTTTCTCAGCATTGCTGAAACACAAAAGATGTACATAGAAAAGATAAACGCATTGATGAAATATTACGAGGCCCATATTGAGGATGAAATATTGACCTTAATCTTGAGGGGAAAACAATCCATGTACCTGCAGCGTGATGACAGAAGATATGAAGAAACAAAGGATCGTACTTTGGTGGCCGGAGGGTATTAATTTCTTGAGCTTTCCATGGCTTGTAGGTGATGTTTTGCTGACTATAGACTGTGAATAACAGTCGTAAAGGCAGGGCATGATGCACATTTTGAGTACTTAAACGAGTGCAGAAATGGTAGCAGACAGAGGATCCCAAAATATGATAAAGATGTATGCCCGTGACAAGAGTACTAAGGCTCTTTAAGAATTGGATAACCAGAGAGCTATGGGTCCTAGGGTTTCATATCAAGCAACGGATGTTTAAATGCATGCATGCGATTCTGAGGATGCAAGAGAATTCCAGCAAGATTCAGTTGGCTCTGCACTCCACGCAAACATTCGTGCCCAAAGTAATAAACTACCTTACTGCTCTAGAACTATGAAACTGAAAAAGACATTATTGAAAAATAACTCCTTAATTGATTAGTATACGATGCCCTCAAGGCTCAAACGAATTTACAATTGTTATTTATGGCCAAAAGATAATACAAAGCAACCTTCCTGTCCATAACCCTTAATAAGAGATGTATTTGTGGGTCTGACTTCAACGGAAGACTCTCCTATTCAGCTTTAGGATGCAAACAAGTGAGCAATGTTTCTCTGCCATCAATGGAAATCCCATAGACAATGTGCTCAAGAACTCACAATTCCAAAAGTATATGGCATTAAAGATCAAAAGCAACTTCATGGTCTCACAATTTGGAACGTATGTGGCATTCAAGATAAAAAGCAACTTTATTACAACAATTACAAATCTAATGTCCTTTATATATATAACACTGCTCAGCTAAAAACGAGATTCTTGCAACCGAATAAAAAGTAATCGCACACTGCTGCACATTTACCTTAGAGCCCTTGGACTCAATTCTGTTCTCCAAAATGGTAGTTATGCAAGGCCATTGTAGTAAACATGGTTCCAGAGTTTGAGGTTTCATCACCTGTATGTTCCCTCATTCTTCTAACCAAAAGAAAATAATATCAGTAATAAACTACTTACAAAGAAAATGAAGAGATTTTGAGGTTGTGACTTTCTTGTTGTGGCACATACTATTCCCGACTGTTAGAATATGGTGACTCAATCACGCAGCGGAAGCAATAATTAACATATTTCAAAATAATAAAAGATCAAATTTACGGTATACCTTAATCGGTGATTCGAATAATTTCGGAAACCGTAAACTTGTAACTGCAACAACTCGCAGTCGGGATGATAGTTACGTAAGACGAACTATTAACACAATACCACAACGATCCAACCCTTAACCCGGTGATTCGTGCGTTGATCGGAATCCACCTCTCAAATGTCCTTTATTTTTTCTCTTGTTCTTCTTTTTTTTTTTTTTTTTAAAAGAATCTTGTTCATTTCCTTTGAATCCTAACTCCCGTAGGAGTTATTTTGGGGAGTTAAATTAGGGGTGAGTGGGGTAATGGGTAACTGCCCATTACCCCCAACCTGCTCCACGTGGGCATCAATTAATATCTCCCACTTGCACACGAGGGCATTTTATTTCCGTCATAAGATCACAACTCATGCGATCCACCATCTCACCCTACAGGGTTTTCATACAGGGTTGGACGTCGTGCGACTAGCGAGTACACCTGCAAACAAAAACTGCTCGACACACCTGTTAGGATGATCGAGTAGTCACCGTTAATATCATAAGAAAGCTCGCTGTACCCCAGATCCAAGACTAATTACATTCATCGAGCTACTTTCCTCACCGAAAGTAATCCCCAGATATTACTCGACTATGTATTCACTATCATGTTCAAATCCCTACATGGATGAACATAAAAGACCGGTCGGTGAATACAACATAACAATGCAATGTCAATTGGTCTTCCTTTTCCCAAACTCGAATCTATCGATCTCAATTCGGCTGCTTTCCTAGACCTGTCCCTCAGACCTCAATTTATCTTCCGAGCCATTGGTAAACAGACTAAAGTAGTAAACACTGAATCATGATCTCAAGAGACAGCCGAAAGTAATAAGGGCACAAGAGATCCCGCCCAATGGATCTCGAATCTCACACAGTGGGGCTTGGGGATAAGTTTTAAATTATTGTCTCAAGTAATATAGCTCCCACTATCCCAAGTCGTCTTTTCACACGTGGTATGAAACACGTGCCACAGTGTTACTCCCCCATCTCTCAGAAGGGCATATGTCAGATTTCTCCAACACTGTGCAGGTATGGGGCCACAGTCTACACATAAGACTTTACCTAGAGATCTCAGAAAGAGTACCTATGAGACAATATCACAAATTACAGGTGATATCCGAGATCTCAAACCTGGCTTCTCACAGGCAACATGGATGTGGGTACTTCCATGTCGGTCATATCGCATATGACCTCATCCTGAACACGTATCAGGGCGACTTATGTTCTAGCAGGGCCACTCTCAAAATCTCTTACAACTAGAAACCGTCTCATCCCCGCTCACTCAGAGCCGGAGGTGGTCACTCGTGTGAGAGAGTCGACCTCGCCTGCCTGACATATCTATTACATATATATGATAATTAAAAGTAAGTGCATTAAATGAAAAATATAATGCAAAAGTGACTGAATAATGCACTATAATCATATATATAAAATCAATAAGCATCAACGTCATCATTAAGTACAAACTGAGAAATGTCAGTAGATATTCAAACCCAATGACTCTCTATGCCCTAAAAAAGAGTCTCTAGTGATGGGTTTGGTGAAGGGGTCAGCCACCATGCTGTGTGTCGAAATGTACTTGACGGTCACTTCACCCTTCTCGATGATGTCTCTAACATAATGGTATCTGGTGTCGATGTGTTTAGTTCTACTATGAAACTTAGGGTCTCGAGTGTAAGCGATAGCGGCCTGATTATCACAATAAATCATTACAGGTCTCCCACTATCCGCTACAATCCCTAAGTCATTCAGTAGTCTCCGGAGCCAAACACTCTCCTGAACTGCAACTGAGCACGCCACGAACTCAGCCTCCATCGTAGATAGAGCAACATAGGTTTGCTTCTTACTGCTCCAAGAGATAGCTCCGCCATTGAGCAAGAAAGTAAAACCTGATGTCGATTTGCGTTTATCCAAATCGCCTCCCCAGTCGGCGTCCGAATAGCCCACAAGGCGCAAATCGCCTCCTCCGTAACTCAAGGAGAAGTTTGCAGTTCCTTTTAAATATCGGAAAATCCTTTTCACTGCTCTCCAGTGACCCCTTCCAGGATTTGCCTGATATCTGCTCACCAGACCAACTGCATAACAAATGTCCGGTCTAGTACACAACATTGCGTACATCAAACTTCCCACTGCACTGGAATAAGGTACTTTACTCATTTCCCTTACTTCTTCCTGAGTTTTCGGACACATGTCCAGGCTCAGGCCTTCACCTTTGGCGATCGGAGTATCTATGGGATTACAATCATTCATCCCAAAACGCTCGAGAATTTTCTTAATGTAGGTCTCTTGTGAAAGAGCCAATATCTTTCTCGAGCGATCCCTCTGGATCTTAACTCCGAGGATGAATTCAGCTTCACCCATGTCTTTCATGTCGAAACTGGATGACAACCATGCTTTGATGGTCTTTAAATACTTAATGTTGTTCCCAGCTAACATTATGTCATCCACATACAACGACAGGATCACAAAAGAGTTATCGGACCGTATCAGATAGACACAATGATCCTCCTCCACCATCATAAAACCGTAAGATATCACCTCCTCGTGAAATCTTAGGTACCACCGCCTGGATGATTGCTTTAGACCGTATATCGACTTCCGAAGTCGACAGACCTTGTCTTCTTGACCTACCAGAACAAACCCAGGGGGCTGTTCCATGTAGATCTCCTCATCCAGGCTCCCGTTAAGAAAAGCGGTCTTAACGTCCATCTGGTGTAACTCAAGATCCATACTAGCGACAATCGCCAAAAGTAAACGGATCGAAGTAAATTTGACTACTGGAGAGAAAGTCTCCTCGTAGTCAATGCCCTTGGTCTGCGTGTAACCCTTGGCTACTAGACGGGCCTTGTACCTCTCGATCGATCCGTCGGCCTTTCTTTTAATTTTGAAAACCCACTTGTTTCCAATAGCCTTTCTTTCCTCAGGTAAGTCAACTAGCTCCCAGACTTCGTTGACTCTCATTGATTCCAATTCCTCGTGCATGGCCTGTAACCATTGGTCCTTTGCTGAACCCTCAAGAGCCTCCTGTGCAGTCCTCGGCTCTTCATCGTCCTCAGGAGTCACAATGAGGATCTCATCCTCAATCGGGAAACGGCGACGTGGCACTTGTCCCCGATTACTCCTTCGAGGAGAGAGAGGTCCCACACCTTGAAATGGATTGCTCCCACTAAGATCAAGATCCATAATCGGCTCTTGAATCTCGTCACTAGGTTCGGCTAAGCCACTAGGCTCATCCATCTCGTAAAAGGTGAGATCTCGATCGATTTCTCCTCTTTTAGGGAAATCACTTTCGAGAAATGTGATATCACGAGACTCTATCTCGGTGACAGTACCGTCCGTATGTTCTCCTAGGAACACATATCCTTTGGATTGTTCAGAGTATCTAACAAAGATACACTTCTTTCCTCGCGGTCCTAACTTGCCGTACTGATGCGAGGAATCACGAACATACGCAGCGCAACCCCATGGCCTCAAGTGGCTAAGGTCAGACTGTCTCCCTGTCCAAAGCTCGTATGGGGTGCTTACTACAGACTTTGTCGGAACACGGCTAAGGACGTAAGCCGCAGTCAACAACGCATCCCCCCAATGGGAGATAGGTAGGTTGGCTTGTGCCATCATCGACCTCACCATCTCCAACAGAGTCCTATTCCTTCTCTCGGCTACTCCGTTCTGTTGAGGAGTAGCAGGAATAGTTAACTGTCTCGTAATACCTCTATCGGAACAGAGCTCTTTAAATTGCTCAGACAGATACTCGCGCCCCCGATCGGTTCTGAGAGTTTTCACCCTCAAGTCTAGCTGATTTTCAACCTCACTGATAAACCTCCTGAAACATTCTAGTGCCTCAGACTTGTGTGAGATCAGGTAGACGTAACCGAAACGCGTGTAATCGTCTATAAATGTAATAAAATACGTGGCTCCGTTTCGGGCTCTCACATTCATGGGTCCGCAAATGTCGGAATGGACCAATTGCAATGGAGTCCCAGCTCTCATTGCTTTCCCAAATGGTTTTCTAGTAGCTTTGCCCGCAAGGCAAAACTCACATACGGGCAACTGAACCTTGGTTAGCGGGCCCAGCAGGCCATTCGTAGCTAACCGGGCCATCCTCTCTTGCCCTATGTGGCCAAGTCTACTATGCCATACATTCACATCATCCACTACACTATCAGATGCAAAAGCAATAGTAGAAGAAGAATAAGTCTCATAACATGAAATCATATCCAGTACATAAAGTCCCTCATGGACCAAACCGGAACAAATTAAAGAACTGTCATAAGTAATGGAAACTCTAGAGTTTCCCAACAACACTGAATATCCCAACAAATCTAAACATCGGACAGATACTAGATTCCGCCTAATCTCAGGAGCATACAAAACATCATGAAGATATAAGACTTGGTCACTTCGTAGCAATAGCTTGCAAGTGCCAATCCCTTTTACTTCCACGAATGCTCTATTCCCCACGTACAGCCTCCTCGCCTGGGGACTTAAACGGCGGAACTCCACGTATGCGCTCTTGTCCCGAGCTACATGGTCCGTGGCTCCTGAGTCTACAATCCACAAAGGAGAAGAGTTAATGAGCATCACACTAGATGACACGTAACTCAAACCATGTAAAGAAGAAGGACATACCTTTCGCTCGCCACACTCGCGTGCGAAATGCCCAAGCTTGCCACAAACATAGCATTGGACTTTGCTCTTATCGAGCTCCTTCTTCTTGCGCTTCTGTCCTTTGTCGTCGGTCTTGGCAGGTTGCTTCTTCCTGCCTTGGCCCTTGGCCTTCTTCTCATGCTTGCACCACTTGCGCTTTAAACCCCGGGAGCCCTTACTCGACTCCGCAAAATTAGCATGAGCAGAAGAAGACCTAGCCACCTCCTGACGCTCCTCCTCGAGCTCACAGTGCCTACTCACGTCCATGAAAGTATGAATACTTTCAGTGTGCGTGAGATAGGTCTTAACCACATCCCAGGAGTCAGGCAAGGACTGGATCACACCCAGTACCTGAAGCTCATTAGACATCGGCTCCCCCATATTCTTCAGAGAGGCGATCATACTCGACATGTGCATTAAATGCTGTTTCATTGTATGATCGTGCCTCTTCTTATAAGTGATGAACTTATAAGTCAGCATCCTCACCTTAGGAGCTGACGGGGCGCCATATTGCTCCCTTAGAGCATGCCAGATCGACTGTGCAGTAGGATACTGCTCGTAAATCGGAATCAGTTCATCGTGCATGCAGCTAAGAAGGATTACCCTCGCTTGGCTATCCTTCTTTTTCCAAGCACGAAATACCTCCTGATCCCGTCGTGCTTGTGCAGTGGTACCCTCCCCAGGATCCACCATCTCGTTCTTAAGAACTTCCCCGAGTTCTTGTTCCTCGAAGACAAACTGAACCTTTCGGTGCCAAATATCATAATTGTCACCGTTCAGTTTATCTCCCTTAACGAGATCTAGAACGACAGTCTTCGTAGCAGCCATGTCTCTGTTACACAGAAAAAGAGACGTTAGTGACTAATAATGCTTATTTTCACAATTTCGTACACCCTACGAATTAATAATCCAAAATGAATCAAGTATTGATCCCAAAGTGAGCATATGAGTCAACGGACACTATACACCACAACCCGGGATCTCATCTCTTTATCTGGACTTTAATTCGGTGTACAAAATCCCACAAATAGTCACAATTTACCTCGTAGGACCCCAAAAGAAAATTGAAAAAATCAATTTTGGGCGACCTGAGGTGCCGCCGGGGTCCCCACGCGCCGCCGCGCACCGGCGGCGCGTCTGCAGGCCCTGCCACGCGCCTCCACGCGCCGGCAGGAGCCTGGATCACGCGCCAGACGCGCGGTAAGTTCTTCACGCGCCACCACGCGCCTTCGTGGCTCGGCTCACGCGGCGCACGTGGCTCATGCGCTGCCACGCGCCTGAGCCGGCTTGGCTCACGCGCGCCCAGTCGCGGCGCGTACTCACGCGCCCCCACGCGCGGAGCCGAGTCAGCGGGTCGGTCAAACGGGTCAGGTGACTCGACTGCGGTTAACGGGTCGGGTTGACCCGACACGTGTCGGGTCGTGGGTCGTCTCTTGACCCGCCCCGACCCGTGCCATTCTGGACCGCTCACGCGCCTTACGCGCGCGTGAGGTACACGCGCCAGCTGGACGCGCTCATGGGCGCGTGTTGTGCACGCGCCCGCGGGTCTGGAACTCATCTTCCTTGCCCGACGGGTCTGCAACTGGGTTTTTCGACCCGGTTCTCCGAAAACCCAATTTCAGTATAAACAACATGCAATATATATGTCAAAATGTAGATCTAGCAGAGACAATCTTAGATCTACAATTTTCATGCTCTGATTTGACCTAAAACTCGCCAAATCTGGGGTTGAATTGTTCGGTCACTATTCACGGCCGAATGCTTCAACCGGAATTTTCTTAACCCTATCGTGCTCAGAAAATTACGAAAAAATTATTTTCGTGTTCTACGTGAGTTGGGTAACACAGTGGTATAATCGGATTCACGAAATTCATTCGTGATCCGAACCTCAAATTTTATACCCTATATTTTATACCCAAATTAAATTCCGAAAAAATTATTTAAAAAATATATCTAACAGGCTCTGATACCAATGTTAGAATATGGTGACTCAATCACGCAGCGGAAGCAATAATTAACATATTTCAGAATAATAAAAGATCAAATTTACGGTATATCTTAATCGGTGATTCGAATAATTTCGGAAACCGCAAACTTGTAATTGCAACAACTCGCAGTCGGGATGATAGTTACGTAAGACGAACTATTAACACAATACTACAACGATCCAACCCTTAACCCGGTGATTCGTGCGTTGATCGGAATCCACCTCTCAAATGTCCTTTATTTTTTCTCTTGTTCTTCTTTTTTTTTTTTTTTTTTTTAAAAGAATCTTGTTCATTTTTTGAATCCTTACTCCCGTAGGAGTTATTTTGGGGAGTTAAATTAGGGGTGAGTGGGGTAATGGGTAACTGCCCATTACCCCCAACCTGCTCCACGTGGGCATCAATTAATACCGACATTCAAAGCAATCAACTGGTTCATTCAAAGCAATCATTGGCTCATAAATCTCACTTTCAGTCGTCACTCATGATTTGGGTTTTCACAATCATAGTAAACTCTTCAACAATCACTTTCCTCAAGGGCGGCTTAATTCTGGGTAAACTGGAGCAAGTTTTCAATATTCCCATCAACTCTCACTCTTCATCCCAGACAAATCCTCCGGGAGTAAGTATAAAGATCTCACCCTAGCACCTGCAATTTCCATAGTTCTAGTGACCCCTTTGATCACAATCACTATAATAAATCACGGAGTCCTGGGAACCATCATATCAGGCCATAAGCCTTGCACTCTCTTCTGCCTTAAACCTCATGTAGTGGTTCAAATGGTTATACCTCAGTTCACATGTAGCATTGGGCTCATGTTCAATTCCACCTGATCATGAAATAAGGTACGATAAGATTAATCATCTAACAAACCAATAAGATATTTGGAATCCACCAAGAAAAAGAGTAAACCAACAAAATCCACAAATCAACGTGAAAAAATTCAAGAAATCCTTATTTAGCATTAAAACAATAGCACCTCCAAAAACCTACTGTAGAGTTATTAAGTACAGGGAATGGAACTAAAGCAACTCAGAACAAGGGAAATATTCGACAAATATAAGTGTTTGATAACAATTTAGGCAATTCGGAGAGCAATATAATCACAAGCTGCTAATGACATTATAAACCATCATAAAATAAATAAGCCAGGCTACAACCAAAGTAGTCAGCTCAGAACAGCAGCAGCCATAATAGCCAGGTATTTTTCTGATTAAGGAAAAAAAAAGGTAAAAAAAAATTTCCTTGTGTTGATGCTCTACTGAACATAGACTAGCTCAAACACACTCAAGATCACCTTTTCTCCCAACAAGATAGTGCCTCACCCCTTTTCTACTCTGCCCAGTCATCTAACACTACCCATCTTTGCATTTCAATAAATAAAGAAATCCCCCCCCCCTTTATAGCTCTACAAGGTTGAGTGTGAACACCTACACAACCCAACCCCTCCCCCTCCTCAAATAATAATAACAATAGTTTCTTCCATGCACCAGTGGATTACAATATAACTTCTGTAATTTAAGCAATCAAAATTCTCCAATTTGACAATGTAAAGCAATTCTAACCAAATTCTTCCCATCCCCTCCAGCAATATCATACAGTTTCCCCTTTATAACATGTATTGACATCTCCCATCGATTTTGACTAGAAGACAACAAAACCCCACCAAATATCTGTCCCTGCTTACATAATCTTATCTCTAAGCAACCAGCCTTTGAAGAAATGAAGGTCGGTACAGGATAGAAGATGAGCATATCCCTAGAAAACAGCCTTATCAATAAGGCATCCCTAGAAATTTTAGTTTCTGTTCACAGCACTGTAACATCTCAAGCCGCATTGACTTTATTGTCTTATTTAAAAGAGACTTGACTTTAATAAATGGGCCCAAGTCTAAGCATTTCCAAAAGGCCCGATTGATTTGAATGGTTTGATTCATCAAATTCAAAGTATTTAGAGATTTGATTCAAAGAATGTTTAATATTGACGCCTTCCAGTAACTCAGAACTATTCTAGCCGTCTGAGATGCTAGGGTCTTGAGTCCCTAGATTGTAAAGAAATATTGCTTAATCATCAATACTAATGAGAATGGGTTATTGAGGAGAAAAGGATGATTCACAATATCAGTCATAGAAGAAACAAGCTGATTTTCGAGATGTTTAACAAATCTTTGGGGTTCTAATATTTTGTAAGTACTTTGCCTTTTTTTTTAAAATTTTTCCAGCCCTTAAAATAAATTTCTTTAGCTAAAGATGACACATCTCCTACATTCATTTTAGAGTATCTAGTCAAAATTATCCAGGGAAAAATCTCAAATGATTTGGGCTATATCAACCAAGTGATATAGATACCTTGAATGTCCAAATGTTTGTAAAATAAAAGATGGATGAAAGAAAACATATGCTATTCTATCTTTAAGATACATTTGCAGGTTAAGGTGTCTGAAATTACATTTTTTTCTCTTCATAATTTAATGAAACGATATTTTACCTTTTCTGTTTTTTATTTTGATAACTACAAGCTATAGGCATGAATAGAACCATAGTGGTGACTTTTCCTCATTCCAAATCCTCCTCAATTCTTATAGAAATAATCAACCCTTAATCTTTCTGGCTATAATTCCATAAATCGAAAAAGGGAAAGCTGGAAAAACAAACAATACAGAAGCCCAAAAAAAAAAAAAAGCCCAAAACAAAACAAAACAAAACAAAAAACAAAAAACAAAGCATATAGATGTACCTTGAAAGATTGCAGAAGCACCAGAACCCTCGGAAATCAGGATAGAGATCAGCTTTGGAGGCAATAATGAAAAAAGGGACTTGATCAGATACAACTGAATGATGATACTGATGTCTCCATCAAAGTTGACAACATGATAGTTATTACATGGCCTCACCTCTGGAGATAGGGAGGTCAAATTTCAGCTTGAAGTCATAAAATGCCAAAAGTATTCCGCAGATGATGACCACTTGAATCATTATTTGAACCCATCTGTTCCAGCAGGCAAGGAAGTACTTCGAACCTTTCCATTCACAAGTATATCATATGTAATATCATCAGGTGTTATACCTTTGTCAAGCATCTCATCATGCAACATAAAAGCTTCCATCAAATTCCCCTCCTTGAAGTATCCAGCAAAAAGAGTGTTATAAATAAGAAGACTAGTAGCTATCTTCTTCCAGGTTATCTCTTGGAAGGATTTCCATGTATTCTCTAGCTGCCCTTTACCACAAAGATGATGTATGAGAACTGTAAAGGTGATAATGTCAGGAGTAATGTCTTTAGCAAGCATCTCTGAGTAAAGATCGGATGCATGGTGCAGTTTTCCATCTTTCAGAGAGCCATCAATCAGTGTAAATTTCCAAATCACAGGAAACTCCTTCTTTAACCATTTACTTATGTAAGCGAAGTGCCACGTCTGGATTATTTAGATGGCCTTGTATGTAGATAAACCAACTTCGTAAAGCTCAGAGAACAGCTTGCGTGCACTTCCCATGTCTCTTTTTCTACAAAACCCATCAATAAGAGAACCATACAAAGCAACATCTGGTTCAAGAGACTTGTTTTTCATCTCCTTCCACATTTCCCAAGCAAGATCAAAATTATTAGTTCTGCGGAACTTGTTAATCAAGCTGGTATGGGTGACAGCATCTGGGGGAATGCCTGATTCATGCATCTCTCTGGAAACAGCCAATGTGGAGTTGATTTTACCCCTCTTTGACAAATCCATCCATAATGCTGTTGTAAGTCATGCAAGTGGGAACTAATCCATCCACCATAAATTTTGTCAATATATTCTTTCCTTCGGTTGTATGACCTGCTTAGCACAAACCACCGATGACTATGTGGGAGGTGAAATCAGTAGGAACAATCTTTGAATTGCCTTACCGAAAGCACGCATTGACCAAAAATCGAATATGTCACCACATTTGGTTTCAAACCTTTTTGGAACATTTCACAAAGTAAACCAGATGTGGCATCCATTTTCCCTTTTTGACAGTTACCAAGTATTATATTGTTTAAAGAAACTGCACCTGGAGAAATCCCATTCTTCAACATTTTATCCCATAAAAGACAAGTTTACTTGACCTTATCTCCTTTACAAAGCCAATATAGCAAATTATTACAAGTAAAACATTTGAAACACCAAGCTCAACTGCTTCATCAAAGTGCTTCAATGCATCTTCCCACACATGAGCTTTCAAAAATCCTTGCAATATAGAGTTCGCAATAAATACGCCAGGTAAGATACCATTATTTTTCATTTGGGTGTAAAGCTCATGCACTTTTTCCATCTGTCCACTCCTGCAACATCCATCAATCAAAATAGCGAAAGCCACCTTGTTTGGAATCAGTCCATCCTCTTTAAGCTTAGTAAACAAATTCAATGCATCATTCAAATTACCTTGCACACAGTAGCCTTTCATCAGGCTAGGTATAACCACCAAATTCATTAGAATCCCACATCCAACCATGTCATTCTTTACTCTCAATGCCTCCACTACATTTCCCTGCTTCACACACGCTTCAATAACACTCGTAAACGTTCCATGGCAAGGAATCAAACACAACTCCATCTCTGTCAACAATTCCAATGCTAAATTTGAATTCAGCATCTTACAAACAGCCTGAATAAAGTGTCATATGCCGCTCCATCAAGTCTTATCCCTCCATCTTTTGGTTTTTCTATAAAACTACTCGGCCTCAACTTCCGTAACATGCCCGCATCACCAAATGCAATGAAGCACAATCATAACCAAATCCTTACAAAAACATTTTCCAGTACAACTTCTTAGTTTCACCAAACAAATTATTCCTTACCAATGCAGCTGATAAAATGTTACAGCAAGACACTGAAGGAACAATACCCCTTGCAATCAATTTATCCTAACAATCTAAAGCATAACTAAACTAACAACTCCTAATATAGCTATTCAACAAATAATCATAAACTTGTTCGCTATGTTCAAACTCAAATTTCTTGGAGCATTCAATCAAGCGATCAACAAAACACTCACAGAAGGTAAAGAGTCACCAGAAACAGACTGATTCAGCCAATTCCGAGCAAGCTAATATTTTTCTTAATGGATAAGAATGTGAAGAAGAACACGGAAAGCATCAATATCTCGAGAAAATCAGTGCTGTTTCTCAGCCCACTTGTAATAGTTAAGAGATGAATTGGGTTTGGTTTGTTTGCTCAAAAGAGCATCTATGACATGGGTCTAACTCAAATTCGAATCTTTCGACATGGATTTCTCAGAAAAACTGATTTCCGAGGTGGATTCATTGAGAAAATCAAGATTTGTAGTGGGTTTGTCGAGAATTTCGAAGTTTGTGATTGGTGGCTCATTTGAGGTTTCAGAATTTGGTGAAACTGTTTGTGTGCAAAGAATTGTTGAAGCCGATGAAGAAGAAGATGAAGAAGAGAGAAAGCGACACTGAAATGGAGAAAGAGATGGTTTCCAAGTTAACGTTTCTCATGATGGAGTTAAGCCTGCGTCTCCTTCCTCTTCTTCGGACAGAGAGTAAGGTGGGGGGGGGGGGGGAGAGGTTAAGATTCCCCTGGTTGAGGGGTAAGCTACCGATCGGCCCGGCCCAACCCAATTCCTGAGCAAAACTTCAACCAAGCAAAAAAAAAAAAAAAAAAAAAAAATCATCTAATTTTCATTTTTACCGAATACCGACTCATATAAAGATTTATGTTTTCTTTTTCTTCTTCACAAAATAAAATATCCTAATAAACAAAAAGAAGAATATGATTTCTTAGTACCACAAATTCTCAACCCCACATTCATGGAGTTTCGATAAGTATTTTTTTTTTCTTTTGTGACGGTTGAGAGAAAAATCATGTAAATAAAATTTATTAATTACTTGATATTATTTTCTTTTTTTATCTCTTTTGAGCAATAATTTTAGATTTCTATTTTTTTAGTGAACTCTCGCTTGTTTAAGCTAGAAACTATCTATCTAGCATAATGATGTCAATGACCAATTAATAAAATTATTGTTCTGAAATGAATAAAACAAAAAATTAACATATGATATACTTTTAATGTATCAGCGGAACTAATTTTACTTGGCCTCCAAAATAAAATTTATTCTGTATTTCACCACTAGCATTAGCATTAGAATCTTATCAATCTTTTTCGAATAAATTGTTAGTTAAAAATTATTTTAATCGATAAAATTCTCCAAACAGTTATTTCCGTGATTATAGGAGCTACTAAATCCTTACTCAAAATTGATAAATTGGAATTGATCAACCAAAACTATGATTTCTTCTATGTTCTTCTTATGGTATTCATACTTATTTCCGACCATCACATAGAGAGAGAGAGATTACACACCGAAACAACAAAAGCAAGAATCAGAAAAGAGATGGTGATGGCACCGTGTCATAGCTCTGTCCTCTATGCACCACCACACCCAACCTCTGTCTCCAAATTCATATCAAACCAACCTTGCCTTTCCATGCTAGATACTCAATGCACAACGATGAAAGACATACAAATACATGCCAATTTCATCAAAACAGGTCAAGTCAAGCACCCTAGCCGCTTCTTGGCCTTCTGTTCTGCCTCACACTATGCTGATATGAATTATGCTTTGCTTAATCTTCTCTCAGATTCAAATCCAAATCTTTTCACTTGGAACACTATTATAAGAGGCTTCTCCAATCGCTCAACCCCACAACTTGTAATCTCTCTCTTCATTCACATGCTGGTATATTCAGCCATTCACCCTCAAAGACTCACTTATCCTTCAGTCTTTGAGGCTTATGTTCACCTGGGTCTTGCCCATGATGGCTCTCAGCTTCATGGAAAAGTAATCAAGCTAGGTCTCCAATTTGACTCCATCAGAAACATTCTCGTATGAATGTATGCAAATTGTGGGTTTTTGATGGAGGCTCAGAAGCTGGTCGACAGAAGTGTTGAGTTTGATGTTGTTGCTTGGAATTCTATGATAACGGGTCTTGCTAAAATTAGAGAAATTGATGCTTCAAAGAAATTGTTTAATAAAATGATTGTTTAATAAAATGCCTAGAAGTTATGTTTCTTGAAATTCTATGATCAGTGGGTATGTTTGGAATGGGAGATTAGTTGAGGTATTGCAACTTTTTAGGGAAATGCAGGAGGAGAAAATGGAGCCTAGTGAGTTTACAATAGTGAGCCTGTTAAATGCCTTGGCTCGCTTAGGAGCACCGAACCAAGGTGAGTGGATTCATGAGTACATAAGGAAGAATGAGATTGAATTGAATGCCATAGTTGTCACTGCAATTGTAGACATGTACTGCAAGTTTGGTTGCATTGAGAAGGCCATTGAATTTTTTGAGACAACTCCATGTAAAGGATTATCATGTTGGAACCCAATGATCATAGGTCTAGGAACAAATGGATTTGAGGATCAAGCAATTCAATTGTTTGGAGGACTCGAGTGTTCAGATTCGCAACCTGATGGTGCTAGTTTTATTGGTGTTTTTGATGGCTAGTAATCATGATGGTTTGGTTGATGAAGCAAAGTACTATTTCTCGTTGATGATTAAAAGATATGACATAGAGTGTTAGGAAATGAAAATTGGAGGAATTGTAGGTTCTTATATGATCAAGAACGGCTTTTCATCGATTGTAGAAAATCAACATTATAGACGAGAAAAAGAAAAAAAAAATAAGTCTGCTCTCATGAGCAAGACTGCCCTCTCACTAAGGAAGTACTCTCTTTATAAAGAACCCACTCTTGCGTTCGATTTCTTGAGCTAACTTCATAGTCTGAAAAAGGGAGAGAGTTTCGTGCGATCGGATTCGCACACGAATCTCGTCTTTGAGGCCATTAAGGAAGAGACCCAGATAGATCGAGAAATTCAAATCCTTGACGAGTGTTGTTCTGGTGATGAACTCATCGATGTAAGCATCGACTGTTGCTGACTGCTTCGTGAATGCCAGCGCTTCGAAGGGGTTTGTTGATAAACCTCTCCCAAACTGATCGAAAATCTCATATGTGAGTTCAGACCAAAAAAACGAAGAGTCTGAGCGAGCAGCCACTGAACCCAATGGAGCGCAGGGCCATCCATGAAAATCATAGCCACAGTAACTTTTGAATCATCAATAACATGATTAATGGTGAAAAATTGCTCCGCTTGTGCAACCTAAACTACCGGATTGTGACCATTGAAACAAGGGAGATCGACTCGTCGTAACGGGAAAGGTAAGTCTTCTTGTGATAGGTTTTTTGGTTGTGGGTGGTGGGTTCCCAAGATGGAAATGGACCCTATTTTGAGTGAAGGGCTTCCGGGAACACCATGTAGTGTAGAAGCAAAGGAACCAGTTTCCTCATGACCTTCGCGTTTTTGTTACAGTAGTATGGCCACCGGTTCTTCTAGTAAGTCGAGTTTGTCCATCTTGGTACGATGGATGTTCATTTCCTCGACTAGTGTTGAGACACTCTTCTCAAGTTCAGCAATATTTTTCTTCAAGGACTCTAATTTTATGTCCATTCTGGTGTTAGTCATGTAGGAAAGTCTGGATGAGACAGTGGAGAAAAAGATGAAAGAGAGATGGAGCAGAAAGAAAGAGGTAAGGAAGAGAGTGGTAAGTTGGACCAATTATTAGGAAATGAAAATTAGAGGAATTGTAGGTTCTTGTATGATCAAGAACAGCCTTTCATCGATTGCAAAAATCAACATTACAAACGAGAAAAAGAAAAAAAATTAGTCTGCTCTCATAAGCAAGACTGCCATCTCACTAAGCCAAAGCCTTAAACTACTTCCCCCTCTTCTATCTTCCCTCTCATCTATTTATAGCTTAATTTCAGCATATTCCCTCTCTAACTAATTCAGATTCTTTCAACAGCATTTTGTTACTCCTAATAGCTTCTCCTTGCCTCTTCATTGATAAACCTTCAGCCCTTTAGATTCAGCCACATGTCCTTGCAGTAGCTACCTCATCCTCCAGCTATTCCTTAGATGCCACTTCATTATCCAGTTGGTTGTTTGTAGGCTTTCCCACAACATTGAGCCTTCAATTGAACACTATGGATGTATGGTCGATGTATTGTGTCGAGCAGGGCTACTTGAAGATCCAGAGTACTTAATAGGAGTTATGCCAAATGAACCAGATATTACCATATGGGCATCTTTATTATCAGCTTGTAGGAAAAATGGAAATGCCGAAATGGGCAAGCGAGCAGCAAGACATCTAAAAATTTGTATCTAATTGAGTCATGTTGTTACGTGCTTATGTCTAGTTTGTATGCTATCTCTGGTGGATTTGAGAATGCAATTGAAGAGAGGCTTGTAATGAAGGAAATGTTATTGTTTAAAGAACCATGCTATAGTTGGATTGAGGTTGTTAAATTATTCATATGCATCGAAAGCGTAGTAAATTATAAAAATTAAATGTTCAGAATTTTCAGTTAAATATCTTGATGTGTAGATTTTTAAAAATTCAACCGAATTACAAACCAAGAAATCTATTGATCTAAACTTTAGATTGGGATGGTGATCATGAGATTGAACCACAACGCTTCAATCTAAAATCCGGTGAACCAATGATGGGTCCTCGATGGTATTCTTACTCTAGATAATAGTTATTTTTTACACTCTTTCTTGGCAATGTGCAGAGAGAGTTCTCTCACTCAGAACTCCTTTTTCACGTTAACATTCTCTAGAGAGCTAAGGGGGAGATAAGTTATATTGGTTGGTTAGTGGGAAAATGGGAATTATCCCATTATCCATAATTTAATTTATTATTATTTTTATGGTAAAATGCCCTTACTTGGGCATTTACCAACATCTCCTAATTACATTGAAGGACATTTTATATCCGTTATAAGATCATAACTCATGCAATCTATCATATTACCTTACTGGTCTTTCATACAAGATTGGGCGTCGTGCGACTAGCGAGAACACCTGTAAATAAAGACTTCCCAATACACCTATTAGGATAATCGAGAAACCACCATTAATACAAAAAAGAATTCGCTGTACTCCATACTCAATACAATTATATCCATCGAGCCACTTGCCTTATCGAAAGTAATCTCAATCGTTTGCTCGACCGTGTATTCACTATTATGTTTAAATTCCAATAGGGATTAAAATAACAGATTGACCTGTGAATACAATACAATGATATAATGTCAATTGACTTTCCTTTTCTAAAACTCGAATCCATTAGTCTCAATTCAGTTGGTTTTCTAGATTTGCCTCATACACCTCAATTTATCTTTCGGGTTATATGTAAACAGACTAAATAGCAAACACTGAATCAAGATTTTTAGAAATATTGAAAATAATAAGGGTATAAGAGATCCCACCCAATAGATCTCGGGTTTCACATAGTGGGACCGAAAATCTTGATCACACTATTGTCTCAAATCCCATTATCTCATAGTTGTCTTATCACACAAAGTATGAAATACGTGCCATAATGTTATTCTCCCATCTTTCAAAATGACATACTTCACATTTCTATAACACTGTACATATATAAGATTCGTTCAACACATAAGACTTTATTCATAAATCTCAAAGACAGTATCTCAGAGATAATATTACTAGACGCATGTGATATAAGAGATCTCAAATTTGGTTACTTATAGGTAATATGGATGTGGGTATGTCCATATCGGTCATATCACATATGACTTCATTTTGAACATATATCAAGGTGATTTATATTCTAATAGGGTTACTCTTAAAATCTCTTACGACCACACTTGCCTAATATATCTTTATTAATAATATATTGTATAATATATGACAATAAAAAAGTGTAAAAAATAAACTTGTGACTAAATAATGTACATATATTATATATTTCAATAAGTATCATAATCAGTACAGAGTGAGAAATGTTAAAATACATGTAAACTTAATGATTCTATATGTCTCACAAAGAAATCTCTTGCAATAGATTTGGTGAAAAAATCAGCCACCATACTATGCGTAAAAGTATACTTAATAATTACTACATCCTTCTCGGTGATATTTTTCACAAAATGGTATTTGACATCTATGTGTTTGATCTTACTTAGGGTTTTAGTTATAGGCAATGGAGGCCTGATTATCATAATAAATTATCATTGTCCTTCTACAATCTGTTATAGCCCATAAATCATTCAGAAATTTCTGAAACCAAACACTCTTCTGAACTGCTATTGAGCATGCTACAAGCTTAGCCTTTATTGTAAATAGAGATACCCAGATTTGTTTTTTTGCTTTTTCAAAATATGACACTATTATAGAGCAAGACAACAAAAAACTGATGTCAATTTACATCCATCCAAATCGTTACCCTAGTCGGCGTTTGAATACCTAATAAGATGCAAATCACCTTTTCCGTAACACAAGCAGAGGTGCATAGTTCTCTTAAAATATCTCAGAATCCTTTTCATTGTTCTCCAATTACCCATTCCAGGATTCGATTAATACCTACTCACCAGATCGACTACAAAACAAATGTTTGGTCATGTAAACCTTATCGCATACACTAAACTGTCTATTGTATTGACATAAGGGATTCTACTCATCTCCTTTATTTCTTCATGAGTTTTAAGACCCATGTCAAAACTTAGGTCTTCACTTTTAGTGATAGGAGTATCTATTGGGTTACAATCGCTCATCTCGAAATGTTCAAAAATCTTCTCGATATAAAACTCTTGTGAAAGAGTCAACATGTTTCTCAAACGATTCCTCTAGATCCAAATTCTGAGAATGAACTAAGTCTCACCTATGTTTTTCATATCAAAACTCGATAATAACCATATTTTTATAGTCATCAGATACTCTCTACTGTTCTCCGCCAACAGAATGTCACCCATATATAAAAATATAATCGTAAAAGAGTTATCAGAACATATCAAATAGATACACTGATCATCCTCAATTATTATAAAACCATAAGATATCACATGCTTATGAAATCTTAGATGCCACTACCTAGATGATTGCTTAAGGCTGTATATCGACTTCCAAAGTCGACAAATCTTGTTTAACTGACTTAATAGAACGAATCCAGAAGGTTGTTGAGTGTAGATCTCCTCATCCAAACTTTTATTATGGAAAGCGGTCTTTACGTTCATCTTGTATAACTCTAGATCCATATTCGTGACAATCGCTTTGCATTGTTTCTCCCCGATAGTTCACGCTATTAATTTAAATATAACCATGGCTACCAGATAGGTTTTATACCTTTCCACCGATCCGTCGGACTTTGTCTTGACATTGAGAACCTACTTGCTCCTAATGATATTTCTATTCTCAGGCAAATCAATTAGATCCTAGACCCCATTCTCATCGATTCATCTATGGCGTTCAACAAATGGTCGTTCGCAGAACTCTCGAAAGCCTCTACGACTGCTTTAGATTTCTTATCATCCTTAAGGGTCACAATAAGGGTCTCACCCCCAATCGGGAAGTGACGTTTAAGTATGCTTTTTCGATACTCCTATGAAGAAAAACAACCTATTCACTTCCAGATGGATCGCTCCCACTAGGACCAAAATTTGTAATCGGTTCTTTGGTTTCGCCGCTGGGCTCAGTTGAGTCGCTGGCCTCATTTATTTTATAGAAGGTAAAGTTTTGATCGATTTTACCTCTCTTAGGGTAATCATTCTCAAGAAATGTGGTATCACGAGACTTAATCTCAGTGATAGTGCCATCTGTATGCTCAGCTAAGAACACTTGCCCCTTGGAGTGTTCTGAGTATCTTATAAAAAGACACTTCGTTTCTCATAGGCTTAACTTGCCATGTGAATGCGAGGAATCGTGATCATACGCAGCATAATCCCATGACCTCAAATGGCTAAGGTTAGGTTATCTCTCTGTCCAAAATTCATATGAGGTACTGATTATGGACTTTAATAGAACATGGTTGAGGATGTAGGTTACAGTCAATAAAATAACTCCCTAATGGGAGATGATCAAATTGACTTGTGTTATCATAGACCTCACAATTTCTAACAAAATCTTAATTCTCCTGTTGACTACTCCATGTTGCTGAGAAGTAGCAGGAATAGTTAGCTCTCTCATAATACCCTTCTCGAAATAGAGTTCTATGAATTGTTCTAACAAATACGCGTACCCCCGATCGGTTCTAAGAGTTTTCACTCTCAAGTCTAACTGATTTTCAATCTTACTAATAAACCTTCTGAAATATACCAATACTTAAGACTTGTGCATGATCAGATAGATATAACTGAAAGGCGTGTAATTGTCTATGAACGTAATAAAATATACAGCTCTATTTCAGGCTCTCATGCCCATAGGGCCATAGATATCGGAGTGGTCTAACTGCAATAGAGTCACAGCTCTCATTGTGTTGCCAAATGGTTTTCTTGTAATTTTACTGGTTAAGTAAAAATCATATTTGGGTAAATCGAACCTAGTTGGCAAGCCCAACAGACCATTCGCTACTAACCGGTTCATCCTCTCCTGTCCCATGTGTCCAAGTCTACTATGTCATACATTTACATTATCATCTACGCAATTAGATGTAAAGGTAAAAGAAAAATAATAGGAATACCATTAAAAGAAATAGCATTTAATATATACATTTAATCATGGATAAAACCAAAACAGATTAAAGTGCTATTGTATGACAAAACATATCATAGGCAATCTTAAACAAGGTACTGAAATCAAGTTTCTTTGAATATTTGAAGTATAAAGAACGTCATTTAGATATAAAGTACCAATTCCTCCTGAGTTTACAATCCACAAAGGAGAGAAATTAACGAATATCACAGTAGATGAAACAAAACGCAACCTACGTAAAGAAGAAGGATATTCCTTCCGCTCGTTATACTCACGAGCAAAATGACCAAGTCTACCTCAGGCATAGCACTTTTCATTGGTCTTGTCAAGTTCTTTCTTCCTACGCTTTTGTACCTTGTTGTTGGATTTCTTAGATAGTTTCTTCTTGCCTGGACCTCGAGTTTCTTTCTCATGCTTATGCTATTTGTTTGGTACCACGGGAATCCTTACTCGACTTAGCTACATAAGTATGACCCGAGTGTGGTCTACTTGGCTCCAGACACTCCTCCTCGAGCTCACAGTGCCCACTCATATCAATAAAAGTACAAATACTCTCATCATATGTGAGATATGTTTTCATGATTTTTCATGAATCAGGTAAAAACTAAATCACACCAGTAGCTAAACCTTATCCGAAATGTGTTCGTCCGCATTTCTTAACTCGGCAATCATACTCGATATTGGTATCAAACAATGCATCATTGTATGATCAGCCATTCTTACCTTAGGAACTGAAAAAAGCACCATAATGCTCTTTTAGGGTGAGCCTAACTGACACAATTATAGGATACTGTTCATAAACCGAGATCATATCATTGTGTATGCAACCGATAAAGATTGACCTAATTTGGCTATTCCTTTTCTTCCACACATGATAGACCTCCTTATCTAATCTAGCTTGAGATGTGGTACCCTCCTCAGAGCCTACCATCTCGTACCTTAGAATCTCATATAGATCTTGCTTCTCGAGAGCAAACTAAATCTTTAGGTGTAAAATCTCATAGTTGTCACCATTAAGTTTATTCTCATTGTAAAGATCTAATACGACAATTTTCATTGTAGCATGAGAGACTCTAGTAACTTATTGATATTTATTCTCATATTTTGTGCACCCTTCGAATCAACAAATCTCAAATAATTCAAGTATAGACCCTAAAGTGAACGTATGAGTCAACAGACACCATATATCACAATTGGGGAACGAATTTTACTATTTGGATTTGGATTTGGTGCACAAAAACTCACAAAAGTCACAAATGTGGATGTGGGATCCTTAGAAAAATAGAAAAATCCAATCTGGAAAGACCTGATGTGTCGCCGGAGGTCCTAGGCACCGCTGGAATTCCCAGGTGCTGGCAGCGCATAGCCATGTGCTTTTACGTGCCAACAGCAGGCTGCTACATGCGCCAGACACGTAACAAGTAGGCCACGAACCAACATGCGCGCGACCTATATCTTGGGTTGGGACACAGGTCGGGATACAGATCCGGGTCATAATCACCCGAACCACCTGATCTGGTTCATATACCTCCCTCGCGCATGAATTGTACGTGCCAGCTTCTGCTTGAGTCATTCTCCTGTGCACGCGTGTAGTGCATGCGCCCACTGGTTGGGCCAGTTCTTCCTCATCCAAAGAGTCTGCAATTGGGTTCTCGCGACCCGACTATAGGAAAACTCAATTCGGACTGTTTTTCACGTAGTTTTTGACTAGAAATTATAATTGGGCATGTTCCAAACATTTTTGATTCGATTTTATGAGGATTTAAACCTTAAAGATGGTAGATTTAACCACCCCAGTCGCGGCCCTCCTCGGCCATACCAGAAAACCCAATTTCTAATAGCGATAAAACATGATTTATACATCAAGATGTAGATCAAATCATGAAAATACATATAATCCAATTTTATAGATCAATTCATTCTTTAACGCGATAGATCTAAGATTTTGAAGTCGATACAGTCGAAACCTTCGATCGAACTTTTCATGAACTTAATGTGTTCAAAAAATTTAACAAAAATTATTTTCATAATTCTTGGACCATGGATATTCTCGTGGTATTATCGGATTCACGAAATTCATCCGTAATCTGAACTCTAATTTTTACCCTACACATTTTATGCTTAAAAAATTCTTAAAATTTTTTTATTAAGTCCAACAATAGTCTGATACCAATGTTAAATTTATTTACATGTATTAAAAGTATGGTAAATCACAAAAATTAAATATTCAGAATTTTTGAGTAAATATCTCGATATGTAGGCCTCCAAAAATTCAACCGAATTGCAAATCAAGAAATCTGTTGATCTAAACTCTCGGTCGGGATGGTAATCACGAGATTGAACCACCACTGTAGTGTCATGATATCTCAACCTAAAGTCTAGTGAATCCAATGACGGGATAAATTTTTTTATTCGAAAATTTCTTAAACCCTTGATGCTAATTTCATTCTAGAGAATATTTATTTTTCATACTCTCCTTGGCAATGTGCAGAGAGAGTTCTCTCACACAGATCTCATTTTTCATGTTAACATTGTAATACTGAGACAAGACAAAAAAATATATAGAAGAAAAAAAGAAAACACCAAAAGTCAATTATGCCTCCACCCCCACTTTACTTTTTATTCTTACTCTCTCTCTCCTCCCTTACATTTCCCCTTCACCCGAGAGCCCCTCCCAAAACTCCATTTTTTTTCATTCTCTTATTCTCCTTCCCTCTTTCGGCACTCTCCTCTCTCTCTTTCCCTCTCTCCTTGCTCGCTTCAAGAACAACAAATCTCAAACAAAAATCCTTATATTGAAGCTTCTAAAGCTCTCAACAAAACCATTGGAGGTTGGATTAGTAAAGAAAGTGGATTTTCTAGAGAGAGAAAAACCTGGGGTTTGGAATGATTCAACAAAGGATGAAATTGGTGCTTCCAATAGAGGTGATATTTCTTCCTAAACTTGGGTTTTCATTATTTTGGCATAAATTTTGGATTTATATTGAAATTTGGGGTTTTTGTAAGGTGAAGTGATCAAAAGACAAAATTGGTGATTCAAGTAAGGTAATTTCTCTCCCTTTATCTTAAATTTGAGTACATTTTCTAGTTTATAAATTTTATGTTGAGATTGAAAGAACAAAGTTTAGGGATTTAGATTTAGAGAATATATAATGTTAAAATTTGAGAAAATGTTAAAAGGAGAATTATTTCCTTAAATTGGTAATATAATTTGATGAAATTAGATGATGGATCGTTGAATTTTGGAAAATTAGAATCTGAGTTGTGTGAAAAATATTGACTTTTTCCTAGTGTTAATTTGTGATTAATTGATAAATTTGTATCATTGATTTAGGTTGAGACAATTAAAAGTTTAAGAGAGATTTACCTTAGATTGGATTATGAATTGGGAGTGATTACCCTCCCAAGAGATGAATGGATGCATGATTATAATTTTAAATGAGAAAATGTTTTAGTTGATTTTATAAATATTTTTAAGATTGGTTTATAAATTAGTTTGTAATTGTGCAGTGTCCCAAAAGGGAGTTTCGAATGAAATATGCATCCAACTATTTCATTGAAATAATATGCCATATTTATTGATCATATAGAATATGTTAGTATTGAACTCTTGATTTGAGTAATGTTTGAACTATTGTAGCACATTTTGATATATGCTATGAGATTTACGAAATGGTGCTTGAATGTATGTTCTAATGGCTATAATCATTCCCCCCACGGTGTGGCCCGATGGGGCAATGTGATTAGAGGCATTTGCCTTGGGAGATAGTTGCGCTTGAGAGATATCTCCAAGTCCTTTATTATTATTATTGCTCGAACTAGCTTGGTAGCACCCCAAGGGAGGCCCAAGCCAATGCCAAGGTTGGAGGTATTTGTAAGTCGAAAATATATGGAAACCCTTGGCGGTTCTACCCTTGGTCACGGTAGACCATTATCGGGAATTATGATTTTGGCAACCCATGAATTTTGGAAAAGATATGAATATGTAGCGGATGCATAATATTTATTATTCATGATTTATTTAAATTCATTTAAACTTGATATTTGGTATGAAGTTATGAAATTTATAGATCTAATGGCAATTGTTTGAAATTATATTTGATATGTCAACGATCATGTCATGCCCCGACTCTCCCGTCAAGCACGTAACAACGGCCACGTTATCTCGGCATACGGGCATGACCTCCCCATATACCGAGACAGCGCAAGACATTCCAATTGTAAAATAAATCTTCCAATACACAAATCCCTCAAATAAGAAAATCATATATATACAGCCCACATGCAAAGGACCCATATGGTCCATTCCTGTACACACTAGCATGCGTCGGCACACACATTTGGGAAGGGAGTTTCTGTACATGCACGCATGCAGTGTGGCCATTCCAGGTAATTCAGAATTCTCAATACAAATAAAATATTTCAAAGATATTTCAAATCAAAATGAAAGAAGACTCAAATCATAGTTATGGATTTAACATTTCAATCCAAATGTCTCAGTATAAGATAAAACATTTTTCTAAAAACGGTTCAATGAAAATAATGAAATCTCAAATCATAATCGTCGGATTTTACTAATACTTGCCGAAGAACTCAACCAATATCAGTAAAATCCACCCAGTATGAGATATATAGAACTTTCTTTTAGTGGCTCTACATTCTACAATTCCCAAAAATCCTACACTACTAAATACCTATGCAAATCAGCAAAATATCCTTCGCAAGCTCCAACGTCCAATCTCTAAACTAAGTATTCTATGAAAAATGTGAAAGAGGGATGAGTATTGGGGAATATTCAGTGAGTGGAGTGCAATGGTATGATTGTGTGATAAATAAGGGGTGAATGTAGGGGAACTTTCTATGAGTATCGGCAGAGGGAGGGATGTCTAACTCCCCTACACATCCAACCCCAACTACGCCAACCCGTTGGGTCGCTCCGTGGTGGGAATAACTATAGCCATTAACTACCAGTACCCTTTATTTCTCAAATACCTCATTTCACAAATCATGTGCCATAATTTCCAATAAATAATCATAAATTTCTTGTCATAGCAATTCATAAATCAACATCAAATAACATATGACACACATGCATTCATAAACACAGTGGATGTATTCATACTTCACAATCCAGTTCAGACATCCCACAATCACAAAACATTTTATACAAAATAGGTAAAAATTTTACAAAATCATTTTACAAGAATTTCAAAACAATCTTGCTCATTTACTACACAATGGATCATCCACTCTCCTCTAGGGAGGGTATCCACTCCCTATTTTCACAATTCAGTCCAATAAAATCTTACTCCGATCCTCAATTGATTTTCCTAAATCCAAAATTATGATTATACCATCAAATTTCCAATTATTTTTAGGGTTTATAAATTTTCCCAAATTTTGTACAAATCCTACTTTTCCATTTCATGAATACCTTCTAATGTCATCAATTGCATTTCATTATAAATAAAAAAACATGATCAAAGTCGAGTCTAATTCAACCTAAAAGACCACTCAAAGTCAAAAACAAACATGAATAATTAGTTTTCTACTAGGTAGGAATTTTTCGAAAAATCATAAACTTTTCAATTCTCATCCAAACATTTCAAACCATATGTCATTTTCAAGGTGTGAAGATCTAGTTTCATAATACGGAAATTGTATTTGAATTACCTATATACAAAACAATTTAAAATGAAAAAGGCTACATCAATCCTTAAGCTCTAACCCCAATTTTTAAACTATCCTTCCGTATACATACCGTTATGCAATTAACAACTCAAAAACAACCTAAAAAAGATATTGGATGCAACAGTATCCTTCATTTTGTAGAATATTCCATTCCAACCCAAAATTCTAATATTTTCATGAACCTTCCATTTGAACTTCAAGAAAAGCTATTCAAATCAACCCAACAAGATTCTATTATCCTATAACATGTTTTCTCATACTAGACAACCTAAATTCCTATAGAATTTCGGACTTAACTCTAATAATCATATATAGAATTTCATAAATGCATTTTATTCAGATCCAACATACATTTTAGACATATACAGACTTCTCACCCTACATTAACCGTAGATTCATTCAATTTATTGAAAGGATCAGAAATCCCCTCACCTAGGGTATTCACATTTCACGGACCTAGCTTCCTTGCACCATTAATTTCAGTCCAAAACCTATGCGGTGGATGATTGCAGATTCGGCTTAGGGTTTTCAAAAGGTTACTGCTGCTGCCGGCTTGAGGCTTCTGTGAAGGTTGCAGAACGGCTCTCGGCAGAGAGAGCAACACCACGCGCGAGCGAAGAAGAGGGAGACAGAGGGCTATCGCGCGTAAGGGAGAGAAGCTGAGGTGGTCGCACGCTCATGGGAGGGAGAAGGATGGAGCCGGGACTGCCACTTGCGGTGGTGGCTAGGCGGTGTTCGGTGGAGGCGCAGCACCGGAAGGTCGTGGAGAGTGTGAGAATAGAGAGAAAGAGAGAAAGAGAGAGAGAGAGAGAGCACGACAGCGAGAGGGAGAGAGAGTTCATGAGAGAGAGGATGAGAGAGAGACGGGAGGAAGAGAGAGAGAAATTAGGGCTTTTTTGCCCTAACTTTACACTTGGGGAGAAGTGTAACGTTTTGGTCCAAAACGCCGCGCTTCCTTCCCCCCTTTCCTTCTTCTCTCTCTTTTCTTTTTTTTTTTAAAGGTATTACAGATCACCCTTATTTATTATCGTAATCTGTACTCCACTCACAGGGTATTAATTGTACTCATTCCTCTTATCTCCATTTTTTTCAGAGGATACGTAGTTGAGAGTTGTGGTTGTCTAGTATCGACTTGGGTAGACCACCTTCGGAGAACTCTTTTGGTATAAAATCTTGTTTTGGTTTGAAGTATTTATTAGTGGACCCCAATGGAGGCAAACTTTGTAACTGCTTTGAAAACTTACTTTGTGTTATAGTTTTTCTTTTCATGTGAGATTTTGTTATAATTTGTCTACTTAAAATGAGAACTTCCATGTTATTTTTTTTCAATTTTTGGGAATTGTGATTGGTAGAACTTGATATGAATCCCTCAAGTAGGGATTTATTTTATATTTGAGAATTTGATTGGAATGGTTGGGTTGACCTTGTGCATGTATTTGGATTTGAATGGCTGGGCTGGCTTTGTGCAAGTATGTTTTGAACAGGGATGGACTGGATTAGTCCTTTCATTGTGTGGTGAATGCAAGTTGATTTGTTGGAAATTTTGGATTATTTTTGAAAAAGTGAATGGATATCATGAATGTCTTGCAGTACTTTGGTGTACGGGTTAGGCTTACTCGTATTCTGAGATAATGTGACGGTTATCATGTACTCGATCTGAGGGTCGGGGCATGATAATTTTATTAGTATCAGAGCTTAGCCTCATATTTTGTTAACTTTTAAGAGATTTTCAAATATTTTTAAAGATTCTCAATTGTTTTCAATTATTTTAAAGTTTTGATTTTCAAATTGTTTCTAAAGTATTTTTAAAGTATCTTCTATGGGTTCTAAGAAGTGGAGTCACGTCTAGGTATGAGTACATTCATCAAACTATTAGCATATGATATAATCAAATGCAAGATACTTGTCTGATAATTTCTATGACAGAATAGACAGATGATGAACAGATGCAAGAGCCTTGACCTTGAATTCCCCATATTCTGATTCCGTGTGGACTAGATTTTTTTTAGACCTTGGATAAGTTGTTGGTCACAGTTGACACTATGTCATGGGATATAAATAGGATGACAACTGGATTATCTTAGTTAATGATACGAAATAAGACTGCAAGTGTTCCACCAATTACTTAGGCTACTATCATGCCTTCAACTAAATCAAGCTACTCGTGTCTCCAGCTCCAATAGTTTGCTTTTAATCAAGTTTGGTAAAACTATATGGATAATAGAGGGCCACAAAGCATAGAGATATGTATAGGGATACGAGAAGTCGACATGTCTCTTGAGAGGACTATCGGTTCTAGAAATTGATAGCTGAGTTTAGGAAAATAAAATCGATAATTTTTCAGGGGAGTAATGATTCCTAGGGTTGTATAGTATTTTAGTGTTGAGCTGTCGAGACTTTTCTATAAGTTTATGATTATAGAAGGGTATAAGGTCAGACTTGGCACTTGTTACCTGAAGGAAGATCACTACAATTGGTCGAATTTAGAGTTGTGAGACCCTGATATGAATGTAACTTTCAAGGTGTCACTTGAGGTGATTTTAAGTAGGTCTATTATGAGAGGTATGTACCTATCTATATTAGATATAAAAAAAAATATCTAAATCTCTAGACTTGTAATAGAGTGGTTAGACTGTTAGTGAATATGAGACCACTTTATCCAATTTTTAGTGCATGCCCAAGAGTTAGTTGAAATAGATAAAAATAGAGTAAAGAGATTCATGGAAGGATTACCATCCTTTTTCCAAATGTATTTAGTAGCTCAACTCTTTACCACTTCTAAGATCTAGAAAAATAATTTAAATACTTTGGAATTGGTTGTTAAGGACAAACAAGATATGCAAAAAAAAAAAGAAATTCAAACTTTAGACTAGAGAAGAAATAGGGAAAATAAAAATAGTATGAGCAATGTGAGAGCTCTAATAAGAGGCTATTATATTTTAGTTGTTAGAATATCCATACCGAATTATGCGATGGAGGGATAAGATCTTTTTCACATGTTTCATATGGGCCACTACAGCTTGTGTTACCTCTTTGGCCTACGTTGCCATAATTTATCCCTTTACTGCATGTTGTACAATCTAGACCTATACATCCCCTAAGGCTAATGCCACCTAAACCGGTTGTATCACCATAGCTAAAATAAAGACAAGCTCGAGGTATGCCACTAGATCTAAGAAGTGAGGTTGGAGTTTATGTAGTTATTGTTTGGGAGGTTCATACTTCACCAGATGAGATTACAGGTGGGATGCGGTTATTTTCTTATGATGTGCTTGTTTTAATCGATCCAAGTATCGTGAAATCATTAGTTTCATTACTATTTAACATGCATTTATAGCAAAATTCCGAACCATTTGAGTAGTAGTTGTGGTTATCGAGATTTATAAAAATTGTATTGTAAGTTTATAGGAGTATGATTTTAATATTGATTTGTTACCATTAGAGTTGATGGATTTAGATATATTTCTAGGTGTAAAAAACTATCGGCTAACTATACATTGATTAAATGATACTGAAAGATTGTTAACTTTTTACTACTAAGATAGCCAAGGATTTTGTTTGGCAATGATAAATTTGTTAGAATTTTAGTTATGTCTTTTATTTGAGTGACTAGGATACTATCTAAATGTTACTATGGATGTTTGGCCTTTCTCAATAAGGTCAAGGATGAGCAAACTTGTTGTTTAACATACCAATGGTTTAAGATTTCCCTAATATATTTCTTGATGACTTGCCAAAGAGATATTTTATTATTGATTTGATGCCAAAGACCACACCTATTTCTATAGATTCATAAAGAATGACACTAGTTGAATTGAAAGAGTAGAAAACTCCGTTACATGAACTTGTGGAATGAGAATTTGTTTATTCTAGGTACCAGTAATAGTTATGAATCTTTGAGATTACTTGCGGAATAAGGATGATTCCTTAAGAATATGTATTGACTATCGAAAATTGAATCAAGTTACCATCAATAATAAATACCTTTGTGAAGAATTAATGGTTGTTTGAATAACTGAGAGATACCACAATCTTCTTAAAGTTAGATTTTATATTAGGTTATTGGCATATTACGGTTTGAGAGGGTGAAGAATATTTCAAAGATAGATTTCCATATTTTCTATAATTAGTATGAGCTCTTAATGATACCATTTGGGTTAACGAATGATCCCGTGAGTTTTAAACACTATCCAGATGACTTCATGGTTGTATTTATAGATGATATTTTAGTTTACTCTAAAGATACATTATGGTATAAGCACTATTATTGGATTAGAAAACCGAGGAATTGTGTTGGCAGATTGAGTAAATTTGAGTTCGGACTCGATGGAATAACTTTTCAGGTCTTACTGTTTTTGATAGAGGACTTTTTATGAATTCAAATAAAGTTGAAATTATTGTTAATTGGTATACACTTATCACTATCATAGAGGCATCTAGTGTTTTGGATTCATTAGGGTATTTTGGCGAATTTATCAAGGATTTTACCTTGATACCAGTTTCACTTACTAGACTAACTCGCAAGGGGGTACCTTATAGATAGGATGAGCAATATAAGACTAGTTTCTGGAGCTTGAAGGATAAGTTTGTATCAGCTTTAAATTTGACACTGTCGATCAATGGATATAACATGTCAACTTGACTAGTATTATCTAGGATTTTTTTTAATTCTAATTTTTACACTTGACTTGCAACTTCTATATAGTCAAATTTTCAGAAGAATCCTTCTTTTCTCTTGGTTTGACAAATTCTTAACACCAGCAGAGTGGATGAAAAGTTATCTGGTTCTATGTAGTGAGTGTATGGCATGTTAATGAGTAAAGGTTGAGTATTAGAGCCTATGAGAATTACTTGAGTCACCCGTTATTTCTGAGTCGGAATGAGAGCATAGTTTCATGGATTTTGTCTCAAGATTTCTTAAAATTATTAGGGAATTTGATGTCATATGTATAATAGTGGACCACCTTACTAAGACCATTTTCTTTCGATTGTAATAACTTATTATATGGAAAAGTTAATCAAGATGTATATTGATTAGATTGTGACGTTATGTGAAGTGTTAGAATCTATTATATCAGATAGAGATTTACAGTTTACTTCTCAATTTTACCCGAAATTACTGGAGTTTTTAGGAATTAAGTAAAAGTTAAGTACAATGCTCTGTCCTTAGACTGATGGCCAGTCTGAAGGAAATTTGGAGGATATGTTCCGAACCGGTGCACTTGACTTCTCTGATAGTTGGGGTAGGAATCTCCCTCTAGTAGAATTTGTTTACAATAATAGTTGTCAGTTTAGAATAGGTGTACCACAATATGAAGTGTTATATGAGAGAAAATATAGTACTCCATTGTATTGGGATGAGGTCGGTGAGAGAAACATAGAAAGTATGGAATTGATTGAGGTCAACATAGAGAAAGTAAAGATAATCCGAGAAAGAATGAAGGCGGCTCAAAACCGACAAAAGAGTTATGCCGATAAGAGGAGACGACCTTTAGAATTTGAAGTAGGGGACTTGGTATTTTTAAAAATCTCACCTTGGAAGGGAGTAATCATATTCTGAAAAAAGGAAAAGTTGAATCCTCGTTTCATTGGCCCTTTTAAGATTATTGAGAGGATAGAAAAATTGGCCTACCAATTGAAGTTACCCACGGATTTGATGAAAATCTATAATGTATTCCATGTCTCGATATTAAAAAAATATTTATCAGATCCTTCGCATATTTTAAAAATTCTACCAATCGAACTAAGAGAAGATTTAAACTTCAAGGTCCAACCCGAATCTATTCTTGATCGCCAAATCAGGAGATTGCGGAATAGACAAATCCCTATTGTTAAGATCAAATGGAAAAGCGGTCAGGTCGAATAAGAGATTTGGGAGCCCGAGAATACTATGAAAAAGCAATACCCTCATCTTTTTGAGGTATGATTTTGTTTTTTTAAATTTTGAGAACAAAATTTATTTTTAGAGGTGTTAGAAATTGTAATACTGAGACAAGATAAAAAAAAACAGAGAAGGAAAAAAAAATACCAAAAGTCAATTATGCCCCTACCCCGCTTTACTTTTTATTTTTACTCTCTCTCTCCTTCCTCACATTTCCCCTTCACCCGAGAACCCCTCCCGAAAGTCCATTTTTTTCTTTCATTCTCTTATTCTCCTTCCCTCTCTCGGCACTCTCTCTCTCTCTCTCTCTTTCCTTCTCTCCTTGCTTTCTTCAAGAACAACAAATCTCAAGCAAAAATCCTTATATTGAAACTTCTAAAGCTCCCAACAAAACAATTGGAGGTTTTTCTAGAGAGAGAAAAACCTAGGGTTTGGAGTGATTCAACAAGAGATGAAATTGATGCTTCCAATAGATGTAATATTTCTTCCTAAACTTGGGTTTTCATTATTTTGGCATAAATTTTGGATTTATGTTGAAATTTGAGATTTTGTAGAGAGAAAAAAATTAGGGTTTGAAGGTAAAGTGATCAAAAGACAAAATTGGAAATTTAAGTAAGGTAATTTCTCTCATTTTATCATAAATTTGAGTACATTTTCTAGTATATATATTTTATGTTGAGATTGAAAGAACAAAGTTTAGGAATTTAGACTTAGGGAATATATAATGTTAAAATTTGAGAAAATGTTGAAAAAGGAATTATTTTCTTAAGTTGGTGATGTGATTTGATGAAATTAGATGATAAATTGGTGAATTTTGAAAAATTAGAATTTGGGTTGTGTGAAAAATATTGATTTTTTCTAGTGTTAATTTGTGATTAATTGATAAATTTGTATAATTGGTTTAGGATGAGACAATTAAAAGATTAAGAGAGATTTACCTTGGATTAGATTATAAATTGGGAGTGGTTACCCTCCCAAAAGATGAGTAGATGTATGATTATAATTTTAAATGAGAAAATATTTTACTTAATTTTACAAATGTTTTAAAGATTGGTTTATAAATTAATTTGTGATTGTGGAGTATCCCAAAAGGGAGTTTGGAATGAAATATGCATTCAACTATTTCATTGAAATAATGTGCCATATTTATTGATTATATTGAATATATTAGTATTGAACTCATGATTTGAATATTGTTTGAACTATTGTGGTATATTTTGATATATGCTATGAGATTTGTGAAATGGTATTTGAATGCATATTCTAATGGCTATAGTCATTCCCCCCACGGTGTGGGCCGACGGGACACGTGATTATGGCGTTTGCCTTGGGAGATAGTCGCGCTCGAGAGATATTTCCAGGGCCATTATTATTATTATTTCTCGGATTAGTTTGGTAGCACCCCAAGGGTGGTCCGAGCCAATGACAATGTTGGAGGTATTTGTGAGTTGGAAAAATATGGAAACTCTTGACGGTTCCAACTTTGGTTGCAATAAACCATTGTCGGGAATTATGATTTTGGCAACCACATGAATTTTGGAAAAGATATGAATATATAGCGGATACATAAATTTTATTATTCATGATTTATTTAAATTCATTTGAACTTGATATTTGGTATAAAATTGTGGAATTTATAGATCTAATGACAATTGTTTGAAATTATATTTGATATGTTTACGATCACTCCTTATTTATTGTCGTAATTTGTCACTCTACTCACTGGATGTTATTTGTACGCATTTCTCGTATTTCCATTTTTTTAGAGGAAACGTAATTGAGAGTTATGGTCGTCTAGTACCGGATTTGGGTAAACTACCTTCGGAGAACTCTTTTGGTATAAAATTTTGTTTTGCTTCGAGATATTTATTAGTGGACCCAAATAGAGGCAAACTTTGTAACTGTTTTGAAAACTTACTCTGTGTTATGGTTTTTCTTTTCATGTGAAATTTGGTTATAATTTATCTACTTAAAATGAGAACTTCCATTTTATTTTATTTTATTTTAATTTTTGGGAATTGTGATTGGTAGAATTTGATATGAATCTCTTATATATGGATTTATTTTATATTTGAGGATTTGATTGGAATGGTTGGGTTGACTTTGTGCATGTATTTGGATTTGAATGACCAGACTGACTTTATGTATATATGTTTTAAACAGGAATGGACTGGATTAGTCATTTCATTGTGTGGTGAATACATATTGATTTGTTGGAAATGTTGGATTATTTTTGGAAAAGTGGATGGATATCGTGAATGCTTTCGGTACTTTGGTGTACGGGTTAGGCTCACCCGTATTTAGAGATAATGTAGCGGTTGTCATGTACTCGATTTGAGAGTCGGGGCGTGACAAACATTCTTCTGAGGTCTATGGGGGGAGATAAGTTATATTGATTGATTTGTGGGATAACGAGAGTTATCCTATTATCCGTAATTTAATTTATTATTTTTAATGATAAAATGCTCTTATGTGGGCACTTACCAACACAGGTGAATGGGGAAATTCATGAATTTGTTCGCGGCGGAGGTCTACATTCACTCGCCCAACACAGAGACACACTCATGGAATGAGATTAGCTTAATTCTTCAATGTGTGTGACACAATGTTACATGATTTTCAACTACTTAATTTGAGTAGATAGTAGCAGAACAAAAATACAAAGATACATTGATTTGCATTTGTGCTCTCAAGTTGCGTCTGTGTCCTATCATTTGGCGTTAGCATGCCAGTACCACAAATTTGATATCTCGGAAGAATCTTGAGAAATACATGGAAGCGAGAGAAAATTTAGTAGTAGGAAATTTTCTTGTCAGACTGAATATTTTGTGACAATTAAGTTAGGTCTTTGAGAGGGTTCGACCTGGTGTCCAGGAGTATATTTCAGGAGGAACAGAACCATTTGTAAGCAGGTTTTGAGGAATTCCATGCAAATCTGAAGCATTGACATGATGATGCTGACGATTATTCTGGTAATGTTGATTCTTCATGGTAACAGCAACTTCATCATCATCCAGAGGCAGCCTGTCAAATGTGGCATTCATGAATGATGCAGCCATTACTACAACAGGGCCTGAGGCAATGAGTGCACCGACAACACCCCCACCAACCACCTGCCCTTGAGCTCCAGCTAGGTAAACGGTGATCCCTGTGATCCCTGGTGGTGCCGGGTGAGGCAGGATCGAGCCCAGCAGTGAGAGAATCTCAAACCGGCCATGAAGGGTTACGATTGCCCCAGATGAAGCTGGCTGGCGAAGAGTGACATTTGTAACACATCCACTTCCACTTAGTATACAAATGCCTTTTTGCTTCCTCCTGGCAAAATTAGCTAAGCTTTCACTCACATCACAGCCAGAGCTCACCTCCATCGCATGAGCCTTGAGTGCATTTGCACTGTCTCTGGTGACAATGATTGGAGGTTTGGGTTTGTTTTTCGAGCCAGCTGGTCTTCCACGAGGCCGACGAATGATTTCACCGTCAACTGCGGAAGAAACTGCGGCTATTGACTTGGGAACTTTGGGAGCCATGAGTACAGCATCGGAGACTGGCTTGGCGTTGCCTTTATCTGGTTCATGACTTCTTTCAATGTTGGTTTTTGACCCAACCGCTGGGACAGTTAGGTCTGTGCCTCCAGCCATTCATGCACCGAGCTCCAACCTCCTTGTAGATTGCAAAAAAATTCACCAAGTTTGTGCTTGGACTATGAGTTTAAGTAATGAAATTTGCTAATAAAATTATGCAAAAACCAACAAGTATGATTAGAATTAGGAGATGGTTAAGTAATACCAACCCTCTGTGTTTAGCATTATATTACTTATATGCATCTCTCCATTTCCAAACCCCCAACCGACTTATCTATCATGTCATTGGCCTGACCCTACTATCATTTGAAACTTCGAAAGGAATTTCTTCCTTTTACAAGTCTAAAGATGTCATAACACTGGATCTGAAGGAAAGAATAGCCAATATCAGGTTGCATAGGAAGTAAACATCCTTATTCTACTATGCGATTGTTTCTATCCTTCCTAAGAATGGACAATGCACCTTATATTTGAAAATTTAAGAACCACAAAGAAAATCATCTCAAGAAAATTAATGAACTTCAAGATATTGTTAACCTCTATGTTGCTGAATTTGCTGTGATGAATGAAAAGGCAAAGCTTGAGAACCAGTTGGGGTCAGGTTGTCACGGTTTTGTTGCTGATGTACCCACCAACCAGCAAGCAAAGTCTCCAAACCAGGAAGTCTTCCTCTTATACTGAGCATTTGTAGCCATAAAGACGGAGTTGCATTCTGCTTACAAGAAAATTCTAATCTATTAAAAAATCAACCTAAAAGTATGTGAAGTGCTGATACTAGAAGAAGGTTTCATGAAGGAAAGAGTTGGATTATATGTGTGTACACCAATACTCCATCATCTACATGAAAAAGTTCATGCATTAGACAAGAATTGAAGGTGACTCTACATAAAAATTATGTGCCTAAATGATTTGTCTAATATTTTCAAAAAAGGTGATGTGCATCATGAAGAATAGCATACGTTGTGCTAGAATTTGCCTCGTCCCATATAATGCACAATCAAGAGAGGTAAGCTAAACAATGCAATATCTCAAGCTCACCATTCCTAATGTTGACATACATTTACACGCACTACCAAAAAATACCCTCTACAGGCGGTTGCCTTTACCGGCTGCTAGCATAAACGCCGGCAATGGTGATTCTTTACCAACAGAAAAAAAAGGAAACAGTCGGTAAAGACACATAGCCTATGCGGCTGTTAGTACCAGTCATTTTAAAACTTAGAAATCACATTCTCTCTCCCTCTCCTTTCTCTTCCCCACCCCATTCTCTCTTCTCTTCTCTTCCTCTGTCTCTCTCTCAGGTTCATCATACAAATCACAAATCGATGAAGTGTGGCTCATCGCCATACAAGTCGATGAAGTACCTCTCTCTCAGGTTCATCCTCTCTCCCTCTTTCTTCTCTTCTCCTCTCCACCTCATAGCCATCTTCACCTCCATTCAATTCTTCACCCTCTGTCTCAGGTGCATTATCTCTCTCTACTTCAGACATAGCGAAAGAAGGAGGTACAGCTCATATTCCTTCCTATCTTTATTGTCTTCCCCAAATTCTCTTTTGGTGAGTTTTTACGCTATTTTCATTTCAAGAAGTTTAGATTGGTTATGATTTAGGGTTTAAAATTTTTTGAGTACAACTAGGGTTCATTTATTTATTTGTCTGTTTTGATTATGTTTTTGTTTTTTTTGTACTTGCTTTATAATTTGGTTGAAGTTCTGAATTTGATGGAGAAGGAATTGAATCTAGAGTTTTCTTTTTTCAATTTCTTCTTCATTTTTCTTTCTTGCTCTCTTTTCGATGACTTGGTTTGAATGCCCTCTAATTGTATGTTGAAATTCATGAATGACCAGACATCGCCCTATTCATGTCTTAAATGGGGGTATTCATATGCTTGGCACACCTTAGCAGCTCCATATATCATTTGACCACCAAGCTGGTCCTTTTCTCTATTTCAGGTCCTTCTCTTGAAATTGATAGAATACTGATATTATTAATATCCTAAATGTGCAATTACGATTTCAGATTGCTGGAAGCTTAGCCAGTGAAACTCCTCAAATGATAAGGGCTGTAGTAAAAGGCCTAGCTCGACAGTCTAATGAGTTTTCTAAACTTATTTCTATTGCTTTTAATGTGCTTCCATCCACATTCCTCTTGCTACAAAGGAAAAACAGAGAAATTACAAAAGTTTGTTCTTTCAAGATTCAAACTTCATTCTTGATGTTCTCTGTGATTGCTTTTTTGGGATATATTGTTTCATGTTGCTATGTTTTCTCAGAAGTTTAGTTTAATTTTGCAGGCTAATTTAGGTTTACTAAACATACTTGTGGCCAAATGGCTAAATTAAAGTTGCTATGCGGAAGCGTATAAATTAAAGTTTTTAGAATTTATGAATAATTATCTCGATATGCAGAACTCTAATAAATTAACCGAAATTATGCATCCCACGAACGGATCGCTTGGTCAGGATGATTATTACAGTATCGAACCCCCATCACTATTCCACGACACCTCAACCCAATATCCGATAACCCAAATGATGGGAGAAATTTTCATACAATAAAAATTTCTCGAGCCCTCAATTAATTTCTCCAATTCATCTCTCTCAACATACATCTCTATCAATCTCGGCTATGTTCTTCTCAAGAAATGAGAGAGATCGATTGCATTCAAGAGTTTGTGCAATATGTGTTGAAGAAATTTGTGGCGTCCTTTTGCCAACCAAAGAACAAAATGGAGAGGGAGGGAATCATTGGAGAGAGGGAGATCCAAGTGTGTTGTGGGTGGTTATCCCTTGGGATAACTACCACGTCCACATGGGCACACATATAAACTTACATCTCCCACTTGCATACAGGGGCATTTTACTTCTGTCACAACATCACAACTCATATGATCTATTACATCACCCTATTGGACTTTCATGTAAGATTGGAAGTCGTATAACCGGTGAGTACACCGTAAGCAAAGACTTCTCGATACAGCTGTTAGGATGATCGAGGAGCCATCGTTAGTATAAAAAGAACTCGCGGTACCTCAGACTCAATGCAATTATATCCTTCGAGCCACTTTTCTCATTGAAAATAATTTATAAATCATTTGCTCGACTGTGTATTCACTATTATATTTGAATCTCAATATGGATTAATATAAAAGGTCGACCGGTGAATACAACACCATGATATATTGCCGATTAGTTTTCCTTTTATACTACTAACTTTCAATTTTATCTTAGCTGCTTTCCTAAACATACACCGTCAAACGAATCAACCATGGTTTCTTGGTGACATGCTAAACTAGCAATACCAAAATAAAATCTCAAGAAACAGACGAAAGTCATAAGAGTACAAGAGATTCTATCCAATGGATCTTGGATCTCACACAGTAGGAACAGGGATCTTTAACAATACTATCGTCTCAAATAATAGCTCCTACTATCTCTTGGTCGTCTTATCACACGTGGTATGAAACATGTGCCACAATGTTATTATTCACTCATTTCTCAAAAGGGTATATGCCAGATTCCTCTAACGCTGTGCAAGTATGGGTCTCAATCTATATAAGACTTTACCCCAAAGATCTCAGAAAGAGTATCTCAGAGACGATATCGGTTAACGCAGGTGATATCTAAGATCACAACTTCGCTATTCACAGGCAACATGGATGTTGGTATATCCATATTGGTCATATCGTATATGACCTCATCCTGACCACTCATCAGGATGACTTATGTTCTAGTAGGGCTACTCTCAAAGCCTCTTATTACTAAAAACCGTTTCATCTCCGTTCACTCAAAGCTGGAGGTGGTCACTCATGTGAGAGAGTCGATCACGCCTACTTAACATATCTTTTATCATAACTCATTGCAGAATATATGACAATCAACTAGTGCAACAAATAAAACTTATGACTGTATAATACACATATGTCATATCTATCAATACGCATCAAAATCTGTTCATAGTGGGAAATGCCAAATTACATGTAAACCCAATGATTCCTTATGTCTCACAAAGGAATCTCTCACAATGGGTTTGGTGAACGGATCAGCCACCATGTTGTATACTAGTATACTCAATCGTCATTATACCCTTTTGGTGATATTTCTTATAAAATGGTATCTGGTATCAATGTGTTTGGTCTTTTGTGATATTTAAGGTTTTCAATTATAGGTAATAATGGCTTGATTATCACAATAAATCATTACTAACCTCCCACTATCTGTCACAACCTATAAATCATTCATAAATCTCCTAAACCAAACACTCTCGAGAACTGTCGCTAAGCATCCCACAAGCTCAACCTCTATTGTAAATAGAGATACACAGATTTACTTTTTACTTCTCCAAGACATGGTACTATTTCTCCAGCAAGATAGCAAACACTGATGTCGATTTGTGTCTATCCAGATCGCCACCCTAATCAGCATCTGAATATCTAACGAAACGTAAATCACCTCTTCTATAACACAAGGAGAGGTCCGTAATTCCCTTGAAACATCTCAGAACTCATTTCACTACTCTTCAGTGATCTGTTCTAGAATTCAATTGATACCTTCTCACCAGATCGACTGTAAAAACAAATGTCTGGTCATGTATGCCTCATCGTATAGACTAGACTGTAAATTATACTGGTATAATAGATTCTACTTATCTCCCTTATTTCTTTCTAAGTTGTAGGGCACATTTCAATACTCAGATCTTTGTATTTAGCTATAAGAATATCTAATAGGATGAATTCGTTCCTCTCGAAATGCTCAAGAATCTTCTTAGACGTAAAACTCTTGTTAAAGAGTCAACATTTTTCTTGAGTGATCCCTCTGAATCCTTACTCTGAGATTGAACAAAGTCTCACCTATGTTCTTCATGTCAAAACTCAATAATAATCATGTTTCAATGGTCATTAGATACTCTCTGTTGTTCTCGACCAGCAGAATATCATGCACATATAAGAACATGATCACAAAAGAGTCACTAGAACATTTTAGACAGACGTAATGATCCCCCTCGATCATTATAAAAATATAAGATATCATCTCCTCGTGAAATCTTAGATACCACCGTCTGGATGACTGTTTTAAGTCGTATATCAACTTCCAAAATCGACAAACTTTATCCATCTGACATGCTAAAACGAACCCAAAGAGTTGCTCTATATAGATGTACTCATCCAAAACTTCCATTTACGGAAGACGGTTTGTATGTCTATCTAGTGTAACTCTAAATCCATATTCGCGACAATCGTTAAAAGTAAACGGATCGAAATAAATTCAATTACGACTCCTTGGTTGTCCAACCCTTTAAACTAATTGTAACCCTTCGTTACTAGACGGACTATATACCTCTTAACCAATCCGTTAACCTTTCTCCTGACCTTGAGAAGCTTATTGTTTCCAATGGTCCTCCTGCCCTTAGGCAAATCAACTACGTCCTTGAGAACTTACTCGTTCTCAATCGTCTTTCTGCCCTCAACCAAATCAATTAAGCCCTAAACCCTATTGATTTTCATTAACTCTCTCTGTTCATCTATAACCTTCAATAAATGGTTCTTTGCAAAAACCACAAGTCTTTAGGATTGCTTTAAATTTCTCATCATCCTCAAGAATCACCATGAAAGTCTTACCCTCACTCGGAAAGCGATATTTAAGTCCGCGCCCTCAATATTCTACGAGGAGAGAGAATCTCTTCACCTCTAGATGGATCGCTCCTATTAGGACCAAAATCTGTAATGGATTCTTGTGTCCCACTGTGGGGCTCACTTGAGTTACTAGACTCGTCCATCTTATAGAAGATAAAGTCCTGATCGATTCACCTCTCGATAGATCACTCCCACCAGGACAAAGATCCTTAATTAGCTTTCCGGTCCCGCCACTAGGCTCAACTGAGTTACTAAGCTCATCCATCGAATATAAGGTAGAGTTCTAATTGACTTCACCTTTCTTAGGGAAATCATCTTTAAGAAATGTGGCATCACGAGACTTAATTTCAATAACAGTGCCGTTAGTATGCTCACTTAAGAACACATGCCCCCCAGAGTGTTCTGATTATCCTATTAAATATATAATTCTTTTCTCGTGAGCTTAACTTGTTGTGTTAATGCGAGAAAACGTGAACAACCCCATGACCTCAAGTAGTTAAGGTCAGACTATCTCCCTGTCCAAAGCTCCATTGCGGTACTGATTGCGGACTTTAATGAGATACGATTGAGGACATAGATTGTAGTTAATAAAACATCTCCATAATAGAAGATAAGCAAATCAGCTTATGCCATCATAGATCTCACTATCTCCAATAAAGTTTTATTCCTCTTCTCGGCTACTTCATTCATTTGAAAAATAGTAGGAATAATCAGTTGTCACATAATACCCTTCTTAAAACAAAACTCTTTGTATAGTTCTGACAAATACTCATGAGAGTATTCACTTTCAATTTTAACTGATTTCAAACCTCCCTAATAACCCTTCTGAAGCATTCTAATGCCTCACATTTGTGCGAGATCAGATAAACTTAACCGATACGCATGTAATCACCTATGAACGTGTAACACCGACACTCAGTGCCCAAACAATGTATATTGGTTTTGAAATATATATTCTTTAAAAAAAAAACAAAAAAAAGAGGAACGAGGAAACGCCGCATTTCGGCCCGAAACACTGCACTCCCTCCCCCACCATCTTCTCTCTCTCTACCTCACTCACGGCCTCCCTCTCAGTTTCACTCTCTCTCGCGATCTCCCTTTCGGTCTCCTCCGCCCCGTACCACTACCGTGAGCGCACCAGCGCAGAGCACTACGCGACCCTCTGCACGAGCACTAGCACGCCCCTGCACGAGCCAGCGTACCCCTGAACGAGCGCTAGCGCACCCCTGTGCGCCTTTGCACGAGCCAGCGTGCCCTTGCACGAGCCATGCCAGCGTGCCCCTGCATGAGCGCCAGCATGCCCCAGCACGAGTGCCAGTGTGGTCCAGCGCGTGACCCACTGCGCGAGCGCACGTGCTTCACATTGTGCCAGCCCGCGTGCCCCAGCCCGCTAGCGTACAGCCCGCGAGACCACTGCGGCCTGCTAACCCGCGAGTCCACTACGGCCTACAGACCCACGAGCCCACCAGCGGGCCAGCCCACCAACCCGTGAGCCCACCGGCCCGCGAAACCGTGATCGGCTTTCTCCTTTGAGAGCCATATACCATCGTCGCAGAAATCCTTCACTGCAGGTAACGACTGTGTTAGATGTAGTTTTGTGTTAGAAATTGATTGAGTCGTTAACGTGATTTCAAAATTGAAAATATTACAGGTTTTAAATTAATTTGACGGGCGAACGAAAGCTAGATCTATAACCCGAGGGACCCTACGTGAGGATTTCTAACTCACTTGATTTATTTGGACGAATTTAGGGTAAATTAGAGTAAAAGTGTATTGCATATGTTAGGATGAATGTTAGAATAGATTGAAATGCATTGTTTGACATTATATGAAATTAATTAGATCAAATATAGGATTTTATACAAATTGAGCTATTCTGGATGATAGAATCATACGGACTTGATTCGAATAGCTTCTCTTAGAGTTTGATTTGACGAATGCTTAAAAACATTCAGAATTTGGGATTTGAGTTTAAGGATTGATGCAGTCTTTTCATTATAAATTTTCCTGCATATAGGAAATTAAAATACGTTTATATTATGAAAATAGACTTCGATACCTTGACAATGGAACGAAATTAATGACATTGGTATATATGTATAAATTGAAGAATTTATGGTTTCTACGAACTTAAGCAAAATGATAAACCCTGAAAATAGTCAGAATTTGATAAAAATCGTGATGATTTGATTAGGTTGGCTTTCTTGGTGATTCGATTGAGGGGACTCTTGTTCTACGTATTGTGGTTTTATTGGGGAGTGCGTTTCCCTCCCCAAAATAGTAAGTGTGATTTATTTTAATACTTTTGTTTAATATGTAAAGTTTTTTTTAACATTTTTGATAAATGAGCATGATTTGTAAAGTACTTGAAATGTTTTGATTGGTTTTGAAATTGATTTTTTTGAACTGATGGAGTGTCCAAAAACTATGTTAAAATATCAAAATTATGCATCCATGTGGTTGAAATGTATAATGTGTCATTTTATGCTATATGTTGCATTTGGTTTGTAAACCTGATTGCGACACATTTTGATACGATTTAAATAAACTTGCATATAATGTGTCATTTTATGCTACAATGTGTCATTTTATGCTATGTATAATGTATAATGTGTCATTTTTGGACGAGGTCCGTCGCCAAAGCCGGGGTAGAGAGTACTTTAAATAAACTTGCATATAACATCCCCGGTGCGCCTGTCATAGGTTGCGGTAGACCTCTACCAGGACATTTTCGGCTGGCAGCTCTATGATTTTAGTGACAGTGCTTTGGATGCATATTTGACTTGAAAATGCGTGCTAATGATATATTGTTGAAATAAAAAGTATGATAATTTAAAATATGATTTGTATACTTATGCTTTGACATTTCAGTTTCATACTTCATATTAGATGATTGCATTGACCCACTCACTCACTGAGTATTCTTCCCCGAGTACTCACCCCTCATTTCCCTTCTTGTTTCAGAGTTAGTACTTGACAAGGAGCATTGCTTTTAGGACGTTCAATGTCATTGGGAGATCTGGTTTGGACTTGAGGAGTCATTATATATTTCAGCTGTGAAATTTGTATTGGTAATGTATATGCATTCTGAGATCTATAGACGACCATTATGTAATTTTGGGATGACTATATATAAATATGGATATTTAAATTGTGGAACTCTCATGTCATTGCATAACATTGTATTGAGGCATTTCTTATTCGTTGTGTATGTACTTGGGAATGTGTTATGTATTAGAAGTGTACACTAGGATCTGTGGCTAACTTATTGAAAATTTGTATAGCCTTGAATTATTCTGGATATTGGCTGTAGGATTGGTTGATTTTGGAGAGGCCGGGATAACCATTTGTTTATTTTACAGGATGGTTGTGATTTATACAGGATTAATTGTACTTGGGAGACCTCCTAAATATAGGAAGGTTCTACCTGATTTTCTGTAAAAATATAGTCGGCATTCAGGATAACGGGCGAGTATTCATGATCCCGGTTTGGGGTGTGACAGTTGGATTGGTATCAAAGCCTAAGTTGAGAGCTATGTAGGAAAAGAGTCTTAAAAACATTCCCGAGTGTGTTTATGTTTAAAGTCCTCAATGCATGAGAGTTTCATACAATCATGAAGTCCTAGTACATGATCATAGGTATATGAGTTCATCCATTTTAGGGGGTTAGATACAGTTGTGTCTAACCTAACATGCTTTTTTTTTATTGGATTCCATTCTTTGTGAGGGTAGTCAAGATATGACTAGCCCAAATTTCTTGAAATGTGCCTATTCTTTGAATGATATCTAATAAGGATCCTTCTCTTGCAGAAGTATGATGACCCTACGGAGTACCCGTCTTGCCCCACCAGAGGAATTAGACTAGCTGAAGGATCGTTCCTTGACTCGCGTGCCACCACCGGTACCTACTCAGCCAGCTGCTCAGGCTGAGATTCTCGTACCCACACTCGACGCCTTTTGACAGGTGTACGAGTGGTACGCTACGCATGGGGTCCAGATTCCACCCCCACCCCCTCCTATAACGACGCCTGCACCTGCAGCAGCGCCAGTTCCTTCGACACCGATTCCACCGTCGGTGGTCCCACTGCCGGTGGCCAGTCCTTTTACTTTGTCCGAGCCGAGTGAGACCACATCAGCTGCTCTTAGATGGGTACATGAGTTGACTCAGTTGGTTAAAGAGGCCCGTCAGTTGTGGTGAACTGATTTCACAAGGCTTGGTGATGCTACGGCAGCCAAGTATTGGATCAATCACACCCGTAGGATTTTGACCGATTTGGCGATTGGAGAGGAGTTGTGCCTGAAAGTGGCACAGCGATTATTAGAAGGAGAGGCCCTCTTATGGTGGGAGGCCCTCACTGATGAGGCGATAGAGCCACTGCGGTAGGACGACTTCCTTCGGGAGTTTGACCGCAGATTCTTCCCATTCTACCAGCAGGACCGGATGAGGTCAGAGTTGGGATGGCTTACACAGGGGTCCAGATCTATCTCGGAGTATGAGGTAGATATGCGGAGACTTGCCATATTCGTACCGGATCTGGTTACACCTCAGTATTTGCGCTTCAAATTTAAGGACGGTCTTAGCCTCAGCATAAAGAGGTATATGACTGTTACCCCACAGTTTACACTTGCCGTGGTGATAGACTCTGCTCACTGCATGGAGGGTTTGGTCTGCGCAGAGGCTAGGCAGAGAGAGAGCAGATAGCAGAAAAGAAAGAAAGAAAAGTCTCATTTTACGTAGAACTCCAAAAGGGGCAGGGGATCTAGCTCGCACAGAGGCGGATTTGGATCTGGATTTCTTGAGCTGGGACGGGGACAGTACTCCTAGGGGTTCAGACAGCCTGCTCCGACTCACCCTGCATAGTATACTCCTCAGTAGCATCCTTATTATCGCAGGTGCAATAGGTCCCATCCGATAGGAGCTTCTTCAGTGACGGTCACTTGCTTCTATTGTGGGAAGCCAAGGCACATCAAGAGTTCTTGCCCTGCGTTAGGACTCGGAGGACAGAGTTCGCAGATTGGGACAGTAGGGGCAGCCTGTTCAGCCAGCATCTTTTACTCCTAGGGTGACCATTGGGAGTAACACAGTACAGACCCAGGCATGACAGCAGCCTAGGGCTCAGCCCCGGGTTTATGCCATGACGCAGGAGGACGCCCAGGCGAACCCCGACATCATCATGGGTACTCCTCCTGATCCTGTAGAATAGGATCTCTATTCGTATTTCCACTTCTTTTGGGGTTGTCAGCATTGTATCATGATAGTCGTATAGGTATTTTATGTTGTGTACCCTTTTGTCGACATGATATTACTCTGACATCTTTGTACACTGAAGTTATATCAAGTTTGAAATTATTCTAAGTTTATGTGCATTTTGTTAAATGATAGGTACTCTACCTATCTTTGGAATAGATGATCGTATCCTTATTGACACGGGGTCTAACTATTCGTATGTGAGTGATCAATTCTTCCGACATTCTGACAGGCCGCTCTCACCTTTGGATGAGGAGCTATTGGTCATCACTCCTCTGGGTGAGCAGATTGTGTGCGGCACAGCATATAGAGAATGTGAGATCAAGGTTGGGGATACAGTGCTGAGGGTAGATCTAATCCCTCTCGCCATGTTGGGGATGGATTGGCTGCATATGCATCGGGCTTCAGTTGACTGCTTTAAGAAGCAGGTGGAGTTTCGAAAACCCTATCAGCCAGTGTTGATTTTTGAGGGCTAGAGACGGGTTATACCCCGCTATGTCATTTCAGTTTTGGAGGCCAAAAGCATGATTCGCCGTAGGTGTGCGGTATATCTGGCTCACATCATAGACACCACTGCTCAGGGACTGAGACTGAAGGATGTTCCAGTGGTACAGGACTTTCCTGATATTTTCCCCGAGGAGCTACCCGGATTTCCACTGATTCGAGAGTTTGACTTTGAGATCGATTTATCTTCAGGGACTATCCCTATCTCTATAACGCCATATAGGATGGCACCGGCTAAGCTGAAAGAGCTCAAGGTCTAGTTGCATGAGTTGCTGGAAAAGGGGTTTATCCATCCTAGCACGTCACCTTGGGGCACTCCAATGCTATTTGTAAAGAAGAAGGACGGCTGCCTCGCATAGATGATTTGTTTGATCAATTACAAGGTGCCAGAGTTTTCTCAAAAATTGATCTTTGATCAGGATATCATCAGTTGCAGATTAGGAGTCAAGATGTGCCAAAGACAGCTTTCCGTACTCGATACAGGCACTACAAATTTCTAGTCATGCCGTTTGGACTGACTAATGCCCCCACTGCATTCATGGACTTGATGAACAGAGTCTTTCACGACTATCTAGACCAGTTTGTCATAGTCTTCATTGACGATATACTGGTATATTCGCGGAGTGACAAGGATCATGTTCAGCATCTTCGCACCGTTTTACAGATCCTCCGTGATGAGCAGCTGTATGCCAAATTCACAAAATGTGAATTTTGGCTAAGACAGGTTGGATTTTTGGGGCATGTCATTTCTGCGGAAGGGATTTTTGTTGATCCGCAGAAGGTCGATGCCATTATGAGATGGGAGCAGCCGCAGACAGTGACTGAGATCAGGAGTTTTCTTGGTCTGGCCGGGTATTACCACAGTTTTGTTGAGGGGTTTTTCCGGATAGCTGCTCCATTGTGTAGATTGACGCAAAAAGTTGTCAAGTTTGTATGGGATAACCGTTGTGAGGCAAGTTTTCAGGAGCTCAAACAACGGTTGACTACAGCTCCGATTTTGGCACTTTCCACCAGCAGTCGGTAGTACACAGTGTACAGTGATGCTAGCCGACAGGGGTTAGTTGTGTTTTGATGCAAAATGATCAGGTGATCGCCTACGCCTCTAGACAGTTGAAGAAACATAAGGTGAATTATCCGATACACGATCTGGAGCTTGCGGCCATAGTCTTCGCATTGAAGATATGGCGCCATTACTTGTACAGGGTGACTTGCCGGGTGTATACTGATCATAAAAGTTTGAAATATTTATTCACCCAGTGAGAATTTAACCTGAGACAGAGGAGATGGTTGGAACTCCTCAAAAATTATGATCTTGCATTGATTATTATCCGGGCAAAGCCATGATTGCTGATGCCTTGAGCTGGAAATCAGCTTCATCGTCTCAGGAGAACAATACGGCATACCTCAGAGTCCGTAGTGATGGACTTCTGACTTATCAAGATAAAGTAACTATATCCGCCGATGAGGATCTCTGCAGGTCCATATTAGAGGAGGCATACTCCTCGGCCTATGCCTTGCACCCGGGTAGTACAAAGATGTATCGAACTATTCGGGGCAGCTATTGGTGGCCAGGTATGAAAAAGGACATTGCGGAGTTTGTAGCTAGATGTTTAGTCTATCAGCAGGTGAAGGCTAAGCATTAGAGGCCAGCGGGTTTACTACAGCCTCTTCCCATTCCCGTATGGAAGTGAGAACATGTGACTATGGAGGATTCCCACAAACTCAGGCCAGATATGATGCCATTTGGGTGGTAGTCGATCGACTCACCAAGTCTACCCATTTGATCCCGATGCGCAGCGACTCTCTACTGGAGACATTGGCATGTCTGTATATTGACGAAATAGTTAGACTGCATGGGGTTCCTGTGTCCATAGTCTTGGATAGAGATCCGAGATTCACTTCTCGATTTTAGCCCAAGCTACTGGAAGCTTTGGGCATACGGCTCAGTTTTAGCACAACATATCACCCACAGACAGATGGTCAATTAGAGAGGACCATTCAGATGCTCGAGGATTTGCTTCGGGCTTGTATTAATGATTTTTGGGATAATCGGGACAGGTATTACCGCTGGTAGAGTTTGCATATAATAATAGTTATGAGGCTAGCATCGGCATGCCACCCTATGAGGCACTTTACGGCAGAAAGTGTAACACCCCGTTGTGCTGGGATGAGGTAGGCGAAAGACGCCTTACTAGTGTTGAGTTAGTCGAGGAGACTAAGGAAAAGGTCAGGGTAATCTGCGAGCGGTTGAAAGTTACCCTAGACAGACAGAGGGCATATGCGGATCGAAGATGCCGACCTTTAGAATTTGAGGTGGGCGATATGGTATTTTTGAGAATTTCTCCCTTGAAGGGACTCATTCGATATCAGCAGTAGGGCAAGTTGAGCCCCAGGTACATTGGCCCGTTTCGTTTCCTCAGTAGAGTTGGGAGCGCGGCATACAGACCAGAGCTGCCAGACGAGTTATCTCGAATCCATGATATCTTCCATGTATCAGTGTTGAGGAAGTACTTCCCAGATCCTTTGCATATTTTGGAGCCTCAGCCAGTAGAGGTATAAGAGGACTTGAGTTTACCTATTCAGCCTGTGGCCATACTTGACCAGTAGATCCAGCATCTACGGAATAGGGAGGTATCTCTTGTCTGAGTGCTATGGCGCAGTGATCAGGTCGAGGAAGAGACCTGGGAACCCGAGGAGACTATGAGAAGACAACACCCCCATTGTTTGCTGTTTAGTCTTCTTTTAGTTTCGAGAACGAAACTTGTTTTCAGGGGGTTAGAAAATATAACACCGACATTGGTGCCCGAGCAATATATATTGGTTTTGAAATATATATTCTTTTTAAAAAAAAAAAAGAAAGAGGAAAGAGGAAACACTCGCGCAGTGGGTCGCGCACTGGAGCACGCTCGCACTCGTGCTGGGGCACATTGGTGCTCGTGCTGGGGTACGCTGACCCACGAGCCCACTGCGGCCTGTTGACCCACGAGCCCACTACGGCCTGCTGACCCGCGAGCCCACTAGCGGGCCAGCCCGCCAACCTGCACCGGCTTTCTCCTTTGAGAGCCATCTGCCATCCTTACAGAAATCCTTCACTGCAGGTAACGGTTATGTTAGATGTGGTTTTGTGTTAGAAATTGATTTAGTCGCTAGCATGGTTTCAAAATTGAAAATATTACAAGTTTTAAATTAATTTGACGGGCGAGCGAAAGCTAGATCTGCAACCCGAGGGACCCTACGTGAAGATTTCTAACTCACTCGGTTTATTTGGACGAATTTAGGGTAAATTAGAGTAAAAGTGTATTGCATATGTTAGGATGAATGTTAGAATAGATTGAAATGCATTGTTTGACATTATATGAAATTAATTAGATCAAATATAGGATTTTATATAAATTGAACTATTATGGATGATAGAATCGTACGGACTTGATTTGAATAGATTCTCTTAGAGTTTGATTTGACGAATGCTTGAAAACATTCAGAATTTGGGATTTGAGTTTAAGGATTAATGCAGTCTTTTCATTATAAATTTTCCTACATATAGGAAATTAAAATACGTCTATATTATGAAAATAGACTTCGATACCTTGAAAATAGAACGAAATTGATGACATTGGTGTATATGTATAAATTGAAGAATTTAAGATTTGTACGAACTTAAGGAAAATGATAAACCCTGAAAATAGTCGAAAATTTGATGAAAATTATGATGATTTGATTATGTTGGCTTTCTTGGTGATTCGATTGAGGGGAGTCTTATTTTACGTATTGTGGTTTTATTAGGGAGTGCGCTTCCCTCTCCAAAACAGTGAGTGTGATTTATTTCAATACTTTTGTTTAATGTGTAAACCTTGTTTTAACATATTTGATAAATGAGCATGATTTGTAGTGTGGTCGAAATATTTTGGCTGGTTTTGAAATTGATTTTTGTGAATCGATGGAGTGTCAAAATACTGTGTTGAAATATCGAAATTATACATCCATGTGGTTGAAATGTATAATGTGTCATTTTATGCTATATGTTGCATTTGGTTTGTGAACCTGATTTTGGCACATTTTGATACGATTTTGGATTTGGCCTTGAAGACTTTGGTATGTATATTTCTGTAACTACGAAGGACACCGTGAGAGACGCTTTGGTGGCATCCGGATATGCCTAGACCTGGGGTATCCTATGAGTTGTTGTGATTTTTATTAATGATACGGTACTAGCCAGGTTGAACTCGAAAGGGGGAGGATTTGGATACTCTCTCCAAGTCTAGCACCTAGACGAGGTCTATCGCCAACGTCGGGGTAAAGAGCACTTTAAATAAAATTGTATATAACACCCCCGGTGTGCCTGTCATAGGTCGCGGTAGACCTCTACCAGGATATTTTTGGTTGACAACTCTATGATTTTAGTGACAGTGCTTTGGATGCATATTTGACTTGAAAATGTGTGCTAATGATATATTGTTGAAATGAAAAGCATGATGATTTGAAATATGATTCGTATACTTATGCTTTGACACTCTAGTTTCACACTTCATATTAGACGATTGCATTGACCCACTCACTCACTGAGTATTCTTCCTCGAGTACTCACTCCTCATTTCCCTTCTTGTTTCAGAGCTAGTACTTGACAAGGAGCGTTGCTTTTAGGACGCTCAATATCATTGGGAGATCTGGTTTGGATTTGAGGAGTCATTGTATATTTCAGCTGCAAAATTTATATTGGTAATGTATATGCATTCTGAGCTCTATAGACGACCATTGTGTAATTCTCGGATGACTGTATAAATATGGACATTTAAATTGTAGAACTCTCATGTCATTGCATAACATTGTATTGAGGCATTTCTTATTCGTTGTGTATGTACTTGAGAATGTGTTATGTCTTAGAAGTATACTCTTGGATCACTTGGTGCAACCTCTAAATCATAGGAGGGGCGACTGGCGGCTGTCCATACCTTTGATAGGGGCATGGCAGTAAAGGTCTGTGGTTAGCTTGCTAGAAATTTGTATAACTTTGTATTATTCTGGATGTTGGCTGTAGGATTAGTTATTTTTGGAGAGGACAGGATAGCCATTTGTTTATTTTACAGGATGGTTGTGATTTATATAGGATTAATTGTACTTGGGAGACCTCCTAAATATGGGGAGGTTCTGCCTGATTTTCTGTAAAAATACAACTGACATTCAATACAACGGGTAGCTGTTCACGATCCTGGTTCGGGACGTGACAGAACTTCATAAACTACACAGCTCTATTTTGGGCTCTCATACTCGTAAGGTCACGGATATAGGATTGGACCATCTGTAATGGAATCTCAGCTCTCATTGCGCTGTCAAATGGTTTTTCTGTATCTTTGCCGACTAAGCAAAATTCACACATGGACAACTCGAACGTGATTAGCGGGTCCAACAGACCATTTGCTGCTAACTGGTTTAATTTTTCTTGCCTTATGTATCTAAATCTTCTATACCATACATATACATCATCATCTACGCAGTCGAATGTAAAGGCAATAGAAGAATAACAAGAAATACCATTAAAAGGAATAACATACAGTGCATACAGTCCATTAAGGACAAAACCAGAACAAACGAAAGAACTATCGTAACTAATAAAAACATTAGAATTTCCAAAAGCTAAAACATATCCTCGGTAATACAAAAAATGTATAAACATTAAGTTCTGTCAAATATCTAGAGCTGTAAGGAACGTCATTTAAATACAGAGTTTGGCCACATTGCAACTCCAACTTGCAAGTGTGATTCCCTCTTCTTACAACAAATGCTCCGTTCCTTACGTAAATCCTCCTAACCTGAGGATTCACTTGGTGGAACTCTACGTACGCTCTTCTGTCTTGAGTTACATGGTCGATGACTCCTAAGTCTACTATTTACTAAGGAGAGAAATCAATGAGTATCACAATAGATAACACAAATTTTAAACCACATAAAGAAAAAGGATATTCTTTCCGCTCATTACACTTATGAGTGAAATAACCAACTCTACCATAGATGTAGCTTTTCACATTGGTCTAACCAAAATTCTTCTTCTTGTGCTTTTGTACTTTACTGTCTGATTTCTCGGATGGTTTTTCTCTTGCTTGGACGTCGAGTCTTCTTCTCATACTTATGCTATTCATTAGGTGGGTCGGAGTCCTTACTCTACTCCGCTGCATAAGCATGACCCGAGTGCGACCTAGTCGCTTCCAGGTGCTCCTTTTTGAGCTCATTGTGCCTGCTCACAGAAGTGAAAGTATGAATCTCTCGTCGGACATGATATAGATTTTCATGGTCACCCATGAATCAGGTAAAAGACTGAATTATACTCAATACCAATAACGCATCCAAAATGGACTCACTCGTATCCCTCAACTCAGTGATCATACTCGATATTTGTATCAAATGTTACATCATTATATGATCAACCTTTTTCTTATAAGTTATAAACTTATAAATTAGCATCATTACCTCAGAAGCTGAAAGAGCACCTTAATGTTTTTTTAGAGTGAGCTTAACGTCCATAGGATATTGCTCATAGATCGGGATCAAGTCATCGTGCTTTCTATTGATAAGGATTGCCCTAATTTGACTATCCTTTTTCTTCAACGCACAATAGACCTTATTATCCTATCTATACTGAGGTGTGGTCTCCTCTCTAGGACCCACCATCTCAAACCTCAAAATCTCATACTAATCTTGTTCCTCGAGAATAAACTGAATCTTTCGGTGAAAAAATTAATAATAGTCACCATTTAATTTATTATCATTACAAAGATATATTACAATAATATTCTATGCAGCTAGAGAGATTTTAGTGACTTATTGATACTTATTCTCACATTTTGTGTACCCTTCGAATCAACAAATCCCAAATAATTCGAGTATAGACTCTAATTTGAGTGTATGAGTCAACGAACATCATACACCACAAACCGGAATTGCACCTTACCATTCGGAGTTGGATTCGGTACAAAAAACCCATAAAAAATACAAATGTGAACGTGGAACCCTAAAAAAATTGTAAAAATTCAATTTAGAACAGTCGGATTGGCCGCCTGGAGTCCTACGATTGTCGGAAGCGGTACCTCACGTGCCTGCATGTTCTAGCTGTGCTCTGGCACATGCGCCAGATGCGCTACACATGTGTGTTATGCAACACATAACGCCTTCAGCAAGCAATATATATAGCATGAGATGAAATCTGACAATTGCCACATGTTGTGGCCTGGCAGTGGGGCGCTTGAGAAAGGGACAAACACATCCCTGGTTTGAATCTTGGTAATGACATTTCTAAGCCCTCCCTTTTTTTAAAATATTTATTTCAGTGGAATGTGTACTTCAACACAACACTTTGCTATAGCCTGGTGGTTCGGGGTACCTAAAATGACGGATACACCAGTGTCGGGTTTGAAGGTGGACAGTGACATGTCTGGGCCTTTCCTATTATTATTATTATTTTTTATTTAGTGGAGTGGAGCGTGTACTACGTGGGTGCTCCACACCCATCGGGTCTGCATCCTTCTTCTTCACCTAATTCTCTATAACCAGGTCTCTGCGACCTGGCTGCCGAAAAACCCCTTTTCCGGTGACAGTAATATGCAATCTATATGTCAAAATGTAGATTTGAGCATGACAAACATTTATAGACCATTATTATAGATCGATTCATCCTTAAATTTCACATATCTAAGGTTTTGTATCCATAGGGTTGAAAACTTCTACCAGACTTTTTATGGCCTTAATATGCTCCAAAAATTCAATAAAAAATATTTTCATGATCCATGGATCATGTGCATTCTCGTGATATTCTCGAATTTACGAAACTCATCCGTAATCTGGATCCTAAATTTGTACCTTACACATTATACGCCTAAAAAAATTCTAATTTTTTTTAAATAAATCCAACGTCGCTCTGATAACAATGTTGGATTTATTAGACTACATGTGCATGCGGAAACGAATAAATTAAATGTTTCAAAATTTAAGGATAAATATCTCGGTATATAAGGCTTCAATAAATTAACCAAAATTGCGTATCCTACGAATAGATCGCTCGGTCAAGATAATGATTACAGTATCGAACCACCATAACTATTCCATGACTCCTCAACCCAATGTTCAATGACCCAAATAACGGGAGAAATTTTCATACAACAAAATTTCTCAAGCACTCAATTAATTTCTCTCTCAACATACCTCTTTATCAATCTCGGCTACGTCCTTCTCAAGAAATGAGAGAGATCTATTGCATTCAAGAATTTGTACAATATGTGCTGAAGAAATTCGTGGCTTCCTTTGGCCGACCAAAGAACAAAACGGAGAGAGAGGGAATCATTGGAGAGAGGGAGATCTAAGTGTGTTGTGGGTTGGTTATCCCTTGGGATAACTACCATGTCCACGTGGGCACGCATATAAACTTACAGTATGGTTGAAGGATCGGAAAGATAGCATTAAGAATAATTTCAACGCCACAGTTTGAGATCATGCCCCCTGCATAGCATTCACTTTTGGACCATCTATTGCATTCTATGGTGGGTGAAGTATTTAGGGCTATAACCTTTTGTCTGCATTCCACTGATATGTTTTCCTCATGGTAATTGGTGCTGTGATTTCAATATAACCTGCTTGAATGTTTGGTAGTATGTGTTTCTATGCAGTGTATTTTTTATAGTTTATAATCCTATCTGGTTGGCAGACTATAACTATTCGACGCTGTCTGAGGCTTTTCTTCATCATGCCTCTAAAGATAAGAGCGTGGCATTTTTAATTACGAATTTGATAATTTAAGTGTTACGTCATGATGATGTTCTTTTCCTATTTTTCTCGGACATTAAGTGGGGGTATTTTTTTTCACGTCTTAAATGCTTCTATCATAGGTCCTTTTCTCGACCATAAGTGCTTACGAGGTAAATTCCATTTATAGTATGAAGTGATAACTATTCATTTATATCATGAAATCTGTTTAGAGTCTTTTTCTTTTTTTTGGGCCAGAATATAGCAACTTGCAACAAACTGCTAAAGATATGTTTCTTTTCATTTTGCTGAATTCATGCACAACTGTAAGGCCACATTTTGCTGCAATTTTTATTCTTTAACCAATGGCTACTAAAGTAAGAAATGATTGATTACCTTAAAAACATCATTTCTATAATATATAAAATAATAATAACAATAATATGTTCATTACAGTTTCCATCAGTTAACAGAAAATCATGTCAATGCCGTATTCTATGGGATGCCTGTAATACCAAGAAAAGTCCGAGTAAAAAAAAAAAGGTCAACTTTTCACTTTCCTAATTTTTCTTTCCTGTTCACTCGAAAACCCACCCCCACCTATTTACATTATCTCTCTCGTCTCTCACCCTCAATCTCTCCCTCTCTGAATTTCTCATCTCTCACTCTCATAGTTCTCTCTTTCTCTCTCTCTCTTTTTTGCTCTCTTCTATACTTTCTCTCTCACAAGAGGCAAAAGGCTACGGTTCCCACACAAAGCGAAATTTGGGGATTTTTGGAATCCAACACCTCTGACTTCGAAACTAAGGTAATTTTTTACTCAAAACCTTGTATTTAGTTTCATTCATACTAGATTTGGGTTTAATATTGAGATTCGTGGATGTTGGTAGAGGAACCGAAAACCCTAGGGTTGTAAAATATTACGTTTAGGGTTTTGATTTATGAGAATAACATGTTCAACGATCTGAATGTTGCTTGAATATTGGAAGTGTTGGAATAAAATGAAAACCCTAAAATTTCCTTCAAGCTGGATAGTTCGTACATGCTGTGGTCTTTCCATTATAACTTCATTTATGTGCAGGAAAATTAAGTGAGGTTTCCTTTTCATGAAACTAGTCTTGTAGAGCTTTAAAATGATATATTACAATAGATATTTTGATAAGAATTGAATTTTCTATGATTTTTCCAAGAGACCAATTATGAAGAAGTACCGCTGTTCTATGTCCTGTTCTGGCCGTGAATTTGCTACAGATTTGAGCTATCTTCAAGGTAGATTTAGGTTTAAGTTTGAACATGAAAGTTATAGATTCATATTTTATCTTTAAATTGAGACTTGAATCACTTAAATATGATATGTATGGTGAACATTATGATAATTTTTCTGGGACTGTGCATATTGAGTTATAAATTCTGGTCTATGATATTTATGAACTTAGATACTTTTGTATGATTTGAATATATTAAGGAAATAATCATAAATGTTTTAGTTTTATGTCTAAATTTTAAGTAAAAATTAGAATTTTCATGATGTGAGTAGTGTATATCAAGATACAGTTATTTTTCTATAATATATTGTGTCAGAAATATATTGAGAAATTAGAAATTGTAATATATTGGAAAGAACCAATTTACTCTGGTATCGGTATATGATTTAATTATTAAATTGTGACCAATGTTTTAGGTTAAGACATTCGAAATTAGAGGAAGGGTTGAATTTTGTTCAATTTGGGAATTGTGAGTGATTATCCTCCCAAAAGGTGAGTGGATGATTCATTGTGATCTTAAATGAGTAAAATTATTTAAAATTCTTTAAAAATGATTTGGAATGATTTTTATTCGATTGATATGAACAGTTTTTGTGATCGTGGAGTGTCTGAAATGTGAATTTGAGCTCGATATGCATCCATTATTTCTATAATTGAGATTGTGCCATGTGATTATTGGATATTTGATTTATGAATGCTAAATTATGGTTTGAGAACTGATTATTAAAATTTTGGCACATTGATTGAGAAATCGAATGGTTGTGAAAAAAAGGTAAGAAATGGTGTAGTAAAAATGGCTATAGTCATTTCTCTCCCTACAGAGCGACGTGACGGGGTGACGTGGTCGAGATTGGATCATATTAGCGTAGGAGACAGACGTGACTCCCTTTGTTGTATGTCGAGCTATATCTGGATGCACCCCAGTGAGACGTAATTCAATGCCAAGGAAGGGGGTTTTGGTATTTTGAAATATATGGAATAAAATACCTTGGTGGGCTTTCATCTAGATTTGGCCAAAGCTGGTACATGAGTGTTTTCATAGGACCCCATGATTTTTAGGAAATATGAATTAAATGGATGCATGTTTGTTAAATTATCCTGATTTATTAAACTCATTATATATATATAGTAATAAGCAGTGAGTAATACTTGCACCTTGGTCTTGGTGGGGTTTTACAATAGATAAGAAGGGAAAGATAGGGGACACTCAAGAAGAGGGGACACTCAAGAAATTTGCATAATGCTCCCAAAGCTTTTCCTTCCAAGATTGTGCTCTCAAAGATGTTTTGGTATTGTTCTCACCAAGTGATAACCTATGAAGACCAAAGAGAAATGGCTTCATTTATAGAAATTTAGGTTGGTTCCTGTTACTGCACGGATGAACAGTGTAGTTTACTGTTACAACACGGGTGAATAGTACCGTATATGTGAATAGTGCCAAATAGTATCATGTGAATAGTACCGTATACATGAATAGTGTTTTACAAGCAGAGACTGTACTAAATACAGGAAATGGTACTGATTTTGGTATGCCAGTTTTGAGATAACTGATTGACCGATAACAAAGTTTTATCAGTTTTAGGGCAACTGATTGGCCACTATTTTATTAATTTTGTTGGAAATGCCCTTTCGGGTTTTCATTCCAACTTAATGCTCTAACTTTTGCATAGGATGTTTTTAGGGTTTTCATCCTATCGAGCTCATAGCCGATTTTGCATGGAAAAGAAGTTCCATCCAGCTAAATTTTTTTTTTTTTTTTTTTTTTAAGTTAACAAGTCATCATTATCCAGATCTATTATAGGGTCTGACTCAGAATCAGATAATGCAGATTTGGAAGATGATCCTCGTTCACTTTGGAGCAACTGCTCCATGATTTGGAGATACTCGTCTTTAGATTTGGCTGCAGCAAGAAGAGCCTGAGCATGAGATTTTTGGACTAAAAAGGTTTGATCAGAAGGATCAGGTTTTAGAAGCTCATGAGTTTTGAGCCAAACTGAAACAGCTGGTTTAAGGATTTTCTCAGGGATGCGAAAGGAATTCCACCATTTAACTTTGAATTTGCGGATAAGGATGGTGGATCCGTCAGAAAAGGCATAATCTAAATACCATTGGCTAACCCATGGTACATAGAATTTGGAACAGAAAAGACATAGAGGTGAAAACTTCTTTTCTACCTCTGAGGGTTTGTATTGGGTTTTAAAGAGGTCAAAGGATTCTTTGACCGATGAAACAAGAATATCGGGCAAAGATCCAAAAAATTTCCACCAATGAGGAAACCATGCCGGATATTTATGAATTTGGGTTTTTTCATGGAAATAAAAGAGCCATGAATGGGTCCTTTTACTGTTTTGGATAAGAAATTTGTTATACCAGGCTTGAACATAATCCCAGTATGAGAAAATAGGATAGAAGTTTATCTTGGTTTTAAGGTTTACCGGAAAAGTTTTAGGTTTGGAAAGTTCCTGTCCCCAATCAGAAGGATGGATGACTTTCAAAATTTTACAAGTGGAATAAGAGGGAAACTGTTGTTCTGAGGAGAATTTAAAATGTTTGAACTCAGCACTTTCCGTTAATTCCAAAATGGTTTGATAATAATCAATTGTTTTGGATAAATCCCAAGGTTTATAAAATCAATTTTTTAGAAAATACCCCTCCATAGTCTGGAAAGGGTCCTTTTGGGAAAATCTTTCGTCAATAGTCAAAATGTTTTGAGAATATATTTTCTCAATAAAACTAGAAGATTTTAAATATTTTGGATCCGTTAAAACTAGGGTTTTACTACTGGTAGTAGTCAAAATTTTAGGATCTGCTTGAGACAAGGTTTTAGAAGATGAATCTCCTTTTTCCCTGCTGGAAGGGAGAATAGAAGTTTTACCTGTTTTACGTGTTTGCTGAGTCGGGATTAAACTCAGGGCTGTTTTAAGGGTTTGAAACAAGTCAGGGCTCCACAAGTTTGGTTGATCTAGAAACGATTCGACCCATTTTTGGATTAGGGCGAGTCTGTCTTCAGACTGGGCTGCTGTTTTAAATGGGTTTTGGGCTTCAGCCCTGTTTTGTGAGGCTTCCTCTTCGATCACCATTTCATACCATGATTTTATTGGTTTTGTCGAATCTATACCGATTTTTGCTTTGTCTTTACTAGTAGTTTTTCGTGGCATTTGATCTGCACAGAACAAATAAAGATTTCAGATTATTTAAAGAGCAAATTCTTTCATATTAAGTCTAATAAGCCAGATTCTGGTTTTATTGTTTTTGATGTTTGCACGAAGAATATTGCGATGTGCCCATCGCTGTTCGTGTTTTAGCTGTTCTTTGAAGAGTTTGATTTCAACGTTATAACGATGGATTTTATTCTTCATCTCGAACAAGGCCTTCCAATATGCCATCTGCAAAAGAGGTTATAACAGTTTTATTTGTCCTGCAAAAATTCTCTGATTAGAAAATCAGGCAGAGAATTTTTTTCACCTTTGATATATTCAATATCAAAATCAAAAATAGATAATATAGCTTGTCATCGTGCAAAAATTTGTTTAGAAGCAATGTTTTGGACATCCTTTTGCAAAATTTCTTTTGCAGATTTACAATCGATACGTAATAAAAATTTTTGATTTAATAAGTCATTTTGAAATTTTGTAATGCATAAAACAATTGACAAAATTTCCTTTTTTATAGTAGAATAGTTTTTCTGGGTTTGATTCCAGTGACCAGAGGTATATTGGATTACAACTTCTTTATGATCCTGGAGTTGTTTTAGGATTCCTCCATATCCTAAATCACTAGCATCGGTTTCAACAATTTTAGGGAGGCTAGGATTGGCAATATGAAGACAAGGAATTTCTAAAATTTGTTTTTTAATGAGTCGGACAGTTTCGGTATATTCATTTGTCCAAGGTTTAGGGTTTTTCTTTAATCTGTTATGAAGAGGTTGTGCAATTTTATTGATATTTGGAAAGAAATCTATGACATAATTTAGACTTCCTAGAAATCTCTGAAGCTGAGTTTTATCAAGAATTTTATCTGAAAATTTGTTTGCAAATTCCAAAGATCTTTCTATTGGTTTTATGGTTCCACAAGTTATGTGGTGACCTAAAAATCTTATTCTTGTTTCGAATAAAGATATCTTTTTAGCTGATAAGACCAGTCCATTCTTTTTACAAACATAGAAGAATGTTTTGAGATTTTTAAAATGTTGTTCTATTGATGAGGAGAATATAAGTATATCATCAATATAAATAATGCAGAATTCCGAGTATGGATTGAATATATTATTTATAATTCGTTGAAATTCTGAAGGTGCATTTTTTAAACCAAATGGCATAACATTCCATTTATTTATAGTGGAGATTAGCGGTTGGCTCTGCCGCCCAAGGATCCCATATTTTATTTTTGTCTTTCCAGAGTGTGGTGATTAGCGGTCGGCTCTGTCTCCCAAGGATCCTATTACTCCTGGTCCTTATTTATTTATGCGTTTGTAATCATTTATTTTTATTGTTTTTGTCTACCATTTATTTTGGTTACTCATCTATTTATTTATTTCTTTGTATAAATATTCTCTTGTAACTATTCACTGCTTATTTATATCCCGAAATTCCTGGGGCATCTTGGTATCAGAGCCCCACTGGGGCATCTTGGTATCAGAGCCACGGGGGGATAGTATTATACAGCATATAGATTTAATTGTTTGAAGTTCTAAACTTCAGATTTGATTATATACCGAGTCCTTTAGACACCGGTGGTCCAGGCGAAGTAAGACCCAGGAGGGGCAGTAAGGCCGTTGGACAACCCAGTATTCCGTAGGTATATATTTAGATTTGCAGTGCAGAATCAAAACGATGAACTCTATATTCTGTAGAACTACTAGCTCTTCGAGTTCTATGTCAAGTTCTTCAAGAACTAAAGATATAATAAACAGTGAAAAAATAACAATTGAAGATTTTGAAAAAGGAATAGATGAATGGGAGATACCCAAAATAAGTATAGACCAGATATATAAAACACCCAAAATAAATTTCTTTAAAACAGATTATACCATTAAAACCGAAGAAAGAGATATTCAACTTTTAAAATCTTTTGAAACTATACAACTATTTTCCAAAAAAATCTTTAGAAAAACATATGTCCAAAGGATATAAATATGTTCATATCGGATTAGTCCAAATCGGTCTCAGACCATTAACAAGAGAAGGTTTAAACACTTCTATTCTGGTAACTCTTAGGGATGCCAGACATAATAACTTCTCAGATTCCTTATTAGGAACTGTCGAATCCAGTCTATGTAAAGATCCAATTTCCTTCGACTGTTTTCCAAATCTTATAATCTCCTTAAATGATAAAAATATATTAAAATCCCTTATTTTACAAGTTAAAATACATAATTATGATATGATGGAGGGATCAATTCCGGTAGCTCTAATATATAAAATCCATTATAAAGCCATGACAACAGCCTTCGGCTCAAAACACAAAATCCAACACAAAAAAGGAGAAACTCTTCTTCTCCAAACCGATATTACAAAATCTAATTTGGTTATTCCAAAACCTATCAGATGGGAAGAAATAACCCTTCCAGAAGATTGGATGTTGGAAGGAGCGGTTCAACCAAAATCAAACAATGACATTCCAGAACCAAGTACCAGAATAAAACAAATAACACAATATACAGATGGTAATGTCAAAATAAGTTTTGATAGACCATTTTATAGCTCCAGATTTTCGGATACATCAACAACATCGTCTGAATATATAAATCTGGGAAGAATCTCAAAATTACCATCCGTTATAAATCTTCCTGATAAAAGCCCAATAAAACCTCCGAGGTATTCGACCTCAGATATTCCGACGACCTCTCTAAAAAACATCGTATTAGGGAAAACAATCCCACAACCGGTCTATACACGTTCTCAAACAGAAGAACAAAACCCAATTGATTCAGAACCAACCTCTCCAACACCTTCAGCTATAACAGAAAACGTTGGTAGGGAAAATGAATTAAACGTTTTAGAAAAAGAAAATGGTTTTGGTAAAACATATGATGAAAATGAGGTTTTGACAAAACTCAATATTCTCATCAAAAATGATTTTGAAATAAACAAAGAATATTTAGAAAATGAATTTTTTTCTGATAAAAATAAAGAAAAAAGAAATTGGTTTTTTAAAACTTTTGGAGAAAACATTTTCAAAATCCAAGATAAACATTTTAAGTTTTGTAGAAAAAATAAAATAAATATTTTATTTTTCACATGACTTGAAACGTATACTAAAAAACATAACATTAAATATCCATTCAAAACAGTCAATCCCATCACAAAAAGAAATAAAAAACCTTCATGGGAAACCAAAGATGGTGAAAACATCGAGTCTGATCATCCACCTCTTCGGACGATCAAAATCATTGTTGGTACAGAAAACATTGAGGCTAGTCCTTATAAAAAATCTCAGGAAAATGACTCTGTAAACTTAAAAAATATCATCATTCAAAATAATTATACAAATGTACATTTACATACAATTGGAAAACAACTTTCCAAAATCGACAAATCACAAAAGGAACCTACTGAGTCTAATAAAATAAAAAAGCTTAAAAAATCAAAAGACCCTATTTTCAAACCCTATCAAATTTCGAACCAAGCCAACCAAGAAATCAAAACCAATAAACAAGAATTCTTGGAAGCCATAAAACTTCAACTCAGTAAAATCGAGTCATCTTCAGGACAATCCAATCCTATTGTCCCTGACACTCCTTAATCTGTAAATCAAGATATTACAGTCTTAAATAAAACCCTTTCATCCGAGTTAGATGAGGATAAAGAAGAAACTTTTCAGGAACAGGATCCTGAGATAAACAAACTTCTTTGGACAACTCCTAAATCTGAGTATGTTAAAACCAGATTGCCTGAATTAGAAATCGGTAATCAACCCGAGATACTGGTCCAATCAAAGTACAACGCCAATTCTATCTATGGAATATAGATGGAATGAGTGAATACCAAATCTTGAATATATTACAACAAATGACAATGGCATCCAATGCCTATAAAACCCAACAGGGTACAACCGATAAAACCGTCGCAGAACTCCTTATCGCAGGATTTTCTGGTCAATTAAAAGGATGGTGGGATTTCCATCTCACCAAAGAACAACAATTGAGTATTTTAAATGCAATTCAAATTGGTGAAGAAGGCGAACCAATTTTAAATCATTTGGGTGAACCAATCGAAGATGCTGTCGCAACCCTAATATTTACTATATCACTTCATTTCATTGGCGACTCATCTCATTTAAAAGACAAAAATACCGATCTATTATCCAACCTCCGATGTAAAAAACTCAGTGACTTTCAATGGTATAAAACCACCTTTCTATCCAGAGTCATGCTTCGAGAAGACTCTAATCAACCCTTCTGGAAAGACAAATTCCTTACTGGACTTCCCACCTTATTGGGAGAAAAGGTTAGGAATATTATTCGTGAAACCTTTGGAAAACAAATTATTCCATATGACCAGCTTACTTATGGTGAATTAGTCAGTTTCACACAAAGAGAAGGTCTTAAAATCTGTCAAGATTTAAAACTCCAAAAACATCTAAAATGGGAAATGAAGAAAACCAAAAAAGAATTAGGATCATTCTGTGATCAATTTGATCTTAATAAACATAAAACCTGCAATGGAGAATGCAGTAAGAAACAATCCAAAAAATACTCTAAAAAAAATATCCTAAAAAATTCAAACCTTATAAAAAATATAAAGAGAATTATTATAAAAAACCTTATAAAAAATTTCGTAAAACTAAGCAATACAAAAAGAAAGAAAAACCTTCAACCTCAAAACCTTCAACCTCAAAATCATTAAAAGATATAACATGTTTCAAATGTGGAAGAAAAGGACATACTTCCAAATATTGCAGAGTATCTAAAAAGATTAGAAAACTCCATTTGGATGAAGAAATTCTAAATAAAATCTCAGTTTTATTAGTAGACAGCTCTGATACGGATACAATCAGTTCAGAAACTTCTACTAGTAATCCTCAAATTGACGAGCTCATAACCAGTTCCAGTAAAACAGAATCTGATTCTGACTCTTCAGATTCAAAACATATAAACATGATAACCAAAGAACAAAGTTTAATTCTGGAAGTCATTCAACATATAAACAATCAGGAAATCCAGAAAAAATGTTTGGATCAATTAAAACAATCTCTAGAAGGAAATTCTGAAAATCCTTCTAGTACTCCTCATATAAACACCGGTATGTATAATCTTACCTCCATACTAAATAAAAAGAAATACAATAAAAAATCCTCTGCAACCATTCCAGAATTGCAAGAAGAAATAAAAACAATCAAAAAAGAATTAAAGGAATTAAAACACAAACAAGAGGAAGATTCTAAAACCATTTCGATCTTATTATCTCAAATAAAAGCCAAAAATGTAGTTACTGATTCAAGCAGTGATGAAGAAAATTCGGATGAGGATCCTTTAGATCCTCAGACCATCCAACATCTCGTAAAATCCAATAAAACCTTTCCTGAAGAAATCCTTTTCGTTCTAAAGGAAATTACTTCCCGAAAATACCTTATAAAAATCACACTTAGATTATCCGAAAATTTTAAAATTGATACGGTCGCTCTATTCGATACCGGAGCTGACTTAAATTGCATAAAAGCAGCTCTCATTCCAAAAAGATTTCATAAAAAAACTAGCGAAAAACTGTCTGCGGCAAATAGTTCTAAATTACATATAATTGCCAAACTAGATGTAGGAATCCAAAATGAAAAATTCACAATTAAAACAACTTTCGTCCTAGTTTCTGACATCCGACAAACCGTAATACTGGGAACTCCGTTTATCAATCTTATTACCCCTTATAAGGTTGAATACAATGGAATTAAATCAAAAACCAAAACCGAAAAACTCTTCTTTCCATTCCTAGAACCTCCTAAAACTAGAAGCCTAAATTTAATCAAAGCCGCTTCCATCCATGAAAACTCAATCAATCTTTTAATACAGAAAAAACAATTTGACTTATTATATTTAAAACAGAATATTGATCTCCAAAGGATTGAACAACAATTACAAACCAATTCTATAAAACAAAAAATCTCTGAATTCCAGAAAATCATTGAAACCGATATCTGTTCTGATCTTCCCAATGCCTTTTGGGATAGAAAGCAACATATGGTCGACCTACCATATGAAAAAGGATTCGATGAACGAAATATTCCTACTAAAGCTAGACCAATTCAAATGAATGCCGAATTAGAACAATATTGTAAAAAGGAAATTCAAGACCTTGAATCCAAGGGATTAATTTCAAAATCCAGATCTCCATGGAGTTGTGCAGCTTTCTATGTAAACAAAAATTCAGAAATAGAAAGAGGAACCCCTAGACTTGTCATAAACTATAAATCTCTAAATGAAGCTTTAAAATGGATCCGCTATCCAATCCCTAACAAAAAAGACTTATTACAAAAACTAAATTCCGCCAACATATTTTCAAAATTCGATATGAAATCAGGATTTTGGCAAATCCAAATTCATCCTAAAGATAGATATAAAACGGCGTTTACTGTTCCATTTGGACAATACGAATGGAATGTTATGCCATTTGGTTTAAAAAATGCACCTTCAGAATTTCAACGAATTATGAATGATATATTCAATCCATACTCGGAATTCTGCATTGTTTATATTGATGATGTACTTATATTCTCCTCATCAATAGAACAACATTTTAAAAATCTCAAAACATTCTTCTATGTTTGTAAAAAGAATGGACTGGTCTTATCAGCTAAAAAGATATCTTTATTCCAAACAAGAATAAGATTTTTAGGTCACCACATAACTTGTGGAACCATAAAACCAATAGAAAGATCTTTGGAATTTGCAAACAAATTTCCAGATAAAATTCTTGATAAAACTCAGCTTCAGAGATTTCTAGGAAGTCTAAATTATGTCCTAGATTTCTTTCCAAATATCAATAAAATTGCACAACCTCTTCATAACAGATTAAAGAAAAATCCTAAACCTTGGACAAATGAACATACCGAAACTGTCCGACTCATTAAAAAACAAATCTTAGAAATTCCTTGTCTTCATATTGCCAATCCTAACCTCCCTAAAATTGTTGAAACCGATGCTAGTGATTTAGGATATGGAGGAATCCTAAAACAACTCCAGGATCATAAAGAAGTTGTAATCCAATATACCTCTGGTCACTGGAATCAAACCCAGAAAAACTATTCTACTATAAAAAAGGAAATTTTTGCACGATGGCAAGCTATATTATCTATTTTTGATTTTGATATTGAATATATCAAAGGTGAAAAAAATTCTTTGCCTGATTTTCTAACCAGAGAATTTTTGCAGGAAAAATAAAACTGTTATAACCTCTTTTGCAGATGGCGTATTGGAAGGCCTTGTTCGAGATGAAGAATAAAATCCATCGTTATAACGCTGAAATCAAACTCTTCAAAGAATAGCTAAAACACGAACAGCGATGGGCACATCGCAATATTCTTCGTGCAAACATCGAAAACAATAAAACCAGAATCTGGCTTATTAGACTTAATATGAAAGAATTTGCTCTTTAAATAATCTGAAATCTTTATTTGTTCTGTGCAGATCAAATGCCACGAAAAACTACTAGTAAAGACAAAGCAAAAATCGGTATAGATTCGACAAAACCAATAAAATCATGGTATGAAATGGTGATCGAAGAGGAAGCCTCACAAAACAGGGCTGAAGCCCAAAACCCATTTAAAACAGCAGCCCAGTCTGAAGACAGACTCGCCCTAATCCAAAAATGGGTCGAATCGGTTCCAGATCAACCAAACTTGTGGAGCCCTGACTTGTTTCAAACCCTTAAAACAGCCCTGAGTTTAATCCCGACTCAGCAAACAGGTAAAACAGGTAAAACTTCTATTCTCCCTTCCAGCAGGGAAAAAGGAGATTCATCTTCTAAAACCTTGTCTCAAGCGGATCCTAAAATTTTGACTACTACCAGTAGTAAAACCCTAGTTTTAACGGATCCAAAATCTTTAAAATCTTCTAGTTTTATTGAGAAAATATATTCTCAAAACATTTTGACTATTGACGAAGGATTTTCCCAAAAGGACCCTTTCCAGACTATGGAGGGGTATTTTCTAAAAAATTGGTTTTATAAACCTTGGGATTTATCCAAAACAATTGATTATTATCAAACCATTTTGGAATTAACGGAAAGTGCTGAGTTCAAACATTTTAAATTCTCCTCAGAACAACAGTTTCCCTCTTATTCCACTTGTAAAATTTTGAAAGTCATCCATCCTTCTGATTGGGGACAGGAACTTTCCAAACCTAAAATTTTTCCGGTAAACCTTAAAACCAAGATAAACTTCTGTCCTATTTTCTCATACTGGGATTATGTTCAAGCCTGGTATAACACATTTCTTATCCAAAACAGTAAAAGGACCCATTCATGGCTCTTTTATTTCCATGAAAAAACCCAAATTCATAAATACCCGGCATGGTTTCCCCATTGGTGAAACTTTTTTGGATCTTTGCCCGATATTCTTGTTCCATCGGTCAAAGAATCCTTTGACCTCTTTAAAACCCAATACAAACCCTCAGAGGTAGAAAAGAAGTTTTCATCTCTATGTCTTTTCTGTTCCAAATTCTATGTACCATGGGTTAGCCAATGGTATTTAAATTATGCCTTTTCTGACGGATCCACCATCCTTATCCGTAAATTCAAAGTTAAATGGTGGAATTCCTTTCGCATCCCTGATAAAATCCTTAAACCAGCTGTTTCAGTTTGGCTCAAAACTCATGGGCTTCTAAAACCTGATCCTTCTGATCAAACCTTTTTAGCCCAAAAATCTCATGCTCAGGCTCTTCTTGCTGCAGCCAAATCTAAAGACGAGTATCTCCAAATCATGGAGCAGTTGCTCCAAAGTGAACGAGGATCATCTTCCAAATCTGCATTATCTGATTCTGAGTCAGACCCTATAATAGATCTGGATAATGATGACTTGTTAACTTTAAAAAAAAAAAAAAAAAAATTAGCTGGATGGAACTTCTTTTCTATGCAAAATCGGCTATGAGCTCGATAGGATGAAAACCCTAAAAACATCCTATGCAAAAGTTAGAGCATTAAGTTGGAATGAAAACCCGAAAGGGCATCTCTAACAAAATTAATAAAATAGTGGCCAATCAGTTGCCCTAAAACTGATAAAATTTTGTTATCGGTCAATCAGTTATCTCAAAACTGGCATACCAAAATCAGTACCATTTCCTGTATTTAGTACAGTCTCTGCTTGTAAAACACTATTCATGTATACGGTACTATTCACATGGTACTATTTGGCACTATTCACATATACGGTACTATTCACCCGTGTTGTAACAGTAAACTACACTGTTCATCCGTGCAGTAACAGGAACCTTCTAAATTTCTATAAATGAAGCCATTTCTCTTTGGTCTTCAAAGGTTATCACTTGGTGAGAACAATTCCAAAACATCTTTGAGAGCACAATCTTGGAAGGAAAAGCTTTGGGAGCATTATGCAAATTTCTTGAGTGTCCCCACTTCTTGAGTGTCCCCTCTCTTTCCCTTCTTATTTATTGTAAAACCCCACCAAGACCAAGGTGAAAGTATTAAAATGTAAGCTCCTTGTCTTTATCTTATGTAATCATTTATTTTTATGAATGAATTGTTTATATTTCATTATGTTATCTAACTCTTCTCTTCTCCTAGCTCTCTTTCCAGAGTGCGGTCGGCTCTGCCGCCCATAAATCTTTGGTCCTATTTTTTATTTTTCTTTATATGCTTGGCTGGCTACGCCGCCTCACTAACCACTTCTCTTATTTATTTATTTATTTATTTATAGTGGAGATTAGCGGTTGGCTCTGCTGCCCAAGGATCCCATATTTTATTTTTGTCTTTCCAGAGTGTGGTGATTAGCGGTCGGCTCTGCCGCCCAAGGATCCTATTACTCCTGGTCCTTATTTATTTATGCGTTTGTAATCATTTATTTTTACTGTTTTTGTCTACCATTTATTTTGGTTACTCATCTATTTATTTATTTCTTTGTATAAATATTCTCTTGTTACTATTCACTGCTTATTTATATCCCGAAATTCCTGGGGCATCTTGGTATCAGAGCCACGGGGGGATAATATTATACAGCATATAGATTTAATTGTTTGAAGTTCTAAACTTCAGATCTGATTATATACCGAGTCCTTTTGGCACCGGTGGTCCAGGCGAAGTAAGACCCAGGAGGGGCAGTAAGGCTGTTGGACAACCCAGTGTTCCGTAGGTATATATTTAGATTTGCAGTGCAGAATCAAAACGATGAACCCTATATTCTGTAGAACTACTAGCTCTTCGAGTTCTATGTCAAGTTCTTCAAGAACTAAAGATATAATAAACAGTGAAGAAATAACAATTGAAGATTTTGAAAAAGGAATAGATGAATGGGAGATACCCAAAATAAGTATAGACCAGATATACAAAACACCCAAAATAAATTTCTTTAAAACAGATTATACCATTAAAACCGAAGAAAGAGATATTCAACTTTTAAAATCTTTTGAAACTATACAACTATTTTCCAAAAAATCTTTAGAAAAACATATGTCCAAAGGATATAAATATGTCCATATCGGATTAGTCCAAATCGGTCTCAGACCATTAACAAGAGAAGGTTTAAACACTTCTATTCTGGTAACTCTTAGGGATGCCAGACATAATAACTTCTCAGATTCCTTATTAGGAACTGTCGAATCCAGTCTATGTAAACGTCCAATTTCCTTCGACTGTTTTCCAAATCTTATGATCTCCTTAAATGATAAAAATATATTAAAATCCCTTATTTTACAAGTTAAAATACATAATTATGATATGATGGAGGGATCAATTCCGATCGCTCTAATATATAAAATCCATTATAAAGCCATGACAACAGCCTTCGGCTCAAAACACAAAATCCAACACAAAAAAGGAGAAACTCTTCTTCTCCAAACCGATATTACAAAATCTAATTTGGTTATTCCAAAACCTATCAGATGGAAAGAAATAACCCTTCCAGAAGATTGGATGTTGGAAGGAACGGTTCAACCAAAATCAAATAATGACATTCCAGAACCAAGTACCAGAATAAAACAAATAACACAATATACAGATGGTAATGTCAAAATAAGTTTTGATAGACCATTTTATAACTCCAGATTTTCGGATACATCAACAACATCGTCTGAATATATAAATCTGGGAAGAATCTCAAAATTACCATCCGTTATAAATCTTCATGATAAAAGCCCAATAAAACTTCCGAGATATTCGACCTCAGATATTCCGACGACCTCTCTAAAAAATATCGTATTAGGAAAAACAATCCCACAACCGGTCTATACACGTTCTCAAACAGAAGAACAAAACCCAATTGATTCAGAACCAACCTCTCAAACACCTTCAGCTATAACAGAAAACGTTGGTAGGGAAAATGAATTAAACGTTTTAGAAAAAGAAAATGGTTTTGGTAAAACATATGATGAAAATGAGGTTTTGACAAAACTCAATATTCTCATCAAAAATGATTTTGAAATAAACAAAAAATATTTAGAAAATGAATTTTTTTCTGATAAAAATAAAGAAAAAAGAAATTGATTTTTTAAAACTTTTGGAGAAAACATTTTCAAAATCCAAGATAAACATTTTAAGTTTTGTAGAAAAAATAAAATAAATATTTTATTTTTCACATGGCTTGAAACATATACTAAAAAACATAACATTAAATATCCATTCAAAACAGCCAATCCCATCACAAAAAGAAATAAAAAACCTTCATGGGAAACCAAAGATGGTGAAAACATCGAGTCTGATCATCCACCTCTTCGGACGATCAAAATCACTGTTGGTACAGAAAACATTGAGGCTAGTCCTTATAAAAAATCTCAGGAAAATGACTCTGTAAACTTAAAAAATATCATCATTCAAAATAATTATACAAATGCACATTTACATACAATTGGAAAACAACTTTCCAAAATCGACAAATCACAAAAGGAACCTACTGAGTCTAATAAAATAAAAAAGCTTAAAAAATCAAAAGACCCTATTTTCAAACCCTATCAAATTTCGAACCAAGCCAACCAAGAAATCAAAACCAATAAACAAGAATTCTTGGAAGCCATAAAACTTCAACTCAGTAAAATCGAGTCATCTTCAGGACAATCCAATCCTATTGTCCCTGACACTCCTCAATCTGTAAATCAAGATATTACAGTCTTAAATAAAACCCTTTCATCCGAGTTAGATGAGGATGAAGAAGAAACTTTTCAGGAACAGGATCCTGAGATAAACAAACTTCTTTGGACAACTCCTAAATCTGAGTATGTTAAAACCAGATTGCCTGAATTAGAAATCGGTAATCAACCCGAGATACTGGTCCAACCAAAGTACAATGCCAATTCTATCTATGTATGGAATATAGATGGAATGAGTGAATACCAAATCTTGAATATATTACAACAAATGACAATGGCATCCAATGCCTATAAAACCCAACAGGGTACAACCGATAAAACCGTCGCAGAACTCCTTATCGCAGGATTTTCTGGTCAATTAAAAGGATGGTGGGATTTCCATCTCACCAAAGAACAACAATTGAGTATTTTAAATGCAATTCAAATTGGTGAAGAAGGCGAACCAATTTTAAATCATTTGGGTGAACCAATCCAAGATACTGTCGCAACCCTAATATTTACTATATCACTTCATTTCATTGGCGACTCATCCCATTTAAAAGACAAAAATACCGATCTATTATCCAACCTCCGATGTAAAAAACTCAGTGACTTTCAATGGTATAAAACCACCTTTCTATCCAGAGTCATGCTTCGAGAAGACTCTAATCAACCCTTCTGGAAAGAAAAATTCCTTGCCGGACTTCCCACCTTATTGGGAGAAAAGGTTAGGAATATTATTCGTGAAACCTTTGGAAAACAAATTATTCCATATGACCAGCTTACTTATGGTGAATTAGTCAGTTTCACACAAAGAGAAGGTCTTAAAATCTGTCAAGATTTAAAACTCCAAAAACATCTAAAATGGGAAATGAAGAAAACCAAAAAAGAATTAGGATCATTCTGTGATCCGTTTGATCTTAATAAACATAAAACCTGCAATGGAGAATGCAGTAAGAAACAATCCAAAAAATACTCTAAAAAAGAATATCCTAAGAAATTCAAACCTTATAAAAAATATAAAGAGGATTATTATAAAAAACCTTATAAAAAATTTCGTAAAACTAAGCAATACAAAAAGGAAGAAAAACCTTCAACCTCAAAACCTTCAACCTCAAAATCATTAAAAGATATAACATGTTTCAAATGTGGAAGAAAAGGACATACTTCCAAATATTGCAAAGTATCTAAAAAGATTAGAGAACTCCATTTGGATGAAGAAATTCTAAATAAAATCTCAGTTTTATTAGTAGACAGCTCTGATACGGATACAATCAGTTCAGAAACTTCTACTAGTAATCCTCAAATTGACGAGCTCATAACCAGTTCCAGTAAAACAGAATCTGATTCTGACTCTTCAGATTCAAAACATATAAACATGATAACCAAAGAACAAAGTTTAATTCTGGAAGTCATTCAACATATAAACAATCAGGAAATCCAGAAAAAATGTTTGGATCAATTAAAACAATCTCTAGAAGGAAATTCTGAAAATCCTTCTAGTACTCCTCATATAAACACTGGTATGTATAATCTTACCTCCATACTAAATAAAAAGAAATACAATAAAAAATCATCTGCAACCATTCCAGAATTGCAAGAAGAAATAAAAACAATCAAAAAAGAATTAAAGGAATTAAAACACAAACAAGAGGAAGATTCTAAAACCATTTCGATCTTATTATCTCAAATAAAAGCCAAAAATGTAGTTACTGATTCAAGCAGTGATAAAGAAAATTCGGATGAGGATCCTTTAGATCCTCAGACCATCCAACATCTCGTAAAATCCAATAAAACCTTTCCTGAAGAAATCCTTTTCGTTCTAAAGGAAATTACTTCCCGAAAATACCTTATAAAAATCACACTTAGATTATCCGAAAATTTTAAAATTGATACGGTCGCTCTATTCGATATCGGAGCTGACTTAAATTGCATAAAAGCAGCTCTCATTCCAAAAAGATTTCATGAAAAAACTAGCGAAAAACTGTCTGCGGCAAATAGTTCTAAATTACATATAATTGCCAAACTAGATGCAGGAATCCAAAATGAAAAATTCACAATTAAAACAACTTTCGTCCTAGTTTCTGACATCCGACAAACCGTAATACTGGGAACTCCGTTTATCAATCTTATTACCCCTTATAAGGTTGAATACAATGGAATTAAATCAAAAACCAAAACCGAAAAACTTTTCTTTCCATTCCTAGAACCTCCTAAAACTAGAAGCTTAAATTTAATCAAAGCCGCTTCCATCCATGAAAACTCAATCAATCTTTTAATACAGAAAAAACAATTTGACTTATTATATTTAAAACAGAATATTGATCTCTAAAGGATTGAACAACAATTACAAACCAATTCTATAAAACAAAAAATCTTTAAATTCCAGAAAATCATTGAAACCGATATCTGTTCTGATCTTCCCAATGCCTTTTGGGATAGAAAACAACATATGGTCGACCTACCATATGAAAAAGGATTCGATGAACGAAATATTCCTACTAAAACTAGACCAATTCAAATGAATGCCGAATTAGAACAATATTGTAAAAAGGAAATTCAAGACCATGAATCCAAGGGATTAATTTCAAAATCTAGATCTCCATGGAGTTGTGCAGCTTTCTATGTAAACAAAAATTTAGAAATAGAAAGAGGAACCCCTAGACTTGTCATAAACTATAAACCTCTAAATGAAGCTTTAAAATGGATCTGCTATCCAATCCCTAACAAAAAAGACTTATTACAAAAACTAAATTCCGCCAACATATTTTCAAAATTCGATATGAAATCAGGATTTTGGCAAATCCAAATTCATCCTAAAGATAGATATAAAACGGCGTTTACTGTTCCATTTGGACAATACGAATGGAATGTTATGCCATTTGGTTTAAAAAATGCACCTTCAGAATTTTAACGAATTATGAATGATATATTCAATCCATACTCGGAATTCTGCATTGTTTATATTGATGATGTACTTATATTCTCCTCATCAATAGAACAACATTTTAAAAATCTCAAAACATTCTTCTATGTTTGTAAAAAGAATGGACTGGTCTTATCAGCTAAAAAGATATCTTTATTCCAAACAAGAATAAGATTTTTAGATCACCACGTAACTTGTGGAACCATAAAACCAATAGAAAGATCTTTGGAATTTGCAAACAAATTTCCAGATAAAATTCTTGATAAAACTCAGTTTCAGAGATTTCTAGGAAGTCTAAATTATGTCCTAGATTTCTTTCCAAATATCAATAAAATTGCACAATCTCTTCATAACAGATTAAAGAAAAACCCTAAACCTTGGACAAGTGAACATACCGAAACTGTCCGACTCATTAAAAAACAAATCTTAGAAATTCCTTGTCTTCATATTGCCAATCCTAGCCTCCCTAAAATTGTTGAAACCGATGCTAGTGATTTAGGATATGGAGGAATCCTAAAACAACTCCAGGATCATAAAGAAGTTTTAATCCAATATACCTCTGGTCACTGGAATCAAACCCAGAAAAACTATTCTACTATAAAAAAGGAAATTTTGTCAATTGTTTTATGCATTACAAAATTTCAAAGTGACTTATTAAATCAAAAATTTTTATTACGTATCGATTGTAAATCTGCAAAAGAAATTTTACAAAAGGATGTCCAAAACATTGCTTCTAAACAAATTTTTGCACGATGGCAAGCTATATTATCTATTTTTGATTTTGATATTGATATATCAAAGGTGAAAAAAATTCTCTGCCTGATTTTCTAACCAGAGAATTTTTGCAGGACAAATAAAACTGTTATAACCTCTTTTGCAGATGGCGTATTGGAAGGCCTTGTTCGAGATGAATAATAAAATCCATCGTTATAACGCTGAAATCAAACTCTTCAAAGAACAGCTAAAACACGAACAGCGATGGGCACATCGCAATATTCTTCGTGCAAACATCGAAAACAATAAAACCAGAATCTGGCTTATTAGACTTAATATGAAAGAATTTGCTCTTTAAATAATCTGAAATCTTTATTTGTTCTGTGCAGATCAAATGCCACGAAAAACTACTAGTAAAGACAAAGCAAAAATCGGTATAGATTCGACAAAACCAATAAAATCATGGTATGAAATGGTGATCGAAGAGGAAGCCTCACAAAACAAGGCTGAAGCCCAAAACCCATTTAAAACAGCAGCCCAGTCTGAAGACAGACTCGCCCTAATCCAAAAATGGGTCGAATCGGTTCCAGATCAACAAAACTTGTGGAGCCCTCACTTGTTTCAAACCCTAAAAACAGCCCTGAGTTTAATCCCAACTCAGCAAACAGGTAAAACAGGTAAAACTTCTATTCTCCCTTCCAGTAGGGAAAAAGGAGATTCATCTTCTAAAACATTGTCTCAAGTGGATCCTAAAATTTTGACTACTACCAGTAGTAAAACCCTAGTTTTAACGGATCCAAAATCTTTAAAATCTTCTAGTTTTATTGAGAAAATATATTCTCAAAACATTTTGACTATTGACGAAGGATTTTCCCAAAAGGACCCTTTCCAGACTATGGAGGGGTATTTTCTAAAAAATTGGTTTTATAAACCTTGGGATTTATCCAAAACAATTGATTATTATCAAACCATTTTGGAATTAACGGAAAGTGCTGAGTTCAAACATTTTAAATTCTCCTCAGAACAACAGTTTCCCTCTTATTCCACTTGTAAAATTTTGAAAGTCATCCATCCTTCTGATTGGGGACAGGAACTTTCCAAACCTAAAACTTTTCCGGTAAACCTTAAAACCAAGATAAACTTCTGTCCTATTTTCTCATACTGGGATTATGTTCAAGCCTGGTATAACACATTTCTTATCCAAAACAGTAAAAGGACCCATTCATGGCTCTTTTATTTCCATGAAAAACCCAAATTCATAAATACCCGGCATGGTTTCCCCATTGGTGGAAATTTTTTGGATCTTTGCCCGATATTCTTGTTCCATCGGTCAAAGAATCCTTTGACCTCTTTAAAACCCAATACAAACCCTCAGAGGTAGAAAAGAAGTTTTCACCTCTATGTCTTTTCTGTTCCAAATTCTATGTACCATGGGTTAGCCAATGGTATTTAGATTATGCCTTTTCTGACGGATCCACCATCCTTATTTGTAAATTCAAAGTTAAATGGTGGAATTCCTTTCGCATCCATGATAAAATCCTTAAACCAGCTGTTTCAGTTTGACTCAAAACTCATGGGCTTCTAAAACCTGATCCTTCTGATCAAACATTTTTAGCCGAAAAATCTCATGCTCAGGCTCTTCTTGCTGCAGCCAAATCTAAAGACGAGTATCTCCAAATCATGGAGCAGTTGCTCCAAAGTGAACGAGAATCATCTTCCAAATCTGCATTATCTGATTCTGAGTCAGACCCTATAATAGATCTGGATAATGATGACTTGTTAACTTAAAAAAAAAAAAAAAAAAAAATTAGCTGGATGGAACTTCTTTTCCATGCAAAATCGGCTATGAGCTCGATAGGATGAAAACCCTAAAAACATCCTATGCAAAAGTTAGAGCATTAAGTTGGAATGAAAACCCGAAAGGGCATCTCTAACAAAATTAATAAAATAGTGGCCAATCAGTTGCCCTAAAACTGATAAAACTTTGTTATCGGTCAATCAGTTATCTCAAAACTGGCATACCAAAATCAGTACCATTTCCTGTATTTAGTACAGTCTCTGCTTGTAAAACACTATTCATGTATACGGTACTATTTGGCACTATTTACATATACGGTACTATTCACCCGTGTTGTAACAGTAAACTACACTGTTCATCCGTGCAGTAACAGGAACCTTCTAAATTTCTATAAATGAAGCCATTTCTCTTTGGTCTATATAGGTTATCACTTGGTGAGAACAATACCAAAACATCTTTGAGAGCACAATCTTGGAAGAAAAAGCTTTGGGAGCATTATGCAAATTTCTTGAGTGTCCCCTCTTCTTGAGTGTCCCCTCTCTTTCCCTTCTTATTTATTGTAAAACCCCACCAAGACCAAGGTGCAAGTATTAAAATGTAAGCTCCTTGTCTTTATCTTATGTAATCATTTATTTTTATGAATGAATTGTTTATATTTCATTATGTTATCTAACTCTTCTCTTCTCCTAGCTCTCTTTCCGGAGTGCGGTCGGCTCTGCCGCCCATAAATCTTTGGTCCTATTTTTTATTTTTCTTTATATGCTTGGCTGGCTACGCCGCCTCACTAACCTCTTCTCTTATTTATTTATTTATTTATTTATTTATTTATTTATAGTGGAGATTAGCGGTTGGCTCTGCCGCCCAAGGATCCCATATTTTATTTTTGTCTTTCCAGAGTGTGGTGATTAGCGGTCGGCTCTGCCGCCCAAGAATCCTATTACTCCTGGTCCTTATTTATTTATGCGTTTGTAATCATTTATTTTTATTGTTTTTGTCTACCATTTATTTTGGTTACTCATCTATTTATTTATTTCTTTGTATAAATATTCTTTTGTTACTATTCACTACTTATTTATATCCCGAAGTTCCTGGGGCATCTTGGTATATATATATATATATATATATATATATATATATATATATATATATATATATATATATATATATATATATATATAATGTTGTTTATGAGTTATGCTTTGACGTCCCCACCTTCACCCCTCATTTATTGCCATAACACTATTATACTCCACTCACTAAATATTTCCAATATTCACCCCTCTTTTTATACTTTTCAGAGGATACATAGTAGGGAGATTTTACCTAGAGACTGTGGAAAAATTATTTTTGTTGATTTACGTAGGTATTTAATGATGTAGGGTTTATTTTGGGATGATATGTAATCCATGGAAGGAAAAACTTTGTATTAATCTTTTGGTTTGGATTTAATCGATACTTGTCCTATGACGAGGGGCAACTATTGATAGAATTCACACTTGTTCATTATGAAATTTAGTTATTTTCATTTAAATTCTCCTTTTGCAAAACTTATTGTTTCAAATGGGACATTTGGACTTTTAATTTGAATTTTTAGTTGTATATGGATGAGAGGGTGTTGGAAACTGTCTGGAAGGCCGAGTTGGCCAAATTGTATGTGTGCATGTATAGGGATGGATCTGGTGGATCCTCTGTTTGTGTGTCCTTGCATGCCTTTGATAATTGATGACCTAGGAGGGTCATTTGAATGTTGTTTAATTGTTTTTGAATCAGGATAAATAGCTTGAATGCCTTGCGGTGTCTCGATATATGGGGAGGTTCGCCCATATGTCGGGATAACGCGAGGGTTGTTGAGTGCTTGATCCGAAGGTCGGGGCGTGACAACTTTATTGGTTTTAGAGCCCATGTTCAAATTCTTTTAAAAAAATATGTTTAAAATTTTGAAATATTTCCAAATGTCCCCGATAGTTTTTTCAAAGATTTTGGAATACTTATTGTTTTTGAAAATTCAGATTTCTAAAAATTTTCAAAGCATGTACAAAACCTTCCATGGATTTTCTAGGGAATTAGAAATATTCTTTTTAGGGGATTAAGTAATTACTCTTCGCTTAACCCTTTGACTTAATTATAACTTTATATTTTATAGATTACCATGTCTCCACGAAAGAGAATGAGGAATGTGAACGAGATTTCTCCTCAGGAGCATGAGGATAAGTCGTCCTCGCATGCTCTACCCTCTTCTACGTCTACACACCTAACTCCTTCCATCGGGATTTCTGCTCCTCCAATTGCAGCTCTTCAGCAAGTAATGGAGTGACGGAGTACCTTCGGAGCATAGTTCCAAGCTCAACATCAGACTTCAGCTCCTCCACCAGCTCCTTCTCAATACTGGCTGCTACACCTAGTACTCCAGTAGCACCTTCTCCTCTGGTTGTTACTCTAATTACCCACCCCACAGTTGAGTTGTCCAAGCTAATCAAAGAGGCAAGGCAATTGGGGGTTGAGACCTTCTCAGGATCTGGTGATCCTGTGGAGCTAAGAAGTGGATTAAGAGAGTCCGACAAGCTATGATGGACATGGGAATTGACGATAGATTGAAACTCGCAGTAGTTGTGAGATTGTTGGATGACGATGCCAACATTTGGTGGGAAGGTGTGCCAGAAATGGTGACCACATCTCTTACATAGGACGATTTCCTTAGGGAATTCAATGAGAGGTTCTATACCTGATTTGATTAGGACTTGAAGAGAAAAGAGTTTCTTCGACTTCGCCAAGGAAATATATCCGTGGCGGAATATGAGACAAAATTTAGAAACCTATTCTCTGTAGTACTAGAGTTAATAACGTCTGAGGAGTTTAGAAACTTCAAGTTTGAGGATGGTTTGAATTTAAACATCCGGGAGAGGATGTCGGTTATAAATGAGCATACGTATCAGAATGTGTTGCAATTGGCCTTAAGGGCTGAGCAAATGGTGCTTGAAGGAGGCAATGTGAGGGATCATCATGGAAAGAAGAGGTACGGCGGGTTCACAGCGGGCCAAGGTTCTAAGAAAAGTAGGACCCCAAGTTTTTATAGCGACGGATCCATTTCAGGGTCGGTTGGCCTTTCTTAAAGCCAATGCAAGACTAGATTTGAGAACCGTACTCCTAGTGTATTCCTGGAAATCAAATCAATAGGGAATACAAAGGAGAAATGTAGAGCTTGTAGAAAATTTCATTCTGGGGTTTGTCGAGCACTCAAGAAGTGCTACCACTGTGGAAAGGAGGGTCATTTCCGTAATGTTTGTCCAGAGTTGGGGCAAGGGAGTCAAGCAAGCCAAGACCATCCTAGTGGATCTAAGGGTGGCCAAGTTAACGCTCTTACCTCACCTTCAAATGCCATTACACGAACAGGGTTGGGAGCAACACTGTGGCTGCTCCAGCTCAGCATCTACAAATGAGGGTTCAAACGAGGATCTATGCAATGACCAACGAGAATGCCCATAAAACCCTGATATAGTAACAGATAAATTTCTTAGAACTCAAATTTGATGATTTAGAATATTATGAGATCTTAATCGCTTAATTCTAAATTTGAAGTATATTAGATTAGAGACTTTGCATGATATTAAGGTGGATAGAGGTGATTTTGATATTTGGTGATGACTTTGATATTAATGACAACATGGTGTCATAGAAGATTATAAATTCTTATTGATTTTGGTTAAATTAGAATTTAATTCTTATTTGTTTGCGCATATATAGGTATAATGAAAATTTTTGGAGCTGATGCCTGTGTTTTAGTTGATACGGGGTCTAATAATTTTTTTGTGAGCATCAAGTTTGCTAAATACTTAAATAGTCCTTTGAGCCAACTCGAAGAGGAGTTATTAGTTATCACTCCATTGGGAAAACAGTTAAATAGAGACCGTATTCTAGGCATGTGAAGTAATTATAGAAGGTACAAATCTTGAAGCAGACTTGATTCTATTAGAAATGAGGGACTATGATGCTATATTGGGCATGGATTGTCTTCACCTACACCGAGCTTCGGTGAATTGCTTCACTAAAGAAATGGAATTCCGTAGGCTAGGGAACCCACTACTTGTGCTCGCAGGTGAACGTCGAGTTTTGCCAGGCTATGTGATTTCAGCTCTTGAAGCATGAAGTTTAGTGTAGAAAGGATGCAAAACTTATTTAGCTCATATTGTTGACACCACGGTGGGAAGCCCTAGTCTGGACAATGTTCCCGTGGTGAATGAGTTTTCAGATATTTTTTTAGAAGAGTTGTCTAGGTTGCCAACTGTACAGGAATTTGATTTCACCATAGATCTTGCTCCCTATACGGCACCAATTTTTATTCCTCCTTATCGAATGACACCCGCAGAGTTGAAAGAGTTGAAAGTTCAACTCCAAGAATTGTTGGACAAGAGGTTCATCAGGCCGAGTACATCATCTTGGGGTGCTAAGAAACTGTTTGTGAATAAAAAGGACGGAATCCTTCGATTATGTATTGACTACCGATCGCTCAATAAGGCAACAATCAAGAATAAGTATCCTTTTCCGAGGATTGATGATTTGTTCAATCAACTCCAAGATGCAAGCGTCTTTTCAAAGATCAATTTGAGGTCCGGTTATCATCAGTTGAGGATAAAGGATGATGATGTTTACAAAACTGCATTTAGGACGCGGTACGGACACCATGAATTCTAATAATGCCCTTTGGGTTAACGAATGCTCCGTCAGTTTTCATGGATCTCATGAACCGAGTCTTCTATTCCTATCTTGACAAGTTTGTCATAGTGTTCATTGATGATATCTTGATATATTCTAAGAGTGATGAAGAGCATTCTGAACATCTCCGAATCATCTTGCAAACTCTTACGAAGAATGAATTATATGTCAAATTTTCCAAATATGAGTTCTGGCTTAGGAAAATTGGGTTTCTGGAACATGTTGTATCTAAGGATGAGATTTTTTGAGGATCCAACAAAAGTAGAAGCTATTCTGAAATGGGAACAGCTTAAGAATGTCATCGAAGTGAGAAATTTCCTCAGATTGGCTGGTTATTATTGGACATTCATATAAGAGTTTTCGAAGACAACAGTTCTAATGACTAATTTGACTCGGAAGGGAATTAAATTTGAATGGAGTGACAAATGTGAGCAGAGTTTCCAAAAACTTAAAAGAAGATTGACTTCAACTCCTATCCTTGCTCTCCCGACTAGCGGCGGTGCTGATTTCGTTGTATACAGTGACGTTAGCAAACAAGAATTAGGATGTGTGTTGATGCAAGGAGATAGGGTAATTGCTTATGCCTCTAGCTAACTAAAGAAGTATGAAGTGAATTATCCTATCATAACTTGGAGCTGGCTGTCATTGTCTTTGCATTAAAAATTTGGCGGCATTACCTATATGGGATTATCTGCAAGATCTATACCGACCACAACAGTTCAAGTACTGACTCAAAAAAAGCTTAATTTGAGGCAACGAAGATGGTTCGAACTAATCAAAAACTATGATCTGGTAATTAATTATCACCCAGGAAAAGCGAACGTAGTTGCGGATCCTTAAGTTGTAAATTTTCATCTTCGGCATCCCAAGGGAGTTCTTACCTCTCTTGTCTAGTTAGACTTCGAGTACTTGGAGTTGAATTGGCTAAGAACGATCGTGGTACATTATTAGCCAAGTTTGTGGTAAGGCCTACTTTGGTAGATCGCATTCGGGAGCTTCAGACTACCGATGATAAGTTGAAGGGTATAGTAGAAAAGATCCAAAAAGGGGAAGGTAGTGAATTCTAAGTTCAAGATGATGGAATTGTATTTTATGGGAAACAGAAATATGTCTCAAAGAATGAGGATCTCCGGAAGGCCATAATTGAAGAGGCGCATTCTTCGGCTTATGCTATGCATCCGGGAAGTACTAAAATATACTGTACCATCAAAGAAACCTACTAGGATTTCAACCATTGCCTATACCCGAATGGAAATGTGAGCATATCACCATGGATTTCGTGGTAGGATTGCTACGTACTTCGAGCCATCACGATACTATTTGGGTAATAGTTAACAGACTCACCTAATCAGCACATTTCCTTCCGATCCGAACCACCTATTCTTTGGAGAGATTAGCCAAATTGTACATAGATGAAATCGTGAGGCTTCATGGAATTCCATCAACTATTGTATCAAACCGTGATCCTCGATTTACTTCCCGCTTTTGTCCAAACCTGCAAGAGTCTTTAGGAACTAAGTTGAAATTTTACACTGCTTTCTATCCTTAAACCGATGGCTAGTTCGAGTGTACAATCCAAACATTGAAAGACATGCTTAGAGCATGTGTCATGGATTTTCAAGGGAGTTGGGATAAACACCTTTCATTGGTCAAATTTGCTTATAACAACAGCCATCAAGCTAGTATAGGGATGCTTCCCTATGAAGCTCTTTACGGAACGAAGTGTCGGACTCCATTGTATTGGGATGAGGTTGGAGAAAGGAAGATTGAAAGTATAGAGCTTATTAAGACCACTAAAGAAAAGGTGAAATTGATTCGGGAAAGAATGAAGATGGCTCAAAATTGCTAAAAGAGCTATGCTAACAAAAGGAGGAGACCTTTGGAGTTTGAAGTTAGGGATATAGTATTTTTGAAAGTCTCTTCTTGGAAGGGTATCATCGATTTTAGAAACGAAAAAAGTTAAACTCTCGATCTATCGAACCATTCAAAATCATGGAAAAAGTGGGGAAAGTGGCATATCGGCTAAAATTGCCGTCGGAGTTGCAAAGGATCTATGATGTGTTTCACGTTTCAATATTAAAGAAATATTTACTGGATCTTTCGCATGTATTGGAAACTCCATTGATAGAGTTAAAAGAAGATTTGAGTTTCAAGGTTCAACCCGTAAAGATCACAAATTGACAAGTCAAACAATTGAGGAGTAAACAAATCCCCATGATCAAGATATTATAGAGAAGCAATCAAGTGGAAGAGAAAACTTGGGAGACCGAAAAGTTGATGTGAAAACAGAACCCCCAACTTTTTGATATATAATTTTGTTTTAAATTTTGAGAACGAAATTTCTTTTGAGGGGTTAAGTATTGTAAAAAAAAAGATCAACTTTTCACTTTGCTAATTCTTCTTTCCTATTCACCTGAAAACCCACCCCTCCCATTTACATTATCTCTCTCGTCTCTCACCCTTAATCTCTCCCCCTCTCAATTTCTCATAGTTCTCTTTCTCTCTCTCTCTCTCTCTCTCTCTCTCGATTTTCTCTCTCTCTCTCTCTTACTCTCTTCTACACTTTCTCTCTCACAAGAGGCAAAAGGCTAGGGTTCCCATACAAAGTGAAATTTGGAGATTTTTGGAATCCAACGCCTCCGACTTCGAAACTAAGGTAATTTCTTACTCAAAATCTTGTATTTAGTTTTATTTATACTAGATTTGGATTTAATGTTGAGATTCGTGGATGTTGGTAGAGGAACCGAAACCCCTAAGGTTGTTGATTTATGGGAATAACATGCTTAACGATCTAAATATTGCCTGAATATTAGAAGTGTTGGAATGAAATAAAAACCCTAAAATTTCCTGCAAACTGGATAGTTTGTACATGCTGTGGTCTTTCTATTATAACTTTATTTATGTGTAGGTAAATTAAGTGTAGTTTTCTTCTCATGCAACTAGTCTTGCTGAGCTTTAAAATGATATATTATAGTAGACATTTTGATAAGAATTGAATTTTCTATGAGTTTTCAAAGAGACCAACTCTGCAGAAATACCACTGTTCTATGTCCTGTTATGGCCGTGAGCTTTGCTACAGATTTGAGCTGTCTTCAAGGTAGATTTAGGTTTAAGTCAAAACATGAAAGTTATAGATCCATGTTTTATCTTTAAATTGAGACTTAAATCACTTAAATCCGATATGTATGATGAAAGTTATGATATTTTTCCCGGAACTACTCATATTGAGTTATAAATTCTGGTCTATGATGTTTATGAACTTAGATACTTTTGTACGATTTGAATATATTAATGACATAAACATAAATGTTGTAGTTTTATGTCTAAGCTTTAAATAAAAATTTGAATTTCTATGGTCCGAGTAGTGTATATCAAGAAACGATTATTTTTCTATAATATATTGTGTTAGAAATGTATTTGGAAATTATAAATTGTGATATATTGGAAAGAACCAGTTTACTCTAGTATCGGTATACGATTTAATGATTAAATTGTGACCAATGTCTTAGGTTATGACATTCGAAATCAGAGGAAGGGTTGGATTTTGTTCGATTTGGGAATTAGGAGTAATTACCCTTTCAAAAGATGAGTGAATGGTTCATTATGAGGTTAAATGAGTAAAATTATTTAAAATTCTTTACAAATGATTTGGAATGATTTTTATACGATTGATATGAGTTGTTTTGTGATCGTGGGATGTCCAAAATGTGAATTTGAACTCGATATGTATCCGTGATTTTATAATTGAGATTGTAACATGTGATTATTGGATATTTGATTTATGATACTAAATTATGGTTTGACAATTGATTATTGAAATTTTGGCACATTGATTGAGAAATCGAATGGTTGTGAAAAAAAAAAGAGAAATGGTGTAGTGAAAATGACTATAGTCATTTCTCCCCCATGGAGCGACCCGACGGGGTGACGTGGTTGAGGGTTGGATTAGATAGCGGGGAAGACAGATATGAGTCCCTTTGCTATATGTCGAGTTATAACTGGATACACTCCAGTGAGGCACGATTCAACGCCAAGGAAGAGGGTTTTAGTATTTTAAGATTATGGAATGAAAACCCCTTGGTGAACTTTCGTTCGGATTCGGCCAAACCTGGTATAAGAGTGTTTTCATAGAAAGATCCCATGATTTTTGAGAAATATGAATTAAATGGATGCATATTTATTGAATTATCCTGATTTATTAAAATTATTATATATATATATATAATGTTGTTTTTGAGTTATGCTTTGACCTCCCCACCTTTACCCCTCATTTATTACCACAACACCATTGCACTCCACTCACTAAGTATCCGCATTAATCACCCCTCTCTTTATACTTTTTAGAGGATAGTTCGTAGGGAGATTTTAATTGGAAGTTGCAGAAGAGTTATTTTTACCGATTTACATAGGTATTTAATGATGTAGGGTTTATTTTGAGATAATTTGTAATCCATAGAAGGGAAAACTTTGTATTAATCTTTTGATTTGGATTTAATCAACACTTGTCCTATGACGAGAGCAAGTATTGATAGAATCCATGCTTGTTCATCGTGAAACTTGGTTATTTTCGTTTAAATTCTCCTTTTGCAAAATTTATTGTTTCAATGGGACGTTTTGTCATGCCCCGATCCACAATCGAAGGTCGTGAACAGCCGCCCGTTACCCCATATGTTGCCCATCATGTGACACGCATACCGAGGCAACGAAAGCTAACATCTTTACCTGTTTAAAACTTGTTTTTCCTCAAAATATAATTTACCAAGTAAAAGAAAGTAAAATGCAACCCTTTGCATCAATGCATGAATGCACAACAAATTTTGAGAGTTTCAAATTTACAACTTACATAATAAAATTATAGTCATCCCATAAATTATATACATGGTCATTCTATAGGCCTCTAGTTTTTTTTAATAGGCATCCTTATCATCAATCATGTATCAATGTGGTGTCAAAAACGCATTCTACCCATAGTTTGGGCTAAATAGAGTAAAATCCACCAAGGGCCACCAAAATATCATAAGAATAAAACACATATATTTTCCCTTTTTCCTTAGTGTTGACATGGTTCTTACGTGGTGTTCGTCTAATGGATCCGTTGGACAGAGACAGAGGACTCAAACCCCTGCCCCCGTGTTACCTCATCACGTCACCCCGTCAGGTAAACAATCAATACTATGGTAGGGAATACGCGATAGCCATTATACACCATCCCATAATCATACACATGAACCATATGTCATCATTCATAAATCTTTATTCGTAAAAACAAAGCACTATCAAGTAACCATAATATCAGGATACAAATTTTTACCAAATAATATTTCAAGACATGCCACAAACACTAAAATATTTCTAAATCACATTTCAAAATTCATTTATAAAATCATGATCAAAACTATTTTTCATTTAAAATCAAAATAATTCATCCCACTCACCTCGACTGGGGAGGGTACACACTCCCCTAACTGTCCTCGTTTCTCGAACAAGTCACCTCTCAAACCCTAAACCTAAGTTTAAACCATATGTATAATTTATCAATTCAATGTTATGTCGTTGGATTACAAGATGCATATAAAAATGTTCTCTTTCATAAGATTAAATCTCCAATTTCATAATTAGAGAAAAATTTCTATAAAACTTATCACGCGTAGGTTTAGTAAAATCACGATATCTTCTAAAATCTTGATCGAATTCAAATGATTTAAATTTTCTCTTAACTAAGACATATATCTCCAATTTTATGTTCAGACCAACTTCAAATTCTAAACACACGATTTTAGAAAAATTTATCACTTTTTCAGCCTAAGCTCCTAAAACCAATTCGCATAGCTTTAAGAGAATTTCCATATCTCCTTATGTACATCTCCAATTTAAGCAATTCTTATCTCAGATTGAAGATAAGACATAGATCTAAAACTTTCTAGTTTAGACCATTCTCATATTGTAAACATATAATTTTATAAAATTCCATTTTCATCTTAGTTTAGGTTTTAAAACTATTTCTGCACAGTTTTAGTAATACACTATAACTTTCTGCCTACAACTCCGATTGAAGTGATATTTATCCCCAATTAAAGATAAGACAGAGATCTGAAACTTTTATGTTTAACATTTCTCTAAATTTCATACAAAAGATTCCTCAACAATTTACAAATGTAATTGGTCGTACATAGGACATGAAACAAAATTGGTGAAACATGCTAAATTTCCAAAAATCACCAAAAATCGATTCTTTCATGAAATGGCTCACATAATATGTCATTTTAAAGCTTAGGAAGTCTAGTTTATAGAAAATTAAATATTTTAGATTCTTGATTTCTATAGAATGAGATATCATAGCAAGGCTACATAAAACTCAACTTAGAAATCACTATCTAGCATGCTAGTATGGATGCCAAAGTAACTATTCATCAAATAATTTAATCTTAGCATAAATTAGGACATGTTACCTCCTTTGTAAGATCTTTTTATCAATAACACCAGCACTTCTTTTGAATCCTTGAATTTATTTTTTTTACCTTAGCAAAATCAAATCACAATGAACATAAATTCCTACACAATATTTCTATACTTCTAATTGAAATTTAAGAATTTCCAAAAATTGTTCTTACCTCTTTGGCTCTATAGTTGAACTCAAAAATGGAAATGGACTCTACATATTTCATGCAAGGGGTGGTTTGAATGAAGAAAATGATTCAAACTCTTCTTAAACAAGTTCTTTTATAAACCTAGCCAAATATCCTTAGCCATTGGATCATTCCATGCATAATCTCAACCTTCCACTTGTCCTAATACTTAAACCATACAATTGTTGATTCAAGTAATCGCCATAGACTCCATTAGGTGTCTTGTGGACGTCCTTGTCAAGGGGAGATATGCCACAAACTAGAACAAGATATTCTAGTTAGGATTCATACAAAAATTTCTATCCAATAAGATTTCATGTATAAATTTCTATCCAATAAGCTTTTTTGAATGTAAAAAAATTCTATGTGGCCATTAACCAACCTTGCTTCCCTCTTAACCAAACATTTGGCTCCAATTGTCCACCCTTGAGTGGTTTACAATTTAGTCCCTTAACTTTCCTTAATTGCATTTAAACCCCTAACTTTTAATAATTTGCATTTTTTGTCCCTATGAAATTTTATTCAAAATTTCTAAAATATGTGAAATTTCATTTAAATATCTCTATTTTAGTGTGTAGGCATTCTCTTAACCATTTTTGACTTCTTTAGGCCTTGTTGGCACTTGCCCAAAAGGTTTTCAACTTGCCGATAAAATTTTCGATTAGTGATTTTGAGTCGAAATCTCAAAATAAATAAATAAATAAATAAATTTTCATTTTATATGTCTCAAAAGGATGTTGATATATATAAAATCATGACGAGTGGTACATGATACATAGTCACAAAAAATCAGTGTCATAATTCATAACCCTTTAATAAAAAGTTTCGTTCTCGAAACTAAACTAAAACTATGCATCAAATAGTTGGGGGTACTGTCTCTTCATAGCATCCCTGGGCTCCCAAGTTTGCTCCTCGATCTGGTGGTTCCTCCAAAGTACTCTAACCAGGGGGACCTCCTTGCTCCATAGTTTTTTGGTCTGTTTATCTAAGATGGCTACGGGCTAGACGGGGAAAATCAAGTCATCGCTCAACTCTATCGATGGAGGCTCCAGTACATGGGAAGGATCAGGAAAGTACTTCCTCAGTATTGAAACATAGAATACATCGTGAATCCGTGCTAACTCAAGGTTTCTGAAAGGTTCAATGTATTTGGGGTTAAGCTTTCCCTACTGTCTGAATCGGATCATCCCCTTCCAAGGGGATACCTTCAGAAACACCATGTCTCCCTCCCCGAACTCCAAAGGTCACCGTCGTCTGTCTGCATAGCTTTTTTGCCTATCTTGGGCAGCTTTTATTAGAGCACGGATGACCTTTACTTTTTTCTGGGTCTCCTCAATCAAATCTATACAACTGAGCTGTCTCTCCCCGACCTCATCCCAACACAAGGCTGTCCGGCACTTGACGTTAGTCGCTGTTTAAGCTCCTGAAAACTTACCTCACAACAGTCATCCCAAACAAACTTGACCTCTTTTCGCATTAAGTTGGAGAATGGAGCGATAATCTTGGAGAATCCCTTTACAAACCTTTGATAATATCCTGTCAATCCAAGAAACTCCGCACCTCCATAACACTCCGTGATTGCTCCCATTTTAGAATAGTTTCAATTTTCTTTGGGTCCACAAAGATCCCATCAGCAGAAACCACATGACCCAAAAAGTCAATCTTCCTCAGACAAAACTCGCACTTGGAGTATTTGGCATATAGTTCTTTCTCACGGAGTGTCTGCAATACAGCCCGTAAGTGCTGGGAATACTCCTTATCACTCCTCGAATACACAAGAATATCGTCAATGAAAACGATAACAAATCTATCGAGAAAGGAGTGAAATACCCGGTTCATCAGGTCCATAAAAGCTGCCTAGGCATTAGTCAGCCCAAACGGTATCACTAAGAACTCAAAGTGACCGTACCAGGTCCTGAAGGCTGTCTGGGGAATATTACTTTCCCTGATCCGTAGCTGATGATATCCAGATCTTAGGTCGATCTTAGAAAAAATCGGGGCCCCCTGCAACTGGTCAAACAAATCATCAATCCGAGGTAACGAGTATCGATTTTTTATGGTCACTCGATTCAACTGTCGTTAATCAATACATAGTCTGAGAGTGCCATCCTTCTTTCGGATAAATAATACAAGAGCTCTTGTTCTGATGAAGCCCTTATCCAATAATTCTTGTAACTGGACTTTTAGCTCTTTTTAGCTCTGTTGGGGCCATCCCATATGGCGAAATGGAGATAAGCACAGTGCCTGATGCCAAATCAATGGCAAAATCAAACTCCCGGACTGGAGGTAATTCGGATAGCTCCTTGGGGAATACATCTGGAAATTTCTGCACTACTGGGATATCATTTATTCTTGGTCCCTCTACTGTGGTATCTACAACATGTGCCAGATATGCTGTAGGCCCTTATTCATCAATCTACGGGCTTCCAAAGCGAATATCACACAATTCGGGAGAACTTGTTTGGTTCCATGGAAAATCAATACCAGACACTCTGGTCTCCGAAATTCAACTGTTTTAGCGAAACAGTCCACTAAAGCTCTATACCGGTGTAGCCAATCCATACCTAAGATGGCATCGAAGTTCCATATGTCTAGTGGAATCAGATTTGCTTTTAACACTATATTCTCCATCTCGACTCCACAGTCTCGGTACACCTCTTTCCTGACAATCTGCTCCTCCAAGGGAGTAATGACTAACAGTGCTCTATCCAGTGGTACTAGAGCCTTGTCAATGTAGTGAGCGAAGTCCACACTCACAAATGAACTATTCACCCCAGTGTCATCCAACACACGGGCGTTTCTTCCGAAGATAATCATAGTACCTATCACCCAAATTTATAAAGTTCATTAGTCCAATATCATCAAAATAATTGAAAATTATTTAATGATAAAATCTCAAAATGGATATATATATCATCTTTCAAAGTTCACCAAAATACATCATAGTCTAAAGTTCTTGTACATCATCAGGATGAGGAGTAGGGGTAACACCGATTACTATGTCTGGACTGGCCTGTGCCTCCTTGTCGGTCACAGCATATAGTCTAGCCTACGTCCTGGGCTGCTGACAAGGAGGTGGAGCAGGCATGTTACTCCTAGTGAAAGACTTCCCTGTGGTACTATGAGGAAGTGTCGTAGAAAGTACTGAACTGCCCCTGGGGGCATAAGGAAAGCTCTGATATAAGGCATGACTATACCCCTCAGCCCACGGATTAGGACAACAGTCATTAAAGTATCCCTCCTTTCCACACTGATAACATCTATTAGAGAATCGGCATGGGCCTGGATGCAAATCGGGCAGGATCTTCTCTGCGCTCCTCTGGACCATGGCACAGTGCCCAAGCTACCTCCCAGTGTACTCATCGAGGTTGATGGCTGCCCATACTGCCCATAAGGTGTGGTCCTGGTCCCCTGTCTAGGGTCGTCGCTAAATAAATCTTGGCCTCTGCTCCTCTTAGAGTTCTGTCCCTGCCCAAATCCATACCTCTTCCTTTGGTCGTGCTGGTCAAGAAGTCTGTTCCGTTCTTTGATGTTCTGCTCTGCTCTTAATGCCCATTGCAGAACTCTAGCATATGTATCCTCCTCGGAAACTATTATCCGGTCTCTGATGGTGAGATTTAGTCCATGTTCAAACTTGAATCTTCTGGTCTCCTCAGTCGCCACCAACTCTGGGGAAAATGCCGACAGTCTACGGAACTCATCTCATACTCTGAGATAGACTTCTGCCCTTGCTTCAACTCCAAAAACTCTTGCCGTTTCATGTCACGGTCGAACATCGTGTAATACTAGAAATCAAACTCTCTCAGAAAGTCACCCCAAATCAGTGGCTCATCCACTCTATCCTTAACATCATCCCACTAGTCACGGGCATCATCCTCTAGCAGTCTGACTGCTATCACCAACTTGAGTCTATCCCCAACTCCCATGTCTTCCACAACCTCTTTAACTCGTTTGAGCTACTTCTTGGCTACAACGGGGTCGTGGGTCCCAGAGAAAGACTCACACCCTAGACTCCTTGCCTCTCTCAGTAAGGTAGAGACCTCTGTCATCTATCGAGTAATTGGCGTAGTCATTAATGTAGGAGAGGGTGCTGGTGCCGCTGCAGGTATAGGCGGAGTCTCAACTGCCGGTGTACGTGGTGCTCTCATCTAGTCTTGGTGGGCCGTCCACCACCACTTCATCTCCTTGAGTATGGAGAGCAGTGGTGTACTTCTATGGTAGAAGGGCCCTAAGGTGCTTGAGACGATGATGCGGCCTTGAACGGGGTCTCGATAGTATGCCTTGGTCGCTCTCGGGGATGCATAGTTCTACATAAAGGACCACGCTTAGTACTTAAGAGTAGAAAAGTATAGGGTTAGGTACCAACCTAACCCCCTAATAAGGATGGATGTTATAGGACTATAGGAGGCAAATTATAAACTATTTGAAAAACATTTTACGAATATTGGAATCGAAATAGAGTAGATATAGAATCTAGCGCTCTAATACCACCTAATCTGTCATGCCTTGACCCGTAGGTCAAGCATGCGAACAGACCGCCACGATTCCTCGAAGCACGGGTATGAGTGTCTCTCGGTAAAGCTCATGGTACAATATCTCAACGAAAGTCAACATAGTACAAGCTAAAAATGTAATTATGAGGGGTGAGTATAAATCACATACTCAGTGAGTGAGGTGCAATGATTATATAATGACAATAAATGAATTTGTGAGAGTGGTAAGTCAAAACATCATTTTCAAATTTATATTTCATTCATTTGCAAATATATCGTATAATTCAAAATAATAGGTATCTTTATCATCAATCATGATCAATGGGGTGTCAAAAACGCATTTTACCCATAGTTTGATCTAATTAGGGTAAAATCTACCAAGGGGCCACAAAAATATCATAAAAATAAAACACATATATTTTCCCCCTTCCCTTGGTGTTGACACGGCCTTCACGTGGTGCTCGTCTATTGGATCCGTTGGACAGAGACAGGGGACTCAAACCCCTGCTCCCGTGTTACCCCACCACGTCATCCCGTTGGGTAAATGTTCAATACCGTGGTAGGGAGTGCACTATAGCCACTATACACCATCCCATAATCATACATATGTGTCATATGTTATCATTCATAAATCTTTATTTGTAAAAATGAGACACTATCAAGTAACCATAATATCAGGATGCAAATTTTTACCAAACAATATTTCAAGACATACCACAAATACTAAAATATTTCTAAATCACATTTCAAAATTCATTTATAAAATCATGATCAAAACTTTTTTTCATTTAAAGTCAAAATAGTTCGTCTCACTCACCTCGATTGGGTAGAGTACGCACTCTCCTAACTATTCTTGTTTCTCGAACAAGTCACCCATCAAACCCTAAGCCTAAGTTTAAATCATATGCATCATTTATCAATTCAATGTTATGTCGTCGGATTACAAGATGCATATGGAAATGTTCTCTTTCATAAGATTAAATCTCAAATTTCATACTTAAAGAAATATTTCTACAAAACCTATCACGCACAGATTTAGTAAAATCACGAACAGATTTAGTAAAATCACGATATCTTTTAAATTCTTGATTGGATTCAAATGATTTAAATTTTCACTTAAAGCTAAGACATATATCTCTAACTTTTATGTTCAGACCAACTTCAAATTCTAAACACACGAATTTAGAAAAATTTATAACTTTTTTAGTATAAGTTCCTAAAACCAATTCTGCATAGTTTTGGGAGAATTTCCATATCTCCCTATGTACTTCTCCAATTTAAGTGATTCTTATCTCATATTGAAGATAAGACATAGATCTAAAATGTTCTAGTTTAGACCATTCTCAAAGTTTTAACGTATAATTTTATAAAATTCCATTTTCATCTCAGTTTTGGTTTTAAAACTATTTCTGCACAGTTTTAGTAAAAACACTCTAACTTTCTACCTACAACTCCAGTTTAAGTGATATTTATCTCAACTTAAAGATAAGAGAGAGATCTAAAACTTTTATGTTTAACATTTCTCCAAATTCGGTATAGAAGATACCTCAACAATTTATACAAGTAACTGGTCGTACATAGGACATGAGACAAAATTGGTGAAACATGCTAAACTTCCAAAAATCATCAAAAAAGGATTCCTTCATGAAATGCCTCACATGATATGTCTTTTTAAAGCTTAGGAAGTCTAGTTTATAGAGAAATAAATATCTTAGATTCTTGATTTCTACAGAATGAAATATCATAGCAAGACTACATAAGACTCAACTTAGAAATCACTATGTAGCATGCTAGTATGGATGCCAAAGTACTATTCATCAAATAATTTAATCTTAGCATAAGTTCGGATATGTTACCTCCTTTGTAAGATCTCTTTATTAATAACACTAGCACTTCTTTTGAATCCTTGAATTTATTTTTTTCACCTTAGCAAAATCAAATCACAATGAACATAAATTCCTACACAATATTTCTATACTTCCAATTGAAATTTAAGAATTTCCAAAAATTGTTCTTACCTCTTTGGTTCTATAGTTGAACTCAAAAATGGAAATGGACTCTACATATTTCATGCAAGGGGTGGTTTGAATGAAGAAAATGATTCAAACTCTTCTTAAACAAGTTCTTTTATAAACCTAGCCAAATATCCTTGACCATTGGATCATTCCATGCATCATCTCAACCTTCCACTTGTCCTAATACTTAAACCATGCAATTGTTGATTCAAGTAATCGCCATAGACTCCATTAGGTGTCTTGTGGACGTCCTTGTCAAGGGGAGATATGTCACAAAGTAGAACAAGCTACTCTAGTTAGGTTTCTTACAAAAATTTCTATCCAATAAGATTTCGTGCATAAATTTCTATCCAATAAGCTTTTTTGAATGTGAAAAAAATTCTATGTGGCCATTAACCAACCTTGCTTCCCTCTTGACCAATCATTTGGCTCCAATTGTCCACCCTTGAGTGGTTTACAATTTAGTCCCTTAACTTTCCTTAATTGCATTTAAACCCCTAACTTTTAATAATTTACATTTTTGTTCCCTATGAAATTTTATTTAAAATTTCTTAAATATATGAAATTTCATTTAAATATCTCTATTTTAGTGTGTATGCATTCTCTTAACCATTTTTGACATCTTTAGACCTTGCCGGCACTTGGCGAGAAGATTTTCGGTTTACCGATAAAATTTTCGGTTTTAGTGATTTTGAGGCGAAAACACAAAATAAATAAATAGATAAATAAATTTTCATTTTATATGTCTCAAAGTGATGCTTATATACATAAAATCATGAGAAGTGGTATATGATACATAGTCACCGAAAATCGGTGTTACACCATAAATCATGAGATCATGAATCATATATCAATATATCAACATATGCATCCATTTATATTTCCAAATGATTTAGAGCTTGCCAATAAAATATTTCGAACAAGGGTCTAACACGACCAATGACGGGCGTATTGAGGGTTTTTCATATGCAAGTATAAACACATTTAGCTCTCTACCATAATGTTGGCCACGAACCTCACCAAGTGCTAGACAGTGATGGCATACACATCCTCCCCTTACGGTTCAACTGACAAGCCCATGTCAATGCTCAAATATATAATCAACTATGTATAGAATCTTGCCCGATGCTAGACACTAGCATCACACATGTCCTCCCCAGTTCAATCGACCGTATCTATACATATGACGTTTGGGGAATACCTCCTACAGAAGCGTATCCGGACACAATGGGTGCCTCTAGCAACGCCCTTCGTAGTTACGGTAGTCCATTGATGACACAATCATATCACAGTCCACCGTGGACATCATCATATCATCACGTCATAAGTAAGTATCCGGCCCACATATTTCCAATAAACCATTTCAAATCAGTGTACCAATACAATAGAAGTATATAAATCGTATCAAGTTTTCAAAGGGTGATACAATGCCATTTCAATACAATTTATGGATGTATATCATTTGAATCAATCATTTGGGACACTTCAATGATCATAAAGAGAAATATTTATAAAACATAGATCAAATCTCATACTTTCACACATGTCGTAAAATACGTCATTTCGAAAAGCTATAAAACAAGTATTTTTGCTCAATCAAGAATATAGTATCAAAATCTCACTCACAATATACGGGATGGTATGACACTTTCTAAAATGCACCACAACAAGTAAGAAATGTGCTCCCCTCGATCGATCACCAAGCGAGTCACTACAATGGTAACATATATCATATATAACATGTTATAAAGTTAGAAGCCATTATATTAAATTTGTATTACAAATAAACCCTAAATTTAGGATAAAAACTTAGGGCAATTATAGGTAGGCTTCGAACGTCTCCCATACCTTTTTAACAAAACAACACCAACTTTAAATCACCAAAATCGTCACTCTCATATTCTATCTCTTTGGATACCCCAAAATTATCCGAAACTTTTCAAATTTAGTATGCTCAAAACCTCACCACCCTAATGCATAATTAGCCCACATTCGCATTGCACAATATATATAATTCATCCCTTAAAATTTTACATGCTAACATATCAATTAAATTCATTACTTCTTATAAGAATTTACATTTCTACAACCATTATACCTGCACATGCTCTTACACATTCTTTACAAATACACATTTTATCACATTACTTTAGTACTCCAACACTAACTATTCACGCACACACATTTATTTATTACAACACACACACGCACACACATTTATTTATTACAACACACACACATATAGGCCTCCAATTTGCATGCCAATATCATTCCCAAATTTTTCTCAGGCAGCATGAAATTTCTTATTCTCTTCAGGGCTTTCGGCCGAGATACCTAGACACACACATGCTCATAAATTTGATCCCAAAATTCTGCACACACACACATATAATCCTTCACTCTCATGGCCTCTAATACACACACACTTTCACCATTTCACCACAAAATTCTACACATATTTTGCCCATTTTTCCTCAACATTCTCTTCTTGGCTAGCTTAACTAGCCTTCCTTCAATTTATTTTAGTGTAGAAAATTTCTGCACATAATGCACCTCATTCCTTGACCTTTCAAATATCTTTCTTGCACAACTACAACCCCTTCTTCTCAGCCAACAAACATTCAGTTTTTCCCCTGTTTTTCAGCCACTATGCACATCACAAATTCACCATTTTCATTCAGTTTTTCTGCACACAAAATTTACTACTGCACTACAAAAAAACAGCCTTTTAGCCACAAATTTAGCGACGAAAAATTTTTCGTCACTAATAACGCGTCGCAAAAATTTAGCGACGGAAATTAGAAATCCGTCGCTAAATTAGCGACATAAAAAAAATTCGTTGCTAAATTTAGCGACGAAAATCTAAAATTCGTCGCTAAATTTAGCGACACATAATTTTTGTCGCTAAAATCCGTCACTAATTTAAGGGAAAAAAATCTGTAATAATAAAAAAATCCGTCGCTAAATTCAGCGACGGATTTGGAACCCGTCATAAAAATCCGTTGCTAAATTCAGCGACAGATTCAAATCCGTCGCTGATTTCAAATTCCGTCAAATGAAATGTTCAGGGAGGGCAAATTCCGTCAAATGAAATGTTCAGGGAGGGCACGTGTCACCCGAGCGCCACCCTTGCCCGCCCGCCCGAGCGCCCGAGCGCGTGCCACCTGAGCCAGCACCCCGCACCCTGCGCATGCACTCTTAATTTCTGGAAAATGCCTTCTGCCTCCTGCCTCCACCTTGTTTCGAACTCCGAACTCCGCACTCCTGCATGCAACCTGTAAACCACCGAGCCAAATATATTATTATGATATAAATTTCTTTTTTTATTATTTATTATCTTTATTTCACATTTTTCTAATAATAATAAAATAATATATAATAATAATTTAAAATAATAAATATAATAACTTTTTTTATTTATACCACCCACCTAAAATAATATTAATTAAAAATAATAAATATGATAATTTTTAATAAAATAAAAAATAATAAAATACTAATTTAAAATAAAATAATAAATTAATTAAAAAATATGTTTATATTATATTTTGATTTCTTCTTTTCTCTTTTATCTTATTATCTTATTATTTTTTTTCATTTTTATTTTATTTTTTTAATCCATAATTTAAAAATGGATTACAATATCTCAAAACTATAAAATTATAATTATCAATAAATTATAATATATTAATAATTTAAAAAATCTATATATTTAATTCTAAAATATTTTTATTCGTTATAATAAAATTATTATATATTATAATAAAATTATTATATATAAGAAATGAGAGTAGAAAGAAAAAAAAAATAGAGATAAGGAAAAAAAAGTGAGAATAGAAAATAAAGAGGAGGAAAAAAGTTACACAACAACACCCATGGTACAGTGGTAACATGTCTTTGAGATCGAGGTCCAAGTCCAAGATTCGAATCCCTTCAACCACAGATTTATTTATATTTTTTGTGACTGTGACACGCCCCAGCAGGCAGCGCCGAGGTAGGCGCCCGAGCTTGCCCCTGCCTGGGCGCCCCAGTCAGGCAGGCGCCCGTGCGTGCATGGGTCGGCGCCCGTGCTAGATTAATATTTAATTAAAAAATTTATATTATTAAATAAAATAAAACAAATAAAATAAAATTATCTATACAATAATAAAAAATATTAAATCAAAAAAAGAAAAAAAATAATAAATTAATTAAAATATATATATAATTTAAATAAAATAAAATATATGGTTTTTTTTTAAATGTAAATTAAAATATTATAAAATAATAATATGATTTGTTAATATAAAATAATAAAATAAAATAAAAATAAAATAAAATTATAATTAAAAGAAGATAAAATTCAGCGACGGATTTCCAAATCCGTCGCTAAATTTATTAAAATAAAATAAAAATAAAACAAAATTCTAATTATTGAGCGACGGATTTGGAATCCGTCACTGAATCAGCCACGGATTTGGAAATCCGTCGCTAAATTAAATTCGGTTGTTAAATTAATTTTTTAATTTAAATATTATATTAATATTTTATTTTATTTAATTATATATAAAAAACCTATTTAGCGACGGATTTCGAATCCGTCGCTGAATCAGCCACGGATTTAGAAATCCGTCGCTAAACCATGGTTGTTAAATTAATTTTTTAATTTAAATATTATATTAATATTTTATTTTATTTTATTATATATAAAAAACTTATTTAGCGACGAAATTTGCAATGAAAAATTTTTTTTGTCGCCAATTAGCGACGAATTTAGTCACGAAAATTTTTTCGTCACTAATTAGCGACGAATTTAGCCATGAAAATTTTTTCGTCACTAATTAACGACGAATTTTGCTACGAATGATGTGTCCGTCGCTAATTTAGCCACGACTTCTTTTTCGTTGCAAATTTTGTGGTAAATTAGTGACGAAAAAGTTTTTGTCGCTAAATTCGTCGCAAAATAGCGACAAATTTTTTCTGTCGCGAAAATCCATGGCTAAAATCGTGTTTTTTTATAGTACACAAGTTTCAGCCCACTATTTCACCTTTCTCTCCTCCAAATTCTTGGCCAAACACTAAAAATTTCTGCACACTTTTCTCACATCATTTCAATCAACAAATAAACACATATATCCATCATCATTGCATTAAAATTCAGCACACATGATTGGCATTTGTAATTAAATTTTCAGCTCATCAAGATACATTTCTCAATCAAATTCTCTGCTATCACAAAGTCTAAAATTTCTGCACACATTTCAGTTGTTTCATTTGGGTTCTACCTGGACTTTAGGTGATAGAAATCATGTTAGAACGTCAAATTAAATCATTCAAACAAGATTCTCAAAAATTCAGTAAGGTGCAGAATTTTTCTTACCTCAACTCGTGATGTTTCAAGCCCAAATCAAGTCCAATCATCAAAGAACTTCCTTCCATTCTAATTCCTAACTCTCGGTCAACAAAATTTCACTAAGTTAGACATCTCCTCTTGGCTCCAAAGTTAAATATGTCATACTAGAGGGTGAAAGAAAGTTCCTTACCTAAAAACATTGAATGAATCTTGAAGAAAAACTCCTTTAACTCTAATTTTTGGATATGTTGTAATTGGGCATAAGATGATTGATTTATATAAAAACATTTGGGTGGTATTGTAGAAAAAAATTAGGATCCCTCACCTTGAACTCACGGCTTTGAGAGGAAAAATGGAAGAGAGTTCTTGCTTCTTCTTTGGGACTTCACGGTTTTGAAGAAAAGAAATTTGCCCAAGTGTTGGTTTTATTGAATTTGTTTCATCAATTCTAGCCATCAATCCTTTTTTAAGATTAATTCTTAGCCATTGGATTATTTTGTCACAAACCAAGACTCCTTCTTTCTCTCTCCCACGTTCTCTCTTCCTCTTTCACACAACACTCTCTTTTCTTACACTACATGCACATGTCTTCATTAAATGCATGTCTCCTAGCCACCAAGATCCAAAAGGCCCAAAATTTTAATCCCTTCTCAAGTTAAATCTTCACCATTGGTTTGTTCCCAATAAAGTTTATTCTTACGCTCTATGAATAGTGATCTTTGTCTCCCACCAACTCAATCCAAGGGCCCCTATTAATTCATCTTTTTTCAAACCAATCTCCACCCTTGGATCAACTTTCCAAAAACCTAAAATAAATAAATAAAAAGAAATAAAATTTTCTCTCCCTCTCTTCTCTCACACATTTCCTCTCTATCACTCTCTCTCTCTCTCCTCATGGTTTTGGGGGAGAATTACATTTGCCAAATACTTTTAAATTTTTGTTAATTGCAAAGAAGTCCCTTGATTTGTAAAAATTATATTTTGACCCCCAAAATTTTAAAATTTCAAGTTAGAACCAAAACCTTGCAATAGGCCTAATTTAATTTATCTCGTGTTAAAACGTGATCGTTTAGTCTTTCTGGGACACATTCGACACTGTTGGGGTTTTATTGGCAAATTTCTGAAAAATTTACGGTTTAACTCTGCGAAATAAGATTTATCTAAATTTGAGGTTTCTATACTCTTTAGAGTCATTCTCATTATTTTTGGACCATCTGTGGTCATTTTGGAAATTTTTAATTTCTGACAATTTGAACCGAAATTTTTCGGGAGCAGTTTTAACGAAAAATTTTCTTAATGGATTTTCTATATTGAATATGAGTATTAGCATATATAAAATGAAGAGAAATACAATAGTAAGGATACTGAGGTGTCGGTGTTATATTTTCTAACCCCCTAAAAATAAGTTTCGTTCTCGAAACTAAAAGAAAACTATACAGAGAAAAGATGGGGGTACTGTTTCCTCATGACCTCCTTGGGCTCCCAGGTCTCCTTCTCGACCTGGTCACTCCTCCATAAGACTCAGATTAGAGGAACTTTCTTATTCCGTAGCTTCCTAGTCTGCCGATCAAGGATAGTCACTGACTGACTGGTAAACTCAAATCCTCATGCAACTCAACTGGCGGAGGATCTAGAATATGTGATGGATCAGGTAGGTACTTCCTAAGTATCGAGATGTGGAAGACATCGTGAATGCATGAATGCTTATCCAGCAGCTTTAGACTGTATGCCATATTTCTGACCTTCTCAAGAATACGAAAAGGTCCAATATATCTAGAGTTTAGCTTACCCCACTGCCTGAATCACCCCTTTCCAAGGTGATATCCGAAGGAAAACCACGTCTCCCTCCTCAAACTCAAGTGGTCACCACCTCCTATCAAAATAAACCTTCTATCGGTTCTGGGCGGCCTTCATCCGCTCACGGATGATCCTTACTTTTCCTTTAGTCTCCTCAACAATCTCAACACTGCTGAGCCGTCTCTCTCCTATCTCATCCTAGCACAAAAGAGTACAGTATTTCCTCCCATACAATGCCTCATACGGAGGCATTCCAATGCTGGCCTGATAGCTATTATTATATGCAAACTCTACCAATGGGGAATACCGATCCCAGCTGCCCCAAAAATCCATAACACATGCTCTCAGTATATTCTCTGGAGTTTGGATGGTCCTCTCTGATTGACCATCGGTTTGGGGTGGTATATTATGCTGAACCTTAGTCTAGTATCCAATACCTCCTGCAATCTGGGCCAAAATCTAGAGGTAAATCTGGGGTCTCTATCTGACACTATTGACATAGGTACCCTATGAAGTCTGACAATGGTGTCGATATAGAGGCGTGCCAACACCTCCAAGGAATAATCATCATGAATAGGAATGAAGTGTGCGGACTTGGAGAGTCTATCGACAATCACCCATATAGCATCATGCTGTATTGAAGTCTACAATTGCCCCATCACAAAATCCTTTATGATGTGTTCCCATTTCTACTCGGGAATGGGAAGAGGCTGTAAAGTGCCGGCGGCTCATTGATCCTCAGCTTTCATCTGCTAACAAACCAGACATCGAGCAACAAACTCTATGATTTCCCTCTTCATACCAGGTAACCAATAACTATCTCGGATAGTCCGGTACATCTTTGTACTGCCTGGATGCACAACATAAGCGGAGGAATGAGCCTCCTTAAGAATAGCTCTCCGAAGATCACTGTCAACGGAAATGCAAACCCGCTCTCGGTATACCACTAGTCAGTCGTCACGGACTTGAAAACCTTCACCATCACCTTTGCGGATCCTATCAAGAATATCTCGAAGCTCCTAATTTAATCCCTGGAGCTCCCTAATGTGGTCGAGCAGGGTCGGCCTCACTTCAAATCATACTAGTAGTGCTCTTCGATCATTACTAGCCAAGCTGACTCCCGTACCAAACAAGAGAGATAAGCATTCTCTGTCGTCTGTAGAGAAGATAATGATTTTCAGCTCAAGGCATCTGCCACAATATTAGCCTTTCCCGGATGATAATCGATGATAAAGTCGTAGCATATGTGATTTCAAAAAGAAGGGTACATAAAAACTCCTAAATAGGGGGATCTGTGGGAGGATTACCCATGATCACATCTGGGTTTGCCTGAACATCCTCCTGCGTCATAGCATACACGCGGACTTATGCCCTCGGCTGCTGTCGTGAAGGACCGAGTACAGTGCTTCTCCCGGCAGTTGTCCGTAGAGCACGTGACTCGAATGTGTAGGTGATCCTTGCTCTCCTACCCACGGACCACTCGGATGACTTGAAGTCGTTTGACCTCCAAGTCCTAAATTAGGGCACGAACTCCTCATATGTCCTAGCTTCCCATACTGGAAGCACATGATAGGTATCCTACAAGCTCCTTGAGGATGTGCCTACTACATCTACGGCAAGGAGGGTGCCACTGAACTGTAGTCTAACTCGTGGCACTAGGGGCTGTTGCTCCAAACCTCTAGGGATGTGGTTCCTACTCAAAGTACGTTGTACCACTCATATACCTTCCTCCATTCATCGAGTGGTGGTGGTGGAACTGCGACTATAGTAGCCCACTGAGAAGGCACTGGAGTGGGCGCATGTGATGAGGATGTATTCTCGAGCACTCTAGGTGGCTTAGGGGGCGCAAATCTAGTGCCCCGCCTAGTTATCATGGTTCGGTAAAGGAATAATTTTTATTAGACATGATTCAAGAATTAGGGTTAGTTACGAAGTAACTAACCCCCTAAAATAAATGAAGTTATCGGTTTAAGAACTGATGGTAATGATATGCTACGTATCTAACCCCCTAAAAATAAAAGAACTCATATGCTTAAGACCATATACTGGGATCTTATGACTGTATAGAAGCTCTCATATGCATTGAAGACTTTTGAAACGTATTTGGGAATATTTTCAAAACTCTTTTCATAAAACATAGCTCTCAACATAGAGTTCTGATATCAACCGAACTGTCACGTCCCGATCCACAATCGAAGGCCGTGAACAATTGCCCGTTACCCCATATGCTACCATCACATGACACGCATACCGAGGCAACGAAGGCTAACATCTTTACCTGTTTAAAACCTGTTTTTCCTCAAAATATAATTTCCCCAGTAAAAGAAAGTAAAATGCAACCCTTTGCCTCAATGTATGAATGTACAATAAATTTTGAGAGTTTTAAATTTACAAGTTACATAATACAATTACAATCATCCCAAAAATTACATACATGGTCATTTTATAGACCTCTAGTTTTTTTTTTAACATTATCCAACTTCATCACGGAAAAATGGATAATATCATACCCAAGGCTAGGTGTCTCCAAATGTATACCCAATATGTCGAATGCCTTTCAACACGTGTCCCTGCCGAAACTATGTCTGTCATCATGGAAAGTAAGGGGTGAGTATTATGGGAAAATACTCAGTAAGTGAGGGGATCGACATTATGTTCTCAATAGTAGGTGTGAGCAACAGAGTATCAAAATACATTCTTAAAACATAACGATAATATAAATCAAGCATGGCGTTTCCATAAATTATGAGATCATGTATCATACATCAATATATCAACATATGCATCCATTTACATTTCTAAATCATTTAGAGTTTGTTAATAAAATACTCCCAGCAAGAGTTTACCATGACCAATGACGGGTGCATGGGGGGTTTTTCATATGCAAGTATAAACACATTTAGCTCTCTACCCCAATATTGGTTATGGGTCTCACCAAGTGCTAGACAGTGACATCACACGTCCTCCCCATACGGTTCAACCGGCTAGCCCATGTCTATGTGTATATATATAATCAACTATGTATAGAATCCCGCCCAGTGCTAGATAGTGGCATCACACATGTCCTCCCCGATTTGGTTCAACCGACTACATCTATACATATGATGTTTGAGGGATACCTCCTGTAGAAGCGTCTCTGAACATAATGGGTGCTTCTATAAATGCCCTTCATAGCTACGGTAGTCCATCAAGGATACAATCATATCACAGTCCACCATGAACATCATCGTATCATCACGTCATAAGTAGGTATCTGACCCACATATTTCTAATAAACCATGTCATTTCAACATAATTCATGGATACATATCATTTGAATCAATCATTTGGGACACTCCAATGATCACAAAGAGAAGTATTTATAAAACATAGATCAAATCTCATGCTTTCACACATGTCGTAAAAATATCATTTTGAAAAGTTATAAAACATGTATTTTTGTTCATCAAGAACATAGCATCAAAGTCTCACTCACAGTATACGGGAGGGTATGACACTTCCTAAAATGCACCACAAAAGTAAGAAATATGCTCCCCTCAATTGATCACCAAGCGTGTCACTACAATGGTAACATATATCAGATATAACATGTTATAAAATTAGAAACCAATATGTTAAATTTGTATTAAAAATAAACCCTAAATTTAGGATCAAAACTTAAGGCAATTATAGGTAGGTTTTTAACGTCTCCTATACCTTTTTAACAAAACAACACCAACTTTAAATCACCAAAACCGTTACTCCTATATTCTATCTCTTTGTATACCACAAAACTGTCCGAAACTTTTCAAATTTAGTATGCTCAAAACCTCACCACCCTTATGCATAATTAGCCCACATTCACATTGCACAATATATATATAATTCATCCCTTAAAATTTTATATGCTAACATATCAAGTAAATTCATTACTTCTTATAAGAATTTATATTTCTACAATCATTATACCTACACATGCTCTTACACATTCTTTACAAATACACATTTTATAACATTACTTTAGTACTCCAATACTAACTATTCATGCACACACATTTATTTATTACAACACACACGCATATAGACCTCCAATTTGCATGCCAATATCATTCCCAAATTTCTCTCGGGCAGCATGAAATTTCTTATTCTCTTCAGGGCTTTCGGCCAAGAAACCTAGACACACACATGCACATAAATTTTGATCCCAAAATTCTGCACACACACACATATAATCCTTCACTCTCATGGCCTCTAATACACGCACACACTTTCACCATTTTACCACAAAATTCTACACACATTTTGCCCCTTTTTCCTCAACATTCTCTTCTTGGCTAGCATAAAACTAGCTTTCCTTCAATTTATTTTAGTGTAGAAAATTTCTGCACATAATGCACCTCATTCCTTGACCTTTAAAGTATCTTTCTTGCACACCTACAACCCATTCTTCTCAGCCAACAAACATTCAGTTTTTCCCCTGTTTTTCAGCCACTATGCACATCACAAATTCACCATTGTCATTCAGTTTTTCTGCACACACAATTTACTACTGCAGGACTTAAGTTTCAGCCCACTATTTCACCTTTCTCTTCTACAAATTCTTAGCCAAACACTAAAAATTTCTGCACACTTTTCTCACATCATTTCAATCAACAAACAAACACATATATCCATCATCTTTGCATTAAAATTCAGCACACATGATTGGCATTTGTAATTAAATTTTCAGCTCATCAAGATACATTTCTCAATCAAATTCTCGGCCATCACAAAGCCTAAAATTTCTGCATACATCTCTATTGTTTCATTTGGGTTCTACCTAGACTTTAGGTGATAGAAATCATGCTAGAACATCAAATTAAATCGTTCATACAAGGTTCTAAAAAATTCAACAAGGTGCAGAATTTTTCTTACCTCAACTCTTGATGTTTCAAGCCCAAATCAAGTCCAATCTTCAAAGAACTTCCTTCATTCCTAATTCCTAACTCTCGGTCAACAAAATTTCACTAAGTTAGACATCTCCTCTTGGCTCCAAAATTAAATATGTCATACAAGAGGGTCAAAGAAAGTTCCTTACCTAAAAATATTGAATGAATCTTGAAGAAAAACCTAGTTTCCCATCCTCTTGCAACTCTCCATTGTCCCTTGAATTCCACTATGCAAAACTCCTTCTTTAACTCTAATTTTTGGATATGTTGTAACTGGGCATGAGAGGGATTGATTTATGTAAAAAAATTTGGGTGGTATTGTAGAGATAAATTTGGATCCCTTACCTTGAACTCACGGCTTTGAGAGGAAGAATGGAAGAGAGCTCTTGCTTCTTCTTTGGGACTTCACGGTAAATTTGTTTCATCAATCCTAGCCATCAATCCTTTTTCAAGATTAATTCCTAGCCATTAGATTATTTTGTCACAAACCAATACTCCTCTTTCTCTCTCCCACGTTCTCTCTCTTCCTCTTTCACACAATACTCTCTTTTCTCACACTACATGCACATGTCTTCATTAAATGCATGTCTCCCAACCACCATGATCCAAAGGCCCAAAATTTTGATCTCTTCTCAAGTTAAATCTTTACCATTCGTTTGTTCCCAAGAAAGTTCATTCTAACACTCTATGAATACTGACCTTTGTCTCCCACAAACTCAATCCAAGGGCGCCTATTAATTCATTTTTCTTCAAATAAATCTCCACCCTTGGATCAACTTTCCAAAAAGCTAAAATAATAAATAAAATGAAATAAAATTTTCTTTTCCTCTCTCTCTCTCCCCCTCTCTCTTCACGGTTTTGGGGGAGAATTACATTTACCAAATACTTTTAAATTTTTGTTAATTGAAAAGGAGCCCCTTGAGTAATAAAAATTATATTTTAACTCCGAAAATTTTAAAATTTCAAGTTAGACCCAAACCTCGCATTAGGTCTAATTTAATTCATCTCGCGTCAAAACATGATCGTTTAGTCTTTCCGAGACACATTCGAGATTCCTATACTCTTTAGAGTCATCCTCATTATTTTTGGACCATCGGTGGTCATTTTGAAAATTTTTTATTTTTTATGATTTGGTTCGAAATTTTTCGGGAGCGGTTTTAACGGAAAATTTTCTTTGTAGATTTTCTATATTGAATATGAGTATTAGCATATATAAAATGGAGAGGAGTGTAATAATGAGAGCACCGAGGTGTCAGTGTTACACATTTGGACTTTTAATTTGAATTTTTAGTTGTATATGGATGAGAGGGTGTTGGAAACTATCTAGAAGGCAGGGTTAGCCAAATTGCATGCGTGCATGTACAGGGATGGATCCGGTGGATCCTCTATTTGTGTGTCATTGCATGCCTTTGATAATTGATAACCTAGGCGGGTCATTTGAATACTGTTGAATTGTTTTTGAATCAGGATAAACAACTTGAATGCCTTGCAGTGTCCTAATATACGGGGAAGTTATACCCGTATGCCGGGATAACGCGGCGGTTGTCACTACTAGAAAATGGACTTTCAGCGATAGAAAAATCCATCATATGCATGTTTTTGTTTTTAGCTTGAAAATCTATTCGTCAAAGATTGGATGTTTATATTGTATTACTTTCATTAAGGTTGCTTAGAAGTGCTTGTATAATTCTGGCTTTCTTTGTTTGGAGCGATTGGCATATCTAGTTGGTTTGGGGAAAGTCATTCACCTTAAAAATTGGGGCTTAAAAATAGTCTATCATAGCTGGTGCTTTTGGCTCACCAAGCCATGACATCATGGTTTTGACTAATTGATTCTTTTTTAGATTATGAATTTCATATTGATTTTTCTTTCTTGTGGTTGCAGAGAGTAACTTTAATGGAGCTTTAATGGACAGTAGGAATTTAGGTATAGATGTATGTCACAATGCGTCTGGCAACAAAACGTCCTTCAATTTATTGTCTCCTTTTTCCCGAAAACCAGCAACATAATCTAAATCACCCATCAATACAAGGATTGGGGGGTCATAATGTCAACTTCATCCCTCAAACACAAGCAACTTCACGTAGACATCCATCTACTTACTCCATCATGGCCCTCAGAACTTACAATTCTGTTTCAATCTATTTTTGGATAACTAATGACAATGTCTTTTTTTTTAAAAAAAATTATGTGCATTTTGATTTTATTATTCATTATTGCAGCAGCTTGACTTTCTTTACTTCATGCGCAGAAACTTGAGGCATTGATTAAAAATCACAACCCAGCTAAACCCGATTCTTCTGTTTTATAGCTTTACTTATAGCACCAAAGTTGAGATTTTGGATGTTGGATTTGACTACCAATTAGTTGGCTGGTGCAAATCGAGGTTTTGAACCTGCAAATCCTCTGTGAGATAAGATCCCATGTTGTATTTAGTCCGGTTATGGTTTTGATGATCGTTTTTCTCTTTTCTCTCTTGAAATCATTGCTTTTATGAGAGAAAATACATATTGTTTGTTGTATTTTTTAAGTGTCCTATTGGTTGGAAGGGGACAAGAGATTGACAATATTTTTTATTTTGGCTTGAGATGTTAAAGAGGTTACATTCATATAACCAGAACAAAGGACAATATATTTTTTGTAAATGAAATTTGTTCTGTTTCATTCTTATTCTCTTGCCAGCATCTTCATTAGATTTTGATATTTTTCATATATATATATATTCTTTGGTCATTAAAGGGGGCAAGCACTCATAACAAACACCAATGGCATAGAATCCAACCTAGCGGTCACAGCTAGCATAGTCCTTTACTAGTGTCTGTATAGTCGGCAGAAATTTTGACTGCCAGAGAAGACTCTACAACCTTTACCAACAGTTTTTAAGGTCTTTACTGATGGTTTTTAACCGTTGCTAAAAGTCTTTTTTTTTGTAGTGATGTATGGCAAGTTATGTTGACATGTTGATATATTCTAACATATATGTCAAAATATGTTGACATATGTTAACATTATATATGTCAAACCGTAAATAAACATGTATTTAGGAAAGTCAAAAAGCCATAGCTAGTTTATTATATAGTTTTGACTACCTTAGCATTAGGGTTAACCCCCTTAATTATATAAGTTTCAATGAGTGTAAATACTCTCGTGTAAAGCATTATTCAAACAAAAACATATAAAATATATATATATATATATATATATCTCTCTCTCTCAAAATTTGTCATTCTCTTCATGCAAAATATTGAGACATTTTAGGCCTACCATTGAGGTTCCCTACTACTCATCACATTGCCCGGTAGGTCTTTGGTATATATCAAACTACTTTACTCCCTCAAATTCTGGTGTCAAAAGGTTCAAGACAACTCAAAATAACATTGTTTTTGTCTAATAGAATAAAAATGACAACGTTTCAACTGAGCCACAGCACTACACCGGTTACCCTCTTTTGCTTCTAGTTGATCATGAGTAATCTAGCCAGTGCCGTGTATCCAGCTACGTGTCCTAACACATCATCAATTTAGATCTTGACTCCACAATGTCGGCCCAGACATCAGTCCCAGCTCTTGTTCGGTTCCAGTAGTTTAGTTTAACCATTGACAATAACTTTGATTGCCCAATTCAGCCAATTTTCAACTGGTTATCTTATTAACCGAACCAATTCCTATGGTTTTAAGGTGGCTTGAATTCAATTCTGGGTCAGATTTGACAAATTCCAATCCTACAAACAGATTTTGTTCCTTTTTCTCATGATTTTCAAGCCTTATTGTTAAATATTTCATTCTTTTATGCACTATAGTTGTTTCCAAACTCTCCCGGCACGTGCCTTAACTAATTAATGTCACATTTGAGGGATCCAATTAAGATTTTTGGGCTAAGAAAATGTGTAACTTTTTCAAGGGTAGACTCCTTTGGTGTATTACCATCGGAGAAATATCCAAATTTATACCAAAAATTGATATGGAAGAAGATGCATTTATGGAATGTCTAGTATTAAGGATAATGTGAATCATCATGACATGGTTTCCAAAAACCTATACGAAAGTAGTCAAGCTTGACTTTTGGCGTTTTGACATTGTTAAAAAGATATTGGGATTTCTTAAAAAGTAGTTATCTTTTCTTTGATAATATCAATCAATTTCAACTATATCAATACAACAACAATTTAGTCAAACTATCCATAATTATATGTATGAATCACAAGAGTTTCTAGATCAATTAGCACTTGGAAACATGGTATAGACTAACACTAATGGAGCCACTCTACATGCTAATCTTCACTATCGACAACATATCCGGCACCTGCTGATGACCCTCACATTTGAGTTTGATCCATCTATAGCTCTCTTCTTCATTGAGGTTCTTTGTCCAACCTTGATATTGAGATCATAGAGTTAGCCATAGAAGAGATTCATCTTAGTGCTCTTCATATTCAAAATTCTAAACCATCTACTAATGTTGTCTTTGCCACTTAGACCTTATCTCATCGGTCTTTTCCTTTTTAGAACTCGGCTAAAAAGTCTCGGAAAGGATTTTGTAACTATAACAAAAAGGGTGGCCATCACATCTTCGAATACAAGATATAACCTAAACAGATCCATGGATAATGTAATTGTTTTTCTAAGTCCTTTCATACTCAGCCTAATATTGATGTTGCTGCCACTGAGGGCTCAATAAAGAGTACTCTCTCAAATTTTCCTTGAAAAGTTTTTCAAGCACTTTTTCAACAACTTCAATCAGACTTTAGAACAACTCTCTCTCCTCCCTACCCTCTACTACCTCAATTACTACCTCTTCATTGTACTTTGATTCTACTTGTTGCAACTACATGACTTTTGACTCTTCTATAGTACTTCTCCAACTATTCCTTCTATTTCACATGCTGTTCATACTATTAATAATTCAACTATGTATGTTCAAGATATAGACTCTATTCAAACACATAATCTATAATTGCCTCATACTTTTCTTGTTCCTAAACTCTCCTTAAATCATGTATTTGTTGTACAACTATGTGAACGTTGTGTTCACTTACTCTTCTTAAGTTGTGGTTGTACTATGTAGAATCCATAAATAGGCGAGATCCTTGGGACAGGGCAAAAGATTAGTCAATTATTTGAACTCATCTCTCTTTGCCTTCCATCCAAACTGGTTTCTCCTGCTATTACATCTCATCTTTGGCACTCTTGACTTGGTCATCTTTCTATTGTTAGATTGGGATCATTAATTTCTAGTGGTATCTTGGGACATGTTAAGTATGAAAATTTTTGATTGTGTTCTATGTCAACTCTCTAAAGATCATGCCCACCCTTTCTTAGTGGTGATTATATTTCATCAATATCTTTTAACTTGATTCGTTGTAATATCTAGGATCTACCCCTCATAACACTATGGGTGGCTAAGGATATTATGTGATTGTTGTAGATGATTTTTCTCATTGTCCATGAATTTATCTTATGCATAATAGGTTTGAAATATTTTGTATTTACTCTCACTTTGCAAACATGATTCAGACTCAATTTCCTTGCATAATTAAAATACTTCACATTGATAACGCTATGAAATATGAAGATAACCCATTTACCCATTTTCTTGTATAACAAGATATTATTATTATTCAAAGATCTTGTCTGGATACCCCTTGTTGCCCATAAATGTTTTGATAATGAGCAAAACAGATCAAATTTGGTTAAGCAAAAATTAGAAAAATACAGTCTGAAATCTGAAGCAACTTAACCATAGAAGGAGTCAACAAACATCTTTAAATAGTTAACAAATTAGCATTATTAAGGTAGGCACTTTCGGCTACTATTACAACCTAGTCGACACAAAAAATAAAAATACAAAGAACAGTTGACACATACCTCAAGATAGCCAACCAAATCATCATCTTAGCCAACTAAGTCACAATGTCAGCCAACTAACCTTGAAATAGCTTAGGTTAGTCAACTAAGTTATAATGCTAGGCCAAAAACACCCAAGTATGTATGAACACAAACATTGACATAGTCGACTAATCTTTAAATCCAGTCAACTAAAGACCTCTATAGAACATATGCTTTCGATACTTCCATCGAATTGCTCGACACACCCCCAAGACAGACTATAGGTTAGCCAACTAAATTTATATCTCTCAACTAAAACTCTCCAAACCAAGAGAAATTTCAAAGTCTGACAAAATTGTCGACTAACTCTTAAATCATGTTGACTAAATACTATTGTGCTATAAATAACTATTTTAATCTCTGACAAGTTTGTCTAGTAAATGAACAAGAGACTTCGACTAACATTTTCTAGACTTAGAAATCTTTAAGAACTTTGACATACTAGTTGACTATCCCATACAAGCTGTCAGCTGAATTTTTTTTTACTTAGAAAGTTCACCTTTGGTCATTACAATAGTCGAATAACACTCAAGGAATGTCAACCAAGTCCATTGAAACTTGAGAGTAAAATATAGTCGAAAAAAAAAAAGACTTAGTCGACTATTGTGCTCAAAAGAATTAGAAATTGGATTAAGTACTCACAATATTGCTAAGTAGTCGACTAATACATTAGTTCAGTCAACTAACTTTAATAGTCGATACATATTTAAGATTAGTCTGTATTCATATCTTTTTCAAATACAATAGTCAAGTAATGTTTTGTTCCAGTCAACTAAATAGGCTGAGTCGGTCGACATACAGCTAAAAGTAGTCTCTCTCTATGAATAATAAAGTATAATAGTCAACTAAATTCTTAAATCTGCTAACTAAGTAAGGAATAACATTAGTCTGCGCATAATAGTTCAGAGCATAAGTCAATCGACATGAAACTGAAGCTTTCAACTAAGTAATATACTTAGTCGACATATGCCTAAAATCAGTCCACACCTAAAGGCTTAAGATACATCATAGTCAACTGATGATATAACAATGTCAACTAAATAAAGATTCTAGTCAACACATATTTAGATCTAGTTTGTACTTAGAAAGGATAAAACACTTTAGCCGACTAATGTACTAACATTTCAACAAAGTAAAAATATTAGTCAACAAGATGACAACTAACACATTCATAACTCATTAAGTATTCAACTAATCCGAAAGATTAGCCAATTAATGTCTAGAAAACTATCGACAAAAGACTAGAGATAGTTGATAGGAGCTTTCCTAGTAAAGTCATTAGTCGAAAACAAAACAAACCATAGTCAACATGTGCTTAGGATAAAGAAACATTAGTCGCCTATTGTCTAAGCACATTTGACAGAAATATGACGAAATTCAAATCTTAGTTTACTAACCTAACATACTAGTCGACACAACTTGTGATTGTACAAATGATAGTCGACTAAGTTTATAATGCTAATGATTAACAAGACACATCAAATGGAACACAACTAACTAAAAGAACAAGGAAGTCAACTAAGCAACTTTTGAACAAGAAAACTAGTCGACTAAGCAAAAGAAGATGTCAGACAATTTAGACACAAAATTTGAATTTCAAATGTGATAGTTAACTAAAATACTCACCTAATCGACACTTTGTTTCTAACATTCATTTTTGCAGAAAAGCAAACAGGTGGTTGAAGACATTTACTGTTACATTAATGGCCAGCGTACAAATGATGACCAACCATAATGATGGATCTATTTTTCAAAGCAGTAAATGAGAATATAAAAACAACATTAGATCTGAGAGAGAAACAATATGTGAGAGGTTGGAGAGTGTTTCATGAGGAAGCATTGTAAAGGTTCGACTTACACCTAGAAGCAAGTTTGCTATACTATTTGGATTGCAAATAGTGGAAATCAGGCAAAGTCTAGGAGTGGACGTATATCGGGTTTGGTAGAACCACTATAAAAGCTTTGTGTCTACGTTATATTTCACTTGGTATTAGAGTGGGTATCTCTACTATTTTAAGTCTCACAACCTTAAACCAAAGATCCTGTCCCCATTCTCAAAAACACTCATGGCAATAGAGAGAGTAAATTTCTCACATGAAGCCTCCTCATCAAACTGTGAGCTTATGATCCTTACAACAACCAAAAGGAGAAAACAAACGGATCAAAGAAGAGTAAGAAATGTAACCTCCTAAGAAGAAAAAGCACTGAAAACAAAAGAAAAGAGCACATCAAAAGAGGATGTCCAGAAGTTGTGCAAGCCATGAAGGGAAATAATCAACAAGCAGGCATCAGAGATGAAAATGTCATGTCTCGATCCACAATCAAAGACCGTGAACAGCCGCCCATTACCCCATATGCTGCCCATCACATGACACGAATACTGAGGTAACGAAGGCTAACATTTTTACCTGTTTAAAACATGTTTTTTCTCAAAATATAATTTCTCAAGTAAAAGAAAGTAAAATGCAACCCTTTGCCTCAATGCATGAATGTACAACAAATTTTGAGAGTTTTAAATTTACAAATTATATAATACAATTATAGTCATCCCATAAATTACATACATGGTCACTCTATAGACCTCTAGTTTTTACATTATCCAACTTCATCATGGAAAAATAGCTAATACCATACCCAAGACTCGGCATCTCCAAATATATACCCAATGTGTCGAATGCTTCTCGACACGTGACCCTACCAAAACTATGTCTGTCATCATGAAAAATGAAGGGTGAGTATTATGGGAAAATACTCAGTGATTGAGGGGATTGACATTATATTCTTATAGCATGTGTGAGCACGGAGTCTCAAAGTACAGTTTAAGTCATAATAATATCAAAATCAAGCATGTCATTTCCATAAATCGGATGACTATATATCATATATCATAATATCAACATATGCATCCATTTATATTTCCAAATCATTGCCAATAAACTATTCCCAGCAAGGGTCTACCACGACCAATGATGGGTGCATCAAGGGTTTTTCATATGCAATTATAAACACATTTAGCTCTCGACACCAATATTGGCCACGAGCCTCAACAAAGGCTAGCCCGTGTGTTCGCACACATACATAATCAACCATGTATAGAATCTCGCCCGGTGCTAGACAGTGGTGTCATACATGTCCTCCCCGATTTGGTTCGACCAGCCGCAACTATACATATGATGTTTGGGGGATACCTCCTGCAGAAGTGTATCCGAACACAGTGGGTGCCTCTGCCAGCGCCCTTCATAACTACAGTAGTCCATCGAGGACATCATCACATCAAATCTACCAAGGATATCATCACATCATAAGTAGGCATCTGTCTTATACATTTCAATCAAATCATTTCAAATTCGTCTGCCAATACAATGGAAGTATATAAATCATATCAAGTTTCTAAAAAAATGGCACGATATCGTTTCAATGAAATTCATGGATGCATATCATCTAAACAAATCATTTAAGACACTCCCATGATCTCCAAGATAAGCATTATAAAATATAAATCAAATGCCATGCTTTCATACATATCATTAAATATGTCATTCGAAAAGTTATAAAACATGGATTTTTATTCAATAAAAAATACAGTGTCAAATCTCACTTATTTATACGGGAGGGTATGTCACTCCCTAAAATGTATCACAATGTGTAGGAATGTCCTCTCCTCGTTCGATCACCAAACGTGTCACTACAATGGTAACACATAATATACATAAATAAAATCAGAAATCGCTAACATTGGAATTAAAAATTCACATTGCCAATTTAGGGTTCTCCTTGGAACTCCCTATACATATCTCACCATATATATATGTCTCCAAATTATGTATCAAACTCATTCACAATCTTTACCATATTCTACAACCATTACAGAATCAATACACATTCCACAATTTCCTTACATTCTCGACAACACACCAACCTAATACACATCTCATCCCATCACCTTAGTAAACATATACACTATACATGTTCACACACCCGAATCAATCACCACTTGTCCAAAAATTCTGCACACAAGATTACTCTTTCTCCTCATAATCCACCCTTCGGTTAGTATGAAAATAATCTCACCTCCATCATCTTTAGTGCAGAAATTTTCTGCACATAATGTGCCTTATTCCTTGGCCTTTAAAGTATCCTTCTTGCACACTAACATCCAATTGTTTCCAACCAACAAACACTGTTTTTCCCCTGTTTTTCAGCCCATTTGCACATTACAAATTTACAAATTTTTATTCACTTTTCTGCACATAAGCTTCCCCAAATGCAGGACACATTTTCAGCCCACTATTTCATCTTTCTTCCGTCCAAATTCTTGACCAAGCACTACAAATTTCTGCACACTTTTCTCACATCATTTCAATCAACAAACATTACACAATTTTCATCACTTTGGTATAAAAATTCAGTACACAAGATTTGCCTTTTGAATCTAAAAGCTCACTCACCAAAATACATTTCTTCCTCCAATTTTCAGCCACCAAGAACGTAAATTTTTCTACACACTTTCTTAATGTTTTATTTGGGTTCCACCAATGTTCTAAGTTATAAAATCATGCTAAAACATTGCAATCAACCATCCATTCAAGGCACTCAAAAATTCAGCAAGTGCAGAATTTTCTTTACCTCAAAATTTGATGTTTCAAGCCTAATTCAAGACTCCTCTTCACAAGGTCACTCTCTCCTCTTGCTCCTATGCATTCGGCCAACATCCATTCACCAAGTTAGGCTTCTCATTTTGGCTTCAAACTTAGATATGTTATACTAAGGTTTGAGTGGAATGAATCTAGACCAAAATTTTAAAGAGTTGTTTGAAGAAATCATACCTTTCTTCAATGGTGACGCTCAAGACTCTCTTGAATCTTCACCATGCAAAACTCCTCCTTTTACTCCAATTTTTGGATATGTTGTCATTGGGTTTGTAAGAATTTGATCTATGTAAAAATATTTGGGTATTGTTATAGAAAAAAATTTGGATCTCCTACTTGAAGCTAATGGCCATAAGAGGAAGAAAAGAGAAGAACTTTGCTTTTTGATTGGGGTATCCACGGTTTGGGGAAGAATAAATCCTGAGTGTTTGGTTCTATTTCCTTGCTCCAACAAATCCTAGCCATCCACATTTTGCAAGATAAATTCCTAGCCCTAGGATTATTTTGTCACACAATTGTTCTCTCTTTCACTCTACAAATACCACTTTCTTACACTACAAGCACATATCTTCATAAAATGCTTGTCTCCCAACTACTAAGATCCAAAGGCCCAAAATTTTGATCCCTTCTCAAGTTAAATCTTCACATTGAATTTGTTCCCAAGGAAGTCCATTCTTACACTCCATGAATAGTGATCTTTGTCTCTCATTAACTCAATCCAAGGGCCCCTATTAATTCATCTTACTCCAAACAAATCTCCACCTTTAGATCAACTTTCCAAAAACACAAAAATCTCTTCTCTTCTCTTCTCTCTCTCTCTCTCTCTCTCTCTCTCTCTTCATGTGTGTTCACGGTTTTGGGAGGGGGAAAGGCCGATTGTGCTTATTTGCTTCAATCTCCACCATTGATTTTCTCAAGATTTATTTCCCACCATTAGATCATTTTTATACTAGCCCAATTTATTTTTTTCTCACTTCATTTATCTAATGGTTAATATTTTAGTTACAATCCAAATCAAAGATCCTAATTATTCCACTAATACTACAACTTCATCAATTGTTTATTAATTTCAAATAAGTCCCTTGACTTATAAAAATTATATTTTGACCCCGAAAATTTTTATAATTCTAAGTTAGTCCCAAAATCTTGTATTTGATCTAATTTAATTTATCTCACATCAAAACATGGTCGTTTAGCCTTTCTAAGACACATTCGACCCGGCCAGGGTTTTACCGATGATTTTTCAAAAAAGTTACAATTTAACTCTACGATGCATGATCTACCAAATTTCAAGGTTATTATACACTCTAGAGTCATCTTCATTAATTTGGGACCATCGGTGGTCATTTTGAAAATTTTGAATTTCCAACGATTCGTGCCGAAATTTTTTGGAAACGTTTTTAGCAGAAAAATTTCTTAATGGATTTTGTACATTGAAATATGAGTAATAGCATATATAAGATGGAGTATAATAGTGAGTGCACCGAGATGTCAGTGTTACAAAAATGAGTCTCAGGAGAAAAGATCTATCATGGCACTCAACAAAGATGCTTGAATTTCCAAAGTTCTATCGAGGAGATCCGAGCTCTTAGATTTCTAGAGTAGTCATTTACTTTGGCTACTACCTGTGAACAAGTATAAGAGGGTTCAAATTGCCAGATTCTACCTAGAGGATGAGTCGCAACATTGGTTGCAGTGGCTAATGTAGAGGTATAAGGCTAACTAAAAAGTTTTCTCTTCAAAAAGTCTTTACAAGGAGATGATGAAGAGATTTGGTGATATAACCTATGTAAACTACAATGAGACCATGTCTAAGCTAAATTAGATTGGTTCCTTGAGGAAATACCAAAGCGAATTCAAAAGATTATTGACCCGAGTCGATTGGCCCAATAAAACACTTATTGGAGCCTTTCTCACTGGCCTAAAGCATGAATTGGCCACGAAAGTGAAGTTATAGTGCCTTAGATCCTTGATGCGTGCCTTAGAGGTAGCTAGACTCAAAGAAGATCAGTTACAAGACATCAGACAAGCTACTCAATGGCAAATCACCAAAATAGCCTACACCATCGTGTCTGCGCATGGTAACATATCATAGCCTCTTGTTGTGCCATTTTCAAGTGTAGCCAAGCCTAACCCTTCTAAAGCCCCTTTCCAAGGTGTTAAGAGACTTTTCTATGCTGAGATGGAGGCAAGAAAAGCAAAAGGTCTCCATTTTAATTATGATAAATGACTCGAGCACAAGTGCAGCACACCCATAATTTTCATGGTTAAGCCAATTAATGAGGAAAAAACCTTGTAGTCTAAGGAGCAATCTAATCAGAAACCTTTCACACATCAAAGTATGGCCTAAGAGGAGGAGAATCCTAATATAAACCCTCTAATTACAATCCATACATTGGCTAGAGTAGAAGGATCAAAAGACAATGCGCACTAGCGTACACATTGGTAAGAGGCAAGCAGCACTTTTGATTGATACTATTGAATTTTAATAGCTCCAAGACTGCCAAATCCTTATGCCTACCTTCATAGATGGTAGTGGAGCTTAAAGTTAGGGTGGTTAGTGGAGAAAAATTGAAGTATAGTGACGTCCATAGGTGTGTTACCCTAAGGATCCAAGGGTTGAAGTTGCAAGAAGATTTTTACTATTCAGATTGTAAAAGGCATGGCCAGATCTTTACTATTCAGATTCACCCCAATTAGCAGCCCTAGATATGTCTAAGGATGATGTTCAAACATCTAAAGAGGAGCCCTTAATTCCCTAAGACATCAAAACCTTGCTAGACAAGTTCAAAGAGATCACAATGGAGCCAAAATCCTTGCCACCCAAGTACAAGTGCAACTACACTATCACTCTCATCAATGAGTCCAAGCGCATCAATGTTCCTCCCTACTGCTATGCCCATTTTCAAAATGAGAAAATTGAGAGACAAGTGAAGGAGATATTGTAAAATGGACTGATTCGACCAAGCTAAATTCATTCTCTAACTCAGTGCTACTAGTAAAAAAGAAAGATGGTACTTGGCACTTTTGTATTGACTACCAGGCTTTAAACGAGGCAGATAAGTTCCTAATACCTACCATTGATGACATGTTGGACGAGTTAGGAGGTGCACAATTTTTCTCCAAGTCGGATTTGAGAGTAGGCTACCATCAGATTAGAGTTCAAGAAGCGGATGTATACAAAACCATGTTTAGACTTACAACAGGTACTATGAATATCTTGTTATGCCTTTTGGCCTACGTAACACACCAAGCACCTTTCAAGCCAACATGAATGTCCTTTTTAGACCCAATTTGAGGATGTCTGTCCTTGTTTTCTTTGATAACATGCTGGTTTATTCAAAGTCTTGGGAAGAACACTTCACACACCTTGAATTTATACTAAACACCCCTACCTAAGAACTACTTTTTTATTAAGCTGTCCAAGTATGTCTTTGGTAAGTAGGAAATTGAGTATTTAGGGCACATTATATCTGTAGGAGTGAAGGTTGAACCCAAAAAGGTGGAGGCTTTGCTTGCTTCACCGAAGCCAAAACCCTTATCAAACTTAGGGTTTCTTAGGCTTAACTGGGTATTAACACAGGTTTGTCAAAGAATATGGCAATATTGCGAGACCCTTGACCAACATGCCTTAAAAAGACTCCTTTTCATGCAGTGAGACCAGTTAGGAAGCCTTTGAAAAATTGAAATCAGCCATAACCCAAACCCCGATCCTTGCCAAGCCTGAATTTGATTGTGAGTTCGAAATTCATTTCGAGGCAAGCTCAATTGGTATTGGTGCTGTCCTAGTCCACAAGCAGAGACCTTGGCATATCTTAGTAAGGCTTCTGGTGAGAAAAAAAAGGCTTGGTTAGTTTATGCTCGTGAGATGTTGGCCATTATAAAAACTACCCGAATTTGTAGGCCTTACTTGTTTGGCGGGAAGTTTAAGATCGTCACCAACTAGCAGCCCTTGAGAGACCCTTTACAATAGAAAATCACCATCCCCAATAGTAAAAATGGGTTGTCAAACTTTGAGGGTATGAGTTTGAAGTGGTGTATAAGCCTAGTCGGGAAAATAAGGTGGTCAATGCTACTTTCACGCTGTCGATACGGTGAAATTTTACATAGCATTTTCCGTCCTATTTGAGAGATTTGGGATAACATTCGAGCAACTATACCACTTGATTACTCTAGCCACTTTATGATGCAAAAGCTTGAAGAGGAAGATGAGGATGTTGTTGATTATGAATTGAAGAATGGGTTACTACTTCACAAGTGCCAAGTATATGTTCCCAAGATCGATAATGTGAGACAATAAGTCTCAGAACACTTTCACAACTCAAGAGAAGGTGAACATTTTGATGTTTGCAGAACTTTGATGAGGCTTTCCAAACTATTCATTTGGATAGGATTGAAAAATGATGTAAGAGCATATGTCAAAGCTTGTGAAACATGCCAAAGAATGAAGGGAGATTTAGCCAGACCGCATGGATTATTGCAGCCCTTGCCAATTCCAAGCTAACTTTGGGAGGATATCGCCATGGACATAATCAAAGGACTGGCCACAAGCAATGGCTACGCAGGTATCCTTGTTGTCATTGATATATTGTAAAAAAATGCTCACTTTGTACCTAATTTATAGTCTTACATAGCTTGGACAATCACCAAACTGTATACTGAATTTGTAATGAAGTTGCATGGCATTCCAAGGAGCATCTTAACCTATAGCGACAGAATCTTCATGGGCAACTTTTGGAAGGAATTCTTCAAAATGCAAGGTACAATCTTACTAGAGGTTTAGCCTACCATCACCAAACCGAAGGGCAAACGGAGGTGACAAATCGAATACTAGAACAGTACCAAAGGAGCTTTGTTTACCATAATCTGAGGAGATGGGAAGAGCATTTACCATGGGCTGAATATTGGTACAATACCAGCCGGCATTCAGCCATGTGGATGATACCATTTCAAGCATTATATGGGAGATTGTTGCATACCCTTCCATCCTACGCCGAGAAAAGTATTACCAATGATTTGGTGGATGCAAAGCTACAAACAAGAGATAGGATTCTTGCTGATCTTAAGTCCAATTTGTAGAAGGCACAAGCAAGGATGAAGAGGATGCATCACAAGAATCGGCCGAACAAAGTATTTCAAGTTGGAGATTGGGTGTATCTTCGAAACTCACCCAAAAACAAGCACCGAAGGTTCAAGGAAGCACTTCAGAAGTTGCAAGCCAAGTTCTTTGGACCTTTTTAGATCCTTGCCAAGTATGGAAAGCTTGCTGACAAGCTAGATTTACCAGCCAATGCCCACATTCATCCAGTTTTCATGTAAGTTGGTTGCGAAGGCAAGTTCGCAACCCAACAAAGATTGTTACTAACCTTCCAGACCTTAATGAAAATGGAAATGTACTCCTCATTCTAGAAGACATTTTGAATAACAGAGAAGTTAGACATAGAGATCAGAAAAGGATTGAAGTCTTATACAAGTGGAGAGACCTTGGAGGGGAAAATGCCATTTGGGAGGAAGTAATTCACTTTAAACAAGCTTATCCATCATTTTACCTTAAAGGCGAGGTCATTCTTCAAGGAGGCAACTATTGTAGACCTTAGGAGAGCCATGAAGAATGCTACACTAAGAGATAGATGTGCTGAAGTAAGGAAGCAGCCCTTAGGGGCCATGGAGCACAGAATTGTGGGTACTAAACCTGAGCCCCAGGCATCACACCTACGCATGACTAGCAAGGGCACCATGCCGATGCTACCCAGCTCCAAGGAGGACACGAAGGCAGGTGTTTCAAAACCACAAGGAGTCCTACAGAGCCTAAAGATAGTATACAAGCAAGAGGAGTCCAACCTAGATGGGCCCGAGCCCAAAATGGAAAAGGCACACCACTTACGGGCCTTTGGTATACAACTGCATAGCCGAGAGCATAGTAGCCTAGGCATTCTATACCATTTAGGTTTCCTAAAGGATGCTAGAGAAAGTTTGGAGCTTGTTGGAGAGATGGTCCAAGACCTGGCCTATGACCGATGGCCCGACCCACAAGGATGCCCGACTCATTTTGTGACCCAAGAGTAGTTTGATTAGGGTTTCTTATTTGATTATAATTTTTTATTTTTTAGGACTTGTTTAGTAGAAAAATAATCAATTTATATTCTAGACTTAGTAGTGAGAAAATGTAACTCCAAAACCTAATAGTATAAATACTAAATGAGGCATTTTGTAACCCCAGTTCATGTTCTAGCCGTTTTTGCTATTTTATCCAAGAAAGAGTTACTTTTTTTTCTAAGTATTATACCACCTCTTTAGATATCCTCAGGTGCAAAGAGATGAGACATTTGATTAATTTTTGTGAAAGAAATATTGCCACCATCATTATCCCTAAAACCCTAACCCTAATACATTCACCTTTGTAAACTTTAGTCACCTTCACATGTGACATAAGTGTTACGTGAATTTTTTGCACTGCATTCCCAGATCTAGAACCTTAGGACACGAGAACCCATTACACAAGCATTGGCAAGCGAGAGTAGGTGTGCGCAGGCGCGTGTAAACCACATGCCAGTATAGCCTATATTGAGCAATGCGTGGAGGCACATGAGGGCTCCGATCTAGTGAAATATTTTATGGAAATATTTCTTGTATTTGTAAGAATTTTTCTACAATTTTTAATTTATTTTTCAGAATTGAAAAAATAATTTTTATTGATTTTTAAACTTATAAATTGTATAAAATTACCGAAAAATTATTTTCAATCCCGAAAAAAATTTGAAAATTTTTTGTATAAGATAAGAAAATTATTTTCTTATTATTATCTACCCAAGTGAAATTTTTTATATAAGTTTTTGATTTTATGCTCATTTTTCGTGTGTTGAAAAATTAGTTTTTTAACATAAAATCAATTAAAAATTGAACATATTGATATTTTAAATTTTATATCATATTATGATTGGTTACATGTCCAATCTAATATTGATTCTCATTTTTAAAATATGGTTGGGCCAGATACACAATTAGCATTCTCGAGGGAGCGTTAGAGTCTTGTGAACTCTAGAAAGTTTGGCAAAATTATGTGTAATAATCAATAATAGGATAGTTTCTATGTATACTTTGTTATATCTTTTGAATATTATGAACGGAAAAACGTTTGGGGTTTATCATTTGTGCCAGGTTTAGAGATGCTAAAGTCAAAATTAATGTTATTAGAAACTCATTTATTTGAGAACCACATTAGTTATAATGTGTAGTGGTTAAGAACATAAAAATCAAGATCGAGATATCATTATCCCTTAGGATAAACAGATCTAGCCCATGTGTCATAAGATCATTCACTTCTACCGATAGACATTTAGTAGGAAAAATTAATATATCATCTCACATTATATGCTTTGAGGATAGATAATTTCATTTTCATTATTTCCTATGAAAGATAACTAATCATACACCATGATCATCTTTTTATGGAAACTTGTGTTTCTATTTTAAGTATGAATCGAAAATGTTTGCTCATATTTATGATTTGAGCATTCTGAAATAAATGCATGCTTATATAATCATGAGTACATGTAAAAAAAATGTGTTCTTATATCAATGAATCAAACACTTTGTGTATTTTTGTGGGAGGCTTTAGGTTGGTAGAATTTGAATAATTCTACCTGAAACTTAATGAATTTTATTGCTAAGAATTAAATTTATGGTAATAAAATATTTTGATCATAGATGATGATCAGAAATTTTATGATCTTTCAATTCTATATCTTTTGTTGATTTATCATAAATGTTAATTTTTAGAAAAAAATTATATGTGTATTATATGAGTATTAGTACTTAATGATCACCTTTTAAAAATCCAAACCATGGCATCAAGATTTATAATAGCAAACTTTGATAAGGGCGATAAATTGAATGATGATATATATGATATTTGGTGCCATAAAAAATTTGGTATGTGCTGGAAAACAAGATGCCTTAGAGGACATTAACCAAATCATGTAAAACTTGATGTGGGTAATACTGCTCAGAACAAATGAGATCAAAAGACTAACCAAACATGGAAAAAGAGAACTCCATTGCTTAAACTATCCTGGTTGGCTCAGTAATTGATGATCTCATCAATGAGTGTGAGCAATATCTTATTGCTTCTTATATATAAGTGTACCTCGGGAAGGAATATCAAGGTACTAGTGTGACTCATTTGAGAAAGCTAACTATCGAATTTGATACTTGCAAAATGATATTGATCATAGTATCAAATAGAATTTGAGGATCGTGTTAACCATGATAATGGAGTTGGAGTTAGCTAATCAAGTTCTCTCTAATGAGTAGCAAGTTCAAATTTTATTCTGATTCCTTTCTAAAAAGTGGAAGTACTTGAAAATCAATCTAACCCATAATTATAGCATGAAAATTTTCTCTAATAGTTCCTACCATATTGACTTGAAGATGAGTAGTTTGATGCTACAAAATCCATTACTAGTGCTGTAATAGTTGAAGCTAGTTCCAATAAAGTTTTGGACTTTAAGAGGAATTGGAACAAAGGCAAGAAAGGAAACGTTATTGGAAAAGGGTCAACAACTCCAACCATAAGAGCAAACGTAGGCAGTTTTGAAAGAAAATGAGGGAATTTGAAGTGCAACAATTGTCAAGTTCTTGGTCATTTCGCTCATTAGTGTTCTGGGCTAAAAAAAAGGTTAGCACTTAATCATATTTCTTTGATTGTTGCATGTCTTTAGTGCTGTTTTCTTTTGTGAATATTATTTTGTGTGAATTATAGTTTCAAAAGTAGTAGACAATGTAACTAGAGATCATGAAGTGTTTGTAAATTTCAATACAAGATAGATTTGTCTAAAGAATAATATCAAAGTAGAAGTTAAAGGGATTGACAACTATAAATTTGAATTATGAGGCGGTCAAATTTTATTGTCAGACCAAATGGATGAATGGTGTCACATGGATCAAGTGGGAGAAATGTTGGATATTTTAATAGTCTACGTGTCAAAATAGTAATGGTCATAAAAGAGAGAGTTAAATTTTGGTTGACCGGCACTGATGGTACGTACAGAAAAAAAAAAAAAAAAAAAAAAAAAAAAAAAAAAGAAAGAAGAGGAATTCTTCTAAGTTTGGCCGCAGGTTGAAGATGAATAGGGAAGAAGAAGAGAGAGGTTTTTTCTTCTGGATTTGTTTGACAGGTGATGAAGATTGAATAGGAACCCTCGCATTAGGGATTCATTTTCCAGATGTCCGTTGCTGAACATTCGTAAGTTCACACGAGCGAACTCGTGATGTCGCTTTTGAAGTCAAAGAAAAGGTCAGAGCTATGATAGAACACCAAGTGGGAAACAAGAACTTCATAAACGAATCTGTCACAGCCATTTGTTTGCGGTCCTAGGCCGTTTGTATTGAATACCATTCTGGCAGACGTATGCTTCACGAGGAGGAGCCAAACCAATTCAAATCTGAAGCGACCCTTGTTGCGGCATTTGCGGATCTATCATATTTTAAGTAGGCAAAATGCCAAAACTAAGATTAAAAATGAAACGGTGAAACTAAAGAAACATTTTAAAGGGTAGGACTGTTAAAAAATAAATTATATCTCTTACGTTATAAATCATATAATAAAAGAATAATAGTTTAGAAGTCATAATTTTTTTTTCCGATTCGATGATTTTAGATTCAAATCTCGATTTAATAAAAAAATATAGACATATATATAATAGAAGGACAATCATGTTAAGACAATCATGTTATGAGCACCGAGTTGAATATAGTCTTTGTAACGACAAGTCTGTTAATTATATTAATTAGAATTAATTAATTAATTTAATTATTTAAAAGTTGCAAAGTAACTTTGTTAGGAATGTTGGAATTAATTTATTCTCCAAGGGGCTTTGAGATTTTGTGACATATAAACCTGACATGACAAACCATTTTTTTTTTTTTTTAATTAATGGGTTTGGGACGCTCCTCTCGCTTTCTTTCTTCGGATCTCGAACCTCTGTCGCAAATTTTCCTCACTGCCTTTGTCTAACTCCTCTGGACAGAAGGGCACCGCACCGAATTCGAACGTTGGGATATTTTCACCGGCAAAACGTCATTTTTCAGCGACAGTTCAAGATGGAGAAGAAAGTGGGACACATTTGCCGTGGAAAATGGGAATGCGAGATAAAGATCGAGAACAAACAAGGAAATTCAAAGTCAAGGTTTACGTTATGAGGGATTTTATTTTATTTCACTTAAACTCAAAAAACATTACAAAATTGACTCCAATCAAATTGTGCCCCTATTCTCTCTCTGCCCTGTATTCTATTCTAATTAAAGTAATATAACAAAAAGTCAATTGTAATAATTATAAAGAAATTCTGTCCCCTAAATTATTTTAAAAGTTTGAAATGTATGGTTGGTACAAATTGCAAGTGATTAAGAGAAGAGTCAAGGCCCCTTCCTTGGAGAGCACATTTCTTATTTTAATTTCAATATTAATATCCTATTAACATAAATAGCATAAACATGAATACTAGAGAACAGGAAATACAATACGAATATGGTAACATAATGGTTTTATATTACATTATTTTAAGTTAAAAGAGTGTTTGGTAGCTGAATCAGTAAATTAAAAAGACCAAAGTGACTCAGTACCATTCATTTACCATAACATCAATTCCATCACAATAGCCGGTTGCTCATGTCAAATATGGGAGTTTTCCGGGTTGACTAACAGATAAACGTCCACCATCAAACCAAACCTCTTTGACTAGCCGATGCAAGTTTCGATTGCCTGAGACGGTCACAGATTAATATGGAAATTCCAAATCCAATCATGCAGATTGAGCATGGATGACGAACCTTTTCTTTCCGGGGATAAAACAACAGCAGCAGCAGAAGAGTCCACCAACAACCCATTAACAAGGAGCAAAACACCCTCTGGGAAGCTCGATCTAGGCCCTTCATGGCGCCAGTCCACCGCTCATTTGATCACCAGCGATGTCATCATTCCCATCATCAAGACACCAAATTCTACTTCCTTTGTCAATCTCATAGCCAACCTCAACAGGAAGAGAAGACTCACACACCGTTCTCACTCTGCCCCTTCTGTTTTCACAGATGCAAGAGTGAATGACTCTGTGACCGTAGACCCCAGAAGCCCTGCCAAAAAGAAAACACCATTCATTGTTCGTCAAGCTTTCATAGGAGTAATAGTCTATGCTCTCATTGGTATGATAGTGTACATGCTGAAAAGTGGGAGTTTCAAGGGCACAGACACTTACAACCCTGTTGATGCCTTGTACTTCACTGTGGTCACTCTTTGTACTATAGGCTATGGTGATATTGTTCCCGACACAACATTTACCAAGCTGTTCACCTGTGCCTTTATCTTAGTTGGATTTGGATTCATCGATATTTTACTTAATGGGTTGGTGGTCTATGTTCTCGACAGGCAAGAGACAGTTCTGTTAAGCACTGTGGATGAGAACCAGTTCAACACAATGGTTCGACAATACATGGTAGATACAGAGAAAGGGCGAATGAGAATAAGAATGAAGGTCGCATTGGCTTTAGGAGTGGTGATCATTTGTATTGCTGTTGGTACAATTACAGTGCATTTCTTGGAGGGTTTGAGTTGGGTTGACAGTTTTTATCTGTCTGTGACATCAGTGACAACTGTGGGTTATGGAGACTATGCATTCTCTACGGTGACAGGTAGAAGCTTTGCCATTGTTTGGTTATTGGTAAGCTCACTGGCTGTTGCTAGGGCTTTTCTGTACTTGACAGAGTATAGGATAGACAAAAGGAATCGAAAGATTGCAAAATGGGTTCTCCATAAGAAGATGACTCTGGGGGATCTAGTGGCTGCAGATCTTGATAATGATGGATCTATCAGGTATTCTCACTTCCTTTATTTTCTCATTCCAACTCCTCTTCCATTCTAACCATGAGTCTGCAAAATATACAGCAAAGTTCACTTCTAGGGTCTCACATGCACCGCAATTTTAGGTGCAGGGCATATTACTTCTTAGCACTAAAGAGAAATATTTAACGTATTACCTGTTAAAAAAGGGGGAAAAACATACAAGTAGACGCCAATATCTGAAAGGGGATAGTATATATTTACAATATTTGGTTAAAAGATGACTAAAAGCTGAAAAACCTGTAGCCACTGGAATGCTCTTTACATCCTCCCTTGTATTGAAAGCTATAAAGAGGTGAGAAAAAGAACATGATCCCAAAGTAGCGGAATAGGAAGAAATGGCTCTCCCGCAATCACCTTCCACCAAAACCCTGCCACCAGATTACAACCCTGTAGGTCATTACCATCCTTGATAAAAAAGACCTCACTTTAAACACATTGGACAAACCTATCATTAGCCAAGAACCTCAAAAAGTCCAATTCTATGAATCATGAAGAAAATACTGAATTTCACTTGTCCAATCGCACATATAACAATTTTTATGCAACAGTCTCTTCCGCCACCTTGTCTGCAACAAGCCATCTGTTTAGTCCTATTAAAAGTTAATGACCTGACAAAATCCTTGATCTTAAAAGGAATCTCAACCTTCTAAATATAATTTACAAGATGAAGGGGGCTCATTTGGGCATTTGGATGATCCAACTAAAGAATGAAATGCAAGAAAGATAACCAATCCATAGAGAACTCAAACACTCCTGTGATCCTGTCCAGAGCTGAGGACAAATGAAGTCAGTTAGTCGGATCATATAACTAGGCTTAATTTCCTACCTATCACATCAAGATTGGGAACACGCGATGATAAAAATGGGCACGTCATAAAGAGATGAAACAAGAATAGATCTACAGAAGTAACATGAGAGGGGAAGGTCTATAATCCAACATATTCCCAGAACCGAATATTCCCAGAACCAAATGTGCTCCCTCTTACCAACATCGTAGAAGATGAAAGAGGGTAAAGAAAAGAATTGTTGTCATCTGTGAGAAATTTCAACTGGCTTGCTTGCGTGACACCTGCAACAGGCCTAGTATTCCAGTCATTCTTTTGAAAACCATACTTTGTTCTTGATCACTTTATGTCACAAAAAGATTGGTTATGGAAGAAATTTCAAAATAATGTTTCTTGGCACCTCCACCAAACACTTCCAAAGTAGAGGCTTACAAACAATACTACAATTAACCAAATAATCATTATTTAACCAAGCCAGCCCATGCCGCAGGAAATCTCTCATTAATTTTAATGATATCATCCAAAAGCTGCAAATGAGGCACATTCAAACCTACTTTATTCTCCATCTCAATCCTCCAACCCACCATCCTATTAAAGCCATCATTGGCAAGATAAGTATCATAAGAACAGGGAATAAGGATTTCATTTCTGCAGACCTCTATAAGACCTTAAAGCTTAAACCAAGTCCCTCTGATATTCACAGCAAATACAGCTGACTGAACTGCAATCTCAGAAGAATTATTTTACTCGATCAGCTGTAGGAACATCATATGATCTCTTACAATACCAATATCTCCAACATTCATGCCAAATTAATGAGAAATAGGAGAAATAGGATTTCATTCGAAGTTCTTCTAGAACACACAGAAATTTAACTCTAACAAGAAGATAGGAGTGTTCCAATGTAGGAAAGTTATAGCTGTCAACTTCGTAATGAGAAATAGGAATTTCTGGCATCAAATTTGTAAGGACCATGTGAGATTAGAAAGTTGATGGAAAATGAGGCATAATTTGGACAGGACTACAAAATTTGAATACAAAATTACTGAAGTGCATTTGAAGTTCTGAAAATTTCATATAACAATGTAGACAATAGTGAGCTTCACCCCAAATAGGAAGAACAGTGACAAAATATTGAAATGTAGCAATTAAATTATCCAATCTGCCAACCAAACCGGGAAGAGAAAGAAACTCAGCAAATGCATGCTGAGCATTTTCAGTTGAGACACACAATGGTCAAGTTCATGAAAGCACGGTTGGAACATCTCCCTGACTAAGTGAAATTGAAGACACAAATTTGTCTACCAGTTTCAGTGAAATTGTACATCAAATTTGTATCTCTGTCAAAATGAACCCTTAACTAAAAGCCAAGAAGAACATGTTTCTCTAGGTTTTGATGTGTCCTTTCATGAGAGATCTATTTCACTCATTATCTAGACTTTTTGATGTCAATTATCTTTCTTCTTTCTCCAATTCTGACTCGAGAATAAACACATCATTCACCATGCAGTAAGTCCGAATATGTTATATACAAGCTGAAGGAGATGGGAAAAATTTCAGAGAAAGACATTTCACAGATTTGCAAACAGTTCGATAAGATAGAACACAGCAACAGTGGCAAAATCACTTTAGCAGATCTCATGGAGAGTGACACAGAAAAATGAGTGAAAGAATGTTATGACTTTCCAGCATCCAGAGTTGGCCCATGGCAAGCTGCATATGTTTACAAGCCAAGGGAAAGGCACCCAATTCAGTGTACAAGTATGCATACCAAACGGTTGCAGAGTTTGATGGCCAGTGCAGTTTATCTGTTACAAGGAAAATCTCTCATATAGACATGGTTAGACAATAGATTCTTTGGCTGATAGCAAAATAAAGAATTCCTTTTTTTTTTAAAAGGAAGAATTCCTTTTTTTTAAGGTAGAATTTCACTTTGGCACTAGCTCTGTTTTGCTAATTACAAAGGGTTCGAATTCTCTTGTAATAGAGAATTATGTGCCACATAAGTGGACACATGTATAGATTGATTTCATACTAGCTGAGAGCATCTGCTTTCATCTTAACGTCTATTAGAATTAGTATTAGTTGTATTGACATAATATCTGCATCGGAACAATATCATGACTGCCTGAAAGAGACAATAATCATGTGTTTTTCTTCATAAAATATCTGACTTGAAAAAAAAAAAAAAAAAAAAAAAAAAAATTGAGAGCTAATATGTTATGATCAAAATTTAAAGCTAGAATTGGGATGCAAGATGGATAGCAAGGAAAAATTCAAGAAAATTATAGCAACTGAAAATTACTTCCATTGATAAGCTCATTCAGCATTTACAGAAGAGATCAGTCTGCTATCAGAGCAAGACTGCCCAGCTCAAGGCCGAAAATACAATTCTTCAATTTTTATTCTTTTTCTCCCCCTTTTCAAATATTGCTCCTCCATTATATACTCATGCATACCCTATAACTACTTTGATTCTCTCTTCTTGGTTGTCACCTTGATTCTCCCTTCTTGGTTGTTGAGTTTGTTACATTTCCTTCCCTTTTTCGTTTCCCATCTTCCTCCTTCCATTGTATACTTTCAACGTCTTGGGGACCAGCTCATCCTGCTCACTTGGCGCCATGTCACCAATCACGTGTCCTATTGTGTTTCCTATCATAACATTGCTCCCTCCTGGAACCACAGCCTTGTCCTCAAGGCTGAAATTTAGGAGCTGCAACCGGAAATCAGCTTGATCTATCCAAGTTGCTTCATCAACTGAACCCCCTTTCCAACAAATCAAGACTTGCTGTACTGACTTGCTTTTCTTTTTAACAGTGCGCTAATCTAGCATTTCATCAGGTTCAATTGGAGGCTATCGACTTCAAGGGAAGTTCGTGACTCAGTGACTATAGCATGGTCCCCAATAGCTTTCTTCAGTTGTGAAATATGGAAGATTGGGTGTATCTGAACACTTTCAAGTATCTGAAGTTTATAAGCTACTTGCCCAATCTTCTAAATAATCACAAAAGGACCGTAGTAGCGAGCTGCCAATTTAGACGCAATGATGTTGCAGATAGAGATTTGTCTATGGGGTCTAAGTTTCGTGAAATCCTTGTCCCCGATATTATAATGAACTTCCCTCCAATTTGCATTACCTGTTTTAACCATTCTTTGCTGAGCCTTTCTTAGATTTTATTGTAGTTGTCAATATATTTCATCACGATCCATCAACTCTATAGCCACTGAATTCACCATTGTTTCACCTCGTAAAAATCTTTGTAAAACAGGAGGTGGTTGTCCATAGACTACTTGGAAGGGTGTCATCCCAGTATCTGTGTGGTGGCTGGTGTTACAGCAAAATTCGGCCCACAGTAACCATTTTGCCCATCCTTTTGGTTGTTCCAAAGAGAAGCACCTAAGATAGGTCTCCAATCCTTTGTTCAAAATCTCTATTTGGCCATTTGTCTCGAGGTGGTATGAACTACTCATTTTTAACTTGGAACCTTGTAAGCAAAACAATTAACCAGAAATTGCTCAAGAACAAGAGATCCCTGCCACTCACTATTGATCTTGGGACCCCACGTAGTCGGACAACCTCTCTAATGAAGGTTTTAGCCACTGACTTGGCTGTGAATGGATGCCGCAGCCCAATGAAATGTCCATATTTAGAGAGCCTATCCACCACGACCAAAATGTTCATTGTTATATCTTTTCATAACATAGTCAGAATTGGTAGTGGTTGCAACAACCCGACCGGAGATCTGGCTTCGAATTTATGTTGTTAGTAGATTATACAAACTGCCACAAATTGTAAAGCCGACTTCATCATGCCCTGCCAATAAACATTGGCCGCAATTTTTCGGTAGGTTCTTAAGGCCCCAACATCTCCCACCCTAGGAGTTTCATGGAATTCTACCAAAAGGATAGGGATCCACCTCAAAGTTTTGGAAATTATAATTTGGTTTTTGTGCATTAGTCTACCATTTTGTAAGGAATAAGGGGGCCTTCCATCGAGATCCTGCTCCAATTGTTGCTTCAATTGAGAGAATTTAGGATTCTTGACTATTTCTTCCTCAAGTTCTTTCCATTCCATCCACTAAAATGTGTATAAAATTGAATAATATCCCTGAGAGATAAAAATGGAAAATTCAATGCAAACTTTTGAAGTGAGTCGCACATATGTTGATGACAATGGAAGTTTTTTTGCACAAAATTGAAATTTCCAATTTATATTTATCATGTCAATGTGCATCTGCACATGTTTGTATCAATTGATCAAAACAGAATATATTTCTATTAAAAAGAATATGGTTTGAGAACAAATGGGGAAATCTCAACGGATAATTGCAATCAAACTTGAAAAAGTTTTGAAGGGGAAAAAAAGGATTTTTTGTTGTATAGAGAGATCTTGCATCGAATTGTCAGCACAAAGAATGTGCAGCTGACGATGAAAGCCTATGAAATGCAAAATTTTGGAGCCTATAACATATTTTCCTTTTTATTCATCAAACAATCAAAAGGACATCATTAATTTGTCAAGAAAATCTGTCAAGCTCAAACTGACACATGCAACCTGCCAGCTACTTGTGACATTTTGTACCCAAAACAAATGTGCTACCAAGCTGCGCTACAAAACAAAGATAAACTTATTCATAGATATTCACGATCTGTTTCTCATAGTAACCGGGTTCATATGAAAATTGGCAGCTGAATGGTTCACCTTACTTGCATGGATAAGAACAATAAGAAGGGACTTTTCCTCCATTTTTGAAGCCATTGACAGAAATCTTTTTGAGGTTGCTATCAGAGGGGAACAAGTAGGCTCCAGAGAATGGGAAATGGTGGAGGAAGCCTATCATCAGTACCCTCAGGGTCTGGAGTGGATGCAAAACTCATGGTTGGAGTTCTAGAATTTGAATGGTGGAACACCATGGATTAGGAACAGCAGAACTCAAGAACATACCCTTATGCCATGGTTGATAGAATTGGTTTGGCAGATACCCATCTCTGATTGAGAAGAATCGGGCATAAATGGAGGTGATTTTCCCCAAATCCTTGGCTAATCCATTTCAAGGCGAGACTGGTTGGTAAATATAATATGCAAAGGCAACCTAACTTCCAGTAAGGGCTTGACTCCAAAGCACTCATGAAGAAAGGTACCAATGCCATCAATGACTCTGCATCATCTACTTATTGTTAGAAGATTCTACTAGTGGCAGTGCCACTGTGGCACTATGGCACATCAACCAAATGAAAATTGCAATTACTTGTTCAATAAATTATCACTCATCAAAGATATGCAGCATCAACAATCTATTAACTGGTCACAGCTGATACATGTTGGACAGACACACTGTGGGCACATCCATCTTTGTCCAAATGAGCGATTGATTCTGATCTTGAACATGACTCGGATACACCGCCAACATGTCTAGGACATGGCGGAACTTTTATTGGGAGTTTTTTAAGTACAAAATTTTAATTTTGAAATAAAAAAATAAAACCAAAATACATAACAAATTAAACACATGGGTATTGATATAATTACAAACTTATCATAGATTGTGAAAAATAATTTCATATTAATCATTATGCGACTACCATACTTTCTAATACCAATTGTATACCCATAAATATTGATATTTATATTAATATGTGTTCCTATCAGTGTATAGTGCCATCGCTTGTCTTCTCTTTCTGGTAGTGCGAGTCTTATGTCCGTGAGAGTGTCTTGCGATATAAATCAAAAGGAATAAGCCTGTCCCAAATGAAAAGAAGAATAAAGAGCAAAATTTGAAGGAGGGATGAGTTATAGGGGAAACAATTCAAAAACTTCTTATGCGTATCAAGTTATCAAAATCAAGATGTATGCTTCATATCCTTTTCACCTTCATTTCATTCATCATAAACAACCAAGTTGTTGATCATGATTTCATCTATAAATTATTGCCACTTTAAAAAAAAATGCTTTTAACTATACTAACAAGCGATCTCTCACCTGAGGAGCAAAAAGACAATTAATCTTTAGTTGACTCAACGTTTCTTTGAATGATGCTTGCTATCCTGTAAAAATTAAGAAAGTGGTGCCCGTAATTATGTCATATCCCTAAACAGAAGCAGCTGCAGGGGGACAGCTTGGAAATAGCAAGGGATGGGGTCAGCAAAGTATCTACCTCTCTCTAACTCTACAAACACCATCAAAAATCTCTTTTACTTGCTGTACCCTTGGATTATTTGGTTCCTCCTCTGCTTTCAATACCAAGACTGAGAACCTTAAAACAGCAATAATCTGTACTTCAATTTTGGTGAGCTGTTGATCCAGATGTTTCAGGAAGTCCAGGTAGGAGGAAAATTCTTTCATGATGTGGATGAGACGAGATTCACTCCAGCTGTTTCCCTTTGAAGTCTCTTCTGCACTGTGCTTGATGTTGTCATCAGAAGTAAGATCTGTCCGACTCCATCCAGATAAATCCAACTCAATATTGCCACCAATTTCCAAAGAATTAATGTGAATATCTGCATTTTCCTTGGAGCTTTTTACGGCATCCTCCATGGGAGATATGATCCGAACTGGACTGGATGAATTTTCTCTACCAATTTCAGGATCCACAGCAATGTTACTGATCAGCTCGGTCTCTTTTACTGATATTGCCTGAAATAAGAATGCAGCCTTTAGTGGCTAGGTTCAGAGAACAAAGCAGAAAAAGGAGTGGGAGAAACATCAAAAAGCCCTTTACCTGGCTTCAACAACTTTAAGCCACAAATACCAATTACCTCTGATGCATTAAACTGATTTAACAAGATCCTAGGTTGGTATAGGATGGAATGGGGTTGTTCAGCTCTAGTTTGTGACTTCAGGTAAACCAAGATCTCATAAGAGCTGACTATCACAGCACCAGAAACTCGAGGAAAGGGAACAGAAAGTAAAACAAAAGGTATATGAAGCTAGGAAAAGAAGAAATGTAGTTAAAACCACATGGATTCCAATATCCAGTGTAAAAGGTTAGAGAAAGAGGAAAAGCAGTAATGGCCCTGCTGGCAAGAGATCCAGCATATCCACTTCTTCAATTAACTAACCCAACTTTTGTAATTGGTTTAATATAAGTATTATGGAAGGAAAATGCCAGTAGTGAATGCATGGCAAATGGGTGGGAACAATACTAAACTTGACAATTTTATGGGCTAAAGGTTAACACAATGCATTTGCAAGCATTAGCCTGACAAATACAAAATGTTTAACACTTGAAATTCATTCATATCCATTCCAGCCTTTTCTCAAATTTGTAGATCATAAATCCTCACAAAAATAGCCATATTTATTTGGAGGGTAAATTATAGAAAACATCCATAAGTTTGAGTCCAAAACACTTCACACCCACAATTTTCAAAGCTATTGCTTTTCATCCTATTCTTTAATTCTGGTTACACTTTGTACCTCGAGCATAAAGCCATCACAGAAGCAGTTAAAATTTGTTTGAAAAAGCAATAGTGCCCTTGGTTAAACAGCTTCATATCATAAATAAATAAATAATGAATACTAAGTAATAGATAACAATAAAGAAAATTGAATATTAAAAAAAGATGAGTTTATCTCCCTTTATTTACTTTCTTTTTACTATATAACTTAGATTATTGGAATCAAAGATGATGTCTTTTCTTTTATAATTTGAATTTTTACTATGAAGCCCTTTGATCAAGGTCATTTTCACTTTTTCAAACTTTCAATGGAAATTCATAGGTTTTACACCTTGGGTGCAATTGAAGTCGAAGAATAAGCTGCAAAGTTTTAATTTCAAAAATAGTGACACCAGGCTGCTGGCTAGAACCTGAGAATGTTCTCAGTATTTGTAAGAACCAGAGAATGTTCTCAGTATTTGAACTACTTTAAACCAAATCCGCTTTCATAGAAATTATACAAAGTCTACCAAGGTTATTCACTCATTGTGCATATTGTAAACTGTGCACTTTTAATTACTCAAGGTCCTAGACTACTGCTTGAGAAGGGGAAAAACAAAGGAAACAAAGGGGCAAAAAATGCCATGTGATATCTTCTTTGTAAATACTTCAATATGTAGCCATAACACATCTTAGAGAAGAAAGAAACGATTTAACAAAAGAATGCTTGTTTTGAAGATAAATGGCTCTAGATGAGAATCAATACCACCTACGCTTGTGCCTGGAACTTTTTTCTTTGCTAAGCGTTTGTCCTTACTTTAGCTTGCAAAAGGTCAGGCTTCCAACCGTAATTACTCAACTTCCACACAGACATGATCTAAAAGATCACAACATCTTGAATGCTATAACATAAAATTTCCAGACTTATGAATGTTTCTTCAGTGCATCCCTATTGGAATTTAAGGACCACTTCATGTAAAACCCAAAACCTAAGATTATGTCAAAGAGCATGATAACTCCACCAGAGGTTGCTGAATGCCAATAACATTGATGCTTACAAAATTTTACCCAACATTTTAGAGTTTTTCTAGCTGAATTTGAATCTTTGAAGACTTTTCATTTGAAGTGGCTACAAATACATGTCAAATATGGCTTTCACTAAACTAGAGAGTGTGATAATTCTTAAATACAGAAACATACAAGTATTTCAGAATTAAGATTAGTGAGACCAAAATTAAATATGTAGAATGCAACTTCAGCCGGACTAAATACAGAATAAAGATTTGAAAATTGATGGAAGGAATAAAAGTTTACATATTTTGTGTTGTTTACAAAGAAACAGGAAGCAGACAACAATATGAATTATACAGTTAGAGCAACATTATGAAGTGGACATGTGCTTCAAAAATGTTATATGATCAGCAGGACTAAGTAAATTTTGTAAAACCATTCTAGGATTGACTACACAATAGGTCTAACAAGGTAATTGAAATGTCCAAACTGGTACAGCGGAAATGAGAAGATGAGGGGGCAAAAAAAGAGTTGGATGATACTACGATAGCAGTTCACCAACCCTAAGGAAGTGACAACAGTTAATAGCATCAATTTTATATGTAAAAATGAAACCTGAAAATAGATCCAACAAATTGCTTCAGTGCTGCTCCCCAGCCAATCACCTTTTTAGTCCGATTAATATTCTTACCATGCATATTTCCTCTTTTGTTACTAATTACTATCTTCTTTGAGGATTAATTATTTAATTTCTTTATAGCCTTGGGCATGGTGAATGATTCTATGATAAAATGTAAAAGCTTCATACCTCATTTAGCTTTGCGGCAAGTTCATCAAGCAACTTAATGCGACTCTTTGACTTCTCCAGAGCCTGCAAGACTTTCTTCTTCTGAAAAAGTAGCTCCCTTGCATCATTTTCCTTCCCAGTTTGAACACTAACCGCTGCTTGATGTTGTAATTTTTCTGCGGCCTCTGACAATCGCATAAGTCTCAATCTTGCACTGCTGGCTATACCAAGATAGATTAATTAATGATAGCTCAAGCAACTACCAGGCTTAACATCATGAGATGAAGCACTTGTGATAGTACGATGCGAATACGCCCATGATAAGAGGGGAAAAGAAGAGTTACAGGATTATCGAGTGCCAAGTTCAGGAAATATAAAGTCACATGCTCTAAATTAGAAGTTTCCTTCATGATTGCACCACATTTCTCAATTTGATATATAGTTCAAGATGGGAAAACAAAAGGAGAATTGGTAAAGGACCTGATAATTGCAGGCCCTAAATGTTTGCCTCTAAAATCAGAAGTATAGATATCCGAAACCAAAGTAACACTGAAAGTTGTAAGAAATATAAGTAGTAAAACACAAAAGCTGGAGGTAATCCGAAACAAATACAAATTATACGCATAAAGAAAGTGAGACTAGAAATAACCCTAAAAGACCATCCCAAAAGGAAAGGAATTCAGCCATTATATCACAGGTTGTTACATCAACCAAATAGCTGATCCAAGTACTTTTTGGTAAGAATAGGGAAAGAATCAAATCTGGCATGTCATTGGAAACAAATATAAAGCAGTTACAATTTACAAGCTATTAAAACAAACAGAAGCTAGAACTAATTCAAATGGTCTCATTTCAATTAGTCATACAATTAAATATAAAAATAAAATAAAATTAGACCTGTATCTTAACATAAATTTGATGATTCTAAACATGTGCAAAAATTCGTGAATACCACATTAAGAATTAAGGTTAGTAAAAATTTTGACTTCAAATTAGTTAACAGTGTCCATTTTACTTTCTTTCGCTTGTTGGAATCAGTTAACAGTCAATTGCTTTTCAGTGTTTACAAAAAGATGATAAAGAACCAACGGACAATTAGGCTAAAGGGATGGAGTGTTAGGTTTTTTAACCAAATCACGGTTTCGAAACTTGGGAATAGAAAAGACTACACTAGGAGAGTCATCCCCTAAATAAGACTCCCGCAAACACTCGAACTGGATTAGTAAGAATATGGTTTCAGATACCCATGGTAGGTACCCAAAAAAAAAAAAAAAAAAAAAAAAAAAAAAAAAAGATGACAAAGAAAAATGATACCCAAACCCTTGGACTTTTCAACGTATCACGGAGGAACAATTTACACAATGTAGGCTCTCTGCCATTTAGAATGTTACAAACAAAGATACAATATGTCACATGTTCAAACTTCTTCCATATGTTAGAATATGCAATCTCTATAGAAGAAATCTGAAAGCACATAAGAGTCATGGCCAGGGTGTTCCATGAGTTCCTTTTTATGTATAAATTATTTAAAGTTGACTTGATTTTTTTTTTTTACATAAATATAATCTACTCCTTTGATGATTGCATTGTAATGGCAAATTTTCATACATGGTTGCTTTTGCATAGTAATACGCACTTTCCCACATGCGAACACCCCACACAAAACAAAAGGTGCGAAGGACATGTCTTTCTAGCATGTCACCGGCAGGCTTCACATCATGCTGTGTCTCACATTCATGTCAACAGTTCAACGGTAGAAAACTGCAAGTCTGATTATTTGCAGGTATGTATCCCAGGAACTCACACCATATGCACAACTCAAGTGTTTTCTCATCTTGATAATATTATTTTCAAAACTTTATATCAATAATTGTTTAATGTATGAGGAAGAGTACATTGAAATTTCTCGGTTTTAGGTGTTTCTGTTATCTTGTAACCCTCAAGTCAGAGAGGAACCCAAATGTTACCTTCCCACTTGAATCATGTTAATAACATCATGATAGACCCGTTCTCACACATGAACTTTGCACAAGAATAATATCATTACCAAAGAGTACTTAAATTTACTTAATATGAATATGTAATAACATTTTCACAATAAATATAAATGTAAAATTGTAAACTATTAAGTACAAAATGAACTTTGAAATAAATACATCAATTATGTACTTTAAGTTATGGTTTTTGAAAATTTCAATTTTTTAACATATTCAACTTTTAGTCTTTTACTTATCAATTATTAATGATAGCATATTAAAACAGTTACTTCTAGATAATGGCATCAATTTGAACACCCTTTCTACTTGTGACGCAATTGAGAATCTACTTGAGAACTTCATAAGATTCCACATTTCAGTAACACTTGAATGCTAAAAGGGTAGCTCGAGGGATGTACCTTTGATAAATTTCGTGTGAGTGCTTCATAAAGTAACTTGATGACACTAAAATAATAGAATGCACATTTAGAACATAAAAATGTTATAAGCTGAGAGTGAAATTTGGTAATGTCAAAAATGGATAATTGACTTAAGTTTAGCCATTTCTTATCTGGTAGTAGTATTTAAGAATATTTGTTAATAAGCAACCATGATTTTCCCTTCTTTTTTGTAGTTTTAGTTTTGAATTTGCAAGAAACAACTAAAGGTTGTAAACTTGCATATTTCGAGCCTTTCCAGTCCACAAACTCCTCAGTAAATAACAAATATCAATAAGTTTTCGCCATTATCCTTTTCACCATCACCAACCATCAAAGCAGATGCTATACGATGATGATGCACTCTTGGCAACTATAACATAAGTGTAATAGAGAATCCTTCCATTTTCATCATAAAAGAGAAAACAAAGAATATAAGTTCTCATGTTTGTCCCCTCTATTTTTCCAAATTTAAATAAAAATTAATTTTTTGTGCCAAACCTTTGAATTGCACTGACATTAACAACTTTTTACTCAAGTAGAAACAAGCACCAAAGAGTTTCCAAAAGGACCAATATTATACTTCTCACCATATTTCTCAATATACTCCAACATCCTGAAAAATGATCAATAAGCACAAACTGCAATCCATTTTCTCCCTATTTTGCTAAAATGGAAAGAATTCAAGGTTAAAATATTAATGGTCAAGTGTTTGCTAAAATCAACAACAACAAACAGAACCTTAATCCCAATATTTTGGGTCAACCATTTGAGAGACAAAATTAAAAAAGATAGAGAAAAGAAAAATGAAATAAAAAATAAATAAATAAATAAAATAAAATAAAATAAAATAAAATAAAAATATATATATAAAAATAAAATAAAATAAACTAAAACAAAACTAAAAAGAAAAAGAAAAAGAAATTAAATCAATAAATAAATATCTAAAATATATTGATTTAATTTGTGCGGATTCTTCTGCGTCATCCATTCCTGTCCAAGACCATTAGCTTTTCTAAATCCTTAACTTCCATATCTTTATGGATAACTTGTATCCAAATTTTTAGCGGTCTACCTCTACGTTTTACTAAATCTCCTATATTTAAGTTTTCGGTCTACCTCTACCGTCCAAGTGTTTGCTAAATCAAAAAAAAATGCAAAATAAACAGTAATGAGATATACTGCTTCATAGCAAAATAGAAAAAATCTTCAGAAACCTTCAGATCGATGACCGTTTATCTTCCTTATAACATATGGTGGCCAGTTCTCAAAGACGGACCAGAAAAAAGAAGAAACCATGAGACATGAACAAGATGTTGCCCTATCTACATCACCTGTTAATACTCATCATGGACCCAAACCCAAGCAATGCCAAGCAAAAACTAAATAAATAAATTATAATAAGAATAACAAGCTAAAATTTAATAAAATAATGAAACCCATTAACACTCTACATGATCCAAGTTGGACAAATCCCAAATGTATGCCAAAAACATCCATTTAACCAAAGAAGAGATTAAACCAGTTGATAATTGTCATAATACAGGGCAAAGTTTTCCATGAATCATTTTCATCACTGTGAAATTTCTGGATTTGAAGTATTAAACAAGATACCCAATTCAACAAATTATAATATGGATTTCCATCATCCGCAGATTATATTCGGAGAAGTACAAGAGACATAAGGGAATAAATTAGGGTTTGGAGAGAGCACCTTTGGCTCTAGTATTCTCGACTTCGGAGTGAAGTTGGTCGAGTTGGGACCTAAGCTGCTTCGAGTTGGTGTTGATGTTGCAAGCCAAGAAAACGGTCGTATACTGATGCCTCCGCCTTGTTGAATGAAGACAGCATACCGCTGCTCCTGCGTTGTCCAACAGTGAGACCATCCCGTACTCTCTCTCTCTCTATCTGTTTTTGCTGCTGTTGAATGATGATGCATCCTATTCAGACAATCCTAATACACTAGCTAAGAAGTAAAATGAAGTCAGAAACGGTACATCGGAAAACCTAGGGAGATAGGATTCGCCCGTTTGATTATTATCAGCATCAACGAGTTTTATGTCGTGTTGGACTTGGCCCCATTTTTTCACAACCCCTTGAGCCCATTACTTGTTAGAACAAGCCTCCCAAATTGCCCCGGGCTTCGCTGCCGAAGTCCCATCCTTTTTATTTTTTTTTATACCATGACTTTATCAACACTCGGTATCTAGAGTTTTACTTTAATTAATCTGTATCGACCATTACAAAACCCACTTTATGGAAGTACTGAAGTCCCATCTTTGCTTTTGAGAGAGAGAGAGTGAGAGACAGAGACAGAGAGAGAAACAGAGGGAGTCTACATTATGGTGCCGACTAATTTCAGGTTATTTCTCTTAATATTGAAAAATGAGATTAATTTATTGAAATATTATAATTTTTATTAGGTTTTGAATTTCCATGAAATTGATTTCGTGGAAATCTAGTAAATCAACTTCAAAACTGTCTAAATAATTGTCCGGGTCAAAAGAATGATTAAAAAGTCATTAAAACGCGATTTTCAAAAAATAAACTTCAAAGTCACTTTCTCGGACATCGACTTCAAAGTCAGTTTCTCATAAATCAATTTTTAATTTTTTATAAGAATTGTTACAATTTTTGAAAAACAACCAAATACATACTCTATTAATTAAAATGAACTAATAAAATAATATTTGAGAAATTGAATTAATTAAAATGAAATAAACAAATTTGGTAAACAAATGAATAATATATATAAAGTTGAATTATACATAAAATATATATACCGGTACTATATACATCAACTCTTCTAGGTTCCACCAGGAGAATGTCCAACATTTTACGAGATTGACATCTCATGGGTCGAGAATCGGACATGTAAGATGGTTGTGCGCTCTCATCTAAAGTCAAGTGTATGACTCTCTCTAACTCTACGTCTTAAAATAGTCTACTACTGCGCCGGTAGTACACATCCCTACATGGAGACACACCGGGTAAAGGGTCATTGATACTAAACTTGAAGGGAGATGTGAAAAGCATAAGTATCAAATATTTAGCGCCAATGGACATCTATGTTGCATTATTCACATTTGCCTGCCTAGAAGTAGATAGATGACCCGCCCGCGTGTGCAAAAGTTGAAGATCAATATCACCAAATACTATGAGTGTATGAGATGCCAAATCTATGAACTAGATAACTTTAACATTGTATGAGATGCTAAGTCTATGAATTAGATAACTTTAACATTGGATGAGTGTATGACTCTCTCTAACTCTATATCTTAAAATAATCTACTACTGCGCCAGTAGTACACATCCCTATATGGAGACACACCGAGGTAAAGGGTCATCGGTACTAAACTTGAAGGGAGATGTGGAAAGTATGAGTATCGAATATGTAGCGCCAATGGACATCTATGTTGCATTATTCTCATTTGCCTGCATAGATGTAGATAGATGACCCGCCCGCTTATGCAAAAGTCAAAGATCGATATCACCAAATACTATGAGTGTATGAGATGCTAAGTCTATGAACTAGATAACTTTAACATTGGATGCATCGATGGCCAACATATCGCTGGCAATATGGTAGATGTGTCCGAGTGATTGTCCCTAAAATGGATTCAATGTTAAACAGATAGTCACTAAAAAAAGAAAGAACATTGTAAAAATAGTTAAGTGATTTAAATTTACAATAATCTCTTACTGAGCTGCCGTTGGGCAAAATCCGATTAAATGACGATGCACCAGATTGCCCAAATATGTATGCGTAATGACGCAATACCATGGCATATAGTCTGTAGTCATCGTCATAAAATCATATAACGGATCTCCATTGCCAATATACTCTCAACAATATTCTCATCTCTATAGATGAGCTTCATGAGTGATTGTCCAATCTCATCTTACTTTCTCATGCTGATCAATGCAATGCAGATCCAATTTAGTATTGTCATTGACCAGTACTACTTATTGGATACAAAAATAATTCGAGCACTATGTCCGAAAGATGGTACTCAACAAGCTCAAAACAAATAAGTGGGATAGATGCACACCAAACATCTTGGCCCTATTGATAGTAAGCCGACAATACATCTAAATCCAACTCCGAGTATGGCATCTAGATAAACTAAAAATGAAAAGATGAAATATCAATTGGACTTATAGTAATGAACTCAACTGAATAATTCATATAGCAAGTTAACTTACCTCATCCTCCCTCAAGTGGTCCATCTAATCTTTGTGCTCCAAAGAACATATTGTCCCACACCAGCAAAGCTACATGGAACATCCATTATGTTTCGAAATATCCCAAAACAACGAAGTAGTATACATCGTTATATGTCAATGTAACTTACAGTAATCCTCTTGAGCCACTTGATAAGTTGGGTCCACTCGGCATCGGATCATCAATAAGGTGTCTTACTAGTGTGTGAATATGGGCAACCTTTCCAATGTCCAAAGCTAGTCACAACTAAAAAAAAATGAACTTAGAGATGAAGTATACATACAAGAAAGAAAACAAATTTCCAAATAAAATATGACTCATGTAGTAGTATAAGTGGTTTCATAATTTGTTTTACTCTAACAATAGATCCAGGTACAAAGCCCTATATAGTGCAACCAAAATTACACTGTCCTAACTAAATCAACCAGCTACTTTAGGTCTTGTAGTAGTTTCAAATATATTAGCTTCACCTTGAACCCGGATTTGTCTCCCATTAGGTTGCCCAACAACTGTATAATGCAACTTCATGCATAAAACAAGACTGCTTGCAACTCAAAGTCAAGGTATAGGGGTTGCGAATTTAGAACAATTGTAATGGCCCTCATCTTCAGTTGATTGCCATCAAAGTCATCAGGCAAGGAAATGAAACCCAAGCTAAGACAAATTTCCTATGACTTGACTATGTTGCATTGAACATTAGCGTCGGTCACTGGCTCTCCATCAATAGGTAATTCCCATAGAATCTTGATATCCTGTAATATAAGAGTGGCCTCACCCATAGGTAGGTAGAAAGTATGTATCTTCTATTTCCATCTCTTGTCTAATTCTGTAATAAGAGTATGGTCAAGGTGGATGTGACCACATCAATACACTCCATTGAAACTGACACGTAGTTGGATATGCTGTACATGAATATCCAATGGCCGTGGTGACCAAAATCCGTGAACTTAGAAGCGGATGACAAGTGGGATATCGCTTCCACTCTCCCAAATAGTCTATGAGTGATGTCTCGACCAGAGATACAATATACTAGTGTCTTATGGACCCAACTGTAAGTTTGGACAATCATGTTCGACCATTATCAAATCAATATCCCATGACATGCAGTTTTTCAAATTCCAATAAATATTAAACCAATTATAAGATGTCAAGATCTATAAAATATAAAACCATTCATAAGATGTCAAAGGCTATAAAACAAAAAATCATTCGTTACATGTGAAGATCTATAAAACATTCGTTATATCGTCAAATCATTCATTATATGTGAAGATCTATAAATCATTCATTACATATGAAGATCTATAAAGCATTCATTATATCGCCAAATTATTCATATGAAAATCTATAAAACATTCATTACATCATTAAATCATTCATTATATGTAAAATCTATAAAGCCTCCTTATCGATTCAAGTGGGTCATCTCCCTCTACTGTTGCATATTAGGGCAATTACTTCAACTGTAAGTCTACTACGGGCATTGGTGGTATGCATCCCTTCGTGGAGACACACTGAAAAAAGAGTTATCAGTACTAAACTCGAATGGAGGTGTAAAAGAAGTAAGCATTAGATATGAAATACAAACTAGAGGGTGTAAATGGTTGTATGGTACTTTTTGGAAACTTTACGGTTTATTGTAGACAAAGATAAGATATGAAAGTTATAGAAACAACATAGAACAAAGTATAAAAATGAAGTAAGGTAAAGAAATAGAATATACAAAGTTTTTATAGTGATTCCACCAAATTCAGTGTACATCCACTCTTAACTACTGGATCTTCTACTATTTTCTCAGATAGTATAACCCCTTGGTTTTTAGGTGCAAGTAAAATATTTACAAGTATTTCATCCTGAAATACTCATAGCTTGTCTTTCTCTCTCTAAAACCCAAATCAAGAAACCCTCTCAATTCTTTAGAACTTTCGATATAGAGAATAGGTGATTGTTATAGAGGATGAGACTATAATCTTTAGATATAACAAAGTTTGAGATTAGAAAAGATTACACATAGAAAATGTAAGAGTAGTTAAGAATACAATGTGTTTTAGAAACAAAGCATCTAATATGTTCGTTGTATCTACATACAATTGCGTGCAACAACTTCATTCTTTCTTCTTAACTTCAATATTTATGTGAGACTTGAAGAAAGCAGTTGAATTGATAGATCGATTTTGAGCATTGCATATTAATGTTTTCGTCATTTCTTATTAAATGTTTCTATCCATTGTTGTATTGTTGTCAATGAGAAGCTACTTTATTTCTTTTAGATGGTCCCCTTTTATTTTACAAAAAAGACACTTGCTTTTCCTACACATAGCTTATTAGATCTCACAAATATTATGATTTAATCATATTAGGACAGATTAAATTTGATTAGATGGATTAATAAAAAATGTGTTTGTTTAAGGCCGATCCAAAAGTGTACTAGGTTAACTCAAATTTTAAATTTTTAGACCGTTGACACATAAATGAGTGTGGGTTGATCTATTAAATCTCTAGGGTTGACCTATACTCTTTGCAAACTAGGTTTGGGCCGGCTAAGTGAGTGTTTGGATTAACACATGTAGTGAATTTAATGAACTCCAATGTGTTTGGGTTAACACATTTTAGTAGGAGTCAGTCTTCATATATATTTTAAGAAGATTCAGGTTGAAGTGCTAACTTTTGGATCAATATTTGCTAGCGTAAAGAATGATCAGGTTGACCTACATACTCTTGGGGTCAACCTATGTGGAGATTGGAGTAAGTGGGTCGAAGGTTTTAGGTCAACAAGCTGAAGAATCTAAATTTGTGGGTTGATATTATACGTCTCTAGATCGATAAGTTGATAATTTTACGACCATGGGTCAACTTGAAGGATCTTAGGGTCGACCTCCTCATAGGTTAGGTCAACCTAAAGGATCTCGGAGTCGACCTCCTCATAGGTTGGGTCGACCTGAAGCATCTTGGGATCAACCTCTTTATAGGTTGGGTCAACCTGATTTGTGCGTCAACATATGTGCTGAATACTATGTTGGTTCGACCTAAAGTCTTCATAGGTTGCCCTATTGTGATCAAGGAACTGACGGATCGACCTTAGTGTCTCAGTAGGTCGACCTGTTATGGTTTAGTATAACGAGGCAAAAGTGGGTCGACCTGGTTCCTAATGGGTCAACTTGAGGTTCCTCATCCCTTATATAACCATGTAATCTCTAGTTTGGGTCGACCTGCTTCCTTGTAGGGGTCAACCTTAGGTTATGTTTTCAACATGGATGTATCGACTTGTATATGTGCGGGTTGACCTATTGTGCCTTAAACTCGGTCGAATGGTGAATTCATTCAGATAAGGAAGTTCAAGGTTCAATTACTATTTGGGTCCGACCTATTAAGACAATTGGTCGACTTGTTGAGATCTTGGGTGGAATGATCAACCTATGGACTGACAGGACTCTAGGACTCAAGACTAACCTTATTTAGTCTAAAATAATCATTTAAGTCATTTACTTATTATATTATATATAAATAAGGAAATATTCCCCATTTAGATTGAATAAAATTTGTTTTAAAATCTAATTTTTAAAAATAAAATGTCAACTTTTTTTTTTCAAAAAACAAAATTCCAATTTTGATTTTTTGGTTTCACTTTGAATGAATTTTTTCAAAAGGTTAATGATTTAGAAAAATTCTAAAAAAAATAGATTTCATTCTAATTAATATGTGGGGAACAAATACCGTTATTTCCTATTTTTATTTTCTTGATATTTTAAATACTCATATTTTTTAGTATTTAGTCTCCGACAAGTTGGTGAAATCTAGATTTTTAACATTCTAAGTGGTTTTTTTCCTATCCAACATACTTACTTGAGTAGCACTATTATCTATTATTAATAATTTGATATTTTTCCTTATTTAAACTTGTTCTTCAATGAGCTAAATCAACAAACATTGTGTCGACTAATTTTATGTATTTTGTCCATGCACATTGCTATCCTTTTCTTTTAGTGTGTCGACTAAGAGTCTCCAAATACTTTCTTTAATCAAACTAATTATGTTTTGTTTATCATCAAAACTTATAAATATGTTAACAAGATGTGTAAAGTCAATGGACATCTATTAAACAAATAATCACTGAAAATAAAAAACATTATAAAAATAGTTAATAGACTTACAAGAATTTCTAACTAAGATGATATTGGGCAAAATTTGGTTAAATAACGATACACCGGATTGTCCATATCTATACATGTGATGACATGATACTACAACATGAAGTCCAAAGTAATCATCACATGATTGTAGAATGGGTCTTTATCGACAATATACTCTCAACGGTCCTCTCACCTTCTTATATTCAATCCCATTCCACTCTCTCATGATGATCGATGCGATGCACATCCAATCCAGTATTGGCATTGACTAGTGCTCCCTGCTAAATACCAAACTACGTAAACTCTCTATCCAAAAGATGATACTCAATAAGTTCAAAACCAATGAGTAGGAGAGATACATGCCAAATGTCCTATCCTATTATAGTAATGTAGCAACGTATCTAAATCCAACTCCAAATTTGGCATCTAGATGAAATGAAAATGAAAAGACGAAATGTCAATTTGACATATAGTAATGAACTCAATTAGTCAATGTATTACAATGTGATAGTTATATACAAAGTAAATTAATTCACCCCATCCTCCCTCATGTGATCCATCTCTGTATCTCTGAAAGCATATTGTCCCATGCCAGCAAAGTTACATGGAACATCCCACCTGTTTTGAAACATCCAAAGTAACTAAGTAGTGATACAGAAATGATAATAAAAACTAATGTCGCTCTATGTCAATGTAATTTATAGTGATCTTCTTGGGCCGCTCAGGAAGTTGGGTCTACTTGGCATCGCATCAGCGATAAAGTGTTTCACCGACACTATCCCAACAATAGACTTAGCTCTACATCAACAGGTAATCCCCACAGGACTTTGACATCCTATAATGTAATGATGGTCTCACCCATAGATAGGTAGAAAGTATGTGTCTTCTGTCTTCATCTCTCGACCTATGTTGTAATAAGAGCATGATCAAGGTAGATGTGACTATACCAATGCCCACATAGAAATTGACATGTGGTAGGATATGTTATACATGAACATCCAATGGCAAAATTGACCCAAAATTCATGATCTGAACGGTGGACGTCCAATGGGTTATCACTCCGACTCTCCCAGATAGTTTGTGAGCGATGTATCAACCAGAAGTACATCATCAAATCATTCATTACATGTCAAAATCTATAAAACCTCCTTGTTGGTTCAAGCAAGCTCTCTCCTCAGCCATTCCATATTAGGACAATTGTTTTGATTTTGTCCATACTCACCATGGGCCTTACAATATTGAGATCTTCGCATGTTTCATTTATAATTCGGATGCTTTGTGGCGGTTGAGTATTTCTGTCCGGATTTCCTTTTGTATGCCATATCACCAATTTTTGCTCAAATTTTCCACCTTCCTTCATAAATGACCTTCAATGATTCTAGCACAACAAACACTCAAGATTAGTGCAATATTTACCCAAAAATAATATAAAATAAATCACGAATATTACACTAAATTTATCTCTATCAAATTCCCCCACACATAAACGATACTTGTCCTCAAGTATCCTTGTTTAGATAAAACGCAGATTGTTCTATCCATTATTTTTTTCTTCTTCCAAGCTCCAAAGCTAATTAGCACCATTGAGTCAAGCCTAGAACATAATCGAAACAACATGTACTACACAGTGCTTTACACAAGGGCAACTACTACAAATCCCACTAGTTTCTCATATAATCAAAACAACAAGATTCAATATTCCTCTCCAAGAGTTCACTCAAATACACTCAGCAAGAGATGAAGAATATGTCAATATCACTCAAATCAACACTTTGAAATTGACATTACCATATGCTTGCAAATATATCAAATCTCCACTACTTAAAAATTGGAATTTCAAGCAAAAATCAAAGGTCTTTCTTTTGGTTGTAATGTGACTGGGTAAAAGGGTAGGATAAAAATGGATATTAAGGGTTAAAAGGTACCAAGGATAATATGTAATTAACTACACAATTTCTTGTACAATGAACACTTTCGCCTCACACAAATAGCACACCAAAAATACATGATCTTAATACCCACATGTGCTCAACATACCCAATAGTCAAGAATACATAAACATGTCAGACTTTTTCGATCTATGACTGAAATGGAAAGATACAGCTCTCTTTCTCTTCTTTTTTTTGTTTTTGTTTTTTTTTTTGAAGAGTATCTCAATACAAATGGTGAACAAAACTCAAACTCTTTCTTCCTTTCATAATCATGAATTCCATCTTCATTTCATAGTAATGAAAGTATCAAGGTCAACAATCAAGTTGGCACTTTGCCAATGAGACAAAAACATAATTAGAATTATGCAATTAATTACATAAATTCTTGGTATAAGAGGGTTGAAACGCAAGCCAAAAATAGGATTGTGGTGTTGTATTGAAGGGTTGTGAAGAAAGAAAAAGATCTCAGTCTCAAATTGGTTCACTAAGTGGATTATAAATCAAGGTACGAATTTTTACGCAAGCCAAAGTGGGGTAAAACCTAGGTGTCCTTGTCATTTCAATGCATAAAACCCTAGATGTGATATCAAAATGTATAACAATGCAAGTTCTAGAATAACCAATCCAAGTGTGATATTCACTCAAGAAAAGAAATTCCGAACACAAAGAATGAATTTGCTTGCTTTAGGCTTAAAACCTCACTTTTAGATGGGGTTGTGTCAAATCTCACATATTTATCATTTAAAGAAAACTAGTAAAGATATGAATAGCCACTTCCAGTATAAAGACCATTGATATATGCCATTCTTCATATGTTTTCAGCCAACCAAACAACGCACATTAACTAAGAGTGCTCGAAAGAATTTTTTTTAATAAATTAATCCCTAAATCAAACAAACAAGCAAGATCGAAATAATCCTATCATCGGCAAGAATTAAAAATATATAGAAAACTACTAAGCTCTCCCCCCACACCTAAATCATACAGCATCCCCAATGTATGCCTAAGTTAAGAAAGAGCAAAAGAAAGCAAGAGAACATGCAAAAATAAAGAAACAAACTAAAATGTAGGATAGAACAATACTCCCCTATGGTGGTGGTGGGAATGGTGGATGAAAACCAATGGACTCGATGTAGGCCATTAAGTTGTGATCGAAATAAAACAAATGCTCGTTCAGTGTCTGCCATGAGTCCGCAGAAGGCTGGCTCGAAGTAGGAGGATCGGCACTATGCTGGGAGGCACCTCTTCCTAGTGTCGGCAGTGTTAAATTGCAGAGAAGAGCGGAGTTGATCTGTTGATGGAGGTAAGACTGACTTCCCGTGTGCAATCCTTGATCGTACCCGAGAGGGGTGAACATCAGTGGAAGTACCCGCAGGTTGTGCTGGAGCATGAGTGGTCGAGGAGGTTTGCACTTGCTCGTGTTCAACCAGCATTGCAGCAACATGAGGGGTCGCAGAGGGGTGCAGCAATAGCAGGGGTTGCTTTGTGCTTAAAGGGTGGCTCTGAAGAATGATGATGAATTGAAGAAGAATCACTCTTGCGTCGCTTAGGGTTTTGAGGGCTTGGACCGACGAAGAGTCGTGGACCTTCTTCGCACAAGGTTGATGCGGGGAGGGTTCTAGGGTTTGGTCCCTCATGGGATTGCGATGAGTCAGACTGCGAAGAGGCTGATGATGATGAAGAATTTGTCGAGCCATCACTGTCTGAAGAGGTTGAAACCTGGAGGGGCTACAATCGTCACGAGGTAAAGGACGCGATTGATGAGCGAACAGGGTCTATCGATGATCCTACGATGGAAAGGGCACGAAGAAGAACCCTAAAGACAAAGGGGAAAATGGTTAAAGCAATTTACACCAGAAACGTGAAACCTCCTTTTTAATTTTTTTTATTTTTTATTTTTATTTTTATTTTATTTTTTTGAGTGACAGAATGTGAGAGACTTTATGACGTGGGCAAGCCTTAAGAAAGACCCATTACTGTGAGTTTCAAGGACTTTGGTTAAGGCGTGGGCACGCCCTAACTAAAGTCCATTTTTGGTTATAAAAAGAATATAGGCAAAGATAGGCAGAATGGAAGACCTGTTATGGCGTGGGCACGGCTTAACAAAAGAGCACATCTATCAGATTTTTGATTTTTTTTTTAACAAATGTAAAGCTCAATCCTAACTAAACTAACATAAATTAAGAAAACAAATTATAAAGGGAAATTGTTGGGTTGCCTCCTAAATAGCGCTTTTGTTTAATATTGTTGGCTCGACATTGTTTCCTCAAATCATCCTTCAACGTAGACTAGGTTTGTTAAAGTTATCTCCTCTACCATAGTCAAATCAAAACCTTCGACAAGAGATTTGAGTCTATGACCATTAACCTGAAAAATCTTGTTAGTTTCCAAACTTTGAATTTGAATCATACCATATGGAGAGATACTTACAATAACGTATGGGCCCACCCAACAAGACTTAAGCTTACCCGGCATGAGTTTCAATCTTGAATTGTAAAGGAGAACATTCTGCCCCACCGAGAATTGTTTCCGATGCAAGAATTTGTCATGAAGGTATTTGGTTTGTTCCTTATACATCCTTGCATTATCATATGCCTCCAAACGAATCTCCTCCAACTCTTGAAGCTGTAATTTCCTTTCCACTCCAGCTTCCTTAGCATCTAAGTTGCATTGCTTAACTGTCCAAAAAGCAAGATGTTCAATTTCAACCGGTAAATGACATAACTTACCGAAGACTAAATGATATGGCGACATTCCAATTGGGGTTTTGTATCCCGTTCGGTATGCCCAAAGTGCATCCTCCAATCGTAAACTCCAATCCTTACAACTTGGATTTACCGTCTTCTCTACAATCTTTTGATTTCTCAGTTGGAAACTTCCGCTTGCCCATTGGTTTATGGATGATATGCGGTAGCCACTCGGTGATTTACCCCATACTTTCACATTAAAGCCTCCACCGTACCGTTGTAAAAATGTGTACCTTGATCACTAATAATAGCCTTCGACACTCCAAATCTACTAAAAATATTAGATTTAAGAATGCCTACAACAACCTTAGAGCGTTAGTATGGGTAGCTTTTGCTTCTGCCCATTTCGAAACATAATCAACTGCAAGCAAAATATATAAACATCCACATGAGCTAGCGAACGGTCCCATGAAATCCATACACCATACATCAAAAATCTCACAAAACAAGATAGGAGTTCGAGACATTTCATCCCAAGAAGATATGTTACCCATTTTTTTGACAATTTTCACAACTTTTGCAATATTGGTAAGCATCTTTAAAAATGGACTCCCAATAGAAACCACTATCCAGAATTTTTTGAGCCATCCTCTTGGGACCAAAATGTCCACCACATGCATGACTATGACAATAAGCAATTATGGAATGAATTTCATCATTATGGCACATTTACGAATGATTTGATCAGACCATATTTTCCACAAGTAAGGATCATCCCATATATAATATTTAGAGTCATTTCTAATCTTATTTTTCTGTGCAGTGTTTAAGCCATGTGGTAAACTCCCCGTCACTAAAAAATTAACTATGTCAGCAAACGAAAGCTCTTTACCTGTCTTACCTTGTAGAGAAAACAAATGCTCATCTGGGAATGTTTCGGATATTGGAGAAGGTTCTTCATCACGCACCAATCGACTCAAATGATCAACCATAGAATTTTCGATTTCTTTCCGATCCTTGATCTCCCAGTCAAATTCTTGTAAAAGCAAAAGCCATCGAATAAGTCGTGGCTTCGATTCCTTCTTCGCCAACAGGTATTTCAGATCTGCATGATCTAAGTACACAATAACCTTAGATCCTAATAAATAAGACCTAAATTTTTCAAAAGCAAACACAATAGCTAAAAGCTCATTCTCTGTGGTGGTATAATTGCATTGAGCCGAATTTAGTGTCTTAAAAGCATAATAAATTGCATGAGACTATTTTCCCTCTCTTTGTCCGAGAACGGCTCCCACGACATAATGACTAGCATCGCATATCAACTCGAATAGAAGTTCCCAATTGGGTGCCTGCAAAATCGGGGCTGAAGTTAGCAAGGTTTTCAATTTATTAAAAGCCTCCTTACACTCATTTCCAAATTCGAATATAATATCATTTTGCAACAATCTCGAGAGTGGTTGAGCTATTTTTGAGAAGTCCTTGATGAATCGCCAATAGAAACCTGCATGACCAAGAAAACTACGAATTTCCCGCATATTAGTAGGATATGATAAATTGGCAATCAAATCAACTTTGGCTTTGTCAACCTCAATGCCCCTAGATGATACTACATGACCTAACACTATTCCTTCCTTAACCATAAAATGACATTTTTCATAATTAAGGACTCAGTTAGTATCGATGCATCTCTTAAAAACTTTACACAAATTATCTAGGCATTGAATGAAGGAATCACCATACACCGTAAAATCATCCATGAAAATCTCGATGCAGTTTTCAATTAAATCAGAAAATATACTCATCATGCATCTTTGAAATGTTCCCGGTGCATTACAAAGTCCAAAGGGCATCCTACGATATGCAAAAGTTCCAAACGGACAAGTGAAAGTGGTCTTTTCTTGATCTTCTTAAGCTACAACTATTTGGTAATAGCCCGAATACCAAGAAACAGAAAAATAATTTATCCGCCAATCTTTCTAGCATTTGGTCAATGAAGAGTAAAGGAAAATGGTCTTTCTGGGTGACGGTATTTAATTTTCTAAAGTCAATGGACATTCACCACCCGATTTGAAGTCTCATCGGTACTAACTCATTATTCTCATTCTTTACCAATTGAAATCCACTCTTTTTTGGAACAACATGAACTAGACTCACCCATCGACTATCAGAAATAGGATATATAATTTCTAACTCTAATAGTTTCAAAATTTCCTGCAAAACATTTTCTTTCATGGTAAGGTTGAGTTTTTGTTGAAGTTCTTTTACCGGTTTGGAATCGGGTTCGAGCAGAATTCGATGCATGCTTACCAATGGGTTGATACCTTTGATGTCCGCTAAGGTCCATCCAATGGCCGTTTTGTACTCCCTCAATACCCGCATCAAGCTCTCTTCTTGATTTTCGGTTAAGTCCTTAGCTATGATCACTGATAGAGTGTCGTCGTCTCCCAAGTATGCATACTTGAGATGTTCGGCTAGAGGCTTCAACTCGAGCTTTGGGACCTGCACTGTAGAAGGAAGGATTTTCTCATCAAAAATGGGTAACGGTAGAAAATTGTTTACATACCTGTGGGGTAACTCCGGTGTGGCCTGCAAAGCCATGATGGCTTCCTTCGTTTCTTTGTCTTGAGTTATCTCGATTTGTTTATCTGTCCATCCCTTTTTCAATACAAGATCAAGTTTATCAAGTACTAAATTTTGTTCAACATTCTCATGTATAATGGAATCGACAATGCTAACATGAAAAACAGATTCCGAGTCATTCGGATGTTGCATGGCATCAAAAATATTAAATGTGACAATTTCGCCATAAAATTCAAACGATAAGGTTCCTCTATCAACATCAATCTTGGTTTTTACTGTTTTCATGAAAAGTTTACCAAGCAATATAAGGGCAGGGTTTGGTGAACAAGTATCATCCATGTCAATGATATAAAAATCAATCGGAAAAATCAATTCATTGACCTTAACTAAAACATCATCAATAATTCCCTCGAGGTATGACATAGACCTATTAGCTAATTGTATGATCACATTAGTCTTCTTCAAAGGTCCCAACTTCAAGTACCTAAAAACAGTTAGGGGCATGACGTTGATTGAGGCACCTAGGTCAAGCTAGGGGCATGACATTGATTGAGGCACCTAGGACAAGCATTGCCTTCTCTATTCTTTTGACCCCTATGATGATTGGTATGGTGAACATACCGGGATCTTTACACTTAGGAGGCAATTTCCTTTGGATAATGGCCGAAACATTCTCATTAACACAAATCTTATCACTACCCCCTAGTTTTGTCTTCCTAGTGCATAGTTCTTTGAGAAATTTTACATACCTTGGCACTTGTCGGATTGCATCCAAGAGTGGGATATTGATTTCCACCTTTCGAAAAGTCTCTAAAATTTCCTTCTCCTAATTCTCTTTCTTTGGTCTTGTTAACCTGCTAGGAAAAGGTGGTAGAATTACAATTTTAGTCTTAGAGGTTTCGGTTTCTTTACTACCCTTCGTAGTCGATTCATTCAACATTGGTGCCTCGTTTTATTTGGTTTCTTTATCTTCTTCGGTTGTCAGCGAGTTGTCCTGTACTTTCCTTTCATTCTTGACTACCATAGCACTCACGTTTTCTCTTGGGTTGATCTCTACCTAAGAAGGTAACTTCCCATTACTTTTCTCCATTCGATTCACGGTCGTTGCTAATTGTGATATCTGATTTTCCAAGTTTTTGATACTAGTTCTTGTCTCTAGTTGAAATCGTTGGCTTTCCTGTTGAAGCAATTGAGTGCTGTTAGCCAAAGTTTTAATAATCTCTTCTAGAGACATACCTTGATTTGAAGATGGTTGTTGTGGCTGAATTTGTGATCGAGGTTGTCGTTGAAACCCTTGTTGTCAATTCCCATAACTAAAATTCGGATAATCCCACCATTCGGGGTTAGAAGTGTTTGAATAAGGATCATATTTCCGTTGAGGTTGTCCCGGAAATCCCCCCGCTGCATTGAGTTGTTCATTCGAATCTTCTTAAAGGGAAGGACACAAATCTGTAGGATGACCAAAATCAGAACAAATTCCACATGTCTTAACCTGTTGTGTTTTTCCTACAATAAAATACGTACAATAGAAGTTAGTTCTTTTAATTCTTGACCAATGGAAAGATCTCTTACCTCGTTGACCCTTTTTGGAATTTCTTGCTTTATTCCAAATTGTTGAGCTTTGGCTGCCATGTTCGAGATTAAATTTTTTGCTTCATCGGGTGTCTTGTTCACCAATGCTCCTCCACTTGCAGCATCTATCATGTTTCATTTCATTGGGGATAGACCTTCATAGAAATATTGGATTAACAACTGTTCTGGAATCTGATGTTGAGGACAGCTAGCACATAGTTGTTTGAATCTTTCCCAATATTCATATAAGATTTCCCCATTAAACTGTCTTATTCCACAAATTTCCTTTCTAATAGTGGCTGCACGGGAAGCTGGAAAAAATTTTTCTAAAAACATCCTTTCCAAGTCAGGCCAAGTAGTAATAAAACCAGAAGGTAAATAAAAGAGCCAATTCTTAGCCTTATCTACCAATGAAAAAGGAAAAACAACAAGTTTAAGTTGTTCTTCGGTTACCCCCTGTGGTCTCATGGTAGAACAAACAATATGAAACTCTTTAAGATATTTGTGAGGATCTTCCCCTACAAGACCATGAAATTTAGACAATAAATGAATCAGTCCAAATTTTAATTCAAATGGAGTAGTAATATTAGAAAGATTAATGCATAGAGGTTGTCGATTAAATTCTGGGGTGGCTAACTCCTTTAAAGTTTGTTGGACTGTCATATTTGTTTCTTTGACTTCTTTTTCCTCAACGTCAACGTTTAAGTCTATGAGCTGGTCGGTCAGATTGTTTCCAAGTGATGAACTTGCTGCGTTCTTTGTTTCTTTAGTCTCCTTTTTCAATTTTTGGGCTGTTTTCTCGATCTCTGGGTCAAAGACTAGTTCACCTGTACGAGAAGAACGAGGCATAAACCAGAAACAAAGAAATAAAAATTAAAAGAAATAAATCTTTTGATACCTTAATTCCCAGCAACGGTACCAAAATTTGGCGTGTCGTTGAACAACCAAAAACAAATTACCTACTTTGAAAAGACGAGTCTAGGGCAAGTAGGATCGAATTCACATGGAAAAAGGAGATTTATTTTCTTTAAGGTAATAAAAATTAAAATAAAATTTGGGGGTTTTAAATCGACTAAATTAATTATTAAATCTAAATAAATAAAGAATTAAAATCGAAATAGCAAAACGACAAATTAAAATCGAGCAAAATTCAATGAATAAAAATCAAGATAATTGACCTAGTTGAAGGGTTCGTTTCCACTTTGATTCAATCGATTGATAAATAAATTGGTTATAGTCACCGACAATCGCCCAACGACCAATCTCTCCTTATTTCGTCGATAATTAAGAGAAACTCATTAATTATTTCCCTAATCGAAAGTCAACTCTAGAGAAGCTCTTAGGATTGAAGGTCTCAACAGCATTAAGATTTAGAGAGACCCAATTCTAATTAATAAACACACATCGGGTTCATTTAAATTAGAGCATTTAATCCCATGACACGAATATCTTTCCCATGACACGAATGTCAATTACCACTTTATTAAAATCAACAAACAATTACGGATTTACCGCTTTAATTAGTTGTAGATTATTCTAGATCTATTAAATATTGACCACTATTCAATAAACCCTAAAAAATCATGATCGATGAAGTACAGGAATGAAATAAATATCTATGATTATTGAAAGAATAAGCATATTTAGATCTTACAATTTCATGAATTCAAGTTTCAACTAACCTTCAACTAGAAAAGAAATTAAAATGAAGACATATAAAAATAAAAACTCACTAAAATAATGAATATCATTGAAAACAAATGTTCAACAATGAAGAAGTATGGGTGCAGCCGTGAGAATCCTCCTCCAATGCATAGCAGCCGTTACAATTAAGTAAAACTCTCTTCCTCGTGAGAATGTAAAAGCCCTATATATATACTAATGAAAACTAATTTCCCAAAAATAACCTAAAGGGCCCACTTCTATTTTGTGGCTTCCCAAAAATCAACTAAAGATCCCAAAAATATGGGATTACACCTCTTTTACCCAATTGAAACTAAAGATAAAAATTCTAAAAATCTAAGTTACCAAAATAAAGAAATCTTGTAAATATTTTTACAACCCCAAAGTTAAATAAATACACCCAAAAATTCCTAAATTCCCAAAATCCAATTAAGGCAATAAGATCTTCAATATTCATACTCCCAATTTTGTAGTCCAACTCCTTTGAAATTGGCATGCCCATGTGCTGACGGTCGAGTATTTCTATCCGGACTTCCTTTTGCATGCCATATCACCAATTTTTGCTCAATTTTTCCACCTTCCTTCATAAATGACCTCCAATGATTCTAGCACAACAAACACTCAAGATTAGTGCAATATTATACCCAAAAATAATATAAAATAAATTACGAATATTATACTAAATTTATCTCTATCAACCATCTATGCACAACCTCACTCAATTCTTTAATTTTGTTCATCACTATATTAAATTTTCTAATTTGGTTGGCTACGATAGCCTTATGCATCATTTCCATCAAACCAATATTTTTGAATCGTTGGCTGAAATTTGCTTTTAGGTATCACAAAAAAATTTGATGGTGAATAAGTGGTGGTTGGAAATTGGGATCCCTCTCAATAAATAGCAGAATCCCAGGTGCTCTATCAGATATGATGCAAATCCCATGATGATCACCAATAATATGCACTCTTAAATTATTCAAAAGCCAAGACTAGTTCACCGAACCCTCTTCATCCACTATAGCAAAAGCCAATAGAAGAATGTAATTTGTTGTATCGGATCCCACAGCAATAAGAATCTTCTCCTTGTACCTCTCATATTGAAAAATTCTGTCGATGTTAATTACGGGCTTACAGTGCTAGCACCCATTAATATAAGGTTTGAACATCTAGAAAGTTGAGTGGGATACATTAGGACTCTTTTTGAATGATTCAAAGTACCTCCAAGTGATCACAGTTCCTGGATTAATTGCTTGTAAAATAGCCAAGAACTAGGCAATACTATGTACAAAATTTCCCAATTACCATATACCATCTCAATTGCTTTCTGTCTTCCTATCTAGACCTTTTTGTATGACAAACTGATACCATAAGTTTTCACATTATCAACTACATCACAGACCTTGTAGAGTACATTCACCTTGACATTGTTTTGTATTAATTGACCAATCATGTTCGAGTCTAGATTTGGATGATCTGCTATTGGTTGTTCAAGAAAGCAAGTGTGTTTGGGGTATATTTTTATAATCTCAAAGAACCCATGACTCTATTTTAGCTTAGCCCATAAATAGGACAGGCAGGTTTTTTGGTGTAGAAGGAACACCACACGAACCAACTGGTTGGCATACTCTTGTGAACTCCACAAAATCTATATTTTTGTATCGTCTAGCTTTTGATAGCATATTGAATGCTCTCCTTGGTTTTGAAGACCTTGTCAACCCCTAAAACCAAACTCTAATCATTTTCCTATGATGGTCGATTGTAGTCATTGAAATCATCAACTGTATTCTCCTCTTCATCCATGCAAGATAAGAATGGAATTTCAGCCATGTCATTATCCTCCTCAACCATATAGTCGCCTTCATCTATCCGATTACTAATATCATCACTGTCATCCTCTGAGCCTAAGCTTGCATCCTCGGCATCAATGAATGTCTCTAGAGGATCGGTGTCATATCTACTACATTGGGCTACCTAGGGTTATTTGCAGGGTGGGTCATAGCACTATACTTGGGAGGTGGCACAATGTCATCACTCTTTAACATTACTCAATATTAGACCCACTCATCTCCAATTACTCTGCTTCCAACTATTTAATTCATAAACTGATTGTATTTCCTAGCACTGACCCTACTTTCAATTGCCTCATTCAAAAACTTTGTGTATATCCCAACATTGGAAACATAATTGAATATCATTTTTACTGACGGTTGTGTTATTTTTACTGACGGTTGATAAACATTTCCCGTCGGACAATTTGTACTCATAAGAAAATGTATACATTTCTCCATAGTTTTGTTAAAATAGTCTCTATAGGGTATATAAAACTATCACTAAAAGTTACCGACAATATGTTACCATCAGCATAGAGCTTTAATTTTGTAGCGAATTCTACATTTTTATCTTTCAAAGGAAACTATCTAGAACATGAACAGTTGTTTCAATCACAAAAACCATTTTTACAAGCTATTTTTTAAACATGTTCAGCAAACCAAATAGTATATATCAACTAAGAAAATTCAGAATTTTTTTCTTTTTTTTAATGAAAACAAAACTTGAACAATTTCAGGAAAAAAAAACCTATAAAGCAACTTTCAATGTATATACCTAAAAGAATATCTAACATCCCCCACACCTAAATCATATATTGTCCCCGATGTATGCTCAAGTTAAGAGAGATAAAGAATGCAAGAAAACCAATCAAACAATGCAAAAAAAAAATAAAGAAATGAAATAACAGAGTAGGGTAGAGAATACTCCCCTAGGGTGGAGGAGAAAAAAGAGTAAAATTCATAACCTCGAAAAACGCCATCATATTCTACTCTAAACAGGAAGGACACTCATTGCTTGCATGCAATGAAGTCACTGAAGTATGACTTGAAGGGGGAAGTGGAACATTTTCGTGCTCAAAATACCTACATGGGGAAGGGAAGACTTTTTTGGGCATTCACCCGGTGGGTTAAAAGAATAGTATCCATCCAAAACAGAGAGAATACCTATACGAACCAAGCATTCCAAATCAAGAGGGTCTATCGGGCATGCCACATGCAAATTGTGATCATTCAAATCCAAAATGCCTAAATTCACTGCTAAGAGGGTAATGAGGGAGCCTAAAATCAGCAGTTACTTCTTTTTATTCACACAAGATTGGAATTGAGAGGCCACTTAATATCCAAAGTTGACCCTTTGGTTGGTTTTCATGTACCATAAGAAGAAAAGTTCAGGTTTAGTGCAAACGGCTGAACTATCTTTTCGTCCCGAGAAACTAAAAGTTAGAAACTGATGAATTACTTGCAATGCATTATCCTTTAAATTACTACTCTTAAAATGACTAAGATGGTAATTCTAGGATCAACAGACATTTCAGATCATATGTGGACATATTCCAAATTATAATGGGGTGTGAAATCACAAATGCTATTTTGGTATTTAGAAGATTGTGCCTAATTTTCAATAATGAACCCCAAAGCAATATTAAATTCAGTCAATGATAAACTAAAAACTGATTCAAAATTCAAAATGCAATTAACTTAGGAGTACATGCAATGAAATCTTTAAGTGTGTGAAAATGGAATGTAGTGTAAAACTTATAAGTCAATTCTTGTAATGCAGGTCGATACAAATTTAAGTATAGTTCCCAGCCAATTGCGGACAAATATTGGGCAATTTGATCATGAATGCTAAGCAATTGCAAAGAGGGTAAATGAAAACATTTGCAAGGGATAATGGGGCAAGCAAAGACTTATGAGTACCTTTTTCGCGTCTCAGTAGTGTTGAGTCATAGGTTCCCACGGAGTTGAGCACGCGAAGATCCTCGAGCACATGAGAGACGGCCTCATTTGCGAAGGAGATAGATCAACAGAAACATCAGGGTTTGATTGTGCTAGATAGGAGTCGACAAGAGTGGGAGAGGTTGGATAAGGGCTCGACTGTGACTCATGGTAGCTCTCTTGGGGATTAGGGTTTCATGAAATAGACCCACGATTGCTTGGAGGATTTGGAAAGGTATCCTGTTATGGCTCGAAGGTGGATTCGCTAGCGAATTGGGTGGAGATTGAGAGGTGGAGGGTGAAACATTTATAGGAGGCCACGAAAGGGCTTCATCACTATCAGATAGGGAGACGTGAGAGGTCCCAAAGGTCGCGATCTGTAGGGCCAGTAGGGACAAAGCCCATATCGATGTTGATGAATTTGTTTCTTTCCACTATTGGTTCTAGCGAAGATGGAGAATCGATTGAAAAAGTAAAGGAAAGTCTACAATGGCAAAGGCGAGATTCGAAGATAAAATGCAAAAAAGAGAGAAAACTCTAAAAACAGCTGAAAGGCAAAATGTTAGAAGATAAATTCAATCTTTTCTCTCTTTTGTGTTTTTTTTTAATGAAAAAAAAATTGGTAGAAATGAAAGTGGTTTAAGGTGTGGGTACGCCCTAAACAATGAGTGTTTCTGTCTATTTATGCTCATTTGGTAGAAATGAAGTTGTTTTAAGGTGTGGGCATGCCTTAAACAAGGAGTATATTTGTCCAGTGTGTAGGTTTAGACAGAAATGAATGTTTGTTAAGGCGTGGCACGCCTTAACAACAGAGCACTTCTGAAATTTTTTTTTAATCATTTAAAATCAAGCCTAAATCAAGCTAACATAAAAGAAAATAAATAAAAATATAAAAATAAATAAATAAATCATAAAAGAAATTATTGGGTTGCCTCCCAATGAGTGCCATTGTTTAATGTTTTTGGCTTAACATTATCTTCTCGTCTCATCTTTCGACATAAACAGAATATGTTAAATTAATCTCCTCCACGATGGAAATATCAATGCCTTTGACAAAAGGTTTGAATCTATGGCCATTAACCTAAAAATCTTGCTAGTTCCAAGGCTTTGAATTTGAATCGCACCATATTAAGAGATACTTACAATAACGTATGGATTCATCCAATGAGACTTAAGCTTACTAGGCATGAATTTCAATCTCGAATTATAGGGGAGAACTTTTAGCCTACCAAAAATTGTTTCTAATGCAAGAACTTGTCATGAAGGTACTTGGTTCGCCCATTATACATTCTTGCATTGTCATATGCCTTTAACCTAATTTCCTCCAATTCTTGAAGCTGATACTTCCTCTCCGTTCCTATTGCTTTTGCATCCAAATTGCATTATTTGATGGCCCAAAATGCCCTGTGTTCGAGCTTGACCGGGAGGTGACAAAACTTGCCAAAAATTAGCGGATGAGGTGAGATCCCAATTGGAGTTTTGTATGCTACCTTGTACTACCTTGTATGCCTACAAGGCATCTTCAAAATGCAAACTCCAATCTTTACGGTTGGGATTTACTATTTTCACCAAGATACTCTTGATCTCAAGGCTTGATACTTCGACTTGCCTATTTATTTGTGGATGATAGGTTATAGCTACGTGGTGATTGACTCCATATCATCACATTAATGCCTCTATAGTTTTATTGCAAAAACGAATGTCTTGGTCGCAGATGATGGCTTTAAGAATCCCAAACCTACTAAAGATGTTAGATTTAAGAAACCTTACAACAACCTTAACATCGTTAGTTCGGGTAGCCTTTGTCTCTACTTACTTGGAAACACAATCAACAACAAATAAAATGTATAAATGACCAAGAGAACTAGGAAAGGGACCCATAAAATTCATACTCCAAACATCAAAGATTTCAAAAATTAAAATAGGGGTTTGTGGCATCTTATCTCTAAAGAATATGTTACCAACTTTTAGGCATTTTTCACAACTTTTACAAAAATAATATGCATCCCTAAAAATTTAGTCCCAATAAAAACCATTATTTAAGATTTTCCTAGCCGTTCTCTTTGGCCCGAAATGCCCACCACATGTATAAGTGTGACAATAAGTATGGATTGAATTTCATCATTCAGAACACACCTATGAATAACTTGGTTTGAACCAATTTTCCACAAATAGGGTTCATCCCAAATGTAGTACTTAGAGTCACTCCTAATCTTGTTCCTTTGTGCAGTGCTAAGTCCATGTAGTAAAATCCCAATCATAAGAAAATTAACAATGTCAGCAAACCAAGATTCCTTAACTGTCTTACCTTGTAGGGTAAGCAATTGTTCATCTGAAAATGTCTCGCTATCTCGATATAGGTAAGGGCTTTACTTCATGTACTAATTGACTCAAGCGATCAGTTACAGAATTTTTGATTCCCTTTCGATCCTTAATCTCCCAATCAAACTCTTGCACAAGTAGTACCCATAGGATAAGTCTTGGTTTTGACTCTTTCTTTGAAAGAAGGTATTTCAAGGTCGCATGATCCAAATAAACAACAACTTTACAGCCTAACAAATAAGATCTAAATTTTTCAAAAGCAAAAACTATGGCAAAAAGCTCATTCTCCATTGTGGTGTAGTTACATTAAGTAGGATTGAATGTTTTTTATGCATAGTAAATGGCATGAGATTGTTTCCCTTCCCTTTGTCCAAGTACAGCTCCAACGGCATAGTGGCTTGTATCACACATCAACTCAAATGTTAGATTCCAATTAAGTGACTGTAAAATTGGCACCGATGTTAATAAAGATTTCAATTTATCAAAGCCACCTTATACTCTTCTCTAAAGTCAATTGGAACATCAGTTTGCAGTAATCTTGAAAGTGGTTCAACTATCTTTGAAAAATCCTTAATGAATCTTCGGTAAAAGCTTATGTGTCAAAGAAAACTACAGATTTCCCTTATATTAATAGGATATGAGAGATTAACAATCAAATCAACTTTGGCCTTATCAATCTCAATGCCTCTTGATGATATTATATGACCTAACACCATCCCTTCCTTGACCATAAAATAACATTTCTCATAATTAAGAACTAAGTTAGTGTCAATACATCTTTTAAGGAGCTTGCACAAATTATCTAGGTATTGATTAAATAAATCTCTATACACCGTAAAATCATCCATGAAAATCCCAATGCAATTTTCAATTAAATCAGAAAAAAATGCTTATCATGTATCTTTGAAAAGTTTCCGGTACATTACAAAGACCAAAGGACATCCTATGATATGCAAATATTCCAAATGAGCAAGTAAACGTGATTTTTTCTTGGTCTTCTTGAACTTCAACTATTTGGTAATATCTTGAATACCTATCTAAGAAGTAGAAAAACTATTTTTCCACTAACCTTTCCAACATTTGATCAATGGAGGGTAAAGAAAAATGTTCATTCATAGTGGTTGTATTTAATTTCCTAAAATCAATGCACATTCACCACCTCATTTGAAGTCTCATTGGGACTAGCTCATCATTTTCATTCTTCACCAATTGAAATCCACTCTTCTTCGGAACCACATGAACCGGATTCACCCATTGACTATCAGAAATAGGATGGATAATTCCCAACTCTAATAGTTTCAAAATTTCCTTCAAAACAACCTTTTTTATGGTAGGATTTAGTTAGCATTGAAGTTCTCTTATCGGTTTGGAGTTGAGCTTGAGCAAAATTTGGTACATGTAAATGGAAGGGCTTATACCTTTGATGTCTACCAAGGTCCATCCAATGGTTGTTTTGTACTCCCTTAACACCCTCATCAAGCTTCCTTCTTGACTTTCCATTAGATCTTTCGCGATGATCACTGGCAAGGTCTCATCGTCACCTAAATAGGCTTACTTGAGATGTTCAGGAAAGGGCTTCAACACGAGATTCGGAGCTTGCATAATAAAAGGAAGAATTCTTTCATCAGATGGAGATAAAGGCAGAAAGTTATTTGCAAACCTTTGGGATAGCTCTGACGTAGACTGCAAATCCATGATGACTTCTTTTGCCTTTTTGTCTTGTGTTGATTTCGTATTTTTATCTGTCCAGCCCTTTTTCAATACAAGATCAAACATGTCAAGCGTCACATTTTGTTCAAAATTCTCATGCATAATTGAATCAACTATACCAACATAAAAAATGGATTTCAGATCATTAGGGTATCACATGGTATCAAAAATATTGAATGTAACAATTTCACAATCAAATTCAAATGACAAAGTTCCTAGATCTACATTAATCTTGGTCTTAGCCATTTTCATGAAAGGTCTTTCTAACAAAATGAGAGTAGGATTTAAGGAGTATGCTTCCTCTATGTCAATAATATAAAAATCAATAGGAAAAATCAACTCATTAACTTTAACTAAGACATCCTAAATGATTCTCTCGGGGTATGAATTGGACCTATCAGTTAATTGAATGATCGCATTGGTCTCCTTTAAAGGTCTTAAATTCAAATACCTAAATAGGGTTAAGGGTATGATATTTATAGAAGCATCTAGGTCAAGCATTACCTTTTCAATCCTCTTGTCGCCTATGATGATTGGTATTGTAAACATACCTGGATCCTTACATTTTGAAGGCAATTTTCTTTGGATGATAATGGAAACATTCTCACTCATGATAATTTTATTGTTGCTCTCCAACATGGATTTTCTAGTGCACAATTCCTTGAGAAATTTCACGTAACTTGGCACTTGTCGGATAGTTTCAATTAAAGGAATGTTTATCTCCACTTTTTGAAAGGTTTCCAAGATTTCTTTCTCATCCTCTTGCTTCTTGGAACGTGCTAACCTGCCTTGAAAAGGAGGTGGAATGATTTGTTTTGAAGTTGTTTTATTTGGTACCTCACTTATCTTTTGTGGTGTAATTTCAAAAGGCATAGTTCCTTCCTTCTCTTTGTGCGCCTCATTCGGTGAGAAATTCTACACTTCTTTTCTATTTCGAAACAGCATAGCACTTGCATTTTCTCTTGGATTAATTTCCACTTGGGATGGCAATTTTTCCTGGTTCGCTTTGATTTTGCTCACTACTGTTGTCAATTGTGACACTTGGGTGCTGAGATTTTGAACACTTGCTCTTATTTTTTGCTGGAATTTTTGCATATCCTGCATCAGATTTTTCACAAGATCTTCAACGAATGGTGCTTGATTTTATGGAGGTTGCTGGGGTTGAAAGGGTGTCTTCCAAAAGATTGTCTAACTTAGATTTGGATGATCTCTCCAACCTTGGTTATAAGTTTTGGAGTAAGAATCATATTTTTGCTAAGGCTGCCTTGAAAATTCACCTACAACATTCAATTGTTCGTTAGACTCCTTTTGAAGAGTAGGACACATGTCGGTTGAGTGATCCATATTCGAACAAATTCCGTATGCTTTCACATGTTGCACTTGTCCTACAACCAACCTTTCCATAATAGAAGTTAAGGAATCTATCTTATGTTCAATGGAAGAAATACTCATCTCATTGACCCTTTTTGGAGTCTCTTGCCTCCCTCCAAATTATGCGCATTAGTTGTCATGTTGCAGATCAAATTTTGTGACTCCTCGGGTGTTTTGTTCATCATCGTACCTCCACTTGTTGTATCGATCATGTTTCTTTCCGACGACAAAAGACCTTCATAAAAATATTAGATGAGCAGCTGGTTAGGAATATGGTGCTATGGACAACTAGCATAAAGTTGTTTGAATCTTTCCCAATATTCGTACAAAGTCTCCCCACTGAATTGATTTATATCTCAAATTTCCTTCTGAATATTTGTTGCACGAAAAGCTAGGAAAATTTCTCAAAAAATAACCTTTTTAATTCATTCCGGTTGCTAATTGAATGAGAGGGTAAATAAAATAACCAATCATTAGTTTTATCAACTAAAGAGAATGGAAAAACACTTAACTTCAATTGCTCCTCGGATATACCTTGTGGCCTCATTGTGGAACATACGATATAAAATTCCTTAAGGTACTTGTTGGAATCTTCTCCTGCAAGTCCATAAAATTTAGATAGTAAATGAATAAGTCTAGATTTCAATTCAAATGGATTCTTAATTTCAGAAAGATTAATGCACAGAGGTTGTTGGTTAACATTGGGTGTTGCTAACTCCATTAATGTTTTTGGTGCAGCCATGCTCTCATCTTGAATGTCTTGCTCCTCGTTGTCAATTTTTTTGATCTTGCAAGCCCTCGTCCAAGGTAAGTTCGAGCAATGAAGATGTAAGCTGTTTTGTTTGCTTGGTCTTCTTCATAAATCTTTGAGCTATTTTCTCAATTTCTAGGTCAAACACAAGTTCACTTGTATAAGCATGAGAGGTACATACGTAAAAAAAATAAAAGTAAAATTTAAAATAAATAAATCTCTTAATACCGTTTCTCGGCAACAACACCAAAATTTGATGAGTATCAATCCAACAAAAATAAGTTTTTCCTATTTCAAACAATATGAGTATAATGCAAGTAGGATCGTATTTCCAAGGAACGACGAATTTATTTCTTCTAAGAAAAACAAAATAAAATAAAAATAAAAATAAATATGAGGTTGAGTCTAAATAAACTAATTAATTTATCAAACAAAAGAAATAATCGACTAAAGGTAAATAACTAAACAACTCGAAATTAAAAGAAGAAAATTCAATGGATAATCAATTTCTACCCAAAAGAATTATATCCACCTTGATTTCATGCGATTGATAATTGATCTACCTAAGAATTTCAACAATCATAAATAAATTGGTTATAGTCTCTCAACAATTACTAAACAACCAATCTCAATTAAGAGAATCTTTTTAATTATTTTTCTAACCGAAAGATAACTCCAGAGAAACTTTTAAGATAAGTTTCGATAACATTAAGATCGAATGAGAATCAATTCTAATTAACAAATATGCAATGGATTTATTTAAATTAGATTATTCAATTCCATAACATAGATTAGATTATTAACAAAACTTTATATTTATGTCACTTACCACTAAATTAAAAAAAACAAATAATTATGAATTTGGGATTTTAATTGGTTGTAGATTATTTTAGAACTATTAAATATTAGTCATTATTCAATAAAGTCTAAAAAATCATGAACCATGAAATGTAAGAATTAAATGAATACTTATGATATGTTAAATTAATATACTCAATTAGATTTTACAATCATTGAAAATCAAGATTTCAATAAATTTTCAACTAGAAAAGAAAATGAATTCATGAGAAAAGAAGAGCTCACAAAATAATGAAATATTACTAAAATAAATTGAGAGTTGCTACTGGAAAAGCAATGATAGAATGAACTACAAGACTCTTGATGGTTGTTGCTCCTATTAACCTAGGAATAATGTGCTAAGAGCCAATACAAAAAGCTTATGTCTTGCACTGCCGATTGCATCCTTATACAAAGTGAAGTTTCCTAAAAATTGATAACTACAAAATAAAAAAGAAAAGGTAACTCAAAGAAAGTATCCAAATTGGATTTTAAAAAGAAATAAACTTCCTAAAAGATAAAGATTTTTGAAAGTTAAATTTCTAAAATTCATCCCTAAATATTATAAATAAATTAATCATTTTGAAAATATTCCATGCTTCCAAATTAGACTCAAATTTCCTTAAAATTTTCATGCAAACAAGAAGGAGATATTGTTAACTTGGCCTCCATAAAATTCTGCAATGATTCTCATGATCTGCGCATGCCCACGTGCATGAAAAATCATCGCTATCCATTTTTTTTCTATTCTTTGTATAAATGCTCCAATTTAACTCCATTTTCTTCATTTTCTTTTATGAATCTCCTCCATCAATTCTAGAGCAACAAATATAAAAAAAATATAATTATTAGTGTAATATTTACTCAAAATAAAGTAAAATCAATCATAATTAAATATATCTTTAATATTTTTCCTTGCTGAACCCGAAAAAGCTCATACTCTTGTATCAATAAATTTATTCTATTTTCCTTCATGTCACTGGTTCCTTCATAAGTGATACAAAGTCTATCCCAAATTTCTTTAACTGTATCACATAAAGAAACGAAATTAAATTTAGTAGGAGAGATAGCATAAAGACGTAAGTGTTTAGCCCTTATAATTTATGGAAATCATTCTCTTATTATCTTCAGTAATGAACCTTCTATATCTAGATCTCCAGAGGTAATGACCTCCTAAGCCTCATAGTCAGTAGCTTTTTAAATGTCTCTATCGTACATTTCTAATGGAAAAAGTTTACACCATCAAAATTGGGTATTCTATTGATGGATTGGTCATATGTATAAGGAAAAGCCATGAATTTTTTATTCTAAAGAGATCTCTTCAGTAGGGTAGAGCAATGTTGTCCCAATGACAACCAAGAAAGGGGGTTGATTGGTTGTCTTTTATTAGCTTTTAAAAATTTAATTTAATTCCACTTAAATCTAAAATAATCCTATGGTTATTCTAAACATATATAGTGGAAAATAAAAGTAAGAATAGAAAGACAAATCTAATTTTATAATGGTTTGGCGTTATGGCGATGTCCACTGTTCTAGCCAGCAAGTTAGAATCTAGCAATTTGCTAGTTTTCTACTATGATACCAAATTACAAGATACAACTAAAGGATTATTCATTTCTGATTTTCCTTAGCATGAAGATGTTTCATCTAATAGAGAAACAATCACTAAACTATCTTACAAGACCAAGTACATAACACAATTTGGGCTGTTTAAGTTGCCAACTTCGATAATGAATATCTCATTCAAGATATGCCGAAAACACTCTATAAAAATTGTTGTATACTCCCTGTATATCAATTTTTTAATCTTAGAAGAACACCCACAAAGCCGTTACTATCGTTGAAGATATATATTTTCAAAGTTGGCTTACCAACAATCTTTTACTATCGTAAAATGATGGTAACTTTTCCCATCTCTGCACCACAAATCAAGACCATTTGTCTTTGAACTTCTCATCCTCAAGGGAGATCCTTCTTTCCTTATTAGATGAAGTCAATAGCTGTAGCTACCATGTTTGAACTCAAATCCATTTGAATTCAAAGGCTTTTCCGGATTGTGGCTTGACTTGGAGACCTTCCTCCTTTGGTACTCCCTAGAAGAGATCCTTCTTTCCTTGTTGGATGAAGTCAATAGCTACAATTGCCATGTTTGAATTCAAATCTATTTGAATTCAAATACTTTCCCAAATTGTCGCTTAGACTTGGAGAGCTTCCTCCTTTGGTGCTCTTAGGCTTTCCTTTCCCGCAAAGTATCCCTTTAATCATGGCTTGGTTAAGGTATCTGAATATATTTTGAACTAAGTGCACTACCTAATCTACACTTACATTACTAAGTTGGGTCTTCAATTAATAGCAAAAACTTTTATCTTTATAACAGTTTCTATGATTCAAGATAACTTACCTTTATGGCATCCTCTATAATAACTTCTATAGACAACTTTTAAGTGAATTTTCAAATGAGATTTAATCTGTACATTTAGTAAAAATGTCATAACAATATAAAAAGTTTGTTGTCATCAAGGGACAACGATTTCCCTAACATAGACATTACCTTTCAATTAGCCACCCTACCGTTTAAGTTATGACATGCCTTTTTCATTGAGTATAACATTTTTCAGGATTCCTCTGCTTGATTTTTAAGCACCCATTTCAATATTATTATTCCTGATGTTTTGTTCATAAGCTTGCATGTATTTGAGTTATGTCCATTTTCAAGATAATGAGTGCGTTTTTAGTTTATTGCTGGTCTTTTAGTTTTTTTTAGCATTGGCTTGCATTCTAAGCTTGCAATGGTATGCACTATTTCCAATTTTCATGCAGTAATGACATCGAGTTTCTAATTTAATATTTTTCGAACTAGGCATATAGAAGGTGCAGAGCTTTTTTTAGGAGGTAGCAAGGTTATAGCCTAATTCAGTTTTGTCATACATAACTCTTTGGGCTCTTAGTATTAAATCCAGTCTTTCTTGCCTTTGTGTGCAACAATGAACTCAATCTCTTATTCTTTTCTTTTTCTTGTTTTAGTTAGGGTTATCTATGTCACGCACATGTTTTTCCCTGTAGACTTCTAGGTTTTTATTCTTTATATATTTTTTTTATTTCACTATACAACTTTTTCTTTTTTAATTTTAAAATATCATTCTCCTTTTTTAGTCTTTCATTTTCTATTTTAAGCTTGTTCTTTTCTTCTTCCATTTTATGTTCTATATGAGCATGTAGATGATTCTTTTTTTCCTTGAAAATTTTGTTTTCTTCTTTTAACTCATTTAATTCATCAATCAAGAAGTTATGATTTTCAATCTCTATATTCTTCTCTAGTCTAACAAACGTTTTTCATTGTTCAACTCTTAATTTTCTATTCTAAGATTTTCATTTTCTATTTTAAGCACCACAGTCGAGCAAATTCTACATGCCTTCACTTGTTGTACCTGTCCTACAACCTACTTTTTCACAATAAATGTTAGAACATCCAACTTGTGATCAATACTTATCTCATTGACTCTTTTGGGACATTTTGTCATCCCCAAACTATTGTGCATTTGCAATCATATTGTAGATCAAATTTCATGCTTCGTCGGGAGTTTTATTTCATCATCGCACCACTGCTAGTTGCATTGGTCATATTTCTTTCCATCAACAAAAGGCCTTCATAAAAATATTGGATGAGTAGCTATTTGGAAATTTGATATTGTGGATAACTCATACAAATCTGTTTAAATCTTTCCCAATATTCGTACAAATTCTCCCCATTGAATTACCTTATTCCACAAATCTCTTTTCCGATATTTGCTGCACGGGAAGCTAAAAAAAATTTCTCTAAAAACAATCTTTTCAAATCATTCCAATTAGTAATTGAATCAAATGATAAATAAAATAACCAATTCTTAGCTTTATCAACTAAAAAGAATGAAAAAACCCTTAAGCTCAATTGCCCCTCAATTACATCTTGTGGCCTCATTGTAAAACATACGATATGAAATTCCTTGACGTGCTTGTAAGGATTCTATCTTGCAAGACCATGGAAAGTAGGCAATAAACATATCAATCCATAATTTAGTTCAAAAAGAGTCTCAATATTAGGAAAATCAATGCAAAAAGAATGTTCATTAATATCAGAGGTTAATAACTCCCCTTATTAATATTAGAGGTTAATAACTCCCTTAAACTTCTTTGGGTAGCTATATCTTCATGTTTAAAGTCATTCTCTTCTATGTTAATGGCAACTTCCAGCAAATTCACTGCAAAAGTTAGTCTTGGAAACAGAGAAAAAACAAAACTTAAAAGAAATAAATCACTTAACACCATTTCCCCACAACGGTGCCAAAATTTGGTGGGTGTCAAACTAATAAAAATAAAAATATCTACTTTACAAAAGATAAGTTTATGGTAAATAGAGTCGTATTCTCATGGAAACAGTAGATTTATCGCTTTTAAAAAATTAAAAATAAAATATGGGGATTGAAAATTAACTAAACTAATAAATTAAGAAAATAAATGGTTAAAAATAAATTACTTAAAATTACAAGAATGGAAAATCAATTTCTAAGCAAAAAAATTATATCAACCTTGATGTATTTGATTGATCATTGATACAAAAATTATTCAATATTATGTAAATAAATTGGTTATAACCGTTAAGTATCACAAAATAACAAATCACTCCTTAGTTTTTTGGTAATTAAGATACCATCATTAATTATTTTTCTAATCGAAAGACAACTCATGAGACCCTCATTGGATTTAGAATTTTGACAACATTAAGATTTAAAGAGAGTCAATTCTAATTAACAAGTTCTAATTTAGATTTATTTAAATTAGATTATTTAATCTCATAATATAAGTTAAACTGTTATTGAGGTCATAAAACCATATCAATTACCACTTTATTAAAAGCAAACAAATTTTACTATTTTTAATTGGTTGTAAACTATTCTAGAGTTATCAACTATAGATCTCTATTCAATAAATCCAGAACAATTATAAATATTAAAAAATAGCGATTAAATAAATATTTACAAAATATTGAACCAATAATCTTAATTAGATCTTATAATCTTTATTCATCAAAATTTTAACAACCCTTTGACTAGAAGATAAATTTAAAAGGAAAACATGGAGAAAGAGATCTCACAAAATAAATAAAATATTGGTTGAATTAAATAAATGTTGCTGTCGGAAGTTGACAAAGTTTGTCGCAAAATAATGACTTGCAGGAACGTGCCCTACTGCTAGAGAATGATGTGCTGGGTAGCCACAGGAGCCGTGGCCCCCTTTGCTTCGATGTGAACTGCACATTGCCTCCCATATATATAAATGAGTTTCCTATTTTCTAAAAGGAAGATATTTGTAAATTTTAGACAACTACTAAAAAAATGAAAAGGAAGTTTATAATGACAAATAGTCTAATTGATTTGTTAGAAAGATAGTCTAGTTAAAATAGAAGATTACAAAATTAGACTTCCCAAATTTATATTCCTAAATATTAGGAATAAAATAATATCTTCAAAGTCTTCGATATTTCCAATTTAACCTTCTTCCTTCTTTGAATTTTTGTGCAACTAGAAAGGGAACGTGTTGATTTGGTCTTTAAGAAACTCTTGCAATATCTCATGAGACCCACATTCCCACGTGTTACTAAAAAAGCATTGCTGTCCAATTTTTTTCATTCTTTGCATAAATGCTTCAAATAAGCACATTTTTCTTCACTTTTCTTAATAAACCTCATCTATTAATTGTAACATATCAAATATCATAAAAAAATAGCTATTAGTATAATATTTACTCAAAAATAAAGAAAAATCAATCACAAATATTATATTTATTTATTTCCTATCTATTGAATTCAAAAGTTAGTCGATTATGTCAATGTTTATGCCAACATATCTTTGGTTTCTGTAGACTAGATTTATAGATTAGTTGACTATGTTAATATCTACGCTAATATATCTTTTGTCTCAATTGGTTAGATTTAAGATTTAGTTGACTAGATTTAAGGTTTAGTTGGCTAAACTTGAAGATTTGTTGACTATAGTTATGCACATGCTTGGACTTTGTCAACTATCTCTTGATTTTTGTCAACTAAACTTGGGCTCTGTTAATTATACTTGTACTATGTCTACTATATCTTGACTTTTGTCAAATAAATTTGGGCTCTGTCAACTAACACGATGGTTTAGTTGACTAATCTTTGCATTTTATCCTATGTGTCGACTAATTTGAAAAGATAGTCGAAAGTACCAATTTTAGTAATACTAATCGGTCGACTAATTCAAGATATCTATCGACTTGTTTGACTAAATTAATATATTTTGCTGATCATCAAAATACCTATGTGCAACAAATACGTGTTTGAATTTTTGTGTGTATAATAAATGAGATATTTGTAAAGATAGTGGAAGGGAAAACTATCATTCTCGGTGTGCATCCATCTAATACCATCAAAGATGTGAAGAAAAAGGTTTCCGTGGAGCTAAGTCTGGCAGATTAGGGTATAATTAGGCTATTGTTTTCCAAAAAATTGTCCCAAGACAACCGGCTTTTGGCCAATTATGATATCTGGAGTAGTTATACTCTCCGTCTGGTGTACAAGGCATAGGATACTTCACTACTAGAAATGAAGGTATTACCAAGGGAAAATTCCATTGGTCAAAGATAACATTCAGTCGATAAAAAGTATTAACAATGAATACTTCCATCTCTAACTCCATTGCTGAAAACATTAATGCTAAATCTTAGCGACGAAAAAATATTCGTCGCTAAAATTTTTGACAGAATAGCTAGAGTTATTTTTCGTTGCTAAAATATCCGTCACTAATCCATCGGTTTTGGCTCTAATTGAGTATGCCATTCATAAAGGGATTAGAGATGGATATTATCCATCACTGAGTATCCATCGTTAATCCGTCTCTGATTTCACAATTATGTTAAACTATCAGTAACGGATGTGTGATGGAAAACTTAGTGATGGATAATATTCGTCGTAAATCCGTCCCTGAATTACATACAAGAGCAGCGAGGTTACCAACGGCTTAGTGAGGAATACTTTAGTGATGGAAAATAACCCTCGCTATTCCATCGCTGATACGTACTGCAACAGGGTTAGACAATTCACCAATGAATTAGCGATATATTTTGTTAGCGATAGAATATTTCTCTCACTAATCCGTCGATAGATGTAATTATCCGACCCTATTCCATTCAGATCTAAAGTATTAACCTGTTAACCTATTTTTCAATCAACCTATTTCATTACAGTTCTCATATTACGAACCATATTAGAAAGAATTCCATTTGATTGATATAAAAAGTAAACAAACAATCCATAACATCTCAAGTTACATAGTACAATGAATATATAAGAAAACTCTATATAATAAACTACAATCCGTAAAATTCTATAAAAGACAAGTATAGAAATATAAAATCATCAGCTTCACAGAGGCAGGTGTTCAGAATCTGGTGACTGAGTATTATCTAGGCCAAGTGGTGTTTGTTGGAAACTTATTTGTATGAGAATGTCATGAATTTGTGCCTCAGTTTGCACCCTCACTCAACTTTGCATTTGTTCCGAGATTTGACTCTGTATATTTTCGATCATTTGACTTCTCATTTCTTTTATCATTCTGTCTATCTCCTCTTAAGTATACATCTGAGATGAACGCATGGATGGAGATGAAGTGGCACCAAAGGAATTTATAGTCAATACTTCATCAACTCTCTCTCTAAAACCATACAAACGTCCCTTTATGGGAACCCAGTCACCTCACACCATGAGCCGGCATCAAACTATGGCTGAGAAGTGCTATCTGAGCCATATTTTTTCTCAATCAATTATTTGTACTTCCCTACAAGAAGCATATATAATTACATATGTGAAATTATTAATATTTCAATGTTATCTATAATATAATAATGAATTTTTCTTACAGTAATAGTTTCAGATTTCTCGTTAACATATTGTCATTTTCCCTAATCATGCCTGTGAGTGCGATTAAAGAGTTCGAGATGAGAAACTGAGTGGTTGGTTTCTTCAACCTGTAAATAACAAAAATAATCATTAGTAATTTCACGAATAAACAAATTATCAACAAAATTGTTTAAAAAAAAAAAAAAAACTAACCATTCTCTTCATGTGTGTTGCAAACGGGATTGAACCGGCTGTGAGTTTTGTAATTTCTCTTTCTTTCTCTATATTTCAGTTTTGCTTCACTGCATTTGACTTCTGTTGTCACTTTGGTGTACTTTGGTGTTTATCAATTAACTCATCCCAAACACTAGATGTCAAAAAAATTGGGGGGTGACCTTTGGTTTTAGCTATATTTGTAGTTCCAACAGCTTGCAGTGCTTGCTTCCTTGTTGCCGCAAGCATATTAGAATATCTCCCTGTACATGAAGCTTTTCATGCATGATATATCACAGCTGAATTTTCATCTCACCATGTGGATTTTTGCTACACATAATAAGTAAAATTATAATAAGCAAATGAGCAAGATACACCATGAAATTTGAATACACAATAAAGAAAATTGACTGTACTTGTATTTTGGTTTTCTCTTCATGATCAAGATATAGTACATGTTTGCAAATGAGCAAGAAAACTGACTGTGCACTAGCACTTTTGCTGAAAATATTGGGCAGCCACAGACATTGATAATGGAAGGTGTCAACAGCACATGTTTAGAGATAACAAAATTATTGAAGACAGAAAGTCAATGCATTGCAAAATAGAGAGGCTACATGAAAACAAGGGAATCGAATTTAATGGACATACACAGCCTGAATAGCAACATTCAATTGAAAATCCAAGCAGATGAACAAGCAATCGTCACTGAAACAACTAAGCAGCAGATGAAAGAATATCGAAATAGTTCATTGAAATGGCACAAAAAACTGTTTGTTTATTTTTTAATCCTCAAGCCATTATAAGTCACTCAAAAATCCTAGTTTTGGATTCGTCTTATGATTCTGTGAGTGATTTTTATGTAGCTAACTTTGATAGCTGTCTTGTGGTGTTTAGTTTGTAGAGGTTGCATCCCTCTGGTTTCACTCTTGATCAACATTTCCTTACTAAAAAGACATATTAATTACCATGTCTATATATGCTAGATTAGTTCTTAATGATAGAAATATAGCCTTCCGAGATAACGGCTTAAGCAGAGTTGGTTGCCGCATATATATTACCTTTGAATGGATTCTAGCTACTTTTGGTTTCTGCACTAATTTCTCCTAGAAACTGCAAACTAGATTAAATAAACAACTAATAAAGCGCAATAGACAGCATTTTTTATTCCCCCACCGGGGAGAGTGGAAGGTTACTTGGGAAGAAGGTCCTATTTGATCATTTACATTGCAGTTGGCAAAGAGACAGATTAATCAAGAATTTTGGATAACTGGAGAAGTAGCTGAAGTTTCTCATTTGTGCTCATGATCATCCAATATCAAACCTGCCTATATTCTGACTTAATTGAATATCCAAACGATATTCTATTTTACTATATTTCTTCCTGCTTGGCTTGTTGGATTCCAATTCCGAAATGATGACAAATGTATAGGTTTTGGAATCTTTAAGAGAATATTGGGCCATTGTTTGAGTTATATTAGGCTAGGAAAAAGTTCTGATGAGCATTGGAGATGCAATTTTTCTTTTATTAAATCATTGTCACGTTGAGGATCATTTGGCAAATATTAATCCTTCTTGTTTATTCTAGTGTTCATGAAGTTGCACATATCTATGACAATGTATATCTCAATTAGGGCGGATCACAATAAGGTTTGTAATAATTTGCAGATGAATGAAATAGGTGCTGGGTTTCCATGTCCTTTTGTCACTATGGTTAAGGTGTAATGAGGTTGTTAAGGAGTTTTCAAGTTTTTTAATAATTGCTTTGACAAGGATGTTAAATGTGTTTCTCATACTGTGGACAAATGTACAAGGATTCTAACGAGGAACAATTAAAGTATAAATACACAAAGCATAATTTTGAAATACATAGCTAAAAAAATATATGGTTTGGTACCCTACTCTATTCCTTTGCCTATATTTGCAAAGCACACAGAATTTTCAGGGGAATTTTTTAGGACAAATGCTTTATACAAGTGTGCTCAACATGCGGCCACTGTTAACTATGAATGGATCAGACAAAACTGTTGAAAAATTTTTATCCCCCTAAACTCTATAAAAAGGACTTATATAACAAGTATATTCTTTTGCATTATTGATAGGAGAAACCATCTTGCCCTGTTTTAATTTCAAGAGAACACTATTAGGTAATCTCTGGTGTGAGGAGGGAGAGGATAGATGAATGAATGCCCAAAAATATCATGCATGTTTGTGTCAGATACATGGCTATTTGATTCAAATTGTGAGACCGTTTCTCACACTTGATGGATGCAATTTATCAGATTCTTGAAATTATTGAAGTTGTAATGTTATGTTACCATACACCATAAAATCTCACTTTTTTATTGTGGCAAAGTAAAGGAATTATCGTAGGAGGAAGTTACTAAAGTTTAAACTTATCAAGAGGTTGCATATACTTTTGATGCAGGGCAAATGCTGTCTTAATTGTATGCAACAGAATGGCTGCTTCTCTTCTGCTTCAGAGGATGCTTTCTACTTCCCACCAACTCCAGAGACAGAATGGTTGTTCATTTGGCATGAAGCTTATCCCCTTCCCATATTCTAAGCACATACTGTTCAATTGGCATGTAGCTCTTAAAATTAGTCTTATTAGGGATGAATTTAAGATCGAAGGGAAAGAGGAGGATGAAAAGAAGATACATGTACCCTACCCTTCTCATTTCTTCTTCTTTAAATTTCTTACAAGGCAAGGGTTTAATTTTCCAGGTTTCCTATTCTTGTACTGTCACTTGTGTCTAATATAACATATTAAGGGAACAAAATAATTTTCAAGTGTTCAAATATGAGAGGGTTTTGGTAGGTGGTTCATTTTTTGACCAAATTTCAAGTCAAATGCTAGTTTGAAAATTTTTTTGAAACTTGAAAATCTAGAATGAAGATTTGAGCCAAATATATTTAATTCTAAAAGTTGACCCTAAAAATCTAGAATGCAGTGGCTTGTTTTCTTCGGATGAGATCCTCTGCATTTTAGTTGGCATGGACTTTTATTTTATTTTATTTTTAGTCTCTGCAATGCAGCTTTATCTAGCAAAGCTGATCTCCTCTATTTACTCCTCTAATTTCATTTTTGATTTGGAAGTACCTTGTTTTGCACAACCATGACCCTATAGCAATGTAATATTATGGAGCTAGCAAACCTCATATTAACTACTACATTGAGGAGCAGACTTTTTCCAGTGCTTGGTGATTAATATTTTTATTAACTAATAGTTTGTATTTTTTTTCCAAAGAAATATAATGCAAATATCTATACTTCAAACCGACAAACAATCAAGTAGCTGTCTGTATATGTATGCAGAAGCAGCCTAAATTACATGCCTTAGATAATTACCTTTGACGTTTATAAGCCCAAAGCTAGAATTTACATATTGTTTCGAATTGACTGTCGTGTCAAAGTTGAACTGCACATAAGTTAGGTGTTGCATGTTCCAATTGGCTCGAAAGTCTGAAGGCTGTGTTCTTGATCTTTGTCATGCTTAAGACAAGAAAGACTCAAAAGCAAGAATGCACTCAATGTATTGTACTTAGTGAAAGGAGACACAAATACAAGTTTAATGCTGAAAGATTATAAGATGTTGGAGATTTTGAGTTTCCAAACATAGTTAATAAATAAAGACTGTGTTTGTTCATCACTAATTCTTTTACACTTCGTGAGCTACTCCTAAGAAGAGCCTGTGGAGGAAATAACCCTAGTTCCACATTTACTCAAAATATGTGCATATGCTTCATTCATGTCTGTCTGTTCTAGGTAATAAAAATTGACATTCAAGTTGCATAATAGGACATTCTAATTAACCCCATTTCATTGTCAAAGGATGGGCTACAGGAGAAAATGTTAATATATTAAGAAAGCAAGAATAAAAGAGATGTTTAGAAGTAACCCCCTCATAAAATCAGAACAAGAGAAGTAAATGGGATCATTTTACCAAGATGTTGTAATCAAATTATGGAGATCGATGTGGCACAATCTAAATGCCGTTACAGAAATGAGTCTGTTCCATGGGAACTAAGTCATACAAGGCATTAATCATTGTAGTTTTTTAGAGAAACTTACAATAACCTTGCTTGCAAATATGTCAGTTGATGAAGTCCTCTTGGTTGATGTACAAGAGACCTAGGATCAAGTTCTGGAGTTGCGAAAAGTTTGAGCAAAGAAAGAACCACCTCTTATTATGTAGTCTAATTTATCCTCAAATTTGGAGGAAAAGAGGAGAAATAAAAACATGTTTATTTGTTAGATCCTTTTGAGTTAAAACATGCCCAAAGATGGATAAGATCTTACTCCTCCCATTCTCCTTGGCATGCTTCAAGAAGGTCATGAAGCAAGGCTACGTGCACATTACTTGATTTGATGGACAGTACGGGTCTTTCGAGGAGACATAATTTGCAATATTATAGTATATATGTTTGTTTTTTTTTAATATATAATCTCTTTTTTTTTTAAGAGTTTTATGGCTTGTAAAGAAGTGAAAAATACTGTGAAATGGGTCCCTTTTTGCATAATCAAAGAATCCTGTAGATGACCTAAAGTTGATGTTGGATTTTTAAGATTCTCATGCAGCGGAAGCATACAATACTTTTCAGAAAATAAAATAGATCGGGTTTAGGGTATCTCAATTCGTAGAATCTTCAAAGTCAATCAAGCGGCACGTCCCTTGATCCGATTTCGCGGTCGGGATGGTGATCACAAGGTTAGTCGAATCACCACCACAGTGTCACAACGCCGCAACCCTCATGTCCGGTGAATCGTTTGACGATGGGAGATTTTCCTACGCGAAAATCTCCATCCCTCTCTTTATTTTCTCTCTCTAGAGAATTGTATGAAACCCTAGCCATGGTCTCCTTTTGGTAGTCACTGTTCACGTCACAACGAAGGAGAAGAAGTCTTTCCTCCATTGGCATCTTTTTGCTTAATGGGGAAGTTACCACTTAGGAGTGGTTAGTAGGGTAGTTAATGTGGATAATGGGAGTTACCCCATTATTCCCAAATTACCACAATACCCCTCTTGGGCATATTAATCTAACATCTCCCACTTGCACATGAAGGCATTTTATTTCCGTCAATAACAAGATCACACCCATGCGATCTTTCATATCACCCTACTGGACTTTCATACAGGATTGGGCGTCGTGCGACCGGCGAGTACACCTGCAAGCAAAGACTTCTCGATACACCTGTTAGGATGATCGAGTAGTCACCATTAGTATAAAATAACTCGCTATACCCCAAACTCAATGCATTTACATCCATCGAGTCACTTTCCTCATCGAAAGTGATCCCCAATCAATTTGCTCGACTATTTATTTACCATTATGTTTGAATTCCAACATGAATTAACATAAAAGGTCGACCTGTAAATACGTAACAATGATGTAATGTCTATTGGCCTTCATTTTCCCAAACTCGAATCTATCGGTCTCAATTCAGCTGCTTTCCTAGACCTGCCCCTTAGACCTCAATTTATCTTTCGGGCCATAGGTAAACAGACTAAAGTAGCAACACTGAACCAAAACTTCTAGAGACAGCCGAAAGTAATAGGGGCATAAGAGATCCCACCCAATGGATTTCAGGTCTCACACAGTAGGAACGGGGATCAAGATCAAACTATCGTCTCAAATAATAACTCCTACTGTCCTGTGGTCGTCTCATCACACGTGGTATGAAACACGTACCACAGTGTTAATCCTCCATCTCTCAAAGGGCATATGTCAGATTTCTCTAACACTGTATAGGTACGGGACTCAGTCTACACATAAGACTTTACCCAAAAATCTCAGAGAGAGCATCTCAGAGACAGTATCACAAATCGCAGGTGATATCTGAGATCTCAAACCTGACTACTTACAGGCAACATGGATATGGGTATTTCCATGTCAGTCATATCGCATATGACCTCATCCTGAACACATATCAAGGCGACTTATATTCTAATAGGGCTACTCTCAAAACCTCTTACAACTGAAATCCGTCTCATCTCCGCTCACTCAGAGTCGGAGGTGGTTACTCGTGTATGAGAGTCGACCACGCCTGCCTGACATATCTTTTATCACAAGATCATACTATATGACAACAAATGATGCATGACATAAATATGTGACCCAATAATGCATACATGTCATATATTAAAATAAGCATCTATAACAATATATAATGAGAAATGTTAAAGTACACTAAACCCAATGATTCCTTATCTCACAAAGGAATCTCTCACAACGGGTTTTCTGAAGAGATCAGCTCTCATGCTGTATGTCAATGTGCACTTAAATATCACAATACCCTTCTCGGTAATATCTCTCATAAAGTAGTTTTCGGTTTCAATGTGTTTGGCTTTACTATTACACTTAGGGTCTCATTTGTTGACAGTGTCGGTCTGATTATCACAATAATCATCACTGACCTCCCACTATTCGCCACAACCCCCAAGTCTTCCAGAAAATTTCTGAAGCCAACCATTCTCATGAACTGCAATTGAGCATACTACAAGCTCAGTCTTTATTGTAAATAGAGATATACAAGTTCTCTTCTTACTGCTCTAAGAAGATAAAACCTTTTGCGTTTATTCAGATCACTACTCCCAGTCAGTATCTGAATCCAATGAAAAACGCAAATCTCCTCATCCGTAACACATGGAGAGTTCCGCAGTTCAAATGAGATATTACAGAATCCTTTTTCACTACTCTTCAGTGATCCCTTCCAGGATTCTATTAATACCTACTCACCAGATCGACCATAAAATAAACGTCTGGTCAAGTATGCCTCATCGCATACATCAAACTGTATATACGTGTATACCTCATCGCATACGCTAGAAATGTATTTTGCACTGGAATAAGGGATTCTGCTCATCTCCCTTATTTTTTTATAAATTCTAGGACATGTGTCAAGATTCAGGTCTTTTTCCTTTAGCGATAAGAGTATCTTTTAGGTTGTGTTCGTTATTCTCGAAATGCTCAAAAATCTACCTGATGTAAAACTCTTGTTAAAGAGTCAACACCATTCTCAAGCGATCCCTATGGATCCAAAATCTGAGAATGAACTAAAACCTCATAACTATGTTACAATGGTCATTGGATACTCTCTGTTGTTCCCGGCCAACAGTATGTCACCTACATATGAGAACAAGGAGTCATCTGGACGTATCAGATAGCTGCAATGATCCTACTCGATCATTACAAAACCATAAGATATCACCTTCTCGTGAAATCTCAAGCGCCGCTGTCTAGATGATGGGTTAAGGTCGTATTTTGATTTCTAAAATCAATAGACCTTATCCACCTGATCTATTAGAATGAACCCAAAGGGATGCTCTATGTAGATTGCCTCATCTAGACTTCCACTACGAAAACGGTCTTTACGTCCTTGTGATATGACTCTAGATCCATGTTAATGACAATCGCTCTAAGATAAACGGATCGAGATAAATTGGACTATGACTCCTCGATAGTCCACCCCTCAGTCTAAGTGTAACCCTTGGTTACTAGACGGGTTCTTTATCTCTTCATCAATCCGTTGACCTTTATCTTGACTTTGAGAATCTACTTGTTCCCAATAGACATTCCGCTCTCAGGCTAATCAACTAGGTCCCAGACCCTGTTGATTCTCATTAATTCCTTCTCTTCATTTATGGCCTTCAATAAACGGTATTTTGCATCTTTTGCAAAACTCTCGAGAGCCTTTCGGACCGTTTTAGATTTCTCATCATCCTCTAGAGTCGCAACGAGGGTCTCACCCTCAATTGAGAAACAACGTTTAAATACGCATTCTCGATACTCTTAGGAGGAGTGAAAAATCTTTACCTCTTGATGGATCGCTCCCACTGAGATCAAGATCCGTAGTGGATTCTTGTATCCTGCTGTTGGGCTCCCCGAGCCACTAGGCTCATCCATCGCATAAAGGGTAAGGTCCATATTGATTTCACCTATTTTAGGGAAATCATTCTCAAGAAATATAGTATTACGAGACTCAATCTCGATTATAGTGTCGTCCGTGTTCGTCTAAGAATACGTATTTTCTCACCGGTCTAACTCACCGTGTGAATGCGAGAAATCGTTGCACAACCCCATAACCTCAAGTGGCTAAGGTCAGGCTGTCTCCCCGTCCAAAGCTCAAATAGGGAACTGACTAATAGTCAGTAGTCTCGTAAAACACTTCTCGAAACAGAGCCCCATGTGTAGTTTAGACGAATACTTGCATTCTCGCTCAGTTTTGAGAGTCTCTACTCTCAAATCTAACTGATTCTCTATCTCGCTTATGAACCTCCTAAAGCAGTCTAATGCCTCAAACTTATGCAAGATCAGATAGATGAACCAAAACGCACGTAAGCATCTATAATTATCTACACAACTCCATTTCTGACTCTCATGCTCATAAGACCACAATAAAAAGAAGGAAGGCACAATAGTTAACTGTAATGGAGTCCCAGCTCTCATTGCATCACCAAATGATTTTCTCGTCATTTTGCCGACTAGGCAAAACTCACATACGGGTAACTCGAATCTGGTCAGCGGGTCCAATAAACCTCTCGCTACTAACCGATTCATTATCTCTTACCCCATGTGTCTAAGTCTACTATGTCATTCATTTACATCATCATCTACGCAATCAGATATAAAGTCAATAATAGAACTACAAAAAACTATTAAAAGGAGCAGTACCCAGTGCATACAATTCATCATTGATTAAAACCAGAACAATTTAGAAAATTATCGTATTAAAAACAAAGGAATAATTTCACGCATATCGTAGTCAATTTTAGACAAGGTACTAAATTGTAGATCCGTCAAATGCCTACAATATTGAGAACGTCATAGCAAGTGTCGTTCCCTCTGACAACGACAAATGCTCTGTCCTTAACGTAAATCCTCCAAACTTAAGGATTCATTTGACGGAACTATATTTACGCACTCCTGTCTCGAGTTACGTGGTCGGTTGCTCCTGATTTCAAAGGAGAGAAATTAGTGAGTATTATAGTGAATGAGACAAATCTCAAACCACATAAAGAAGAAGGATATTAATTTATGCTCGTCACACTCACGAGCGAAATGACCAAATCTACCTCAAACGTAGCAATTTACTTTGGTCTAATCAAATTCCTTCTTCTTGCGTTTTTGTACCTCATTGTCGGTTTTCTCGGATGATTTTTATTACCTAGATCTCGAGTCTCGTTCGCTAGGCTTAGCGTCGGGGAAGTCCTTACTTGACTCCTCTAAATAAGCATGACTCGAGTATGGCCTACTCACCTCTAGGTGCTCCTCATCGAGCTCACATTACGTATTTACGTCAACGAAAGTACGAATACTTTCGTCAAATATGAGATAGGATTTCACGGTTTCCTATGAATCAGGTAAAAACTGGATCACATCCAGTACCTAAATTCCATCCGAAATTTGCTTGTCCGTGTATCTTAACTCGGTGATCATACTCGACATTTGCCTCATTGTATGATTAGCCATTTTCTTCTACATCCTCACATTAGAAGCCGAAGAGAGCAACACAATACTCTTATGGGACAAGACGAACCGACATTTCCATAGGATATGACTCGTAGAACGAGATTTAGTAATCGTGCATGCCACTGATAAGCATTACCCTAACTTGGCAATTATTTTCTACCATGCACGATAGGTCCCTTTATCTCGTATACCCTGAGGCGCGGTGCCCACCCTGGGGCCCATCATCTCTTGCCTTTGATTCCCGTTAAATTTTGTCTCTCAAGAATAAACTGAATCTACTGATAAAATCGCGCAGATCATATCATTCAGTTTACTCTCCTTGTAAAAATTTAATACGACAGTTCTCAACGCATTAAGAGAAATATTTGTGACTTGGAGATACTTATTATCACATTTTTGTACGCCGTACGAATCATTAAGACCAAAATGACTTGAGTATAAACTCCAAAGCGAGCGTATGAGTCAACGGACACCATACACCACAACTCGGAATCGTATCTTACCATTTGGATTGTGATTCGGCACACAAAAACCCACAAAAAGTCACATTTATGGATATAAGACCCCCAAAAAATTGAAAAAATTCAATTTTAAGCGACCTCACGCGTCGCCCGGGCCCCACACGCGCCGCCGCTCACCGGTGGTGCGCTTCACGCGCCGTTATGCGCCTCCACGAGCCGACAGTGCGCCCTTACGCGCTGCCACGCGCCTCCATGCGCTGGCAGCAGTCTGGCGTACGCGCCAGACGCGCAGCGCGGCTCAGACGCGCGGCCACGCGCCTGGCCTGGCGCGGCTCGGCTCACGCGCGCCCAGTTGCAGCGCGCGGCTCACGCGCCTTCACGCTCTGAGCCGTGTTTTGCGGGTCGGTCTGGGTCAGGGTCCGACCCGACCACTGCCCTTCCCCCCGCTCCACGCGCCTACTAGACGCGCCTCCTTGCGCGTGCGTGTCACGCGCCCGCAGGTCTGGGCCGGTTCTTCTTCGCCTGACGGGTCCTGTAACGGGTTTTTCGACCCATTTTCTGGAAAACACGAATCCGGCTTTTTTTTTTTGCATTTTTTGACTGAAAAAAATTTGTGGGCATCCTCCAAACATCTTACACTCTATTTTAGGAGGATTCAAGCCCAAAAATAGTAGGACTCAACCACCCCAGTCGCGGCCCTCCGCGGCCATTCGGAAATCCCGGTTTCCGGCACCCAAAACTCACAATAAAAGGCATAAAACTGTAGATCTAGATGCAGGGAACACACGTATATCATTTTCATGCATCGATCCGCCCTCTAAAGCCATAGATCTAAGGTTTTCATGTCCGTACGGTCGCAAACTTCGACCGGACTTTTCATGGCCCAAACATGCTCAGAAAATTAAATAAAAAATATATTTGTAATCCCTGGGCCATGGGTATTCCTACGGTGTTCTCGGATTCACGAAACTCATCCGTGATCCGGACCCCAAATTTTATACCCTATATTTTTTTATATCCGAAAAAATCCGAAAATTATTTTAAATAATCCAACGTATGCTCTGATACCAATGTTGGATTTTTAAGATTCTCATGCAGCGGAAGCATACAATACTTTTCGGAAAATAAAATAGATCTGGTTTAGAGTACCTCAATTCGTAGAATCTTCAAAGTCAATCAAGCGGCACGTCTCTTGATCCGATTTCGCGGTCGGGATGGTGATCACAAGGTTAGTCGAATCACCACCACAGTGTCACAATGCCGCAACCCTCATGTCCGGTGAATCGTTTGACGATGGGAGATTTTCCTATGCGAAAATCTCCATCCCTCTCTTTATTTTCTCTCTCTAGAGAATTGTATGAAACCCTAGCCATGGTCTCCTTTTGGTAGTCACTGTTCACGCCACAAGGAAGGAGAAGAAGTCTTTCCTCTATTGGCATCTTTTTGCTTAATGGGGAAGTTACCACTTAGGAGTGGTTAATAGGGTAGTTAATGGGGATAATGGGAGTTACCCCATTATTCCCAAATTACCACAATACCCCTCTTGGGCATATTAATCTAACAATTGATTTATACAAGGTTGTCACAAAATTGAATTTGGAACAAGTGCAACTAATTTACATTCCAAAAAATGAAAACTTGACTGCATTATGTTGTTGCTTCATGCATGAGGTCTTGGGTAATATAATTCGCTCAGCTCAGCAAAATTAAAACAAATACTATAAATTTCAAATAAATTTCTTAAATAAAATGGCTAAATATGGATGGTAGGGATAGTTGCATTGGTTTTTCGCAATGAAGGGTTCGTATAAAGAGGCAAGGGTTGTCAATGACCATTTATGATTTCTGTTCAAACTTTGGATCATACATCTAAGGTGGATGATATGAGTTGATCATGACAGCAGAAAAGGAAGCTCTTTGGCTGGAGATGAAGAGCTGAAATATTAGTGGATAGTTACCCAACATCATGCCAGGAAGAAATTTTCCATAGCTTTTCTGAAAGGTAATTGGCTGGTAGTTAAGAAAGGCAAGTCATAACAAAGCTCCTTGGAGATTTTTGTGCTAACTGCATATCAGGTGGACCATTTTCCACTGTATTCTCATGTTAGGCCTTATGACACTGCACATCTGAACATGTAAGGCCTTATGACACATTTATTCAGTTTATGCCAACACCTGTTAACATATTTTTAAGATTTATAGTCCTGATGAAGAAGATGGAATGCAGAGGAAGCTATGCTAAAGAAGCAATAGTATATTTCAACTCTTTTTTAAGCACGAGAAACAAGACAAACTTTAAAGAAATCCATGCATGTTATTTTCGCAAAAATTTTGCTTCAATAATAAACAAATTGTTTTTTCAAATAAATTCTAATTTGAAATTTCTGCCAAAGACCATCTTTCGTTTCCTTGGAACCATGCGCCAAATAGACCATGCCCCAGCAAGACGTCCCTTAATATCCTCAATAATAGAACAATTAATTTTAGAATCAATGAAATTATTTTAAAAGAAATATATTATTGAATTAGTATTAATTTTACTAACGAAATAGCATAAAGAGATGAATATAAATTTTAAAAAACTATTTATCTTACGTGTGATTAGCTGCTTTAATAATTGTTCTACCATCAAAATTAATAGGCACCTCAGTCCCATGGTTGGGACCTCTACCTTGAGCGGAAGAGGAACCAACACATTACCCTCATCCTCAGCCTCAGGAACTTCATGGTGAACAATGGTTTTTGGGATATGACTTACATGCAAAGACCCTCGACTACTATCTGTGCCTCTCCTGGAGCTTCCCCTAGAGCTAAATCCTCTGTCTCGTACCATATCTTTTTATCTGCAATAGATATGATGATATAAATTGAACAACAAAACAAAGAGATAAAATCCTGCTATTATAAAAAACTAAAATGTGATTGAATTCTAATAATATGATATTCTAAAATTTTCATATTTGCTGACAGATTACCGATAAAAAAAATTCGTCGCTAACTTTCGTCGATAATCCATTGTTAATGAACACCATATGTTAGGCTTGCGACTGATTACTGACGAATTATAATCCATCTCCAGTTCCCTCACTAATCCGTTATAAATCTATCAGAAAAATGTTTCGTAGAATTATAATCAGTTTGGCACCTAAGTTATCGTCGAAATTACAGACTAAAATTTTTCTTCGCTAAATCCGTCGCTGATCAATCGATAATTTATAACTTTTTTTCCTCACGTTTAACGTTAATCTATCACAATTCGTCGCTATTTACAATAGATTATTTCTGTCGATAATTTTTTATTGCTGATATCTTATTTTCTTGTAGTAATTCTGGTTCCTCTTACCCATTAGGTTTTACTCACAAAACAATTTGTGAATAGATTTCACAATTTATTAACATTGTGCGCATATGATAGTTTGGAGTTGTTTGAGCCAAGATGAAAAGAAAATGCTTTCTAATAAGGAATGGATTTTTTCTTGATATGTGATTAAAAATTATGCCAAGAATGTTAAAATTCATCCAGAATCAAAGTTGTTTGTGCCTCAAAATTCTCCTTTTTTCAAGAGAACTATATTACGCCAAGTGTTAGTTAAAATGCCCACGTAGGGACGGGGGTTTAAAAAGTTAATTTAAATAATTTAAATAAAAAATGTGGGATAATGGGTGGTTAACCCCCCAAAACTTCCTCCCCAATTTTTATCCTATGTGAGTGAAGATGAAGAGATATATTTCTTTGCACATTGCTCAAAGATAAGCATACAATTTCTAGAGAGAAAAAATGAAGGATCGAGAAAATTTCGATGAGAAAGTTTTCTTTTATCATTGTATCATCAGATTTTGGATTGAAACGAAATAGTATAGTGATAGTGGTTCAATTTTGTGATTACAATACTAACTGAGTAATCCGTACAAGAGAATTCATAGCTCGATTGATTTTTTTTGGAGATTTATACATTGAGCTATTTATTTGAAAATTCTGAATATTTAATTTCTGTGATTTACCATGCTTCCAATACATGAATAAATTTAACATTGCCCAAAACATAAAACTCCAGATTTGTCACGTTAGAAGACAAACTAACCTTCAAAATTGATATATATATATATATATATATATATATATATATATATGTTTCTCATGGTCTGATCTATATTCTAGTATACATATTGATATTGTTGTCGCTGGAAATAGGGTTTTTCGATATGGCCGTGAAGGTCCAAAATTTTGGACACTGATATACCAAGATTAGGGTTTGAATCTCTAAAAAGTCGAGTTAAGGATAACTTGGGAAAGTCCAATTTCACTTTCCCGATGAGATCGTCATCAAAAAGTGGTCAGAAATTAGTTTTCCAGAATCTGGGTCAAGACGACCCAGTTGCAAACCTTGCGAGCGCGTGAGCTACATCTGCATAGAGGCACGTCACACAAGCAGGGGCAAGAGTGTGATGTTCACGTGCGCTGACGTATGTGAATAAGGTCGGAGGGTCCATGTTGGTTCTGATCTGGATCCGTATCTGACCCGCATCTCGACCCGATCCGCAACTCGGGGGATATGGATTAAACACGTGAGCATGAGTGAAGGACACGCCGTACGTCTAGCACTTGGAGCATGTGGTAGCACACTACCAGCGGGTGGCGGCACGCGGGACCTCCGACAATACGTCAGGTTGTTACGGATTGAATTTTTTTACTTTTCTAAGGGTTTCACGTCCATATTTGTGACTTTTTATAGGTTTTTGTGTGCCGAATCTAAATCCAGATGGTAAGATATGATTCTAGGTTGTAGTGTATGGTGTCCATTAGCTCATGTGCTCGCATTGGAGTCTATACATTTAGAATCTGTTGACTCGAAGGGTACACAAAATATGAAAATAAATATCAATAAATCACTAAAATCTCTCTTACTACAATGAAAATTATCGTATTAGATCTTTGCAAGTAAAATAAACAGAATGGCGACAACCGTAAGATTTTACACCAGAAAATTTAGTTTGTTCTTGAGGAGCAAGATTTGCATGAGATTCTGAGATATGCAATGGTAGGCTCTGGGGAACGTACCACACCTCAGGTTAGACGGGATAAAGAGATCTATCATGTGTGAAAGAAAAAAGATAGCCAAATTAGGGCAATCTTTATCAGTGGCATGCACGATGACATGATCCTGGTTTATGAGTAGTATCTTAGGGTTATGTTAGTTAGGCCTGCCCTAAAAGAGCATTATGGTACTCTTTTCAGCTCCTAAAGTGAGGATGTTGAAGAAAAGGGTTGATCATACAATAATATAACATTTGATACAAATGTCGAGTATGAACACTGAATTAAAGAATGCAAACGAACCCATTTTGGATAAATTTCAAGTATTGGGTGTGACCCAATTTTTACCTGGTTCATAGGAGATCATGAAAACTTATCTCATGCATGACGTGAGTATTCATACTTTCATTGATATAAGCAGGCACTGTGAGCTCGAGGAGCGCCTGGAGGCGAATAGACTGCACTCGAGTCATGCTTATGCAGAGGATTCGAGTAAGAGCTCCCGTGGCACCAAACGAATAGTATAAGCATGAGAAGGAGACTCGAAATCCAGACAAGAATAAATTGTAATACCCAATAAAAAAAAAAAAAAAGGATTTGGGGCTAAAAGAGCCCCAATCTCTCTTTTTCCCCCAATCTCTCTTTTTCCCTTTCTCTCTCTCTCTCTCTCTTTCTCCCTCTCTCCCTCTTTCCCTCGGTCTCACACTCTCTCTCTACCTCTCGCTGCTCTCTCTCTATCTCTCCGTCGCTCTCTCCTCCTCCCACGAGCACACACCACCGGGCTCGGCAGCTCTTTCCCTCGGTCTCACACTTTCTCTCTACCTGTCGCTGCTCTCTCTCTATCCCTCTGTCGCTCTCTCCTCCTCCCGCGAGCACACACCACCACACTCGGCAGCGGCTCCCCTCTCCCCTTCGTGCGCGACTGCAGCTTGCGTTTCCCCGCGCGAGCGTGAGCAAGCGATCGCATGAGCACACGACCCTGCGCCTGCGCACGAGCTGCGCGATCCCTGCACCAGTTCCAGTGCTACCTCCTCGAGCCAAGGCGCGATCTCCAGCGACCCAGCGCGCGACCCAGCACAAGTCAGCGCGCGAGCCAGCGTGAGCCAGTGCGCGACCCAGCTCGAGACCCAGTGCGACCCAACGCACGACCCAGCTCGCGACCCAGAGCGAGTCCTAGCCCGTGAGCGGGCCAACCCACCAGCGGCCCAAGGCCCAGTCCAGCCACGGCCCATTGTAACCCACGAAGCCGCTACAGCCAGCAAGCCGGGCTGAGAGCCCGTGAGCCACCAGCGGGCCAGCCCGCTAGTAGCCAGCCCACCGGCCCGCGAGCCCGTTACAGCCCGCTAGCCCGCGACCGGCTTTCCCCTTCGAGAGCTCACCTACATCTTCTGTACTGCAGGTAACGACTATATTTGGTTGGAGTCCTAGGGTTTGGTGTTAGAAATTTAGTTGTTTCTAATATAATTGAAATTTGAAACAATTACAGGTTTTAGACCAATCCGACGGGCGAACGACAGCTGGGTCTGAAACCCGAGGAACTCTAGGTGAGAGAAACGCACTCACTTCACAGTGTGAATAAATTTTCCCTTATTAGGGTTTTATTTGATGTAAAAAAACTTGATGATTTAATTAGGTTTGTCTTTTGGAGAGTCATTGAAAAGTAGGGAGTGACCACCCTCCCTAAATAGGTGATGGGACTTTAATCTCTTGCATAAAATAGTAAAAACTTGTTTTCTGTCGTGTTTTCGATAAAACATGCTTTTGATATGCATTGACCTGACGTATGACATTGAATTTCAAATCCGTTTTGTGATTATTGGAGTGTCTTGAATTTTAATTACGATGACTATGCATCCCTGGTTTGAAATGAAACAATAATGTGCCATTACTTGAAATTTTAAAATTTCTTTTCTACCGTCGCATTGATATGCTGTTTGAAAAGATTCAATGAAACGTATTGGCACGCAGATTTGAAATGTTTTGATAAACTATGTGAGTTGGATGCCCACTAGTTATGAGATGATATGATGTTACTTGTGGGACGTTGTGCCCTGGGACGCTGTGCCCTTGTGATACTATGGGATGTTGTGCCCTTGTGACACTATGATGATTCCGTAGCTACGAAGGGCGTTTGTAGAGACACGGGTTACCCGGATACGCTTCTGCAGGAGGTATCCGCAAACGTCATTTATTCTAAAGGCTATAGGCACGGCCGATTGAACCCACGTAGGGGGAGGATGTGTGTGATGCCACCGTCTAGCACCGGGCGGGGTCCTATACACGTTGATGAGTTGGCCCCAGCAAACTCATGGCCAACGTCGGGGTAGAGAGCGTTTCAAGGTCTATGGATAATAAAACCCCCGACGCGCCTGTCCTTGGTCACAGTTGACCTTTGCCAGGACTATTTTTGGCTCGCTCTGACATTACCTGATTTTAAATGGATGCATACATGTTTGCTATCGTGTGTTTGATTAAATGATTTCAAATTGATAAATATATCATGAATTGTTGCGAAATATAAATTTTTGTTTCAAATGATATTATTTGACACTCCAATTGTTCACCTATACTATTTATGCTTGATATTATCCCCCTCACTCACTCAGTATCTTTCCATGATACTCACCCCTCTATTTTTCCTCCTCAGACAGGTTGATTGTGATAGAGCGGCGTTACAGGCTCTAGAGCAGATTTGGTGTTCTGACGGTGAGATTTACTTCTAATTTAGTTTCGACCCTGCGAGGTCTTGACATTGAGGTCCGTAGTTGGCCATGTACTTATTTTGGGATGACTGTATAGTTTAACTCTCATATTTCAATTGCGTTGAGGCGATTGTACGTATTTGAATGTTACTTGGGAAATGTGTTATACATTGTATAATCTTAGGTCCGCTCGGTATAGCGGTTGCTCATGCTCTAGTTGGGTATGACAGTAGAGGTTTGTGGCTAGGACTGCTAGAAACTTGTAGTCTTGCGTTGTTCTGGATGCTGGCGGTGGTGTTTGTTGATTTTGGAGAGGCCGGGATGGCCATTTATTTAAATTATAGATTGATTTTGATTATAAAGGTTTAATTATACACGGAAAACCTCCGATTTATGGGGAGGTTTTGCCCGATTTTCTGTAAAAATACAGCCGGCATCCTAGGACAACGGGCGGCTGTTCACGATCCCGATTTGGGACGTGACATAAATCATCTGATAAAATGGACAACAAGGTACAAAAGCGTAGAAAGAAGAAGCTTGATAAGACCAATGCGAAGTGTTACGTTTGTGATAGATTTGGTCATTTCGCTTATGAGTGTGACGAGTGAAAGGAATGTCTTTTACGTGGTTTGAGGTTTGTTTTATCTATTGTGATACTCTTTGTTTTCTCTCCTCTGTGGATTATAAACTCATGAGCCACCGACTCATAGCTCGAGACAGGAGTGTTCATGTTGAGTTCCGCTGAGTGAATTCTCATGTTATGAGGATTCATGTTAGGAACGGAGCATTTATCGTTATTAGAGAGATTGGCATTTGCAAGTTGGAGTTGCAAAGTATCCAGACTCTGAATCTAAATGATGTTCTTTACACTCTGGATATTCGATAGAATTTAATATCAGTACTTTGTTTAACATTGCCTAGGTTATACTTTATCATATAGAAAATCATCTGTTTTTATTAGTTACGACAATTCTATGACATGTTTTGGTTTTATCCATGATTGATTGTATGTACTAGATGTTGTTTCTTTCAATAATATTTCTAGTTATTTTTCTATTGTCGTTACATCTGATTGCATAGATGATGATACAAATGTGTGGCATAGTAAACTTGGACGCATAGAATAAGGGAGGATGAACTGTTTAGCAGCAATGAGAGCTGAGACTCCATTGCAATTGGTTTACTATGATATCCGTGGCCCTATGAGTATGAGAGTTCAAAATGGAGTTGTGTATTTTATTACGTTCATAGACGATTACATACATTTCAGTTACGTCTATCTGATCTTACATAAGTCTTAGGCATTGGAATGTTTCAGGAGATTTATTAGCGAAATTGAAAATTAGTTAAACTCGAGAGTGAAGACTCTTAGAACCGATCCAGGGCATGAGTATTTGTTACAATAATTTAGAGAGCTCTGTTTTAAGAAGGGTATTATGAGACAACTAACTACCTGCTACTTCTCAAAAGAATGGAGTAGCAGAGAGGAGGAATACGACTTTGTTGGAGACGATGAGATATATGATGGCACAAATCAATTTATTCATCTCCTATTGGGGATATGTTTAATTGACTATAGCTTTTGCTCTCAATCGTGTCTTATTAAAGTTGCAATCAGTATCTTATTTGAGTTTTGGACAGGGAGGAAGCCTGACCATAGCCACTTGAGGTCATGCGATTATGCCACATATGATCATAATTTCTCGCATTCATATGACAAGTTAGACCTGCAAGAAAAGAAATATATCTTTATGAGATACTAAGAACACATGGGGGTATGTATTCTTAGGTAAGCATATCGACGACACTATTCTTGAGATTGAATCTCTCGATGTCACATTTCTTAAAAATGATTTCCTTAAGAGATGTGAAATGGATCGGGACTTTATCTTCTATGAGATGGATCACTACTAGAAATAGAGCTTTCACCGACGACATTTTCCGTCAGTGAAACATAAATTTCCGTCGGTAAAAATCATTACCGACAGAAATTTTCGTCGGTAAAACCGTAGGTGAAAACTCACCCGCTAATTGTTACCGACGGTTTTTTTTCCGTCACTAAAATTTATGACGGATTTGCGACGTTAATTTCCAACGCTAATTGTAGCGGTCGTTAATCTATCGATGAATTTCCATCGGATTTCTGACGGAATGTTCCCATCGCAGACAAAACCGTCGGTAATCCGTCGTATTTGTGTACTGCTATTTACGACGGAATACCGATAGAATATTTAGCGACGGCTATATTCCGACCGAAATCCGATGCTAAATAGTTATGCACTATCTCCGACGGAATACCATTGCAAGTTTTACCGACGGATTAGATCCCTTGGTATTCCGTCCCTGAATCTTGTCAAGCTTTTTCCCGAATTACCGACGAAATATTTAATGAAGGAATTATTCCGTTGAAAATCCGTCAATTTTTTCCAATTTCCTTCCCTGCACAGGCCAAATGTTTTTCATCTACTTGTTTGCAATGAACCTGTTTTATCTCAAACACATTGTTACCAACTATTTCAGGAATAAAAACATTTCACAGCTAAAAAAACCTGATATAGTTCCAACACACAATACATAAATTCAAAAGTTACATAATTTCTCAAAGAAATGTATAAAATGAAGTTAAATTCGTCTAACATCGAAGAAACTCAAATAGAAGCTGAACCATATCATCAGTCTCAGAGTGGTGGGTGATGAGAATCTGGTGACTCAGTGCTATCAAGGTCCGGTGGTGTTTGTTCGAGACGAATTTGTAAAACAATGTCACAAACCTTTGCGTCCGTTTGAGCCCGCACTTCTTCCATAATTTGGCTACGCATCTGACTTTTCATTTCGTCCATCATTCGATCAACATCGTCCTTAGTATACATAGGCGACGAACCAATGGATGGACCTGATGTGGCAGCAGATGAATTAATCAGACTTACATCATCACCTCTCTCTCCAAAACCATATAGACGTCCCTTCATCCGACCCCCAGTCACCTCACACCATGAGCCCGCATCAAACCCAGGGTGAGAAGCGGTATCTGAGCCAAATTTTTCCTTGATCTTTTGTTTGTACTTGCCCTACAATAAACATATGTTATTAAATAGGTGAAGTTAATAATACTTATAAGTTATATAAAATTAAATGAAAAATGCAATTGCCATACACTTATTGATTCAAATTTCTTGTCAACATACTGTCCTTGTCCCTTATCTCGTCTATAAGTACGATTAAAAAGGTCGAGATAGGAAACAGACTGCTGTGTTTCTTTAACCTGTAAACAAGAAATCAAATTATCATTACTAAATTGACAAACTTATAGATCATTAGCACACATTTGATTAATACTATATATAATAGGAGACCATTCTCTTCATGTAGGTGGCAAACAGGATAGAACCGGCTGTGTGCTTCGTAATCTTGCCTTCTTTCTTAGTAGTTCGATTTTACTTTGCCGCATTTGACTTTTGCTGCCACTTTGGTGTGGCCCAATGTTTGTCAATCAGTTCATCCTATACAGCCGATGTCAAGAAGATAAGTGGATAACCTTTCATTTCGACAATATTTGTTGTGCTACAGCTTGCATTGCTTGCTTCCTCGCTGTACCAAGCATATCCGAATATCTTCGTTTGCACGAAGCTTTCCACGCATGATAGATTGAAGGTGATTGTTCAGCTGGCCATATGAATTTTTGCTGCGCTTGAAATAGAGAACTCATTAGTATGGTCAGTCTCAAATTCGAACAACATCTTAGCATATGAATGGGAAACACATGAATGTGTGGCTGTAAGCTAAAGATAGTGAATATAGAGAAAAAAATATAGATTTAACTGTGAACCAAATATATCAAACCTCTCACAAGATTTTTATTCTTCTAGCATGGAATTTCCGTCCCATGACTAGGTCACAAAAGCTATTTGAATTCACTTGATTTGAATGGAATAAGACAGCCATTGCAATGATTATATTCTTTTGTTATAAGTCCCATTGTCGTATTATAACCATAGGCCATTTGTCCATTTCTTAAGGATTATGACCCTCCACACCCATGGGATCAATTCAATCCAATCTTGACATATACGTTAACTATATCATTACTAAACGTGACGGCCCTTGTGCAATATCCCTAGCATTTTTTGATACAGAATTTCTCTCATCTGTTACCTATTAAAAAAATAAATAAATAGGAAATAATTAGATAAAGTGACGATATACATAAGCTCTCAAATCACATTATACTTGGAATGAAAATGGTGTACATACAAATTGCCTCAATCAACTTTCAAACTCCTGTTCCCATCTTTTCTCTAGTTGCGCGTCTGTGTTGAAGGTATTTTCTTGTCTCACGAAATCATCAAACATCCTACTCACAGCAAGGAAACATCATCTCATGACAGCTAAAATTTTAATAAACGTAACTACTAAACAGATATGAAGATACATACTCTATAAATTCAGTTAGCTCAATACAATTCAATAACATATATATAACAACAGCCTTGTATTCTGATTCTGATAGAAATCTATGACGGTATTCCCTATATGCTCGACCTGAGAGAGAGAATATGGATAATCTTCTTATTGTTTGAATACAACCCCCATCATCATTTCGAGGAACTCGATTAAACTTTGTTTCAATATGCGGTTCGAAATAAAATGAGCAGAATGTGGAAATCTCCTCAATAATGTATTCCTTACATATGGATCCTTCAATGCACGCTCGATTTCGGACATTCTTCTTTAAACAAAACAAACACCTAACATTAAAATAGCATTAATTAGAAAAGTGTCCTGAAATCGTGTGAATTGATAAAAAGTTGTACACGGTACCTCTCAAATGGGTACATCCATCTGTATTGAACGGGTCCTCCAACCTTCGCTTCATATGCTAAATGAACAGGCAAATGCTCCATACTATCAAAAAATGAATTGGGGAATATTTTCTCAAGTTTGCATATTATCTCAACTATATTGCTTTCTAATAACTTTAAATGATTAACACGCAATTCAGTCGCACATAAGTCACGAAAAAAAGTACTGAGTTCTGTTAATGCATCACAGACAGCGTTTGACACAAGGTCACGAAAGGCAATAGGAATCAATCTTTGCATGAAGATGTGACAGTCATGACTCTTCATCCCATAAAATTTGCCTTCCTCCAAGCTAACACATCACGTCAAGTTTAAAGTATAGCCATCAGGGAATTTCAATTTTTTCATTTATCGACATACGTCAAATATTTGATCTTTTGTTAATGTGTATGAAGTTTTGGGCTTCCAAATCCTCCCATTAATTTCCCTCAATTCTAATTCTGGTTGTTTGCAATACAACCCCAGATCCAGTCTTGCCTTTATGTTGTCCTTCGTCTTTCCTTTCACATCCATAACAGTGTTGAACACATTCTCGAACACATTTTTTTCAATATGCATGACATCCAAGTTATGACGAATAAAAGTATTATCCAATAAGGCAACTCCCATAAAACACTTCTTTTCACCCAGTTGTGTTCGATCCCAAACACTTGAATAGTCTGTTTATCGCATTTTCTACCATATATAATATCTGGAAGACTACAAACTCAAGAAAACATCTCCTCCCCTAATAGTGTATGAGGTGGCTCAGCAATCTCAACTTTCCCTTCTCAAAACTTGTCCCTTTGTTTCCGATAAGGATGATCAAAAGGCAAAAATTGACGATGACAATAAAAAAATGTTGTCTTTTGACAATTTGCTAGTAGAAACAATTTTGTGTGCTCCATGCAATAAGGACAAGCTAACTTTCCATGAGTGCTCCAGCCAGACAATATCGCTTAAGCAGGAAAGTCATTTATTGTCCATAAAAGGGCTGCCCTCATACAGAAATTTGCTTTCTTGAAATATCATAGGTGTTCACATCTTCATTCCATAACATTTTCAATTTTTCAATCAAAGGTTTCAAGAAGACATCAATATGTTTTATTGGATTTCTTGGCCCCGGGATAAGAAGACTCAGGAAAATGAATGGTTGCTTCATACACATAGAAAGAGGCAAATTATACGCAATTACAAAAACTGGCCGACAAGAGTATGGAATGGTAGACTGACCAAATGGGTTAAATCTATCTGTACATAACCCTAAGCGCACATTTCGAGATTCAGAGGCAAATAATGGATGAATAGAATCAAAATGCTTCCATGCTTCGCTATGGGTCGGGTGTGAAACAACTTCATCGTCACTACGTTCATTTCTTGCATGCCATGTCATGTGTTCTGATGTAATTCTTGACATGTAAAGCCTTTGAACTCTAGGTGTAAGAGGAAAGTATCGTAACACCTTATTTGGGACTTTTTTTCGTCTTCCACTTCTAGCATTTCTTAATTTATAACGAGAATGACCGCAAACGACACACTTCAACTTATCCCGATGTTGTTGATAGTATAGCATGCAATAATTTTCACAAATATCGATCTTTTCATACCCAAGTCCTAATTTTTTCAAAAGTTTCTTTGCTCTGTAGAAAGTTGTTGGCAATTTTGATTCTTCAAGTAACATCGTTTGAATAATCCCATTTAAGCGATTATAACATGCTCCACTCATGTTGAACTCAGATTTACAATTTAACAACTAAGATACAGCTGATAACGTTGTTTGCATTTTACATCCATCCCATAATGGTTCTTCAGCACTTTAAGCAAGTCATAAAACAATGCTACATCAGGATTAGGATCGTTCGTATTCTCTGTATTCAAGTCATCATAATTGGAACTCCAATCATGTTGAGCGCCTAATGTATCGACAACCATGGATCTATATGGAGTTTCATCATCCTGTCTCCATCTAGATGATTGCCCTTCAACAAATTCTCTATTTCTCATTTCTCCATGAGAAACCCAAATGGTGTAACCATTAACAAACCCTCTCGAAAATAAGTGAACTGCGACTTCATCCCGAGTACAAAATTTAGGGTTGCAACACTTATGGCAAGGACATCTAATATTGATTCCATCCATGAAGTTAGATTGAGAACAGGCAAAATCCAAAAGCTCATTAACACCCTCAACAAATTCATTTGTCAAGTATCCATTAGCTAGTCGACGATGCATCCAACTGCGATCAATGGACCCCATTATCTAAGTAGTAACTGTATAACAAATTATAAATTGCAAATATTATAATAAGATCTTAGTTAAAGGGGTATACTCCATGCTGTTAGCGCCACATGTCATTGGTGTATCTAAAATAATTACCAAAGAATAAAGTTTCACAACTCACCAAGTATTGATATTTCACATAAAAATTTCACAATCAAAACAAAGATATCATTATTATTTATTGATCCCTTTTGCATTGATTCAATTTTTTTTCACATAATTAGCTTTCCCACTCTAGAATTTGCATGCAACTGGAGACATTTAGCCATTGCCTGATATTTATTAAATAAATATCAGAGCCAAAGATTTATTATCTACTTCCCTCATGTATAGCTGAGCAACTACTAGTATTAATTTTTTTATACACAATAAAGATTCAAACTCAAAATCATTAAAAGAAAAGTGATGATATCATTTGAGTTATAGTTCATTAATAGCAATAGTATTATCTATCTGTAAATATTAGCCTGAAGGTCCCAATTTATTGTAAAATGTTTAATTTTAATCATAACTATTATTTTTATAGGGTATATTATCACAACCACACTAAAATTTTAAAAAATAATAATAAAAAAAACCTCACAATTGCTGCAATTAAAATGTCCAATCTTAAATTTATAAAATATGCATCACATTTACTAAAATAACCACCTTAGTTATTTGGAAAAAAAAATATGTTTTATTTTATAGACAATGCAAATTTGAAATGCAACCCTTCTGCCCTTTCTCAGTAATCTTTAGTTAGACAAGGAAATTCAACATTTTTTTTATTTACTACTCACATTCTCAATAATCTTTACGTGTTAAGACCTTTCAAATTTCTTAAAGGGCAAATTTATTTATTACAAAGTATGGGTCTCGATGTAAGATCTCTTATATATCTCAGGATAAACTTTTGTTAGATGAGATTACCCTTAAAAAACAGATGCTATTCTAATAATAACATTAAATCAATATACTAGTATAGGTTTTTTCATTCTTATCTCCACTCAAACTCTCAATAGGATTATGGTTAAACTGTTGCTCATTCTAAATCTACCAAGAAAGAGATATAAGATATACTAGATCCAAAACATAAGACTGTACAAAATAAGGCTAAAAGAAGATCCAAAACAACGAATAAGCAACAGAGAAATAGCCCATGGTTTGGAGAAGCAAAATAAGACTACACCAAAGATTTCATAGTTCCCAAACATAAAAGGATAAGCAACTAATCAATAACATCACTAACCAAAAAGAATGGATCAAGGACGTAAAGATCAAGGATTGACAAGAGAATACCAACTTAAATCATTTGGACATAATTGGAGTATTACAACAATTTGAGTTTTCTTTTACCAAATTTTGACTTTCATTTCGACCTAACAGGACCCTATTTCAAATTCCTCCCACAATATTTGTACAAGTGTTTATACCCGGAAAATTGCAAAATGCAGATTATTATGATGTATACATAGCAAAGATTGCTATGTTCTGTCACAAACCCTAAAGTATGAAACAGAGGGAGACAGAGATGGAGACGAACCTCAAGGGACGAACGACTGCGATGGCGATGATGACTTCAAATCGACTTCATCCATTTCATTGCTCATGACACGCGGGGACGAAGGTTTACCACCGTGAAAGGTAGAGTGACGCCATGGAGATACAGACAAAGAATGATACAGACAGACGCAACAAAAGCAAGTAGTTGCTCTTTGATAAGTTAGGGTTTTTTTGGATTCCTTTCATCGATGGATTACCGTTGGGGATATTCCTACGGTAATTTTCGTGTGAAATCCATTATTAAGTTAAAGTAAAAAAAACACGTTACCAATGGATTTTAGTCGGAAATGACTTTCACGGAATACCATAGCATCTCGCGTCGGAATTACTTTCAGAATTACCGACGAAAGTTATCCGTTTCTAAATGTAGTCGATAATTTCATCGTAGATCCAATGGAAGTTTTTTCGTTTCGGTCTGACATTAATCGCTCACAAAACCGTCACTATTATCAACAAAATTTTTTCGTCGGTAATAATCCGTCAGTGATTATCCATTTTCCAGTAGTGGATGAGCCTAGTGGCTTAGGTGAATCCAGCGATGGGATACAAGAATCCATTACGAATTTTGATCCTAGTGGGAGCGATCTATCTATAGGTGAAGATGTTCTCTCTTATCGTAGAAGTATCGAGAACGTGTACTTAAATATCGCTACCCGATTGAGGGTACGCCCTTATTGTGACTCTTGATGATGATAAGCAATCTAAAACAGTCCTAAAGATTCTCGAAAGTTCTATGAAAGACCATTTGTTTAACGTCATAAATGAAGAGAAGGAGTCGATAAGAACAATAAGGTCTGGGATCTAGTTGATTTGCCTGAGAACAGAATGACCATTAGAAACAATTAAGTTCTCGAGGTCAAGGGATCGGTGGAGAGGTATAAAACTCGTCTGGTAACGACGATTATACTCAAACTAAGGGCGTGGACTACTAGGGAGAAAGAGTCCAATTTACATCGATCCATTTATTTTTAGCGATGGTTGTGAATATGGATCTGGAGTTACACCAGATGGATGTAAAGACCACATTCCTTAATGAAAGTTTGGATGAGGAGATCTACATGGAATAACCCTCTGGGTTCATTCTAGTAGGTCATGAGGATAAAGTCTGTCGAATTTGGAAGTCGATATATAGTCTAAAATAGTCATCCGGGCAGTGGTATCTAAGATTTCACGAGAAGATGATATCTTATGGTTTTATAATGATCGAGGAGAATCATTGTAGACATCTGAAACATTCTAGTAACTCTTTTGTGATCATATTCATATATGTAGATGACATTTTCTTGGACGGAAACAATAGGGAGTATCTGATAACTATTAAAACATGGTTATTGTTGAGTTTAGATGTAAAGAACAAGGGTGAGTCTTAGTTTGTTCTTGAAATTTGAATACATAGGGATCGCTCAAGAAGGGTGTTAACTCTTTCACAAGAGTCCAATATCAGAAAGATTTTTTAGCATTTCGAGATGAATTATTGTAAACTAATAGATATTACTATTGTTCAAGAAGAAATATGGGAAATGAGTAAAATTGCTTATACTAGTGCGATTGGCAATCTAATGTATGTGATAAGGCGTACACAACCAGACATTTGTTTTTGCAGTCGATTTAGTAAGTAAGTATCAATAGAATCCTAGAATAGGTCACTGGAAAGCAGTGAAAATGATTCTGAGATAGATCAAGAGAACTGCGAACCTTTCCTTGTGTTATGGAGAAGCTTATTTACGTTTCATTGGGTATTCAGATGTCAATTAGGGGTGGCAATCTAGATGAATGCAAATCGATATCAAGTATTACTCTTTTGCTAAATAATGGTGTCATATTTTGGAGAAACAAGAAGTAAATCTAAATATCACTATTTACGATAAAGACTGAGTTTGTGGCATACTTAGTAACAATTCGGGAGAGTATTTGATTTCGGAGATTTGTGAATGATTTAGAGATTGTAGTGATAGTGGGAGGTCAATAATGATTTATTATGAAATCAAACCCCCACTGCCTATAACCAAAACACTAAATATCATAGTAAGACCAAATACAAATACTATTTTGTGAGAAATATCACTGAGAATAGTGTAGTGACGATTAAGCACACTTTTACACATAGCATGGTAGATGATCCCTTCACCAAACCCGTCGCGAGAGATTATTTGTGAGAAATATAGAATTATTGGGTTTACATAGGATTTAACATTTCTCATTTGTACTGTATTGATAATTTTTTATGCTTATTAATATAAATGATATATGTACATTATATAGTCATAAGTTTATATCTTACATTTATTTATTGTTATATATTCTATAATGTGTTATGATAAAAAAAATATGTTAGACAGGTATGGTCGACTTTTTCACATGAGTGACTACCTCTACCTCTAAGTGAGCGGGGATAAGATGATTTCTAGTCGTAAAAGATTTTGAGAGTGGTTCTGCTATAATATAAATTACTCTGATATGTGTTCAGGATAAGATCATATGAGATTAATCGATATGGATATACCCATATCCATATTATTTGTAAATAGTCAGATTTGAGATCTCCGATATCACCTGCATCTAGTGATATTCTCTATGAGATACTCTCTTTGAGATCTCTGGGTAAAATGTTATGTGTAGACTGAATCTCATACATGCACAGTATTAGAGAAATCTGACATATACCCTTTTGAGAGATGAGGGAATATTACGGTAGTATATATTTTATACTGCATGTGATAAGACAACTATAGGATATGAGCTATTATTTGAGACAATAATGTGATCATGATCCCCGTTCATACTGTGTGAGACCTAAGATCTATTAGGTGAAATGTCTTGTACTCTTATTACTTTCGACTGTTTCTAGAAATCTTAATTCAGTATTTGCTATTTTAATCTATTTACTTATAGCCCAAAAGATAAATTAAGGTCTCAGCGGTAGGTATAGGAAAACAGTTGAATTGAGACTGATGAATTCGAGTTTTGAAAAAGGAAAACTAATCGACATTATATCATTATATAATATTCACAGGTCGATCTGTTTTATTAATCCATATTATGATTCAAATATAATAGTGAATATATAGTCAAGCAAATGAGTAAGGATCACTTTCAATGAGGAAAGTGGATCGATGGATGTAACTGTATTGACTTTGGGGCATAGTGAGTTTTTTGTGGGACTAACGGTGGCTTTTCGATCATCCTAATAAATATATCAATAAGTTTTTGTTTACAGGTGTACTCACCAATCACATAACGCCCAATTCTGGATGAAAGTCTAACAAAGTGATATGATAGATCACATGAGTTGTGATCTTATAATGAACTTAAAATTACTCTCATGTGTAAATGGGAGATGTTAATTAAAATGTTCACGTAGGGGCATGGGGTTTAAAAAGTTAATTTAAAAAATTTAAATAAAAAATGTGGGATAATGGATGGTTAACCCATTATCCCCACTTCCCCAAAACTTTCTTCCAATTTTTATCGTATGTGAGTGAAGATAAAGAGATATACTTCTATACACATTGCTCAAAGATAAGAACATAATTTCTAGAGAAAAGAAGGGATCAAGAAAATTTCGACGAGAAAATTTTCTTTTATCGTTATATCATCAGATTTTGGGATATAGTGATTATGGTTTAATTTTGTAATACCATTCTGATCGAACGATCCGTACAAGAGACTTTGTGGTTCGGTTGATTTTTTTTCAGACCTACGCATTAAAATATTTATCCAAAAATTTCGAATATTCAATTTTTGTGATTTATCACGTTTCCATGCATATGAATAAATCTAACATCAAGAATTCAATACAGGACCCAAAGGCCACACCAAACTTATTCGGGAGTGCTCTCAATGGTAGAAAATGAAAATGGCGGGAAACGAAAAAAAATAAATTAGAAAAAACAATGGGAATGAAAATGGTAGGAAAAAAATTACCTTATGCAGTAGCATATATTCTAAAAATGAAAGGCAAGAAAGGGAGAAAAAAATACCTTTTGAGAGCAAAGATCAATTTGAAGTAGCTATTTGTGGGTCACCATCATCGCCGAAAATGGCTTATTGTTGTCGGAAAAGGGTTTGAATAAGAAGAGAAGTTGAAGCAGTTAGTTTTTTTTTTGTGAGAGCAGAGAAGTATTTCTTAGAGCAGGAATAGAGAAATGTTTTTGCGAGCAGAGAAGTATGGAAATTGAGCTTTGGGAAATCGAGTTATATAAGGCAGTTGTCTATCTACGAGTTCATAAATCGACTTTAAAGTCAACTTCTGGGAGATCGACTTTAGAAGACCTTTTTCTTCTCTAATAATTTTAGTATCCATTTGGTAGGGTTTTTTTTTTTTTTTTGAATTTTTTTCTTCTTATAAGAAGAAGTAAAAATTAATAATTTTTGAAATTAAGTTAAAAATTGTTTTATATTTTTATTTTTAAAAATAAACTGATTTCATAAGTTTTGAAATAAAATTAAAAATTAAAAATTAAAAATTAAAAGTTAAAAGATAAAGAAAAAAAGAGAACATGAACGTAAATAAATTTATGATATGAACATATTTAAACTTTTCATATCCTTCAAGTGAGAATATAAATGAAATAAAAAAACAAATTCCCTAAAAAGCTGTGTGTTTTTAAAAGAAGAACAAAAGCTCCTCTCAGGAGCTTTTGCCTCTTTTGTTTTTTTTCATAAAAAAAAAAAAAAAAACTCTTTTCTTTAAGAGATAAAAAAGAAATTGTTTGATAGGAATTCTCTCTAAAAAGAGAATAGAATATAAAAAAAAAAAAAACCCTATCAAACGGATACTTAGCTTTTGAAATATATAGTCAGCTTTAGGAATGTATTCAGCTAGATTATGAAATCGATCTCATTAGAAATAGAATTTCTATAAAAATCATAATATTTTAATAACACCGATTTTCAATATTTTGAAAAATAACCCGACTAATTTCGATACCGTGCCACCCCTGCCTACTACTTCGTCAAGTGGAGAAGTTATCCTTTGTCTTTTAGGAAGCCTTTACTTTCTTCTAATAGGCAGTACTCTCCATTGGGAGTTACTACCCCAAACCTTGACAACCTGGTGGATGATAAGCAGAATACAACATAGCTCTCATTAGCCCTGCTCACAACAGAGGAGAAGGCCCACATTGCATCAGAGGTCCCTGGTCCTAGATACTATTATGAAATTGATAGGTAAATCTCCCAAAGAGACGGCAAACCAATGGAATTTGGAATTATTGTACCTTCGTAAACACTTGCACTTGTATCCAACTTGATTTACATAAGCCCCTCACTCCTATTCCTGGTTTCAAGATTAGGAAACTTTCCCAAAATATGAGGGTATTTCTATAGTGTGCTTCCACGATAGTCTTCTTGGTCATACATAGAAAAGAGAAGCGCCCAGTGAGTACAAAATTGCAGTATAGAACTTGGCTCTTGGATTCTGGCAAACAACCTCACTAAGATGAGGAAGAAGAGCGAGAACAATGATCCTGGTGTTGAAAACAACTCCCAAATGGAGTGGTGAGCCCATCTTTAAAGCCCAAACTAACAAGTCAAAGGGTTTGGCTATGCATGACGTGGTGCCATCTGTAAATCAAGATAAGTCTCGTCTGCTGAAGCAGATAGAAAAGTACTTTCGGAATTTGACTCCTTTCAATGCTGATGTTCAAGCTCTCCACTATCATCTTCGAATTCTCTCAAAGAATCTAGACCAGCGTTTCATGAAGCCTCGAAACAAGCATATGAACCGTTGGTGATGCTAATCAGCCCCAAAACATTTCCTTGATAGTTTGTTTTTCTTGTTTCCTGTCTAACACTTCCCAATTTGATCCATCTAGATCTACCTTGGCTCATGACTTCCCTTTGGCTACATAAGTTCCATCTCACCAGAAATCCTTTAAATCTGAGCCTAATTTGAAGTTGTTTGGTCTCATCTCTACAAAAACCTCTACCTGATAATCCTAACACTTTACCTTTTGAAAATGGTGTGACATAGACTTCAGCTCCCGAAGATCCTATTCTGGGTTAGATACCTTTCATTTTGGATACCCAATCACTTTGGGTTCAAAGAACTTGATTCCCAGTCCATCTGTCAATCCATCCGCTGTTCCACCCCCAAGTAAATGAGGCAATATCCTTTCAAACTCTTGACCACAAAACCATCGAGAAGGGAGTAGAGAGACCCCTACTTATCAATCTCTAAGTCTGAGTTATGTGACAAGATAGAAGAGGTCATGGTCAAAGGCCAAGGAACTAATGATGAACAATCAAAACAACATAGTCCAAAAATGGCTTAGGGACAACAATTACTGTCCTCAAAATGTGAATCAAAACAAAAGGAGGAATTAATAATGTAGAAGACGTGCTTTAATATTACCTTGTGGATAGCTGACTCTTGGGGAATCAAAACAAGGTGATCATGCTCACAGTGACCCAACCTCCCAATGGTTTTGTCAATTTTGTAAGGTCCTTGCTAAGGCTAAAGGAAGAGTGGATACAAGATACAACTCCCTTTGGATTCCACGAGCAGACCTCTCAATGTTTTTATCAGTTTTGTAAGGTCCTTGCTGAGCCTAAAGGAGTGGGTACCACGTACAACTCCTTCTCGATTCCAGGTGCCAGCTACCCTGTCCAATGGCCCAAATCTAGAGCTTGGCAAAGAGGCTAGTCCTCAACAAAAATAAAGTAACAATGAAATACCCAAGAATCCCCTGAGAATCTTGATTTTGAATTCTACGGGAGCATGTTACGTTAACATCAGGAGGGATGTCATGGATCTTATTAGGATTTACAAAGCATCGATATTGATTTTAACTGAGACCAAACTATCTTTCCGAAAGAGCAAGGGATATCTTAGAAGGTCTGAGCTTTGATTCTTTCAATAAAGTGGATGTTGTCAACTTTTGCAGGTGGTATGGTAGTGCTGTGGCATGGTTTAGAGCGAAGGTCGCTGTCAAGTTAGACTCTATCAAAGAAATAACGTGTCAATGCTAAGATAACCTTTTCAAATTCAATGTTTCCTCTATTTGCTATCTATGCCTTTCCCTACTTCAATGATATATTACTTGTATGAAATAAACTTTGTGACTTTGCAGATTATAATTCTGGTCTAAAGCTACAAGTCTGATAAATTTGGGGGTAACTGTGCTTCTGAAAGAGATGCTCTGCAAATAAAAATTCTATTGTGTACTATAACCTAGTGGACTTTGAATTTGTAGGCCCTAAATTTACCTGGTCAAGAGGGGATGTTATTTCGGAGAGATTAGATAGGGTTTGTAGCGAATGCTAAGTGGTTACGCTTGTACTCTGATGTAATTGTTAAACACCTTCCCATAACAACTTCTGATCATGCTCCTACTTTTGTTTCCCGCATGGAAAACTTCCTTCTTAAAAACAAACATTTCATGCTAGAATATGCATGGCTATCTGACCCCTCTTTCAAGGCTTAATCGACGGGTTTTGGACTTCCAATGAAAACTTCATTTTAAGTATGGAGAATTTCTAGGAGGCAATAAAATACAAAAATAAAATTTCGATGAAGTTTTTAGACATATTAAGCATCCTAGAGCTAGAAATCGGTTTGTTCAAAATTCCTTCTCCTTGAGATAGAGTAGGTTCAGATTGAACCTAGAAGATAAGCTCAAGAAAGATTTGCACGACCTCAAGAGAAGATATGGTTCCTTAAATTTCGAGCAGATTAGATTAATGATGGAGAACTGAACACCAGCTTTTACTTTTAGAGAAGAATAACAGATCGTGCTATTATCCTCCACGACTCGATCGGTAACTATTTTTATGGTAGAGAAAATTTTTACAACAATTTATATTAAAACCCTATACTTGTCCTCACTTAGTGAATCTCCACTCTCTTCTCTTAGCTCATTGCTTTTTTTCTACCTATAAATGTAGAAAGTCTTAGCAAAATTTCTACCCCCAACTATTGAGGAGATTTAAGAAAGGTTTCTTTACTCAAAAAGCCTTTTAATGTAATACCGAGACAAAAAAAAAAAAAAAAAAAAAACCCAAAAAAAGTCAACCACATTTATTCTCTCCCCACCCCCACTTTCTCATTTCACTCACCTAAAACCCACCCCCGACTCTCATTTGCCCTCTCGCCATCACTCATTCATTCTCTCACTCCCCCTCTCGTCTCTCTCTTTTCATTCACACTCATTGAACCCGCGTCTCTACCTCCCCCTTTGATTATTGTTTCCATCTCTTTCTCACGGCATTCCCCAGTGTAAGTATCTCCCCCTCCTCTCTTTCTCTCTCTATTGTGAAAGTTTGGGTTTTTCATAGAGATTGTTGATTGACTAGATTGATACGAGGAACCTAATGTTTTTTAGAGGGACTGAGGATAAGTTGTTTTCTCACTTGCTGATATGTATAAATTGGGGATTCCGACTTAGAATTAGGGTTCAGAATTTTACTTTCTCTGTGATTTCTAGGCTTGATACTTTGTTAATTCTGTTGTGGGGTTTGTGTGATTTTCTGAATATGAATTGGGTTGTCTCTGTTATCCCTTGTTCCTTTTTGAGATTTGGGGATTGTGCTTTTTTATTAACCCAATTGTGATAATTTGGATCTAATTTAGAACATCTTGCAAATCCTAGGGATTTTGATTGTGAGGATCTGAGATTGTTGTTGATGCTTATGAAGTTGTGGTGTAGATCTATGTCTAGTGGATTGAACGCTCTATTGTGGATCCATTGTCAAGTGTAGACTAATTTGATTAAAAATTTTTATAATGCAATTCTTTATAATTGGTTCCAATGATCTATGTATTTAATGATTTGTGTCCTAAAACTACTTTTTGGCACTGGAAGTTGGGTGTTAACTTGGCAGTTGTATCCTGCCATTCGTTTCTGATTGTGGATTTTGTTGGAGTTTCATTAGTTAGAATTCTGCAGATCAGTCTTTATTAGGATGGGAAGAACTTTATTTGGACTAATGGATAGACATTATGTCATCTCTCTTCTGTTGTTGAGATTGTCATTATTTTTTATTTTTTTATTTTTTATATTTTTTATTTTATTTTATTTTATTTTGTGGATTTTTACATAAGTTTCCAATGGTGCACCTTTAAGTAAATCAATATTCCATGTTTTTGCTTTCACTGTAGTAGGGAAGGCCATGTGAGCTGTGTGAACTAAACATATATGCCCTAGGAGTCATTATTTTAAGTAATATTGCTCTTGACACCAACAAAATGAGCAAATGCAAAGGTTATGGAAAATTGTGAAAAATGGTTCCTCATGATGGATATGAGTGGATGGCTATTATGCATGAATGATAAAAATGATTTCAATTATGATTTATAAAATGAATTTTGAAAAGAATTTTAAAAGGGGATTTGCAACGTATTTGTGATTGTGGTGTGCATGACCTAAATAATTTGATAAATCCATGGCTTTATCATTGGTTTATGAACTATTTTGTATCGTATTACAAATGAATAGTGATTATGAATTGTGAAATCACATTTTCTTGTACATGGTTGTCATATTGATTTATGAAATGAACTTTATAACATGGTGTATGGAAAAGAATAAATGACTATAATCCAAGTTTTCCATGGACCGAGACCATTGGGGCGGCATGATTAGGACTGAGTTGAAAATTGGGTTTGGTGGTAAGCGAGATGGCGAATCTTTCCAAGTTGTTTCTGTTATAACGTGGTGGCACCCCACAGAAATCCGAGCCAATACCAAGGATGGAGAATATTTTATGAAAATTATAGAAAACTCTTGGTGGATTTTTCCAATGACCATTAGTAGAAATGTGGTTTTGTCAACCAAGAAAATTGGAAAGGAAAAATTAAACTGTTTATTGATTGGGACACATGAGTTTGGGAAATTGCTCTAAATTTATTTTATGCGAAAGACTTTTAGTATTGTATTTGAATGATTTGACATACTCACTTGGTATAACCATTCTCACCCTTCATTCATGTTCAACATCCCATTACACTCAATTCACTGAATATTTTATGCTCACCCTACTCTTTCATTTTTTTCAGAGGAAGTTTAGTTTGGAGATTTAGACATCACTGAGTGTTGGTTGAAGAAATTACATTTAGTGATTTTCAATAAGTAGTAGCCTTGTGAACATTTTTGGGGAACTATGTTGTTCGGACCCATGAGGAAATTAGACTTAAATTGGTCGATGTGTTTTGATGTATCGACTTGATTCTAATAAACATCGACGTGACATATTTTGAAAATCAATATCTTAGGTCGACAACCTTTAACTTCATATCAATACAATCTTGTGAACTTATAAAATTCGTAAACCTGTTCTTATGAATTGGTCAATATGTTATGCATGTTGACAAGATTAAGTACAAGTCGATGTGTGATTTCAAATGATCACTTAAAATTAGGTCGACACGTTTAGTGTATACATCGATATATTACTATACAGATCAAAAATTAGTGGACCTGTCTCATATCGACATGCTTTTGTGCTAACTTAAAATTGGTGGACATGTCTTGGTCAATGTGTATTTTATGTCGACAATGGTCAACAATACAGGTCGTGTATCTCATAAGAAACAAGTAAATCAGGTTGACAAGTCATCAGTCATGTTGACATCTTTACACCTTTGCTTTGTGTTTGTTGATGTGTTCTGAAAGTGAGTCATCATACTCTTAAAATTGATCAACGTGACATTCCAAATTTATCCATCTGAGGTTAATAATCGATGTGACCTAGAATTCATGTCGTTGTGTTTGACAAATCGAAGTGTTCATAGGAATGTCCATATATCATTTATCTAGCAAAATATATTATATTTCTTATGTTCAGGTCGACAAGGGTCACTTATTAGGTCGACATGTTTAGAGTCTGGATAAAATTGGTTGACATAGATCTTAAAATTGATGGACTTAAGAGATAGGTTGATATCTGTGAAGAGTAGGTCGACAAGTTGTACAGACTTCTGATTTTTAATGGTTTTTCTGATTTTTTTAAAACTATTTTCTTCCAATTTATCATCATCAAAACTTATTAAGCTTAACAATCTTCCCATTTTTGATAATGAAAAAACTTCTAATATTTTATCTTAAATCTTCTGATCTTATTCCTATTGATTCAAAGTTTGATCCAATCCTAAGCTACCATTCATTTTTCAGAAAGTCTCACACACTGCACACTATACTTTTCATCATTACATTCTGCTCTTCATTGTACCTAGCTTCATTAGTTTAAGTTCAATCTTTTGATGCATCTGTACTTCACACTTCACACTAAACTACAACCACTTCACACTACATTGCAACCACTTCACACATATGCTGCTCTATGCTAATTCCTTAGCATTCCACATACATAGTGCATTGTTTAGCACTTCACTTAGCATGAGCACCATGAGCACCTGTACTACACTTATCACTCTATACTACTCTTAACTTATCAGCTTTTAACCTATACTAAACACCACTGCACCAACACATCACTTGGCAGCACTTCACCAATAGATCAACACATTACTTAGCAACACCTCACCAACAGATCAGACTACACTTCAGATACTTCAGATTTCACTCCCCTTTTTTGTTATTAATAAAAAGGGTCAACCATTGCATAGATTAGATCACAAGTAGTGGATGAACTATACTAACTAAGTGCTCTCCCTCAAATAGATACACCATCAACTATATGAGCACTTACTTCATACAATCTCAGTCCTGTATCAGCAAGCATCCACAAACTTTCATACAATTTCAGAATTGATCATATTCACAAGTATACATATTCAAACAAATCAATAGCAACCATACACAATTTTAAGACAGAAGCTACTTGCATTGATTAGTAGACATTGAAAATGTAGCAAGTAAAGTAATATCAAAATTTAGAGATTAATACAAAGTTAGTACTAAGAAAAATAAGAAGTCATGTAAACAATAAAAAAATACGAAAACCAAGACTGAGGATTAGACTAACATTAGCAGGAGTGAGAAGATCTAGGAGAATATGATATTTTTCTTTTGTCTTTTTTAAGGGTTTCTAATCTTTTCTTGATGCCTTAAAGTTTCATCATCAACATACATCCTATTTCACCTTGAAGGAGTTGTCTTTTCTCAAATTTCGTTGACTTTTTCCAAATTATGTCAAGAGTGATAGGTTGAGAGCTAGATGACTGTCCTTCTTCTGTTCTTCTCTCTTCCTTTTGTACATTTTCAATTGCTTCTTCAGTTTCTTCTCCTATTTCCTTTATCAGTCTTTTGTTTCCTCCTCCTTTTTTTCTTGTATTCTCCAAATAGCTGGATTTCATATATGGCTCACATTTATCATAAGGTACCCATGCAAGGTCATTTTCTCTACATACAATCCTAGGTGTAACTGTTGAATAAAATAGGTTTTGATGATGATTAGGAGTGATGAACTTTGATTTTAGGTAATTAATTTAAATTAGAAACAAATTAGAATAATTGTTAAAATTGATTCTAGATGTTCAAGTCACCTCACTCATATGCACAAGACGACCTATGAATATGATTGATAGAAATTTGATTAAGTTAAAATGGCCAAGACGACCTAAGGTTCGACATAAGACGACCTGTTGACTGCACCATAAAAAATAGAGTGACCTGACCTATAGCATGAGACGACTTGAGAAAAGTAAGTCTCAGAAGTCTAAATCTACAGAACACGTAAGACGACCTGACCTCTAACATGAGACGATCTAAGGAAGTCATGTCTCAGAAATTTATGTCTGTACAAAACCTAAAGCGACCTGACATTCTAAAAAGACGACTTGACTATAGTAGTTAGAAGAACAAGTCGCCTTAGTAAATTTGACAAGGCGACCTGACATAGTTAAGTCTCGAAGTTTGATTTTGCAGCACCTAAAGATGACTCAACCTTAAAGACAAGACGACCTAATCATTCCTAGGATGACCCGATTATAAGCACAAGACGACTTGAATCTAGAAACAATAACACAAGTCGTCTCCATAAAATGGACAAGTCGACCTCACTTATTCATACCTCAGAAAGAATAGTCTGCATAACAATTGAGGTAACCCAACCATGAATACAAGACGACCTAACCAAAATTTTTAGCATATAAGTCGTCTCACTCACAAATGTAAGGTGCCTTGCAAAATGAGAATCAAGGTTGAGGCAACTCATAGTTCCTATAAGAAGGTTTACGACTTGACAAGGTCACTCATGGTAAAGACAAGTCCCCTTACCTCTCACATTTAAAATCTTAACAAATAGACTTGTAAGTTGTCAAGTCAACCCAAGACTAAGCAAGTTCTCTTACAATCATGACAAGGCGACTTGACTAAAGGACAAGACGACCCATAGCTTGACAAGCCTACTCGTAATCTATTCAACTCTTCTTGTCTCTCACATTCAAAATCTTGACAAGTAGACTTTTACATCTATCAAGGCGACTCATGATTTCAAATTGTAAAGACAAGTCTGCTTGTTGTCTCGATAAATCGACCTGCTGTGTCTAACATTCATTTGTTCAGAAAAATTGGTGCGAATTTATTGTACTGTTCACCTACCTTACCAAACAATAAAATGCATTCAATGGTATCCAACGGTTAAACCCTATTCCTCAACTATAAAATCAATTAAAGAACAGAATAGCATGTGGTTGCGCAATATCTGAAACAAATCTCGGCACATTATTCACAAGCCTTGCTCTTCATTTTAATCTGCATTGTAACGAGCAACCTGAAGATTAAAAACTTCATTTTGTCTTTTACTTTCTCTCTACTTGTTATGTAAAATCAGAATCGTATCATTCTGAATCTGAGTGAAAGAGATAAAGGGAGGTATTAGATTGGGTTTTTTATTGATCTCGTGAAAAAACAAGTTGAAGTATTTGGAAAATACTTGTACAGTTCACTAGCACCACTGTAAGCTAGTTTGTAATTCTTGAATAGAATAGTGAATTTGAAAATTCAGGTAAAATTTGGGAATGAACGTACACAAAAATAGTGAAACTACTATAAATTGTGTGTGTCAATCTCTATTTGCTTTTTCTTTGCTTATTTGTATAAATCAAATTTTAAATCTCTGTAATTAATCAAAATTTATAAATAACCTGTTCACTCCCCTCTAGATTATTATATTTAGTGTCAACAGTAACTTCAATCACTTTTCCATTCACTTATACTTTAAACGCCCATGAGATAAAGTGATCATCTAGTATAATTCAAGATTCATTCTCATTTCTATCTGAAATCACTTCAATGTTATTGTAAAACAATTTAATCGCCTTCTCATTTATGAATTTGTTTGGAATTATCAACCAATTTGGATATACCTTATTCAGATATTCTTCATACTTGAAATTGGCCCTTTTCATAAATGCCCAATCAATTAATATCCCATGATTGACCTTCCTTCTCAAAAAGACCTTCTCATATAACTCGTTCTGTTCAATCGATTTAAATTCATGAGTATTAGATTATGGGATTGGTTCTCGTTGCGGAGGAGGCTTGGGAGGTTTCAAAAATTGAGTTTTCATAGTTCAAGGTTTTGAAGAAAAGGCTTTGGCTGCAGATTTCGAAGGGGACTTAGACGATGCAAATTGCTTTGAAACAGGTAATTTTATCTTAGGAGCCATATTAGGTTAGGATTTCGCAGAAAAAGATTGTTTAGGGTTAGAGAGAAATTAAGATTTCAGAGAGAATAGGAAAATTGGAAAATTATGGATGAATAGTGGGACGGATCGATGTGTCAATCATTCATATTCCATTTTGCATGTCACAAGTTAACATCTTTTCATACACATCAACTTGTTTGCGGATTTTTAAAGGTTATCAAGTTGACATATTTTTAAAGATATCGATCTAACCTCAACTCATATGCAAGTCGATATACTTATTCTCAGGTCGACAAGTCAACCTTTGTTTTTCATTCTAAGTATCAGATCGACATGATTTTTAATCCAACGACTAGTAGGTCGACAAAACTTTATGATTTTTAATTTATCGACACCTTTAAGAAATAGGTCGACCTAGAATTCATTTTCAGAACCAAAATGTATACTCTGTTTTTCATTTTTCTTTCCTATTTCTCTATTTCTATCATTCCTAATTTTTTTCTTAGTTCATAAAATCTATTCTTATCTAAAGGTTTGGTGAGAATGTCAGCAATTTGTTTTTGAATCTCAATATACTCGAGAACAATTTCGTTTTTCAGAACATGATTTCAAATGAATTTATATCTCACTTCAATATGTTTGGTTCGAAAGTAATAAACTGGATTATTAGTTAGATTTATGGTATTAGTGTTGTCACATTTAATTGGGACGCAGTTGAAATCTATGCCATAATAATTCATTTTGTGCTTAATCCAAAGAATTTGTGCAATACATTGTCTGGTAGAAACATATTAGTTTCAGTTATTGACAATACCACACCGTTTTGCATCCTCAACTCATATGCAAGTCGACATACTTATTCTCGGGTTGACAAGCCAACCTTTGTTTTTCATTTTAAGTGTTAGGTCGACAAGATTTTTAATCCAACGATTAGTAGGTAGACAAGGTTTTATGATTTTTAATTTGTCGACACCTTTAAGAAATATGTCGATCTAGAAATCATTTTCAAAATCGTAGCGTATACTCTGTTTTTCATTTTTTTTTCCTATTTCTCTATTTCTATCATTTCTAATTCTCTTCTTAGTTCATAAAATCTATTCTTATCCAAAGTTTTGGTCAGTATGTCAACAATTTGTTTTTGAGTTTCGATATATTCAATAACAATTTCGTTTTTCAAAACATGATTTCTGATGAAATTATGTCTTACTTCAATTGTTTGGTTTGAGTGTGATGAACTGGATTTTTAGTTAAATTTATGGTACTAGTATTGTCACTTTAATTAGAATGCAGTCAAAATCTATGTCATAATAATTCATTTGGTTCTTAATCTAAAAGATTTGTGCAATACATTGTCCGGTAGAAACATATTCAATTTCGGTTATTAACAATACCATACAGCTTTACTTCTTGGAAGACCATGATACTGATATTCTTCCAAAGAATTAATAAGTACTGTTGATACTTTTTCTATTTATTTTGCATCATGCAAAGTTAGCATCAGAGAATCCATAGAACTAAAAGCCTGAATTTTTGTCATGCAAAAAGTCTAGATGTGTGGTGTCTTTTAGATATTTAAAGATTCTTTTAAGTTCTATCAAATGGGACTCTTTTGGATCTAATTGGAATCTTGCACAAAGACATACACTAAATTGTATGTCTGGTCTCGAAACATTAAGATACATAAGTGACCAATCATATTTCTATATAATTTTTGGCAAACTGATTTGTCATTTTCATTTTTATCTAACTTTATATGTGTGCTCATGGGTGTAGCATTTTCTTTGCATTCATTAAATCTAAATCTTTTAATTAAATCATTTGTATATTTTGATTAATTAATAAAGATTCAATTCTCAGATTGCTTGATCTGAAGTTCATGGAAATAATTAAACTCTCCAATTATAGTCATTTCAAATTCTTGCTATATTTTTCTTGCAAATTCTTTACATATTTTTACACTAATTTCTCCAAAAATTATATCATATGCATATAGTTGGATTATCAAAAAGCTATCTTATTTGTTTCTATCTTTCCTCTTTCAAAATGTTTTCAATTAAGAAGTTACTGAACATTTCATACTAAACTCTATGACATTGTTTTAAACCATTCAAGGCCTTAGTCGGTTTGTAAACATGTTCTGGAAATTTCAGATTTTCAAAACCAGGAAATTGTTCTACATATACAGTTTCATTTAAACAACCATTCAGAAAGGTACTCTTAACATCCATTTGATTAATTTGAAATTCATATAACAGGAAAATGCTATAAGCATTCTAATTGTTTCTAATCTAGCCAGTGGAGCATATGTTTCATTGTTTTCAATTCCCTTCTCTTGGCTATATTTTTTGTCAATAATCTTGTTTTGTTTCTTGTGATTGTTCCATATTCATCAAATTTATTTCTAAATATCTATTTAGTTCCAATTACAGATTGATCCAATGGTCTTGGGACAAGATTTCATATTTTGTTTTTTTCGAATTGATTTAATAAATCTTGCATGGCTATTATTCAGTTTTCATCTCCTAATACTTTCTCCACATTTTTAGTTTCATTCTGAGAAATGAAGGCTACATATTCATATTGATTTTGCAGAGCTGATCTCGTTCTAACGTCTGAACCTAGATCTCCTATTTTATTTTCTGGATTCACATCTTTTCTGATTTGAGAATATTTAATTTCTTATTCTTGTTGAATTTCATATTTTTCTTCTTATTCAGTAAATTCGGTAGCTTCTTCTTTTTGAGAATTCATATCTTCTGTAAAATTTAATTCACTGAGATTTTCTGTTACGTCTTCATCATATGATCTTCTTTGATTAGTGTCATTTTCGTTATCAAACTCAACATGTATTGATTTTTCTACTGTTATGGTTCTTTGATTATAAACCCTATATGTCTTACTCACTCTGAATAGCCTAAGAAGATTGTTTCATCATTTTTAGTATTAAATTTTCCTAAAATTTCTTTTCTATTGCTCAAAACAAAGCATTTGCATCTGAAAATTTTAAAATAGGCTATATTTGGTTTTCTACCATTGTAAAGTTCATAAGGTATTTTCTTTAGGACTGGCTTGATTAATCCCCTATTCAAGCTGTAACAAGGAGTATTTACTACCTCTACCCAGAAGAATTTTGGTAGATTATGCTCACAAAGTATGGTCCTAACCATTTCTTGTAGAGTTTTGTTCTTCCTTTCTACTACCTCATTCTGTTGAGGTGTCCTAAGTGCTAAAAAGTTATGATCAATACCATAACTGTTACAGAATTCTTTGATGATTTTATTTTCAAATTCTTTGTCATTATCATTTCTGATACTTTTAATTGATATTTTTTTTATTTTAAATTTTCTTATATAGTTTGATGAAAATCTCACTGGTTTCCTCATTCTTAACAAAAAATAGAATCCAAATATATTTAGAGTATTTATCAATGATTATAAATCAATAATATTTTTCTCATAAATTTTGAGTTCTAGTTGGTTCGAATATATTAATATGAAGAAGTTCTAGAGGATTGCTAGCTAATACGTAGTTTTTGGGTTTGAAGAAAGTTTTGATTTATTTTCCTTTTATACAGGTATCATATAACCTATCTTTCTCATATTTTAACTTAGGTAAATCTTTTATAATTTCTTTCCTAACTAGCCTTGAAATTGTGTCCATATTTGGTGTCCTGGTCTTTTGTGTCATAGCTATGATGAATTTTTATTTACTACAACAACAAGATTCATTAGGCATTTCTAATTTTTCAAAATCAATCATATAGATGTTTTCTCTTCTAGAACCAGTGAATTTAAACTACCAGAGGATTTATCAATAATAGAGCAAGCATTAAATTCAAATATAACAGTATAAATCTTATTACACAGTTGATTAAAACTCAATAAACTAAAGTTGAGACCAGAAATGAGAAAAATATTCTAAATTTGAGAGTCAGTGACTTACCTCCAATATTGTTTATTCCAATAACTTTTCCTTTTGAATTGTCACTAAATTCCATCTTTTCTCCTTTCTTCTTTTCAAGAGATGAAAATTTTGAGATATCTCCGATCATATGCCTTGAACATCCACTATCAATGCACCAGACTGTCTTTCTAGGAGATTCTCTTGACTTCAAACAGACGTACAACAAGATTTAATCACATTTTTGCTTTTGGTATCCATATGTTCTTGGATCCGGATGAGTTAGTTTCGATTTGATATTTGGGAATCCATTTTAAGTTTGCTGTCAATGAGTTCTTAAACCAGCAAAAGTAAACTGAGTGTCTAAATTTTTGATAGAAATGTGCATTTGTGATTATTTACTCTTATGTTCTTTGCAGTAATAGAATATTTATTTCTTAATCTGCAATTGTTTGTTTTGTGTCCCAATTTCATACAAGTATGACATCTCTGTAACTTAACAGTCTTTGAGTTAGGTACAAAGAAATTATATAGTTTTTTCTAAATTTGATTAGGATTATATCCTAATCCAACTTTGTCAAACATTGCTCTCTGTATACCTAGAATGGTATTTAATTTTTCTTGTTTTTGTGTGAATTTCATTAATATGGAATTTTGCTTGATGTTCTCCTTACAAATTATTTTTTTACCTTTAATCTTTTTGATTCCTTCAATGATTGTAGTAATACTTCATGCAGTTCAGTGATGGTGAATTTATTTTCATCCAAATCAGAACAAGAGAAATAGGAAGTAAAATTTACCTCACTATTAAAAAATTTTTCATTGGCCATGAAACACACGTTTGCTTGTTCCTTTCTTCTCCACTTGAGCTAGAGCCTTTATCACTTCAAGCTGCATGTGCCTTCTTCTTTTTCTTCTCCTTTCTTTCTTCTTATTTTTCTTTTCATCTTTTTTCAGTATGGGACAATCAACTTTTATATTCCCCAATTTATTGCTCTCAAAGCACCTGATTTCCTCTTTTTTTCTGGTCTTTTGAAGAATGATTTGTTCTTGTTTCTTTTTCTTATCATGAACATCTTAAATCTTTTGACCAGCAATGCTTCATCTTCTTGATCATCTTCTTCTTCTGAGTTTGAGATACTTTCATTGTTGTTCTATTGCTGTTATTTTGGATTCCCAAGACTTTGGCAGACTCCTTAGAATCTTACCTACATATATTCTTGAGGAATTCCCTTTCCAAATAGCCTTTAATTTATTTGTTGCCTTATTAAATCTTGTTATTATTTTGCTGATAGTTTCACCTTCTTTCATTTTAAAGACTTCGTATTCTTGTTTTAGTAGTCTGATTTTACTCTTACGAACTTAATCAGTGTTTTCATAAGTAGTTTTGAGTCTTTCTCAGATTTCTTTTACTATGATATATGATAAAACTCGATTGTATTCGTTGATGCTTAGGGCAAGGTGAAGAAGATTTATAGTTTTGCAATTAGCTTGATATGTCTTCTTCTGCTCTATTGTCATTTTCTTTAACTTGACTGACAATCGTACTCCATCAATCTCTTCTGTGAGAAATTTAACTCCTTTGATTATATCCCAAGCATTAAGATCCTGTGCAATAATGAAATTATACATTTTTTGCTTCTAGTAATTGAAGTTGCTTCCGTTGAAGAAAATTGCATGTTTTGTTAAGTAAGCTTCTACCGATTCATTGTCTCTATTAATGGCTATTTGGATTTTTGGTGTTAAGCTGTTAGGTTTTTTATCGACATACTTACTCTGATATTAATTGAGATTCAACTAGATGGGGTAAATAGTTGCATATGAATATTTTGAAAATTTTACAATAGAACTGTTTAAAAATTAAAACAGAAAGATAAAGAACACTCAGAACTTTTTATAGTCGTTCCACCAAATTAGGTGTACGTCCACTCAGACTATCTGAACTCTTCACTATCAATTCAATGATACAAATTTGATTGTATGTTCAAGTTAAGCCTTCACAGTATTTCTACACAACACAATTTTTTTAACCTGATACAGATTGGTTTTTCCCACACTAAACCTAAATCAGTGACATTCTCTCTATATTCTTCATTTCTCTTCTATAGTATTTATTGTGGCATTGAAGAGATTCATTGAAAAGTTATTGAATCCGAACGTTTGACATTTAATATCCATCATTAATGTTTTGTACAACAGTATCCATTTTTCGCTCTGAATCTCAATTCTTCCACTGGCGCCATTTTATGTTAACCAATCAAAATTTTTTTTGTTGCATTTGAATGTTAATTTTGATCGAAATGGAAATATTCAAAGATTAAAAAAAAAAGGTGACCATTAAATTCAAATCTGTTTTGAAAATATATTTTTTGAAAATTTTGGGTTAACACATTTAAATAGCATATCGACTTGAATTTAAAAATTCAGTTTTGTATTTTTGACTAATCAGGTCGACAAAAGTATGTACCAAATTAAATAGGTGGACACGTAGACTTAAATTTATCGATGTGTTATGTTGTGTTGACATGATTCTAATGGATATCAACGTGACATACTTTGAAAATTAATATTCTAAGTCGATAGCTTTTAACTTCACATCAATACAGTTCTGTGTACTTATAAAATTTGTGAACATGTTCTTATAAATCAGTAAATGTGTTATACATGTCAACAAGATTAAGTGCAAGTCAATTTGGTCACTTAACATTTGGTCGACACATTCAGTGTATACATCGACATGTCACTATACAGATCAAAAATTGGTAGACCTGTTTTCTAAAATTGGTGGACCTTTTTCTAAAATTGGTCGATATATTAGGTATGTCGACAAGATTAAGGATCAGGTCAACGTCTGATATTTAAATAACAAATATATCAGGTCGACATGTTTCAATCTCATATCGACATGCTTCTATACTAACTTAAAATTGGTAGGTATGTCTTATAAAATAGGTCGATGTGTATTTCATGTCGATAAGGTCAACAACACAGGTCGTTATATCTCTTAAGAAACAAATAAATCAGGTCGACAAGTCATTGGACATATTGACCTCTTTATACCTTTGCTTTGTGCTTGCCGATGTGTTCTGAAGTGGGTCGTCATACTCCTAAAATTGGTCTACATGATATTTTAAATTTGTCTACCTGAGGTTTATAGGTCGATATGTGTTAGAATTCATGTCGTTGTATGAGATAGGTCGATTTGTTCACGGGAATATCAACATACATTTACTTAACAAAATGTATTATATTTCTTATATTCAGGTCGTAAGGGTCATTTATCAAGTCAATGTGTTTAGGGTCAGGATAAAATTGATCAACATAGATATTAAAATTGGTAAACCTGAGGGGCAGGTCGATGTGTGTGAAGAGCAGGTCGACATGTGCAAACTTTTAATTTTTAATGACTTTTTTTACTTTCTTAAATCTATTTTCTTTTAATTTATCATTATCAAAACTTATTCATCTTAATAGTATTTTTAGTGATAACTTTTTTCATCATCGAACCACATTACTAAAGTTCATGACGTGACAACCACTTTTTATTGTCTTCTAATTTGGTCACCAAACGTCGTAACTAAATACATTAACCGAGCTACTTTAAGTGACCACTTGGACTTTTTAGTGACCAATTTGGTTACGAATTTTTTTTGTTACTAAACTGGTGATGAAAAAATAAGAGAGAACAAATAAGGAAGAGTTTCTTGAAGGGCTGCATCCAATGGACCGCCCTGTACATTCTAACCGCTTATACTTCATATTCAACTGGAGTTTCAACAAGGCCGCGAAAATTTAGCTCTTCACTTCTAGTCCTAGTCCCCAAATGATCTCCAACATAATTTCAACTCATGCATGACTGCAACTTCAACCACATAAATTACAGGAACTTTCTTTATCCCATTTAATAAGAACATAACAAGATGAAAAGGTTAAATCATTAGGTTTAACTCTTATTATGGACTCACGCTCCATGCTTCAAATCAACGCATTGCTGCTTTCATCTTGCAAATTCCCCATTTGTAAAAGCACCCGTAAGATAAAGAGGGGGTACCAATAAGACAGTGGTCCCAAATCCGCAAATTTCCTCTACCTGGATTTAACCTCTCACTCACTCGGCTGTTACCTGGCCATTGCTCCCGCCACAGGCATTAAATCCAACAACAGGCGTCGAACACTGTGCGAAATCGAGTAATAACTTCCTCTCTGCATGTCCATGTGGGGCAGACTTGCACAAAGAAGCTCCATAGGCATTTCCCTGCTTATAGATTGCACAATGCTGTCATATTTACACGCACAATAATTTGTGAGAAGAGCAAAGAAAGCATCAAATGAGCCTGCCAACGTGCACGATTGGGAACACTATATCTGCCAGAGGTATGAGGATCCGTCAAGAGCTCAGTTGCCCTTTCAAGAGCAGATTTCAGAACAACAGACGCCCCCCCTCCTGCAGGACTTCCTAATGGGCGAAGTGGTGGCTGCTCAGACGAACAAACAGCAGCAGAACAAGCGCTAAGAGCATTAAGATCCATGCCATTTACACAATTGGAATAGTTTTAGAACGATTAATGGTAGTCTTGGCTACCCCAGAATCAGAGGGTAGACCACCAAAGAGAAACCTCAAATGTCAGAATATGGCCATGCAGATAATCCGACCAAGCTCCCCAACAGGGAAAATCAGTTTGATGAACCTTGAGTGTAACTTTCGACCCTTGGGAAGAGAGACTAACCATAGTAACACAAAGTCATCCTTTGGAGCTAACCCAACTGCGTGAGCACTTTTTGCCAACGGGTCAACAAGCTGAAGTGAAGCTGTAAGGCCTTCCAACAGAATCTGCCTCCACCTGAGCTAAGCTCCACCATCCTGTTGCTGGCCAAATTGTAGGAGTCGGTCAATATCATCTTTGTCAAGGAGGAGACAAAAACCATCTTCAATTGTAATTCTAGATGCAAGCATGGGTTCTTGCTCCAGGGCGCCTAGGAAACTTTCTGCTCGGAGCTGCCATTACCAGAAGCAGAAGCAGGAGGATCAACATCAAGTAGAGGGCGGGGCCTACGAATAGAAGATGAAGGTAGACTCCCAAGACCATCAATTGGAAGATGGGTACTTTGTTCTCCACCACTATGACCTCAAGAATGTGTTTCTCAAAAGGTGGGAAGGGCAGAATCGATGTTTCAAAAGTGCCCCAGCAGATGTTTTTGCAAGACAAGCTTGGTGATAACAATCATCTATACATGGATCATTGCTGTGTTGCAGCTTGCTGCATTTTCAGAATGTTCTCTATCTCTTCTGCTGTCATATATTTTGACCCGAACCACGGCAACACAATTTCGCTATTCTGGCAACTAGCATCGTTGGACTGTTGACAAAGCCATGTGCTTTGTCTTCCACGTGCTGATTTAGGTCTCTGATCTCTCAAATCAATCAATCCCATCATTGCTTCATCTTTGCTCAGTAAACGAGGAGATAAAGGCAGCACAGCAAACAGCTGTGATTGAAGCGCTGGATAATGCAGTCTCTACTGCTGCAACTGTTGTGGTGACATCAACCGCGGGGACATGTGGCGAGTCAATTGATGTTGGAAAATATTATTCAAAAGACCAGCACGATCGCCATGAATTAGGCCAACCTGGCTGACCCAAGGACTCAGTCCGGCTATTGATGGAAAGCCCAGGTGGGGTAATTTGAGGCGAATTCCCAGTGTAGTTTATTCCATGAGATAAGCCAGCTAAGTGAATGTCAGAGCTGGACAGAGGAGTAAGGTTTGGAGCAGAGAAAAGCAACTGCGGTCCGCGGGGGAAAGTTGAAGCATTCAAGTGATGTGACTGCTGGCATGGTAAAAGTTGTTGAGATCTGCCACCAGGTAGAGGGAAGGATGCGAAAGATGACTTCGGTATTAGAACTGGTTCACTATGGAAATGGTGCTGCTGCTGTTGCTGCTGAGGATAGGATGATGTTCTGTACAAAGGTTTTGACTCTGCAAAATGAGCAGAAGAAAAATGTGGCTGGGATGACCACCTCTTGCCTTCTTGACCAGTTTCTGCATCAACGATTTGCTGATCTAACCAACACAAAAACTCTGCATCTTGTGTCCATTCAGTAACAGATGAAGCTGAAGAAAAGTGGCAGCAAAGCACACTAATTCAAAAACAACAACAACCACCTAGACTTTAATCCCAAATTTTGGAATTGGCCATTTGAAAAAGAATAAGAATACAAGTAAATTTCTTATTGCAACAAAATGAAAAACAACTAATAAGTAAAAGAATAAGTAATTCAAAAACAGCTAAATGAAAAAGAATAAGTAAAAGCAACTAAATAAGAATTCAAGGAAATTTCTTATTGCACAATCAATAGGGCAACAAAAATCAAATACAAGAGCAATGACTTGGAATTTGGAGCAGTGCAGCACATAATGCATTTGCAGCAATGTCCCACATATCCGATGTCTTAATAATAAAACCTCACTCAGATTATGGTATCTTCAATCTTTTCGAGCCTACAAACCCCCAAAGATCATCACAAGTGAAAATACAGTCATTTTTTTCATGATTTAGATCAAACCATTCTATCAGCAACCTAATGTAGAAGCTCAATGTAACAATCTTGATCCCATGAAATAAACCTCGTACAAAAGATGTTGCTATCACGTCCACATCATGTTCTAAGATTTAAATATATGGGCAAGATGACTAACTTGGGGGAAACCACTGGACGGATGACAACAATCATTTTAGTCACTGTTAGATGATTCCTCGCCATGTTCTTTGCATAAAAAGAATTGTTTTCCTCTGATTGTTGAACAGGTTCTGAGCCAAATCACTATCAAGAGTTGGAACATTTCCCCCATAAAATTCAAACATACCAACGTCCTTGGATGCAGAGACCAAACATGTAAAGAAAACCACATGACCAATACAAGTCCAGCCATAAGGGGTAGGCACTAGGAAAAACTTTTGAGCAGCAAAGTAGGCCATAACTTGTAATCAAAAAGATATAAATTATTGGCATGCAAAATTTGAACATCAAAGTATGTAATCAGTATGATCTCAAATCTGAGTGGTGCCAGCAGGAGAAGTGATTAGCACATGCCACTACACAATGCAAGTGAGGAGTTTGGGGACAAGCCACAAGAACAGACAATAAAGATGAGAAAAGTACTAGAAGTTTCTCTAAAAGGCAAAAAGTCTGCAAGCATGCTGACCATGACAAGAACAGGTACATCCAGCCAGACCCTGTCAATGACGAAAAGAACTCTGTAAGCCCAAAACTTCACCTTTGGAAGCTTATAAAAACCCAACAAAAATTACTGATCAGGCCTGAAAGTTCCAACTTTTAGCAGCCAATAATATTTTTGTTCCCACAATGCACAGAGCAAATTAAACACAAAAAAGTACTCCAAGTTCTGCTCTTTGCTGCTAGAAATAACGAAATTATAGAGCACACTCTTTTCAAAGTTCTTCAAAACTGTGCCTCTCAGTCCCTCATGACTTTTTCTTTTGGTCCTTACACGAGGGGAGAGGGAGATTAGAATTTCCGACTTATTGTTTAGAGGGAAAACCAGATACCGCTAGGCTACAAAGGGCCGTATTTCTTTTTCTTTACCTTCTACAACTGCATTTCTTTATTAGCTTTGTGGCTTTAGAAAATTTCAGTATTGTCAGGTAAACAGTTTTTCTGGCTTTCTTCTGCTTCATCATCATCTTTTTTGCCTCTCTTTTGGGAAATTGGCAATTTAATTCACATGTAACGAGTGCCTTCCCTCTGCTGTGGAACAATTGTGGACCTTCTATGAACTGTTTGCAGGTTCTGTACTCTTAGTAGAGTTACTGGTAAATTCTTGACTTCCAGCTTGCATACATCATATATCTTGTTTCCTTTGATGGTAAACCACTTCACTGCAAACACTTGGTGGGAAAGTGCAAGCGCACCTTTGCAGCTACACTCCCAACTTTAGGGCACTGCCACCTTCTCCAAGCTCAACCAAACAAATTCTACAGACTGTTTCTTCCCGCAAAATATCTTCTCAGCATCTTCAATATCTGTCATAAATGGTATAGGAGTTAACAAATAAACGAAGGCTTAGAAATCTACCAAAGAGAATAAAATTTAATCTATATTTGTGGGACGATGTCTTCCAAATAATAATATGTAGTCAAAGGTTGATGTCGAATCTATCAAACACCCCTTTTAGGGATTTAAATTAATAAGGTACGTGCTAAATTGTTGACTTGGTTAGATGTTCATGCACAGAAATAAAATTTTGATAGTTATGAGAAGATTGTTGGCGAAGTTATAGCTTTATGGTAAAAATGCTTGCTGTTTACTGGAGATTTCAAGTTCAACTCCTGCAAGCAGCCTCTCCTCAATAAAAAAAGAAGGTAGAGTTGTCTACATATTGCCCATCATAAATCCCATGTGTTTAATGGGATGCTTTAAGGACCAATCAAACTTATATATAAATTAGAGAATAAGGGATTCATTTGGCCAGTAGTACAATAGCGACAAATTAGATTCGCATTCATCATGCAGTTGTGATATAGTACTTTAAAAGGAAAGCATATAATGCGCCTTTGCAATGTCCTTTGGCATATCAGAAGTTAGTCGCAATTACTTCCAGAGTTTCTTTTATGTCGGTTGACACCAAATTTTTGGTAATCAACCTATCAACACCAGGACAGGAAGGGGAATTGATGGACAAGCAATTGGCTAAAGAAAACAACATTTAGAGAGGTATGATAAATATTTAGTTTTCTGATTTTGCAAAGAAACAAAGAGCTGGGTAGGGTTTCGTGTAATAGAAAACGGGAAGTCAACCAACATGTAGAAAAGAGTAAGAAACTTGGCGAAATAGTCTAGGGAGCTTGGTGAGCAAGTAATAGTTGATTCTTCACCTGTAAGATTGGAGGAGGAGCATTGACGAATCCCAGGCAAAACACGCAAGTCTTTTTATTTATCTTTATTTTCTCGTTATTTCATTTCTTTTAGATTTATAGCTTTTACTTTTCGATTAATATAATTCCACTTTTTTTTCTTTGTCTTTCAATTGACCTATTAACCAGGAGATTTCTTTAATCATTTTGGAATCCACTAGCCAAAAAGCAGAATCCCCTTATCGGTTCGGTCGCGTGATATAAAGGGACTCATTGAGTGTTTCCTTTATCATAAAATCGGCCAAACACTCTTTTGGCACACCCGATGGGACCCAAGAAGTCGCAATCATCTTCAACATATCCTATGGGTCATTGGTAATTTTCTAAGCAACATGTAGACTTTTCCAGCTGAAGAGAAAGTCATAGTTTCTATGATTTTCAGCACTCACTATCCATAATATCTCCACCACCTCTGATGCAGATGATGTACCAACCAGATAGGAGAAAATCCACTGAGTCGAGCAGTTAAGTCAACAACATTCAGCATCAACTCCCTTCAGCGCCAGCAATGTCTCACACATCTCACCTACCGACGACTAAATTGGCTAATGTTTAGCTGATTAACCAGTTTGGCAACAATTAATATTAACAACTTACAATACCCGTTGTATCATGTGACTGGTCAGCCGACCAATATTCAGTTGGCGATTGCTCGGCTTGGCGAAAATGTCAATAGCAGTCTTTCTGGGTTCACCTTTAAAGAAACTACTCCTTACGATCAATGGCAACAAATATATATGAAGATGAAAAATCTAATACACCCACTATCCCATAAGTTTGAGGAGATTTTAAAGTACTAGTATGCATCATTCACAAACGATGCTGAGGCCATAAATTAGTTGGCCATGTTCATAACTTCTTATTTGCAGCAGCCTAGTAAATCCCATGCTGTTGGTAGTTATGCCCGCAATGGGGCAATTTTTTTAAGGGTTAGTTTTCTTTTAAATAACCCCTTAACTACCCCATATTTGAATTAACCTCCCCAAGGATCTCTGTATGTGTATTGGCTCCCTTTTTTCCCCAAAACATGAGATTGACCGGAAAAAAATGGTCGAAAAAAAATGGGAGAGAACACATTGTCCTGAGAGAAATTGAAAGCAAGATAAACATTCTTTAGAGTAAGAATTATATTGAGAGTTTGAGAAATTTTCATGTACAAAAATTTCTCCCATGATTTTAGTTACCGGACTTAGGTTGAGGTATCATGGATCCATAGTGGTGGTTTGTTTCATGAACACCATCTCGACCAAATGATCCGTACGAGAGAATTCGCAAATCAATTAATTTTTTAAAAACCTACACATTGAGATATTTACTTGAATTTTTAATTTATATACTTCCACATACGCATATAGTGTAATAAATCCAACATTGGTATCAGAGTAAGGTTGGATGTATTAAAAAAAAATTCAGAATTTTTTGGGTATAAAATATATATGGTCAAAATTTAGGATTTGGATTATAGATGAGTTTTGTGAATCCAATAATACCATGATATTATCCATGATTTGTAAATCATAAATATAATTTTTTTCGTAATTTTAACAATATGTTTAGACCTTGAAATGCAAGGTCGAAGTTCTCGGCCATTATTGATGGCCGAGACATAAAACCATAGATCTGTCAAATTAGAGGACAAATTGATCTATAAAATTGGCATAAATGTGTTTCTTGTATGGTGATCTACATTTTGACATATTTATTATATATTTTCATTGCCGGAAATCGAGTGTCAAAAATGGCCATGAATGACAGAAACTTTGATTATTTGATTTGTTGAGATTAGAGTATAAATCCAACCAAAATTCAGTCAAGGATGGTTTGTGGATGTTTAATTGCAATTTTCTGAAAAAAATAACATGAAAAATAGCCCGAATATAGGTTTTTCGGCATCCGGGTCAGTAGAACCCATTGTAGAATGTTAAGAATATTGAGATTTTTTCAAATATTTTCTGGAAGTTCTTAAATATAATAATGATTTTTAGTATGTATGATTCATGAATAACTCTTAGTATTTAGAGAAACTTCTAAAATTCTTAATGTCTTTTTGAATATTATGAACCTATTAAATGTAAAGTGTCTCTTAATGAGTAGGGATCTCTTGTAAGTATTCTTATACTCAAGCATTTTGTATGTATGCAATGATGCAAGTAAGGAAATAAAAGAAAAACAATTTCAGCTTCTCAAAAAGGCTTAGATCTATTACATCTATATCTGAAAAGCATTTTTGTTAAATGGTATCAGAGCTATTTTCTTAAGAGTGCTATACACAAAGTTTACTATGACAAAAGGTGAAACCAGTAAAAATGTCCCAAAATAATTTTCTTGGAGCATGTCCTCAGTTTTCTGGGGAAAATTATCACATTTGGGCCATTAAAACGAAAGCTTATTTGATGGCTCTAAATCTATGGAAAGCTGTAGAAGATGAAGAAAAATCGGAACCTCTAGGAGCTGATCCAACTCTATCACAGATAAGGACTTATGAAGAAAAAAGGCAAGGAGACCAAGAGCTTTAACATGCCTTCATTCAGTATTATCTGATACTATCTTCACCAGAATCATGGCATGCCAAATACTGAAGGAAGTGTGGGACACATTAAAGGAAGAATGTGAGCGAAATGAAAGGGTGAAGGCTATCAAACTTCTTACTCTTAAAAGGGAGTTCGAAATGTTAAAAATAAAAGAAGGGGAGCTGATTAAAGAGTACTCATCTAAACTCCTAGATCTGGTCAATAAGATTAGATTGATGGGAGAAAACTTTTCAGATACAAAGGTAGTGGAGAAAGTCCTTGTAAGCCTATCTGCAATGTTTGAATCAAAGGTGTCAGCTATTAAAGAATCATGTGATCTTAAAGGCTTGAAAATTGCAGAACTCATTAGCAAACTTCAAGCCTATGAACAAAGGATACTAACTCATGAGGATGAAGTTGTTGAAGGAGCATTTCAAGAAAAGCAAACAGGAAGGCCAGGCAAAAAGGAAGCCAAGAAACCTATAAAAGAAAATCTTGGTAAAGGCAAATATGGTCAGAATTCACAAGAACAAGGGAGAAAGGGAAAATTTCTCACCTGTAGTCATTGTCACTGAACAAATCATAGGGAAGAGGATTGTTGGTTCAAGGGCAAGCCACCTATTCAGTGCAGGTTTTGCAAAAAAAAAATGGGCCGTATTGAGAAGAATTGCAAACATAAGCAAAAGGTCAAGAAAAGTCATTTCAAAAGGCTAACTTCACTGAAGATGAGGAGGAGCCAAAAGCAAGCCTGTTTATGGCTATGCAAGAGACACATGAAGTTGCTAGTTGTACTTGGTTTATTGACAGTGGCTGCACTAATCATATGGCTAAAGATGAAGTATTGTTCACAAATCTGGACAAACGAGTAAGATAAAAGTCAAGCTTGGGAATGGACAGATTGTGGAGTCTCATCGAAAAGGATCTATCCTGACTTAAACTAAACAAGGTACTAGATTTATCCATGATATTTTATTTGTGCTTCTCTTGCTCAAAATTTATTGAGTGTGGCTCATATGGTGAAAAATGGTTATTCATTATTTTTTAAAAGAATGGCATGCTTTATTTATGATGATGCAAATGTGTTATTGCAAAATTGCCAATGGTGGACAAATGCTTTCCTTTGAATTGGGTTTGTGCTGGTGAAGGAGTTAATTTTGTTAAAGAAGATGAATCAAGGTTGTGGCATTGTAGATATGGTCATTGCAATTATAATGCTTTGACTCAATTGTGGAGGCAAAATTTGGTGAGATTTATGCCTGAAGTAAGAAGACATGATGGTGTTTGTAGCTCATGTCAAATGGAGAAGCAACACAGGGTACCTTTTTCGGTAAATTCCAAATGGCGAGCTAGTGAAAGGCTTTAACCAGTTCATAGTGATGTTTGTGAACCTATGCAAATAGAGTCCATGAACAAAAACAAGTATTTTGTGCTTTTTGTTGATGATATGACACGGATGACTTAGATTTATTTTACAAGAAATAAATCACAGGTTTTTGAAGTATTCGAGAAGTTCAAAGTGCTAGTTGAGACTCAAAGTGGGTGCAAACTCAAGGCTTTAAGAACTGATAATGGAATGGAGTATAATTTTAAAGATTTCAAAATATTTTGTGAAAATGCTGGTATTCATCAACTTACAAATGCATACACCCCTGAGCAAAATGGAGTGGTGAAGAGAAAGAACAGAGTCGTAGTAGAAATGGTTAGAGCAATGTTGGATGGAAAGAATATGCCAAATCAGTTTTAGGCTGAGGCAGCACACACTACAGTTTATCTATTGAACAGGTTGCCAACAATTGCAGTACAGGAAAACACCAATAGAAGCTTGGAGTCAAGTCAAACCATCTGTGAAGCACATGAGAGTATTTGGCTCATGCTGCTATATGCATGTTCATGCTGCTAGAAGAACAAAATTAGACAAAAAAGCAAAAGTGGGGATTTTCTTAGGATATGCTTCAATGACAAAAGGCTATAGAATTTATAATTTGAAGGAGAATGATTAGCAGGGATGTTGTAGTAGATAAAAATTCATTTTGAAATTGGAATTCAAATAAGGTTAAGCAGCAAAATAATGAAATTCCAATTGATAATTCGGTTTCAAGTTCAAAAGGCCATTTTTCAGCTTCTTCAAACAACCACAAGAAGGAATTGAATGATGATGATGATTTGGAGAAAATAAAAACAAGGAGTTTTGTTGATATTTATGAAAGATGCAATTTGATGGTAGAAGAGCCTATAAATTTTTAGGAAGCTTACAAGAATGTTGGATGGGTTAATGCAATGCATGACGAGATGAAAATGATACAGAAAAATGGAAATTGAAAATTAGTTCACAGACCCAAAAAAAAAATGTATTGGGGCTGAAATGGGTTTATAGATTTAAACTAAATCTAAACGGTTCTCTCAATAAATTGAAAGCAAGATTGGTAGTCAAAGGATATGCTCAGTAGCAAGGGACAAATTACAGTGAAGTTTTTGCACTAGTGGCTAAACATGACACCAGTAAATTTTTATTAGCTCTTGCCACTCAATACAGGTGGAAGGTCTATCATCTAGGATGTAAAATCAGCATTTCTAAATGGTGAGCTACAGGAGGAGATCTTTGTTGAACAACCCCAAGGTTATGAAGTTTCAAATAGAGATGGCATGGTGTATAGGCGAAATAAGGCTTTGTATGGCTTTAAACAGGCTCTAAGAACATGGTATAGTAAGATTGATGCTTATTTTACTAAATGGGGTTTCAGAAGGAGCATGACAGAAGCTACATTACATACAAAGAAGGAGAAGAATAGAAAAATAGTGATTGTTTCATTATATGTTGATGATCTCTTGATAACAGGAAATGATTAAAGTATGATTATGGAATTCAAAAGTAAAATACAAGATGTGTTTGGGATGTCTGACTAGGGAGAAATGCATTATTTTCTACGAATGGAGATTTCACAATCACAAGAAGGTATTTTTGTATCTCAGCATAAATATGCATTGAATGTGTTTAAAAGATTCAAAATGGAAAAATGCAAACCAATAGCCACTCCTCTTGTATATAATGAAAAAATTTCTGAAGATGATGCTGGTGAAAAGGTAGATCTCTCATTATATAGAAGCTTGATTGGGAACCTTTTGTATCTGACAAATACCAGGCCAAATTTGATGTATGCAGTAAGTATGCTGTCCAGGTATATGCATTCTCCAAAGCAATCTCATTTTGGCATTGCCAAAAGGGTTTTGCGATATGTTAGAGACACAATAGATTATGGGTTATGGTTTAAGTCAGCTCAAAATAGATGTTTGTTGGGATATTCTGACAGTGATCGGGCAAGAAGTATTGATGACTGTAAAAGTACCTCTGGTTACATTTTTACATTTGGAAATGGAGCTTTCTCTTGGAGTTCTAAAGAGCAAGAAGTTATTGCTCAATCTTCTGCTGAGGCAAAGTATATTGGAGTAGCAGGTATTGCTAATCATGCTGTATGGCTGAAAAAATTGATTACTGATTTAGAAACAGCTCATATATGTGCTACTGTTATCAAAGTAGACAACAAATCAGTTATTCATATGGCTCAAAATCCAATGCTTCATTGTAAGTCTAAGCATATAAATGTTAAATTTCATGTTTTAAGACAGTTGGAAGCAGATCAAGAAATTCAAACGGATCACTGCAAATCTGAAGATCAGATTGCAGACATTATGACAAGGCACTTCAGAAATCCAAGTTTGAGAAGCTAAGGGCATTGCTGGGAGTGTTTGGAAAAAATCCCAAGAAGGAGTAATGTTAAGAACACTGAGATTTTTTCAAATATTTTCTAGAAGTTATTAAAAGTAATAATGGTTTTTTGTATGTGTGATTCATGAATAACTCTTAGTATTCAGATAAACTTCTAAAATTCTTAAAATGTCTCTTTGAATATTATAAACCTATTAAATGTAAAATGTCTCTAAATGAGTAGGGACCTTTTATAAGTATTCTTGATTAACAACTTACAATACCTGTTGTATCATATGACTGGTTAGCCGACCAATATTCAATTGGCGATTGCTCCGCTTAGCAAATATGTCAATAGCAGTCTTTTTGGATTCACCATTAAAGAAACTACTCCTTACGATCAATGGCAACAAATATATATGGAGATGAAAAATCTAATGCACCAACTATCCCTTGAGTTTGAGAAGATTTTAAAGTACTAGTATGCATCATTCACAAACGATGCCAAGGCCATAAATCAGTTGGCCATGTTCATAACTTCTTATTTGCAGCAGCCCTAGTAAATCCCATGATGTTGGTAGTTATGCCCACAATGGGGCAATTTTTTGTAGGGTTAGTTTTTTTTAAATAACCTCTTAACTACCCATATTTGAATTAACCTCCCCAAGGATCTCTATGTTTGTATTGGCTCCCTTTTTTCCCCAAAACGTGAGATTGACCAGAAAAAAATGGTCGTGAAAAAGTAGGAGAGAACACATTGTCTAGAGAGAAATTGAAAGCAAGATAAACATTCTTTAGAGTAAGAATTATCTTGAGGGTTTGAGAAATTTTCATGTACAAAAATTTCTCCCATCATTTTGGCTACCAGACTTGGGTTGAGGCATCGTAGAGCCATAGTGGTGGTTCGTTTCATGATCACCATCTTGACCGAACGATCCATACGATGGAATTTGTGAATCGATTGATTTTTTGAAAACTTACGCATTGAGATATTTATCTGAATTTTTAATTTATACACTTTCACATACACATATAGAGTAATAAATCCAACATTGGTATCAGAGCGAGGTTGGATTTATTTTTTAAAAAAATTCAAAATTTTTTGGGTATAAAATATGTAGGGTAAAAATTTAGGGTTCGGATCATGGATGAGTTTCGTGAATTCAAGGATACACGATATTACCCATGATTTGTAAGTCATAAGTATAATTTTTTCATAATTTTAACAATATGTTTAGACCTTGAAATGCAAGGTCGAAATTCTCAGCCATTAATGATAGTCGAGACATAAAATCATAGATATGTCAATTTAGAGGACAAATTGATCTATAAAATTGGCATAAATGTGTTTCTTGTATGGTGATCAACATTTTGACATATATATTGCATATGTTCTTTACCGGAAATCGAGTTTCAAAAATGGTCGCGAATGGCAGAAACTTTGAATGTTTGATTTGCCAAGATTAGGGCATAAATCCAACCAAAATTGAGTCAAAGATGGTTGGTCGATGTTTAATTGCAATTTTCTGGTAAAAACAGCATGAAAAATAGCCCGAACATAGGTTTTTCAGCATCCGGGTCAACAGAACCCGTTGTAGAACTCGTCGGGCAGAGAAGACCCGACCCAGACATTTAGGCACGAGCAATACATGCATGAGGCGGCGCGTCAAGCCCACAAACATAGGCGTGTGAGGTGTATGCGTTGAAATGAAGAGTCAAGCTGGAGCGTGATGTTCACGCTCTCTTAGGCACGTGAACAATGTTAGGTAGATCCGGGTCGGTTCCAACCCAGATCTGCTTCCGAACCCCCGCTCCTGGCCCGGGACATGATCCGGCATGCGTAATGGCATGTAGCGGACGCGCTGCATAGCTGGGCGCATGCAACAGCATGCTACAGGCGCGTAAGTACACGTTGAAGTTCTTTCGGCGAAGCATGGAGGCATGTCGTGATCCTGGCAGCCTATCAGGTTGCTCTGAATTGGATTTTTCCAATTTTTTAAGGGTTCTACGTCCATATTTGTGATTTTTAGTGGGTTTTGTGTGCCAAATCTAACTCCGAATGATAAGTTGCAATTCCAGTTTGTGGTATATAATGTTCGTCAACTCATACGCTCAAATTAAAGTCTATATTCGAATCATTTGAGATTTATTGATTCATAATGTATAAAAAAATATGAGAATAAATATCAATAAGTCATTAAAATCTCTCTTGATGCAATGAGAGTTGTCGTATTAGATTTTTTCAATGAGGATAAACTAAATGGTGAGAAATGCGATATTTTTCACCGGATGATTCAGTTTGTCCTCGAAGGGCAAAATCTATATAAGATTCTGAAGTAGGAGATGGTAGACTCTAGGGAAGGTACCTCACCTTAGGCTAGACATGATAAGGAGGTGTATCGTACGTTGAAGAAAAATGATACCTAAATTAGGGCAATCCTTATCAATGTTAAGCACGATAACTTGATCCCGGTCTATGAATAGTATCTTACGGATATATAGGTTATGGCTCACCCTAAAAGAGCATTATGGTGCTTTTTCAGCTCTTGAGTTAAGAATGCTAATTTATAAGTTTATAACTTATAATAAAAGGGTTGATCATATGATGAAATAACATTTAATACAAATGTCGAATATGATCACCGAGTTGAGAGATGCAAGTGAGTCTATTTCGAATGAGTTATAGGCAGTAGATGTGATCCAGTCTTTTACGTAATTCATGGGAGACCAACCGATTCATAGGAGAGCATGAAAACCTGTGTCATGTCCAACGAGAGTATTCGTACTTTCGTTGATGTGAGCATATACAGTTAGCTCAAGGAGGAGCACCTGGAGCCGAGTAGATTACACTCCGGTCATGCTTATGCGGAGGAGCCGAGTAAGGACTCCTGTGGTACCAAACAAATAGCATAGGCAAGAGAAGAAGACTAAAAGTCCAGGCAAGATGAAACCATCTGTGAAATCCGATAGCAAAGTATTAAAGCGCAAGAAGAAGGAATTTGAAAAGATCAATGCGAAGTGCTACATCTGAGGTAGCATTGGTTATTTCACTCGTGAGTGTTACGAGCGGAAAGAATGAACTTCTTCATTACATATTTTGAGTTTTGATTCATCTATCGTGTTGTTCACTGATTTCTCTCTTTTTGTGGATTATAAACTCAAGGGTCACCGATCACGTAGCTCAAGATAGGAGCGCGTACATAGAGTTCTGCTTGGTGAGTCCTCATGCTAGGAGGATTCACATGTGGAACGGAGCATTTGTCATCATCAACAGAGGGATTGATACTTGCAAATTTGAGTTGCAATGTGGATAGACTGTATTTAAATGACGTTCTTCGCTCTCCGGATATTTAACGGAACTTAATTTTAGTAATTTGTTTGGATTGCTGAGGATATGCTTTTTTTTTTTGGAAACTCTAATGTTTCTATAGGTTACGATAATTCTTTTAACAATTCTGGTTTTATCCATGATTGAATATATGTACTGGATGTTGTTTCCTTAAATGGTATTTGTTATTATTTTTCTATTGTCTTTATTTCTAATTACGTAGATGATGATACAAATGTGTGTCATAGTAGATTTGGACACATTAGGTAAGAAAGGTTGAACCGATTAGCAGCATATGGTCTGTTGGACCTGCTGGCCAGGTTTGAATTATCCGTGTATGAGTTTTGCCTAACTGGCAAAGATGTAAGAAAACCATTTGGCAATACAATGAGAGTTAGGACTCCATTGCAATTGGTTCACTCTGATATCTGTGGTCATATAAGTATGAGAGTCTGAAATTGAGCTATGTATTTTTTAATTATGTTCAAAAACGATTACACGCGTTTCGATTAAATTTATCTGATCTCGCACAAGTCCAAGACATTGGAATGCTTCAAGAGATTTATTAGCGAGATTTTATCAGTTAGAATTGAGAGTGAAGACTCTCAGAACTAATCAGGGACGTGAGTATTTGTCGAAACTATACAAAGAGCTCTATTTTGATAAGAATATTACAAAACAGCTGACTATTTCAATTACTTCTCAACAAAATGGAGTAGCCAAGAAGAGGAATAGGATTTTGTTGGAGATAATGAGGTCTATGATGGTACAGACAAATTTGTCCATCTCTTATTGAGAAGATATTTATTGACTACAATCTACATTCTCAACCATATCTCATTAAAGTTCGCAGTCAATACCCCATTTGAGTTTTGGACATAGAGGTAACCTGACCTTAGTCACTTGAATTCATGGGATTGTGTCTCGTATGATCACGATTTCTCGCATTCATACGACGAGTTAGGCCCGCGAGAAAAGACGTATCTTTATAAGATACTCAGAATACTCCAACGGGTATTTGTTTTTAGGTGAGCATATTAGCGGCACTATTACTAAGATTGAGTCTCGTGATATTACATTCCTTAAGGATGATTTTCCTAAGAGAGGTGAAGTCAATTAGGACTCTACATTCTATTTGATGGATGAGCTTAGTAGCTCAACTGAGATCAGTAGCGGGATACAAAAATTCATTACGGATTTTTGTTCCAGTAGGAGCGATCCATCGAGAGATGAAATCAATCAGGACTTTACCTTCTATAAGATGGATGAATTTAGTGACTCTAGTGAACCCCATGGCAAGATACAAAAATCTATTATGGATCTCGGTCCCAATAGGAGCGATTCATCGAAATAGGAGCGATTCATCGAAAGGTAAAATCGATTGGGACTTTATTTCTATAAGATGGAGGAATTTAGTGACTCAGGTGAGTCCAAGGGTAGGACACAAGAATCCATTATGGATTTTGGTCCTAGTGGGAGCGATCCATATAGAGGTGAAGATGTTCTCTCTCTTCGTAGAAGTATTGAGGGCGCGTACTTAAACGTCACTTCCCGAATGAGGGTGAGTCCCTCATTGTGACTTTTGAGAACGATAAGAAATTTAAAACAGTCCTAGAGGCTCTTGTGGGTTTTTGGAAGAACTATTTATTGAAGGCCATAGATGAAGAGAATGAGTCGATCAGAATCAATAGGGTCTAGGACCTAATTGATTTTCCAAAGAGAAAAAAGACTATTGGGATCAAGTAGATTCTCAAGGTCAAGAGAAAGATCGACGGATCAATGAAGATGTATATAGCCCGTCCGGTAACCAAGTGTTATATTCAGCCAAAGGGCGTAGACTACCGGGGAGTTGTAGTCCAATTTATCTCGATCCGTTTACTTTTAGTGATTGTCGCGGATATGAATCTGAAGTTATATTAGATGGACATAAAAACTATCTTTCTTAATAGAAGTTTGGATGAGGAGATCTACATGAAGCAACCCTCTAAATTCGTTCTAGTAGGTCAAGAAAATAAGATCCGTCGACTTCAGAAGTTGATTTACATTCTTAAGCTATCATCTAGGCATTAGTATTTAAGATTTCATAAGAAAGTGATATCTTATGGGTTTATGATTATCGAAGAGAATCATTGCTTGTACCTAATACGTTCTAATGACTCTTTTATGTTCATGTTCTTATATGTGAATAATATTCTGTTGGCTAGTAACAACAAAGAGTATCTGATGACCATTAAAGTATAGTTATTATCAAGTTTTGATATGAAAGACATAGTGAGACTTAGTTCATTCTCGAAATTAGGATCCAGTGGGATCGCTCGAGAAAGATGTTGACTCTTTAAGAAGAGTTCTACATCAGGAAGATTTTTTAGTATTTCGAAATAAGCAATTGCAAGCCATTAGATACTCTTATTGCTAAAGGCAAAAACCTGAGTCTTGATGTGTCCTATAACTTAGGAAAAAATAAGGGAGATAAATAAAATTTCTTATACCAGTGCAAAGGGTGGTCTTATGTATGCAATGAGGTATACATGACTAGATATTTATTTTGCAATCAATCTAGTAAGTAGGTATCAATCGAATCCTAGAATGAATCACTAGAGAGCAGTGAAAAGGATTCTAAAATATTTCAAGGGAACTGTGGACCTCTTGTGTTATAGAGGAGATGATTTGCATTTCATTGGATATTCAGACGCCAACTAGGGCTGGCGTCCTAAATAGACACAAATCGACATCAGTTTTTATTATCTTGCTCAATAAATGGTGTCATATCTTGGGGGAGTAAGAAGCATATCTATGTATCTCTATCTATAATAGAGACTGGGATTGTGGCATGCTTAGTGATAGTTCAGTAGAGTGTTTAGTTTCGAAAATTTCTAGATGACTAAGAAGTTGTGATAAAAAGTGGAAGGTCAATGATGATTTATAGTAATAATTAGGTTGGCATTGCCTACAACTGAAACCTTAAGTATCATAGTAAGACCAAACACATTGATACCAAATACCATATGTAACATGATCGACATGGACATACCTACATCTATGTTGACTATGAGTAGCCAGATTGAAATATCAAATATCATCTGCGTCAAGTGATATCATCTCTTAGATACTCTCTCTAAAATCTCTAGATAAAGTCTTATATGTAGACTGAGTCCCATATATATACAGTATTAAAGAAATTTGACATATGCCCTTTTGAGAGATAGGGGAATAAAACTATGGCACGAGTTTCATACTGCATGTAATAAGACAACCAAGGGATAGTGGGAGCTACTTCAGCCAATTGGAAGGGAAGCATGAGGGGGAATTTAATCAGCAAATTGGTCGCAGAAATGCTCCCGGTGTATATGGAGCCAAAGCTGTACCATTTAGTCCTCAGCAATTGGATCATTTTCTCAAGCTACTAGCTAGCACTCGACTATAGAATCTAACACTAGACTATTGGGTACTCTAATGCTTCTTTTGCACAAATAGGTAGTGATTTAAATGCTTTGATGTGTGATTACATTTCACAATCAGCTCCTTCGATAATAAATTCAAGAGCATATAACCACATGACTGTTTTTTCCAATTTATTTCATATATAAAATTCTTGTTCTGAACAAGAAAAAATTTCTATATTAAATGGATCTTATTCTTCTATAGTAGGTAAAGGTCGAGTAAAATTATTAGAAATCTTATCTCTTAAATCAGTCCTTCATATACCACAACTTGCTTGTAATCTTTTATCTGTTAGCAAATTATTCAAAAATTCTAATTGTAGTGATACTTTCTTTGACTCTCATTGTGTTTTCCAGGACCAGAATTTGGGGAGGAAGATTCGCAATGGTAGGATGATAGATCATTTCTATTACTTTGAAGATGAAGATTCCAAGAATAAATTACCTTAGGGGTTAAGTAGTAACAGTACTACTCTGTTAAGGATAAATTAACGATTTGGTACTATAGGTTAGTACGTCCTAGTTTTTCTTATGTCAAGAAATTGCTTCCCACTTTATTTGATGGAACTGATTATTCCAATTTTCATTGTGAACATTACATTTTCAAAAAAAAAAAAAGTCATAAAAATACCTATTGATCAAAATCATTTAGGGCAATAAACATTGTAATGACACGAATGAGTGGGTAAGGCGTTTCAAGGGCAACGTCGAATCCTACTCAAGCCATCCTTTGTAACTATGAAAGTTTAATAAAGGTTGAGAAAAAGATTTTCATGTATTTTGCTTATGTTAATTGTTCGTTTTCTTTTCTTCGCCTAAGAGAAAAGAGTGAGAAAGAAAGGGTATGAGTTGCCAAGGCTTGTACATTAGGCATAAGCTACAATCATCGGCGCAAAAAATTTTAGGAGAAATTTTCCCCAGTGACAGCGGGGGGCGCGTGGTACTTGGGCCTTGTATAACTACCATGGCCTGAATGGATATGGAGAGCTCCTCTTCATGGGCCTCTTCTTCGCTCCCTTCTTCTTGTTCCTCCTCGGGGACTAGTTCCTCCTATTAACTCGGCTCAATCATAAAGTGCCATGGATGCTTGCATTTGCGACTAAGTGCAAATTTCTTATCACAATTTAAGCATAGGCCCTGGGCATGCCTTGCTTCTATTTTGGCATAAGTCAACCTTTTGACACCTTGGGAGGAAGTTGCAGTTGAGCTTGTCACCAACTTAGAGGATGGCTTGAGTTGGCTTGGCTTGGAGGATGAGAAACTCTTCGTCACCTTGCTACTTTGTTGTGAATGGCTGCTCCTACGAAGGTCTTGGAGCTGGTCGTCCTTGTGCAGGGCTATTTCCCAAGCTCTAATCAGGATGTTTCACCTTTGGAGCTTGATTTCCATTCCAAATTGCATCTTGAGACCACCGATAAATGCTCCAATCAAAGCTTTCCCTTATCAATGCACACGGGTTGAGAACTTTTCAAACTCTCGTTGGTACTCACGCAAAGGTTGAAGTTTGCTTTAATCGAGTGAGAGCATCATCATAATCCACATACTCCGCGTCTCCGAACTCTCGTTGGACAGCTCATTGTCTCTCCCTTGGGCATGCCTCAACTTTACTACCAATAGAGTGCGGGTCACAATCCTCCGGCGGCACTAGAGAATATGGATGATTGTTTCCTAGAGTGCAGCATAGGATCACTTGTATGGTGGTATAACTTAAGGAAAAAGATTGTTTTCCTAAGATGCTAAAAAAAGAAAACACTCGTACTTATAAAGAAATTGATTGCTTAAATAATGATTTTACAAGTTTGAAAACCGGCCTATTATGCCTGGGGGAGAGGAGACCAATGGTCTCATTATATCCTAACCGTCCGTCAAGAGAGGATTTTGAGCTCTCACATTACATGCTCTAACTCTTAAACTTCCCCTTTTTATTGCTAATTATTATATTTATTCATTTATTCCTTTCTTGACCTTTTTTTTCTTGACTTCTTAAGACTCTTGATCATTTAGGAAACGTTTTTCCTTTGGGCCGCAAGGGAGCTTGGCTTTGACTCTTGGTGGCTTGATCTTGGGTTTGTGTGCTCGGCCTTGGAGATATGGGATTTGTTGTGTCTAGAATGGCTACTTGAGCCATGTTGGCTTCTCTTGGATTTCTTGTGGGCCATGAGTTGCTTGCTAAGACTTACTAGATCTTGGTCCTTTGCAAACCTCAATAATTTCTTCTTGGACTCACCTAACTGTGGCATTACATGCTCTGTCTTGTGCATTGCAGTTGGGGCACATTAATTGGACAGAATATAAGGACTGTGGAATGGTTGTATGAAGTGCAAAAGCCTTACGCAACACCTATGTCACACATAAGGTTGGCTTACGGTAAATTGTAAATCACTCGCTCTCACAAAAATCATGTGTAATTCTCACCTCTCTAATCACAAGTGATCTCTCGAAAGGTGGTGCAAACCAAAAAGGGTTTCTCTCTTCTCTATGCTCATAAATTAAGCTCTCACTTGAAAAGAAAGTCTCCCTGCTAGCACTCTCCGGTTTTTTTTGCAAGTCTTCATCACCACTGAGTGATCATCTAGAGCAAAACGCACCTCCAACACATATATATCTTTACTCACAGTTTTAAATCACATGCATGATTTGAGTGCATAAGGAATTGAAGTCTCTATGTTGGCCACAACAGATTTCCCATTATCCTTATTGGACCCTTTTGTAAGAGAATTGGACAGTCCCACAAACTTAACTACTTACGGATTGGAGCTATTATCCATCGAGCATTTGTGGGTGTTGTCGAAAGCAATTGGATTCTCAACAGAAATGGCATGTATTCAACATCAATTGTTCTGATATAAGGTAATGCAATTGTGATGACCTACTCTTGCAACTGATCATCAAGACTAAGATTGAAGAAGGAATCAAGCACAGGGACAAGAGCAGTGGAATCCTCCTGCAACATCTGAAGACAATCCACAACATTTTTGTTATTACGATCTCGATAATCTCAGACAACAACCCTGTCAATATCGAAGCGGAGAGGAAATCAGAGCCGAGAGAGGAGTTGGTGGAGAAGAGACAGTGGAGATGGAGGCGAAAGCGGTGAAGATCGGGAGGGGATGAAGGAGAAGAGAGAGTGCAGCCTGCATTTGTGAGCACAATCAACATCTTATCAATTAGGGTTCGAGTTAGGGTTTATGAGGAAGAGGAAGAGGAAGGGACATTCTTCTTAGGTGGAAAAGAAGAGACGAATGAAGAAGACAATGTCATGGACCCAAATGATGAACTCAGGCCCAAATAATGGATTCAAACCCTAAACCCAATAGGAGAACTCAACCCAAAAGATCAACCTGTAGGGTAGGAGAGTTTATTGGAGTTAAATATTATTTTTTGATTTTTTTGGAATCCGATATAAGATTTGTAACATTACCTACTCCTTGAGATGCCAAACATCCATGGAAGGATTTCATTTTGGACAGCTCACATAGACTTTTTAGAGTACCGGGTAGCCCTTTTTCCCTTTAGATGGCTCACACTCCAACACCAACTAGTCCTTTTCCCTTTTGGACGACTCTCACTCTGGTACTAGGTAGCCCTTTTCCTTTTTTGGAATCCGATGCAGAATTTGTAACAAACGGGCCCTTTTTGGAAGGAACCCTTTCGGCATTCTTTGGCACCATCCCTTCCCCTCAAAGGTCTGGACCTCTCCTCATTTTCAAGAACAACCTCATTCTTCTTCTTTTTCTTTTTTCCACCAATGTCCTCAACTTTCTCGAAAATTATATTTTTTTACAATTTTATAAATTAAATTATTATATTTTTATTTAAAAAGAAAAGTTAAAAATATATATATAAGAATAACATAATAAAAATAACTGAAAATGATAATGTTTCAATAAATTCTTTTTAAATGTATAAATAAGAATTATTTTACAAAAAAGAGTTATTATTCTTGTTAATCAGCACTATAATCACTATTTTACTAATTCCTTTGGTTGTTTAGTTAGGATATCAAGTTTTCACTCTTGGTTAATTTTGCTTTTAGTATTGGATTTGATAACATTTTTTTACATACTTTTTATGATGTTTGGGAGAAATTTTGGTATTTATCATGTAATAAAAATATTAAAAAATTGGCTTATTTCACCAAAATTTTTATAAAAAAAAAAAGGGGGGGAAAAAAGTGACTTATGTTCCAACATTATAAAATTAGAAGTACTGTTATAGCATCATTTTTACTTTAGCCAAATCATAATTTGATACCCCTCGTCCCATTTCTTTGATTCTTAATTTGTCCGAAGATAAATATGCACAATTATTAAAACTATCACTATAATTTATACCAAGATAACAAATTAATCTACTAGATCACATTCTTTATAATCATGATTACTTTCTTAAGATTTTGCGAAAAATGTCCCGGACAGCCTAATGGTACAAACCCTTTCCCCGAACCTAGTGATCCCAAATTCAAATCCTTATAAAAAAAAAAAAGATTTTACTAAAAATAAATACTATAAAATTTGATCATGAGTTCAATTCGGGACTAAGAAAAGCACAAGAGTTTAGAAGTTAAATCATAAATTTCTTGTTTTAGTTTAATTTTGATTTTCCAGTTGTGCAAAAAATGTCTCAAATTTAGTTAGTTGTCCTATTTTCTTAATTTACAACTGTTAACAAATGAGAGTGTTTTAGCCAATTCGATGTGAACCCTCCTTGGATATTTCTTTCTTTTGTAGCAATTGAGTCGAGAAGTGCACCCTACTGCTCCAAAATGAGCTCGCAATTCAACAAAGGAGACGTCCGGGTTCGTGGTGGATCTTGAATTGACTTGTTTATAAATTCGGAAAATATCGAGCACGAGCAGTAATAAAAAAAAAAAAAAAATAGTTTGTTAAATAAAAAAATAAATGAGTTCGTTAAATAATGGGTTTGACTGTTTGACTGTTTGAATTAGGAAGCAAAAAAAATGAGTGAAAAACTTTTATGAAAATAAAATCTTTTCCTAAATTATACTCTCCTAGTAAACAGTTTACAGTAAACTGCAATCTTTAAACTTCGGCGTGTATTTCATTCCAGCAGACTGCAATATTGTTTGACTTCTAATACAGGTAGCCGGCGGAAAAAGGAAAGAGAGATCAGAAGTGGCAACAGCCACCCACCCACACACAAAAAACCATAATTAAAAAATAAAATAAAATCATCCCTAAATTAGACTTATCAATACTCAGACCACCCAAATACCGGTTAAGTACCCAAAAAAATAAAAATAAATAAATAAAAGGACTAGGTGATTGTACATCAAACACTTCATGAGTTATTACAGATTTAATCCACAGTGAACACGATTAAACAAGAACCCCCCCCCCCAAGAAACAAGGTCACAGCCCACAAGTTACTTCTGAAACATCGAATTCATCCCCTAAAATAAAAAATAATAATAATAATAATAATAAAGAAACCCCCCCCCCCCAAAAAAAAAAAGGTAAGGGGAGTAAACCATTACGAGAGAACAAATAAGGAAGAGTTTCTTGAAGGGCTACATCAACTGGACCACCCTGAACATTCTAACCCCTTATGCTTCCATATCCAACTGGAGTTTCAACAAGAGCACGAAAATTTAGCTCTTCGCACAAAAACTTCCAGTCCTAGTCTCTCAAATGATCTCCAACATAATTCCGACTCATGCATGACTGCAACTTCAACCACATGAATAATAAGAATTTTCTTTATCCCATTTAATAAGAGACAACAACATGAAAAGGTTAAATCATTAGGTTTAACTCCTATTATAGACACGCTCCACGCTTCAAATCAAGGCATTGCTGCTTTCATTTTGCAAATTCCCCATATGAAAAGGTAACCACAATATAAAGAGGGAGTACCAATAAGACAGTGGTCCCAAATTGACAAATTTCCTCTTACTGCATTTAACCTCTCACTGACTCGGATGTTACCTGGCCACTGCTCCCGCCACAGGCATTAAATCCAGTCACAGGCATCGAACACTGTGCAAAATCCAGTAACAACTTCCTCTGCTGCCCGTCCGTGTGGGGCAGACTTGCACGAAGAAGCTCCACAGGCATTTCCCGGCTTATAGCTCTTGCTGCTTCTGAACCAACAACCTCTGGCTGGGCCTGGGTGTAAATTGATTGCACAATGCTGTCATATTTATTCACACAATACTTTGTGAGAAGAGTAAAGAAAGCATCAAATGAAGCCTGCCAAAGTGCACGATTAGGAACACTATAGCTGCCAGAGGCATGAGGATCTGTCAAGAGTTCAGTTGCCCTTTCAAGAACAGATTTCAGAACAACAGACGCCCCATCTCCTGCAGGACTTCCTAATGGGCGTAGTGGTGGCTGCTCGGACGAACAAACAACAGCAGCAAGACAAGCGCTAAGAGCATTAAGATCCATGCCATTTACACAAGTTGAAACAGTTTTAGAAAGATTAATGATTGTCTCAGCTGCCCCAGAGTCAGAGGGTAGACCACCAAAGAGAAACCTCAAATGTCGGAATATGGCCATACAGATAATCCGACCAAGTTCCCCACCAGGTAAAATCAGTTTGATGAACCTTGAGAGAAACTTTCGACCCTTAGGAAGAGAGGCTAACCGTAGGAACACAAGGTCATCCTTCGGAGCCAACCCAACAGCGTGACCACTTTTTGCCAATGGGTCAACAAGATGAAGTGAAGCTGCAAGGCCTTCTAAAAGCATCTGCCTCCTCCGCCTGAGCTGAGCTCCACCATCCTGTTGCTGGCCAAATTGTAGGAGCCGGTCGATATCATCTACGTCAAGAAGGAGACAAAGACCATCTTCAATTGTAACTCTAGCTGCAAGCATAGGTTCTTGTTCCAGGGGCCTCTCAGAAACTTTCTGCTCAGAGCTGCCATCGCAAGAAGCGGAAGCAGGAGGATCAACATCGAGCAGAGGGCGGGGCCTACGAATAGAAGGTAAAGGTAGCCTCCCAAGACCATCAATTGGAAGATGGGTACTTTGTTCTCCACCACTACGACCTCGAGAATGTGTCTCTCTTAGGTGGGAAGGACAGAATCGATGTTTTAAAAGTGACCCAGCAGATGTTTTTGCAAGACGAGCTAGGTGATAATAATCATCTATATATGGATCATTGCTATGTGCTGCAGCTTGCTGCATTCTCAGAATGCTCTCTATCTCTTCTGCTGTCATATATTTTGACCTGAACTGCGGCAACACAATTTCGCTCTTCTGACTACTAGCATCGGAGGACTGTTGAGAAAGCCGTGTGCTTTGTCTTCTATGTGCTGATTTAGGTCTCTGATCCCTGAAATCAATCAATCCCATCATTGCTTCATATTTGCTCAGTAAACGAGGAGACAAAGGCAGCGGAGAGAAGAGCTGTGATTGAAGTGCTGGATGATGCAGTCTCTGCTGTTGCAACTGTTGTTGTGGTAACATCAACTGTGGAGGCATGAAGCCATTATGGTGAGGCAATTGATGTTGGAAAATATTATTCAAAAGACCAGCATGATCGCCATGAATTAGGCCAGCACGGCTGATCCAAGGACTCTGAGTCCGGCTACTGATGGAAAGCCCAGGTGGGGTAATTTGAGGCGAATTCCCAGTGTAATTGATTCCATGAGATAAGCCAGATAAGTGAATGTTAGAGATGGACAGAGGAGTACGGTTTGGAGCAGAGAAAGACAACTCCGGTCCGCCGGGGAAAGTTGGAGCATTCAAGTGATGTGACTGTTGGCACGGTAAAGGTTGTTGAGATCTGCCACCAGGTGGAGGAAAGGATGTGAAAGATGACTTCGGTACTAGAACTGGTTCACTATGGAAATGATGCTGCTGCTGCTGCTGCTGTTGCTGTTGCTGCTGAGGATAGGATGATGCTCTGTACAAAGGTTTTGACTCTGCAAAATGAGCAGAAGAAAGATGTGGCTGAGATGACCACCTCTTGCCTTCTTGAGCAATTTCTGCATCAAAGATTTGCTGATCTAACCAATTCGAAAAATCTGCATCTTGTGTCCATTCAGTAACAGATGAACCTGAAGAAAAGTAGCAGCAAAGCACACTAATTCAAAAGCAGCAAGACAAAAGGAACAAGTAAAAGCAACTAAACAAATAAAGAATTCAAGTAAATTTCTTATTGTACAATCAATAGTGCAACAAAAAATCAAATACAAGAGCAATGACTTGGAATTTGGAGCAGTGCAGCACACAATGCATATGCAGCAATGTCCCGCATAGCCGATGTCTTAATAAAAAAACCTCACTCAGATTATGGTATCTTCAATCTTTTTGAGCCTAAAACCCCCCCCCCCCCAAATGATCACCACAAGTGAAAATGAAATCATTGTTTTCATGATTTAGATCAAACCATTCCACCAGCAACCTAATGTAGAAGCTCAATTTAACAATCTTGGTCCTATGCAATAAACCTCATACAAAAGATGTTGCTATCATCTCCACACCATTTTCTAAGATTTAAATATATGGGCAAGATGACTAACTTAGGGAAACCACTGGACGGATGACAACAATCATGTTAGTCACTGTTAGATGATTCATCTCCATGATCTTTGCATAAAAGGAATTGTTTTCCTCTGATTGTTCAATAGGTTCTGAGCCAAATCGAACTTTGGTATGTACCCACACATTTTGAAAACATTGTGAAATGTGATGCCTTAACCAGCTGAGATGACAACACTAGTATGGACCAACCATGTTGCAGTAACAAGCATGGGCTCATCGATTAGGCACCACAAGAGCCAATGCAGCACAAACCAAAATATGGAAAACATACAAGGAAACAAAATTGTTGTTAGATTTTGGTCATAAATGTATATGATGGCATAGCCATGGCTTGGCCCAAAAGATGAGATCTTTGGTAGCCTAGGGTAAAGGGTAACTAGTCCATTACTAAGACAAGACCTCTTTGGTCCTTGTATCCCCAAAAAAATAAATAAATCCCTTTGGTCCAATACTAAGCGTCTTTGGTGGTGTTCTAAATTTTTAGTAATCTAAAATTAGGATGCCGGAAAATTTTAGTGAGTTAAAATTTTTTATTTTCTTAACATGCTTTATTTTAATTAAAACTTTCTAAATATTTTAGATTTTAGTTAGTATTAAGTTATTGCATTTTTCTAGAGTTATAGTCTTAGAAGTTTTCTATTTTAGTGAGTTTTGATAACTATTATGTTTTTGATTGAGGCATTTTTAGAAGGTTTAGAAGTGCTATTAAGTTTTTCTAGCACGTATAAATAGGCCTCATTGATGTAAATTGTGAGGAGAGTGAATGAATTTTAAAACAAGCTGATTGTTTAGTTATTTGTGTTTTGAAGGCAGGGCACCCATGTTTTCTTCTTCTTGCATTATTATTCTCTGCTTGCTTGTTGATCATAGTTCTCTCTAATTTTTGAACAACTATTCTTCGATACAATTTTAAAAACTCTTCCACTACAATACTTTCATAGCTTTTACCCACCATTTTCCAATTTTAGGCAATCTACCCTAGTTGTCCTACGTAAGTATGTGTCTCCATAAAACTGGCATCCACTAACCTCCTCTTAAAACTTCAATATTTCTCATCTTTGCAAAATCGGTTTTATTTATTGGTTTGTTTGTTTGTTTTCAAGAGTAAAAAGCATATCCCAAGGTAGCATTAGGAATCTGAGTTTTAAAACATAAGCAGTACATCAAAGGAGTGCCTACCATAGAGATTAACTAATCCGGCCACAACTGGGCTATTTAAGGTACAGGTCCAACTGGTCCTCAGTGTGTACCCTCCTGGAAGGTGTCTGACACTACCATTGAACCACTCAGACATGAAATATGCTGCTGCATTGAGTAGTAGTCTCAACACAGTTGTGCATGGCTCCTTTTCAGGATACAACAAGCATCTGTAACTATTTTGCATGTTACGACTAACTCAAAGCTGTCATGAAGATTGATCGGGTTAATTACTAAGGCAAACATTGAAAAAGCAAGTAGTATGTTAAAATTGTTTGAATTACACATTGATCCTACAACTAAATCCAATGTCCAACAAAAGCTACAAAATTCCTCACAATGTGATGAGCTACCACTGGACATATAGTAATCAAGATTGAGTCAACTGTAGAATCCAAGGCCTGCACACATATGGATCTAGGTCAATCACACCCTAACTTTATACTTGTACCTAAATCTTAACCCATAGAAACTTCGAGAAGCTCTGAACTATGTAAGGTATTTTCCGGCCATTAATTCCTCACCACTTTTTTCCTGTATACACCGATTCAATATCTTCATGTTCATAAATGTTGGTCCAAGGAACCTCTCTAAGTTTTGAGTGATAATCTACACTCGATTGAGTAATTTACAACAACAACAATTTGAATCTTAATCCCAACATTTGGGTCGGCCATTTGAGAGACAAGCATGGAGATGATTTAAAAAAATAAAATAATAATAATAATAATAACAAATAAATATACACATATAATATGTTGGTTTAATTTAATTTATGTGGATTCTTCTACGCCACGCACTTTTATTCAAGACAATTTTCTCATCTAGACCCTTAACTATCATGTCCTTACAGATAATTTGCATCTAAATTTTCAACGGTCTACACCTACGTTTTACTATATCTCATATATTTAAGTTCTCGATTCTCCTAACCGATACGTCTTTAGGTCTTCTTTGTACATGTCGAAATCACCTCAAACGACTCTTGTATCTTATCCACAATTAAACTAATTTCCAATTTGTTACGAATCTCTTCATTTTTAATTCTATCTTTTCTAGTTTTTCCACACATCTACCAAAATATTTTCATTTCTACTACAGCCATTTTTTGTTCTTCTTATTGTTTAATAGTCTAGCACTCATTACCATACAATAGTGCAGGTCTTATCACAATTCTATACATCTTTCCCTTCAAATGCAATGGTATCATGTGATCACAAAGAACTCCAGATGCCTTTCTCCATTTCATCCGACCCGCTTAAATCCTATGATTCATATCTCCATCTATATTGCCATCATTTTGAATGATGGAATCAAAATATCTAAATCGTTCACTTTTTAGAACATTTTGTCCATCTAACATAATTGTTTATTCATTATTTTGATAATTGTCATTAAACCTACATCTCATATACTCAGTTACTCGATTGAGTAATTTAACTTCTGAAATTGAAATATTATAGGAGTTCAATCTACAAATTCAAGATCTAACACATGTATAAAGTAATGGAAGATTGCTCTTAATGTTGCTTAAAACCACCTAAGAACGGTCTTATACCATTCATTAATCGCTTTATTTAGCCTAAAAGAAAAATGTGTTCTAAAATGTCTCCAAAAATTCATGTCTTGTGAACCTTCAACCCACTCAAAGACTCTCCATTAAGCAGCTCGATAGGTCTCTAAACTACATTTGAATTCCCAAGAATCTTTAAGCAGCTCAGTGGTTCCCTCATGCAGAGGCAGAATCCTCAAAATTGAACCACTTGGTGGTCATTACTAAGCAGCGCAAAGGGTGTCTACACAATTCTTGCAGGACTCTCACAATACATCCTAAGCACCTTGGAGCCGCTCAATGGGAACCATTTACAAATTTCTTTTATATTAGACCTTAAGACTTGCTTTTATTTTATTTGGAAGCATAAGTTTAAATCTAATATGAACCTCAATCATAATATTGACAATGTACGATTATCTTTTGACACTTTTTTGAGTAATACTAGTTGGTAAACCCCATGCCCCACACAGGGATAATTTGTTGTGTTTTCCTGTGGGAATTCAATCAAAATAGTTCTGATATTTACAAGAAATTATAGTTTCTATCAGGTCATAGTAAAGTTACTCATTATTTGGGAGGCATTTGAAATTTTTTTTTTCCACCCATCTCTGGCATCCCCGCGACATTTATTTTGTGAAGGCCTTCTACTCTTTTTTTTTTCCTCATTAACAAACAACATTTTGTCTAATTCCAGTAAGAATATATCTTAATTAGGAGAAAAATTTTAGCAAGAAATAAGTAGTTTTCCATATCAAATCAAAATTTCAACACGAGTTTAAAAGTTCTCATTTTATTAATACTAATAGTTTTTTTATATAGAAATTTACAAATAAGAAATGAAAAAAAGAAGACCTAGTTTTATAGAAAGAAAAGATTATATTAAAGGTGAATAAGAATGTATAATGACTTCAAAGGATAATAAATCCTCAAGATTAGTAAAATCAATTACAACAAGACCAAAACTAATGAAGCATTGCCCTCCAATACATCTTCAGTTCTTCTGAACTATAATCAATGTAAACCGGAAAGGCGTGAGACCACAAAGGAATATAGAAATAATCTGATCCCAAAAAAGATATGAATCAATAATCCGATTTCTAAAAATTCTTGCATTCCAATCAAAGAAAAAAGAAGATCCTTGTTCCCAAAGACTAGTGATGAATCCAAAATTTTTTTAAAGGGGCAATATTTGCTAAATATGCACCGCCAAATCTACATGTTATATATAAGTGCTTGAAAATAACAAAAAATTCATAATAAAATAATTTCAATAAAATATCTACTTAGATATCATATCGGATTGTGAAATTTACAGAAAACAAAGACAATCGGCGTATACAATCAAAGTTAAAAATTCTCCTAATTAAAATTTTTTTTAATTTTATTTTATTAACAAAATGCAATATAAAGATTTATAAAGATAATAACACAAAAATATTATCTAAAAAGTAAACACATTTTTGGTTTATTATTTTGTAGAGAGAGTCATATGAATGAAGATAAAAGATTGAAATCATCATTTAACAAGGAAAAAGAGGAGAGAAATAGTACTTATGGTATGAGTCTTGGAAAGTGAAAAGTAATTAAATAAGATTAAATAATTTACATAAAAACCAAATATTTTTTTTAATTTCACAGGGGTTTTCAAACAATAGAAGGTGCATAAATACACTACACATAAAACCTCATAGTTTTTCAAAATTTCAGCAAGCCAAATCTCTGTCAAGACGCCTCCCAAACCTGATTTTAACTTCAATAAAACCACACCGAATAATGAATGCATGGGAGAAAGGCAGAGGAAAAAGAGACACCACACAATAAACTAATGCAAGATTTTGGTTTTTTTCCAATTCCATCTCCTGTTTTCAAAGTAGTTGCAATTTTTTCCTTCAGGTATGACAAAATATGACAAAATCCAATAAAAATATTAAAACTACATACATACAGACAAATGGCCTGTCTAAATTGCTATCTAATTTTCAGCATACCCTAATCGATCGACTACCATAAAAGTCACATTAAATTTCAATTTCCCTTTTTGCAGTACAATGTCACCCAATCAATTAGTAAATCACCGACTGATACCTTTTTACCAACAATTAGTAGTTCAACATTGTTTGATTTTTCCTTTGAGACAAAATTTATTGATTTGCAAAACATTAACATAAAAATAGATCAGATAGAGTCCAACAAAATAGAGACACAACACAAAAGTAATATTTGAACATTCTGCATTCATATTAAGAATCTAATTATTGCTTATGGAAACATGTGTCTACATGTGGGTCGGCGAATGAAAAATGTATGCATATTTCTATAAAAGCAACAGGTGAGTGCAGCCTTAACAAAACAGAGATCTCATAGAACCCTATTAAATTATCAATATCAGCATTAGAAACAAGAAACTTGACATGGAAAATAACAAGAAAATCAACAGGCAGTTATTTGAAGTTAGGACAAGCTACGAATGTTTTTCTTCATTGAATTTGAATAAAGTTTGAAACTGGGAAGTCTATAAGCATGAAGTTGTTGGAAGTGACAACAAAGTTATAGAAAGTTATTAAAACTTATCCAAAAAGATATCTTATCCCTTGTAAATTCTACTGAACATGAATTTAATGACAACTTAATGTTATTTGTCATAAAATTTGTGACATGTCTTCAAATACTGAAACAGATGATTCCTCTTCATAATAGGAACAGATACTTGATGGGGGGGGAAAAACACTATGAGCAAAAAAGAAAACCTCACGGGTGGACCTATAAGATTTTGATGTCTAAGGAAAGCACCTAAAAAGGAAAATGAAGAGATGAGAAAACATACAAAACAAACAGGGACCTCTCTCATAAGTTGTGACAAATAATAGATTGTTATAAAGTAGTTGCAGATAAGATGGAAAATAACACTGAATCCATGTCACTGCATGCCTAACACATGCTGGACATAAACAAGCCATTGATATGCATCTGATGCATGCAAACACGTCAAAATAAATTTTGATCTTGGGCACAACTCAACTGAGCCTTAACACTACCATGGTACTGCTCATCATTTTTTGTAATAAAAGACATATTATAAATAAAGATAGAATTATTAACAAAATTTTTAGATTTTGACGAGTAGTTGCATATTATTCACTATTTTATATACTTGCCATTTCGTCCAACTTTTTTTGGTTTTGACAAATTGTCATTCCCTAAGTCTCATGTTTGTCATACAAAGATGGAATCTAAGCATTTGCTTAAAGCATTTTAGACTAGACTCCTGTCACACGTGGATTTAAATTATCAATTTATATGCAACTTACCTATTGTTAATGCTACCACAACCACCATAGTTATGGCCAAATACAAGGCCATAATAGTCATTATGACCACCACAAGCCAAATGATTGTGACAAAGCTGCTATGCCCACCATGGCACAATGACACTACTACACTGCCAAAACATGTAACGCCTATACATCCAACAGTGGGTAATTTCGGTAGGTAACACCCGATTCTTATATGGTTGCATCTGAAATTTAGCTTTATGGCCAGCCACACATGATGTGGGTGTGGTGTGAGAGAGAACGGGGAAGATATTGGTCAAAGATAAATCTGAGGGGGGGAAATAGTGGGAAATTGGCAGAACAATTTATTGTTTGGAGCTATCTTTTATGTCCAATAACTATTCTATCCCTTCTCAACAATTATTCCATCCTTTCAAATAACCAATATAGATAATATACCTTTTAACATATGATGGGTTTGAGAATCCATGAGCACATGGCCTCTTAATGATATGTAACATATACAAAATAGTAATAAGAATCTCAAGCAAAGATCAGATGTTGCAAAAAATTAGATCTTTACTTGGATTATGGAATGCGAAGGTTCCTGCAAAAATTAAATCTAATACTTAATTTATAATATTTAACAAGAAAAAAAAATAATTTGTTGGAAAAAGGGACATTCTAAAGCTGTTTCTCTTGATCTGCATGCAACATGTTGTAAGGACGCTATTAGGGGTCACTTGTTCTTGCATTGTCAAGTAGCACAGGTTATATTGATCGACCTCTTTGCAATTTATGATCAATCTATCAGATTTGCTTTAACAAAATTTAGATATTTAATGGATGGAAGGTTGCATCTTTGCTTCAAAAAAATTATCTTATGGTTCTTCCTCAGTGCAATTGGAAGGAGCAGAAGGCTATGATATTCAAATATTGACTTACACAACAAGAATGCTTTTTATACTTCCCTCTGAGCTCATGCGTCAGTGGTCTTCAAATATAATAGTTTGGAGATTTAAAGAGACCGGAAAGTAGTCCCCAACTAACTTCATCCTTTCTTACTTTTTTAGCCATTAAGGATTTCTCATCCTCTAAGCTTTTCGTATCCATTTTTCTCTCCTTAATAAATTTCTTTTTCTGATCAAAAATAATTACAATGATAAGGATGTCTAAACATGTGAAGTCAAAATTAAACAGGTGCAAACTCGCATAACACATTGTAGTCAAAAGTTGGCAACAAAGAAACATTTTACTGCAAACAACAAATAATACCAAAAACAGAATCAAAAAATAAAAACAAATAAATGTAAGAAGCAATATAAAATCCAAGAAAACAAAGGAGATATACAGTGCCAAGATGGAACTTACTCTCCCGTGAAAATGAACCAGATCCCCGATCACCAATAATTCCAGGGTTTCTAGGTCCAGTAACTACTTTATTAATCTGTCAGGTGAAATAACCAATTACGATAGTGGGGATTATAATTAAATGTGGTCTTGCAAATTTTAAACAACAACAATAATAATAGAAGTCTTGAGTTATTTAATATCACAACGGAAAAAAAAAAAAAAAACAAAGAAAGAAATGGAAAGTGATTTGAAACCTAAAGTAAAACATAAACCTTATCCTACACATTCGAAGGAAAACCACATGGAATGACCATGATGCCTAAATGCTTGCAGAACTTGACAAAGAACAAATAGTAAGGGTAGGAGCCCTTCTATTTTGCATATTGGGAATTAAAAATCAGTTTAAGGATGAAAACAATGCTGTAGTATATTATCCAGTTGGTTTGAATTGTAAGAACTCTTGGCATATTTGCTGGTTCTCTAGCATTCATTAAAGTATGGAACAAATATTTTTCTCAAGAGTTAAAGTAGTAAAAAGAATTATAGGAAAGTAAATCAAAAAGAGGTTCCAAGAGGGTGTAATAAAACTAATAAAAAGGAAAAAGATGGGCGGTAAACAAAACTATTACTAAACTGAGAAAAAGAGTAAATTAAGGCTGTAATGGCTGAGGAGAAGAAACATAATCTGGAGAAAGAACCATCTAAAAGCTATGGCTCTCACAAAATCAGAATAATAAAGCTCAAATCTTTACTATTGTGGAAGCTGACCTTTGAAAAAGTGGTAGCTAGATCATCGATATCAGATAAAGAACCTAATCCTGCACCCTGGAAATCAACATGCATGCAAGTTAGGTCACTCAATATACAATATAAATTACTTATCAGAAAAAACATTATCAAAGAAAACTGTAAGAAGTAAAAGTTAGTAGTATAGGTTACAGCTTGAAACAGAACTGTCAAATTCACCCTCAACTGGGTCATGGGTATAACTAAAGACAAAGCACATCACCTTTCAAATAACAACTATACCAGAAAACCCTTAGATGAAAGGCTTATCATGTAAAAACATATTAGTCAGGCCACCATGGAATAACCTAAAATCCTCTAAAAAGAAAAAAAGGTGACCATCATACATGAAAATCAACCATCCAAATCAATCGATGAAAGGCTTATCCAGCAAAGATATGTTAACCAGGGCCACCATGGAAGAACCTAAATACCGAAAATAAAACTTTTAATAGGGCAACAAACAAGAAAGTAACCCATCAAAATCACCTAGGGTTCTCTACCACCATCCATGCACACCATTTCCACAACTTCAAAAATTGAACAATCGAAATTACCAATAAGTTGTAGGCCTATTGAAATTGGCATTCCACCAAAGGCTTCCTTCATGGAAGTTCACCACCGTAGCATCCTGGACCAATCTTGAAGATAATTAAAATGGCATATTAATGAGCAAGAGTCACACCATTTGTAACGCCAAAAGGAAACTCTTGACCCGTCTTCCACCATTAATGCCACACTCTTAAAGAAAACATCACATGCCCTCGTAGCTCTTTCCAAATTGTCACACCATCGGTAATAGACCTAATAACATCTTGAATCGTTGACCATTTTTCTTCAAAATTATTAGGCTCCAGCTCTACCATGAACCACGACAGGCACCTCTTCACAAGGTTTCTTTTTTAATATAACAACTGCTCTCCAATTTTTCATCAACTCCTCTAAATTATAACCTTGATAAATTCTTAGGCATGGTTCTCAATTAAGTATAGAAAACAGTCTTATCCCATAGAAAAGAAGAAACAATTCATCTCCTAGAAGACAAGAAATGTCTAATTTTTAAGAATTCTAGCATTCCACTCCCTCCAGAATACACCAAGAAATAGCTGTAAAAGCGTATCTGCAAATTGAACGAGCATCAATTTACCCTCCAAACCTTTGAATTGTGAGAAACAATCCAAGAAAACTCGTAGGACAAACCCAATTATTATGACACACAGCAAATAGGAAATTATATATCTCCCATGCAGTTATTAAAAAAAAAAGTCATGTTTTCTCTAGTTCCGAAATTAGCACATGAGAGAAACACTTAGAGAGAGAGCTTTAGAATGTCTTCTTTTTAACAAAGTTTTATTGAAGTCAACTACCAAACTAATCCTGAAACTCCACAACAGAATTGGAGATCTAACAACCACCCCCTTAGTCAGGCCAAACTATTTCACACTATCCTCGCTACATCCCCCCCCCCAAAAAAGTCTCCTATGAATGCCCAGATTTTAGCCACCAAATAGGAATTAAAAACAAGGGCATGAAGTACATCGAAAGATTTGATAAAGTAATCTTGGTCAAAGTAACTCTCCTCCTTCAGAAAGGTATCCACTCTTCCACTTTCTCATTTTCCTCTCAAATTTTTCTACCTCGTCATCCCAACTAGCCTTTTAAGGCATTGTTCCAGGAGGCAACCCCAAATAGCACAACAGGACCTTCCTAAGTTGCATCCCATAGTAGAAGCAAACAACTGACAATCAACTGGCGAAGGTAAATTAAGATAACCTTATTTTTATACAAGTTGACTTTCAACCTTAAAAAACCCCAAAGTGGAGAACCAAAAAGAACTTGTGTCACAGCAAAGTAAAATACATGAAATGCTGTTATAGCCAAGCCTCCCCTATCGCCAAGACTACAACCTTCCACCTAGCTCAGCTTCATTGCTTTAGAACGCTTATATTCAATGCCCGTATCATTAAAAATAACATGGAAGGAAGAGAAAGAATCACTTACATAAGGCTGAGTGAAGCCAAAAACTAACACTTTAAAGACCCATAAGCTAATTTAGAAAATGAAGAAAAATATTAATTTGTTTATTCATCACATCTATTAATCTCAAAATCCTGAACCTTCCCAATGTATACAAAAGGAATTCCCAGCAATCATAAGCATCTGTCTTATCTACTTTTATTGAAAAAATAATCATACTAAATATATCAGAGAAGATACATAAGGCCCTGGATAAGAAATCCTCAAATGCAAAGGAAAACAATGAGCTAAACAGAAACGCTTTGCATTCAACTCGTCCAGACTATAATTTCCATAGGGACCTAAAGCATAAGCCCAAGAAAAGCACAAAAACAATCTTGTCTTAAAGGAGACAAAGACAAATAGTCTAATTTTTAAAAATCCTAGCATTCTACTCCCACCAAGTACATGAAAGGGGAGCCACAAAAGCACATATTCAACACAGAAATATCTTTCAGCCCTCCAACAACACAAAACCACTAATTATCACGCAAATAAATGAACAGGTTACACATCTCCTGTGCAATAGAAGAATGCAAAAACACTTCACAATCCTTGTAACAAGTGACACAAACATCGAGAGAGAGAGAGAGAGAGAGAGAGAGAGAGAGAGAGAGAGAGAGAGAGAGAGAGAGAGAGAGAGAGAGCTTTAAAAGGACTCCTTTGTGGCAAATCTTTAATATCTACATTGTGAATTATACCTTTAGGATCACCCTTAACTTAGAACAACCCTTTTGTAGCTATGAAGACTGCATACAAAATCAGTTAAATTTTCAAGGGTTTTGCTGAGAATCTCCCATTACCATGTGAATAACAGTTTTCAACCTTTTTAGAACTGTAGATACAAATTTATACACTTCCCACCAGACAGAGGCCAGAAATCTTTAACATTGATAGGTCCATACTGTGTCAGGATCAAAACCAGAAAGTAATGCTTCACACAAAATCGAAGCATAAAACTCTTCAAAAAAATTGAGACAAAAAGAAAACCCCAGTGATGTTGTCCCCCTTAACACCTCCCACTTATCTGTATGGAAACCCATATTTTAATGACTTCGAGATATTGTTCCATATAAGAGGCAGATTATATCACCAATGCGAATCCTATCTAGAAGTATTCTTAATTGAAATCCCATAATAAGTGAAAAGGGGGGAAACAGAGTGGAAGACATTAACTTGACCTTTTCTCACAAACAGAAGGGAAAAAAAATAGATAACATTCAAGGATACAAGAATTACAAAGAGAGAGGATAAGATATTCATTTGCCCAGGGGAAAAAATACTAGAATGAGACAGCACAAAACCTTATAAAATCCTCCCATACCTTATGACAAGACTTAATACATCTAGAAGTCTCTAGGATTGTATCTCATATATCTGCAAAATCCTCCACCAACCTCATAATATAAAAAAACAATGCCACCTTTGTGGTCCCTTCTGATGCACTTCTCACAAAACCATATCCAACACTCTACATGCTCATTGCTAAAGAATAACCTATGCTAAGTGCTTGCAAATGCATACTTGTTGTGTCAAGCCAGCACAAATGAATCCAAAAAAAGTTTCCTACTTTAACACTTTATATGACCAGAATAAGGAAGAACTATGATAAAAAAAGGGCAATAATTAATGGAAGTCCATGTTCCTTTGACCATCCACTCCCCATTGCACCCCTTTCCCCCAGTATCTCATTGTATCTCTCTCTAACTCTCTTTGCCTTTCGTCTCCCTTTTCTCATTAGTGTCCCGGACCAATAAGGTCCAGTAGAACAACCGAACAATAAAGAAAGCTCAACAAAACATAGTTTACCAACACTCCCTTAAGGATATCCTACAATATTATTACCCAAGAACATATCATCGATTTTAAACAACAATAGATCTAAAATCAAACATTTGAACCGGTGCCCAGATTGATTAAATGAATCCTTAAATCTAGGACCACTGCATAAAAAGTTGAAGAACGCAAACAACCAAATAATGAAATTACCTCATCTCTCTCAAACAACTGATATCCTTCATCAGCAAATCCTTGCTGGCGTTGCTTCTCCTCAGCACCAACAACATCATCTTCCAGACCACCCAGCTCTTCCCCCGTCACATTTTGCCCAAAGAATGCATACTGTGATGCATCAAATAGTTGACAGCCTGCATATAAATGAGTTTTTGCCATTTAAGATTCAGATTAGACCCAATTGGGTTGGAACATGAATATAGTTCACCATATGGATCTCAAGTTTAGAATCCATAAAGGTCAACGAACCACAGCGTCGAGAATATATTCTAATAGACAGATTAGAGAGAGGAGAGAGAGAGAGAGAGAGAGAGAGAGAGAGAGAGAGAGAGAGAACCTGATGAACTTGCAGTGAAGTCGTTCAAGTCCTTGAAATCGGATCTCTCCATATATAATATTTACAAAACAAACCCTAAGAAGAAATCCCTCCCGGAACTCGAAAACCCTACAGATTGAAGAAGCAAAACAGAGAGAAGAAAGTAGCATAACAACAACAACTACAAGAAAGAGTGATCATAATCAAAACCCATAAATGTATAAATTAATTTCTAGGGTTTTGTAGATAGAGAGAGGGGGAAAAGAAGAATCTGAGAGAAAAACCTGAGCTACATGGAAAGCGAAAAGGGGTTTTCTCTTGCGCTCAAATGGAGTCCCTCATTTCGCAGAGCCTGAGGGACATAAACGAACATTTCTAGTTTTATTTTTTTATTTTCAAGGGAGAGAGAGATGGGAACACGGGAGGGGGAAGACTTTCGCAGTTTGGCATTAGCGGGCGGTTACGATGACATACGTACAATACATACGCACGTGCACGGTGAGAGAAAGACGGTGGCACTGTTGAAACTTGGTGACGTGGCTTCATTTAATTGGTTAGCGTCAATTCATCTGTAAATATGCTTAGGTATTTGAGTATCAGAAATAAGGGGATGTGTTTCCTTTCCGCGTTGGCATTTATGATGATTTGAATGATGATATTGGCATCGCTAAAATCTATCGAGTTATAAATTTTTAAACATATAAATATATATACTATTTTTTAAACATTATTTATGTATGTTTTTACAATTAAATAAAATGATAGGGTTATAAATAAAAATTATTCAAAGTTGAGTTTTTAAGAAAATAAAAGTGAGCCAAAAGTTCATTTGATTTTATTTTTATAATTTTTGTGACTTATTTAGTAATATATTAATCCTATAATAATTTCTTTTTTACAAGAGTTATATACGAATAATTGTCTATAGTCGTGTGTCAATTCCATAGCTACAAATGTGAATTACATGTACACCGTCAAATGTATTGTAAGTAATTAAAAGCAATGCATTTAACGATCACTCAAAGAACTTCTCCTACACAAAAAGAGATATTATCATTTCTAAAATTTAAATTTCTTTCTCTTTTTACTTGAAAAATCCATAGAGTTTCACTTGTTTTGTTACCCAATCAAATCAAGCCACTCATGTCTACATCAAGAATTAAGTAAGGTCAAGAAAGCACTTCTATATTAAACATGACCAAAAATAATATTAATGACATCATAACTAATAATTTAAAATACCACGATCGATCGCTTTACAATTAACATATAATATAAATTTAGTATAATTAAAAGTAAAATATTCTAAAATTCAAATTGTTAAAAAATGGATATTACCATTATAATGTGTCACTTTTAAACATTCTCACTAGTATGAGAGTTTTAGAGCAAATATTTATCGCAATTGAAGTAGATGTGTTTTGTATACATTATTTAGCTTCAACCTATAGCATGATAATAATTTTTAAGTTAATCAGAGTTATTAGAAGGTATAGTAATATTGATAATATAAGTATGTGTTAGAAAATGGGTCCGGACTCGACACAACTCATTTTTTAAATTCAAAAAAATGATGAGAGAGAGAGAGAGAGAGAGAGAGAGAGGGGGAGTAGTTTTTCTAAAAAAGCCAATGCTTAACTCCCCTTTCAAACATAACGAGTGTTTTTTAAAATGTGAAGAAAGAGAGAATGTAATAGAGAATTGATGCAACATAAACATCATTCACCTACATGGTTCGATGATTTGAAAAGGTGAGGCATTTTTACTGTCGTTTTGTAAGATCAAACCACATTTAAAACATTTAAATTGTGAAAATTAAAAACTACTCCATTTTGTAAATATATCAAAAAAAAAATATTAGTAATTTAATCTTAAGATTTTGGGAATTATTATTACATTTAATGTATGCAAATGCAAAATTCAAATTTAAATCCCAATAGTATGTATTATTGGTTTATGACATTTGTCGTTTGACGTTTGATCCGCAATTTTTTTTTGTAGAGAAATTAGCTATATATTGTTATGACAAGAAAATCTAAAATTCAATAATTTTTTTTTATCAAGAAACAATTATAACAATAAAAATTTGATATATAATTAATATAATATCCTTATCAATTTCCAAAAAAAAAAATGAATTAACATAGTTATAAAAGTTTTGAAATTGAGTAAATATCAAGTTGAAAAGGAATAAAAATGATTCTTTAGTTACAAAGAAAATAAAAAATAAAATAAAATAGCAACATAATTGAGAAGGAGTTTAAATAGTTTCTAAAAATTACAATCAGTTATATGTGGTAATATTTTATTTAATGCTTCAATTGCATCTTTTTTTAGCAAAGACTTTTCATCCCATATAATTAATCTTGACATCCGTAATAGTTTAGCATCGTGCGTTGGTTTACTAATATTATAAGTAATGGTTTCTTTGAATTGTATAGGAATTTTAAATCATAGCCGTGTTGTTCTCCCAATTTTAAATCATAAATGTGTTGTTGTGCCATCAAACACTCTATATGTTGTAACACCAGATATAGCATTTACAAGAGCAATTGTTAGATTTAACCTTACAATTGTCGGATTAGCTTCCTACAAATATAATTTCCCAGTTCCATGGGGATACCATCAACAGAAAACGATCTGGGTTTCATATACTTAATCAAGAACTGTGTCATATATATTTTGGATGGGTCGAGAACTCAAATTAGACTCTCGACTTCAAAATGGTATTGAGAGTTCTCAGATTTTCAAAAATATTATTGATTGATCCTTCTATTCGTGATTGAGTCAAATTGTCCGTTAATTACTAACATAGAATAATATGATAAATAAATTAAACATACTGATATTAACATGGCAATGCCAAGTTATCATCCAAAACACCTTACACTATCACATCAAGCACACACGATGACATGGTAATGCCACATAACCAACGCGTTAGTGTAACTGTCATATCAGCAAGTGGGGGAGATTCAAATACTAAACATTAAAATAGAAAAAAAAAATTTTATAATGAAATATGGGAAAAAAAAAAAAAAAAAAGAGGCACTAAATTTTTAGGATATTTATATTTAAAAAACTTTGTGATATATATTCAAATACTAAAAATATTTTTTATTTATTATTATTATTATAAACATGAAAAAAAAAATTAAAAAAACAAAAAGAAATGAATGGAGAGGAAGACAAAACCCCAAATTGCCGAATCAGAGCAATGTGCGAATTTAACTCATAAAAGAAAACAAATTTTAAAATAACCCAACAAACAAAAAAATTCCGTAAATAATCCATATATATCATGGAGTTATGTACGGAATCAACCCTTTAAAAAAATTTTAAAATAATCTCGGGACTAAAATAATTCAGAATATAACCCTCTTTTGTTGCGGGTTGGATCCGTGACACCACGTAACAGTACCCGGTTGGTCGAAAACCACGTGTCATATCTTCAAGACATGACACAACTTGTCACATCTTCAAGACGCGACAACCCGCCTATCGTGGTGCCTTGCAGCTCCTCCCTCCACCACCTGCGGCGCTCCTCTCTCCAACCCTCCCCCGCCCACGGCTCTCCTCTCTCTCTCTCCCTCCCTCCCTCCTCCCACGGCACTCCTCTCTCTCTCTCCCCCCGTGACACTCCTCCCTCCTTCCCTCACCCACGCGACTCTCTCTCTCCCTGCCCCGCCCACGGTTCTCTCTCTCTCTCTCCCCCCGCCGCCCGTGGCTCTCTCCCCCCTCCCTCCCCTCGCGGCTCTCTCTCTCTCTCCACCGCCACGACACTCCTCTCTCTCTCCCCCCGTGGTACTTCTCCCTCTCCCTCCCCCCACTGCCACGAAAGCCCTCTTCCTCCCTCCCCCACTGCCGCCCACTACTGCAGGAGCCCTCTCCCTCTCTCTCGCATTGCTGTAGGAGCCGCTGGGCTATATCGCTTCTTCAAAAGGCGTCATAACCCATGTCGCGGGTTCAACTAGCGACATAACCAAAATAGGGTCACAAACGAAATTATTTTTCGTCAAATATTGTTTTAATTTTTTTTTTTGGATTTAAATCCGTACATGTCTTATATGTCATGAGTTGAATCCGCAATGCAAAAGACACGATATACCCCCCTCTTTTCTTTCTTTAGGTATTTTTCCTTGCTCCTTTATTTCTTGCAGAATTCTCGGCTTCTTCTCACTTCTCATTCATTGGGCCGGATTGAGAGTTAAATGAATGCTCATTTATGAATGAGAGAGAGAGAGAGTTTGCACTATTACCTTCGGTCAAGACACTGTTATTTTTGTAGAAAAATTACCCTTCCAAAAAAAATCTTTTATTAAACATTGTTTTGATGATACTTTTTCTTGGATAGCGGTAAAAAAAAATCACCCGACCAAAAAAAATCACCCTTCCAAGATTTGATGAGAGAGAGAGAGAGGAGTGGGGGAAGGGGGCATATGTCGCGTCTTGAAAATGTAACATACCCGTGTGAGAATCATAGTGCGGGTTGAAATCACGACATTCATGTTAGAAACGGAAATTTTTTCTACTTGGGTTGGTTGAACTCACGACATTCATGTTAAAAACGGAAATTTTTTCTGCTTGGATTGTTTTATTTTTATTTTTTAATTTTAAGGTCGGATCCTAGCTATGCAGAATCCCCTCTCGCTTGTCCTCTCCACTGTTTCTCTCCCCTCTCTACTCCCGACTTTCTGCAACTCTCTCTCTCTCTCTGGGGTAATGTTGTAGAAGAGACATGAGAGCTTTAACAGCCTTTGGAACCTTGACGAAGCCAGGGAAAGACCAATTCAATTATTGAGCTTCTCTATGTCGATTCTTCTTAGCCCAACCTCAACCAGAAGAAAAACACAAACCCACTGATGATGAATTAGTCTTCAATAGCAAGCACTTCGAATTACCAAACAACTCCACCACCCCATTTTCCTTTGAACGACAACCTCAACCCACTTGGGATGACAAGTACAGGGAAAAGGCCATGCTGAAGAGTTTGTGAAAAAGAAGAAGAAGGATGATGAGGACAAGAGGCAAAGAGTTTGGGCTAAGGCTTTGCTTGAGGCTGCTTTGGAGAACCCTGATGATGAGAGGCAAAGAGTTAGGGTTTCAAAATTAGGGTTTCGAATTAAAGGTTTAAATTAGGGATTTAATAATGAAAATAGGATTGAAAAAATAGAGTTTTTAAATTAGGGTTTTTTATTTGGGTTTCAAATTAGGGGTTCGTAGTGCAGAAGCATGGAAGCTGGCTCCTTTTGCATGTTGTAGAGGAAAGAAGATTCCAATACTAAATTCTAATTGAGATTGATGAGGAATGAAGAAATCAACCGAACTTAGAATTTGGAAAAAAACTCCAACAATGGAGTGATGAACTTTGTTAAAATGAGTGAGTTGATTACAGAATTTACAAAGAGATAACGGAAGGAAGATAGTAAGAATCAATTCAAGATCATCCCCTCAAGTCTCTCTGTATATCCTTTTATCACTATTGGTTCCTTTACTAACTCTAACTAATATCTCAACTAATTGTCAATTGATTCTAACTAACTAACTAATAACAATCTAGTCTATCATCACACTGCACGTCAGCTCAGTTTGCTTGCCAACTCAGCTGCCAACCTGTATCTCTGCTCAACTATTAGCTATATTGCTTCTTCCCTCCTGCATCAATTCCTTCCCCCTCAAGAAAATCCTTGTCCTCAAGGATTAAAAGTTGGATATTTTTGTTTAAGATCATACCAGTTGACCCACATAGTATCTTCAGGGAAACTATTACTCCACTGAACTAGAACTTGTGTAACAACAACATTCCCCTTCTTCACCATTCTTTTTCCCAATATTGCCACCGGTTCCATCAATAATTGACCTTGATCATTGATTTCCTTAGGCAGTTGAGGGGTAACAATTTCATTCCCAATCTTCTTTTTAAGTAGGGACACATGAAATGTTGGATATAACTTAGCATCACTAAGGAGTTGCAATCGATAAGCTACCTTGCCTACTCTAGCCTGAATTAAGAAGGGACCAAAATATCTAGAAGAGAGCTTCTGACAATGATGAGCCTTTAGAGAATCTGGCGATAGGGCTGAAGCTTGACATAGACTCAATCTCCTTTTACAAATTCTCGATCAATCCTTATTTTATCTGCCAATTGTTTCATTCTGTTCTGAGCATACCTGAGATGATGCTTAAAATTATGGATGAGGCATTCCCTTGCGATTAGGCTCCTATCAATGGCTTCTACATTAGAAAAACCAAGGAGGGAAGAGTGATGAGTATGAGGGACTTGTCCATACAACACCTGAAAGAGAGTCATTTTTGTGGTTGTATGATAGTTGGTATTATACCAGAATTCAGCTAATGACAACCATTTTGCCCACTCTTTAGGTCTGTCACTAACCATACATCTTAGGTATTGTTCCAGGCATCTATTTACCACTTCAGTTTGCCCATCAGATTAAGGGTGATAAGCTAAAGAGAATTATAAATTCACCTGCTACAATCGAAACAACTCCCTCCAGAGCTGACTGATGAACACACCTTGTCTCTATCACTCACTGATAACATGCAATTTTGTCAATTTATTATTGTTATCATGATTTGAATTTGAATTGTTTAATGCACTAATGGTTGGTTTTATTGAATTTTATTTTTAGGAAATTGAAATTGAGGACTTGGAGCAAATTGGGCTTAACAAGAAAATTTTGGAGCTAATTGGGAGTAAAGTTTATAATGGGAAGATTCCTAATTGATTTGAAAGATTAAAAAGAAGGAAGCCACTTATATTCTCAAAGGAAACAAAAAAAAAGGAAACACCAATGTTACATTCCAAGACCGGCTGCCCTTGCATATATGTTACACAAGAATTGCATTCAACACACATATATATATATATTCAAAGAGGGTTGCTGGCGGAGGAGAGACACAATACATTCCAAGAGGAGGCGGCTGCATCTTTGGGGAAGAAGGAAAAGTAACATAAGCCAAAAACTGATTTTCTTCACTAGGTTTTTTTTTTTATTTTTTTCTTCTTAGATCATTTTTTTTTCTTATGTTGATACTTACCACCATGAGTGGCTAGTTCATTTATTCTGATTCAAGAGGAATTTTAATCGATTGTTTTTCATTGTGAGGTTATATTCTTAATTTAATTTCTTGCCCTTTATTCAAGTATTCATTGTTTCTTGATTTATTTTTAGGGAAACCTAATATTGGTTAATCTGATAATTTAATTGAATATTAGTTTTCCTATTGCTATCAAGAAATTCAGTGATCTGTAATTGTCATGAATGAATGGTACGAGTAGCGAATAGATTATTTATGTTTATGGGTCGTTGCTGATATTCATGTTAACCTAGGGAATCGATAGAACAAAATCGAATAATTGTACGGCTATCCTGGTTATTTGTATTTTGGTTTAACTGTTTTCATAGAACTTAATGTTGTCATTATTTGATATGGAATGCTATCGTACCCAGTCAATTAATGATAAATTTTGATTGGATGCTGGATTTGGTCAATTAAATTAGAAAAACACAAGATTTATTATGACTATCCTAATAGATCTAAGATTAAATACTTGAATCGCAAGAATAATATTTTTTAACCAATGATCAATAAGACAATCGAATATATGAACTCTTGGATAAGATGTTTAGCATATTGAATTTTTTCTCCAATTTTTAGTATTTTTACATATTTGATTTGTCTTTTAATTTTATCTATTTAATTTTTGATTTAGGAATTTATTTTATAAACCCCCATTTTATTTTTACATTAATTAAGAGATTGAATTAACTAGTTCCCTTGGGATTCGACTTGGTAACCACTATTGCTACAGTTTGTTGCATTGGGGGAATTAGTATTAATTTGAGGGTTTCGACAACCTGACCACTCACAATAGTCTTTGGCATTCCATGAAGCTTAAACACTGAATCCATGAAGGTTTAAGCCACAGTTAGTCTAAATAGGGATGAGATAATGAAATGAAATGAGCATATTTGCTTAACCTGTTGACCACTACCAAGATAACCGATTTCCCATAGGAGTTGGGAAGTCCCTCTATGAAGTCCATGATAATATCAGTCCATACTGAAGTGGGTACAGGCAGAGGCTGTAGAAGACCAGGGTAAGCATTATTATCAGGTTTGGATCGTTGGCATACATCACACTTTGCAATAAACTTGGCAACATCTAAATGCATATGTTTTCAATAAAATGATTGTTTCAACTTCTTGTAGGAAACTTTCACTCCTGAATGCCCTCCTATTGCACTAGAATGCCATAACCGAATCAACTTGAGGCGTAGCTCTTATACATTGCCCACCACCATTTTTCCTTTCTTGCATAAAACTCAATTGTTCCAAGAATAATGTTTGACTGGTCTTCTATCTTGCAGCTGGGAAACTACTTCTTGGAGTTTATCATCATGTAGCCAACTTTGTTGGATTTCAGACATAATGGTTGTGGTAACAGATGATATTGCCATGAGTTCAGCTACCTCAGTTCTTCGAGTCTTCTAGACAATGCATCAGCTACCACATTATTACTTCCCTTCTTGTACACTATTGAAAAGTCATGTCCCAAGAGCTTAACCAACCATTTCTGTTGTGCAGGTGTTGAGATCTTCTGTTCTAAGATGTATTTCAAGTTTTGATGATATATTCTTATCACAAAATGAGTCCCAATTAAGTAAGGCCTCCATTGCTGGACAGCCAGCACTATAGCCAATAGTTCTTGCTCATACACAGGTAGAGGTTTATGCCTTGCAGTTAGGGCTTTGCTGAAGAAGGCCATTGGTTTATTATCTTGCAACATGACAGCTCCTACCCCATAGCTGGATGCATCTGTCTCCTCCACAAACTCTTTCTTGAAATCAGGTAGCATCAATAGTTGGGACTTACATAAAGTATTTTTGAGATTACTGAAAGTAGTTGTTGATTTCTCAGTCCACTTAAATCCCTGCTTCTTCAACATCTCAGTGAGTGATTTAGCTATAATTCCATAGTGTCGAATGAATTTCCTGTAGTAACCTGTAAGTCCCAAAAACCCTTTTAGCTCTTTGATGGTTCTAGGTTGAGGTCATTCTTCTATGGACTTCAGTTTTTCAGGTTCAGCTCTCACCCTCAAATGATCAATAATATGTCCCAAATATTGAATTTAAGCAACACCAAAGGAACATTTTCTTATTTAACCTTGAGCTGGTACTGTCTTAAAAGATCAAAGACCAATTTCAGATGTTATAAATGTTCCTATCCATTTTTACTGAAAACAAGAATGCCATCAAAGAGCACTAATACAAACTGTCTCAGATATGGTTTGAATATATTATTCATGAGTTTTTGAAAGGTGGATGGGGCATTAGTTAATCCAAAGGGTATTACTAAGAACTCATAATATCCATCATGAGTCCTAAATGCTGTCTTTTCTATATTTACCGCATGCATTCTAATTTGGTGGTACCCTGATCTTAGATCCAACTTAGAAAATACTTGAGAGCCACATAGTTCATCAAATAATTCTTCAATTAAAGAAATAAGGAACTTATCCTTTATAGTGACATTATTCAACTTCCTGTAATTCACACACAACTGCCAAAACCCATCTTTTTTCTTCACCAACACTACAGGAGAGGAATAAGGACTGCTGGGTCTTATGGTGTCATTCACAAGCATTTCTTTGATTAACCTTTCCAGTTCAGCTTTCTAAAAATGGGGATATCTATATGGTCTCACATTAATGGGGTCCATATCTCCTTTTAGCACAATTGTATGATCACATCTTCTAGTTGGAGGTAAGCTCATCACTTCTTCAAAGACATCTGAATATTCTCCTAAAAGGTGTTGCAGAACAAATTGAAATTGAGTATCAAGGTCTCTGTTGTATAGATTGTACCTCAAATAATGCTAGATGCAGGGAAGAACCAGGTTCTGCTGTGGGTGCTTGTTCTCTTCGACTGAGCTAGATTAGACGCAATTTGGCAGGTTAATATCAGAAGATGATTTCAGAATCTTCTTCATTGTTGAACCCTTTACTATTTTCAGCTCAGTCGACCTACGTAGCACTATCTTCTTTCTATTGTAAGTGAATTCCATTCTTAAAGTTCTAAAATTCCATGTAATATCTCATAGTGTTGACAGCCATTGGATCCCAACACTATATCACATCCTTTAACTGGCAATACCATAATTTTTGTGCTGAATTCTTGTCATCGCATAAACTATTTGAATTCAGTACACATGGTAGTGGTCTGAAGCTTCCCTCCATCAACTAAGGCTACTGACATCCTCTCTACTTCTAGAGTTTTCAATCCAAACTTAGTTACCATGTTAGGGTGGATGAAGTTATGGGAACTTCCTCCATCCAATAATATGCAAAAACTGTTCCTTCTAATGTGGCCATGCACCCTCATAGTTTGGTAGTTAGGAAGTACCAAATTAGACATTGCATATAAGGATATATGTACATTAGCAGCCATTTCGTCATACTCATTATCAGTTTCCACTGTTCCTTCATCCTCCTTACCTTCCTCTGACCATATTTCTACTCTATACAATTGTTTCCCTTGACACTTATGACCCATTTCATACTTCTCATTACATTAAAAACATAATCCCTTCTTCCTCTTCTCTTCCAATTCAGTTGAGGTAAGGGTTCTAATTGGTCCCTTGGAAGGTCCTTGTGAAATAAGTTTGGGTAAGGGTAGGAGTGCAGTATCATTTTTTGCAGGGGCTCTACCCAGGCCAGACACGTTTGCTAGTTTTCCTGAAGGTCCCCTCCAGCTCCTCCAGGCTACTGAAGATTTCTGCTCCTCCAATTTGGCTAAGTTCATAGCATAGTCTAAAATTTTAGGCATGAACATCTTAACTGCAATTTAGAGCTCTTCTTTCAAATGACTCAGGAAGCAGCTAATTGCATACGATTCAGGTAACTCTACTCTATTAAGGAGTTCTTCAATTTTTTCATGGTAGCCCTCCACTGTTCCCATTTGTTTAAGGCTCATTAATTCCCCCCATAGGATTATCGTACATGGTATTTCCAAATCTAGCAACTAAGTTCCTCACATACTCTTCCGAGTTAGGTAGCTCACGAGTATACTTGGACTTCATGTATACTTGGTGCCATTGGAGAGCTCTGCCTTCCAGGTGCATAGCTACCAACTTCACTTTAATCTCTAGAGGAGTTTCGTCTACTTCAAAGAACTGCTCACACTTATAGAGCCAATCTCTAAAATCCTCACCATGAAATCTGGGAAATTCTAGTCTAGAAAGCCTTGTAGCTGTTGCACAACCAGTTCTACCTGTTCCAAGATTTGGCCCCTGTCTTGACTGACGAGGAGAGTGATTATTGCTTCATGAATGACTTTCCAAGACCAAGGATCTTAGAGCATCCATTTTTTTGTCGAGAGCCTCTTTATGTTCCTTGAACAAAGCCTTCATTGTGTCTTCTAATTTTCTGTTTAAATCTTGAGATCGAGTTCCCTTTGCCATGGCAATCCAGACCTGAGCTCTGATACCACTGTTACAGAGGAAAGAAGATTCCAATATTAAACTCTAAGTGAGATTGACGAGGAATAAAGAAATCAACCGAACTTAGAATTTGAAAAAAAAAACTCCAAGAATGGAGTGATGAACTTTATTAAAATGAGTGAGTTGATTATAGAATTTACAGAGAGGTAGAGGAAGGAAGAGAGCAAGAATTAATTGAAGATCATCCCCTCAAGTCTCTCCGTCTACCCTTTTATCACTATTGATTCCTTAACTAACTCTAACTAACTTCTCAACTAATTGTCAATTGATTCTACTAACTAACTAACAACAATCTAGTCTATCATCACACTGCATGTCAGCTCAGTTTGCTTGCCAACTCAGCTGCCCGTTTGCTTGTCAATTGTCTATTTTCCCATGTTTAAACATAAATATATATATATTTTTTTATTTTAACATTTAGTATTTGAACATCTCCCCTACTTGCTGACGTGACAGTGTCATGTGGGCATATTGGTTATGTGGCACTACCACATCAGCATGTGTTTGACATGGTGATATGAGGTATTTTGGGATAATAACTTGATACTATCATATCAGTATCCGTACGTTCAAATCATTTATCGAGTCATTTCATGGTAGCAGTTAATAGATAATTTGCCTCCATTACTAACAAAAAACCGGTCAGTGACACTTTTGGAAGTATGAGAACTCCTTCATATTGTTTTGAAATTCAGAGATTAATTTGAGAACTCAATCACATGTAATTTTTTCAATATATTTTTGTTAGTCATTTAATTTGGGTTCACCTGGTGTACAAAATAATTCCTGACTTAGTGTGAGGTAGGAGGAGGGTGGGTATATATATACGTAGCGTTTCCTTTGCATTTTTTTTGCAAAGAAACTGTTTCTATATGTTGAATCCGTGATTTCGAAATCATAAACGAGTAACTCCACCTTTTGTCATGGTTCGCCATTTTAGTCATTTAATTTGGTTGATCCAAAAATAATTGTTTTATGATATTGTTAATCCTAAATAATTAGGAATATCTCTTGATATAAGTTGACTATCATCATTTAATATATTTTTGTCAATTAATCGATAATTATTAATATTTTTACTCATTGATTGAAGTATATATTGTATACTTTTTAGTGCTTCGCTTTATTATTTTGATTATCGGTATTTTCATAATCCTCGAATGATGCACCTTGGAACTCTTATCAAAGATATTTTGGATTATTAGGATTACAATTTACAAAGATGATAGCAATTAACTATCTCATACAACATGGCATCCGATAGAAAGATGCTTCTTCTAAACATTGTTCTAAGTTATTAATTGATTCGAAAAGTCCATGTAATAAAACAAATTCTCAAATCGTAAATGTATGAAATCCATTCAAATTTTTAGATCTTCAAATCAAGCTGCTCCTTTAACATGATTCAATAAAAGTCTCAAATAGTATATCTCATCTTTAACATTTCTATTTTTTCTCGGAGTTCGTATTTTATATGCTTTTTGATGAATAAAATATTCAGGAAATTCTCTATAAAAATATTTTTTTTGGCTTCTTTATTAGTTTTTTTCATTTCAAAATATTCTGTCAACTTTTTTTTGAGGAAAATTCTTGTGCTGGTATATCATTTAGATTATCTTTATCCTTAAATTTTATAGTTTGTTGATTTTTTACGTGTAATCTAAGTTTTGAACAACATGAAAGATTTCATTCAAAGGAAGCTATATATTCTTCACATAGACTGTGGAGGAGATATTCTTCAACATGATAGATGGTATGCTTAGACTAATGCTTGTTATGAACCATGTATATAGAAATTGTACTTTGCTTTCTGCTTGCTCAACTGACTATATTCTGTTATGAAAGGCTTGCAGGATTGTTGGTGGACAAAGATATTTGAAGGCTGAATAAGAAGCCGATTACTTCTTAAGATGGCACGTCAAAGACCCTCAGAACTTGAGTGGGATATCGTGCAAGTAATTACTTGATTTTGAACAAAAATTACTGTTAACCATTTGGCCTTATGCTAAAATTTGTTCCCTGTTAACCATCTGGCCTTGACCTCCTTGTCAAGCAGTGTTCATCAGTTAATATTGTGATTGGTGCTTCTGATAGCTCAAATACCTTGACAGCGGGAAGGACAAAGCCTACAAGCCACAATTTGGTCAATGGAATAAGCTGAACAAGGTATCTTGTTTAGTGTACATTTCTATAGATATCTTTTCATTACTGTGTGATCGATAGATGTATCCATGCATTTGTGTTGACTCTACTGCAGTAAGTCATAAATGGACGCATTGTGAACTACTGGACTTTCATCAATTTCTTCCGAAGCATCCAAGAAGGCAAGATTTGAGGATTTTGTCAGGAATTGGTCCAAATGTGTCGAGTCTCTAGCATGGTAAACTGCAAGTATCCTTTTATTTATTCAATTTTCCACTTAACCATCATTTTCATGACTGAGGTTTTGTTATTCTCAAACAGCAACTTAATCATGAGCTTATACCAATCTTTTCAGTAAGACTAGATCCAGTAAAGTGGGCTTTGCAACATGTTGTCAATGTTGCTGCAGACGAGCTTGGTGGAAGAGACTTGGAGTTGCTCATTTCCATTCATCTGGATAACAACGGTTCCTTATATGGTATGTTTTTGTCTGTTGCTCCTTGTAACGGGGCAGTCACCGTGTCAAACATGTGCCCATATCTGAAAATAGCATGCTTTATATTCAGGAGATTTGAACAGAATATGTGAAACTGATTGGCGGTTTATTTCTCAGTGCTACCTCTCAAAGCATGTTGTCAAGGTTCGGAAGCAGTACCCTTCACACTCGTCACTCAAAATAAATGTTAATGCTTGTTCCCTTCCTACCCAAGGTGTCAAACATTTCATCACTGATATTGCCAATCTACTTTATTCACTTTTGTCTCTTTTGCAGACGGGAGAAAGAAATAACGTTCTTTTGGATGCTTTGAGTTCTGGGATCCCTTTGGTCAGTGACATTCCAACAATAATATTAGGTGCAGATGTTACTCATCCAGAGTCTAGGTCAGTTCATCCATCTATTGCTGCAGTATGTTAAGACTTTGTGCTTTTTTTGGTGGTATTGTTTGGGGTCATTTTACGAGATCCTCATTTGGTGTTGTACAGCTTGTTGTCTCCATCAACAGGAGTTTATTCAAGATTTGTTCGAAACATGTCATGATCATCAACAGTGCACATTTGGTGGAGGCATGATCGGGTGCGCATCTGAACACCAGCGCAATATGAGTCAAACTGTTAACTTCATCATAAGATGATTTTTATCAGTTTTAGAATGCCAAATTTGTTGAAACTATACAAACTGATGAGAACAATTTTCTAACTCAAGCAACTAGAGCATGTTACAGGGCTCACCTCTGAGTTTGCCAATCATCCTGGTCCCTGAGAACATCTTAACTTATACCATTAGCTTTTATAGCCAAATGATTCCGAGTTGGTCAGAGATTTGAGTCTCCCCCTCCCCCAGAAAGTACATTGTAACTTTATAAACTCGGATTTCTGTTTAATTCAAAGATTTTAATATTTGCACTTAATGTGGCTGCTGTAGGGGCATTTGCTTCTTGCAATTGTTTGTGATTTGTTCTCCTTTTTTTCGCTGGGGTGTTTGGGTGTGGGCGGGGGGGGGGGGGGGGGTTGGTTGGTTTTCTGTCCTTAACAGCTTCCTTTATAATTGATGCACCTATACAGAGAGCTTTTAGTCTCTTACAAGAAGGCAACCAGTCAAAAACCATTGAGGATCATATTCTACAAGTTTTTTTTTTTTTTTTTTTTTTTCATTTTTTGTTTAAATACTTGACCTGAGTAATATACGTAATATCAGTTTGAGACAGCTTCCCACTGCACTGATGCTAATATAACTTCTGCAGGGACACCGTTATAAAGGGCAGTTTTATCAGGTTCTATTGTACAAACTTGATGCCATTTGTAAGGTTTGTAAAATCATAGAAAAATATGAATCATCATAAGTATATTTTCCAAGTTCTTACCTTTGGCTTTTCCAGGCTTGTGCCTTCCTAGAACCTAATTACCAACCTCCAGTGACATTTATTGTGGTCCGAAGTTGCAACCACACCAGACTCTTCACCACCAATTATAATGAGCAAAACAGTGTTGACAAGAGTGGGAATATTTTACCTGGTAAAAATTCCACTCCTTGTGCAATTTTTAAGTTTTTCTGTCCATGCTTCAAGCTTGAGACTTAGGTGTTTCATGATTTGAAATGCAGGTACTGTGGTGGAGACGATGATATGTAATCTTACTGAATTTGACTCCTACTTATGCAGTCATGTAGGAATCCAGGTATAATCTGAAAGCATAATTTCTGCATAATGCAGATGCTTTTGAATATTAACACATTATTTTCTTTGACCGGAATATGGGATGGCACCAGGAGGCTAGCTTACTACCATGTGCCAAGGATGAAAATAATTTCTCAGCGGATGAATTTCAAGTAAGTTAACCAAATGCGACTTGAATTTTAAGTAATTTAGATACAGTTTGATTTATTTTCAATCTTACCTCACCAGCAACTTATATATGTAGGTTTTGATCAGGTCTGGGATGCCATAGAATTAAGATAAATTCCGAATTGGCTATCCTCATATTGCACTTCTACCCAAGCTGGGCCTAAGTCTTGAATCGTTGATGTGTTCCGGAAATTTTGAAGGGAGTCTCAAAGGTGTGTAATGGTAGGAATTTGAGTTGGATTTGAGTAGTAAGTAAATAATAGAATGTTGTAGCATAGGGACACAGTTTATCCTTTTGACTATAGTTTGATTCTGTTTGTTATCCCTTGGCATTTCTTTGAAAGATACATAAATGGAATGGCAGTGTAATCAGAAAGAATCTACTGTTAATTTCTCCTTTGATGTGTAAAGAAGTTTCCTTTGATTGATATCAAGAGAAGCGTGTCTGCATTTGAAGGTAGTGACGACCATCACTTGCTGTAAACAAGTCAAAAAAGTATCGTGTTTTCCTTTGAAAAAGCATATATTCAAGGCTTAGATCTTGGTCTATTGAATGTCTCTTATGCTTCATTATGGCTTCTTATGTTTTTGCGTGTACTTATGCAGGGAGTGAGGATTCAGGCATAAATGGCATGGATCTCTGGTGGCATTTACTTGACCTGAAACCAGGAGAGGTATGCCTTATTTAGGATACCAAGTAGTTCTTTATGATATAAAACTTTTTTTTTAATCAGTATTCTTCACAATAGAAAAGCAACTCTGGCTACTATTTTATTGTATTTGATGAATCTGGCCATGCTAAGCCTTTGTAAACTTCCCCCGGTTCTCTACCAAGTTGCAATACCTTTCCCGGCTGAAACTCATAAGTCCTTAAGAATATATTTCAGACTTCATGATTGTGTCCAGCATCATCCTTGTTGTGCCCCTTTCATCAGTTGTTTCTATCAAAAAGAAATGGAGGGGATTAATACATTATACCAATATAACTTGCCTAATATTAATCTAAACATTTTTATTGGTTTCATAGTTGGCATTTTTTGTTGTCTTTCTGACAATTTATCTGTGTTTCCTGTTATTTGCTACTCATTATGTATTTATGAGATTATTTAAGATCCGTCTGCTTGGATTGCATGTTTTATTAAGGAAACCTGTAGTGCTGTTAGTATTTTATCTGCTGTGGGAGAGATACCTGTTGTTGGATTGCATCTTTTATTGGATTTGTCATGTGGCTTCTGGAAATGTCCAATTGTACGAGGTGAAGAACTTTTTTTGTTCATCATACTTTATCATTGTTTTTTTGTCTTCACTATTGCATATGAGGAGATATTTGTTCATGGCCCCACTCTGCATTATACCTATATATCCTGAAAATGCTGTCATATGGAAATGATCCTCTGCATTAGATGTCAAAGCATATTTGACTGGCATGGATGCAATAAGTGTATTCATGTTGCAATACTTTTTTGTAAACACGAAATCTTAGCTTTGGTGATATATAATAAATATTGTATGCAAGCATTTATGGAGTATGTGTTCTACACTGAACTTACACTTAAATATTAACTCATTATTTTCTTTGACCGGAACATAGCAGGGCACCAGAAGGCCGGCTTACTGCCATGTGCCAGGGATGAAAATAATTTCTCAGCAGATGAATTTCAAGTAAGTTAGCAAAATGCGACTTGAATTTCAAGTAATTTAGATTCGGTCTAATTTGTTTGCAGTCTTGCCTCACCAGCAATTTATATATGAAGGCTTGATCGGGTCAGGGATGTCATACAATGAAGATAAATTCCGAATCGGCCTATCCTCATGTGGCACTTCTACCCAGGCCGGGCGTGCCTAAGTCTAGCCCACAACCAAAACTAAATTGTCCAAATCCATCAAAATGTAGGCTGTGTGGGCAGTTGGCCCTGTCGGTTGTTTTTTTTTTTTTTTTTTTTTTTTTTTTTTTTGGAAATAAGAGAAAATAAGAGAAAAAGCCCCATAACAAGAAACAGCAAAACTAGTGGGCTTGAAAGAAGATCGACTTCCTCCTAACCCAAGCAACACCAGTAGCATCCTGCAAACATTTCAACACAGTTGCAGGAGGAACATTTGAGTAATGGACTCCCGGCTCTATGTCAAGAACAATTTTAGCAAGAGTGTCGGCTCAATTTGTTAGCTTCTCTAAAAACATGATTTATCTCTGATATCCCCAAAACCTCCATTGAAGCCCTACAATCATCTACTATGACTTTCCACAGATGGTTATCTCCCACACCCTTATTATTCGCTCTTAGTTGTATGAAAAATTAATCATCATTTCTATTTATATACATAATAAATAAAATAATAGAATACATTAATAATAAATCATTAATAACAAAATTAATCATCATTTCACTCATGTATGGAAAATTTAAAACTTAGGTTAAGTAGTTTTTTTTTTTTTTTTTTAAATAAATCATTAATATATAACAATATTAATTTTTAATCTTCATTTCTATCCAAACCCAACCATTTAGGGCTTGGGCGGGAAAGTGATTGGTATTTAATTTTTCACACTTTCCATAGATGGAAACAGAGGAATACCTTCTGAAGTTTGCCGAAGCGGGAAATCACTCAATGACATAGCTTATTTTGATTATACCAATGGACAATCCTGTCATTGGGTTTTGGCCCGTTGGTAAAACCTTCGAACCCTGGGTATAGCTTTTGTAGTCTACACCAACGGTACACTACAACAATGGTATATATAAGAAATATTATCTGCACCAAAACAAAATATAAAAAATATTTTACCAACGGAATTGTTCATTGGTAATAATATATGTATCATCCTTAATTTACAAGGATATACCAATAGATTTTTTTGTTAAAATAACTCCACATTTTTTGTTAATAACGACATTTTTTTTTTATTTTTATTATCGATATTCGGACTTTATCGAATAATCTGGTTTAAGTATTATGGAACCCATTTTAGCGATTGACTCTTGCAAATTCTTTTTCGTCATTCTTAAATTTCAAATTCGAGATTTCTGATCAAGAGATAAAGTGTCCGACTATTTAACTTAAAAAAGTTTAATGTTAATAACGGCATACACTAAGTATTCTTGTACCAACAGATTTTCCATTAGAGTATCTCATATTTTTTGTTAACAAAGATATATTGAGTGTTGTTATACCAACAATTAGATCTATTGGTTGGGGGGGATGTGTGTGTGTGTGTATAATTTTCATATAAAGTAAATCAAATATCAGAATATAATACTCAAACAAAACTTTCATCGGTTTTGAATCAAAATTTGCAAATCTTGAAATCTCTTAAACGTAGCATCACTTACAAAAATTGTTTACCAAACATAAGTATTTTTTTTTTCTTTTAAAGTTAGGTAACTTCAATCCTCAATACTCCATGTTAACATTCAATTCTCCTTCATGTACCTACAAAATTATAACAAGAAAATATTAAGTAAATAACAGTTAAGTTAAATCTATAGAATAAAACCATTTTGTATGCACCATAGTGAAAAACAAAGACCTACATGATTAACAAACTCATCAAGAACCCATTTGTGTATTATTTAATTATGAAAACAGCATGTGATGACTCGTTATTCAAATCATATTTTATTTAAACAAAAATATAAAAACTATAATAGAAATAAATAATAATATACCTCTTTGTTATAAAATTATGTTTCTACACCTGTAAATTCATTGAGATTGCTATTGTTAGAATTTTCCCTATACATATATAAGATAATGTTGGAAAATTGGGTTGGGTCCGTCCATGAGGATAGACTGAAAACCCATTTTATGTTTAAATTTTGAATGGGAGAGAGTAGTTTTTTAGGATAACTCCCTCTCTCTCTCTCCCAATAACTCCCCCCTCTCTCTCTTATCCTGATATAACTATTTCCTTTATTTTTGGTATGATTATTCTATATGAATTTGGAACAAAAAAGTGAGTATATGAAATTTTGAGTCAGAGAGTCAAAAAGAGAGGGATTTTGTTCATATTTTGATCAAGAAAGAAAAAGGGTTTTTATAGAATTTGTTGATCATTCTTCACCAAAATCATTTGGATTGTGAACAATAGAAAATGATCCGATTTTGTTATATCATTTCGATCAAGAATACTCATTTATCGAAAAGAGATAAATTATTCTAACTCGTTTAAGATTTGAGAATTTTGCACATGAAAATTATATTTATTGGTTTGTTTAATACATTCATTGATATTAGAGGCATAATGTATATGTTTTCTATCTCTTTTTGGGTGTTAAAAAAACACGAAAGGCTATAAATAATATTTTATGTTCCTTAATGACAACTTGAAATTGACTTAATAGAATATTCTCAAATTTATACAATAATATACTTATAACATGAGAATTAAATATGGAAAATTTGATATAGATCCGATAAATATATTATGAGATATTACAAACGTTAGTCGAAATTTTATATACTCGTATATTTAAAAATACTGTATTCCATGATATGAAATAAAATACTTTCCAACCATATAAAGATCGCAAAAAATTGTTAAGAATTGAGAGAGATATGATCATTCAAAATTTAGGTTGAAAACTAGAAATTTAAGGAAGATGATGAACAGTGCTTATAGTCATTCTCACTCTCGGTTGTAGCATGTGAAGTCCACGTTCTAGGTTAGAGACGTTCGATTGAAAATCTGAGACTACCATTGAATTCAAAGATATCGAAAATGGGGGTAGTCAAAATTTGGTGGTCGGAAAAACCCAGAAACACGGAGTGTGGAATACAAATGCCACCTAAGGAAAGTAGGCGTGCGTCCATTTTGGATAGCATATCCTGGTGGCGCATTCAACATCCGTTTTTGTTGGGATTTTCACCAAAAATAATTTCTATTCTCTCTAATTTTTTTTGTAATTTTTAATTTATTTTTCGGATTCCAAAAATAATTTTTATAGATTTTTAAACTTAAAATTGTTTAAATTATAGAAAAATGATTTTTAGTATTGAAAAAAATTCTGTAAATTTTTATAAGAGTTTATAAAATTATGTTCTTAATTTTGGCTACCCGAGTGGAAATTTGTTTTTCATATCCATATTTATTTGTATTTTTACTCATTATTTATATTTGAAAATTAGTTTTTCTAATATATAATTGTTTAAAATTTGAGTAAATATTTTTAAAATACATATTTTGAGATTTATTATAATATTATGGTTGGTTGCGTGTGTAATCTAATGAGCATATGATTCTTGACGATATGAGATCATTATTAATAGAAAAATGAGAAGTCAAGTATATAGAGATTCAAATGAAAAAAAAAATTATCCCAAATATAAATAGTTTCACACGATCCATAATGAGATTTACTTTTAAAGATAGATTAACTAAACGAATTGTAAATATGATATCCCGAATAGATTTGTCTTGAACAAGATAATTTATTTATATGTTTTCTTTTGCGTGTTATGAATGTTGGTTGGAGCATGATCATGTAATAGAAGAATTTTTAAATTTTTTAATGTAAATTTTCTTTTAAACAGTTGTTGGCTATATTTGTTAAATTATATAATCATATATGCAAAAGAAAACTAGAGTTTATTGAATAAAAATTTTGAATCAATAAAATTTGACTAATTATCATCCAAATCAAAACATTATTTAAATATTTTATGTATTTAAATGAAAATTTTGTATTGGTAGACTCTTAGTAATTCTTATCTAGAATTGTAAAATTATTTAAATATTTTATATATTTAAGTGTGAGTTTTTTTTTTTTGTTAGAAGAATTTGAGAAATTCTCATTTAAAATCTATTGTATTTTATAAGTTTAAATTAAATTTATGATAATGATACATTAGGACCATATATGATGATTAAAAATCTAGTAAACTTTCGTTTTTGTACCTAATATTGATCTGCCATGAATATTAATTTTGAAATACAAAATTATGTATACAATTTGAGTATTAGTATTAGTGTCCATTCTCTTAGAATCTAAACAATAGCATCAAAATCCATTATTGTAAACTTGAATAGAGATGACAAATTGAATGATGACGATCATGAGATATGACGCCATAAAATATGATATGTGTTGAAAAAATAAGATATCTTAGAATGTGTCAAGCATGTTTTGTAGGATCTTGGTGTGGGCAATGCTGCTCTGCAGAGGAGAGAACAAAATGCTTATCAAGTATGGAAAAGAATAGATTTCACTGTTCAAGCAATTCTGGTTAACTCTGTGATTGATGATATGATACCAAAGTGTGAGCAATATGTAACTGCTCATGACAATTAGGTGTACCTCAAGAAGAAATATAGAGACACTAGTAACTCATCTTAGACGCATGACCATAAATTTTGATACTAAATAAAAGTGAGGTAGCTATCAAACAGTTGTTAAAAGTCATGTCTAATATGATTAGAGAGTGGTAATTAACTGGTCATATCTTTTTTGATAAACAAAAAAATCAAAACTTAATCTGATTCCTTCCTATCAAGTGGAAACACCTAAAAGTCAGTTTGATTCACAATAACAGTGTGAAGACTTTCTTGGATGTTGCTTTTCACGTTGAGTTTAAGGTTAAGCAGCTTAATACTGCAAGATCTCCATCTATTATTTTTGTAGTAAAATCTAGTTTTAAGAGAGTTTTGGACTCTAAACGTGAGAGCGATAGAACAAAAGTAATAAAGGAAAGAAGATTGAAGATGGATCATAAAAAAACAATTTAAGATATAAGAATAGACTGAGAGATATTTATGGACTTTCGTTGAGTGTCTTCTGGTAGGAGATGGTTTTATGTAGAGAACACTGCAAGAATGAAGGTTAGAAGAGTTGAGTAACCTCATATATTACAATGTAATAGACGAATATTTAACTATTAAGTTGAATATTGTCATATTTGTACAATGATGAAAAACTATTTCGAAAGGCCATTTAGACAGAATTTTTATTACTGTTAGTCCATTTGGATATTTGTGATCCAATAAATATGAAATCAAGATATGGAGTTTTGAATTTTATTATATTTATAGATGATTTCACACATTTTGATCATATCAATTTGATTTCTCATAGGTCTGAAATACATGAGTGCTTTAAACGTTATATGAACGAGATAGAGAATTAAATGATAAAAGGTTTTTTGAACAGATAGACGGCGTGAGTATCTATTAGATCAATTAAGAGTCTATGTAATGAAAGAGATATAATCCGACATTTGATCATTCATTATAAATCTCAGTAAAATCTCAGTAAAATGGAGTAACCTCTGATATTGTAGATCGGTCGTCTATATTTAAAATTTTTAATAAGTTTAGAAAAATGGGTTCCTGTGAAAATAAGAGTATTTTTATAAAATACTCTGACTAGTTTAAAAGTTAAGTACTCATTGGTGAATGAGAAAACGATACTGTAACAGAAATTAGATCATGGATGTCATATTTCTAGAGAATGAATTTCCTAGCAGAGGTGACATGAAGGATATAGAATCTTTATTTGAATTAGTTAATTCAAAGAATAACTATATTTATAGTGGATCACTGGAATGATATTGATTTCGGTGAAAGAAATTTAAATTTTAGCGTTCCAACTGAATTATAAAATCATAAAAGTGTTAGAAAAAATGTGTCCAAATGTTATTTTGAGATTAAAGAACACATATTTATTATTTTTTCATAAGATGAAGAAGAAGCTAAAATGTAGATGAAACTCTATATAGTCTTTTCAAGGATAAATGGAAAAAGCAATAGAAGAAGAATTGAAATCAATAAACTCCATCCATACTTTAAGAATTGGTTGAACTTCTATTAAGGTGCTAAATAATTAAGAGCAATTAGGTTCTCAAAATGAAACGTAGGGCAAATGGAACTACTAAGAGGTGTAAGGGTCAATTGGTGGTAAAACATTATATTCTCTAAAAGAGTATTGATTATGAGGAATTTTTTTTAGTAGTGAGATTTATCTCATTTTGTCTATTGTTATCAAAAGTGGTCAATTTGAATTTAAAATTATGTCATATGGATGTGAAAACTGTATTTCTCAGTAGATAATTTAAAGAAGAAGTTTATATGACACAATTGGAGGATTTAGTCATTAAAGGCCATGAAAATAGAGTATGTAAATTGAGTAGATCAATTTATGATTTTAAGTAACCTTTGAGACAATAGTATTTGAGATTTCATAGAGATGTTATCTCTTACGTTTTCTTCATGCTGGACGAAGACCATTGTATCCATATTGAGAAATTCAATGACAAGTTTGTAATTCTATTCCTATATGTCGAGGATATACTGTTAGCTACGAATGATAATGAGTTTGTCTTTCAAATTTTGAAGTGATTGGCTTCCAATTTTGAAATGAGTGATATGGGTTGAGATAAATTGGAAATTAAAATCTATAAAAATCGTTCTAAGAGATTATTGTAATTATATCAAGAGTTTCATATTATAAAGATTATGAAACAATATAAATTGAAAACCGCAAATCAATTAATACTCTTGTGATTAAAGACAATGGTTCAAGCGATGCAAAATACCCTAAAACTCATAATGAATAAATGAAATATCCAGAGTACGGCATTCTAGCATAGTTGGGAGCTTGAAATATGCTATAACGTGTACTTGTCCAAATATTTATCATATTGTGAGTTTAATTAGCAGGTATTTGTTGAATTCATGGAAGAGTGATTGATTGATATAAATAGAATATTGAGATAGCTAAACTAAACTATAAATTATTTCTTTTGTTATTAATGAAAAGATCTAGTATTGAAATGATATACAAATAATGATGTGGGAAGTGATTTAAATGAGAGAAAATCTAACTCTTGTTATATTTGCTTATTCAATAATAGCGTTATCTCATGGAATAACAAAAAACTATAATGGAAGTAGATTTTGTGGCATGTACTTCCGCAGTTCAAGGAGAAATTTGATTGTATATATTTTTACAATATTTGTAAATAGTAAGTAATTCAGTGGGAGATATGACCAACTATTGTAATAATAAGTCAACTGTTGTTTACGCTAAATACTCCAAATATTATGACAAAAGTAAATATATAGATACAAAGTTTAATTTTGTTAAAGATATAATTGAAATGAGAGAAATGACATTGAATTATATGACCATGCATTTGATAGTGGTTGGTCATTTCATGATACCAATATCTAAAGAAATGGTTGTGAGACATGTTAGAATATTTGGATTAAGCAAGTTGTGACAGTATTTATAACTGTGATTATAATTGCAATCATATACAAAGTATATATGATATAATGCTCATATTTATTGAAATTTAAAATTTATTTTTATATCCAAAATTCTTATGTCTGCGGTTGAAAGCATGTCGGATAAATTTTGAGATTGTCTTATACACATGAGCAATTGTCTATAATATTTGTGTGATATGTAGAGATGAGCTAATATTAATTTGTAGTAGATTAACATATATATGTCACCTTAGTAAGAATACTAAGATAAGATTATCGATTGTATCTACATATGTGGTAATCGAGATGGATTCCTACAATCATCGAACTTGTTTAAGAGTCAGGTATGAGGATTTTCCTTGATGTTATGAGTTTTGAGAACTTGAAAAAAGAAAAACTTATGTCAAGTGTTTTATATATTTGGATTAAGACCTATACGATATATTGATTTTAGAAAAGAAAACATATGCTTCCAGATAGGAAGAAAGAGTATCGTCATACATGTTTCATACCACTGTACTTATGTGATAATATGGGTAATGAGATGGTGCATCCCTCTTCATCTCTCTGTATGAGACTTGGAAATTCATATTTAAACTCAATTTATACGCTTAGAACTTTCGTTTGTTTTTTGAAATTTTATTTTAGTGTTATTATTTTAACATGTTACCAAAAAATCATAGTTGATTCGGTTTGATAGTGCATATTTAGAAAAACAGTTAAAATAAGATTGAAAGTTTGTAGTATGAAAGAAAAACTATTTTTGACCGATCCATTGCTCTGTATTCACAGACTCATCAATTAAGCCTATTACTTAGTGTTTAGAGATATAATTGTGAATACATGATTGGGACTGAGTCAAGTATACTCCTACATTGTTTTTAAGAGATGAAAGATACGTTAACTATGTCGAGTAAAAGAGATGTGTTATAACGAGAAACGACATTCTCATCACCACATTGACATCGAGTTGCTATATATTCTTAACTGGTGTATAACTTTAGAGCTCTTAGTATTTTCATAGGTCACACGATCCACTTGCTTGTATGAATTGGTGATGTTCGATTATAATGATTACGTTATGTGCGAGTGGGAGATATTGAAAAATTGGGTCAGGTTCATCCATGAGAGTAGACCCAAAACCCATTTTATGTTTAAATTTTGAATGAGAGAGAGTAGTTTTTTGGGATAACTCCCTCCCTCTCTCTTTCTCTCTCTCAATAACTCTTTCTCCCTCTCTCTCTCTCTCTTATCCCTATATAACTACTTTCTTCATTTTTTTGTTTGATTATTCTACATGAATTTGAATGAAGAAAATGTGCATATGACACTTTGAGACAGAGAGTGAAAAAGAGAGGGATTTTGTTCATATTTTGATCAAGAAAGAGAAAATGTTTATGGAAAATTTGTTGATTATTCTTTACTAAAAACTTTGGATTATGAATAATAGAATGTGATATGATTTTGTGACATTTTCTTGACCTAGAATACCTATCTATCGGAAAAGAGGTAAGTGATTCTAATCCATTTAAGATTTGAGAATTTTTTGCATAAAAATTATATTTGTTGGTTTGTTTAAAATTTTTAGATAAGGTAAAAAAACATTATCTTTACAAACTAATTTCGAACCAATAAGAAGCTAGAGAGTCGACGCTTATGTTATTCTTTTGACAATGAAACTTGAAGTAAACAATATTTTATATCTTTTGTTTTAATTACTTGTTTCCTTTCACAACGGTATTGGCTTTTACAACCTCTTCTCCAATCCAGAGAGGGAAAAATCACTCTAATGGTTTAAAATCACTTAAAGTCTCCTTCTTAGCTATATGATTGTTTTAAATGTGTTAGGGCTCTTTCCTGGTGAACTGACAGAACCCAATTGTTTAGGTTGTAACAATCTCATTGAATTTAACAACCTATAACTCCAAAATTCTTATGTTTTTTGTCCATATCTACACCTCTATCTAGAATTATTTAACGGTATGTTAGAAAACTCTTAAGCAATGGTTCGAAAGGAAAACACAACTTTCATGTTCAGAGTCTGATTAGTTTTGAGTATTCAACCATGCTAAATATAAGAGAACTGCATAGGGAAAAAGAGAGAATAAGACTGCCAAAACAAATCCGAGTCATGCTTGTCCAATATAAAAGCAAATGTATCAGGCAATTGAATATTTTTATCAATTATAGAAACATTATGATGTTTGACAAATACAGACTCCGATGTTTGCTCTAGAGACCTGAAGCCAGAAGAAAGCATGGGTAGTGCCTTGTATTACCAGTCGTGAGTGATCCAACAGAATAGTGATCCAATTCTCATTGGCCTTGGAGACAAAATTATAGAATACAATGTGTATAAAAGAATTTTCCACACAAATGAATAGCAAAGAGAAAAGTTAATTAAGAAATTTTGGAACAAAAGGTAATAATTTTTGAAGATTTTAAAATAAATTAACAAATAATTTTTTGCATGTGAAAATTTCTGGATCTAAGTTGTATTAAAATCACTTATCTCTTTTGACAGTTGGGTATTCTAGATCGAGAAGATATCATAAAATCGAATCATCTTTTATTATTGACAAGTCAAATGTCATGGTAGAGAATGATTACCAAATCCTTCTTCAAAAGTCTCTTTCTCTTATTTCCAATGTGAGAGAAATATCTTTCTTTCACTTACAAAAGGTTCCCCTCTCCCATTCTAATGTTTTTCAATCACAAAAAATGACATCTCCATGTTGTATATTCTTCTTTCATCACTCATGTATGTTTTTCAAAAAAATGGAAGTTCATGCATAGAGGGAGTTGAGAGAGAGAGAGAGAGAGAGAGAGAGAGAGAGAAATAAAGTTAAAAGAGTTGAGGGGTGGTTATCAAACACCACCCATCCCTTTTATTTTTTAATTTTCAAATTCAAAAATCAAAAGAGTTTTGGGTCGGGTTTACCCTCATGGGAGATCCCCACCCAATTTTCAACATCTCCCATTTACATATAAGGGTTAGACTCATACGTAACTTGATCATTATATCGAACAACAATTTCATACTGATAAGTAGATCGTGTGATCTATGAGAATATCAGAAGTTCTAGGGTTATACATTGATTAAGGACATAGTAGCTCACTTTCAATATGATGATGAGGATGCCATATCTCGCTAACCCTAGACCTCTTTTACTAAACATAGTTAACATATCTCTCATCTCTCAAAATAATATAAAAGCATATTTGACTCAAATCTATTAATATATTCATAATTATATTTTTAAACACTAAATCATGGGCATAATTGATTGGTCAGAAAATGTGTCAATCAAAAACAATTTTCCTTTCATATTATTAACTTTTAACTTTATCTTAGTTGTTTTCTTAGACATGTACTGTTAAATCAAATCAACCATGGTTTTTTAGTAACATGTTAAAATAGTAATACCAAAAAGAATCTCAAAAGATAAACAAAAGTCCTAATGGTATAAATTGAAATTAAATATGAACCTTAAAGTCTCAATAATAAGATAAAAATGGATGCACCATCTCATTACCTATGGTCACATAAACATATGTAGTATAAAATACGTGTTACGATATTTTTTCTTCTCATCTGTAAGCGTATGTCCTTTTTTAAAAAATAACGCATCGTATAGGTATTAGTTCAAATATATATAACACTTGACTTGAGTTTTTCTTTTTACCAGTTCTCAAAAAACTCACAATACCAAGAAAAAAACCCATATCTGACTATTCAACAAATCCAATGGATTGTGAGGAATCCATTTCGATTACTACATATATATATATATAATTGGTGATTCATCTTAACACTTAATTAAGGTGACATATATATGTGTTAATCTATCACAAATTAACACAATCTCAACTCTATATATTACATAAATATTAGAAACGATTACTCGTGTGAGATAGCCAATTTAAAAAAAAAAAACTTGTCTAACATACTTTTAATCCTAAATACAAAAATTTTGGACACAAAAACAAAATTCAGATGTCAATTAAATATAACCATTACATCATAAATACTCTATATATGATTGCAATTATAATCACAGTCACAAATATTATCACAACTTGCATAACCCAAGTATTCTAATATGTTTCATAAATATTTCTTTAGGTATTGGTTTTATAAAATAACCAGCTATAATCAAATCTATAAACATATAATTTAGTATCATTTCTCTCTTTTTAATTATATTTTTTATAAAATTGACTTTTTATTTATATGTTTGGTTTTTGTATCATATTTAGAGTCTCTAAATAACCAACTTTTGACTCATTGTCACAAAGTCACGACTCCCACTAAATTATTTACTATTCTCAAATATTACAAAAATCTACATAGACCACAAAGTCTACTTTTATCGTAGAAAGAGATACACAAATTTGTTTTTTATTATTCCATGAGATAACACTATCATTGAATAACCAAATATAACCAAAGGTAAATTTTTTCTTATTTAAATTACATCTCAAATCACTATTTATGTATCATTTCAATATTTGATCATTTTCTTAATAACGAAATAAATAATTTACAGTTCTGTTCAGATATCTCAATGTGCTATTCACATCAATTCAATTACTCTTCCCTACATTAAACAAATATATGCTGACCAAACCCATAACATGATAAATGGTTGGATGAGTACGCATCATAGCATATTTCAATTTTCGAACTGTGCTAAAATATGGTATTTTAGATATTTCATCTATTTATCAAGAGTATTAGGGTATTTTGTATCGTTTGAACCATTGCCTTTAGGTACAAGAGTATTAATGAGTTTATAATTGTTAATTTTGTATTGTTTCAAAACTTTTATAATATGAGATTTTTAAAATAATTCCAATAATCTTTTGAAATGATTTCTAAACGTTTTAATTTTCAATCTATCTCAACCCATATCTTTCATCTCAAAAATTGGAAAACAACTATTTGAAGATCTGAATGACATATTTCTTATCATTCGTGACTAACAATATGTTTTCTATAAGGATAGAATTACAAACTTGTCATTGGATTTCTCAACATGGACATAATAGTTTTCGTCTATTATAACGAAATCGTAAGATATTACACCTATGTGAAATCTCAGATACCATTGTTTAGAATATTGTTTAAAATCATAAATTGATATACTCAATTTATATACTCTTTCTTCATGACTTTAATGATAAAACTCTTTAATTGTTTTATAGACTTCTTTCTAAAGTATTTTACTGAGAAAGGCAGTCTTCAAATTAGAAGTAGGCATCTAAATGAAAAGGGTGTAAAATTCAACTTTATTTGAGGATGATCACTTGATATTTGTTCAACAAATGGGTAAAACCGAAAAAGTTAAATTTAAATTCCAAAGGTAAAGGACTGAATTTGATTGGAGTTTGTAATAACTTAAACCTTAATAAACAGCCATTTTGATAGAATAATCTTCATTAACTCTCTTGAACATACGAAGCAAACTACCTTCTTTTCAGAATATGAAAACATTTGTTAGAGGTGAATCGATTGTAAAATATGTACTAAGAACATCATTACATATAAGAGTTCTTTCGCATTGAATCCCTGCAAAAGAATGGGTAAAAGAGAATGATCAAAACATTCAACATAAAAAATCAATAGAAATCTATCGAAAATTATAGAAAAATAAAGTGAGAAAATAAGGATATGTCAGATGGTACCTAACAAAAACTTGATAAACACCTAGTAGATGAAACACAATTAAACACACAATGAAGTTGTCTCGTGCATATAAGTAGCCACTACAAAAGAAATGCATGTAGAACTGCACAAACTTCTGTTGCATCTCAAATTAACTGACTATTATTTACACAATATTATATGAGAATAAATCAAAAAGCTTTTGCCAACAAATCTACTTATTTAATGGGTATATTAAAACCAACTAGATCAAAGGCCCAACCACGTTAAAAATCAATTTCCCTCCTTTTTGTAGACACCAAGTTTAATCATGACTTGCAAGACAGTAAACAGGGACATGTTTGAACATCATGGCCCTTGGATACTATTTTATTTTATTTTATAATAAAATAAAATAAAAGAAACATCAACAACAATGGAATGCATAGTGCATTTGTAAGGTATCTCAATGTTCAAATACATCTGATGATACCAGCTTTGACAGCCCATGACCAAGCAGCCTGTAGCCACTCAAGCCCAAACTCCAATGGGCCTACTAGGTTATGATTTAGTCTGGGAGAGGCGGATCGATCTCTCAACTTGTCAACCTCTCAGTCTTTACCGAATCGACTCCCATCACATATGAGTTGTAGTTATAAAAGAAGGAAATCTTTAGTGAATTTTTCTCGATTTGATATGGGTTTATTGCAATCTCTTTATATATTACACACGAGATTACATAGAGGTTTGACTCTCTCAATCTTTCCCTCTAAAACCACTGTTTCTGACTTGAGTGTCAGAGTTTTCTTCGATGTGTCTTTTGCAAGTACACATGTTGGAGTTCATGCGTCAGGCTCATCTTCGTCAATTCTCCACTCGAGAAAGAAGGGTGATCTATTAAAGTCATTTTTTAGCATCAACAGATTGACATCGTCCGTGGAAATGACTAGCTGACTAGTTGTAAAAGTGGTACACGCCCTGTTTTCTCCACTAACATGCTACCGAAAAAAAGTAGACCAACCATCGGTTTTGACAACAACGACCTACAAGGGGTCAACCTGACTCGACATGACCCTATTATCATTATCGTCAAAATGACAATATGCTGTGAAGAGAATTTTGATTGACCAAGAGGCAAAATGCAATCTCCTTTATTGGGATGCCTTATGTTGAATGGGTTTCCAGCAAGTGCACCTTCAACCCCCCATTGGCTCCTTAAAAGAATTTTCAAATGAATGACTATACCCTAAGGGTACTATCTCCTTTTCCATAACCTTGGGGACACCGCCTAACCACGTTTCCACCATGACCTCATTTAACGTGGTTAACCTATCGTCTCCGTACAATGTCATTCTTTGCCTCCCTGTCTTGAACAACCTCGAAGTGCTGTCAGGCACAAAGCATATGAAGGTCAAGTTCAAAACCTCTTGGGTGTTGAAACACTGCCTTACAATCCTGATCTCCAGGACATTTCCATATTAAAAGTGGAGGAAAAGAATTTTAGCATAGATACTATGGAATTTAGGGATAACATCAACCAGTCCACCAAACTAAAGACTGGTGAAAAGATAATGAGATCCAAATCACTGATGTCCTAGGCCAGACTGTTTCAATCGGGGCTCGTCTACCAATCCCCCTTTGGGATGCTCTGATCGAGTGCTTACGGTGGCATTTAGGTATCTTCGCATGGAAGCCTGAAGACTTGTCGAGAATAGACCCTTCAGTGATCATACACAAATTAATGGTAGATGCCCATCGCAATCCTGAGAAGTAAAAAAAGAGAATATTCTTGCTCAAATGATAGCAAGCGATACAAGAAGAGGTACAAACATTACCGACAACAAACTTCATCCAAGAAGTAAAATATCCTAAATGACTAGTTAACGTAGTCATAGTAAAGAAAGAAAATGGCAAATGGAGAATATATGTCGACTTTACTGATCTTAATAAAGTATGTCCAAAGGACAGCTAACCATTTCTGAATATTGACAAGCTCGTGGACAACCATCGGGACATCAACTCCCGAGTTGCATGGATGCCTATTAGTGACCTTTGGCATTACTCCAATGAGTCTGCAATGCCATGCAGCGCCCTAGTGCCATTGCTCAAGAAAGCACGGACCAACACATTAGCCAACATGCAGTAGCATAGCGACAGCACATGCTAGCACACAATGCAATACACCAACAGCCGAAAGGATGAGAGTCACCTATGGCAGTAATTGCTAAAAATAAATAAATTTCATGAATTTACTTAGGCATTTAAGGTGTGTAATAAAGGCAAATGTAACTACCAAAGTGGTTATTGTTAATTATTAGTAGTTATTAGGAGTTATTAGTTATTATTAGGAGTCATTAATGTCTAAAGTCTCTTGGAGTGTAAAGAATTGTGTAAGGAGGCCTTAGCCTCCCAAGCCCCATCTATAAATAGGGCGTTCCTCTCTATTTGTAATCAAATAGGAAATTGTTAAGTAAAAACCAGAGGGTTTCTTTTATCTTCTCCAACATGAGAATTAAGGCCAACGGGTGCCAATGGCACCTTAGGTTACATCACCTCCGTGTGATATTAGGTTCTTGATTTTTGTAAAACCCAACAAAGGCAAGTTCAAATTACTCTATCCTTCTCCACCCCTTTTCTATTCCATCCATCACTTCTCTAGTGAGTCAATTTAGTGCATTGGATATGGGTGCTGTGTACTAAGGAGAACTCCAACCTCCCCACCAAACACAACCAACCCCCAAATTTCATAGGTGTCAAGGCTATTCTAGCGCCATCAGTCCTGAAATGCAACATTGTTTGGTGCTTTCATTGAGAGGAGTCAATAGAAGATTGCATTCCAATCAATTGAAGGTTCATAAGGTTCCTTGCAGAAGAATCCGATCAGTTATTGAAAGGATTCAACCAAACTTGTGAAGAACACAATTGTCCTTCACTCAAACAAATACAACCCTTTCCTACTGAAATGGCAGAAAGAGAAGGATTTCAAGCCTTCAAAAGAAACCTCATAATAAGGAAAAGGTTGAAGATCACGTTACTCGCATGAACCATTGTTTTGATTGGATGGATCAAAATGCGACCAGCATTATAAGTGTTCTCCAAAGCATGTTGTCGAAGCAACTCCACCCAAACAACAAAAGGGTCAAGAGTGCCACCGTGTTCACAACATGGTATCCCATGCAATGGCAAACACCAGGCCAAGTCTTAGGGTCCCAAGCCAAAGACAGCCTGCCCAAGACCGCGTGCCATTGCACCAGGCCATAATACCACAAGTAGTACAATCGCAGCAGGGCATAGTGTCACAAATAGTGCAATCGCACCAAACCATTGTGTGACATAGTGCTATCACACCAAGCCAATTGGGATGAAGCAAACACTCTTCAAGTGAGAAATTCACAACCAGCAAATGTGATGTCTCATGTAGGGAGTATTCATCAAGAATCATTATCTGAACGGAGTGATAAAGAGGCGCCTTTCATGCACCAAAACATGGCTGTTCAGTCGCAACAACCATGGCAGCCCAAACTTGTAATTCCAAACTTTGATCATGGAGATCCAATACTTGGATTGCCCAGGCAGAAACATACCTCTCGTATTGTCCTACTAATAAATACAAAAGGGTACAAATTGCAAGCTCTTATTTTGAAGAAAGGCAAAACATTGGTACATATTACTTCGAGAAAGGTACATATCAAAATGAAGGAACATTTCATGGAGCCGATTATACAAGGAACTCACCAAAAGATTTTCACCATAGGGAACCATCGATTCCACCCTTTCATGTGCCATCACCCTTATTATCTCTTAGGGCCAAAGACTTGTTACAACAAAGAGCCCCTCCTCTCATCCGCATGCCACCACCATTACCTTCACCTTCCATTGAAAAAAGGAGCAAGTTCAAGAATCCTCAACCCATCTTGGCCTAAAGAGTACCAACCAAAATGGTACGAATCAAAACCCATGAGCCATACATTGAGATCGCTTAAATTAAAGAGGAACCCTTATCTCCTCAAAGGCTCACTTATGCTGAAATAGAAGTAAGGCAATCCAAAGGCCTATACTTAACATGTGATGAAGAGTATGCACTCGGTCACAAGTGAAAATGACAATGATCTTTCATGCTCGTGCCGGATGAAAAGGAAGCGGTACTAAATGAAATAGTACCACTTGAAGAGGAGTCGATTGAAAAGTTACCAAGTGACAAAGACTCACCTACAACCTTTGATACCTTAGCCGAAGATGAAGAACCAAAGGCCATGAGAACCAAAGCACTCATTGGCAAGCAAGAAGTCAACAACTTGGTTGACAACAGTTTGACATACCACTTCTTCGACCCCAAGAATGCAAAGGCATTAAGGTTAACCATCGAGCAAGCTGCACATCTTGAACTAAAAGTCACAATTGGTGAAAAGTCTCATTGGTTGGCGATACACCGAGGAGTCATGATCGATATCCAAGTGTATGAATTTGCAACCGATTTTTATTCCCTTACATTAATCGGTAAAGATGCAATTCTTGGATTTCAATCGCTCGCAATGCTTAATCAAGTATTCGTGAAAATCGTGCCTAAAGACAAGTGGATTAAGTTGCAATCGTAAGCTGACAAGAACGATTCAAGTTCATGTACAAGGATGAACATATCTGTGAATGCAACAATGCACGTGCTGTGTGCATCCCTTCAACCAAGGAAGAAGAAATCTATTCATGCCAAGAATGCCAAAAGACATCTCTTGACGTGATAAGTGAAAGACCACCACCACAACCCGGTGAACAATTGCAGGCAACAAGCCATCAGCCCTTGAGCCAAAAGTAGCCAATAGGTGAACATGCACAACTAGTCCAACAACCAAGCAGCCATATAGACAGGCCAACAGGTACACAAGTGCAAGATACGGACAAAATACAAGACTTGATGCGACAGGACACAATGGAACAACAAAAGGACCCAAGTGAACGGCTACCATCTTCAGTGCCAAGCAAAGGGTTTCGAATACAATGCATGAACAAACAGCCACCAATTCATGTCATCAACAAACAGGCACAATCAATAGATGCAATCGAGAAAACATCTATACACATAATTACCTTAAAACCTATGACACAAGACAAAAATGAATAGACGCCAATCACCAATGAAAGGGCACCAACACAAGGAGCCTGTGAAAGGCCACTACCTCGACTTGGTGAATAAATGCAAGCCTCAACTCTTACAACCCTTGACAAGTCACCAATGATGGGTGATGAGGTGCCAAATCAAGGAAACTAGGTGGCAACACCATTACAAGGCTCTATCGATCCAAATGTCACCGTAAAGGCAAGTTCTCTCAAGATAATTGAAGAGGATCAATTCCAACAAAGGCAACCCATGGCTTCTATCAGTAAAGTGCTTGGAATTCCAAGGATATCATGGATCATTGTAAGACTTTATCTCTTGGACAGAAAATTCAAGATACTTGCTAATGAACAACCACCATTAGAGCAAGCTATCACTTTAACCAATCTTGAGAAAGACGGCAGCATCATCTTTGAAACCAAAGATGTTATGGGCTCAAAGCTAGTCCAAAAAGGAGACCTCACCCCCAAGAAGTAATCATAAAGTGTAAATGCCTCAATCAAGAGGAAGCCACTTTGAAGGATGTTTTAACCATTGTTAAGGGTTATCCATCCTTTAACCTTGGGGACAATATTAGTCTTCAAGGGGGCGAATGTTACAACCTCTTGCAAAATTGTGAGTGATGCTCGAGCCCACGTACAAAGAATGGCTGCAAGGCACACATGAAAGGAAGTTATGGAGGTTCGTATGGACAAATATGTGCAACCTAAAGGCAAGCTCAAGAGCACTAAAGCCAAGAAGACTTATGGTCCGAGCAATGAAGAGCCATATGTCAAGGATCCTAAGTGGTCGGGCCAAACCAAGCAATGCTCAAGTAGCATAGAGCAACACTCAAGCAAAGGCAAGCAATGCCTAAGCAATAAGACAAGGTGTCCGAGCACATGAGCTCCAAAGGACACAACCCTTCATGGCACCATGAGCAACCATCACGCAAAAGGCTCAAGGAGGAAAGTAGGCAAGTGCACATGCAATTGCTCAAGCAAGAAGACCATTGCTTGGAAGGATACGAAACACATCGTGCAAGGAGACACCATCGCATGAGGAGACTCGAGCAACAATGTAATAGCATTAGCCATAGCATGAAGGACATAATGCTGCGCATTCCCATGCCTTAGCTGCTAACATGCAAGTGCATGTCAAACACATGCAGAGTAAAGCGACCGCAAAAGCAAAGGCACGAAGGAGATGAGCGAGCACACTACGATCCAATGCTAGTACTTAAGGGCATGCATTAGTAAGGTAGCCTGTATGAGCCAACACATGAAGAGGCATCAGTGCACATGCAACATAATGCGATGGCACAGAACAACACCATGCCACTACACGAGCCATCATGCAGCACCCCAGTGCCATTGCTCGAGACAACACACATCAGCGCACTAGCAAGCATGTAGCAATATGGTGCCAGTACATGCCAGCAGCCAATGTAGTCACCAGTAGTCGAAAGGCCAAGGGTCACCTAGAGCAGTAACTTCCCAAAATGAATAAAATTCCATGTATTTACTTAGGCATTTAAGGAGTGTAATAAAGGCAAATGTAACTGTCAAATTAGTTATTGTTAGTTATTAATAGTTATTAGGAGTTATTAGTTATTATTAGGAGTCATTAATGTCTAGAGTCCCTTCGAGTGTAAGGAATTGTATGAGGAGGTCTTAGCCTCTCAAACCCTATCTACAAATAGGGCGTCCCTTTCTATTTGTAATCAAGTAGAAAATTGTTAAGTAAAAACCAGAGAGTTTCTTTTATCTTCTCCAACGTGAGAATTGAGGCCAAAGGGAGCCAATGTTCCCTTAGGTTATATCACCTCCGCGTGATATTAGGCTCTTGATCTTTGTAAAATCCAACAAAGGCAAATTCAAATCACTTCACCCTTCTCCACCATTTTTCTATTCCATCCATCACTTTTCTAACGATCCAATTTAGTGCATTGGATATGGGTGTCGTGTACTAAGAAGAACTCCAACCTCCCCACCAAACACAACCAACCCCAAATTTCATAGGCCTCTAGGCCACCCTAGCACTACTAGCCCCGAAATACAACATATGGTCGGTGTCGTGGCTCGTGTAATGGCATGTCGTGGCTCTTGGCAGGTGTTGTCACTCATTTGATGACATGTCTTGGCTTGGCTGGTGTAATGTGTCGTAGCTGGTGTGCCTATGTCTACAATAACGGTATTGGAACTTGAAGGTTTGAGTATCGAAACTCACTCCTATAGCATGCTATGTTATGGCTTGTGCCATGGCATGTGTCCTATATTGTGGCATATCACACTCTTCGGCTCATGAGCAACGTAGTGCATCTAGGGGAATTTTTTGGTTCAGAGCAATTTGCAACATTTCTAAGGATGAATCACCGGAGAGATTTGATTGAAATTTTATTATAGTTGGCTCGAACCAAGAAGATGACATAGGAGTTAACCTAGCATTAGATGCCATTTGATGGGATATACGAGCAATTTTGGGGAGTTATGATTATTTTGGAATGTTACCTTGAGCAATCATCGAATTATTACAAATGGCTCATGGATACTAAAAAGGGTGAAGTTTTGTTGAGATTGGCTTGGATAACTTTGTTTGTCACCACCGGTAGTAAGGGAATAACCACTCAAGTGGCAAAGTCAACTTGGAGTCCTATCAAGTTGACTTTGGAACGCATCAAGTCAACTTACAGAATTCCATATGTTGACCTATGGTGCTACAACTGCTTTTGTAGATGTGGCGTGTGTAACACAATGACTATGGATGTTTGAGTTCACTTGGCCATTTTTTGGGCATTTCTCGGGCAATCATTCAAATTTGGATTTGGACACATTTAAACATTTTGAGAATGTCTTAAAGACATTTAGAGGTTGTCTTAATGTATTTTATTTGGCAGTTTGCTCAGTAATGGCATGAGGTGTGGCTGATCACTTCTAGTGTCCTACGCTTGACTTTGTTCTGTCTACCTATAGCGAGTGGACTTATATTCTTCCATGAGTTGACTATTTTAATGTTCTGTCTAAGCCTAAGACAATTCTAATATAAGCAAGTTGACTTATGCATGAGGGTGAGTTAACTTCTTCTGAGCAACGAGTCATGTGTGTGTCTTAAATCATTTCTAGATCATTCTATTCTCTTCCGAACTATTCTCTCACTAATCCAACATATTTCGCTTATCATCAAATTTAGCCTTTGCTCATTATCGCAACCTAGTTTTGCTCATCATAATCCAATTTATCACTTAAGAACCAAGCATATTGAAATGATAAATTACCTGATAAGAGATCAAACTAAGTTTTGTTCATTATCAAAACATATCTTGCCAACACTACTCAATGCGTCCTTGTGGGGTCTAGTAAGTCGGGGTGTAATGTACGTTCCACTAATCCTAGACTGGCATCTTTTTTCCATGCATATGAAATCTCCGGTGCAATGTACATTCTTGTTGTTCCTGGATCGGCACCTTTTTCCATGCATAAACAATTTTATTCTGAATCATGGTGTGAATTACTTGGACTAGATGGTATATCAATTTTCGATAACTATGATACCAGCGTTAATCTGGTCCCAAATGAATGAAGTTGTTATTACTATCAGCATTGCATTGTCTTCGAACTGTAACCTGGCCACGTCCCCATTGTGGTGATTCTGGCTTGAAAAGGCTGAGTTAGATTCCTTGTTTTGAGAGTTCTCTGGTGTAGAATGATGAGCTGGTTGCCTACCGTAGGAGTCTATTGGCTTAAGGTCATTCACCGGTTGTTTGTAGGACCGTTTCGATTTTTCTTGCTTCCATCCATTGGCACAATGGTTCCCAATCTTAATGGGCATGAATTAGGAAGAATGTCGCCCCAGGCATGCCAAAAAGAGTATTATAGTCATTTTCTAATTAACACCCACAATTTCCCTCACATCGGGCAAAGGTCAAGGAGGGGACTTTGTTGCTCGACTATGGGTTTTCTGTGATGATGCAGAACGAATACTAGAACGAATACTACAAAAGAAAAGGAAGAAAACAAGAATTTTTATTCAATTGTGAAAAAGCAACTGCAACTATTAAAAGCAATAACATAAAATAGTAAAAATAAGAGCTTATTGGTTGATGAGTTGCTCCTTGAATTCATGAACATTCATGGGCCGAACTTCTCTTTTTGAAGACTTGAAATCTCGGCCTTCCTTTTCAAAAATGGCGCTAGCACAGAGAAAAAGCCTGAATTGACTGTTGCCCTTCTTAGCATAACAGCCCATGCCACAAATGCAGTCAACATTGCGGGTGCCCCAGCTCCACCCACAACATTGGTTCTAAACAACGTATTTTATTTTATTTTATTTGTAATATATTTAATTAAAAACAATAAATTTGATGGAAATAAATATAAAATTTAAAAAATATAAATCAAATTTATCATAACTTGAAGGAAAATCAACACTGATTTTGTTCAACTTCGTAATGAGAATATTGGAATTGGTACCTAAATAATGAACAATAAGCTGTGGACAGAGTTTATGTTTAATATGTAAATTTCAGAGACCACCGAAGCAATATATACATCATTTGCAAACGAGAGATGATGACTGCACTTTATATCCTCAACGCTGTTAGAAATTTGAACCAGTATATAGCGAGGATGGAGAGACGTGAGAACTCAAGCCAGGAGAATTAGAAAAGCCAGTGCCTTCTTTTGTGCACTCTAGCAGGAACATCTGGCAGGGCCCCAAAGAAAGAGCAGGAATATTATAAACATTAATTAACAAAAAAGGATGCTAAATGCGAATATAAGGAATAGTGATTACCTCCACTTGCATATAGAGAGTTGTAATGCACTTCACTCCAAAAGCTCAGCCAAAGCTCTAAGAACCAAGAAGAGGTCAAAACAAAATGTTCTTGTCAACAAAACAGGGCATGGTGCATATTGTATGCCAATCAAAAACAAGTAAATCATGATTTAGATGGCTGAAATGGATAACAACATAAGAGTATTAGTAAGCACAAGCCATCATCAGTTTGCTTCAGTAGTAAAATCATAGATCAGAATGGGGAATTATTTGCTCTCAGGGTATGAGCAGGTACTTCTCAAATGAGTAACTATACATTTCACTAAAATGTCATCCCAACTGAATGACACCATGATGTATCTCTCCCACTATGTTGAAAATAAATAAGTAGGAGAACTAAAATCACATCTTACTTGGTTGAAAAATCACAAGGAGAGCAAAGCTTTAGTTGGAAATGCATCAAAAGTATACCATTTTCCCTCTTTCTTTTCTTTCTTCTTTTCAAACTTGGGCTGGAATAATATATATCTTCCACTGTTGTCAATGAGGTTATAAACAAGATCAACTAAGCCAAACAGAAGGCTGACCAAGTTTGACAGGAATAGACCCCGAAGAGGAGCACAGTGACTATTACAGGAAACTACCATAGACGTGAGCTAGATCAACTGAGTTTACAAACACTACTAATAATGCAAAGCCCAATGGTAAGATTTTCAAAATATGAGAGCTCAAAAGTGGACTCATTTAGATCTGCTTTTGAGAGCAATTTCATAGACCAAGATAAAATAAAAACACAAGATGTACGCTCAACTGCCTTAAGAAGCCGAGGTCCATTCCTACCTTATTCATGCAATAACAAAACCCATATATGCCATGCTGGAAAGTAACTGGAACTGCGGAGTTAATATGTGTTGTTTGGAGAGCCACAATTGAGAGGGAAAAAAAAAAAAAAGAAGTCCCAAGTACAAGGAGCTAGTTACAGCAAAAACTGAATGGAAGCATAATTATGGAATAATTCTTGCCTCTGGATGGATTATTTTCTTTCGGATTGATCTCAATGAAGCAAGTATCCCGAAACGAGGTTACTAAACAAATTTTTGCTGCAAACTGCAAAAGACCATTAATAGTCAGAAAATAAAATAGTAGAAATTTAAATAGAATGATTGTTAAAAATTCTCTTGAAATAGGAATAGTCATTCAAGTGATGTACGAATTTAAAAAGGATGCCAACAAAAAAAAAAAAAAAAAAAAAACACAAAACAAAACAAGAGGAAGAAACCCATGAGATACACCCTTGGACCACAATTGCAGTAATCAAGAAAATAAGCAATCTAATTAATTAAAGAATCCATACAAAACATAAAATAATTGGCAGTGTGAGATAGTTCAATACCAAGCCAGCTCTTTATTTGTAAATTACAAAAAAGCATTCTTGGTTAAGGGCCTGAAAGCTACAAGACTAGCTTTTCAAAAAATATAGGTCGGAAAATGAAGGAAAAACTAATTCTGTGTGGTTGAGTGTCAGCACAAGAAGCTACATCACATTTTTCTCTTAGATCACACTATTTTGTTAAGTTAGACATGTCTCATCATACCAGGAATAATATTGCATCTCTTCTGCTCTCTGTATTTATTTAATTTTAGCTGGTGCTCAGTGAAGGGAGGCTTGATGTTGTGAATGTGAAGTTTCTCTAAGGAGCTGTCTTAAAAGAGGAAAGAAGTTGCAAAAGTTGGAAGTGTTAAAAAAAAGCTCCTTTTTCTTTGGGGGGGGGGGGAGATTGGAGCACAAATTATGCATTAACAAAAATGTGAAGCAATCCAAATTATTTTGTCATCTCCAAAGGGGCCAAAGAATAAAATCGGGGAGGTAACACTTCTTACGCCTGGATGGAGCAAAGTTGAAAATTAACAAAATTTTGAAGTAGCCCAAATCATTTTGTCATCTCGAGGAGGACCAAAGCAGATTAGGTAGAAATCAGGGGGCAGATGCCACTTCTTAAACTAGTAAGTGTGTGTGTGAGAGAGAGAGAGAGAGGGCATACTGTAATTGACTACAATAATTGCAAGATAAGCAAGAAAAGGATGATTTTTCTTAAAGATAACGCTTACAGCCCAACGAGAAGAGCAATGACAAGTGTATCGCAATTTTAAAAGCACAATAGGATGAGTTAAAGATGCTTCATATTGGCAATTACAATACCACTTTTTTATAGAAAAAGAAAATTAGATTGGATGTAGAAAGAATGTATATAAATCAAAATTCTCAAGAAAAAGAATATTCAAAAAGAACTAATGCACAAGTACTCTATGGTCCGTTTTCAATTCTTTATATTATAATTTTTTATAAATTTCACGAGATCAGTATAAAAACCAATTCTGTCCCATAAAAAAGGCTTCAATAGGGATAATTCTAATATTTCTCTCTCCAAAAACACTATGGGATGGCCAAAAGGGTATTGTCACAACATTCGAACATTTTTCTTCCTTTCAAAACTTCTAAAATTTGTGAGAAACAAATCAAGTATCTTTTAGGACAAACAGAATTATTATCACACACAGCAAACAGACGATTCCACACTCCCTCGCAATAATTACAATGAAAAAAATAAGTAATGTGTAGTTTAAAAACTAATGTAGCATATGACACATGCATCCAGGGAGATTACTTTATAAAGACTCCCCTTTTGAAAAAAAAAAAATTATTTGCATTAATTTTGATAAGTATCATAAACCAAATGAAAGCCTTATCTTTGGTAGGAACATTCCACCTTCCAAATAAAGTTGTTTAATTGATGAAAACTATTTAAGTGACAAAAGAGAGATCTACAACTAAAACCACTTAATAATCAAGAGCCAACCCTAATGTTAGAAATATTAGGCAAGATCTGTCACCCTAAAAAAAGAAATGAAAGAAAAAAACTCATCAGTTTTATATGATCAAGATTCCTGATAAAATGAAAGTATCAAGAAGACGAATGTCCATTCCAATTATAAAAATTATTTATAGGGGCACCATGAAGTGTAGATAACCTATAACGACAATGAAAAAAAAATAGAGGGGCAAATCCCCAATCTACGAATCCTCCCAAAATAACATACGAAAATCATCACCAATCTTAAAAGAACACCAATGGAATTAAAATGTTCTATAAATGAGAAATCGAGGGATTACAACGTGAAACTCCTGCTCCATCATTGACACTATAATTGTTTTTATATCCCGATGCCAAAGAGAATTCAGTTTTAATGGAAATCTCCAAAACCATTCATTTACCAAGAGATGTTTTTGGATGCAACATTACCAAGACCTAACCCACCCTTAAATTCGCATGTAAATACTTGAACCCAAATAACCAAATGTTCTTTTTTATCCATCCCAAACCAAAAGAAAAAAAAAAGGTCTCTCATCAGCCTTTTGCCCACCTAGCATAAAGAAAGCTCCATTCCACCATCTAGTCTCCATAAATCCTATTCACAACATAGTTTCAAAACTGAACAGTTTTAGGATTATCGACCAAAGGAGCCCCGAGATAGAAAATAGGTAACTCCTTTTTCATAGTTACTAATCCGTCCCAAGTGATCGAAAGTCTTGCCATGATCGTTTATTATAGAAGCTTAATATTACTCTTGAATATATTGCTTTTAAATCAAGAAATTCTCCCAAAAACAACATTAAGAAAAGCAATCATTATCCTTAAAATGCTCACTATCCTCGTTAAGGAAAAAAATAATATCATTCGCAAATCGAAGATAGGAACGTATATTTCAAAAGTCCCTACAATTAGAGTAAAAAGAAAATGAGAAAAAAGTGTCCCCATGCCTTAATCCAAGCGAGGCTAAGAACAAAAATTCAGCTCTCCATTAATAATGACAAGGAAACAAGCCAAACACAAACACCCTCCGGTTCATCTTTTCCACCAAGTCTCAAACCCGTTATTCTTCAAACTCATTATCTAGTAAACTCCAACTTATCATTGTTGAAATGTGAAAGAAAAAATGTTAATGATGCTGAAAAAATAATTTCAGATTTTTACTGAATTGGAAGAGCAAGAGACATACACATTTTGAAGATTTTTTCATGAGTTACAAAGATAACATCCTAGGCTATTTATAGAGGAAGAAAAATGAGACAAGACAAGAGTGTAAGAGGGCTTAACAGCCATCTTTCCAACAGCTAGAAATTCTAGCCGTTGGGACTTCCAATGGCTAGAAATTTCTGGCTGCTGGGTCCCCCAACAGCTAGATTTTCTAGCTGTTGGAGGCCCTTCTTTGCCCCCCCTTTTGGGCGATTTTATGCCCAACATAATGGGCTTAAATTCCCTAAATTGTTGGTCCTTGAATTGACTTGAAATGGGCTTTGAACATGGCTTCGATTGGGCCATTCTGGACCGCTTTTGATGGCCAACATTTTGGGCTTCTTGTAGGATTCCTGAGCAGTCCCTCATAACTTGATTTAGAGCTCCTTTTTATACTCTTGAAGTCACCTTTCAATGGGCCTAGAGATGGGCTGAAATTCTGGTTCATTTGAGGAAGAATTGTAGATCTTGCTATGCCTATTTTCAACAATCATATCATAATAGTAAAAATAATGAGTTTCGTTTTAACGGCTTGAGTCCAGCATCAGCAATCAATTTACAGCTTCTCAAAGTCTAATTTCAAGATAATATCCGTGCCAATTTCCCTAACAAAATCGATGAACTCGTTAGCCAAAAGGACAACATCTAGAACAATAAAAGCACTCTAACCATAAGAATAGTTTCATCTAATACAACACATAACTTATTAGGTAAAACTTTAGTTACATTACGATAAAAACTCATTATCAAACTCATAGATCTAAAATCCTTCACTTTCAAAGATATTTCTTAGACATAAGGGCAATAAGAGAATTCATACACTTATCCACTAGCTCATTGGTATAAAATTCATCAGATTCTAAACAAATTTTTGCAAATAACATTCCAAAAAATTTCTAGTAAAAAACCAAAGTAAAACCAACTAAACTTGAGGCTTTATTGGTGTCAAAACCAAAAATAGTAGTCCAAATCTCATCCCCCCCAAAAGTTCTCTCCAGTCAAGATGCTTTAAAGTTCTGAATAAGAAATCAATCAATCCCTCCAATAATATGACAGACCCTATTCTCCTCGGTGTATAAATCTATAAAAACTCATGATATTATCCTCAAAAGAAGAATGATTAATGATCACATTACCCATCATCCTGTAATTCTCTAGTGGAACTCCTTTGTCTCATACACATGCCATCCGGTGAAAAAAAAAAACCTAGCATTGCAATCCCCTTCTCTAACCTGCTATATAAGTCTTCTGGCGCCAACTAACCTCTTTGGATGAGCTCCTCAAGGTCATCCCTAAAATTCTCCCCACGATTAGAAAAATCCCCATTCAAACCTCCCTCCACTTCTAACCTATCTCCTCAATATCCCAAAAATAGAATTCTTCCGTCCTCTAATCACCAAAAACCTTCTTGTTCCAAACCTTAAGAGCTTGCTTTAAATTCTACTACTTTCCCATAAATTTAAACATCTCCCACCCTACTACATTAGTACCGCTACAAGACTCCTCAACCCTTCCTAAAATCACCATGGGACAGCCACATGTTTTCAAATCTAAAATGGTATATGATTCCGATTGATGCGATTGTACTCCAAGAAAACAGTAAAATGATTTGACGTGTATTAATAAGAGTCTCATCCCTCAAATAAGGGAAAAGTTAGAACAAAGAAATTAATCAATACAAGCCACAAGTGCACCAGCAGTTACATGGCACAAATTTAGTTAGAAGCCAAATTAAAGCTTTCGTGGCAGTGAAAACCACAAGTGCACCAGCAGTTACAAGGTGGTCAATTTTTTGTACAATCTCAATTCTTTCTTTTATGTTTTCATTGTAGTGTTATGCAAACATTTTTTTTTAATCCAACATACAAACAGGAGAACACCAAGATAATAACAAGGCATACAATATAGAAATCTTGAATGTTTGCAAAGAAAAAGTATAAAAGTTATCTCACTCGGTCTGCAGCAGCTTGTAGAGTAACATGATCTCCCCATTCTCCTGACCTATAGGCATGAAAAATTTCAGACAATAATTTGATTAGAAACTTTAACAAAGCAAGGTTCATCAGTATAATTCTTATCAACTCATACAAATTTAAAAGTCAACAGGCAGCTGCCAGAATTCAAACTTTTTCATCTTCTTTAGATAGTTCTTGTACTTCATAGGGACATAGCCTTCATATAATTTTCTGAAATGCTTCAGCTGATTAAAAAAGGAAAATAAAATTAGCATCAGTTATGGTACCACCTGTGGTCACGCACCAGGTGTGCAAACATTAAAAAATAAAAAATAAAAAATAAAAAATAGAATAAAATTCTTGATTTTTGTGCAAGTGTCTACTATAAGGTATATGGTGCAGGTCCAAGCATGAGGATAAATGTGATATTGCTGCTATGCATGCAAACACATTGCTTTGCAAGCCCGTATGCATGTGTCTATTCAGTAGATAGGTTTAGCCAAACAATAATTGGTTAAGAACGTATAATTATCCCTTGAGCTAAACAATCAATAGTTTGATAAATACATAGAAAAATAGTAACAAAGTAGCGGAAAAGCATTTGATGCCTACTATGCTTTTCATATCATGCACAAAGGTCGAGGTCCTTGATTATTTTCATCAAAGAGAATACTGAAGAGCAGGATAAAGGTTAGGGCCTATATCTTCAGTTAAATCATGAAAGAAAGGTTGCAAAGATGAGCATTACTTATCAGACTACGTGCATTGGACAAGTCAAAGAGAAGTCTACATATGACATGGTGTACAATATGACATATATTAAAAATGTGAATTGACAAATTGAGGGCTGGTTTGGGAACTCACTGGATAAGTGCTGATTGTGGATAGACAATGCAGAACATGGTTAAGGATGGGTTTATCCATATTTTGAGAATCCGACGCCTATAGTAGTTAAAAGCGAAAAGCACGAAAAAGCGACAAGTCCTCCCGGGGCTTAAGCACAAAACGCAAAGCAAAGCAAGGGTTTTTTTTCATATAAAGTGCAGTTAATGTACCAAATCAAAATATATATTTATTTATACAATAACTGCACATGTAATATGTTATAATATTAAAACATACATAAGAATCAAAACTTTTAATGACAACAAAGTGCAAATATACCAAATAAATTCATGTAAGAGTTATAGAACAACAGGTACAAGATAAAATAAAATGAAAAAAGAAAGTAATAAAAGACAACAAAAGATGATGAAACTCCTAATTATTAATTATCTTCTTCTTCCTCCAGAACAACACAAAAGAAAATTACTTTCGTTTTTAGCAGCACACCAACACATTCAGGCATACAGCAAGTGGATGTGCAGGCAGGCAAAAGAAAATAAAAAAAAAAAAGAGACAAAAAGCAAGGGGACGGAGAGCATGATGACGGACTTCTGAAGAAGAAAGGAGAAGAACAAAGGAAGAGGAAGAGGAAAGAGAGAGACCGAAGATGAAGACAGGAATGCAGGGGGAAAAAAGCAGAAGGAGAAGAACAAAGGAAGAGGAAGTGAACAGGAGCAGAAGGAGACCGAAGATAAAGCATCGCTTTATTCTCGCTTTGTTTAGTGCGCTTCAATTGCTCTTCTTTATATGCGCTGCGCTTTACTTGAAAAAAAGCCCAACACCTGTACTGCTTTAAGCACACTTCAGCGCGCTTTTAACTACTATGCTGACGCCAGAAAAATAGACCAAGGGGCATTAGGGAACTTACTGGATAAGTGCTTATTGAGGATAGGCAGTGCTGAATACCACGGGGCTGGGGTTATACTCCCAATCCCCCACCACAAAAATACATGTAGTATATCTACATATTCTCTACTTTTTCCAAAACATTGTTGATGTACTTTCTAACACAAATACTCCTTTGCTTTAAACAGATCATCCCTCAAAAAGAATTTATCACAAATAGGACACTTTCTCATGTTTCGAACTAAATTTTGTTCACTTGATGCTTGATCAACATCAAAGTAATTAATATGAAAACCTATCCTTTCACAGGTATGTTTTCATTCTTTGGTTTCCTCAAAATTTGAACTTCATACCCTTAAAATATGTCATATCTTTCAAACATTTCCCAATGTCCGAGGCAAATTATGTGGTTTCATATTATCTCAGTATTTGCAATGATCCATAAGAATAAAAGCACATTCCTTTTCTTTTATTAAAAAATTTTAATTTTTTTTCTTTTTTTTGTCCGTGTATTTTTATTTCTCTCACTTCAATGCTCTATTCAACCTCAAAATAAATATATGTCCAGTCTGAATATCCAAAGAATACCTTGATTATGCGCCCATTGATTTATTTTGGTCCCACGGTATCTAAAACAAATTCAGGAAAAAAGAATTGCGCCCTTCTCCCCCCCCCAAAAAAAAAACAAAGAATATAGATATTCAATTCCTAGGTCTATCCCTGCATGTTATCTACTTTGGACCACAATAATTATGGACAAATGATAATTGTAGAGCTTTTAAGAGCGACATTTTAGTTTGATATGCAAAATCATGCTTTTCTATTTCAATTTTTTTTTTTTTTTACTCTGGCTGACGGCTAATACATTGATAGAATAATGTAGAAGATCTTTTGGAGGTTGACAAATAGTTCGTGGATAAAAAATTCTAGCAATTTAAGCAAACACCACATGAAAAAGCAACAAACATGAAAGCACTCCTAGCACTAGCAAGGCAGAGTGAGGCCTACATATGCATGACAGGACTCCATGATGTCACAGCATGTCAAAAGTACTGCTGCCTCATGTGGCAAAACAAGGGATCAACAGGATTATGTAAACCTTACCTGCTTGACAACTTCCTTTCTTACATGTTTGTGATAATCAGGATTGCGAAATAACTGATCTGCCAGTGCTCGAAACTGTTCCATTTTTTAAAAGAGACAAGTAATATCAATATCTTAATATTACCGATACAAAATCCAAACTCACATTAATAACGAATACAGTGGAAGTCCTATTAACAATCAAACTCAATGCAGGTGTACAGATCCACAATTACAACATAATAATTGTATGTTAAAAAGAATAATAAAAATTGAACAGCATGCCAAGAAACACAGATATAGGCACGGGCATTATATCTGGGAATATGGGGACATGGGGATATGGCAATAATAATAATAATTTTTAATCAAATTTTTGTTAATAAATTCTTTTACCAATAACAAAATGGAAGTAGAAGAGCAGGACCATGTAGAGGTGATTATCTCTCTCTCTCTCCCCCATCTCTTGGGAGCCTTTGTTGAAAGCTCTAGGGTTATATTTAATAAATAGAGAGACGTGAGATGCCATGCAAGTTTGTTATCCATTTTCAATTTTAACCCTTATTTTCAGTTTCACCCCCAAACATTTTAATATCACACAAGAACCCACGCCTTCAAAAAGAATCCAATTTTAACCCCATCAGATCTTCCATGGACCTGTATAGTATGGGGGTGCATCCTAAAAATAATAAAATAATAAGATATGCAAAGGGGTGTATTTATGTATTTGTCGTGTATCTATATCTATATGGGTAGAGGAGATATTTAGGAGTATCAATACTTCGTAGGCTTCATGCTTAGCAATAGTCATTTCTAGCTTAGAATGAGAAAAGGATATGCAAGAGAAAACAAAAAACACAGAAAGATGAAGGAAATATTTCTTCTAACACCCATGTCAGCCTTATTCAGATATGCCGTTTAATCCCAATTAGTTTACTTGGTCATAGGAATCTATTTTCTGTGGTCATAGGAATCTATTTTCTTTGAAGCAACTTTATGCTGACTAGTTCATTCCACTTTTTCTTTTAAAACACTTTCTCCTCTTCTAGAATTCCAGTAATTTATATTCTCTCACAGTTTAAAGTCTCTTCCTCTTCTAGGACACCCTGATTTTCTGTTATGATCTATATACTATTATATTTGTAATTATAACATGGTCAACCATCTTGACGCAGAAGCATCCAGGTTAAATTAAAAGTTTGCGGTTTCTTTTGGTTGTTTTAGTCTTCTTTCTTTATTTGGGTTTCTACTTCCTATTTTTTCTTTCTTTTAGTTTCTATTTTATTTAACTAATTAGGAAGTACCCTAACTAGCATAAATGGGACATTAGTAATTAGGTTACAGTTGTACTTTTCCCCTATGATGATACATAGCCCAAATCATGTGGGGTCCAGACCTCAGGAACACAAACATCAACAGATCTCGCTGGTACACACCCCTCACTCTCTCTCTCGATGGCCGACTGTTTGGCACCTCGATCGAACGATCCCTAAACCTCCTAGGTAGCCGGTATGAGTTGTGCAACCCGCTAAGGCAATATTCACTTCCCTCAAAAGATGGGACTCTCTCTCTCTCTCTCTCTCTCTCTCTCTCTCTCTCGATGGCCGACTGTTTGGCACCTCGATCGATCGATCCCTAAACCTCCTAGGTAGCCGGTATGAGTTGTGCAATCCGCTAAGACAATATTCACTTCCCTCAAAAGAGGGCTCGCTGGTGAATAAATACAACCAAAACGCCTTATCTCGTTCGTTGTATCACTAGAAACATCTCAACATGTTGCTATGAAAACCACTTTTTACGTGGTGAAACTCCTGTCCCCCTACAATGCCATCCTAGGTCATCCTAGCTTAAATGGTCTTGAATCACCGCCAAACACTAGACACATGAAGGTCAAATTCAGAATGTTTTTGGCGATCACGACGCTTCACGGCAACCTCGACGCTTCACGGCGACCTCGATCCATTAACCGTCTCCATAGTGGGAGGAGAAAGAGATATCTTAGCAATCGACACCATCGAACTCCAAGACAACACAAAGCAACAATCAAAATCTCAACATGGGGAAGAGGTAACTAAGGTTCTCATCACCGACACACCCAGTCAGACCTTGCAAGTCAATACTTATTTACTGACATCCCTTTGGAAGGCAATCGTGGATTGTCTGCGATGCCACTCCAGAGTCTTCGCATGGTCCACCAAAGATATGCCCGACATTCACCCCTTGGTCATAATCCATAAGCTGACAGTAGACGCTAGTCGCAAGCCCATCAAACAAAAGAAAATAGTGTTAACACTAAATCGCCAATGTGCAATATAAGAAAAGGTTCAAAAGCTTTTAATAGGAAGATTTATGTAAGAAGGGAAGTAGCCGGAGTGGTTAGCCAACGTGGTCATTGTGAAAAAAGCAAACAAAAAGTTGAGGATATGCATAGACTTCACCAATCTCAATAAGACGTGTCCAAAAGATAGCTATTCGCACCATAATATCGACAAACTGGTCGACAATTCGTTTGGTCACCAGCTCTTGAGTTTCATGGATGCATACTTTAGTTACAATCAAATATGTATAGCCCCTGAAGATAAGGAAAAAACCAATTTCATTATAGAGTTTGGTAACTATTATTACAAAGTCATGCCATTCGGTCTCAAAAACGTAGGGCAACCTTTCAACACCCGGTCAACAAGATTTTTAGTGAACTCGACAAAAACGTGGAATCTTACGTTGATGACATGCTCGTCAAAAACTCTAATATTGACAATCACGTTGTAGATCTAGAAGAAACATTTCAAATGTTAGAACAATACAGCATGAGGCTGAACCCCACGATGTGCACCTTCAGGATCAAATTTGAGAAGTTCTTGGGCTTTCTAATTACCCACCCGGGAACTAAGGCAAATCCAGAGAAAATTCAAACCATACTAGACATGACACCGTCCAGGACAGTGAAAGACGTGCAACATTTCACTGGCAAGATTATAGCCCTGAACCGATTTATGTCGAAAATGGGAAAAAAGTAACTCTTCTACAATATCCTGAAAAAGTCTCAGAAATTTGCATAAACCCCTGAATGTCTGGCCGCATTCAAAAGGCTCAATGAATATCTCGTCACCCCCACATCTCTCTAGATTGGTTCTCGGAGAGAAACTCTATCTTTCTGTATTTGATCAAGCTCTCTACTTTGTCCTTGTGAGATAGGAATCCACCGCACAAAACCGGTGTACTACGTCAATCGCATACTTCATGAGTCTGAAGTCAACTACCAACCCATCTAGAAGATAGCTTATGCCTTAGTCATCACCACCAGGCACCTCCAGCCTTACTTCCAAGCCCACAAGTCAACTATTAACCTATCGAGAAGATAGCTTATGCCTTAGTTATCACCGCTAGGCGCTTCCGACCTTACTTCCAAGCTCACACCATCATGGTGCTAGCCAACCAGCTCCTCAAGCATATCTTACAGAAGAGAGATATCTCAGACTGACTCATCAAGTAGAGTATCAAACTAGATGAGTTCGACATTGAATATCAGCCGAGACTAACTATCAAAGGCCAAACCCTCACAAACTTTATCTTCGAGTGCACATTTCCGATGTCCACCGAACAATCTCCCACCGATGATAAAAAAGAACACTCAGCAACCTGAATGGACCCTCCATGTCAACAAGTCATCCAATTCTTCAGAAAGCGGAGCTGAACTCATCAATTTTAAAGAGGAATACACCCCTCTGTTTTGCCTTCCGAGCAACCAACAATCAAGAGGAATACGAAACTCTTTTGATCGGGCTGCGGATCGCCGCATCACTAGAGGCCCGAAACATATGGGTCTTTACCGACAACAATTGGTCGTCAAGCAACTCAAGGGGGTCTACAAGACTAAAGAGTCAACGATAGCGAAATATCTATCCAAGATATACCAAGTGGTGGACAACTTTGACAAAGTGGACATAAAACAAATCCATCGGTCAAAAAACGCACAAGCCAATATGCTCTCAAAATTAGTTAACTCTAATTTAGTGGCGACCAGCCTCACCGTCTACATAGAGAGCCTACCATGACCCAAAATTGAAGAGTCTGAACAAGTCTTATCAACAAACAGCTCACCGAGTTGGAAAGACCCCATAGAAACCTATCTAAAGCACAAGCAACTACCGAGCTCGCCCCCCGAAGCTAGTAAGTTAAGACATAAGGCCACCCATTATGCCATCATCTACAGTGAGCTCTATAAGAAATCTTATACCCATCTGTTCGAGTTAGCAGAGGTATCATCTGTAAAATCAAACCCACCTCCAACACCCTCTTAATTCAGATATTCAAATCGAGGTTTTCTTTGAACATGATTATTTATTATTGTTCCAACCACAGTCACAATATTCTAATCCATATGTTATCTAATTGCTCTAAACTCATCCGCCACGACAAGTGATATCATAACCAAATTCATGCAATTCAATTTTTTTCTTTTTCAGAATTCAAAATTTTTCTTAACTTTTTCCCCCTAAATTAAGAATATTTTCATTTCTGAACTATGATTGATTTGAGAAAAAGGTCAAAGTAGAGGCAATCAACCCCAACCAAAGGAGTTCATTGAGATGCAGAAAATGACTAGGGACATGACTAAGTTGCGTAAGCCTTGCAGCTTCAGGAACATGGAAGCCCAAACATGGAATTTAGAAGGTTACTACGAGCAACTTGAGATTCAAGGTCCTTAGAATAAAGACAGTATCGAATGTGACCCTTTCCATGAAGATGCGAACACGAGGTGGATTGGAAGAGCAGTTACTACATGCTCTTGATTTGAATGAAGTGAGAATTGAAATAGCTGATATTTATGGAGAGTTACAGGTGGAGGATTATTTAAATTGGGAAGCTAGTTTGGAAAATTACTCTGAATGGAAACGCATGCCTGAAAATCGAAATGTGCTATTTGTGAAACTTAAAAGGCAGGATATTGCACTTCAATCATGGAAAAGAGTTGACCAGCAATGTGCACAAGAAGGCAAGCTTAAGATTAGCACATCGGAACAAATAAAAACTAAGCTTTAGAAGCAATTTTTGAGTATTGATTATACAAAGGAATTGTATGAGATGTTGCATTGCTTAAAGCAAAACATGTCTGTTGTTGAGAAGTACATTGTAAAGTTTAACAACTTATCAATTTGAGTTGGTTTATCTAAAAATAATGAACAAATTAAGTTTCACTACCTTAGTGGTTTGAATCTATCTATTAGAGACAAGATTAGAGTAGTTCATTTATACAATATTAACAATGCTTGTCAATATGCTTTAGCGGCTAAAAACCAAGTTTCAATTTATGCTGTTAGAAAACCCGTGCACAAAAACAATGGGCAAAACAATCTGAGAGCGGGACATAAGTCTCTCACAGGCCAACGGAATTAGAAAGGGGTTGTTGCAAATAATAAAACTAACACTGGTGCAATCAATGTTGAAAGAAGCAATAAAGGGAACGGTATAGTGCCATATGGTGGACAACATAAATCAAGTCCATCTGCAACTAAAGAAGGCAACAATTTTCAAGTTCAATGTTTTACTTAAGAAGAGAAGGGACATACTCCATTCTCTTGTCCACAAAGGAGGGTGAATTTAGCTCAGTTTTAGGAAGAGCTAAATCCAGTTCTGGATGAATATGATGAGAAGATAAAGGAAATTCATGTTCATTCAATGCAAGGCAAGTCTTTAGTAGTACTAAGGGTGATGACAGCAACAATCAAAGATGAGGAGGAAGATTGGAGGTGTGCTATTTTCCTACACGTTTTGTTTGTGAAAATAATGTTTGTGTTCTTGTCGTTGATGGCAGTAGCATGGAAAATCTAAGGACGTTGTGGACAAATTGAAGCTTCCTGAAATAAAACATTCCAGTCCATATGAAGTGGGCTGATTTCATGTTCCCTGTTATTAGTATTCTGCTGAAGGTTTACCATCCCCCTCAGCCGGGGAGCCTTGGGAAGTAAAATTTCCTGGAAAACCATTGCCAATTGCACCTGGGACTACCACAATGAGTAGCACACAAGTGTCAATAGCTGGTCTGAATGAGAAGGCATAAAAAATAACTCAATATTACAGAAACTGTCTTTGTGAATCGGTTGAGGGTCATCCTGTTCCTAACTCTGGGTTCTTTTAACGATGTTGCATTTGAAGTTCCGATTATAATTTCACTTTGTGAGGCTTCTAGTCTTTGTGAAAGTACAGATGCTCCACTTGATCCACAACAAAATAACGTGAACAATGATGAAGGCGACGAGTCGGCCAAAGGCAAAGATGTTGATTATGAAGTCAGCCTTGCTCCCAAAGAACTTATTGAGGCCAAAAATGATATTGTTGAACAAGTTGTTGCTGATGTATGTAATTTGAAGGTAATGGATGATGCTACTAATGATGATTAAGATGCGGAGGAACAGCACACTCTTCCTATGGAAGACGTGGATGCACTTTTGGACAAAGGCCTGTTGCAAGCACTGCATAGCACTGCATACAACTGTTAAAGATCTTCCTCTAACTGTAGCTCATTGTGCTCAAGCCATGTATTTCCTTGCAGATCAGTAGGTGTAACTCATCAAGAAGTTAGCATATAAGAAGTTGTAGAGTTAGTAATGTCAAAAGCATCAACAAGATTGATTGCGGCAAGGGAAGACAAATTTGAAGGAACTTATGTTAGTCAGTGTTAACTGCGGCCATCCAAACTACAGTTCTTTCAGATAATAGAAGCATTAGGTGAAGAAAATTGATCAAACTAGTAATCCTGTTGTCAATGAGGATTCACAGAGATTGCTTGTAGTGGCGGAAGTTTACAAATGTAGTGTATCAATCCAATTTTTTGTGTGTTGGAGCTAATACCGGTAGATTTTACAGCGCCTTTAGATTTTACAAATGTAGTGTATCAACCCTAAACCCTAAACCCTAAACCCAAAGGTGCAACTAAGAAAGGATCAACTTACCCAACTGGATTACGTAAGCGGGATTTGAGACCTACGTTTATAAGCAGCAACCAAGCTCATCATAGTGTGATGAGAAGGAAAAAGTCAGTTGTCTGTGAAGGTGCGCTAGAAACAATTGTGGTACCATCAGCTGGGTAATAAAAAAAAAGTAAAAAAACTTTCATAATTGCAATCATTTTTGATAAACCCAGAGTCTGGCATCGAAACTCCAGAAGAAATGTGCTTGCAGTACTTCAGTGGCTATATTACCAGCTCAATGAAAGCAACTCCATTTCTGAAGAAAAGCTGACAAGAGTTGATCCAGCCATCAACAAGGGAAATGTCAAGGCGTACTGGTCTGACCAGAGTATTTTTCTTACACAAGGAGAATGACATAGAAGAATCCATACAATGATTTTTTGTTTGTTATGATTTTCCTTCTTTATTTTGGAAGTCTCCATTTTTTTAATTTTTGTTTCTATTTTATTTAACTAATTACGAAGTTTTTTAACTAATTAAAAAGTTACTCTTGAATTAGGATTTTTCATAACTAGTATAAATAGGATATTAGTAATCAGTTTACAAATTTATTTTTTCTCTTTTAATTCAGAATTTGATTCTCCATTTTCCTAAAACCTAATTATTTACTACTACCCCAATCACAATTACCATATTATAGTCTTTATTGTTAAGATCAAATAGCCTTGAATTCTTCCGCTATATCATTTCTGAACTTCTGCCTTGGAATACTTATTATTCCAAAGAGAACTTGTGCATTGGAGATATAGGAGCAACCGTTACTTTAACATCTGAAAACCACTCACCGTGATTGCTCAAAGAAGTATAAGAATGCCAATTCTGTGCACAAATACAATTAAGATTAAAGACATGCATGAAAAGATTTATTTTTTGGGGGGAGGAAGAGAAAAGTTCTTGCAAAAGTTAAGACTTTCACTTACTATATAGTATTTAATAAGATTAATACCAATAATTTGCAACAAAAGAGGAGACCTTGTATGGCCATGTATGTTTGTATTGTTTATTAAAATTATTCTAAACTAGAGATCACTTGTTTTTACATTGTTTTATGGTACATAGTTATATAATCACCTCTTAGGTGTATGTGGATTTGTCTAAGGAGTTCTTTTAGGTGGTTTATCATAAGATTTAGAGATTTTACCGGAAAAAGTATATTGATTTGCTTCGATAGTGTGCTTTTGTGGTTATTTTTCAGGGTACTTAGAGGCACTCAACTACTAAAATTTTTAGAATTGGACTATTGGTTGGTTCTTCACTCCTTTGGGACAACATTGTGTCTATGCTTCTATGCACGTTTATGCCTCAGATTTTATAAAGATTATATTTCATCAGATATGAAGAGAAATTAGAGAGCATACCTTTATTAGTCTATGCATCATTCTTTTTCACTCACAAGGAATTTTCATCTTTAAAATTTTGTATGTTCTCATTACATCTATATAATTCTTTTTTTATTAAAAAAAATGTATATGACCTTTAATAGAAAGGATAGAACATATGTACACTGCAAAAATGAAATAAAACAAGCTATCTTAAGAAAAAGGAGACAAATTGAAGAAACAAAAGTTTAAATGAGATAAAAGGCTAATGGCGTTGTCAGCGATAGCTAATGAGAATATGCTTAGTCCTAATAAAGTGTAAGTGCGATTATTTCACACTTGTATTATATAATTAGTTATTTATATGGTATAACTTAAAAGAATGGTTGAAGAAGTAAAGGAACAATGGTAAAAGAAAGAAAATTCTTCACTCAAAATAATCAACTTCACAACAAACAAACTTAAAAAAAGTAAAAATAAAAAATAAATTTACTAGACATGAGGTTGATACTACCAATTCAACAATAAAAGTTTCTACCATGATTCTACCTATTCCAGCACTGGGACTCAATTTGCTACTTTTAGAACATAAAATCTATCATGTGATTTTAACAACCAAGTGCACATTTGATGGTTTAGTGGTGCATACCCAAAGGATAGTGGTCATAAGTTCTGCTACTTAAAAAATAAATTGAAAAAAAAAAATCAATCAAGTGAAGAGAGAGAGAAAAAAAAAAAAAACAAAAACTAAAATTCAACAATAAAAGTTTCTACCATGATTCTACCTATTAGCAGCACTGGGACTAGGGGTGTTCATCGGTTCGGTTTTCGAATTCTTCGATTAATTCGATTCGGTTAATTCGGTTTAATATTTTTTAACTCCAAATCGAAAACCGAACCGAATTCGTTTAAATTCAAAATTCGTTTTTCGGTTTGAATTCGAATTGAATCGAATAAATCAAAAAATTCGATTTTGATTTTTGAGATCTAAATTTTCACATAAATCCAATTTAACTAAATTCGAATTGATAAAATAATGAACTTTTTAACTACTATTTTATTGTTTGCTTAAAAAAGAAAAATTACCAATCAAAATTTGCATAAAAAGAAAAGAAAATAAATAATAAATAATCAAAATAAATAAAAAATGAGATAATTAAAAATTCTAATTCGGTTTTCGGTTCGAATTCGTATTAAAAATCTCAATTCGAAACTCGAACCGAAAACCAAATTTGAATTCGGTTTTAACCGAAAATCGATTCGAATCCAAAAATCGAATTCAAATTTAATTCGATTCGGTCGGATTTTCGGTTATCACCAAATATTGCACACCCCTAACTGGGACTCAATTTGCAACTTTTAGATCATAAAATCTATCTTGCGATTTTAACAACCAAGTGCATGTGTGATGGTTTGGTGGTGCATACCCATGTTGAAAATAAACATCACTTAAAAGCCCAGAATTTCTCAGCCTTTGTATCAAACCCTTCAGCCCTCTCTCTAAGCTCTTTTGGTGAAACAGTCCAGCCCAAGAAGAAGTCTCATCAGGCCCAAGAAAGTGCTCTCCTCCAGCCCAAGTAGGGAGGGCCTAAGAGCCCTTCCCATCTGCCAGCAGAATAGCCGTTGGAAAGCATTCCAACGGTTAGTTCTGCCATCTGCTGGAGGGCCCTCCAACGGCTATATTTCTGGCTGTTGGAGGGCCATCTTGTGTCCCTTTCTCTCTCTCTTCTTCTCCTATAAATTGTTGTCTTCTTCTCTTTGTAACTTATGAGAAAAAACTCCAAAACCTATGTATTCTTGATGTGAAATACAATTAAGTTTTTATTAGTTTTGTGTCTCTTTATCATTCAACTTAAGTCTTACTTTTATCATGGTATCAGAGCAACAAACGATCCCATCCTCTTCAAGGTTGGGTGACCCTCTTCCTCCCATAAACTTCACCCAAATTCAAAGCTTATCCTCCATTCAATTGAAAGGGGGAAACTACTATCAATGGGTGAGTATTATGAAGAGAGCTCTCAATCTTCAAAATTTGGAGGGTTTCATTCTTGATGATCCTCTTGATGAAAGCAATCCATCATATAAAGAATGGAAGAAAAGAGATGATCATGTGTTCATCATCTTGCTAAACTCCTTGGATGAGACTCACAAAGCCATGGTGACATGTGCTCCTAATGCCAAAATGGTATGGGACACAATGTTCTCTCTATATGGTCAAGAGTCCAACCTTGGAAGAATCTTTGAGTTGAAGAAGCAAATTGCAAATATTAAGAAGGAAGGAAAGTCTCTTCCACAATACTTCGGAGAACTCGCCGATTTATGGAACGAGTTGATGACTTTTCGGCCGGACTCCATCGATCTTAAAGTCATCCAAAAAAGGAGAGAGGAGGACAAGATTTTTGCTCTTCTAATGGGGTTGGACGATTCCTTCACCCATCTTCGACAAGAAATCCTTCGAATGAAGGAGTTCCCTACATTAGGAGAAGTGCAAAATATGATCCAAAGAACTGAGGTAAGCATGAGAATCGAGGAAGGCTCCAAGCTGAAAATGGAAGCTCACGGCTTCATGGTCACCCAAGACTTCACGGCAGCCAAAAACCTCAAAAAGGAGGTATGTTCTCATTGCAAAAAAAGAGGACACACAAAGGACAAATGCTGGTTCTTACATCCTCATTTAAGGCCAAAGAGCTTCAAGCCAAAGGATCAACAAGGAAGCTCAACTTTTGGAGCACAAGCTAATGCCCAACAAGCAACGATTCAAAATTCCACTATGGTAGAACTTGCAGCCCTCAAAACCACTCTTGAAAGTGTCACAAAAAGGCTTCAACAAATCTCTCCTCTTGAAGGTATAATTCAAAAACCTCTTAATTTACATTCGGAAGAATTTCTTATTGATTCGGGTACCGACTATCATATGGTTAGAGATAAGTCAAAAATTAAGAGTTTTAAAAACCTCTCTAACCATAAGATAGTACGGGTTGCTAATGGACAAGATTTGAAAGTAAGCCAAGTTGGGGAAATTGATATTTTTGGAAAATCAACAAATGCTTTATATGTTCCCAAACTTACTTCAAATCTATTGTCCATAAGTAAAATCACTAAGGATCAAGAATGTAGAGTTATCTTTGACCCAAACTCGGTTTCCTTTCAGGACCTCAAGTCGAATCAATTGATTGGCAAGGGTTCTAGAAGAGGAGGCCTCTACTTTTTGGACAAAGAACAACATGCATTTTTGGCTCATATCAAGGAAGATTCATCTCTTTGGCATGGGCGATTGGGACATCCTAGTGACCAAGCTTTAAAACGTCTATTCCCAAACTTAAATTATGAGAACAGACATTGTAAAGCTTGTATTTTAGCCAAAGAAACCCGAACTGTGTATCCTATTTCCAAAACAATATATGAAAATGCGTTTGATTTGATTCATTCCGATGTTTGGACCTCTCCCATTATTTCTCATTTAGGATATAAATATTTTATCACATTCATTGATCATAAGACTAGGTATACATGGGTGTATCTTTTAAACACCAAAGACCAAGCTCTTGAAGCTCTCAAGAGCTATGTGAAATATGTGACTAAACTATATAATGCCAACATAAAAATCCTAAGATCCGACCATGGTGGTGAATTCACAAGCCACAATTTTGAAGACTATCTCAAGGATAATGGCATTATACACCAACTATCATGTGTCTACACACCCCAACAAAATGGGGTAGCCGAACGTAAGAATAGGCACATACTAGAAATTGCTAGAGCTATGATGTTTTATGCAAACACACCTAAGAAATTTTGGTGCGATGCGGTTAAAACCGCGGTACATGTTATAAATCTCATGCCATCTGATGTTTTGAAAGGCCTATCTCCCTTAGAACTTCTTTTAGGAAGAAAACCAAAACTTTCTCACCTTAGAACATTTGGTTGCATATGCTATGTTCACATTCCTGCACATTTAAGAAACAAATTAGAACATAGAGGAAAAAAGTGTGTATTTCTTGGGTATGCATCCTTTGAAAAAGGTTATAGATGCTATGATTGTTCTACTAACCGCACATACACATCGAAAGATGTGATATTTTTGGAGAATGAGTTCTACTTTTCAGGAAACGAAATTCCAAAGGAAAGCTCTCAAACAACCACTTGGGATTTTCTAGTGACTCCCAATGCTACTCAAGAAATTGAAAACCCAATCAATCCTCAAGTAGCCGAAGAAAGTTCTCAAAATGAGGAAGAAGGATCAAACCCTACGGATGAAGACTCACCACTTGATTCAGGGGGAGATCATAGAACAAGTGAGGATGAGAACTCCTCGCCAAGTTTAGAAGAGCCAAGTGATCGTCCAGTTCAGCTTAGAAGATCAACAAGACTTAGGCTTCCACCATCAGAATGGGTCAACCAAAGATATCCCATATATGATTATTACACTACATCTCATGTCTCTTCAAGCCATCAAACATTCATAAATGGGATAGACAAGGAGATTGAACCCAAGACATTCGAAGAAGCCTCAAAAGATCCTAGGTGGAGGGAAGCAATGAACAAAGAATTAGATGCTCTAACTAAGAATAGTACTTGGGAGGTCACCTCTCTACCAAAAGGAAAAAAACCCGTGGGGTGCAAATGGGTGTTCAAAATCAAGTATAAAAGTGATGGATCCATCGAAAGATACAAGGCAAGACTAGTAGCAAAGGGATACACTCAAGCATATGGAATTGATTATAAGGAAACTTTCGCACCGGTTGCTAAAATGAACACCGTTCGAGTACTTCTTTCGCTAGCAGCCAACTATGGATGGAATATGTTCCAAATGGATGTAGCAAATGCATTCCTTCAAGGAGACTTAGAAGAAGAAGTATATATGCAACTTCCTCAAGGCTTCCAACATCAAGAAGGAGTTGTATGTAAGCTACACAAGGCAATATATGGGCTCAAGCAATCTCCAAGAGCATGGTACGCAAAACTAAGTCTTACTCTTCTCAGTAATGGTTTCACAAAATGCAATAGCGATTCATCCTTATTTATTAGAAAAAACAATGATAAAATAGTAATTATCTTAGTTTACGTAGACGATATTATAATAACCGGAAATGATATGCATCTCATTGATATTGTTAGAAATTTCTTAAAATCTAGGTTTGAAATTAAAGATTTAGGGAAACTAAAGTATTTTCTAGGAATTGAGCTAATCTATTGCCACAATGGATTAGTTCTATCCCAAAGAAAATATGCTCTTGACTTGTTGCAGGAAACAGGAAAGCTAGGAGCTAGACCGGCTTGTAGTCCGGTTTCCACCTCCGGACCCTTAGAAGACGATGAGGAACCCTATGAAAAGATCGAGAGATATCAGCGGCTTGTAGGAAGACTAATCTACCTCACGATCACGAGACCAGATATAGCCTATGCGGTCAGTCAGATAAGCCAATACATGCATGCTCCAAAGAAGGGTCATTGGAGAGCAGCTGAGAGAATCCTCCACTATATCAAAGGTTCCCCCAGATTAGGAATTTGGACGAAGAAAAATGGAAGTTCAGAAATTGAGGGATACTGTGATGCAGATTGGGCAGGTAATCCTAAAGATAGAAGATCCACCACCGGGTTTTGCATGTTCATAGGAGGTAACCTAGTTGCATAGAAAAGCAAGAAACAAAGTGTAGTATCTAGATCAAGTGCGGAGGCCGAATATAGGGCAATGGCTGCTAGCGCTAGTGAAATAGTATGGTTGAAGGCCCTAGTAGAAGAACTAGGGTTCAGAGTCACAACTCCCATCAAACTTCATTGTGACAATCGGTCCGCTATTCATATTGCCTCCAATCCAGTCTTTCATGAGCGTACCAAGCACATAGAAGTTGATTGTCATTTTATCCGACAAAAAGTGGAAGAGAAACTCATTATCACACCTCACGTCAAAGGAAAAGATCAACTAGCGGATATCTTCACAAAGGGAGGAACCGCAGCTCACTTACAAGAAATATTGGACAAGTTGGGTACTATCAACATCTTCGCACCCAACTTGAGGGGGAGTGTTGAAAATAAACATCACTTAAAAGCCCAGAATTTCTCAGCCTTTGTATCAAACCCTTCAGCCCTCTCTCTAAGCTCTTTTGGTGAAACAGTCCAGCCCAAGAAGAAGTCTCATCAGGCCCAAGAAAGTGCTCTCCTCCAGCCCAAGTAGGGAGGGCCTAAGAGCCCTTCCCATCTGCCAGCAGAATAGCCGTTGGAAAGCATTCCAACGGCTAGTTCTGCCATCTGCTGGAGGGCCCTCCAACGGCTATATTTCTGGCTGTTGGAGGGCCATCTTGTGTCCCTTTCTCTCTCTCTTCTTCTCCTATAAATTGCTGTCTTCTTCTCTTTGTAACTTATGAGAAAAAACTCCAAAACCTATGTATTCTTGCTGTGAAATACAATTAAGTTTTTATTAGTTTTGTGTCTCTTTATCATTCAACTTAAGTCTTACTTTTATCAACCCAAAGGATAGTGGTCATAAGTTCTGCTACTTAAAAAATAAATTAGAAAAAGAAATCAATTAAGTGAACAGATAAAAAAGGGCAAAATTAAAAGAATGAAGAAGGTAAATATATTTAGTTCTTCCCAATAAAAGAAAACATAAGTTCCTCTTTCGATTCCTATTTCCTTACTGCCTTTTAAAAAAAAACTTAGGTCAATCAATTAAGGTTGGAAAATATAGAAAGTGTCAGTGTTAGTAAATTGTTACTTTTCTATAATTTCACTAAACAAATCTATGGAGTACATTAAAAAAAAAAAGGCACTCAATCACAATTTCTTCTAGACTTCTATAAGACTCACATTTCTCAACAAGTCTATCCTTCCGATCTTTAACAAGTTCAATGGCAGTTTGATTTAGACTTTTGGAGCCATTACCCAATGACACTGCAACCCATGGCTCAAAGAACTATACTTGTGCTCCTAACTAACTTTAGCAGATGCTATGCTACCTTCCCAATTTAATTAGGATGTATGAGCTCTCTAAATGGAAAGCATCAATATTGATTGAAAGCTTGAAAAAAATGGAACCGCAAAGGGAATAGTTTGGATCACTAGTTCAGAGAACAATAGAGATGGGAATAGTTATGAAAATAGGATAGTTCTTTTGCACCGAATGAGTAGCTGTGGAGAACACAAAAGTGATGCAGCAAAAGAAATTGATTTAAAAAGTTGATGCAAATGCAAATTAATTAAGGGTACACAATAGGAGCCACTATCAGTCATAGGTGTGCAAGGACAAACCTGGCAATTGCCATCTCCCTCAATTTGCAGTTCAGCCAAACCATATGTGGTCAACCTAAAATGAGACCAAAACAATTTAGTGACTATAATATAACCAAATTCGTGCATTGAAATGATATCATTGTCGTAGCAACGCACAATAAACAAAATTCCTCCAACATAACGGAAGAAATAAGCTCCACATAAGTTCTTCCCCTTGATCATATATATACAACCTTATCTGAAAGGATGATGACAAGTGCATCGAATGCTGAAAAAATACGTATGAAACTAGAGGAAGGTTGCCTGAAATGTATTTGTTACCATTCCAAAATATTTTTATGTACAAGATGCAATTGAAGTAAAACCCAGTTATGTTGTTTGGACAATAAAATGGATGAATCTATTAGATGGGATATGATGTAACAAAAGAAAAAAAATCATATATTCAAGATGAGGGTCAAATTGAGCATAAGCAATTAGATTAAATTTGAACAGGAAGTTGCAGTCATAAGACCAATAACCTTTCAGCTAGCCTTTCATGGTCCAAGGTAGCATCATTCACATCGGGTATCTCCCCATTAATACGGGGAGTGTGCTGCCAATGAACACAACGGAATCCTAGTAAGGAACAATCAATGGAATGCCAGCATCATAAGGAACAATCAAGAGTCACACAAACTGTACAAAGGTAACAAATACTAAACATAAGATATGAGTTAATCTGAGTATGTACCAATACCAAGAAGTGATTATTGTACAAGGACAGCAGCTTAAATGAAGTATTAGGAAAGTAATAAACGAAGACCACCAAGAACTTGTCAAAAGCATGATAAACTAGATGAAATCAAGCAAGACCTTAAAACATTGAAGATTATATTAAAGTTCACCCCGAATGCTTAAAGCCTCCTATTAAACACATGGGTCTAGGGTCAAGTAGAAAGTGTTAGCTTTTTTTAATCAAGAAGAATTGAATTGAACGTGAGACCCCAAGCAAATTAACCACCAAGATAAACATTGAGGATAATATGCAGTGAAATCGGGTCCTCAAAAAACTTTGAGATTTTAGATAGTGCTAAAGGAATAGCATGTCCCCATAAGAGACGTCTACAGCACAATAAAAAATCAGGGAACTATTGGAATGGATTGCGGTAACTGTGAATTCAATTCCCACGTCAAAGAAAAAATTTCTTCATAATTTAGTTTCCAAATCATACAACATCATATGCAGTAAGATAGAAATTCCAATCAAATGAGTTGTTGTTACCGGAATGGAATCCAAATGAGAGAGCCTTTTGCCAAGGGTGGCTGTGGCTTCATGTTTCAGACTTTCTTCCTCAGCCAAAATTCTGGCAATTGTTTGGTCATCCTCTGTATCTTGCACACTACTACTCGTATTCAAACTCGAACTCGAGGAACTTGTGATCGAGTTTTCTGTCATGAAAAATTCTTCAGATTACCCTAAACTAGTCAACAGAATCAAAAGAAAATTCAATCCTCCTGAAACGAGACCATATCAAAGACCAGAAAAGGAAGACAGAGAAAGAGAGACCCGCTGAGAGAGAGAAAGATTGGGTCGGGGAAGGACAAAGGATCGGATTGGAGCAGCGAAGGCTGGAGTTCGGTTTTCATTTTATGCCTGGATCTGGATTTGGGTTTTGTAAGGGCTCAGCTCAGCTCTAGGCTTGGGGTGGAGTAAAGCAGACGTCATTCTCTCATCTCCCACAAGAAACCTAACATAGCCAACGTCATAATTTGCCAATGTTATTTGTCTTGCGAATCTAACACTGATCTTGAATAAAATTTAGCTTTTGCCATAAAACAAAATGGTAAAGTAAATATTGGATTTTGAATAAATATTGGGGATATTTTCTTTTTTTTACAAGAAAACAAGTTCTTACCATTAATAAATTTGACGCGCAACTTTGATAATCTTACAATTTAGTCAAATGCAAAATCTCTTTGTCAAGCATGTAATCACTGTTTGCTTAATGTCTTTTATTCTCTCCTAACCTTTTTAAATTTTATTTCTTATTTAAGTTAAAAAAATGATAGTTTTACATTTTAAGATTTTCAAATAAACAAGATAAACTATAAAATAGGTATTATTACAGGTGAGCATTATTCGATTAAAACAAAAAAATCATTTTTTGAACTTTTTTTTATTTTTTATGTGATTTATTAGTTATTCGGTTTGGATTTTGAGTAAAATCAAACTTTAATTTAATTTATTTGAATAGTCATCGATATTAACAATTTTTGTTTCAATCAAATCTAATTAATAGAATTTGTTAAAAAAATTATATATTTTTTAAAATAATTTTTATTCATATAAATATTATTATAATATCATAATTAAAATTTAAAAGAGATAAAATATTATAATCAATAAAAAATTCTAAAATAGAAAAAATCTAAAAATTAAAATTAATATAATGGAGAATACACGATTAACGAAAAATTTTCAATTTTCACTCTTTTAGTTCCAGATTTCCAATATCCAATTTATTCAAAGCTTTTCTACTCCAAACTTAAAAACTTTCACTCACGTCTCTCCCTCTCCTTCTATTAATTTTTATAGATTTCTCTTATACACATACATAAAATAGCATTACTTAAAAATCCTTTATAATCAGATAATTTAATAATTCGATTAATTTACATAACTAAATCAAATTAATCATCTAATTCGATCAAATAAATTATTATTTTTAGTTTATTTAATTAGATTATATTTATAAAAATTATATAATCGAATTAAATTAATTATTGTAATTTGAATAATTTGGAATACGTTCAAATGCTCACCCCAAAATATTATGCTAACAAAATTTAGAATTATTGCAACAACCTCTCATCCTCTGCTTGAAAAGAACTTTCTGTATCTCTCCACCGCCATGGTCCACGTGTCTGTCTATCTTCTCAAATTTCATTTGGGAAGTTTCAAAAAGAATTTGGTACTTTTTCATTTATGTTGGTCAAACTAATTTAACAATTCAAGTAAGGAAAATTAAAATAGAGGAAATTTCCTCTAAAACTCAAAGAGGGCGGCCGCACGCATTTGAATAAGGGTATTGCAATGGTAAAATTAAACCAAAATAAGAAAAAAAAATACAAAAATAAAATTGTTAATAACAAAGTCCGGAATAAAACTAATCAACTCGACATTCGTGATTTACTTTCTTTTTGGAGGTTCAAATCTAATGTGTTTGGCAAAATCTATGAATTGATATAAAAATATGACACATTCCCTCCTATATACAATAACTCCATTACTATATCAATCAATTGCAATCAAGTTTGCACATCGATCAATTTTGTAAGTTTTGATTGATTAATAGATTTAATTTATATTATATAATAATTGGTGGGTTTATTTGTAGTGCTAGAGTTCGAAATTGAGATTTTTCTTTGATGGATGGCGTTTGAATCATTAATCATTGGTGGAAAGAATGTGTTATGAGAATGACATTATCATATGAGATAAAGACCTTAGTTTTCATATATATTTCTAATTGAAAAACTAGCCCAAAAGTTAAATAAAACGAGAGAATACATACGAAATTGATTTGTTTAAATAAACTTGTTAATTTGAATGATAAATGATTTCTATACATACCACAACCGTAAATGGGACCATTCCCCAAAAATATTATCACGTTTGTCACATCTACATAGCCACTTTTAACTTACTTTCGAAATTGGTGACTGCTTGTGCTGCCATTCCTCTTAACAATTTGCTTTGTAATCAATATTAGTAGGGTCTATCCTTGAGTGGTTGTTAGGTATTTTATTGTGCTTGGCTTATGTTTTGACTATTCTTTCATATTCTCCTTTTTAACATGCAATAGGTCAACGAAGCGTGAGCAGGCACGAAAAAGGAAAAGCTAAACACTTCGGACTAATGGGAATGAGCAATGACGAAATGACAAGATGAGATGCCCCAAACACCCCCATTTAGAAAGAAGGGTCGAAAGGGTTTAGGGCCCGTAGCTTTCCTCGTCCCCCTTCATTGGTTGGTGCTTGTGTAGGGGGTGTGCCACCGGAAATCGTGCTTGAAGTTCTCGTCTTACCAACGAGTCGCCCTATTACAGCAAGGCCAATGACTAGCTAGCCAGTGTAATGGAAAATACATTATGTTGTAAGCTAACATGTTCACCTTGTAGACAGAGAAAGGAGATATAGAAAGTGTGTCATGCATGATTCATAAGATTTTATATTAGAACCAATGTATTATTTCACTTAGCCTGCCTCTCCTGTGACATGACTTTCTAGACCAACCAACCCAAATCTGCTCTCATAAATAGAAGACTTTCTGAATGTCAACTTTTCTTGTATGAGTTTTATTTAGAAAAAAAATGCAACACTATATTACTCTCTATTCAGTATTATTGGTCTAAGAATGGATGTTAAAGTAAACTATTGCGGACAATTTTTTGGGACCTCTATAGTTTTGTTTTAATTGTTTTAGAAGATAGAAAAACTTCTTTAAGATTTGAAAAAAAAATGTATCAGCGATAGTTAGATTTGAGTAGATTCTCAAAATGAATATCAGTACTTGTACAAATCTATTCATAAAATAAAATAATTTTCTAAATACAATCTAGAGGGGATAAATATGTTGTATGACATTTTTTTAGAATTTGGAGGTTTTGTAATTTTTGTAGGATATAAGTGATAAACAGAAATTGAAAAGTTAAGAAAACTGAGTACTAGAAGATGAAAATGAAAAGAGTAGGAATCAGAGTACACGAAATTTTATAGTGATTCCACCAAATCCGGTATATATTCATTCCCAGGTACCCTACTGGATTTTTCACTATTATCTTAATAGTATAAACTTGATTATAGGTTCAAATTATAATTTTATAGTATTTATCCATAAATATTAACTTCCTAATCTAATACATGTTGATTTTCCCTCATTAAACCCCAGACCATGAATCCCTCAATGGTCTTCGACAATTTCAGAACAAAAAAAGTAAAATATTATAGAAAGTGAGGCCACAATCCTCAGATATAGCAAAATAAGATCTTACCTTAGATTATACTCCGACAGAAAATTTGAATGAAAAACAGAGTGTTATGAAGAGAAAACAGAATAGAAGGAATAGTGAGTTTATTATTGTTTTAATCATCAATGATGTTTTTATTTCACTCTCTACTTCTCTGGTACTTATTGATCAGCTTAAAAAAATTGTTACATGGTAGTTGAGTTTGAACGTTGGTCATCGATATTTTTCGTTAAATGTTTTCTAGCCGTTCCTCAAATTGCGTTGTACCTTGATTTTTTACCACCGGTTCATTTCCTCTGAATAATTAATTGAAGATCTTCTACTGTATAGAGGTGTTAGTTTTTCACAAATAAGGATAAACAATAAAATCAGAGATGTGTTACCATCATATCTCACACCTTTTGATTTCTAGGTTTTGAAGATGCTTCTCATAGGTCGACACATTTAAAGAGGATGTCAACCTAAATTCAAATTTTCATTTCACAAGTTAAGGGTCATGTCGACATATTTATGAAGCAGGTCAACCAGTTAAATTATCTCAAACATTTAGTCTAAGGTGTCGATAAATTTGTAATCATGTATCGACCAATTCTATGAGAGTATTCGAATTGAATAGCGATAGGTTGACAATTTAAGTTCATTTGTTCCAATGTTGTTGACATACTAAAATTTCATGTTGACATGGTTCTATTCCAAAATTAATTGGTGGATATGTTGTGTTTGTATTAGTCGACATATTTTAGTACGTTGACAAAATTAAATTGAGGCATCGACATGCCATATTATGAACCAAAAGGCTTTGTCAACACGTTAAAGTTTCAGGTTGACATGATTCTGTTTTAGGACAAACTGGTAGACACAACACATTGTATTAGTTAACATATGATGGTAGGTCAACACATTTTAATTTCTGGGTCAACATAGTTCTATTCAAGAATTAATTGATGGACCTGACACTTTTAAATTGGTCGACGTATCTAATGGGTCGACATATTTTGGATAAATGTCGTCGTGCAATTCTTAAGGAAAAATATGTCGGGTCAACAAGTTGTCAGGCATGTCGACCTTCTTTTATGTTTTTTGTGTTAAGGTTTTTTGTCGACATGTAGATTAATAGGTCAACATGAGACTTCAATTGGCGGACCTGTGAACTAAAATAGGTCGACATGAGGTGGATAGGTTGATGACTAACAGTAATTAGGTTGACATGAAAAGCAGGCCGACCAATTTTATAAATCAGGTTGACCAATTTGTGGGTCATATTGATAGCTAGTTATTTAGATCGATAGGTAGTTATTTAGGTTGACTTGAGTGGTTGAAACTCCTTCATGTCAACATAAAGTATGTATAGGTCGACATGACTGATTTCTGACCTTATTTACTTTATAATAATCATTTTAAGTAAATATTCATATTTTACGTTTGACATTTTATATTTCTATTTACTTAAAATATTACATATAAATAAGGAAATACCCACATTTTGATTCAATAAAAAATGCTTCAAAACCTAAATTTTTAGGAATAAAAAGTCAACTTTCCATTCAAATAACAAAATTTTGGTTTTGATTTTTCGATAAATTTTGTTTGGATGATTAACGAGTAAGAAAAATTCTGAAAAAATATACTTTAACCTAATTAATATGTGGGGATCTAATTCCGGGAAGTTTTATTCTCATTTTCTTGATATTTCAAAAACTTATATTTTTGAATATTTAGACTTTGATAGATTGGTCAAATCTGGTTTTCAATATTTTAAAATGTTTTATTTCTAACTTTCTTGGCTCAGTAGCACTATTATCCCACTATTGATAATGAGTTATTTTTTCTTATTATGTGATTATTTTTCAATATTCTTAAGTGTCAATTATTTTTACACATTTTCTCCATATGTATTATTACTTCTTTTTTATAAGTCGACTACTCCAAATTCGTTTCTTGATCAAACTAATCATATTTTGTTTATCATCAAAACCTATAAATATGTCAACAATCTCCCCCTTTTGATGATAACAAAGCATTCTAAAATTTGAACTTAACTCCCCCATAATTTATGCTTTGAATACGTCCAGCTAAATTTTCGAGTCTCAAACTTTAATTTATTCAATTTATTTAATCCAAATTATACACATTTCTCCGCTTTTTGTCACCAACAAAATAGAGATTAGTCATACGCATTCAATTCAAGCATAACAAAATCTTTTTCATTGTAAGTTCTATAACAAGTTCTGAAATTTTCATTTTTAGACCAATTTTCATTTATATAGCCATCTCTCCTATAGTTCTTAACTTATTATTTCTTCTTTTTTTCTCCCCATTGTCATCAATCGAAAGGGTGTGACACTAATGAAACTATAAGGGTAAAAAATATGGCCCAAGTTTAAGATCACTGACCTATGATGGAGTTGAAAAACTCTCCCTGGAAATATGCCTAAATGCCCTAGATGAGTAATAAGTCTGATAGCAATAATATAAACATTGAGTGTACTAAACGTAGACATGACTAATTTACTAGAGTATCAATGTGTTCTAAATGTAAGTAATAGGAATAAAACCCTAAACCTATGTTATTACTAGTGAGAAGTATGAACATCAGACTTGTAAAAAGTATGATCATAAACATGAGTATACGTATGAACGTCTAACCATCAGCATAAACAAGATCATATGATTGAACAAAGGCAACAAAAGTTTAGATACATGATACCAAGACAATGGCTGAGGTTTAAAATAGTAAGTTTCAGTAGAGGTTTATATATGGGAGAAGCAGAAGGTTTAGCACATGGTTAAGATGTTGAAACACGATCAGTAGAAGATGGATCAGATTGTTCATTTGATACTTCAAGAGCAATGTTGGAATCATGCTTCTCTTAAACTATGCTTACATTTTCTCAATGCTATATTCATTTAACATCTGATTATTTTGGTTACTTTCCTCCTTAGATTGTATTATAGGATTTAGTGTTTCTAGAAGGAAAGATTTTTGTGGAGCTTCTGAATTTTTGCAGTGACAGTGGTAAAGAGTATCAAAATATGGCTGTTCTTTTCTTTGTGTGAGGGAGTTCACATTTTTCTTTATTTTATTTGATTATTTTTGTATTTGAGAGTTTTGTCCCTCTATTCTGCATTTTGTCCGAACTACTCCTAATCGTTTGTGAAGTAATATGTTAAGATTGAAAAAGTTACCTATCGCTCCAACTTCCGTTTCAACTTTTTCTTCCATATAAGCTCTTTCTTCGAACTTCATTTCTACATGCCATGTTTTGCTTTAATTATAGAGGAAATTCCAATGTCATTTTTCATTTTTAACTCCATTGCTATCTCTTTCTTTATATTAAATCCATTGGAAAAGATAAATTTAAAGATCAAGGAGTAAACAAGGAATTCAAAATTGAGCCTTTAGACCAAAGATCATATAATGGAGAATCAAATGGTGCAATTCTGGTTCTTTTCTTTCATTATTATATTATCAACCAGAAATTTTCCTAAATAACAGTTGAATGATTTCCTCAAAAAAATCAAGAAATGTTTTTATTTGTGCTTAAAGAATTTGTATTTGTACTTGCTATCTCCAAACTAGGATTCTTGGATACTTTGTTTTTGTATTTGCTAAGTGTTCCTCTTCCATGTTTTCTTCACAGTTAATGTGAGAAACCATATTCTTATTTCACAGTGTTTTGGGAGAATGTATTTTCTAATATGCATTCTGAACTTACAAGATAAATTTTCAAATCAATAATGCGATATTTTCAAGGTGTTTTTTCATTTTCATTTTCTATTACCTCAATACCTTGACTAGTTTTGTCATATATTATGCTATTGGAATTAATTAGGAAAGTTGGACATTTCTTCCAAGGGCTCTCAATTTACAGAAGTTTCTCCTAAAGGATTTGAAATAAGTCATATTGAACATTTTTAGAGAAATTTTTGTCTCTTGCCATTTTGTTAAAAATATGAGTTTTCAGTAAGAGATGAGGATGGAGATTATTTGTTAAGAGAGAGAAAAAGGATGATTGAGGCTCTGCAGAGATCTTCAAACAGAGTTGAAAAAATGGAGAGATAATAAGCTTTGAAAAGTTAGGAGGTAGATTGTGAGAAATCGGTTTACATCCTAGTAGCTTGTGATCTTGTCCATGTGTGAGGAATTTGTGAGATTGCTAGATGTGAAGATGTAACAAACAACAAAAGCAGATTTCAATATTTTAAACATAATGGCTACTTCACCAACAACTATAACAACCCTAACTAATGGTAGTTAAACCAAACAGCAATAACAAGATTGGTTAGGTTAGTTGAATCACCAATTCTCAGTGTGTATAAATAGCTTGCTAAAATTCAAATGATCAGATATAAATAAACAAGTTTTTCACTTTTCTCATTTTTTGACTTCTCCTTTCTCTCCATATCTAACCCCTTTCCATCTATCTATTTCTCTATCAATTCTTCTCTCATTTGTCTCTCTTATCCCCATTCTCACAATTTTCGTCAATTTTTACCACTCTTACTATCATTTACTATACATTTTCACCTCCATTTTTCTATATTTTATGACTCTATTTTTATCTTATGGAGGTTTATCTAATTTTTTGGTTAATACCAGCTTACATAGATTTCTTCAAATCTTAATTTATCTAGAATAATCACTCTTGTCTTCTTCTTTCTTATTTGACTTTTGGAATTCTAAATTTTTATTTGTAAGTTATCAAAACATATAAATTTCATGTTAAAGGGATCAGATTTAATAAAAATCATCTATATTTCATCATGGATTAATTTTCTACTGTTATGGTCATTTTTATTGAAAATTTTGCATATTTTGATAAAAGTTAAAGGATTTTATTATTTTTAACATCAAATTTTCTAGAAAGCCTATTCCATTTTTCAGTATTTGCACTCAGAAAGTATCATTCATCAGGTTTTCTATAGTTTTAAATTCATAGGGTGTTTTTTTCTAAAATTGATTTGATTAAAATTCTGTTTAATATGAAATAGGCTATACCTCAAAAGTATTTATCTAAGATGTTCTCTCAAAAAATTGTTTTATCCATTTTTTAAAAAATTCTTTACAGCAATATTTTATTGAGAACTCTTAGAGGGTAAAAGAAACCATGATTTGTTCCATGATTACATAATTTCTGCATCAATTTGCTATGTCACTTTTTATCCTTGAGGTTGTACAGTTTTTCTTATTTTGGATAGATTAAAAATACGTTTCTAGTTTCTCATTCTTAACTACACAGATTATCTAAAAATTTCCATAGTTGTTATCCATTACACATGTATTATTTTCCCTTTAACTTTGAGTCGTAGCTGGGTCCAAACAAGTGTTTTTAATAATCTATAGATAATATATATATATATATATATATATATATTAAACTTAAAGGAATTTTTAGTTTATTTGCAGGCATCATGCTTCACTTTCGGTACATTTCTCACTGATCTTTACTCATTAAAACCATATTTGTAGGTTATAATTTTGTCCTACAATCAAGCATTTCCTGAGCATACTGCCATCTGCTTTTCTTTTGTTGTTCATTAATTATTTGTCTTATCGATTTAATTTTAATATGTTCTTTTCTCCACTTTCCCATTATTACTTTCACAATTTTTACATTTATATTTCAACCTTATTTCTTTGTTATGACTTATATGTGTTTTAAGTTGTTGATTGAATTTTTTTTTCTTTATTTAACTGAGCATCTGAATTTCATAGAGCTCCTAAATTAAGGGAAGAATCTAAATCTTATCTAATCGCTTAGGAATTCTAATCTTTGAATTCAGTATTCATTCCCTAGACTAGGAATTTAAATAAATTTTGTACTATTTCCTATATTTAGTTTTGCTATACATGTCAAAAATATATGAGAGAACTTATAATATACAAAATTTAAACAGTGTTTTCCAAAATAAAGTAGGCAAGGGCTATATAAATGTCATCTTTCAACAGCCACCTTGCCTTTTGAATTCGGATATACGTAATTCTCTTGAGTATCACACATTCAATATTTCTCTTCTTGAATAAGTTTGCAAGACATTCAAACTTTGTCCTTTGGTACCCAGATTTTCTTGGGTCCGGCCGGGTTAGTCAAAATAATAGTCCTAACTACTTTTGGCACCCAATGCATCGTAGTTTTCTTAAATGTTTCATTCTTAAACCAGTATGCATATGAATTATGTCCGTTCTTGTTGCAATAGGTACATCTTTGAAATTTTGAGGATCTTTTATCTTTATTTACACTGGTTTGCTTCTTGAGTTTGCAGTGCTCTATGACCTAATTTCATACATGCATGGCATTTAGTTTTAGGTCTGCTAGTCTCTGAGTTAGATATAAAGAAATTGTAGAGTTTCTTTTGAGTTATTGTAGAGTCATATCCTAAACTAGTTTTATCATATACTGCCATTTGGGTACCAAGTATCAGATTTATTTTTTCTTGCCCTTGAATGAACTTGTGCAATAGAGAACTAAGTTTTTTATTCTTTTCTTTTTCCTGTTTTAATTTTACATCCAATTTATCCTTCAGACAATTATCTTCTAAGTAGGCATTTCTATTTTTTATCTTTTCAACTTCAATTTGCAGCTCTTTGACCTTTTCATTTTTCTTTTCTTTTTGACCATGTAACTCATTCATTTCTTTTCTTAGAGTTTCTTTTAAAGTATTATTTTCATTATTTAACTCTTCATTCTCTGTTCTTAATTTATTCATTTTTTCTTCTATTTCAATTAATAATTTCTTTAATAAAGAGTTTGTGGATTATCTTCTTAAGTTTTTTAAAGCATTCTGTTAAAGTTTCATGCATTTCTTCTTTATAAAATTTATCATCAGAATCAATATCAGAATTGGAAAAGTAATTAGATGAGTAAGAAAAATTTATTACATTATACTTCTCTTCTACTGCCATGAAGCACAAATTGTTCTCTTCTTGGTTAGTCCTTTCATACATTGCCTCTAATCTTTCTTAGATTTCCTTAGCGGTTATGCATGATGAGATTTTGTTGTATTCGCTTAAGCTTAGACTAGAGTGGAGAAAGTTTAATACCTTGCGGTTTGCTTGATAGACTCTTCCTTCTTCGGCAGTCATGTTTCTTATTTTGGCTAAGACTTTGATGCCATCAATTTCGTTAATTGGAAATTCTACTCCTTCTTCAATTACTTCCCTGGCTTCCACATCTTCAGCTATAATGAAGATTTTCGTTCTCTACTTCTGGTAGTTATAGCTTCTTCTATCGAAAAATGGTGTTTTGTTAATTGATCCGATTTCGAATAGGACATCATCTTTATTTGTTTCTTTGAAGCATTGTTGTTGCTCGCTTTGAATTCTGTCCTTATTGCTCGAGCCAATCAAGATTTTTTTTTCTCAGTTTCCATGAACCTTGAGGATTGAGTTTTCAATTGTCTACCATTTTTGCATTGGTTTTTTTCTTCTTCTGGTGTCACAATTCTTACTCATTTTTAAACCATTTGTATTTTTGTTTGTTTTCTTGAAATATTCGGGTCTTCTATTTGATGTGGAGGCCTCTTGTGAAGAGTTGGCTCGATCAAGTGCCATCTTAGGATCTTTTCTCTTGAGGTTTTTTAAACCCTTTAAACAAATGTCCTGCTCTAATATTAATTGAAATACAATATAGAGAAAGTGAATAGATTGTATGGTATTTCTTGAGAATTTGGAGATTTTACAATTTTTGTGGGATACAAGTGATATATAGAAATTAAAAAGTTAAGGAAACTGAGTACTCAAGGAAGATGAAAATGAAAAGAGTAGGAATCAGAGTATACAAAATTTTATAGTGATTCTACCAAATCTGGTATATATCCACTCCCAGGCACCCTTCTGGATTTTCCACTATTATTTCAATAGTTCAAACTTGATTACACTCTGACAGAAAATTTGAATGAAAAATAGAGTGTTATGAAGAGAAAATAGAATAGGAGGAACAGTGAGTTGATTATTGTTTTGATAGTCAATGATGCATTTTTTTTCTCTCTCTACTTCTCTGGTACTTATTGATCAGCTTAAATGAGCTGTTGTGTAGTAGTTGAGTTTAAACGTTCGCTATTGATATTTTTCATTAAATGTTTTCTAACTGTTCCTTAAATTGCGCTGTCCCTTAATTTTTTACCACTGGCTTATTTTCTCTGAACAATTAATTAAAGATCTTTTACTGCATAGAGGTGTTAGTTTTTCACAAATAAGTATAGACAATAAAATCAGAGATATGTTACTGTTATATTTGATACATTTTTTATTTTTGGGTTCTGAAGATACCTCACATAGGTCGACACATTTAAAGAGGATAACGACCTAAATTCAAATTTTCATTTCACAAGTTAAGGGCCATGTCGACATATGTATGAGCAGGTCGACCAGTTAAATTACATCAAATATTTAGTTTAAGGTGTCGATAAATTTGTGATCATGTGTCAACCAATTTTGTGAGAGTATTTGAATTGAACACTGATAGGTTGACAATTTAAGTTTATTTGTTCCAGATGCTGTCGACATACTAAAATTTTAGGTTGACATGGTTCTGTTCCAAAATTAATTGGTGGACATGATATATTTGTATTGGTCGACATACTTTAGTGTGTTAACATAATTATATTGAGGCGTCGACATGTCCATGTTATGAACCAAAAGGCTTTGTCGACACGTTAAGGTTTTCAGGTCGACATGATTCTATTTTAGGACAAATTGATAGACATGACACATTTGTATTGGTCGACATATGATGGTAGGTCGACACATTTTAATTTTTGGGTCAACATAGTTCTATTCAAAAATTAATCGGTGGACCTGACACTTTTCAATTGGTCGACGTATCTAATAGGTCGATATATTTTGGCTAAATGTTATCGGGCAACTCTTAAGGAAAAATTTGTCGGGTCGACAAGTTATCGGGCATGTCGACATTCTTTATGTTTTTTGCGTTAAGGTTCTTTGTCGACATGTAGATTAATATGTCAACATGAGACTTCAACTGGTAGACCTGTGAACTAAAATAAGTCGACATGAGGTGGATAGGTCGACAACTAACGGTAATTAGGTTGACATGAGAAGCAGGTCGACCAATTTTATAGATCAGGTTAACCAATTTGTGGGTCATGTTAACAACTAGTTATTTAGGTCGACAGGAAGTGATTGAAACTTCTTTAGGTTAACATAAAGTATGCACACGTCGACATGACTGATTTCTGACCTTATTTACTTTATAATAATCATTTTAAGTAAATATTCACGTTTTACATTTGATATTTTATATTTCTACTTACTTAAGATATTATATGTAAATAAAAAAATACACTCCATTTGGATTCAATAAAAAATATTTCAAAACCTAAATCCTTAAAAGTAAAAAATTAACCCTCCCTTCAAAAAACAAAATTTTAGTTTTGATTTTTGGATGGATTTTGTTTGAATGATTAATGAGTTAGAAAAATTTTAGAAAAATATATTTAAACTAATTGATATATGAGGAACAAATACTAGGAATTTTTATTCCCATTTTTTTTAATATTTCAAAAACTCATATTTTTTAATACTTATATTCTGGCGGATTGGTCAAATCTGGATTTTAATATTTAAAAGTGTTTTATTTCTATCCAACTTTTTTACCTCAGTAGCATTGTTATCCCACTATTGCTAATGAGTTATTTTTTCTTATTATGTGATTGTTTTTTAATATTTTCAAATGTCGACTATCGTTACACATTTTCTTCAAACATGTTATTACATCTTTTTTGTAAATCGACTATTCTAAATTCTTTTTTTGATCAAACTAATCATATTTTGTTTATCATCAAAATCTATAAATATGCTAACATTTTTGTTTCTCGTAGATTTACGTAATGGGTGTTGAGCTACATAAAACAAATGTTTCTCTTCATTTATTTTGGTTTGGTTGATGTTGTTATGTTTATTAATAAAACATCCCAAATTTGTGTATAACAATACCCTTTGGTTAGAGGGCACGTACATGTGAAAATATAGGTGTTACTACTCTCTCATTTGGATGGGTTTCTATTTTTGGAAATCCTAAATCACAGTTAATTTTTATTATTTATCAGATTAATCTTTGGTATTTAAATTATTAGCCTAGTGGCCAAAATAAGTAATCAATACAATTAAAAATCTTAACAAATCTTTCTTTCCCACCAACATACCTCTCTTTTTCTCTTAACTGCCCTGTTTCCATCCCTCTCTCCTAAGCTCTCTCTCTCTCTCCCTCTCTTTGAAAACATCACCACCATCACTACATACACCTTATTTTTTTTCTCCATTCATCTTCATAATTTTAAACACCACCACAGCAAATCTTCTTCTTTCATTGTTGCGAAACCTCTTAATTTTATCATTGCTAGCCACAATGGGCTATGATAAGTTATCTCTTCCTTGACTATGCTCTATTCTTGGTTCTATCCCTTTATTCTCTCTTTCTTTCTTTCTTTCAATGATTTGTTTTCACACCTCTCATAGATCATTTTTCTCAATCATGCTTTTTTCTCTCCCCTATTTATTTTCTACTATTTTTTTCTTACTTCTTCTTTATTTGACATTTCTTTTTCTCGCTTCTCTCTCTTCACGCCTCTTCAATGATTGCAATAGTGTATGGTAATGGTTCCCAACCATGTTTTCTTCTCTAAGCCTTGCTTGCTTGCTTTCTTTCTTTCTTTCTCAATCCTAACTAACATAACTATGGCCCATTAGATTTATCCTTTCCTTATTTTATTTGGACCACCAAGAAGCCAATGACTACGTCATTTTTTTAGCATATGATTGAACATTTTGTACCACAGTTTGACATATTTGGGCCCACCTTTGAACATTTTAACTCATAGACATTGACTTTTTAAAGTTTTGCTCGACTTGTTTAACCCCATACCCAAACACATGGATACATCTTGGTTAATCCTTTTTGACCTATTAGACCCTCTTTATGTCAACCCTCTTTTTGCCTACTTTAGGCCCTATTAAACCTAGTTGGAACCATATGTAGCTCTTTCATCCATTTAAGGCTTGATTGATGTTAGATCATATGAGCCGTGATGAACCCAATTTGACCAGACTTGACCTAGTTTGACCTGATTTGATAAGAATTGATTGGTTTATCCCACCTATCCAGAATTGATTAGTTTGATTAGAATTGGCCAATTTGACTCAGTGTAACTATGATTTCACCTACTTTGACCTATATCAACGTTACTTTACTTTTGCAAGCCATTTGACTTCGATTAACCCATTTTAATACAAGCTTGATCTATTTAATTGTCAAAATCCTCAATTGATCATGTTTTATCTGATTTGATTTTGGTAGGCCATGGTTAGGCTATCGGGACAAAAAACCCTACTTTAACCCTCTTTGTTCTTTGACTATTGATTAGTTGTATAGATTTAGAATAAAACCAATGACTTTAGATTCTGTTTGGTGTTCTCTTTTCCTCTTAGGTAAGGGATAAGGAAGTGTATAGCCTAATTTGACTATTGTGTTTGACTTCTTTAACTTCTCCTGTAACATCCAAAAAAAAAAAAAAAGAAAAGAAAATGGAGACGCAGCGTTTTGGGGCAAAACGCTGCGTCCCCAATTGATTTGGGGATTAGGGTCCAACCCTAATCCCTCTCCCTCTCTCTCTCTCTCTCTCTCTCTCCCCTGACCCTTCGTCTCTCTCCCCCACCGCGGCGCCGCTCCTTCGCCGCGAGCTCCGCCGCCAACGGATCGCCGCCTTCTCCTTCTCCTTCTTCTTCTTCTTCTTCTTCTTCTTCTTCTTCTTCTTCTTCTTCTTCTTCTTCTTCTTCTTCTTCTTCTTCTTCTTCTTCTTCTTCTTCTTCTTCTTCTTCTTCTTCTTTCCCTCTCGCTTTCTCTCTCACAGTCTCTCCACCCTCGCGATCTCTCTCCCTTTTGCCTCACCTTCCTCCGCCGCGAGCCACGAGCTCCACCACCGCAAGCCTCAGCGAGAGCAACCCAGCGCCTTTGTACGCGAGCAAGCCACCACGCGTCCTCCCGCCTGCACGCTACAGCGCGAGCGCGGGAGCGGGCGAGCGCGCCACAGCTCGAGCTCGCTACAGCGCGCCTGTGCACGAGCGCGCCTCTGCGCTCAAACGCGAGCGAGCGCGAGCCAGGCCACGAGCCAGACCCAGCTCGCGAGTGCGAGCCAGGCAACGTGCGAGCCAGCGCACTAGCGCACGGGAGCGTGAGCTAGCGCACGAGCACCAGCCCGCAAGCCACTGCGGCCCGCGAGCCACTGCCGGTCCGAAGGCCTGCCAGCCGCAGGCCCGCCAGCCGCAGGCCCATTAGCCCGCAGGCCTGTCAGCCCGCAGGCCCATCAGCGCAGGCCCGCCAACCTGCCAGCCCGTTGGCCTACTAGCCCGCAAGCCCGCTGGCCCACTTTCCTGCGAAGCCCACTGCCTGCAAACCCATAGGCCTGCTAGCCCACTGGCCCACAGACCGCTAGCCGAAGCCCACTGGCCCGCTGACCCGTGAACCCACAAGCCCGCTGTAGCCCACGAGCCCGCGGTAGCCCGCGACGGCCCGTGAGCCCGTGACAGACCACGAACCTCCATGCAGGTAACTAATTTAGAGTTTTGATTCTAATCTAAATGTTTAGATCTATCAAATAAATCTTGTTTTGATAGGAAACACTACAGACTTTGGAGTGACCGAAGAGACTTTCGGACGAAACTCTGCGCTTCGAGAAAACCCTAAGTGAGAAGATTTCTGCTCTAATTGATAAATTGAATGAATCTAAGATTGAATCTAAGATGAAAGGTTCTGTATATATTTAGAGTATAAGTAGAATACAATAGAATATAATTTCTGAAATGATTATATGTGATTTTGAAGGTTAAGTATAGAATGTTACAGAAACTAGATGGTCTGATACGAAAGAAGCATGTTATAGAATCACAAAATCATGTCGAGTGGATTCGAATAGTTTCCCTTAGAGTAAAACTTTGAAATATGCATGAAAGTATTTGGGTTGTAGGGTTGGAATGAAATGAGCCGTAAAGTGGAAGATATTGTATATTTCATGTCTTTCTTAGGTTGTTTTGAGTAGTTAATTGGCAAAATGGTATGTAGGAGAAGGGTAGCTTAAAAATGGTGATCACAGCTTAGGGATGGTTGAAATCGTTTTCATTATAAGTTATTTTGCATATAGGCAATCTAAATACGATCTCAGTATTATATTCAATTTTGATGATCTGATTAGGTTAATCTTTTTTTGGAGACTCGAGGAGTCAGATTGGATTGTTTTGAAAATAGGGAGTGACCACCCTCCCTAGAACAGTGAGTGGAACTTTGACATTCGCTATTGATTGAAAACCATGTTTCAAAAATACTTTTTAAATGACATGTTTCTTCAAAATGTATGATTGTTAGAATTTTCGAATATTTTATGAAATGTTTTATGATCTTTGGAGTGTCTTAAATTATGACTTTATTTATATGCATCCATAAGTTTTGATAACTGAATATTGTGCCATATTTTCGACATATTGATATGTTTTAATGCTTCTACTGCATTGACACATGGTTTTAAATGAATTTACTTATTTATTGGGCTGTATGTCCGGCCGACGTTATGATATTATGCATGGGGCTATATGCCCTGCCGACATGGTGATGGGATGCATAGGGCTACGTGCCCGATCGATATGATATTGTGATATGCTTCCTATAGCATCCGTAGCTACGAAGGACATCTGGTAGAGACACCCCTTGTGTTAGCATACGCTTCAGCCGGAGGTATCCGCCAGATCGTCATGTGTATGGGTGTCCCAGGTTGACCCTCATCGGAGAGGACGTTGAGTATGGCTCCGTCTAGCACCAGGCGGGGGCACCATACATGGCCGACTAGTTATATGTACATTATTATTATTTACAGGCTAGTTGGAGTAGTTTGTGGCCAACATTAGGGCAGAGAGCCATTATTTAGTACTTGCATTTGGAAAAACCCCCAATGCGACATCCTTGGTCGAGGTAGACCATTACCGGGGTTGTTTGATTGGCCGGCTCTTTATGAATTGATTTCCACATTGTATGTATATGTTATTTTCAAATGTGTGCCTGATGATATTTGATTTGTTGAAACAATACGTTATTTTTCCCACACTTGATATTGTGTTTCATGCTTTGACACTCCAAGTTCACCCTCGATATTGATAGTATGATGTCAATACCCTCACTTACTGAGTATCCTTCCATAGATACTCACTCCTCGCTTTCTTTCCCACAGGATTAGTGTTGGACTGAGGAGATATTGTTGGATTTGTATAATTGTGACGCAAACGTGATATCACTGGGTTTGGGTATGTATATTTTCATCTCTTCTGCCACGATGATTGGTGATATCGTTTTGTATTGGAGATTTTAGTTTGACCAATGTATTTATCTAAATTTTTTTGGGATGACTGTATAAATTATGGACATTTATTCGTGAAACTCTCGTATTGATTTATTTCATTGCATTGAGGCATTTGTGAATATTTAAAAATAACTTGGGAATTTATTTTATATATACGTAGAATTTAGGTCCGCTCAGTGTGGCGGCTGCTCATACTCTAGTTGGGCATGACAGTAAAGGTCTGTGGATAGGTCTGTTGGAAAAATTTTATAGCCTTGCGTTGTTCTGGATGTTGACTGTGGTAGTGATTGATTTTGGAGAGGTCAGGATGGCCATTTGTTTATTTATAGGATGAATGTGGATATACAGGTCAAATTGTATTTGGGAGACCTCCGAAATATGGGAAGGTTTTACCTGATTTTCTGTAAAAATATAGCCGGCATCCAAGGCAACGGGCGGCTGTTCATGACCCCGGTTTGGGACGTGACATCTCCACATCCTTGTATTATTACTTTAACAATATTTATTTATTATAATATTTGGGTAAGACATCATTGAATGCTATATTGTGTTTTTATATATGTGTTATGCATCGATTGGCTTGCATTCTATGTCTATAGAGAGTATCTCACTTGATTGACTATGAACTCTAGTGGCTCTATCTTGTTTCTAGATTTGTAACCATACGAGGATCATCATGTCCTTATGGTCTCATGTGGCTTATATTGTTTTTGTATCAATAAAGGAATTGACCAATGGTTCATATAGGCTCTATCGGGTATGGTTTATAATTTTCATTATTTTTTTTGAGATTATGTTTATTATACATAAAAATATGTTAGAGAATGGATATCTAGTTGCTTGTGAGGGCTTCACCCAATCCAACTCAAATTTTGAATTCAAATAAGACATAAAGGAGGAGTAGTTTTTCTCAGGGAAAACCAACTCTCAACCTCCCCCAATTTGAATTTAAATATTTGGCTTTTTGAAAAATGGGATGAAAAAAAGAACATAATAGAGTTGGAAAGAATATAAAAAAATTACGTATTCTTTTTGAGGGCCAGACAAGTAAAGTATTGGGTGATCATTTTGCATGGATTACACCACAATTGAAGGTATTTGAATTGTGAAAATCGAAATTATTCCGTTTTAAAATAGTTTTGGAACCATTTACATGCCAATATATTAAAAAAATATTAATGATTCAATCTTGAGATATTGGGAATTATCAATGCATTTTATGTATCAAAATGCAAAGATCCAAATTTAAATTCCAACATTAGTATCAGAACCTACATAGATTGTTATCCTAATTTTTTTTAATGTTCAAAAATTATATAAACGTGCATGAAAATGTCATTCTTGAAAAAAAAAAAAGCCAAATGGATGATTTTTTTTCTTTTATAAGTTGTTAATAGTGACTTTTGTTATAATTGACAAATTGCCCTCATATTTTTACAATAGCATGCGTGTATATGTATAATGAGAAATGATTCTATGTAATATCATTTTCATATATTTGATATTTTGAGATATATTTAAAACCCTACCCAAAACATATGTACTCTTATCTTTTAAAATTATATATTTCATAATATAATTTTTATGTGGTTAGATTTCTTATGAAAAATGTTTTTCAACCATATAAAAAACACAAAAATAGTTAAGAAACAAGAAAGATATGAGCATTTGAAATTAGAGTAAGTTTCAGATTTTTTTTTTTAAATGTTGAAGAAGATGAGAAATAGCCTTATTCTATTCCCACTCTCAACTACATGTGCATGAGACTTAAATTTTCAGCTATAGGTGCGTGATCTGAAAGACAAAACCACCATTGGATTGGACAATGTTGAAAATATGAGGATAGCCAAATTTTCGTGGTCAACAACCATTGGGAAGGGGGCGCAAGGCATGCACGCACCAGCTACGAAAAGTAAGGGTGTATTCAAACACTGATAGACCTTCCTGGTGACGCGTAGAGGTGCATAAAGGGTCAGTTTTGGTCAAAATTTTATGAAAATAATTTTTAATTTTTTTGGTGATTTTTTTTTGTAATTTTAAATTTATTTTTCAAAGTTAAAAAATAATTTTTATTGATTTTTAAATTTGTAAATTGTTTAAAATTATAAAGAATTATTTTCAGTTTCAAAAAATTTCTAAAAATTTTTGTACGAGTTAAGAAAATTAATTTTGTATTATTGGCTACTTGAATGGTTTTTTTTTTATACCTTTTGATTTTATACTCGCTTATTCATTCATGAAAAATGAGTTTTTCAACATAAAATTAATTTGAAATTGAACATATTCTTTGAAATTGATATTTTAAATTTTATACATATTATTGCTGGCTATGTGTCCAATCTAATATTAATTCCCAATTTTAAAATATATGTTGAGAGTTAGACACACTTAGTGTACTCAGGGAGTGTTAAAGTTTTGAGAACTCCAGAACATTTGAAAATTATGAAAGAAAAATGTTTGGAATTTCTCATTTGGGCCATTGGTTTGATAATGTTGAAGCTGAGATCAATGTGATAAAAAAATTCACTTATCAGAAGACCACATTAATTAAAATGTAAAGCATTAAGAACATAGATATCAAGATGAAAATATGATTATCACTTAGGATAAATAGTTTTAACCTACGTGCCATTAGAAAATACACTTCTAATGATAGACTTTCAACAAAAATGAACAATATGCTATCTCATATATATATGCCTCGAAAAGTGATATTTTTATTTGCATAATGCACCATAATCATGTTTTATGCAAACTTGTGAGTATGACATGTAAAATTTTTATTTTAAGTATGAATTGAGAATATTTATTTATGTATATAATTTGAATATTTTGATACAAAGTATCCTTATATGATCATGAATACATGTGAAAAGATGTGTTCTTATATCACGTGATTCAAATATGTTGTATATTTGAGTGAGAGGTTTTATATTAGTAAAATTTGAGTAATTCTCATATAAAAGTTATCGAATTTTTGTTACTATGATTAAATTTATGGTAATCAAATTTTTGGATCATAGATAATGATCAGAAATTTGGTGAACTTTCAAGTTTATATTTTATGTTGATTTATCATACATTTTAATTTTTAGTATAAAATTATGTGTATATTATTTGAGTATTAGTACTTAATGATCACCTTCTGAAAATCTAAACCCTGGCATCAATGTCTATAATAGTAGGCCTTGATAAGGGTGATAAATTGAATGACAATATATACGATAATTGGTACCATAAAATTTGGTATGTGCTGAAAGAAAAAATATCTTAGAGAACATTAGCCAAATCATGTAAGACCCTGGTATGGTAACACTACGCAGTAGAGATGAGATCAAGAGGTTTACCAGGCGTGGAAAAAGTATATTCCATTACTTGTGCTATCCTAGTTGGCTTAATGATTGATGATCTTATTAACGAGTAAGAGTAATATCTTACTACTTGTTATATCTGGGTATACCTTAGGGAGAAATGTCAAGGTATTAGTGTAACTCGTTTGAGACTGCTGACCGTCAAGTTTGATACTTACATAATAATATTGATCATAGTATCAAACAGAATCTAAAGATCATGTTAACCATGATAGAGGAGTTGAAGTCAACTGATCATGTTTTCTATGATGAGTAAAAAGTTCAAACTTTGATATAATCCCTTTTTAACAAGTGGGAACACTTGAAAGTCAATTTGATCTATAATGACAATATTAAGATTTTCTCTGATGGTGCATGTCATGTTGAGCTTGAGGATGAGCGGGTTGGTGCTACAAAATCCATTGCTAGTGCTTTTATAGCTGAATTTAGTTCCAAGAAAGTCTTGGACTTTAAGTGTAAAAGGAACTAGAAAAAAAGCAAGAAAGGGAATGTGATCGGAGAAGGGTCCAAGAAGAATAACCCCAATTGCAAGAATAAATGTAAGTTGTTTGGAAAGAAAAATGAAAAGGGCAATTAGAAGTGCTACATTTGCCAAGTTCTTACTTATTTCACTCATAAGTATTCTGAGCCTAATAAAGGTAGCATTTAATAACTCTTTTTTGAGTGTGAATGTATCTTTAGTACTATTTTTCTGCCTAAATTTTATTCTATATGGATTATAAATTCGAGAGTAACAGACCATGTAACTAGGGACCAAAAAGCATTGTGGTTTTTTCTCGAGTTCCTTTTGATATGAGATGCATATATGCTGAGAATAACATGAGAGTAGAAGTTAAAGAGAATGATACTTGTAAATTTGAATTACAAGATTATCAAACTTTTACTCTACATGATATTCTCTTGCACAAAAAATTCGACAAAATCTAATTTTTATTGTTGTTTTTCTAAGACATGACTATAGTCTGTATTATTGTCATGATATGGTTATTATTTAACATGATGATATGTATTATGCTTCAAGACATCAAAGAAATGGTTTTATGTTGTTGGATTGTGACAGATGAATGTTTAATTATCATATTGATTATATTTAGTTAAATATTGGTACTTCCAGTAATGCAAATATTGATGTTGAGACATGCTATTCTAAACTTCGTCACATTGGACAAGATATGATAAATGACTAATGAAAGTTGGACTGTTGGGTACACTAAAGTTGATTTATCCACTTGTGAACATTGTCTTCATGGTAGAATGACATGAAAACCATTTGAAAAGGTCATGAGAGAGCTGAATTTCCATTGTAGTTGGTCTGTTATGACGTTTGTGATCTAATAAATGTGAAAATTAGACATGGAGTATCATATTTTATTACATTTATAGATGAATTCATGTGTTTTGGTAAAATCGATTTGATTTCTCACAAATCTGAATCACTTGATTGTTATAGGCGTTATATGAGTGAAGTAAAGAATCAAATGGATAAGACAACAAAAAACCTAAATTACAGAACGAGAGCATGAATATCTATAAGATCAATTTGAGAATTTATGTAATAAAAAATAGATAAATAAACAACTGATTATTCCTTATACACCTTAGTGGAACAGTGTTGCCTAAAGAAAGAATAAAATATTGTTAAATATTACAAAATCCATGATGGCACAAGCTAATTTACTTATTTTCTTGTAGGGAGATGTATTATTATCTACGATCTATATTTTTTAATTAAATGCCTTCAAAATTAGTACTTACTACACCATATGAACTTTAAAATGTTAGAAATTTGAGTTTGAGTATTCTCAAATCTAGTGGATTGACTGTTTATATTCAAAACTTTTCTAATAAGTTTCGAAAGTTTGGTCCAATATAAAAAAAGTATCTTTATTAAATATTTTAATCAGTTAAAAAATTATGTATACATTAGCGAATGAGAAGATGGTACTGTTAGTGGGATTGAGTTACGAAATGAAAAATTTATGAAAATTGATTTTCTTAACAGAAGTGCAATAAAGGAAAGAGTATTTATTTGATAAATTATTGGAATTATAAGAAAATGAATTTTTAGTTGATCTTAGTGGGAGGGATTCATATTCTAATGAATTACCATTTTGGAAAGGTGCTACGAAAGGTATGGCCAAATGTTATTATGAGATTAAATGGTATGCTTTTATTATTTTTCCAAAAGATGAAAAAGATCCTAAAAATATAAATAAGGTTTTGTCTTGTCCTGCAAAGCAGAAATGGATAAGTGTAATGGAAGAAGAAAAGGAGTTAACAGAATCAAATTATGTTTGGGAACTAGTTGAACTTCAATCTGGGTGTAATGTTATTGGCAATAAGTAGGCTCTCAAAGTAAAATATAAGGATGACAGAACTATTGAAAGATATAAGACTCGATTAATAGCAAAAAGTAATACACAACAAAGGCATATTGATTATGAAAAGTGAGATTTACTTATATTCGCTTGTTGTTGGCTATAGTAACCAATATAGATTTAAAATTATATCAGATGGATATAAGAACTGATTTTCTCAATACAAAACTTGAAAAAGAGATTTGGCCAAGAAAACAAAGTTTGTGAATTGATTAGATCAATTTATGGCCTTAACAATGTTTCAGACAATGGTTTCTGAGATTTCATAAGGTTGTACTCCCTTATAATTTAGTTAGGATAGACAAAAACCATTGTATTTATATGAAGAAGTCCAAAAACAAGTTTGTTATTTTATTTTACTCCTGTGGTTAAAGGCGAAAAATTTAACTCATGAGATGTAACCAAAGATTTCTAAAGAAAAACTAAAGATATCTAGAGTATCTTATTCTAGTACTGTTGGGAGCTTAATGTACGTTATGATGTATACTCATCTTGACATTTGTAATACTGTGGATTTGGTCGGGTATCAATTCTACCTAGATAGGAGACATTGAAGTACAGTGAAGAGGATTTTTAGATATCTGAAAGTAATTGCATATCATTTCTTTTGTTATCAAAGAAATGATTTATTATTGAGAGGATGCATAGATGTTGATTGTGGTGATGATTTAGATGCGCATAAATCCACCTTTGGTTATACTTTTTTGATAAATGATAGCGCTATCTCTTGGAATTGTAAAAAGCAAAATTGTATTTCACTTTCCACAAGAGAAGCATAATTTGTGGGTTGTGCTTTTACAGTTTAAGAAGTTGTTTGGTTGAGAAGTGCAATATTGGGGAATCATAACAACTTAGTAGGAGTTGTGACAATTTATTACGATAATCAATTTGTTATTACTTATATTAAAGATTCCAAATGTCTTGATAAAACCAAACAAATAGATACAATGTTCAACTTTGTTATAGACATTATTGAAAGAAGAGAGGTGATATTGAAGTATGTGCTTGTACATTTAATGGAGGTTGATCTTTTTATAAAGCCAATATCCAGAGATGTATTTATGTAACATGTTAGATTTTCTGGATTGCATAGAATGTAATTGTAATTCAACATAGAATGACTACGATGTTATAACCATATTTTATGACATTTGAATTTGTTTTGTGTTCACAAGTTCTTTTATCCTGATTTAAAGGTATGTCGGTTAAGTTTTAAGATTGACTCTCTCAGACGATCATTCATCTCTAATGTTGAGAAGTATATAGAGATGAGACAATATTAATTTTTGAAAATGATCAATATTTATGTTATCTTAGTAAATTACTAAGATGAAATTACAGTTTATGTATTTTTTTTTAATAATCAAAATGGATTTTCTACATTCCATTTAATTTGTCCAATAATTAGATGTGAGTTATTTTGAAATTGTAATTTTTGGAGGACTTATAAAATAAAAACTCATGTCAAGTATTACTAAATACTTGGACTAAGACGTGTTAAAAAGGACACATACGATTCTAATTAGGAAAAAAAAAGGTATCATAGCATGTGTTTCATATCATGTGTGTTAATATGACCATATAGCAATGAATTGATAAATCTCTCTACACCTCATTGTGTGAGACTCTAAGATTTATGTATATAATCTCATTTTATATCCTTAGAACTTTCAGCTGCTTCTTAAAACTTTACTTTAGTGTTATTACTTTGACATGTCACCAAAAAACCTTGGTTGATTTGGTTTACTGTCCATGTCTGAGAAAGTAACTATAATGAAGTTGATAGATAGTAGTGTGAAAGGAAAACTATCTTTTAACTGAAACAGTATTTTGTATTCACAGTCTGACCAGTTACATTTTTGACTTAGTATTTTAAAACATAATTATAAATACATAATTTGAATTAAGTCAGCTACACTCTTACTTATATTGTTTAAGAGATAAGAGCTACATTGATTATGTGTAATAAAAGAAGTCTAACATATAATGAGATATGATGTCCTCATTGTATTAAAAAGTGAACTGCTAAATATCCTTAACCAGTATATAGATTTGAGCTCTTGGTATACTCGTTGGTTACATGATTCGTTTGCTTGTATAAAATTGGCGGTGTATGAAAATAATTGAACTAAATGCAGATTTAGCTCTCATGTGTAAGTACGAGATGCTAGAGAATAGGTATCGGATCATCTATAAAGGTTTGACCTGACCCAACTCCATTTTTGAATTCAAATAAGAGAGATAAAGGGGAGTAGTTTTCCCTGGGGAAAACCAACTCTCAACCTCCCTCAATTTGAATTCAAATATATGACTTTTGAAAAATAGGATGAAAAAGAAGAACATAATAGAGTTGGGATAAAAACAAAAAAATCACGTATTTTTTTTAGAGCTAGATAGGTAAGGCATTGAGTGATCATTTTGTATGGATTAAACCACAGTTGAAGGCATTTGAATGTAGAAATCGAAACTGCTCCGTTTGTGACAGTTTTGGAACCATTTATATACTAATACATTAAAGAAATGTTAGTGATTCAATATTCAAATTTTGGGAATTATTATTGCACTTTATGAATGAAAATGCAAAGATCCAAATCTGAATTTCATCAAAAATGATTTTCTTTGATCTATTATCTATATTTTATGTTTATGTTTATCTCTTACTACGTTTTATGAGCTTACTCGTATTTCATCATTCCAAATTTAGCAAGGTACGGGTGAAATATTATTTGGTAACACTTCTACTGATAGTATTTGTGAAAAGTTAGAAAATATTTACTTTGAGAATGGTTTTTGTAAATTTATATGATTCAAAAATATCTAAATCTCATGCCATAACTATACAAGCCTTATCCCAAGAAAGGAGAGAGAAAGGGTAAGAAAGAGAAGTAAAATGCCTCGTCTCTTCTCCCCCTCAATCTTTCTCTCTCCTCTCTCCCATATCTTCTATTACCACCACCACTTCTAATCTCTCACGGTGCTATCACTACAACTACCTTGCCACTGGGTGGCTGCCAGTGACAAAGTGTTTCATCAATGGTAGAAACCCCTCTTTTCTCTTCCCCCTCTCTTTCAGCACACTCTTTATGCTCTCTCTTTGGTCTTCTCTTTGATCCTTGACGATAGTTGCCCTAGCACCAACGATAATTATTCTCTACCATCATCAAATCCTTCATCTCCTTTAGGTATCTCTCTCTCTTCCTCTCTCAAACTCAATCTCATTATTTCTCTATCTCTTTGTGTAAAAAATTATATCTCTCTCTATTCTTTGCAAATCTGAGCTACCACTTTCAATTTCTTTATGTTCTCTTCATTTCTCATTATCAAACTCAACATCAAATTTGTGTTACCACCACATTGATTTCATCCTTTTCTCTTAGCAATCATGCTTGTGGATTTGCCATCATTGCTCTCTCATGACCATTGAGTCTCATCATTGCAAAATTTTCGACAATGGCCTTTGGAGCTCTAATCTTCACTTAATCTTGATTGTAAATCTTGGTTGTACTCCCTCTTTAACTTTGATTCTCAATGTTTGCTAAACACCAATCCTTTTGAAATCTTTTTTAAGCTTTCTCGACGACTTTGGAGCATCGAGACAAGCTCAAATGTTATCTTCCCCGGTCTGAAATCGAAAAGCAAAGTTTTTGGTTTTCTCTTTAAATTTTAAATTTTGAAACTCAAACTCTCCCTTTTCATTCAAAAGCCAGTCTATGTTCTAGGATTGCTTATTTGTTTCCCGAAAAAAAATTGGGTCTTGATGAGATTGAAATGTTTTACACAAACTATTGGCATGGTTGTTTCTTCTGAGAAAAGAGTAAGCTACCTCGAGTTTTCATCCATGAATCCCATTTCAAATGCTGAAGTTTTCATGTGCCTTTGATTCATGAATGTTTGATATTGTCATGTCATGTTTTATCCATAGATTAAGTCCCTTTTTCGTGCTTAAATGGAGACATTTTCTCCATTAGCTATGGTGCCCATTCTGAGTAATACGTAATATTTTCTCTTGTCATGTCTTAGTTTTTGATATATCAAGGATGCTCTAATATAGTAGAAATGATGTAGAGACTGAGTTAGGATTTCAAGATTGTGGTGATTAAAAACATATATTATATAAGCTTGTGCAAGCTTTTGAGGAATACGATAGAAATCAAATCAAACTTGATAAGAAAATATTTTGTATGCATGTGTGTTTTTCTTTTAGATATCATTCTATTCTAATCTAATTTAATATTCATGATTAATCTATATTTAGATGATCGAGACTTAAGAGTTCCCTTGATAGCATTAGGATTTTTTATTGTTAAACTTATATGATAGATATTATATCTAAACTCTGATATGATTAAGTTTAATCATGAGAATGAGGTTGTTTATATCCTAAAACTTTTAACTTTTTTGTGGTTTAGCCTTACGAATGATAGTTCAAGTGTAACATTGCTCTTTTGATGAACCAATATTGATTTTATCCTTTTTTAGGTTTTATGTTCTTGCAAGTATAGTGAAATTTCCTTACGTTTTACCATATTTATATTGTGTAGAGTATACATTTTTTGCCTAAATTTATAGAAGTTTGATTCCAATGACCTAAAATCATGAGAATGACATAAGAAATATGATTAATTTTAGAAAAGAGTTGACTCTTGGCCTTTTTGTAAAATCACTTTAGGTTTATCAATTTGATTTTCTTACTTGATTATCCTAAATTGTGATAGTTCATTATAAGTTTAATGAAAATTTTTTGTCTTCCGAGAATGGAACCAAAACATTTTTTTAACTCTTTTCATACTTATATTATATGATAAGAACAAAAATTTTTTCTTATAAAAAGAACATCTAAAATTCTAGGAACAACATATTAGTATTCAAGAGGCGGGTTCCATAGCTATGACATGACAAGAGAATATAGTTAAGTTTTCTCTTGTCATGTTACACTTTGACTATCCATATGAGTTAAGTTTTATAACAAGAGAAAACTTAACTCATATGGATAGTCAAAGTTATAAAACTTAAAGTAAAAACAATTGAAAAGTTAAAGTTTTGAGCATGGATAAGCAAATCAACAATTGTCTTTAGTTCCATATAGAAGTCAAAGGTCCAATGTAACTAGTTGGAATCCAAATTGTGGTCTTCTTTTTATGTAAAAGATTAGTAAAGGAAATTTGAAAGAAAATATAGTTCATAAAGTGATAGTAATTTTCTAGAGTAGATTAGGGTGAATACCTTAACTTAATGGGTTTACTTGTAACACCGACATACGGTATACTGTATATTATACTGCTCATTACTCCATATATGATATATCTTCTTATTTATATAAAAAATTACTCAGAAATTTTTCCGAGCCAAAATGTATTAGAAGAATTTTGGGTATGGCTCCGGGGAACTAAAAAGGGACCCTTCCGGACCATCTTGAATTTACGCGTGCGATTTTGAGTCCAAAGAAATTACATGTGCAAAATCACTCTAGAAAGTTAATTAAACTTGTATTTGAGCAAAGCCACGTCGTTTGCTCGGGAGTGTTTGATGACTACTCGCCAGGGGCGAGAAATAAGCTCCTATCGAGCCAAATCAAAATCTATCCATGCGAAATTGCTGAAATTTTTTGAAAAAGCAAAATTTAGGTTAACTAATGATTTTCACAAGTCAAAACAAGATTTTGAGAAATTTGTCAAAACTCGTCAGGTAGGATGGGAATTTACCCTACCGAACCAAAATGAAACTCACGTGTGCAAAATTGACGCCGTATGATTTATACATACTAAATTTACTTTAAAAGTGAATGCCTGAAATGAAAAATCAAAATTTAAGCCGTAGTACAAAGGTGCTCCGTACTCTAGATTTTCACCCAATAAACTCTAAATTTGTGAGCCAAATCAAAATTTGACCGAGCAAATGCTCTCGTTTTCACTCAAGACCTATATTTTTGGAATCTAAACGTAAAACGGAGTCCATAGTGAGATTCCTCGCATTTTGAGGTCGAGATCAAATTTTGACCAATCGCAAATTTCGTTCACTCCGAAAAACAATTGGGTGATCAAACGATCTCAGATTTACACGAACCCAATGGCATTGGACTTAATATGAAAACCTGGCTCCCGTGTGTGATTTTAAAAATTTTTGAAATGAATAGTAACTTTGATTGACCTTGGACCACGAGTCAAAGAATGGATAAGTACAAAGAACAAACAATTAATATCCTTGGAATGTGTGAATCCACTTTATTGGACTTTGTGTGACTTTGACAAGTGACATCACATGATTGGGAGAAATTAATCTTAGTTGATTTACTATGGTTAAATTTAACTAGGGTAGGGTTAATTAAACCTAATTAGGGTTAAAACATGACTTAACCATGGTTGAGTGTTTAAATTAAAACCAAATTAAGTCTTTTATTCACTCCCAACAAAAAAAAAAAACCATGAGATGCCCAAAGGGGAGCAAAAACCTTCTTCTCTTCTTCCTTTCTCCTTAGCCGTGAACCCCATTGAAGAGCAACCATGATTTTTCCTCACCACCTCCCAACATTTTTACATGGTTTTGCTCTACCCTAGACCTAGTATCACATATCCAAAAACCAGCTCAAAAGAAACACCACACATGGAGATCTAGGGAGGGACGAAAATTCAAGAAATGGAACAAATGTGAAAGTCCAAAACTTCAATCAGCCTGCTATTCATAAGATAAACACCCACTACCCACTAATATAACATATCCAAAATTTAGGCAAAAAGGAGAAAGTTTGCTCAGAAAACTAGGGTAGACGAATTTGAAGCCATGATAGAATTTTTGGGTTTTCGGAAGTCTGAACAGGTTGTGATGTTTAAGCTATAGCACTTTCTTTGCATAGGTAAATTGAGTGAAATTTTTATATGTCAAACTAGACCTTCCGAGCTTTTAAATGAGATATGATTTGTTTAATTCTAATACGAAATGAATTTTTAGTGAATTTTAAAATTTAGGTGTTCTGCAGACGTTTTTGTTCTGATGTCCTATTCTGCCGTGATGTTTGTCTCAATTTTGAGGTACCTTCCGGTCTGAACTAGTTTGAGCCCTAGTTATAACATTTGTAGTTCTAGGTTTTATCTTTCCAACAAGGTAAGAATCACCTTAATCCGATTCTTATATCAAAAGTTATGAAAATACTCCAAAACTGTGCAAATTGTCACTCTATTTTCGGTCCCAGATTAACAGCCTTCTAGATGATCTGTTTCGACCTCTAGACTGAACTAAGAAAAAATTTCAACATGAAAGTTGTAGGTCTATGTCGCATCTATAACCTATCCATAAATCACTTGAATTGGAGTTGTGTGCAGAGAGTTATTGTATTTTTACTAAGAGAGGATAGAATGAACTTTTGGAACAGAACTGAGACAAAGATTGGTTTATTTGAAATTTTGTGATTTGAATTTGAAGGAATGTTCAAAATAAAAGTTGTAGTGCTATTGCTTAGCGTTAAAATTAGATAGGAAGCATGTGATTCGGAGTTGTGTGGTAGGGTTATGACCATTTTCGCATGCCTGCGAAAATTGTGTTGTGTGTAGAATTTTAGATTTTAAACTTGTGGACTATTTTGGTGAAATGATGAATGTGAATGGATGTATTTGAAGTCAAGAGTGTGAAGCATATGTGTGTATGAAATTGAAAATGTTGTGTAAGGTGATGTAAATGTGTGCTTAACTTGTCCCTTTGTGGACATTGAGCATGATTTGTTGTGCATTGAGAAAGGAGGGAGTTGATTTCCTTATATGTGTACTATCGAGGTATGTGTATTGACTTGGCATGTAGGCGTGGTCATTGGATGGTGTATTAGAGAGTGGGGGTACAAATAACCTATAAAAGAGGTTAAATTAATGTATTTAACCTAAAAGTCTTCATTTGCATTACATAAAGATTTCATAAAGATTTCACGATAGCAGATTGACAAGAGGGTCCAAGGTTTGATGAGGTTTCGGTGGTGCAAGAGTTTCCCGACGTATTTCCCGAGGAGCCACCTGGATTACCACTAATTAGGGAGTTCGATTTTGAGATTGATTTAGCTCTGGGAACCACTCCTATCTTTATCCCGCCATACAGAATGGCACCAGCCGAGCTGAAAGAGCTCAAGATTCAGTTACAGAAATTGTTGGATAAAGGGTTTATCCGTCTGAACACTTCACCTTGGGGTACATCAGTACAATTTGTGAAAAAGAAAGACGGTACCCTCCGACTTTGTGTGGATTATGGGCAGTTGAACAAAGTCACTATCAAGAACCGATATCCATTGCCTCGTATCGATGATTTGTTTGATCAACTGCAAGGTGTTAGGGTTTTCTCAAAGATAGATGTCCGATCGGGTTATCACCAGTTACGGATTAGAGCTTAAGATGTGTCAAAGACTGCTTTCTGCACCCGATATGGACACTTTGAGTTCTTGGTTATGCCGTTTGGGCTGACCAATGCACCAGTCGCCTTTATGGATTTGATGAATTGGGTTTTCGATGATTATCTAGATCGATTCGTCATGGTATCCATTGATGACATTTTAGTCTATTCGCGGAGTGATGAGGAGCATACTCAACACCTTCGGGTTATTTTGCAGATCCTTCACGATAAACGATTGTATGCCAAGGTCACCAAGTGTGAATTTTGGCTGTGGCAGATTAGTTTTCTAGGGCACATAGTTTCTGCGAAAGGTATCTTTGTCATCCGCAGAAGGTTGAAGCAATACTGAGGTGGGAGCAGCCGCAGACGGTGACTGAAATCCAGAGTTTCCTTGGTCTTGTAAGATATTATCGACGGTTTGTAAAAGGATTCTCCCGAATTGCCGCCCCACTATCTAGGTTGACGCGGAAAGACGCCAAATTCCTATGGGATGATCGTTGTGAGGCGAGCTTTCAGGAGCTCAAACAACGATTGACATCCTACTGATCTTAACCCTTCCACTAGTAGTCGAGAGTATGTAGTATATAGTGATGTTAGCCGACAGGGATTAGGTTGTGTACTAATACAAGATGGTCGGGTCATTGCATATGCTTCTCGGCAGTTGAAGAAGCATGAGTTGAACTACCCGACGCACGATCTTGAGTTGGCCGCCATAGTCTTTGCCTTGAAGATATGGTGATATTACTTATATGGGGTGACTTGTAGGGTATTCACTGATCACAAAAGTCTAAAGTACTTGTTCACTCAACGGGAGTAGAACCTCAGACAAAGGAGATGGTTAGAGTTATTGAAAGACTACGACCTTATCATTGATTATCATCCAAGAAAGGCAAATATGGTGGTAGTGCATTGAGCCAAAAGTCATCATCCTCCTCTTCTCCCTCTGCTATGACAGAGAGTGCTTACCTCTCTTGCTTGATGGGACTCCGTACACTCGGAGTCAGTTTGGCTAGTGATGATTAAGGAGCACTACTAGCTCGATTTAAGGTGAGGCCTACTTTGCTTGATCGCATTAAGGAGCTTTAGGGGTCAGATGAGGAGATCCACAGTATTCTTGAGAAGATCAGCAGAGGGGAGGATGGAGACTTCCTAGTCTGCGATGACAGACTAGTTGTATACAAAGAGCAGGTTTGCATTCCCACCGACAGCGATCTCCGTAGGGCTATTCTTGAGGAGGCTCATTCCTCCGCTTATGCTTTGCATCCGGGGGGCACGAAAATGTATCGGACTATTCGAGATAGTTATTGGTGGCCCGAGATAAAAAGGGAGATCGCAGAGTTTGTTGCTAGATGCTTGGTTTGCCAGCAGGTGAAGGCCGAGCATCAACGACCCGCAGGTACTTTGCAGTCCCTCCCCATTCCTGAGTAGAAGTGGGAACAAATCACGATGGATTTTGTGATGGGACTGCCTCAGATTTCAGCACAGCATGACGCCGTATGGGTGATTGTAGATAGACTGACAAAGTCTACATACTTCATTGCTATTCATGCCGATTTCTCCTTGGAAGTATTGGCACATCTCTACATCGATACTATTGCTAGACTTCATGGAGTACCTGTGTCGATAATGTCAGATAGACATCATAGATTCATATCTAGGTTTTGGCCAAGACTACAGGAAGCATTGGGCACTAGACTGAGTTTCAGCACAACATACCACCCCCAGACTGATGGTCAGTCAGAGAGGACCATCCAGACGCTAGAGGACATGCTGAGAGTATGTGTTATGGACTTTCGGGGTAGTTGGGATCGGCATCTCCCGTTGGTAGAGTTTGCATATAATAGCAGCTATTAAGCCAGCATTGAGATGCCTCCGTATGAGGCCTTGTATGGGAAGAAATGCCGTACGCTGCTGTGTTGGGATGAGATAGGTGAGAGGCGACTTAGTAGCATTGAGATAGTGGAAGAAACTATAGAGAAAGTAAGGGTCATCCGTGATCGGATGAAGGCCGCCTAGGATCGTCAGAAAGCTTATACTGATAGAAAGCGGCAGCCACTTGAGTTTGAGTAGGGAGATATGGTCTTCCTACAGATCTCGCCCTAGAAAGGGGTGATTTAATTCAGGCAGCGGGACAAACTGAGCCCCAAGTATATTGGGCCCTTCCGTATCTTTGAGTGGGTCGGAAATGTGGCATATAGATTGGAGCTACCGGATGAGCTCTCACGCATTCATGATGTCTTCCATGTCTCAGTACTTAGGAAGTACATGCATGATTCTTCACATGTTCTAGAGTCTCTGCCAGTTGAGTTGCGAGAGGACCTGAGTTTACCTGTACAGCCAGTAGCCATCCTTGATCGGCAGACCAGAAAGCTGCAGAGCAAGAAGGTTCCTTTAGTTCGCATTTTGTGGAGGAGTGACCAAATCGAAGAGGAGACTTGGGATCCTGAGGAGGCTATGAGGAGACAGTACCCCCATTTGTTTAATGTATAGTCCACTTTAGTCTCGAGAACGAGACTTATTTTTAAGGGGTTAGAAAATGTAATACCGACACACGGTGTACTGTATATTATACTTCTTATTACTCCATATATGATACATCTTCTTATTCATATAGAAAATCACTTAGAAATTTTTTCGAGCCAAAATGCCTTAGAAGAATTTTGGGTATAGCCGCAGGGTGCTAAAAAGGGACCCTTCCGGACCATCTTGAAATGTACACGTGTGATTTCGAGCCCAAAGAAATTACACATGCAAAATCACCCTAGAAAGTTAATAAAACTTAAATTTGGGCAAAAACATATCGTTTGCTCAGGAGTGCTTGATCACTGCTCGTCGGGGGTGAGAAATGAGCTCTTACCGAGCCAAATCAAAATTTACCCGTGCGAAATTGCTAAAATTTTGTCAAAAAGCAAAATTTAGGCTAACTAATGATTTTCATAAGTCAAAATAAGATTTTGAGAAAGTTACCAAAACTCACCCAGTAGGATGGGAATTTATCCTATCGAGCTAAAATAAAACTCACGCGTGCAAAATTGACACCGTGTGGTTTATATATGCTAAATTCACTTTAAAAGTGAATGTCTAAGATAAAAAATCAAAATTTAAGCCGTAGCATAAAGGTGATCGGTACCCTAGATTTTCACCCGATAAACCCTAAATTTGTGGGCCAAATCAAAATTTGACTAAGCAAACGGTTTCGTTTCCACTCAAAACCTATATTTTTAAAATCTACACGTAAAACGGAATCCATAATTAGATTCCGTGTATTTTGAGGTCGAGGTTAAATTTTGACCGATCGCAGATTTCATTCAGTCCAAAGGATGTTTGGGTAACCAAACGATCTCAGATTTACACGAACCCAGCGACATTGGACTCAGTACGAAAATTTGGGTCCCGTGTGTGATTTTAAAATTTTTTGAGATGAATAGTAATTTTGACCGATCTTGGACCACGAGTCAAAGAATGGATTAGTAGAAAGGACAAACAATTAATATCCTTGGAATGTGTGAATCGACTTTATTGGACTTTGTGTGGCTTTGACAAGTGGTATCACATGATTGGAAGGAATAAACCTTAGTTGATTTACTATGGTTAAATTTAACTAGGGTAGGGTTAATTAAACCTAATTATGGTTTAAATATGACTTAACCATGCTTGAGTGTTTAAATTAAAATCAAGTTAATTCTTTTATTCACTCCCAACAAAAAAAAAAAAAAAACGTGAGATGCCCAAAGGAGAGCAAAAACCTTCTTTTCTTCTTCCTTTCTCCTTAGCCGTGAACCCCATTGAAGAGCAACCATGATTTTTCCTCACAACGTCTCAATATTTTTACATGGTTTTGCTCTACCCAAGACTTAGTACCACATATCCAAAAACCAGCTCAAAAGAAACACCACACATGGAGATCTAGGGAGGGATGAAAATTCAAGGAATAGAACAAATGTGAAAGTCCAAAGCTTCAATCAGCTTGCTATTCATAAGGTAAACACCCACCACCCTCTAGTATAACATAAAACTAGGGTAGATGAATTTGAAGCCATGACAGAATTTCTGGGTTTTTGAAAATCTGAGTAGGCTGTAATGTTTAGGCTATAGCATTTTCTATACATAGGAAAATTGAGTGAAATTTTTATATATGAAACTAGACCTTCAGATCTTTTAATTGAAATATGATTCGTTAATTCTGATGCGAAATGAATTTTTAGTAAATTTTCAAAGTTAGGTGTTCTGTAGAAGTTTATGTTCTGATGTCTTGTTCTACCGTGATGTTTGCCTCAATTTTGAGGTGTCTTCCGGTCTGAACTAACTTGAGCCCTAGTCATAATATTTGTAGTTCTAGGTTTTATCTTTCTAATAAGGTAAGAATCACCTTAATCTGAATCTTATATCAAACGTTATGAAAATTCTCCAAAAACTATGCAAATTATCACTCTGTTTTCGGTCCCAGATTGACAGTCTTCTAGGTGATCTATTTCGACCCTCTTCTGTACTAAACTAAGAAAATCTTTCGACATGAAAGTTGTAGGTCTATGTCTCATCTATAACATATCCACAAATCACTTGAATTGGAGTTGTGTGCAGAGAGTTATTGTATTTTTACTAAGACAGGATAGAATGAACTTTTGAAATAGAACTGAGACAAAGATTGGTTTATCTGAAATTCTGTGATTTGAATCTAAAGGCATATTCAAAATAAAAGTTGTAATACTATCTCTTAGCTTTAAAATGAGATAGGAAGCATGTGATTCGGAGTTGTGTGGTAGGAGTTATGACCATTTTCCCACAACTGCGCAAATTGTGTTGTGTGCAGAATTTTAGATTTTAAACTTGTGGACTATTTTGGTGAAATGATGAATGTGAATGGATGTATTTGAGGTCAAGAGTGTGAAGCATATGTGTGTATGAAATTGAAAATGTTGTGTAAGGTGATGTAAATGTGTGCTTAACTTGTACCTTTGTGGACATTGAGCATGATTTGTTGTGCATTGAGAAAGAAGGGAGTTGATTTCCTTGTATGTATACTATCGAGATATGTGTGTTGCCTTGGCGCGTAGGCGTGGTCATTGGATGGTGTATTAGAGAGTGGGGGGCATAGATAACCTATAAAAGAGGTTAAATTAATGTATTTAACCTAAAAGTCTTCATTTGCATTACATAAAGATTTCATATATACTTTGTGTTGCCTTTGTAGGACACAATAGCAGATTGACGAGGGGACACAGTTTTGATACAGTTTAGTATTTTAGTGGAAGATAAGATACTATTCATTGAGTGAAATGTATGGGTTTTCTTGAAAACATACCAATGGTGAGGATTTGGCTTGAAATTGGATCAAAATTTTGAGCCTTTGGATCTTGGTAGTTAGGAGACATGCAATTGATGAATGATATAAGTTGTTGTGTGAGAAAGTGTTTGTAGAGGGAGAAAAGAGAAAAACCGTGTACTTCTTGTTGGGGGAGAGAATGAACACTTGTTTGTGACGACCAAGTAATCCAAGGGCTTAGAATAGATCTTGAAAATGTTTGATAGCTAGGATTAAATGGAGCAAAAAATTTAACAAGTTAAACACTTAGTTTCTTTTCTTCCAAACTCTTGAAACGTCCAAAGCAAGAAGAAGCAAAAAGACTCTTCATTTTTTTTTCTCTCCATGGCCGTGAGCTTCAAGGAAGGGATACTCCAAATTTTCCTATAACACCACCCCAATATTTTTACATAGATCAATTCCTCACAAGCTCAATTACAACATATCCAAAAATTGAAGTAAAAGGAGAAGTTTTGCATAGTGAAGTTCAAAATAGCCAAGAACTTAAAGTGGAAGGGACACTTGGTTTTCTTCAAGTTTTAGCAGGACATTTCTAGGTAAGAAGTCTTCTCTCACATCTTAGTATAACATACTTTGCTTTGGAGCCAATAGGAGGAAGTTAACTTGGTGGACCTAGGGTGACCAAGAGCTAAAGGCAAGGTAACCGAGAGAATTTTGAGCAAGGAAACTGAGACCTTGAAGGAGGTATGAATGCCGGACCTTGCTGGAAAATTTCTGCAGGCCAAATATGATATTTTAGCATGATTCTATAACTTAGAGCCTAGGTGGAACCTAAATAAAGAATGAGAAATGTGTGCAGAAAAAAATTTACGTTTATTGTGGCCAAAAATTGGAGGAGAAATGTGTTTTTGAGAATTTAGTTTTAAAAGGTCAATCATGTGTGCTGAATTCTAGTACAAAAGTGATCAATATTTGTGTATGATTATTGATTTAAAATGATGGGAAAAATATATATTAGTGAGTTGAAAATTTGTTATTCATTTTGTAAACTTTGTGCATGTGATTTTGAATGAGAATTATGAGTAAGTAAATGTACATGTTGACTGAAAACAATGGGACGTAGTTGTGCAAGAAAACTACCTTAAAGGCCAAGAAATGTGGTTAAATAATGCGCAGAAATTTTCTACACCAAAAATAATTGGTGGGGCCATTTTCATGCTAGTCGAGAGATGAATTGTGAGGGAAAAGGGTCATAATGTGTGCAAAATTTTTGGTAAAGTAATTAATGTGTGTGTACATGTAGTGTTAGTATATGTGTGCTAAGATAGTGTGATAAAATGTGTATATGTAATGATTTTAGAATGGGAAATCTTATGAAGGAATAATGAATTCAATTGATATGTAAATATGCAGAATTTTAATGGATAAATTGTACGATGTGCAATGTGAATGTGGACTATTTTGTGCATAAAGAATGTGAGATTTTGAGCATACTAAATTCTGAAATTTTGCGTACTGTTTGGGTATACAAAAAGATAGAATATGGGAGTAATAGTTTTGGTAGTTTAAAGTGGCATTATTTTGTTAGGAATGTATGGGAAACATTGAGACCGAGAATACATGCACGAAAAATACGCATTTTAAGGATTTTGGAATGCACAATGTGAAAAAAGGAATTAAAATCTTAAACAAGTAGAATCTTAAAGCTTGCGAGCTTAATTGTATACCTTTGGAAATAAACATTTGAAATCTTGAAAATTTTATACATATTATGCGTTGCCATTGTAGTGACACGTTTGGTGATCGAACGAGTCGAGTATATTCCTTACACATTGTGGTACATTTTAGGTAGTGACATACCCTCCCAATAAGTGAGTAGGATTTTGACGCTATATTCTTGATTGAGTGAAAATACATGTCTTATAACTTTTCAAAATGACATATTTTATGACTTATGTGAAAGTATAAGATTTGGATTATATTTTATAAATACTTCTCTTTGTAATCATTGGAGTGTCCCAAATGATTGATTCAAACTATATGCATCCATGAATTGTGTTAAAATGACATTGTGCCACTTTTTGAAAACTTGATATGAATTATATGCTTTCATTGTATTGGCACACTGATTTAAAATGGTTTAAATGGAAATGTGTGGGCTAGATGCTACTTGTGATATGATGATGTGATGATATTTTTTGTGGACTTGATGTGCTAATGTTCTTGATGGACTGTCGTAGCTACGAAGGGCGTTTGTAGAGGCACCCATTGTGTCCGGATACGCTTCTGCAAGAGATATCCCCAAACATCATATGTATAGTTACGGCCGATTGAACCAAATCAGGAAGAATATGTCTGACGACACTGTCTAGCACCAGGCGGGATTCTATACATGATTGATTATGTGTGTGCGCGTAGACACGAGCTAGCCCTTGGTGAGGTTCATGGCCAACATTGGAGTATAGAGCTAAATATTTTATTACTTGCATATAAAACTCCAATGCACCTATCATTGGTCACGGTAGACCATTACTTGGGATATTTTATTGGCAAACTCTAAAAGATTTTCAAAATATAAATGGATGCATATGTTGATATATTGATGTATGATACATGAATACCTGATTTCTAGAAATATCATACTCGATTTATAATATTATCATGTTTTAAGAATATGCTTTAACACTCCTTGCTCGCAGTTTCTATTGGTAACATAATGTCGATCCTCTCACTCACTAAGTATTTTCCTTAATACTCACCCCTCACTTTTCCATAATAACAGTATAGATTTAGCAGGAAGACATGTCGAGAGACTTTCGATACACTTGACATACCTTTGGAGACGACAAGTGTTGGGTATGGTACCAACCATTTTTCCGTGATAAAGTTTGATAATGTACATATTTGAGATCCATAGAATGACATATATATTTTATGGGATGACTGTAATTATATTATTGTAAATGTAAATTGAAACTCTTGAACTCATTGTATATTCATGCATTGAGACACGGTATTGCATTTTAAATTTCTCTTATTTGGTAAATTATATTTTGAGAAAACACAGGTTTTAAACAGGTGAAGATGTTAGTCTTGCGTTGTCTCAGTATGTGTGTCGTGTGATGGGTAGTATACGGGGTAACAGGTTGTTCATGGCCTTCGATCGAAAATCGGGACGTAACATAAGAAAGATTATTCTTCAGTGTTTTGTGCAAATCGACCTGCATTCTTCATCGAGTCAACTTGTTCCCTATTTTACTTAAACATTTGTCTCGTGGAGTTTGTGCATTTCAACTTACATTCATCTTTGTGTCAACTTATGATGATGGATTTAGTCATTTTTGCTCCTTGTCTTATGCAAGTCTACTTGGATTTCTTGATGAGTCGACTTTGTGACTCTTCCTACTTGAGTGTATGTGCATTGTGCTAATTGATTATCGTGTGTCAACTTATTGCAACATGGTTTAGACTATATATCATTTGGCATGGTTCAAGTTGATTTGCTCATACATGAACACTAGTAGAGTGTCAGCATCGTGCAACCTTCATGCAAGCAATTTGTGTTATAGTGCGAGTTGACTTATCCTAATGTCTCTCGAACTATTTTGCATTCTAGACATATTGTGTTGACTTACTATCCTTCATGTGTTGACTTTTTAAAGTAAAAAAATGCATATATAACAAGAAAAGAAAGTACTTACGGAAAAAGCTTGCAAAGAAACACACGGTCACAGTCGAATGATCTAGTTTAGTCGGATAAAATAATTAGCTGGGCATTTGATTTGCATTCAAAAATTAAAATAAAAAATCTTGATATGAATTTCACAAAATTTATATTTTTACTTGAATTTCATAAACTCTTATTTTGAAGAATTTTATTCTCAAATTTTTATTTTTATTTCATTAATCTAAACAATTCTCCGATTTTCCTAACATCTATTGCCATCGAGGGTGATGTTGGTCAGCAGTTGTAGGTCCACTTTTTTTTTCATTGTCTCGTATTTCTAAATTTTAAATGAAAAGAATTGACATGGGAACGCAAAAGGTTTTATTTTCCAAAAAAATTATAGAACTTCTCTACAAAATCAAATCAATTTGTAGGGTGGAGTTTAAGGAGATAGAATAAATATTCATAGAAAAATCATAGTAGGATATAAAATGTAATCCATGAAAACATTTAGGGCTTCAACTTTTGGGAATTTAATAAATAAAATTTTCAAAATTACAAAGAAATGTCACGATTTATTTATATAATCGCAATCTTTGAAACATAGTATGATGAAATAAATTATTAATAATTCTTTTTAAGGATGAATAAATGGTTATTTAATTTCTTGAAAATATTAACTTGTTACAAAAGATTATTAATTAGTTGATAATTTTTATAATGCGAAGAGATCTATAAGATATAACAGAGTAGTAATGTGACTATTACATAGAAAACTAGCCCTTCAAATGATTATTAATATGGTTATCTCTTGATGCTTTATTTTAATTAGAAATGATCATTATTACACCTACTAGTTTCATGCTAACTTATATTAAAATTTTAATCACAAATTGTAAATCAAGGGCTGTGATAATTTATTTTTTCTATCTATGATACTCAATGATAATTATTAAAATATGCTATCAAAATATGAAACAGATTGAGCAAAAGTTCATCTTATAGGATTTATAATAGTTAATTATCATTAGGCACAAAAATAACTTAATTTTAAATTAATTTTTTCTACCTATTGCCTTTTTATTTTCAATAGGCTGAATATGCCTGGAGTTTGGTGAACTGAAATTCAGACATCCGATCTAATCTTATCCTGTTATACTCCACCACAAATAAGTTTCTCATTGCTTCGTGTTTCAAATTTAAGAAAAATAAGAAATAAGAAGGGATAGAGGCATGAAAATCAAAGATTTTCTCTTGTAACGATTCGAAGATTGTGCCAAAAATCGTAATCGTAACTATATCACCTTTGCTTCTCTCTTTTATTTTATTATGTATATATTTGTCTTTATAGCTAATTATAATAAATAGAGAATTTTATACAATTTATTATTTTTCTTAAAGTTGGCTTGTTCTTTTGTTGTTGTGGTTCTCTTGAGAACATACTGTGAAAGGCTATAGTTTGATTTGCACCCGCTGGGGCATTGCAACAAAATACCCACAAATTACAAATACGCACATAATTTGTATGTGTATAAATTTCATCATTTCATCGATTGATTGATGCCCTCATCCGGTGACAACTCAAAGAACACGCACGGTTGTGCTAACGGGAAAGGTGCTGGGTCCCTTAATCATAAGGTTTGAATATTGTGAATGAAAAAAATTACGTTAGAAAAGTTTTAATAAAAAATGGGACCTAACTGTGGTTCGAACTGAATTAATTAAAATATGATTCTTAATATCGATTGACGTGAAAGTACTCCTTATGCAAAATAAAAAACAAAAAAACAAAAAAAAAAAAAAAACCTCAGCGAGCACATGTTGTCCTGTTAAAATTCATATCCTTTAACAGGATATGATCTATTGCCAGTCAGATGTCCTCTTTCCATTTTATCATCAATCAAATCATACATTTTATGGAAGGTTGGAGCAAAAACTCGGAATCACAATGGCAATAAATGATGATCATGCCAAAATAAGATAAAATAGCATCCTTATTTAAAATAGCAACTTGCCAAGCTCATTTATCCTCATTTTCCATCATAAATCAGCAGCCTCAGCCACTGAAAACTTCAGATGCTGGAACTGGTGCAGAGCAGCAGCATCCTCTGATAAATGGGAGGAGGAGAGCGGAAGGATTCGGCAGAAACTTTTTGGCGGATGAAGTTCCAGTTCAGTCGATACATATCACAGCACTGCAGTGGAATGGTCTTATTCAACCTGCTGCTTATTCAGGCAAGGGAGGGAAAATTTAGCATGAAGGGCACTTTTTCGAGATACAGAGAAATGTTGATCATATTTAACCACATGCCTATGTTCCTGTCTCCAATTTTATGAAATCATATGGCTCTTCTGTTGTTTTCCACGGATACAGACTCTTCTTTTATTCTTCTGCAGAAGCTAAGAGACATCAGAGCAAGCTGGTGCCATTCTCTCTAAAAGCAAAATACTCTTTGGTGTTCTGGAGATAGAATTCTTTGGTGTTCTAAACAAGGCTTAGATAATGTGAATAGAAGGGAGACCGATGCCCTTGGAGTATTAGGCATGAGGGCAGAACCAACGTGAAATGCCTCTACAAATAGAAGCAGGGGTTGTGTGATAATATGCAAAATATCGATTTTATTGTTGATATTATAATTTGATTTTGGATTGATTAGTATTCTAATAAAAGTTTTTATGATCCTTTTATTTTTAGGGATAAAAAATGGATATTATATCAAAATGGGTTTAAGGAGATATTTTTTGAGTTAAATGGTTCAAGATAGTATTTGGGCCTACAAATGAAGAAGATCTAGAATAAAGATTTACTCGTAGTAAAAAATTTTTATTTCAAATAAATTGTTTTTAAGAGATTAATTGTTTCTCTATTTTTAGATATTCTTTTGAGAAGAATATTTCTAAATTTAGATCTAAATCTAGGGTAACAAGGGAGCACTTCTACTTCTTCTAGGAGGGCCACCGCTATACATATTGTATGGTGTGCTCCAATTGGCGGCTGCGGAGAAAGACTCTTAATTGAAGAGCACTTTGCACAATATTTTTTATTATCTTAGTTTATTTTCTTTTTTTTTTTTCCCTTAGTACATTTGTTTTCTTTTATTGAATAATATGATTTCCATCATAAGTGGTTAGTTTTCTTTTGATTCAAGAGAAATTTCCTTGGTCGTATTCATTGTGAAATTATCTACTTTATTTAAATTCTTGTATTTTTAATTCAACTATTTATCGATTGTTAGTTTATTTTTATGGAAGATTAGTATTGATTAATCTCATAATTTAATTCAATATCAATTTTTCTACTGCATTTAGAATTTCAGCGATCCGTAATTATCATAAATGAATGGTACAAATAGCAAATATGTTATTTATGTTTATGGGTCGTTGTCGATATTCATTTTAACTTAAAGAATCAATAAAACAAAATCGAATAATTGTACGGCTATCCTGGTTATTTGTATTTTGGTTTAACTGTTTTCACATAACTTAATGCTGTCATTATGTCGATATGGAATGCTATCGTGTCCGGTCGATTAATGATAAATTTTGATTGGATGCTGGGTTTGGTCAATTATTTTAAGAAAATACAAAATTTATTACGACTATCCTAATAAATTTAAAATTAAATACTTGAATCATAAGAATAATATTTTTTTTAGCCGATGATCAGTAAAACAATCAAATGTGTGAACTTTTGGATCAAATGTTTAGCATATTTAATTTCTTCTCCAACTTTTAGTATTTTTGCATATTTAATTTGTCTTTTGATTTTAGGTATTTAATTTTTTATTTTGAAATTTATTGTATAAACCTCCCATGTTATTTTAACATTAATTAAAAGATTAAGTCACTATAGTTTCCGTGGGATTCGACTTGGTACCGCTATTGCTACAAAATTATTGTATTGGAGGATCAATATTAATTTGAAGGTTTCGACAACCCGACCAAATTTTGGCGCCGTTGTCGAGAAACTATTTTAATCTCTTAGTTTATGTTTTTCACTTGTTTACTGATTTTTGACAAGAAATAAAAGATGGAAAATTGTGTAAGGAGTCTGAAGGAGTTTGCTGCACCAAATCTGAATCAACAATCTTTGTCCATCGAGTACCTAGTTCTTGAGGTAAATCACTCAAATTTTGAAAATCAAATTTCTGAACTGACTATTTTGGTTCGTCAGTTAGCTGCAGGGCAAATGTAGGCAATCAAGGTTTGTGACATATGCTCAGTTCCCAGACATCCGACGGATATATGTCCATCCCTATAAAAAGGTTTCACTCAATAAGTAAATGTCGTAGGACGATTTTCTGGTCAATCTCAATGTATGTATGATCCTTTCTCCAACCATTATAATCCTGAATGGAGGGATCACCTAAATCTGAATATGAAAATTAAGGAGGACAACCAAGATATCCACCCCAATTTTTTGACAGATCACCACCTGCACCTTCACAATCTTCTAATTTAAGTATGTCTTTAGAAAATATTGTAAAAGCCCTTACGACTAACACTCAACAAATTCAACAGGAAATGAAAACGAGCGTACAGAACTTGGAAAATCAAATCACTCAATTGGCAACCTCGCTTTGCAACTTGGAGGCTCGAATCTCAGGGAAGCTACCTTCAGTAATGGTAGTAAACCCCAAAGAGAACGTTAGCGCAATAACGTTGAGAAATGAGAAGGAACTTCATTCGAACTTCACTCCATCTAAGAAGGTGGATGAAGGGAAGGTTATGGACCAGGAAGATGAATGCACGCATGAAAATTGAATCAAGGTAACATCCAAGTCTTCTTTGCCTAATGCTTCTAGTGCAATTGTGCCACCTTTTCCTTGTAGGTTTGAGGAATCCAGGATAGAAGAATACGAGAAGGAAGTTAGGAAGTTAAGAGATGATGAGATGGGTAAGAATGTATGTAATATTATCAAAAGAATTCTACCCAAAAAATGTGTGGATTCAGATATGTTTACCCTACCTTATATTATTGGTAAGAAAAAAATGGAGCATACTATGCTAGCTTTAGGAACACCTATTAATATCATGCCGTATTCAATTTATAGTGCTCTAAAATTAGGTCCCATAAAAGAAACTAGGGTTGTTATTCAGCTAGGTGACCACTCTTATGCTTACCCAAAGGATATTGTTGAAGATATTTTAGTGTAGGTTAACGAATTAATTTTTTAACTGATTTTTATATCTTAAAAATGGAAGGAGACCTATCATAGATTCAGCTCCACTTCTATTAGGACAACCATTCATGAAAATAACAAATGTTAAAATAGATGTGGATGAGGGTACTCTCTCTATTAAGTTCGACGGCAAGATTATGAAATTTATTATTTTTAATCCTATAAAATATCCAAATGAGTGTCAGTCAATTTGTTTTGCTGATATTTTTGATTTAATTTTGTAGGAAATTTGTGAAGAAAAATATGATATTGATTTTAAATTGAATGCACAATTAGATATGGAGGGAAAGTCATATGAGCCTCCCAAAGTGAAGTTAAAGCCTCCTTGAAGAGAAACAAGTAGAGAACGTCAAGCATAAAGACGTTAAACAATTGCGCTTGTTAAGAGGCAACCCAAACATTTTTTTTAAGAAATTGTTTTAGTTGATTGTAGATTTTTTATTTTGAGTGTTATCTAGTAATATTTATTCCTTTTATTTGTGGATTTATTTTTTTAGGTACCTAAGAGGGAGAATTCAAAGAGTTTCAGTGGTTCAAATCAAGAGACAAACAAAGAATGAAGTGCAAAAAAAATGGACAGAAGCAGTTATTGCGTTAAGATGTGATCACGCTAAATTCTGAAGCCAATTTCACAATGGGAAAAAGCAGTCCTTTCTTTAGGGCGTGATCACGCAGTTTTCAGTAGACTCCAAATCCACTTCACATTGCATGAATTTATCATAGAAACAACCATTCATTCAAAACCTCCAAATTTCAAAACCACATTTCTTAAAAAAAAAATCAAAAGTTTTAAAATTTTCAAACCCAATCCTTTCCACAAAAAAATCTTAACTTAATTTTACCCACCCCCGCGGCTCCTTCATGACAACAAAGACCATCAGCTTCAGACGAGCAAATATCATCACCCTATGGGAGTTTTCTCTCCTTTCTCTTTCTTTTCATTGTCCCACTTTTATATGTTGCATTAGTGTGATTTTATAAGTGTTGCTACTAGTTTAAAATTGTGCTAGTTTGTGGGTTTCTTTAGTATTGTGCCTAAATCTCTTACCTTTTGCATACATTGAAGACAATGTAGTATCTAGGTATGGGGGATGATTTTCATGCCAATGTCAATTCTTTTATTCTTTTTTGGAACTTCGCACTCTCTAGATTTTATCGGATAATAATTTTGAGTTAGTATGCATTGTTGATTTGAGTTGGAATGCATGAAAGAGACAAGCGTGATTGGTTATTTTTGGATAAAATTGTTTTGAGTGTCTCATTGATCTTGATGATTGAATCAATTGAAAATGTGATAAATTCGATACATATTAAACACTTTTATGAGTTTTTGAGACTTAAGAGCATACATCATCTTTGCTCTAAATTTTTTCCTGACGAGTGTTTATCAATTATCATATGTTTATTCTAGAACTTGCTTTACTATACTTTTTGAAACCACATCAATGAGATCATACATTAATATGATGGGGCACTTAGGTTTACCCTTTTTTAGCTCTCAAAAAAAGATCTTCCTGTGCATATTATTCCCCCTAGTGAACCCATTTGAGTTTATACCCATTTTCTTTGTTTTAACCTCATTAATTAACGTATAGCCTTCTTTTTACACTTAACCTTCTTTTTTGTCCATATATCAAAGAAGCATGTGCTTAGAGCAAGAATTGAGTGGTTATTTGTAAAAGGGAATGGGTAACCTTATTGTGGGATTGTTTATAGATATTCAATCATACGATTGTAGTGGTTTGTATATAGTCCATGTTTTTATTCATCCTCAAGTTGATTGTGATTCAAAAAAAAAAAGGAAGAAAAGAAAAAAAATGAAAAAAAAGGGAAAAAGAAATGAAAAAGAAAAAAAAGGAAGGAAAATAAAAAGAAAAAGAAATTTCCAGAATTTGAATTTGAGAAATTGCAAAAGTTTGATTGAGAAATGAGATATTCTTGATTGAAATATCTTTCTTTTGGGTTGATTATATTTCATGATATGGAATATAAGGGATATGATCATGTGATTCTCAACATACTTCTTTTGATATATTTATTACACATCATATTTATCCTTTTATCCTACCTTTACCCAAACCAAGTTACAACCCTTATAAAGACCTCCGGATTTTTGGTTGAAATTCATATAAGCGGTGGTGAAAATTTGATAGATAAGCAAACTTATGTTAATGACATATTTTGATTTGATTTTGAAAATTATTGATAAATTCCCTTAAATACTTTGAGTGTATAAAGTGAACTCATTGTGAGGGTATTGAATATTGATACATTGAATTTTGATGAAATTGTTGAGTTTGATGGGATACTTATATTTTCTTTTAAGCTTATGATACTATGATCACTTGTTATCCGGATTATTGTTTTGACTTGAATTTTTTGATGTGTACTGATTTGGATTGTTTGAAAATGAATTGAAGGAGGGGAATGAGTGAAGAAGAGAATAGTCGTGTAACATAAATTTAGAGTATGCTTGAGAACAAACATTGGTTTGATATGGGGGAATTTGATAATGTACAAAATGTCTATTTTATTGTTGATATTATGATTTGATTTTAAATTGATTAGTATTCTAATAAATGTTTTTATGACCATTTTATTTTAGGGATTAAAAATGGAGATTTGATTAAAATGGATTTAAGGAGGCATTTTTAGAGCTAAATGGTTCAAAATAACATTTGGGCCTACAAATGAAGAAGATGTAGAGTAAAGATTTACTTGTAGTAGAAAATTTTTACTTCAAGTAATTGTTTTTAAGAGGTTGATTGTTTCCCTATTTTTAGGGATTTTTGAGAGAGGAATATTCCTAAATCTAGATCTAGATCTAGGGCAACAAGGGAGCACTTCTACTTCTTCTAGGAGGGCCACGACTATATAAATTGTATGGTGTGCTCCAATTGGCGACTGTAGAGAAAGGCTCTTAATTGAAGAGCACTTTACACAATATTTTTTATTCTCTTAGTTTATTTTCTTTTTTTCCCTTAGTACATTTGTTTTCTTTTATTGAATAATATGGTTTCCATCATGAGTGATTAGTTTTATTTTGATTCAAGGGAAATTTCATTGATTGTATTCGTTGTGAGATTATGTATTTTATTTAAATTCTTACATTTTTAATTCAAGTATTCGTTGATTTTTTGTTTATTTTTATGAAGGATTGGTATTGATTAATCTGACAATTTAATTCAATATCAATTTTTCTACTGCATTCAGGATTTCAGTGATCCGTAATTATCATAAATGAATGGTACAAGTAACAAATAGGTTATTTATGTTTATGGGTCGTTGCCGTAATTCATTTTAACCTAAAAAATCGATGAAATAAAATCGAATAATTATACGACTATTCTGGTTATTTGTATTTTGGTTTAACTGTTTTCACATAACTTAATGTTGTCATTGTGTCGATATGGAATGCTATCATGTCCAGTCGATTAATGATAAATTTTGATTACATACTAGGTTTGTTCAATTATTTTAGGAAAATCGCAAAGTTTATTACGACTATCCTAATAAATTTAAGGTTAAATGTTTGAATCGTAAGAATAATATTTTTTTTAACCGATAATCAGTGAAACAATCAAATGTGTGAATCCTTGAATCGAATGTTTAGCATATTAAATTTCTTCTCTAATTTTTAGTATTTTTACATATTTGATTTGTTTTTTTATTTTAGCCATTTAATTTTTTATTTAGAAATTTATTTTATAAACCTCTCATTTTATTTTGACATTAACTAAGAGATTAAGTCACTATAGTTCCCGCGGGATTCGACTTGATACCGCTATTGCTACAAAATTGTTGCATTGGGGATCATAATTAATTTGATAGATTCGACAACCCAACCAATGTGGAAAAGTTTACTTGGGGATATCCCTGGGGAATTAGAGAGAGGAAGATCTGCCAACTCTTCCGATTTGATTTTCTATGCTGGGGGATTCTCTGCATCTCATGGCTAAAGTATGTACTAATGGATCTGCCTTTATTGTATAATGTTTTGCAAATTTTATTCTGACTATGGTTTTAGATGCAGCATAAGTTTTAATTAACACTCGTATTAGATTTATTTCACACTAGTGGAAGTATGATAATTTTTTGAAAAGTTAAAAGATTAAATTTTGGATGTATTTTAGTGAATAATTGTAAAAAATTTGAGAATCATGAAACTTTTGTTGAACAATTTCACAATCGGGACGGTGATCATAAAATCAAAGTACCACCGTAATATCATGTCATTTCAACCCAAATTTCAGTAAATCCAGTAATGGAAAATTTTTCAATTCAAAATTTTCCGATCCCTCATGTGTCTTTTTCCGATCTCTCAATTTCTCACTTGGCAATATTCAATTGCCTTGGTTCTCTCCCACAATGTGCAAAGAATATAATCCTCTAATCAAAACTCTCTCTTCCAAAAAGTTTAACATGCGTACTAAATACTCAGAGAGAGAGAGAGATCATATTTTTGAGGAAGTTGAGAACGTGGGATAATGGGTTAACTACTCATTATCCCCTCATTTGAAATTTAAATTAAAAATTAAAATGCCGATCATGGGCATATTAACCAACATCTCTCACTTGTACATAAGAGTATTTTACAACTATCATAAGATCACAATTCATGCAATCTACCATTCATTGAAAGTAATTCCAAATCATTGTCTGACTGTGTATTCATTATTATATTTAAATCCCAACGTAGATTAACACAATAGATCAACTGGCGAATACTATACAATGATATAATGTTGATTGATCTTCTTTTTCCCAAACTCGAATTTATGAGCCTCAATTCAGTTATTTTTTTAGACCTGCCCTTTAGATCTCATTATCTTCCAGACTATAGGTAAATAGACTAAAATAACAATCACTGAATCAAAACTTTTAGAAAAAACTGAAAGTAATAAGGGTACAAGAAATCCTACTCAATAAATCTCGGGTCTCACATAGTGGGCCACGGTGATAAAGATCAGATCATAGTCTGAAATAATAGCACACATTATTTTATGATTGTTTTATCACACGTGGTAGAGATACGTGACAGTGTTATTCCCTCATCTCTCAAAAGGGAATATATTAGATTTTTTTAACACTATACAGATATAAGATTCAATCTATATATAAGAGTTTACACATAGATTTCAGAGAGAATACGTCAGAGACGATATCACAAATCGCAGATTATATCTGAAATGTCAAATCTAATTACTAACAGGTAAAATAGATAGTTTAATGTACTATTAACTAGAGAAAGAGATTTAAAAACTCAGTTTCAACAAATATCTCATTTTTCTTTAAGGCTCATTGAAGGAACTTTTGGGAGAAGGATGTAGCCGACAAGAAGGGGAAGGATAATTAACATGAGAGTTCTCTACTTAACATCCAACTGATTTTGCTCTATCTTTCTGCAATGTCCCACAGCATCTAACATATTTTAACTTGTTTTCTTTTAAGTTTCAACAATGAAAAAGATTTGAATGATAATCTAAATATAGCATCACTCAAAGTTGATGAAATAGAAGGCTTTCCTTGTCCACGAATGGATAAAGATTTTTTCTTGATAGGTGTACAACATAAAATGGATCTTAGTGAGATATGTAAAACTGATTTTGTTTTAAATCTTATCACAAAAAGAAATATTTCTATCTCAAAACAAATTTGGACTAACTTTTATCTTTTTATTATGCTTCATTTAGATCGACATGAAGTTTTTCAACAAAATTGATGATAATGGAAATAAGTCATGTTTATCAACCTTTGTTCGTCTTTTATTTGATTTTTATTTTTCTTTTCATATGATGTGATTTCTATTAAGGGATGAAGTTCTAATGATTATCTTTGTTTTCTCTATGCAAACATATGTGATAAAAGCCCAAAAAGTGTGTTAACAAGGCCAAAACTACAAGATTCTCGAAGAGGGAAGGAGTTTAACTTGCTTAAGTCTCTCTATCTTCAAAATGACAAAGTAGCTGAAAAAGTTAAAATCAAGAAAGATCCTACAACCATGAAACTAAAGAAAAGGCCACACTCTACTATTGATGATTTTGCCTCAACAGAAGCAACGGAGATGATTGCACCAGTCAAGAGATCCAGATATCAAGATGCTGATAATTTGACCAATACAGGTTGATTTACTTGTTTGCGACCATATACTTATATAGTTCCTCTATCTCTCTCTCTCTCTCTCTCTCTCTCTCTCTCTCTCTCTCTCTCTCTCTCTCTCTCTCTCTCTCCCCGCCCCCCGCGAAAACTAAATATCTTCACACATTTTTTATAGGTCATGCAGCTACTGAAGCAAATCAGGTGTGTAGAGACTCCAATGATAATTGCCAAAAGAAAGTTCAATCTGATACTATTATGGGACAAGCAAAAGATTGATCAGAGACAATTAGTTGAAGTTTTGAAGAAGTTCTAACTCAAAGCATCTATGAAGAAGTTTTATGAGGGCTACAATGGTTTGTAAATGGTTTTCATTTCCTCACTGAATTTTCATGTTATAAATGTATTGATCTTAAAGCGGAAGTTTGACATTGTTTTGTGAAAAAACACAGACAAGTTCTAGTGATTGGTTTTTCTGATCTCCCCAAGAATACAAACTGCTCCATTTGTCACCATCGGAAGAAGAAGTTTACTTTCCCTTCTATTCACCAGTGAAAGGAGGAAATGGGCATAAGGGAAGTTGCGGGGAACTTTTTCATATGAATTTACATGGTTTGTGTATATTGTATATTCAAAACAGAAATATATACTCTCTATATGTAAATATCAGTCCAACACTACTTTTTTCTATTTTTAATCTCGTAAAAGATTTCATTTCTCTTTTTCAAGCTTTTGCATGAGGCAACATTATTTGGACTGTTGGGAGTGGATTTAACTCTAGGCCAATTTGTATTTGTGAAGTTTAATTTGTAGCATTTGACCTCTTTTATTCTATTTAATGATCTCTATTTGCCTTCTTTCTTTGTCAGGTCGAGAGACTGCACCTTTCATGTAAATGCCACAAAAAAGTTTTGCTTTATTTGGCAATTCATATTAGCTTATTAGGTTATCTTTGATCTATTTTGTGCCAAAATATTTGCATCCTATTTTGAAACTTGTGTCACAAAATGGTTTTTCTGATATTGAATTGCTTATTATGCATTGGTGATAAAAGTAGAAAAGTTTTCTTATGTTGCCTTTTTGATGTGGCTAGTCTTCCTTGCTAACTCAACGCATTATGCAAAAGGCTCTTAGAGTTTTTATTTTCAAAGTTATGAGGGAAAAAAAAACTAGTGTTTTGTCATAATTCATGTGTAAGACACTTGGAAAGTCTTGCACAAGGAAAACTTCAACTTGTCTCTTCAACGGTAAGACCTTTATCTCATTCCCTTGGCAATACAATTCTTTACAAGGCTTGCATAAAATATATGAGAAGCAGTGCAACTATGATTTTGACCTGTCACTGCCAATAATTATTTTCATGTGAATTACTCTCTTGGGATCAAGATTGGTAAGTCTGCTTTTAGTGAAAATTGTAGTTTTAAGGAAATGGCAGTTAAGATGAAAAAGAAGCACGACAAATATTGGGCTAACACAAACAACATTAATCCATTACTGTTTATTGTGGGTTGTGCTTGATCCTAGATTTAAATTGGAGTATGTGAATATTGTCATTCATGAAAATTATGAAGCACCGAAAATACTATGGAGGCACTAATTTGTTGTTAAAACAGTCTACTTTCTGATCTTTTTGTCAGTTGAAAATGAAAAAAAATGCTGGAAATTGAGCAACTTGAAGAAAGTAATTAATTTTCAACTTATTATGCTGTTGCTCATATTATTGTCACTGTTATTATTATTTAACTAATTATATAATTTAATAGGTGTAAAAGGTTTGAAGTTAAAGAGTACAATGACATTTCAAGAGGATGGATTTCAAAAACAAATGAAGGTTTTTTTACTGGTACTACTATGATTTGACTACTTATTTATTATCTACAACTCTTTCTGTTTTCTACATGTTTTCACGGTGCATGTTCATGGTGATCACAATTTTTTTCTGATTGTTTCTTTATTTGCTTGCTTATACACCATAGTGTTTATTCTTTGCGTGTTTTCAGTACTGCTCATCATGGATGGCAGGTTTAAGAGTATTTATTTTTGGATGGAAGGTTTATATATGCTCATCTTGGATTTCTGTTTGTTTTGCTTAAGTATTTTTCTTGTTTATTAGTCATCAATGAGACCCACTTTTTGGATAGCAGGTTTATATTGTCCACACGGGTGGATACAGAGGTTAAGGCTTTGACCACAAGTAAATAGTTGTCATATTTGAATTCAATTTGGATATAGAGGTGAAGGTTAAGAAGTGACTTTTTTAGTATTAGTATTTGAATTTTTTGTATTTTAAGCGTTTATGTAACTGATTTTTTGGATTTTAAGTATTTGGTTTCATATTTGGATTGTATATAATTTTTATGTTAACTAAGGTGTGACACTTGCGATAATTGATATAATATTTTTAAAAATTATGGTAATATTTTATAAATGTGGGAAAAACCCATCACATTTTATTCCCATCCCGTTTTTGTGGGAAGGTTTTACGGGTGAGAATTTTTCTTTAACAATACGGGAATGGGACAGAAAAATGAAAAACTCGCTTTTAATGAGACCGAAACGGTATAAAGTTGATGGGATGGTTAACCATCCCATGCTCACCACTATGCCATAGCTCTTTAAAACCTTTTTAATATATCTTTTTGGGACAATCGAAAAATACCCTGAAAATAAGTTCAGTGTATTTGAATGCCTAATGTGAAGGAGTTTTCCTTAAAATCTTTCATCTCAAATTTCTTAGCGAGAAGAATTTAGGTTTCACAAAATAGGTTTTTATCGTTACTGTCAATTAATATGTCATCGACATATAAAATCAGAAAAATATATATAATTATTCTCACAAAACTTATGATTTATACATTTATTAACTAAATTCATCTTAAAACCAAATGAGATGATCACCTGATAAAATTTAAAATACCATTGTTGAGATACTTGCTTGAGTCCACATTTGGATTTCATAAGTTTACAAACCATATTCTTTAGATCTCCTATACAAAGTTTTGTAACTGTACCATATAGTTCATTTCATCAATGTTGTCATTGAGAAACGTCATCCTTATATCCATATGATATAATTCAAAATCAAAATATACTACTAATGCCCTTATGATCCTGAAAGAGTCTTTTGAAAAAACCAAAGAGAAAGTCTCTTTATATTGATGCCTTTTTTCTATATGAAGTCTTTTGCAATAAGATCTTTATATATCTCTACACTGTCTTTCAAATCCTTTTTTATTTTAAATATCCATTTATAACCAATGATTTTCACACCTTCAGGCAATGAGATGAGATCTCATACGTCATTGCACTTTATAGACTTCATCTCCTCATTCATGACATCGATCCACTTTTGAGAATTATAACATTCCATAATTTGATAGAAGTTGATTGAATTATCTTCCATCACTCCTATGTTAACCTCATGTTCCTGAAGAAATACAATATAATCATTTGGAATTGTATTTGTTCTTTTTCTAATGGATCTTCTTAATGGTATAGGTTCTTGAGGTGATAAAGTTTGTTCTTCAAGAATGGAGATTCTCTAACATTATCTGATTCTGTTGTGTTTTGAATAGGATCATAGATAGAAAGCTGATAAAATCCATGAAAATATCAATATTTTCCTTTTAAAAAACAATGTCTCTAACTATATTTCACCTCGCAAATTTAACATTCTCAAAGAACCAGTCATTTTCCGACACAAAAATGATCTTATCCGTAGTATCATAAAATTTGTACCCCTTAAACCTTTCAGAGTACCATACAAAATAACAACTAACCGTTTTAGTATACAGTTTTCTTTCATTAGGCCAAAAAGGCCTAATCTTAGCTAGACAACTCCAAATGTACATATGTTTCAGACTAAGGCATCTGCCTGTCTATATTCGTCCTTATAAATTTTGAATATATCCAGAGACAGAAACTTTTCTATAAGGAGATATATGCAGTCATATCTTGAATAATCATTTATGAACGTGATAAAATATTATTGAATATTTTAAGAAACCAAATAGAATGGCCCATAGTTATCCGTACGAATCAGTTATAAGACATTTGAAGATTTATTGGTTTGCAGGAAATCAAAATTTTCTTCTAACACAAGTTTCTTTATTCTCTGTCTGGAAATATGACTCAATATCTAAATACCATAATGAAGAGCAATTCGCATTGGTTAATTTATGTTTTATATTTCGAGCACTAGTTTGCAAAAACTCATTATATGAAGTAACAATATCTATCTGATAAAAATTATCAAATTTTGATAAAGAACCAAAACTAATCAAATTTGTTCAATATAGAACTAGAAACCAAATTCTATCTTACAAATGTTTCATATAAATTCAAATAGAATTTGGTTTTTAGCAATAATCTAAATTTTCCTATTGTTTTTACTGGAACTTTATTGCTATCGCCTATGTAGATGTATCTTTCACCATTATTTGGTAGTTGGAAATTTAGGCATCCTGTATAAACACACTGATGCAAGTGTTGTAATGGAATCTAGCCACTAAGTGTATTCTAGTACTAAAATTAAATTAATTTTAGAGCAAGCCAAACTAAGCAATATGGTAATATCCTTATCCTATTTTCATTTCTTTATCTTCTTATCTTTAGTGGTCAAATGTTATTGACCCTTATACCATATTGAGATATGATTTGTCAAGAGTGTATCAGTCTCAATCTTTTCATTCTTGACAAATCGTTTCTTAATATCTTTAAGGAAAGGTTTGGCTCTCGTAATAAATTCAGATATTGTCACTCTAAATATTTCTGGAATGGCCCGTTTCATAATTATTAGGCACACATGATTTGATCTTTCCCAACTTTTAGACTCCCTCTTTTCATCAAAGGTACTCTTATATGTAATTGGTAGCGGAGAGTCAATTCTTAACGCAAGGTCTAAGTTCATAACTCCGAAACCCATCAACAAGTTCTCTTGTCAATATCGAAAATTAGAGCCATTCAACATGGGAATGGAATTAAGTTGGGTATTGATGTTGATGGGAATAATATTAACTATTAAATAGAAAATAATAATCAATTTATGTTCAAATAGAATTTTAAAACCAAATAAATTTAAATATAAGTAATCTCCATCACAAGATACCGGGCATTCCATTAATATTTCTTCTTTGGACAAAAGAAATAACTTGAAAATGGTATCTTGATATGATAATTAAATGCTAACAATAAAAATATGTCAACCAGTTATTTTTTTTTGGACCAATGAATTAGTCACATGTAAAACAAAAGAATGGTTATGCATTTATTTCCGTAAGGTTTACAAACAATTTTGTCAAATAGGGACCTTCTTTTGGGTCGATTGGTATTCACATAAATTATATACATATAACCTTTTATATCTCAAAATAAATTAATTTTCACAAAAGATGTTAGTTTGGCGATATGTTATTTTCATTAATTCATCTTGAGATTTATACAAAATCATACTCATATTTGAATTATATTCATAAATGGAAAATTTTTTATTTTATCCTGATATACTCAATTTCTTAAAAATTAGGCTATTTAAAGTTCAATATTATCAACTTTAAATTAAGTTTGTAAAAACCCAATTAATCAAATTTACCTCATTCATTTTTCTTTACCATTCTTAAACTTTTGTTGTTGGACACTTTTTGCCGACAACTAATTCAGGACTTGGCCAATCCTAATTTTGTAGTAAAAACACCAAGTAAGTTTTTAGGTTGGTGGTAGAACACGTCTATCATCGCTTAAATACTACTTTTCTGGATGGAGTTTTCTTAAATATGTCTTAACATTCCATACTAAAGGAAAAGCTTACCTTGAACACAAAAGGCATAGTGAAGAATGATAAAGATGAAAAAATGGGTTAAATTTAGTCTATTGAGTTTCAAAACCTTTGCACCCATAGTTGGATTTGTTTGTGCCTAAAATGGCCCATAAATCCTTTTTAAAAAAAATTGATTTTTTTGGATTTGCAATTAAAAAAAAATTGAGGGAAGCAAAATAAGCTCTCTTCTAAAATTATGAAGTCAAAACTTAAAAAAAAAAAAAGGAAAAAAGCTAAAAATTGTAAGTTTCTGAAAAAAAAAAAGGATGTGCAATTCCTTAAAAAAAATATTTTCCATAAAAGCCCAATTCCAAAAAAAAAGAGAGAGAGAGAGAAGGAAAGTCCAAAAAAAAAAAATAAACAAGCTCTTTGGCTTTCACTTTGGGGGGGGGGAGAAAACTGTAAACCTGATAAGTTCCTAAAAATAAGAAAATAAAAAAAAAAAACCCGCAAGTTTCACATTTTATTTTGGAAATCAAAAAGTTTATTTAAAGAGAAGGCTAACTTTCTTTAAAAAAAGTATATATCCAAAAGAGAAGGAAAGTGAATATTTTCCCAAAAGGCCCACCGTTCCTTTTTTGTGTTCTGTTTCACAAAATGAGAGAGGGACTCCTCCCTTTCTCTGTAATAAAAAAAATACTTTTGTAAAAAAAAAAACATTGGATGTCGACATTGATAAAAGCTGGAGATCGACTTTGATAAAAATTTCATAATTTTTTTTTTGGGATTGAAAACCACACTAAAAATCCTAAATATTTTCAAAAAATCTGAAACACCCACATAAAAATGTCATGCATATTTTAAAAAATTCACACAATTCTAGAATCATATTCATTAACAAATTTTAATCACAAAAATGCAGAAAAATCTGATGATTCAAGTATGAGTGGCTCTGATACCGCTTGTCAAAAAAATAACTTAATACGAAATTATGCCAAATATCATATTAAATTATCAGAACTGAAACTTAATTATCAAAATTGAAAATTTAGATCAGATAGAAGAGTTTTTAATTCCACTGTCAAAAACTGAATTGAATGAAATTCTGATCTGGGTAGAGCCTTGGATTCGGTTTTCCAGATCAATTGTATCCTCACAAAATCTTTCTGTATGATGGAGGTATCAAAAGATTAAGGAGATGCATTGATCCAAGGATCAAAACCCTTTTATAGCCATAAGGATGACTTTTATCTTCCAAAGTCATAACAAAATCTCTGTGTTAACTTATTCTAGTTGTCTTACTGAATTTAAATAAACTAAGTAACTTTTTTGTTGTCCTTAAATCACCCTTAACATTATTTATTTAATCCATCATAAATAGTAAATGTATATCAGTATCTATACATTTATTTATTTTCATATCTTATAAGATGCATTAAAACTAAATTACTGAAAATCATAGATCACTTTTTTATGGACTTAATTTATATGATAGTATGTAATATATAATTATTTTACATATAAAACCATCGTTGGATTAATAATCCAACATTTGTAAATAATTTTTAACAAAAATTAATATTATTATTCACACATTACACTATATAAGTGTAAAAAGCTAAATTATAAAATAGAACATGATGAAAATAAAAGAGTAATGGAAGTTCCACTTATAAGAATCAAATTCAAAATCTTAGTAAGGTTTTAGACAGAGATAATCGATCCCAAATGTCATTTTGGTATGACAAATGGTGCTCATGGTGCCCTATTACATGAATGTGTAAGAACAGGAGGGTGGCCCATCACCCTCCATACCCTACAAAACCATTCCTGAAAGTAAGGGATTCTTTACTCACCAAAGAGGTAACTAAATGTAGACCTCAATAATGGTTGTTGATGGCACAACCATTATAAATAGGGACAACCATAGCAAGGGTCTCTAAACTCAATTCATTAGCGTCACACACCATCTAGAGAGAGAATTGAGAGCTTGGAAGGCTTTTTGCATGTCTAGAGGTGCTGAGAAGGGAGTTACAGTCGCCGGAATCCATGGCTTGAGGTATACTTTGCTTCCGCTTGTTCTTTGGTTCAATTTTGTTTTGTAATTCATGTATTAGACATGTATGAATATTTTACTTTTGGTATCAGAGCCATTAGAACCTCTATCTGTATTTTTCGGCAAAATTTTCAATTTTTTTTTTGGTTCTGAATTTTTTTAAAATTGGCCCAAATTTGAGTAAATTTTAGGATTTTGAGGTTGGAAATAAGTTTTGCATGAAATTTCGAATGATTTTATGTTTTTAGAGCAAAAAATGGAGTTTTTTTGCACTTTTCGGCAACATTCTGGCATTCAGACCCGCTAGATCCGGGTCGGGACCCTCGTGGTCCATTTGGGTGAAGAAGACCTGGATGCAGACCAAAACAACGTCGTTTTGGTCTGCAATTTTTAAAATTAATGGATCTGCCCGAACGCCTTCTGTAATTACGAAATTGCCCAAAACATTTTAAATCTGGTCCCTATGACCTTTCAAAAACTCACAACATTTTAAGATGTTGCACATTGGTACCCCGCCTTTATAAAAACCCGTTAAACTTTGAAATGTTACAGATCGGTCCCAACATATTTTGAAATGTTACAAATTAGTCCTTTGGACTTAAAAAAAATTGAAAAATTTAGTTTTTAATTTTAAATTCATATTTGGGTCATTCTTTAGAATTTGAAATTAAAAATTTTAGATTTATGTGTATTATGGTATCACACATAAATGAAAAATTAAGTATTTTATACAAATTAATTTTTATATAGTCTTTTACATATTGAGAGACGTATAAAATAAAGGTTAAAATCTGTACAAAATTATAAAATCATTGAAACTTTATGATTTTGTATAAATTAATTTTTGTATAATTTTTGCATATAAAGACGTATATAAAATAAATGTTAAAACCTACATAAAATTGAAGGAAAATATTCTTGTGATTTATATAATTTCTGATTGTTAGGGTATGGCCACAACAGTTCTAATATGAAAGAAATTATATATTAGAATAGTTTTGACCACATAAAATAAAGAATATTATTTGTGATTCTTTATTTTTGTATAACAAATTTTATCCCACAGGAATTTTTGTCGTATTAAAAATAATTAATCAGAATTAGATAGCAAGACTAGATAACCTATTTATGTGGATAGTCTACCTGATTTTAAAGTTTTCTCCTATAAGGTTTTTCGAGTTCAACAGATCAAATGCATGTCTAGAAAAGTCCTGTCAATAAGACGGGGATAAGTTTAAGGTTGGTTGATTCTTAAGTGGTCTCAAGTGACCCACCACCTACCTAGAGACTTTTCTGGTGCACGAGTGATGCTGTCTTATAGGGATGCTCTAATTCAGAGAAAAATTTTCTATATAATTTCTCATAATTAGCCTACAGACATTAGGAAATTAAGTAATCTTGTCAGTTTTTTCATAAAATATAATAAATCTAATCTGAATTAAAAATTCAACCCATAGGCAATTTCTATATCAGGAGATTTATTTTATATGTTTTACATTGGTAAACATATGTTAAAACCTCAACTAAAATTTGTAAGCATTTTTGTTACAGCTATACAAATTGTTGATATCGTTGAAATTCTCATATTAAATGGTGAGAACTATAAGGTATGGAAGGAGAATATACTTCTCAATTTGAGATGGTGTGACTTAGATTATGCTATCAAACATGACGAGCCGCCTAGGATAACGGATATCAGCTCTACAGCGGACAAAGCTCTTTATGAGCGCTAGGAGCGATCTAATCGTCTCAGTACGATATTTATTAAGGATAAAATATCAACTGGCATTCGTGGCTCCATCAATCAGCATAATGACGTCTGTGCCATTCTTAAGGCAATTGATGAGCAATTTGAGATGTTTGATAAAACTCTTGCTAGCACCTTGATTATGGAGTTCTCATCAAAGAGACTCACTACTATCCATGGAGTACGCGAGCACATCATGAGGATTCGAGATATAGTGGCCCAACTAAAGACTCTTGAGGTGGAGATGTCTGAATCCTTCCTAGTGCACTATATTCTGAACACCCTTCCATAGCCTTATAGTCCCTTCAAAATTTCCTATAACACACATAAGGCTAAATGGTCCATCAATGAGTATTAATGAGTTGATGACCATGTGTATACAGGAAGAAGGGAGGTTGTTCATGGAAATGAAAGAGAAACCAGTAGCGCACATTTGGTCATAAAAGGAAAGGCGAAGGGAAAAGCCAAGTTGAAAGGAAAGGCAAAGGAACCTACCCCAATTGTAAAAAAGGATTTTACGTGTTTCTTCTGTAAAAAGAAGGGACACATAAAGAAGAATTGTGCCAAATTTCAAAAATGGCTTGCTGCCAGAGGTACGGAAATCTCTTTTGTATGTTATGATTCTCTTATAACTGAGACTTCTTATGACACACGGTGGATTGACTCTGGATGCTCAATTCATATTACGAATGTGCTGCAAGGCTTGCAAAACCTACAAAAACCAGTGGGCCGTGAGCAATTCATCTATTCAGGAAATAAGATGAACTCGCATGTAGAAGCCATTGGAGATCGCAAGCTCATTTTGACTAATGAACATGTCTTATAGTTGGAAAGAATTTTTTATGTACCAAATTTTTTTAGAAATCTAATTTCTGTATCAAAACTTGTACAATTCGGATATTTTTTCCAATTCAATAATACAATGACATTACTTTTGCATTCAAATGTCATTGGTACGGCTCTATTGATTGATGGACTATACGGAATTAATTTGCAAGATAACACATGTTGTAACACAATACATGTTGGTGTGGAAAGATGTGCCATAAATGAAAACTCCTCTATGTTATGGCATCGGAGATTAGGACATATCTCCATCGAAAGGGTTAAAAAGTTAGTAAAGGATGGAGTACTTAGTACTCTAGATTTTAGTGATTTTGAAACCCGTGTGGATTGTATTAAGGGTAAACAGTCCAATAAGTCAAAGAAAGGTGTCAAGAGGAGCTCGGATCTGTTAAAGATCATTCATATAGACATATGTTGTCCGGATATGGGTTCATATGACCAAAGGTATTTCATCACTTTATTGATGATTACTCACATTATATATATCTCTATCTCCTTCACCATAAGGATGAGACGTTGGATGCCTTTAAGGTTTTCAAGGCAGAAGTAAAAAAATAATGCAGTAAGCAAATAAAAATAGTGAGATCAGATAGAGGTAGAGAATACTATAGGTGGTATACTGAAGATGGACAAGCACCTAGTCCATTTGCTCGATTTCTTCAAGAAACTGGGATTATCGCCTAATATACCTGCCTGGTTCTCCAGACCAAAACGGTGTGGTTGAAAGAAAAAATCGGACATTGTTGGACATGGTAAGGAGCATGATGTCTAGCTCTAAATTGGCTAAATTCTTGTGGATTGAACCTCTTAAAACGGCTGTATACATATTAAATAGGGTTCCAACCAAGGCGGTTTCCAAAAACCCCATTCAAAATGTTCATAGATTGGAAACCCAGTTTGCGATATGTACACGTTTGGGGATGCCCGTCAGAAGTAAGAGTTTATACAAGAAAAGAAACTGAATCCAAGGACCATTAGTGGGTATTTCGTTGGATATGTTGAGAGGTCCAAGGGATACAGATTCTATTGTCCATCTTATCATACTAGGTTTGTGAAATCAAGAAACACGAAATTTCTTGAGAATCACTTGATTAGTAGGAGGGATTCCTTTCAAGACTTAGTCCCTGAAAGGAATCTATCAAGTATGCCTTCGACTTCAAGTGAAAGGATGATTGTCATTCAAAGCGTCGCTCCAGTACCAATGGACGTTGACCCAATTACAGATGACACCGGAACAGGTCAAGTTGGACTGCCCTTTCCTAGAGAGACTGTTGAGCCGACATTAAGGAGATCTGTTAAGATTAAGATGTTAGCAATATCTAGTGATTATGTAGTCTACCTCCAAGAGTCTGATTACAATGTTGGTGCTGTAGATGATTCTGAGTCGTTTTTACAAGCCATAAACTCTAACGATTCGAGTTTGTAGCTAGAAGCCATAAAAGCTGAGATGGACTCCATGACAAGTAATGGAGTTTGAGATCTTATAAAGTTGCCTGATGGGGTAAAACCCATTGGATGTAAATGGGTTTTTAAGACAAAAACTTACTCATTTGGCAATATTGAGAAATATAATGCCACACTTGTTGTTAAAGGGTTCACTCAAAGAGAAGGAATCAATTATTTAGAGAGCTTTTCTCCAATATCTAAGAAAGATTCCCTCCGTATTATTTTGGCGATTGTTGCACATTTTGACTTAGAGTTGTAACAAATGGATGTGAAAACGGCATTTTTGAATGGAGAACTAGAGGAAGAGGTTAACATGTATCAACCTGAAGGATTTTCCTCTAGTGAAGGTGAGAATTTGGTTTGCAAACTTTATAAATCTATATATGTATTGAAGCAAGCCTCCCGCCAATGGTATTTAAAATTCCATGAGACAGTCTCTTCATTCGGTTTTGAAAAAAATGTTGTGGATCAGTGTATATACCAGAAAGTAAGTGGGAGTAAAATTTACATCCTAGTGCTATATGTGGATGATATTCTACTTGCAACCAATGATAAAGGGATGTTGTATGAGGTGAAATAGTTCCTTTCTAAGAACTTTGCATTGAAAGATTTAGGTGATGCGTCTTATGTCATTGGCATTAAGATACATCAGATAGATTTCATAAGATTCTCGGACTATCTCAAGAAACCTATATTAAGAAAGTTCTTAAGAAATACAAATGCAGGACTACTCACTGAGTGTATCTCCTATCTTCAAAGGTGACCGATTTAGTTTGGAGCAGTGTCCTAAGACGGAATTGGAAATGGAACAGATGACCAATATTCCGTATGCTTCCATAGTTAGAAACCTTATGTATGCATAGGTTTGTACCTGACCTCATATAGCGTATGCAGTTGAAATATTAGGACGATATCAAAATAATCTCGATTTGGAACATTGGAAGGCTGCAAAGAAGGTGTTACCGTACTTACAAGGCACCAAGAACTACATGCTCACATATAGGAGGACCAATAATTTTGAGGTGGTCGGATACTCAGACTCGGACTTCGCTGGCTGTGTTGATTCTCGAAAGTCAACATCTTGATATATTTTTGTTCTGGCTGATTGAGCTATATCGTGGAGGAGTACTAAGCAGACATTGACTGTGACCTCTACTATGGAAGCTGAATTTGTGGCGTGTTTTGAGGCTACGTCACAGGTGGTGTGGCTACGAAGTTTCAAGGCTGGGTTAAGGATTTTGGACTCTGTACCTAAGCCATTAAGCATATTTTGTGATAATTCGGCTGCGGTATTTCTGGCTAAAAATAATAAGGGTGGTAGTCGAAATAAGCACATCGACATTAAATATTTAGCCATAAGGGAATGTATACTGGAAAATAAGATTGTAATCCAACATCTAAGTACCAAATGTATGCTTGCTGATCCCCTGACAAAAGGCATGCCTCTAGTTAAATTCAGGGATCATGTTGTAAATATGGGTTTAAATCCTAATTCTAATGAAATTTCAAATTGAATTTTCTCGTATAAGAATTTGTGCACATTCCAGTTTTGAGAAAATTTCATGAAAATAGATTTCGAATAAACATAGGGTTTATTCATAAAGATGGTTACCATAAAGATAGGGAGTAGCATACATTGTGATACACATGAGACAATACTCACTGAATTAGAGGACTTGTCACTGTGATTCATGTGTGCTTTTTTCATTAAGTTTCATGTTGGATAAAGTCACCAAGTCGGGTGAATGGACCAAGTGAGAGAATATAATAAGAGGAGAGTGGCCCATCACCCTCCATACCCTGCAAAACCATTCCTGAAAGTAAGGGATTCTTCACTCACCAAAGGGGTAACTAAATATGGACCTCAATAATGGTTGTTGATGGCATAACCATTATAAATAGGGACAACCATAACAAGGGTCCCTAAGCTTAATTTATTAGTCTCACACACCATCTAAAGAGAGAATTAAGAGCTTGGAAGGCTTCTTACACGTCTAGAGGTGCTGAGAAGGGAGTTACAGTCACTGGAATCCATGGCTGGAGGTATACTTTGCTTCCGCTTGTTCTTTGGTTTAATTTTGTTTTGTAATTCATGTATTAGACTTGCATGAACATTTTACAGAATGAGGAAAATGGTTAGTGAGGTTTGTGATTATGATGGTCACTTTAGGATGTCATCTCCCTGGGAGGCACTTGGAGTCTACAAAGGTTATATTCTCATCTTCCTTATGATTTGGCGGCTCATATTATAGTTGCACCCATTTCACTTACTCATTGTATAGATAAAAGGATATGGGGATATTCATCTAATGGTCTTTATACACCTAAATCTTATTATTCTTGGTTACTTCGGTCAACATCCTCTTATATGTGCTGTGTTCTTTTTAGACTTCAATTCGTTGAGGCACTGTCCTAGAAAAAATAAAAAATAAAAAACCTTCTTGCAGTTGGTTTCCAAGGTAGAAGTATGTGTGATGCTTTCAGAGCTAAGTAACGTTTTATAACTCCACCAACCTGTCAAAGGGGTAATCAAGTCTCTTAAAAAAATTGAACCCCATTCTAAGGAGTGTCGAAAAGTCCAGAAGTATATGGGACTTCTTTTTACATCATGGGGGCCTTCATTCTATTTTTTATCATTGCTCGAGTTGTTGAAATCTCATAGGTTAAACACACAACAAGATCAAGTTTTCACGATGAATTGTTAGGGCATCTTGAACTTGTGAAATTATGAAATCTTTCAAGAGAAATCCCTTCATTTCCCCTAAGAACTCCAGTATACCAAAAGCTTCATCTCTTATTATGTATCAGATTTTCCAAGGCAACCATGAGTGGGTGTGAACATGGTCAGGTATGCCACCTAATACCCCTACGTGCAAATGTCGTTAAATTAAAGGTAGATGAAAGCTCCATTCAAAACCTCGTAAAGAGTTGGTTTTTGTGGTCTAATTTGAGACTGTTTAGGACTAAAGTGGGTTTCTCAAATAGAATTGCTTTGGGTTCAATATGGTTTAAGGCTTGCTGCGGATAAGGACTTTCGAGATTTGATTTCGTACTTAGACTCGTGCGTGGCTATAAAGCTCGCTTCCTCATCCTATTCTTAATAGCACCGATAATGATCTATTGTGAATGATATTAGGAACTTGTTGTTTCAAGATTAAAAAGTGAAGGTATGCCATATCATACGAGAAGATGATTAATGTGCATACTATATGGTTAAGATTGGCTCACAATCAAAAGAAGTCGTAGTCTTTTGAGTTTATCTAATGCAGAATTAAGATTTTGTGATGGAATTAATGCCTACGTGGGGGCATTTTTCCATGTTTAGTAACTGATGTGATTTGAATATCTTTCCTTTTGTGGTTAAGGGAGTATAAGAAAACTAGGGCAAAAACCCTAGAGAGACTACCATGGTTGTAACGGCACAATAGAGAGAAAAACATCTCTTTAAGAGTGAGGGCTAGAAAAATTCTGAGTAAAGAATTTTCAGTACCGTCTTTGTTACCGGATATAGATTACGGTGTTGTGGTACTATGGTGATAGTTCTATTTTCGTGGCTATCATCCCGATGGTGAGATCGTTCGATCAAGACTCGTGATTTCTCGGATTTTCTATACTCTGTTCGTTGAGGTATGCCTGCAAAACCTAGAGTTTTATGATTCCAAAAATATTTGTCACGCTTCCGCATGTGTATGTGCATATAAATCCAACATTAATATCAGAGCGTAGAGTTTGATTGATTAAATAATTTTTGGAATATTTTTGGGTAAAAAAAATATGAGGTTGAAAATTTGGGGTTTGGATTACGGATGATTCTCGTGAATCCGCATATATCATGATATTGCCCATATAACGTACATCATGAAAATATTGTTTTTGGAATTTTTGGAGCACGTTTTGACCATTAACATTAATGCCAAAGTTTGCGGCCGCAAGGGTGCTCTCAACTTAAAACCCTAGATCTGTCCATATAGAGAGATTTTTTTATCTAAATAAACGGCATATTTGTGTTCCATGTGCATTGATCTACAATTTGACATACATTTTGCGATGAATCGTTGCCGGAAACTGGGTTTTCTGACGAGGCCGCGGAGGGCTATAATTTGGATATTTTATTCGCCGTGTATAGGGCTGGAATCTCCCAAAAAATGAGTTCATAATGTTTTTGGAAAGTTCACATATATTTTCCGATCGAAGTCGCCGTAAAAAAATAGCAAGAAATGGCTTTTCGGAGAACCAGGTCCAAAAACCCTGTTGCAAACCCGTCGGGTGAGGAAAAAGATATCCAGACCCACGGGGGAGTGAAAAGCACGTGCGGCGAGACATGTCACACGGCAGCAGGCGAACGCGTGCACTTCATGTGCAAGGCAGGCACGTGAAGCGGTCAAGGACCCGGATCAGGTCTAAGCCTGACCCACTCCGACCCGCGGTCCGACACAGTCAGGTCGAGGTCCAAACCGTTGACCGACAGGTCGGGATAGACCCCGATCCGTTGACCGACCCACGCTCGACCCGGTCTCTAACCTGGATGACATGACTCAACGCATGAAGACAGGTGCATCACGCGCCGCGAGTGGGCGAGCGTGAGCCGAGCCACGCCAAGCTCGTGGCAGCGCGTGTGAGGCGTGCTGCACATCTAGCGCGTGAGCCAAGCTTCCACTGGTGCGTGACAGGGCCAGTAGACGCATCGCCGGAGCGTAGCGGCGTGTAGGGAACCCGATGGCGCGTCAGGTTGTCCGAAATTGAATTTTTTTAATTTTTTTGAGGGTCATATATCAATTGTGACTATTTGTAGGATTTTGTATGCCAAATCCAAGTCTGGATAGTGAGACAAGATCTCGGGTTGTGGCGTATGGTATCCGTTGACCCATACGTCACTTTGGCGTCAATACTCGAATTATTTTAGACTTGATGATTCGTAGGGTACACGAAATTATGAGAATAAGCATTATTAGTCACTGACGTCTCTTTCTTTTTGCGTGACAGAGACTATGGCTGCGACAAAAAGTATCGTACTTGATCTCATTAAGGGAGACAAGCTAAACGGAGATAACTATGAGATTTGGCACCGTAAAGTTCAGTTTGTCTTCGAGGAACAAAATCTAAAGGAGGTTCTACTTCACGAGATGACAGACCCCGAGATGAGTGATATGCCTTAGGCGAAATTGGATAAGGAGGTGTATCATGTATAGAAAATGAAGGATAGCCAAGCTAGAGTAATCCTCCTTAGTAGTATGCACAATGATCTAATTCCGGTCTATAAGCAGTATCCTACTGCGATATTGGTTTGGAGTGCTCTGAGAGAGCACCTTGGCTTCCGGTCTACTCCTAATCTAAGGATGCTGACCTATAAGTTTATTACTTATAAAAAGAGATCCGATCATGCTATAAAACAGCATTTAATGCATATATCGAGTATGATTAATTCTCTAAAGAATATGGAGGAGCCGATATCTAATGAGTTCAAGTGCTGGGAGTGATCCAATCCTTGCCTGACTACTGGGATGTGGTAAAGACCTATCTCACGCACACTGAAAGTATTCATACTTTTATGGACGTGTGTAAGCATTGTGAGCTCGATGAGAAGTGTCAGGAGGTGGCTAGATCTGTATCTGGTCATGTCTATGTGACAGAGTCAGGCAAGGGCTCTAAAGGTGTCAAGCGTAAATGGTGCAAGCATGATAAGAAGCCTAGCCAAACTAAGAAGAAGCCATCAATAAAAACCGAGGATAGAGGGCAGAAATGCAAGAAGAAGGAGCTCGACAAGAGTAAAGTCCAATACTACGTTTATGGCAAATCTGGGCATTTTGCTCACGAGTGTGGCGAGCAAAAAGTATGTCCTTCTTCTTTACATGGTATGAATTATATTTCATCCACTATGATACTTACTAACTCTTCTCGTTTGTGAATTGTAGACTTAGAAGCCACCGACCATGTAGCTCGCGATAGGAATGCATATGTGAAGTTCTGCCGATTGAGTCTCCAAGCGAGGAGGCTGTTTATGGGGAATGGAGCATTTGTGGTTTTGAGGGATTTAAAGAGCTCTGTTTCGAGGAGGTTATTAAGAGACAGTTGACAGTTTTTGCTACTTCCCAGTAGAATGGGATAGCCGAGAAAAGGAATAGAACTCTGTTGGAGATGGTGAGATCGATGATGGCGTAGGATAATTTGGCTATCTCCCATTGGGGAGATATATTGTTGACTACTGCCTACGTTCTCAACCGTGTTCCAACGAAATTTTAGTCAGTATTCCATACGAGCTTTGGACAGGGAGGCAGTCTGATCATAGCCATTTGAGGTCATGAGGTTGTGTCGCATACGTTCACGATCCCTCGCACCCACACGACAAGTTAGGCCCGCGAGAAAAGAAGTGTATCTTCATAAGGTACTCCGAATATTCTAAGGGACATGTGTTCATAAGTGAATGTATGGATGGCACAGTCTCCAAGATCGAATCTCGTAATACTCCTTCCTGAAAAATGATTTGCCTAAGAGAGGCAAAATCGACCAGGACTTCACCTTTTATGAGAGGGTGAGCCTAAAGGCCCAATTGAGCCTAGTGGTGGGACCCAAGAACCTATAACGGATCTTGGTCCTAGTGGGAGAACCCATCTCGAGGTAAGGAGGCTCCTTCTCCTTGTAGGAGTAGTCGGGGACACATACCCTGACGTCGTTTTCCGATTGAGGATGAGATCCTCATCGTGACTCCCGAGGATGATGAGGAATCTCCGACCTTTGAGGAGGCTTTCGAGAGTCCTATGAAGGACCAATGGTTAAAGGCCATGAAAGAAAAGATGGAATCTATGAGAGTCAATGGGGTCTGAGACTTAGTTGACCTACCTGAGGAGAGAAAAGCCATTGATAATAAGTGGGTTCTCAAAATCAAAAGAAAGGCCAACGGATCGGTAGAGAGATACAAGATCCGTTTAGTAGCCAAGGGTTACACACAAACTAAGGGCATTGACTACGAGGAGACTTTCTCCCCCATAGTTAAATTTATATCGATCCGTTACTCTTGGCGATTGTCGCAAGCATGGATCTAGAGTTGTATCAGATAGATGTAAAGATAGCTTTCCTTAACGAAAATCTGAATGGGAAGATCTATATGGAGCAGCCCTCTGGGTTCGATCTAGTAGGTTATGAGGATAAGATGAGTCGATTTTGGAAGTCGATATATGGACTAAAGCAATCATCCAGGTGGTGGTATCTAAGATTTCATGAGGATGTGATATCTTATGGTTTTACAATAATCGAAATGACCATTGTATCTATCTGATACGATCTGATAACTCTTTTGTGATCCTATCCTTATATGTAAATGATATATGTTAGTCGGAAACAACATTGAGTATCTGATGACAATCAATGCATAGTTGTTATCGAGTTTCGATATGAAAGATACAGGAGAAACTGAGTTCATCCTTGGAGTTAAGATCTAGAGGAATCGCTCGAGATGAATGTTGGCTCTTTCACAAGAGACCTACATTAGGAAAATCCTCGAGTACTTTGAGATGAGTTATTGTAATCCCATATATAGTCCAATCGCCAAGTGTGATTGCCTGAATCTTGAGATGTGCTTAAAAACTCAGGAAGAAATAAGAAAAATGAGGAAAATCCCTTATTCCAACACAGTAGGAAGTTTGATGTATGCGATATTGTGTATACAATCAGACATATATTACGCAATCGGTTTGGTGAGTAGATATCAATCAAATCTTGGAAGGGGTCACTCAAGAGCAATGAAAATGATTTTTAGATATCTCAAAGGAACTGCGAGCTACTCCTTGTGCTATGGGAGAGGTGATTTGTGTCTTATGGGATATTCAGATGCCGATTAAGGCGGTGATCTGGATAAAAGCAAATCGACATCAGGCTTTGCCTTCTTGCTCAATGGTGGTGCCATTTCTTGGAACAGTAAGAACCAGACCTATGTAGCTTTATTAATGATAGAGGCTGAGTTCGTGGCTTGCTCAGTCATAATTCAGGAGAGTGTTTGACTCCAGAGACTATTAGATGACTTAGGGGTTGTGACTGATAGTGGGAGGTCGGTGATAATCTACTGTGATAATCAGACTGCTATAACTTACACCCGAAACCCTAAGTATCATAGTAGAATCAAACACATCGACACTAGATATAATTTTGTTAGAGACATCATTGAGAAAAGTGAAGTGACCGTTAAGTACATCTCGACACACAGTATGGTGGCTGACCCCTTCACTAAACCCATCGCTAAAGACTCATTTGTAGCACATAAAGAGTCATTGGGTTTGGAGATATTTTGACATTTTTCATCTTTTACTAAATTGACGATGTGATACTTATTACATATATATATATATATGTGTGTGTGTGTGTGATTTTGTGCATTATTCAGTCACATTTGCGTTATTATTTTATTTCTTAAATAATGCACATGTTTTTAGATCATATGTGCTTTGATTTGATAAAATATATATCAGGCAAGCGAGATCGACGTTCTCACACGAGTAACCACCTTCAACTCTGAGTGAACGGAGATTAAACAATTTCTAGTTTTAAGAGGCATTGAGAGTAGCCCTACTAGAACATAAGTCGCTCTAATATGTGTTCAGGATGAAGTCATCTGGGATATGACTGATACGGAAATACTCACATCCATATTGCCTGTGAGTAGTCAGATTTAAGATCTCGGGCATCACCTGCGATACAAAAAGTGGTTTTGCTGCTACAGAACCACATGTGGAAAAAAATTATATAAAAAAAGTTATTTTGCAGAATTTCAGAATTATCAAAGTTAGAAAAAAAATTCTTCACTGTGTAGAATCGTGAAATTACGTGCTATTATATTAAAAATAAATAAATAAATGTAGTTCTGTAGTGTAGAAAAAATATATAAAAAAAGAAACAAAAGTAGTTATGCAGAACAACAAAACTACCAAGTGTAGAAAAAAAAAATCTTCAGTATACAGAACTGTAAAACTATCAATATTACAAGAACGTCATTATATTAAAAAATAAAAAAAGTAATTCTATAGTTACAGAACTACCAAAAGCAAAACTAAAGGAAAAAAATTATAAAAAACTAAAAAAATAGTTCTGCCGAACAACAGAACTACCAAAGGTAGAAAAAAATTAAAAAAAATTCTTTACTGTACAGAATTATAAAACTACTAATATTACAAGAATACTATTACATTAAAAAATAAAAAAAAATAATTCTGCAACTATAGAACTACCAAAGAACCACAAAAAATTTAAAAAATTTTTTTTAAAAAAAAAGTAGTTCTGAGCTAGAAAAAAATAAAAGAATTTTCATTGTGCTGAACTACAGAGCATCCAATAAATATACTTTCACTTTACTTAGATTTTCATTTAACACTAAATATAATAGTTTAGAGTTTTATAATACGATACTTTTAATTTTTTTTGTATGCTATTATAATATTATACTTTTAATTTTTTTAACCAAAAACATTTTCAAAACCTTTTTACTTGATATTTTTATGATTATAAAATTTATGGTATTGTAATATTATAGTATTTTTATTATACATCCTTTTTTTAAATGTTAATGTATTAAAATGTTAATATTAAAATTTATATATTTCAAATGTCCCAACGGCCATTCTCTCCCACTCCCTTTCCCCCAATTCCTCTCTTTCTCTCTCTCTCACCCTCCCTCTCTCTCTTCATTTATCACTCAACCTCTCTCTCTATTATTTAATGCATGCATTAAATGCATACATTCAATCTCTCCCACCCTCTGACCCCCTCTCTCTCCCCCCACCTCTCTCTTGCCTCCCAATCACTCTCTCTCTCTCTCCGTCTCTCCATCTCTCTCTTTCTCTCGTAATTCTGCGTTATACAGAACTACCAAATAGTTCTGCCATGTGCAAAACTATCAAATAGTTTTGCGATGTGCAGGACTACAATGCCAAGTGCAGAACTATTCTGTTTTTTTAGAAATAAACAACATTTGGTTTAGTATGTAATATTTGGTGCAGATAAAGTGTTAATTTTAATATTTAATTTAAATATTAATATTTATAAATTTTTTTATTTAAAAAGTTTTAAATTATTAAAAAATAAAAAAAGAGTTACAAATATTACCAAAATACTATTATATTAAAAAATTAAAAAAGAGTTACTGATATTAGAATAATACCATTATAAAAAATTATTAAAAATTAAAATAAAAAACGGAATAATAGTTCTGTAGAACCACAGAACCACCCAAGGAAGAAAAAAATAAAAAATTAATTAATATAAAAAATTAATAAAAAACAATAAACAAAGAGTTATTAATATTACAACGATACTATTATAAAAAACTAGTAAGAAATAAAAATAGGAGTAGTAGTTCTGCATAACCGCTGAACTATTAAAGGTAAAGAAAAAAAATTATTATACAAAACTATAAAACTACCAATATCATAAGAATACCATTATATTAAAAAATAAAAAAAATTTGTAGTTTTGCAATTAGAGAACTACCAATTCAATTCACTGTTAGAATTCTACTATAAAAAAAAATAAAAAATAAAAAAGTTACTAATATTATAACAATGCCATTATAAAAAATTTATAAAAAAAGTAGTAGTTTTGTACAACCACAGAACTATCAAAGGTAGAAAAAAATTTTTTAAAAAAAAATTCTGGGACAGGACTACAAAGCCACTAATATTACAAGAATACTATTATATTAAAAAATAAAAAGCTACCAATATTATAAGAATGACATTACAACAAATTATTAAAAAATAAAAAAAGAGAATGCTATTATAAAAAATTATTAAAAAACTAAAAAAACTTATCAATATTACAAGAATGTTATTATAAAAAATTATTAACAAAATAAAAAAAGGGATGTAGTTCTGCGAAACAACAGAACTACTGAAAGCAGAAAAAAATAAAAAAAAATATTATCGTGCAAAACTATAGAACTACTAATATTACAAAAATGTCATCATTTTAAAAAAAATAAAAAAGTGTAGTTCTATAACTACAGAACGACAAGGTGGTTCTGTACTTTACAGAACGACAACGACATTCTCGCTTAGCAGAACACAAGGTGCAAAACCATAACGTGATAGACAGGAGCTTCAAATAGATAAAGGGTAAAATTTTAAAATATTTATATAGTATTAAAGAATAATTTAAAATATCAATTATTTAAATATTAATTTTTAGATATTTGATATTTAAATAAAATATTAAATTGTAATATAAAATATTAAAATATTAGATAATAAACTATAACTATATTATTGAATAATTTAATTTAAGTAAAATTATAAATATTATTATTTAATTTAAAATTTTATAAAAATTAAAAAATTTATTTAATCTTAAATATATGAAATTAAAATAAAAAATTTTATATAATATTAATATTTGTATAATATTTAAAAATGAAGAAATAGAAAGAGATGGAAATAGATAATATTTAAATACTATCATTTAGATGTAGTTTCTAAATAATTTACACCATCACAACCTGATGAGATCATCAAGATTGCAAAGAATTCATGAGATCCAATTCAAGTTCCAGTTGGGCCGGTGACAAGGGCCCGAGTTAAAAGATTCAAAAAATCACTAAATAACTTAATTCATGGGGTTTTACAACAAGAAATTGGAGCCCAAATAAATATAGAACCAAAAGAGGCCTTAATTATGCTTATACAAACCCAGTTGGAAGAATAAAAGGTCCAAAACTACCCAAGATCAAGAAAGGACGAAAATGAAGAAAAATAGCAGCAAGACTTGGTCAAAATAGTTTGATTTATTTAGTTTCCTAATTTTTTATTTTTTGTAACTTATGTTTAGTTTCCTAATTATTTATTGTTTAGAGAGTTACTAAATTTTTAGTTGTCAATTATGTTTCTACCTTTAGACTATAAATAGGTCATTATACATTGTGTAAAAAAAACAACACTTTGGAGAGAATTAATAAAATTGTGAGAATTCTTCACATAGGTTTTGTTCTTTTGAAAATTTTGAACTTATTCAAGATATGAGTTTTGTTTAGTTTTTTGACTTATCAATCTAGATTTCGAATCATCTAGATTGTGGCGTCATTCATTCCATCTTTATACCAAGATTCTTGATCTAGTAAGAAACGGGTCTAAAGTCATATACCTTAGGTTCTTCCTCCTTTAGGGCAAGGGTTGAGATCTTTAATTCCACTGATTCAAATAATTCGTTGGGAAGATTTTTGGACTAAATTAACTTGTTCGTGGGTTTTAGGGTTTTTATACCCAACGCGTTCACATCAGTTGGTATCAGAGCCAATCCATGTTTTTTTTTTCTTCTTTCGAATTATTCTTATTTAATTTTTTTTTTCTTTTTTGTCTGAAAATTCTTCATTTGTTGGTTTATTTCTTATTTTTGGTATACTTATTCTTTATTTTTGAACTGTCATATTCCCAAAAAAAAAAAAAGAAGGGCAAAAAAAAAAGGACCCACCAAAAAAAGAGGCGGTGAAAAAAAAAAAAAAAGAGAAGAGGCCGTGAAAAAAAAAGGGGCAGTTTTCAAATTTTGCAAAATTGATAATTCTCCATTTTGTGATTTTGTTTAAATTTGACAAATTTTAAAGTGTTATTACCAAATTTGAATTAGAATTTTCTAAATTTTTTTGGTTGGATTTGAAATATTTCCTTATTTGTACACTTACCCAAATTCAAACCTTCCATATTTGTTATCCTTTCATGAACTACTTCCTTATTTGTTCATCTTCCTTATTTATCTCATTCCTTGGTTGTTTCCTTTCTAATTTAGAAATTTCTTTTTAAATTTACTACTTTTCTTATTCCTTATTTTTCTCTTTCTTTTCTTATTTTTCTTGTTATACTTTCTTTTATAAAAGTCATTGAATTTCACAAAACAATTATTTTTGAGTTGAGTTCTCGAGTTCAATAAAGAACTTGACTAAGTGAAGTAGAGTGGTAAAAGGCAAGAGAGAATTCATTAAAAATAAAAGCCAAATACATAGAGTGAAACACGAGTGGATTTGAGTGAATCATTATTTTTGAGTGAAATACGTGTGGTGAGTTTCTTTCCTATTTTATTCTAACATTGTCTTGCAGATTTCAATCATGACTCAAAATAAAAAAGATAACATAAGTGAGGAGGTTCAACCACAAGTTGGATCGAATCTACAACTACAAGCATTTATGGGGGAAATGAGACGGATGATAAAGAGGGAGTTAGATCTTATACATGAAAGGTTGGATAAGGTGGAAGAGGGGTCGCAAAGGGGACAACCATCAATAGTGCCAACCCCCTCCAGGAGGAACAGGATTATCAAAGAGAAACTGAAGTTGTGGATGAGTTTGAAGGGGATGGGTTAGAAGAGGAGTTTGATAGGTTGTCAGTGGGTAGTCATAGGAGACTTGGTCGAAATAGAGAAGTTAATAATCGGGTAGACAACAACTTATGTAGTATCAAGATGAAAATTCCGTCGTTTCAAGGTAAAAGTGATCCCGAAGCATATCTTGAGTGGGAAAAGAAGATTGAGTTAGTTTTTTATTGTCACAGCTATTCTGAATTAAAGAAGATTAAACTTGCTGTTATTGAGTTTACTGATTATGCAATTGTATGGTGGGATCAGATGTGCATCAATAGACGACGGAATGGGGATCGACCCATTGAAACTTGGGGTGAGATGAAGAGGGTGATGAGACGACGATTTGTGCCGAGTCATTACTATAGGGATTTATATCTCAGGTTACAGAGTCTCCACCAAGGTAATCGAAGCATAGATGAGTATTACAAAGAGATGGAGATAACTATGATTCGAGGTAATGTGGAAGAAGATAGAGAGGCGACGATGGCTAGATTTTTGAATGGTTTAAATCGAGATATTGCCAACACGATTGAGCTTCACCATTATGTGGAGTTGGAGGATTTAGTACATATGGCAATCAAGGTTGAAAGGCAGCTCAAAAGAGGTAACACACGATCAAAACCAACACCACAGAATCCGAATGCAACATCTTGGAGAATGAGCTACCCGAAGAAAGAAGAAAATTCAGCCATCTCCAGAGTTAAGCCTGAACATAAACCTGTTTTCTCCACCACGACTTCTCAAAGTAAGTCAACCCCTACTTTAACTCGATCTAGTGAGATTAAATGCTTCAGGTGCCAGGGAAGAGGACATATAGCTAGCCAATGTCCAAACAAGCGAGTTATGGTGATTCGGGAAAATGGTGCAATCGACTCTGAAGATGAAGGTGACATTGATTGTTTGCCTCCATTGGAAAACGGCCCCATCGGAGCTGAGGAGTATGGGGCTGAACATGGTGAGATGTTAACGCTAGTAACATATCGAGCCTTAAGCTTACAAGCCAAAGGAGATGAAGAAGCAGTACAACGGGAGAATATCTTTCACACTCGTTGCCATGTGAAAGACAAGGTATGCATTTTGATCATTGACGGTGGTAGTTTTACTAATGTTGCGAGTAAGACTTTAGTAGAAAAGCTGAATTTGACAACCACTAAACATTCTCAACCATACAAGTTACAATGGTTGAATGATAGTGGAGAAGTGAGGGTTACAAAACAAGTTGTTGTACCATTCCGGATTGGGAAATATGAAGATGAGGTGTTATGTGATGTGGTGCCAATGCAGACTGGGCATATTTTGTTAGGAAGGTCTTGACAATTTGATCGACATGTGCAACATGACGGCTTCACCAACAAATATTCATTCATGTTTAACCAACGAAAAATCACTCTAATTCCGATGACACCAAAGCAAGTCTATGAAAACCGAGTGAGGTTGCAAAAATTGAGTGAGCAACAGAAACAAAAAGATCAAAATGGGTTGAGAGAAGAGAAAAAAGAGAGAAAAGAAGAGATAAATACCGAATTTGATGAGAAAGAGAAAAGAGAGAAAAGTTCGGCCAATGAGGTAAAATCCGAGAGAAAACAACAGAATTTTTATGCCAAAACAAGTGAGGTTAAGCAAGCAATACTCTCAAGACGGCCAATGATTGTACTTATGTACAAGGAATTCCTTTTAAACACTGACCTACTTAACCATTCTTTGCCGAGTGTTATTATTTCTCTTTTGCAGGAATTCGAAGATGTGTTTCCTGAAGAGCTACCCCAAGGTTTGCCACCTATCCGGGGTATTGAACATCAAATTGATTTCATACCCGGTGCATCAATTCCAAATCGTCCAACATATAGAAGCAATCCAGAAGAGGCGAAGGAGCTTCAAAGACAAGTCGAAGAGTTGATGAAAAAGGGGCATGTGAGAGAAAGTATGAGTCCATGTGCAGTTCCAGTGATTTTGGTACCTAAGAAAGATGGAACATGGAGGATGTGTGTTGACTGCCGAGCCATCAACAACATAACGGTAAGATATCGACACCATATTCCTCATTTAGATGACATGTTAGATGAGTTGCATGGTACTTGTGTGTTTTCTAAAATTGATCTTAAGAGTGGATATCATCAAATATGAATGAAAGAATGAGATGAATGGAAAACAGCTTTTAAAACTAAATATGGGTTGTATGAGTGGTTAGTTATGCCCTTTGGATTAACCAATGCTCCTAGTACATTCATGCGCTTAATGAATCATGTTTTGCGTGCTTTTATTGGTAAATTCGTTGTTGTTTATTTTGATGATATTTTGATATATAGCAAAAGTTTGCATGATCATGTCTCACATTTGCATTCGGTTTTGGATGTATTTAGAAAAGAAAATTTATATGTTAATCTCAAAAAGTGTACCTTCTGCACCGACAAGCTTGTTTTTCTGGGTTTTGTTGTGAGTGATAAAGGCATCGAGGTAGATGAAGAGAAGATCAAAACCATCCAAGAATAGCCAACCCCCTCCAATATAGGTAATGTTAGAAGTTTTTATGGTCTTGCTAGTTTTTACAGGAGGTTCGTGAAAGATTTTAGCACTATCGCTGCACCGCTTACACAAGTCATCAAGAAAAACGTTGCCTTTCAATGGAGTGAAGAGCAAGAGAAAGCGTTTCAACTTATTAAACATAAGCTTACTCATGCACCTTTACTTGCTTTACCGAACTTTTCTAAAACATTTGAAATTAAATGTGATGCTTCTGGTGTAGGTATAGGCGATGTTCTTATACAGGATGAAAGACCACTTGCATACTTTAGCGAGAAGTTAAGCGGGGCTGCAGTTAACTATCCTACCTATGACAAAGAATTGTACGCCTTGGTTCGAGCTTTGGAGACATAGCAACACTATTTGTGGCCGAAAGAATTTGTGATTCGTACGGATCATGAATCCTTGAAACATTTGAAAAGTCAACATAAACTGAATAAGAGACATGCTCGATGGATGAAATTCATCGAAACTTTTCCTTATGTCATTCGATATAAACAAGGTAAGGAGAATATAGTTGCGGATGCACTTTCACGCAGGTATGCCTTAATCTCTGCTCTTGATGCTAAATTTCTTGGTTTTGAGCATATTAAAGAACTTTATCATGATTACCATGATTTTGAAGAAATTTATAGTGCATGTGAAAAGTCTGCAGAGGGCAAATTCTATAGGCATGAGAACTTGTTGTTTAGAGAAAATAAGTTATGCATGCCAAATTGTTTATTGAGAGAGTTGTTAGTTCGAGAATCTCATAGCGGAGGGTTAATGGGACATTTTGGAGTTGCTAAAACCTTGACAATTTTACAAGAGCACTTTTATTGGCCACACATGAAGCGAGACATTGAGAGATTTTGTGGTAGATGTATTACCTGTAGGCAAGCTAAATCTAAGGTTCAACCTAATGGTCTTTACACACCCCTACCTATTCTTAGTTCACCTTGGATTGACATTTCAATGGATTTTGTTTTGGGTTTCCCTAAGCATAAATATGGACGAGATTCGATCTTTGTAGTTGTAGATCGATTTTCTAAGATGGTTCATTTATTCCTTGTCATAAATCTGACAATACTTCTCATATTGCGGAATTATTCTTTAGGGAAATTGTGAGGTTACATGGGATGCCTAGAACAATCGTTTCAGATCGGGATACTAAGTTCCTGAGTTACTTTTGGAAGACATTATGGGAAAAGTTAGGAACGAAACTTTTATTTTCAACAACTTGTCATCCTCAAACTGATGGTCAAACAGAAGTAGTCAACAGAACTTTATCCACTTTGTTCAGAGCTGTCATTGGTAAAAATATTAAAACTTGGGAAGAATGTTTGCCACATGTTGAGTTTGCATATAATCGTGCTGTTCACTTTACTACTAAATTCTCATCATTTGAAATTGTTTATGGTTTTAATCCTTTAACTCCTTTGGATTTCTTACCTTTACCTATTTCTGAGCAAGTGAATTTAGATGGTAAGAAAAAAGCAGAATTTGTGAAGCAACTTCACGAGAAAGTACAGTTCAATATAGAGAGGAGAACCGAACAATACATTAAGCAAGCTAACAAGGGACGTCACAAGTTGATTTTTGAACCCGGTGATTGGGTTTGGTTACACATGCGGAAGGAAAGATTTCCGGCACAGAGACGTTCCAAATTGTTGCCCCAAGGAGATGGTCATTTTCAAGTGCTAGAACGGATCAACGACAATGCTTACAGACTTGATTTACCAGGTGAGTATCATGTTAGTGCTACTTTCAATATTACTGACTTGAGTCCTTTTGATGTAGGTGACGATTTGAAGACAAATCCTTCTCAAGAGGAGGGGAATGATGAGATCATCAAGATTGCAAGGAATTCACGAGATCCAACTCAAGTTCCAGTTGGGCCGGTGATAAGGGCCCGAGTTAAAAGATTCAAAAAAGTACTGAATAACTTAATTCAGGGGGCTTTACAACAAGAAATTGGAGCTCAAATAAATATAGAACCAAAAGGGGTCTTAATTATGCTTATACAAGCCCAGTTGGAAGAATAAAAGGTCCAAAACTACTCAAAATCAAGGGATGACGAAAATGAAGAAAAATAGCAGCAAGATTTGGTCAAAATAGTTTGATTTATTTAGTTTCCTAATTTTTTATTTTTTGTAACTTATGTTTAGTTTCCTAATTCCTTATTGTTTAGAGAGTTATTAAATTTTTAGTTGCCAATTATGTTTCTACCTTTAAACTATAAATAGGCCATTATACATTGTGTAAAAAAACAACACTTTGGAGAGAATTAATAAAATTGTGAGGATTTTTCACATAGATTTTGTTCTTTTGAGAATTTTGAACTTATTTAAGATATGAGTCTTGTTTAGTTTTTTGACTTATCAATCTAGATTTCGAACCATTTAGATTGTGGCGTCATTCATTCCATCTTTATACCAAGATTCTTGATCTAGTGAGAAACGAGTTTAAGGTCATATATCTTAGATTCTTCCTCATTTAGGGCAAGAATTGAGGTCTTTAATTCCACTGGTTCAAATAATTCGTTGAGAAGATTTTTGGGCTAAATTAACTTGTTCGTGGATTTTAGGGTTTTTATATCCAACGGATTCACATCACAACCTTAAACAAAACAAAAAAAAATATTTTCGGATACTTTAAAAATAATAAAAATATTTTAGAAAATTAAAAGACTCTGTTGAATTAAAATTTTCATTTGTTATTTATAAGTAAACTATTTTAAATTAATTATACCAACATATTTTATTTAAAAGAGCAAAAAAAGTTTTTTTTTTTGGACAACCTTTTGGATTAAAAAAAAAATGTTTGTCGACAAAGGCAGGAACCTTCACCGACGAAAGAGTATGCCACTAGAATGGTGATGAGGGATGGAGATGGTGATGACCGTAGAAATATTTTACATTCTATCATGGATGTTTATGTTTTTTCTTTTTATTTTGTCAGTGATTTTCGTTATTATTATTATGCTATTTAATTTGCTTGCCTAATTAATGTACCAACACTTTATAAATTAATTTAAATTAATCTATAATTAATTTGTTATATATATTTTCTGCCATTAGCAAGTTAGAATTTTAATATTAAAAAAATTTCCATATTAATGTTTTTAATATTAAAAAAATGAATTTCTATCTTTGAAGACATTATTTACCTAAAACAAAAAAGAAAAAAATCATTTTGGCCGAGAAACTTGAGTTTATAAGTTTTGTAATTAATTTGTTTTATGTATATCTTAAATAATGACAATGTTGGGTCAAACCTCAACTTTTTTTTTTTCTTTTTTCTTGTTCGCTAGATTTGTTTTCTTTCTTTTAATTATTTAATTTCTTTTATTTTGTCTAATTTAATATTATATTATTTTAATTATTTAATTATTTTAATCAATTTATTATTATGTTATTATTTTCTATTTAAAATCCTTAATTTCAAATTTTATTAATATTAATAAAAAATAATTCAATGATATCATTCAAATATATCAAAAAAGAAAAATTAATAAGGAGTGAGGTAAAAAGAAAAGAAAAAAAAAAAGAACCAACACACACGGTGGTATGACGGTTGTTAGTTCTTCGATATGCTCCATTGCAGACTACCAATATTATAAGAATGTCATCACAGAACTACCCATATTATAAGAGTGTCATTGCAAAACCACAAATATTACAAGAGTATCATTGCAAAACCACAAATATTACAATAATGTCATTTCCATAGTTTTGTAGAACTACCAATATTATAAGAATACCATTGCATGATTACTAATTTACAAGAATACCATTACAGAACTACCAATATTAGAAGAATATCATTACCATAATTTTGCGGATGGTTCTTCACTATACTTCAATATTATAAGAATATCATTGTAAAATTATCAATATTATAAGAATGTCATTATAAAAAAATAAATATATGCAAAAAATATTATAATTTTATTAGATACAAAATATTCGTGCATATAGAAAAATACTTTAATACTTATATTAAAATACTAGAAAAAATTATGATTTTAAAAGTATTAAGTAAATTGTTTTTTTCAAATATTTTTATATTAAAAAATATCTAAAAGTGTTATATTAAAATATTATATAATACATAAAATTTTTTTATAACGTGGTATTATAAAAATATTTTTTAAAATATTAAATACACGCAAAATAATGATAATTTTATTAAAAAAACCTTCGTCGACGAAGGCATGTTCTTTTGTTAATGAACATTAATTTTTTTTTTTTTAAATTCGAAAGATTATAAAAAAAAATCTTTTTTTTCTTCTAAATAAAACATATTTGTGTAATTAAATTTTGGGTACATCACCTCATCTTTGGAACCAAACTTTGAATCCTATACCGCGGAAGCACGGTGTACTCCGCTTAGTATTAAAAAGAAGTAGTAGTCTAATAGGAAGAACCATTCATTTGTATAAAGTCTTTTATATTTGTTTATAGAGAGGTATCTATTCCGAAAGGTTTTAATCAATTTAATTCTTTGTACGTAACAAAAGAATAGGAATTAATTATTATTATATTATTAAAAAAATTAATGAATTATAATTTAATAGATACCATTTTCTTATTTCAAAAATTTGAGTTATAAAAAATCATATTATTAAACAAAAGTTGTACCAACTTGTCTTAAAAGAGAACCGGAGTTAACTTATGTCGTTCAAGTTTCTTATTAGGCTAGACATGTAAGTGATTTAATCAAATGAATGATTTGGCCGAACATGGCGACTAAGTATAAGGGGAAAATTGACTTTATATTGAAAGTGTGTTGAGAGATTAATATACACATAAAGAGCATTTCCATTTTGATTTTGATTCTCCTTTGTCATACAAATAAACAAAATTTAAAATTACATTAATTTTCATTTGTTTATATATTCTCAGTGTTAATCATCAATATTGCATTTTTGTTAAAGGAATCTTCAACTGATATTCTTATTGTCGTATGATCTAGAGTTGCCTTATTATTTAGATAGTATCAAACATAGGAACTTGGAAATATATTGAAAGTTTGGATGTATACTAATTTATATTTAGTATATTCGGGAAAAGAATCTTCATGCAATAATACGCGTATATAATGCATGGTTGAACCTTATAGTTTCTTTCTTTACTCGGATATTCTATAGGATTTCTTTTATTTTATAAATCAATTAATTGATAAGAAAAGACAAGTCATGGAGGAGCAAACAAAAGGGCCACGATGCATATTCATTCACCAGTGACTCTCACTGTCACAGTCAGAGTTGCACTTCCAGAAAAAAACTCCCCAGTCAGATTTTAAGGCTTTAAAAAGTTGAACCCCACGCACCAACAGAGACGTGCAACTAACGCTACTCGCTCTCTCACCTACCCAAAATTACCAAAACGCTCAGACTTACCCTAAACGTACACGTGCCAGTCAGAGCCGGGCAAGTAATTTAGTTTTACGTAGACGGAAGCGAGTAGGAAAAATAGAAATTCGCTCCGTCTCGTGAAGCGTTTTAGGCGGACAAAACAAAGGAAAGCTGGCAAACGAAACCTCCCACTATAACAGTGGAGTGAAATTTAGAAAGAAGGAAATCAAAATCGTAGCTAATTTTCTCCGGCACTTTCTCTCTAAAAGCTATACCCTTTTTCCGGTCTTGATCTCACTGACCCCTCGTCTCGTCGGAAGATTTGATTTTGAGATTTTTGCGTCTGAATTTCGGGGGTTTTGATTGATTAGAGAGAGAGAGAGAGAGAGAGAGAGAGAGAGAGAGAGAGAGAGAGAGAGAGAGAGAGAGAGAGAGAGAGAGAGTGTGTGTGTGTGTGCGCGCGCGCGCGCACTTGAGGAAGGATTTAAACCAGAAAACGAAGGGAAGAAGAATAAAAGGAGTGGCGGTGGGGTGAAGACGCATGAGCTGGTTGGTCAATCTGGGGTTTTCATCTTCGAATTCGAATCATTTCGTCACTTGTCTTCTCCTCTTTATTCTTCATTATTCACCACAGTTGTTACTTCCTTCTCTCCGAACGACGTCGTTAGAGCCCCAATTATTCGATCCTAGTATTAGTATTAGTACTTGCAGAAGTGGTCAAATTGAAGATGGATTCAATGGACAGGAGTAATCATCGTCAACTCGGCAAAGGTTTGTTTGTTTTTTCTTTTCCCTATTTTTTCTTGTTTTTTTTTTTCATTTTCATTTTTCATTTTTTTTTTTTTTGTTTTGGCTGTGGTTTTGTCTGTGCATCTTGTCAGTTGTGCCTTTCTAGCTTTGGCCCACCGCCACTACCCTACCATCATCTCTCTCTCCCTCTCCCCACCCTCCCCCGTGGATTCAATTTCCTCTTTTATTGGGTCCTCTTAACATCATCCATCACATCTCAATAAATGGTAATTGGGTAACTACCCTTGTCAGCCCATCCCCAAAATAAATTTTGGACTGAACTGGGTTTTTTTTTTTTTTTTTTGGTACTAACTGGGTTTTGATGTTTGTAACACTTGTGGAGACTAATTCGTTTTTCTGGACTAATTTCATTTCAATTTATATTTTTAGCTATGCTACACGGACATATTCCACTAACTTTCCTTTGAATTTGTATCTTTAGCTATGCTGCACGGGCATGTCCCACTTACTTTTAGATGGTGTGTTTAACTTTTTTAACTTAATTGATCGTGGCTTGTCTTGTTATGTATCAAGAATTTTACACCGACAAGAACGTAGTCAATTTTAGGAGTGTCAGGTTTTTAATGTGGACTTCTTGGTGCCTTATTGTGCACCACCAATCATACAACTATTAAGCCTAGAGACAAATGGAGAGTGAAAAAGGTTTTAATGACTAATCCAAACTCCTGGAAATTGTTTCGCATAAAAATCAATTTACTCCAGCAACACAGTTTGTCGCCCGGGGGGGGGTTATCTCTGGTCGCTGATCGGGTGAATTTGCTTGTTATAGATCGAAACAAAGGAAATTCTGTAATGATTAAATGAATACGGGTACTTCCAGAATTGTGTGTTGGTGTACTCCTTGTTGAATATGTGCTTTATACATAACACAATTTTTTTATAACTTTGTCAGGTTGCTATATATGTCCCCACTTGCTGTTCATGGTACATATTAATTTCATTTACATCCCTTCACTTATGCTGCTAGATCCACCAGAAGTATGAGGAAAAAATTGGATAAAAGGGACCCAATTTCAAAGGGGAAAGTTTGTTGTGATTGTAGTTTGAAGAATGGTATTAGCTAGATATTGCATTTGTATGAGCTTGTTTGAGTATTTCTGGCATTGTGACAACTAATGTAATTTCCTACGAGAGTGCAGGTTATGTATTTGTCCCTTGCTCATTGGATGAAGGGTTTTTTGCAGGAGATAAACAAGCTAAAGAACTCAACTACAACCTTTGAGTTCCTTGTTCATCCTTGGAAGTTATTGAAGGGCTTATCATGGCATGAACAAGTGTAACAAAACTCAGCCATCTTATTCCAAAAGCCTTAACGATTATAGTTATTCCACTGTGCATGTCCGATCTCACATTCCATTTCTTGTAACAATCTAGTTTCCATCGTAGAACCTTCATTCTTGAACCCCTCACTACTCCTTATATCGTACCTTTCTCTGTACCATGCTACTTATTTTATTTTTCATCAAAATCAAGTTGGGGATTTGTGTAACCTTAAATTACTTATATTTCTAAAATCCCACCTATGTACTACAAACAAATCAAAATGACAAGGTTCTAATAATGGAACTCAAAACCCCTTTTTCTTGTTAAAAATATTACTCACTTGTTAAATGTCCTCTCCACAACTTTAATAAGCTGCACTAAAGAATCTGGCTATGTTTGTTTTCCTTGTAGCTCTTTGCTATTCAAATGTTGGGAGGAGGCAGGCATCTTTGCCATCTGTTATTGTAATTGGCGGTGGCATAGCTGGGGTTGCTGCTGCTCGTGCTCTCCATGATGCTTCATTTCAGGTACTGATCATCTTTTTCTATTGTAGATGTTTTGAAGTATTCCCTTCTGTCACCACAATAACGCATCTGCTTTTCATGCGCCTATCTATATTCCTGTAGAGGCATCAACATATCTTTCATAGGTCTTATAATATCTATTATACTTTTCTTGTCCTTGGAAAGTTTTCCATTTGAGATGAAACCCCTTTGTTTTTTTTACTAGGTCATGTTGTTAGAATCACGGGATAGACTTGGAGGCCGAGTTTGTACTAATTACTCGTTTGGTTTTCCGGTTGACCTTGGTGCATCATGGTACATGACTTTTCTATGTCCCCTCCTTTTTCTTTTCCACTTTGGTGGGTAATGGGTGGAAAAAATAGATTGTAGTTCTTCCCAAAGCTTACGTCCTTGCATTTATGATATAGGCTGCATGGTGTTTGCAAAAAGAATCCATTAGCATCAGTGATTGGAAGACTTGGATTACCACTCTATCGTACCAGCGGTGACAACTCTGTATTATATGATCATGATCTCGAGAGGTGAATATATGGTGTTGTTGCATAGACAAACTTTTGCAATAAAACTGACAGATTATTCATACTTGTGTGCTGATCTTCATAATTTATGCTTTGTGATCCAAATCGCATACCATTACCTTCTTTGAGTTTTTCTAGTCTGTACTTTGGACAATTTTTAATTGTATAATAAAGGATAATTCATGAATGGACAGCATGAGATGTTAATTGCTTATGATGTTTGACTGGATCTTTCGTACACATCAGGTGTGTAAGCTTGTAGTTTATGTCTTTGAAGAATGTGAAGGCTAGTAAAACCTAATTGGTGGACATATTTCGGTAGTATTAAACAAATTTCTATAGAATATTAAATTTATTAAAGGAATAAATTCAGGTACGGTTGCAATGGTACAATTCCGAAGCATGTTTCTAAAATTTAATGATATGTTTGAATATTTAAGTGGTTGTTTTTTTTTTTTTTTTTTGTGGAAACTATGAGACAAGGTCCATCACCTGTGCAATTTTAAGGGAAGTGTTGAAGCAGACTTGCTTAGAGAGGGGGGGGGGACCCAAACATTGATCCCATTTTTAGTAACTTTCTAAGTTGTGTACGCTTACAATGAGACTTTGAATCTAATATGAAAACAAATTGGGTCCTATCTATATAGATGAAACCTGTGTCGTTCCTATGTAGGGTTCTAAATACTCAAGTTGTTATCTATCTCTCAAATTTGCATGAATGTGCAATAAAACTTGGCAACAAATTGTGAGGATACTTATCTCTCATGTTTATTTTTGTTCTGCTATATTGGTATTGTATATGATTAGTGTACTTAACGCCAATGGCTTCCACATATTAATAACATCTCATTGGAAAGTTATTACTTTGATGATGAAAGATGACCTGATTGTTGCTTTGGACGTCCTTGCTCGCAGGAGGTTTTAGTTGAATTTTAGCAATAGTCCCCTATCTACAGTAGTAGATGATAGTATATCATTTAATTTAAATTTCCTGGTCAACATTTACCATTTAGTATGCGGTTTATGTAAGAGAACCAATGGTTCTGTCCATGATGATTTTTACGTAATTCAAATTCCTGGTCAAAATTTATCATTTAAAATGTGGACTGGAGGAGATCAATGATTGGTTCTGCCCCCTGGATTTATTCTCCTGGGAAAGACTAGATCAATGAAACCTATATCTCATCCTTTCATAAATTGCTGGAAGGATTCTTTGCCATAAAACAATTTTTCTGGAAGGAAATTGCACCCTGCAAAAATTAACTTGGACTGAACTATGGAATACTTTGCATTTTGCTGTAACTGTGGGTCTGGTCATTCACTAGAAAGCTTGATATAGATTTTACTGGGGGCTTTTCGTTTCTTTAGTTCTTTTTTTATTTTTTATTTTTTGTAATTTTACATTTTGAGTCTTTAGTGTGTCAGCCCAATAGTAGTACTTTGTGGGCCTTGTATTTAGTTTAAGTTGCTTTAGGTAGGGTTTATTAAAATATCTAGTTTCATGGTATCCAAGGTGGACAGTAATGGAGGAGCTGTGGAGTGTGAGGCCTACTGGTGTCCTTAAAGGCGTGATTACCTTTTTCCTTGTGAGTGATTACAAGGAACTCTTGGTTATGACTGCTAGGTGAATCACTCTAGCGAGTTAATTCCTTGAAAACCTAGATGTTATTGCCTCAGATTTTTCTTACTTGTGTTATCCCTTCAATTTCTAAAGATCCTACATCTAAGCTACTCCACCTAAAGCCACACACAAAAATAATGTTTTCATTGATCGCACTTGTGGCAAAGAATATTGATGAATCTAATAAGTGGAGTAAAAATCTTATCCTTGAGAAAATATAATATATTACCACTGGAAACTCTCTCTTATGACCGAAAATTATTGGTCCTTTTTGTAACAACTCTTTCTTCTTCTCTCTCCAGTTATGCACTCTTTGACAAAGATGGGAATCAAGTTCCTCAAGAATTAGTCACACAGGTTGGAGAAGCATTTGAATCCATCTTGAAAGAGGCAAGTAATAGCTTTCCTTTTTTTTGTTTATGAGCAACCTATCCTATACTGGATAAATTTTTATAGTCTGTGTAAGCTGGTTTGTGCAAACTGTATAAATATTAATGTCATGCTTCTAGTATCTTTCTCATATTTTGATTTGTATCCTTCCTTGCAGACTGATAAAATTCGGCAAGAATTCAATGATGACATGTCCATACTTCGTGCATTCTCTATTGTTTTTGACCGGCGGCCAGAATTAAGGTTGTGGTTGGACTTTGAAAATTCCCTGCTAAATTCTTCTGTCTCTAAGGAATAAGTTATTTTACGGAAGGTAATTGTTGGTACAGGTTGCAGGGGCTTGCCCATAAGGTACTGCAATGGTACTTATGCAGAATGGAAGGTTGGTTTGCTGCAGATGCTGATACGATCTCTCTCAAGGGCTGGGATCAGGCAAGTTTCTAGAAGAATTTTATCTAACATTTAGAACTTATTATGGTCTTGTGGATAAATTAACACGATGTAGGTCATAGTCAAGAAAATTTCCTGTTATTTCTGCTTGTGCCTATTAGGATGTGTTGGTGGCAGCAAAAGAATAAGATGATTCCCATTGAATTATTTAAATGCATTGGAGTTTAATTCTAGAGTTGTAATCAAACTTTCTCACGCCAAATAAACATAAGGGAAATTCTAAAAAATTTTTAAAAACTTTCTTGCATTTAAGGCCCTCAAGCGATGGAAAAGTTTTTAATCTACCACTTGCAAAATGTTTCCAAGTGGTCTTCAGTGTCTGCTGACCATCAATGCATTTATAAGTGTTGGAAGACAAGAAATTGGAATTGTATTCTTATCTTTTAAAACCATTTTATCTTGATTCTCATTTATCTTTTCGGCTCACTAGGTTCAATCAACCTGTAAGTGTGCTTATGCTGGTTTATCATGAGTTTTCTCTGGAAATTTTCATTGCATTTGCTTTTGTGGCTGTAGAGCCTTGAGTGAACAATATGCTGGAATTAGTTGCGAATTAATAAATAAAATTTAATTGTGAAATTTGGGTTATTAACTTTGGGATTGAACTGAGTGTTACTGGAGCTGCCAAAAACGGACATCCAAATAATTTAACACCATATAGAAATTTGATTAAGTTGTTCCTTTATTATCCAGCGAGACTAACTCTGTCACTCTTTCACTCTTTTATTTGATACAGGAAGAATTGCTTCCTGGTGGGCATGGGCTTATGGTGCGAGGCTACCTCCCTGTTATAAACACTTTGGCAAAAGGTCTTGATATCCGCTTGGGCCACAGGTACAATTTCTTTAGCAATGTGATTGCTTGTCTGATTTGGAACTTTGCTTTTGTTTTTTGTTTGTTGGTTTGTTTTATTTATTTTTATATAAATTCTTAATCATCTTAGTTTTCTAATATTTAGGGTAACAAGAATTGCTAGGCGTCATAATGGGGTAAGGGTAACTGTAGAAGATGGGAGGATGTTCACAGCAGATGCTGCTGTTATTACTGTTCCTCTTGGTGTATTGAAGTCAGAGAGCATAAAATTTGAACCTAAGCTGCCGGAATGGAAGGAAGAAGCCATTGCTAATCTCGGTGTGGGAATTGAGAATAAGATAATTTTGCACTTTGAAGAGGTGTTCTGGCCAAATGTGGAATTTTTGGGGGTGGTTGCGGAAACCTCTTATGGATGCAGCTATTTTCTTAACCTGCACAAGGCCACAGGTCATTCTGTCCTTGTGTATATGCCTGCTGGACGGTTGGCATGGGATCTTGAGAAAATGTCTGATGAGGCTGCAGCTAATTTTGCATTTATGCAACTGAAGAAGATCCTTCCTGATGCATCAGCCCCGGTAACATTCACTCTTCCCATCTAATCCATGTCTGCTTCACCATATTACTGGCATAGTTCTTTTGCATGGGTTTCATATAATGTACATTCCCCTAGAATAAAATTGTATCTATGTGATAGATCATGGTGACGCCTTTTGTGCACGAGTCACAAATTGGAAGTTTCCATTCTGTGCTTCTTTTTGAACCAGATGTCACTCAACTGTTTCTCAATGCTTTATCAAATGATTATCTTGGTTTCAAAGCTAATTATCTAGTGGATGAAAGGACGTATTTTGCTTTCCGGTTCTTTGTCCTTGCGAAAGTGTAAGGAATCTAACATATTTCTTTTTGTGTGTGTGTGCGTGTGTGGGGCAGATTCATTATCTTGTTTCTCATTGGGGAACTGATGTGAATACACTGGGCTCCTATAGCTATGATACGGTAGGGAAACCCCATGTTCTGTATGAGAAGCTGAGAATCCCAGTTGATAATCTATTCTTTGCGGGGGAGGCAACAAGCATGAACTACCCTGGGTCTGTGCATGGTGCATTCTCAACTGGGCTTATGGCTGCTGAGGACTGCAGGATGCGGGTCTTAGAAAGGTACGGAGAGTTGGATTTGTTCCAGCCAGTGATGGGCGAGGAGGCTTCTGTGTCAGTTCCTCTTCTAATCTCTCGGATGTGAGAATTCTTCGTCTCCCTGCGATAACTTGGTATATTTCATCTAATCAATTCTATTGAAATACATTTTGATTAGCAGTGTTAGCCATCTTGATCGCATGCTTTGGGAACTCATTGAGGAAATCACTGTTCTCCCATTGATTAATCAATCAAAGGATTGGCATCAGATTACTGGACTTCATATATGGCTTTTTCTGTATGACTTAAGTCTTAATGCTGGATTCTGTGCTGAAGGGCAATTTAATTTGCCTATATCAATAAAGTACTCTCCTCTTTGGCTCATTTGAGTTCATAAGACCGATTACTAAAGCTGCTTCACTTTTTTAACCTATTAGAAGTTTATGCATATATTGAGTTCTCTTCTATTTTGTCTTCTCTCGTCTTGCTTCCTTACTCAAGAATAAGGTCATGTTTGGATGACCCGTCGGACTGGGAAGCGGAATGAAACCCATTGCTATCCTCGAAACAAATTGAAAACTGTAATAAACTATATACATTCTCATTTTGTTTGAAAAACCTTGGCAGGAATTCTCTAAAAAGACAACTTTAAATCAACCACCAAAAATAGTCCTTTTTATGGGTAGCACCCCCCCACTTGTATAACCTAGCCCCAGTAGTCCAGGGGCACTGGTGAAGAAATAATGGTAATAATAATAAGAAAATCTTTATTTATTATTAAAGAGTTTTAGTCAAAATAGTTGGAAAAGTAATCAATAAGTAGATTTAAGAATAGTGGAGGATTTAAAGAGTTTTAGTTGTTGGAAGGCAATCAAAATGTCATTTATGAGTGAGTTCTAAAATATTTTGATCAGTTCAAGAATTTAAAATTAACTCTACTGATATTTTCGAATGTCTATTTCCTTTAAAGCAGAATTTTAAGTAATTAGACTTTGTTGAACAGAGGTGTGGACTTCTCTGAAGACATTATCATTTGATGCTCTACTCCCCTCCGTCAGTTTTTCTCTTTATTACCAATGTCTCCAACCCCATAAATCAAGTGGCCCAAATTCACTTCTTTCACACCAATTTTTTTTTTTATTCTTTATATATATTGAGGTTCAAACCTGAGATTATTATATGGAAAGGGGAAAGTGCCACTTGAATCGAAACTATAGGCTTTTTTCACACCAATGTCCAATGTCAACTGTGGAGATCAAGTGGTTAAGCTAGTCATCGATTGTGGAAGTTGGGCTAAGGTAGTTTCATAAGCTCCTTTTGTGGAGAATGTGAAGCTAAAATGTCGAGAGCATCCATAACCATAAATGGTTTGATAGCACTGCCCTTCAATAAAGATTGCACACATATTATGAGTTGCAATATGATAGAAAGGTGTTGCATGACGGAGAAACTAATACGATAGAAAGGTGTTGCGTGGCGGTGAAACTAATACCAATACTTTCTCCTGTAACAAGGAAAGATCAAGTTGCTGTTAATGAAGGATGAGGGTTCTGAATCATGGCACCCTGTAGCAAAAACTGTCAACATGATATCATTAAAGAAGCTTGAAGAGGAAAGCAAGGAGCGCTATAAATCTAATCTTGATTCACACGGAAGATTTGTCAAATTTCAGGAAGGGGACTAAGTGATGATAAGGTATAGGACCCGAGTGTTTCCCAATGGGGCGCACCAGAAGCTCCCATTTAAAGAAGGCAGGGCATAGAATGCGCTGAAATAACTTGGCAATAGTATTTACTTATTGGAGCTAACTTGGTTTCAGTCCTATATTTAATCCGGAAGATCTCAACTTCTACCATGGAGCTCATGAAGAAACAAAAGAAGAGTTACCTGCTCCTAGACTTCCTAAGTAGTCAAAAGACGAGTGAAGAAATTAAAACCAGACAAGTGAAGAAATTAAAACCATTCTTGATGGGTAGACTAACAGGGAAAGGGAGTTATAAGAAATTCGTCGTCGAATGGAAATGGAAAGGAATGAACAAAAATATGGTCCAAAAGGTATAATTTTTTGTAGTGAATTTTGAGTTCAAATTCCCTATTGATCTCCTCTTCTGGTATCATCATATCACCTGTATCTCTTGTACCCTCAACATGAAAAAGATTATCAAAATAGTACTTCTAATGCTTTCTTATGTCCTCATTTCTTACAAAAACACTATTGGTCTCACTATTAATACACATAACACCATCTATTATGAGAGATAAATAAATTTACTACATTTCATATCTGTTATTATAATAATAAATGTTACTATTTTATAGTAAATGTTATTATATTTTATTGTGATTATATAGTAATTGTTATTATATCTTATTATTTGTGAATTTGACTATTATGGTTAGCTTAATAGTCAATGTTACTATCATTTCATCATGAGAGACAAATAAATTTATTACTTTTCACATCCGTTATTATAATAGTAAATGTTACTATATTTTATTGTGGTTACATAGTAATTGTTACTATATCTTATTATCTGTTAATTCAACTATTGTGATTAATTTAATAGTAAATGTTATTATCCTTTTATCTATGAGAGACAAATAAATTTGGTACCTTTCATATCCGTTATTATAATAGTAAATGTTACTATTTTATAGTAAATACTACTATATTTTATTGTAATTATATAATAAATGTTACTATATGTTATTATCTGTTAATTGGACTATTGGTTTAGCTTAATAGTCAATGTTACTATCCTTTTATTATTAGAGACAAAAAAATTTACTACATTTCACATCCGTTATTATAATAGTAAATATTACTATTTTACAATAAATGTTATTATATTTTATTGTGTTTATATAGTAAATATTTTTATATGTTATTATCTGTTAATTTGATTATTGTGCTTAGGTTAAAAGTAAATGTTACTATGGAGTTTTCGTTGAAATGCTAAAATTGAAACGTTAAAAATGGTATATTATTAAATTAAATGTAAATTAAAATAAATTAATATTAAAACCGGCGGTTCATGCCTCATGCCGGCGGTTCATTATAGTTTTTAGTTACTATATTTTTTTGTGGTTACATATTAAATATTATCATATGTTATTATCTGTTAATTGGACTATTATAGTTAACTTAATAATAAATGTTACTATTCTTTTATCATGAGAGAAATAAATTTACTATCTTTTACATCCGTTATTATAATAGTAAATGTTACAAAAATATAATAAATATTACTATATTTATTATGATTATATAGTAAATGTTACTATATGTTATTATCTGTTAATTTGGCTATTGTAGTTAACTTAATAGTAAATGTTACTATAAAGTTCTCGTTGAAATACTAAAATTGAAATGTTAAAACGGTATATTATTAAATTAAATGTAAATTAAAATAAATTAATGTTATAACCGATGGTTTATGTCTCATACCGGCGGTTCATTATAGTTTTTATAGTAAATGTTACTATATTTTATTATAATTACATAGTAAATATTACTATATGTTATTATCTATTAATTGGACTATTGTGATTAATTTAGTAGTAAATGTTACTATCCTTATATCATGAGAGAATTAAATTTACTATATTTTACATCCGTTATTATAATAGTAAATGTTACTAAAATATAGTAAATGTTACTATATTTTGTTATTGTTACATAGTAAATATTATTATATGTTATTATCTGTTAATTTGCCTATTGTGTTTAATTTAACAGTAAATGTTATTATGAAATTTTCGTTGAAATGTTAAAATTGAAATATTATAATGGTATATTGTTAAATTAAATACAAATTAAAATAAATTAATGTTAAAACCGGCGATTCATGTCTCATGCCGGTAGTTCATTGTAGTTTTTATAGTAAATGTTACTATATTTTATTGTGATTATATAGTAAATGTTACTATATATTATTATCTGTTAATTGAACTATTGTGGTTAGTTTAATAGTAAATGTTACTATATTTTTATCATGAGAAAAATAAATTTACTATTTTTTACATCCGTTATTATAATAATTTTATAGTAAATACTACTATATTTTATTGTGATTATATAATAAATGTTATTATATGCTATTATCTATTAATTTAATTATTGTAGTTAGTTTAATAATAAATATTACTATGAAGTTCTAGTTGAAATGTTAAAATTGAAATTTTAAAATGATATATTGTTAAATTAAATATAAATTAAAATAAATTAATGTTAAAACCGGCGGTTCATGCCTTATGCCGACGGTTCATTGTAGTTTTTATAGTAAATATTACTATATTTTATTGTGATTATATAATAAATGTTATTATATGTTATTATCTGTTAATTGTACTATTGTAGTTAATTTAATAGTAAATGTTACTATACTTTTATCATGAGAGAAATAAATTTATTATCTTTCACATCCGTTATTATAATAATTTTATAGTAAATGTTACTAAATTTTATTATGGTTACATAGTAAATGGTACTATATATTATCTGTTAATTTGACTATTGTAATTAGTTTAATAGTAAATATTATTATGGAATTCTCGTTGAAATGTTAAAATTGAAATGTTAAAATGGTATATTGTTAAATTAAATGTAAATTAAAATAAATTAATATTAAAACTGGCGGTTCATGCCTTATGCCGACAGTTCATTGTAGTTTTTATAATAAATGTTACTATATTTTATTGTGATTATATAGTAAATGTTACTATATGCTATTATCTGTTAATTGGATTATTGTGGTTAACTTAATAATAAATGTTACTATCCTTTTATTATGAGAGAAATAAATTTACTAACTTTTACATCTATCGGTATAATAATAAATGTTACTAAAATATAGTAAATATTACTGTATTTTATTGTGGTTACGTAATAAATGTTATTATATGTTATTATCTGTTAATTTGGCTATTGTTGTTAGTTTAATAGTAAATGTTACTATGGAATTTTCGTTGAAATGATGAAATTGAAATGTTAAAATGGTATATTGCTAAATTAAATGTAAATTAAAATAAATTAATGTTAAAACTAGAGGTTCATATTTCATGCCGACGGTTCATTGTAATTTTTATAATAAATGTTATTATATTTTATTATAATTATATAGTAAATGCTACTATATGTTATTATCTTTTAATTGAACTATTGTGGTTAATTTAATAGTAAATATTACTATTTTTTTATCATGAGAAATAAATTTACTATCTTTCACATTGGTTATTATAATAATAAATGTTACTAAAATATAGTAAATGTTATTATATTTTGTTGTGACTATATAGTAAATGTTACTATATTTTGTTGTGACTATATAGTAAATGTTACTATATGTTATTATTTATTAATTTGGTTATTGTGGTTAGTTTAATAGTAAATGTTACTATAGAGTTTTCATTGAAATGCTAAAATTGAAATGTTAAAATTGTATATTATTAAATTAAATGTAAATTAAAATAAATTAATGTTAAAACCGGCGGTTTATGGCTCTTGTCAACGGTTTATTGTAGTTTTTATAGTTAATATTACTATATTTTATTGTGATTACATAGTAAATATTATTATATGTTATTATCTGTTAATTGTACTATTGTGGTTAGTTTAATAGTAAATGTTATTATCCTTTTAAGACAAATAAATTTACTATTTTTTATATCCGTTATTATAATGTAATTGTTATTGTTTTATAAGAAATGTTATTATATTTTATTGTGCTTACATAGTAAATGTTACTATTATGTATGTTCACGTCTAGACGGTTGTGCCGTGGAGGCAAGCACGGCTGAGCCACTCATGCAATAATGCATGCGTGGATACACCTGGACAGTTGTACCGCGGAGGCAAGCGTGGCTATGCCGCTCAAGCAATAATGCATGCGTGGGTACGCCTGGACGGCTGTACCACGGAACCTAGCATGATTGTGCTGTGCATGCGATAATGCATGCGTATGCATGCCTGGACAGTTGTACCGTGGGCGGCGGCACGACTGTACCGTGCAGGCATTATCCATGCATGGTTTTGAAAATTAAATTATACCAGCGGCCACATGGCCAGAGGAAGCCCTGCATCTTTAGCAAAGTCAAAGTTCTTTGGTTTAAGTGCCAGCAATTTCTCCTCAACATCTGCGTACTCAGCTAAGGAGCCAAATTGCTTAGAATGCTTCAATGCTTTCTTACTGATATCACCGTAGAATTCTTTGCCAACTTTTAATTCCTTCACTTGGCTGGCCACCTTTACCACCACACCAGCAATATAAATGTTTGGAACAGTTTATAGCACAACAAGAGTTGTTACAATACTTGAAATTGGCAACTAACTTAAGATTTGGTATAAAGAAGAGTGCATAAAGAGTCATATTGCGATGCTTCTCATGTTAAATGAAATATAGTTCTATAATTCCTCCATAAATAGCACCAAACAAAATATTGAAAAATGAAAACATATATTGCAGCTGACAGCTCATTATATGATGGAAGTGTTGTTGATTAACAACCATAAATGGGATAACTCAGGACCTTTTCAGTGAATATCACTATGATAATTTTCACTTTAAATCATGCATCAATTATTGCATAGAGACTGAAATAGAAATCATATTTTCTCTTTAAATATTGGAGACTTAACCCCACATATAAAATTCCATATTTCCGTCTTAATCCTTCCCTGCAAACAAAAACCAAGAAAATGTAGTTAGCCATAAAAAAATGATCAATGATTAGTTAATCATAAAAGAAATGAATGATGCAGCTAAAATATAGATGAAAATAGTGCTTTATTTATAACAAATGTAAATGTAAGAAAAAGAAATGGGGGAAGCAGATTTGACCTTTGAAAGGCCCTAAACGTTGACTCGCAAGCAGGGAGAAAGAGTGTCTGTAGAGACCAACGAAAAAAAGAGAATGGACTTTCGAAAAATAAAGAAAAAATTGTTCAATTGAGATAAATCACAGTCATAGACATGAGAGGAAAATATGCAACAGAACATAATCAAAGAACAAATTGAAGAGGAGAAAATATAGTGAGATCTAAATCGATGAAGAAACCATCACATCAATGCTTTGAAGAAAAGATCAAAAGAAAGGTGGAGAAGAGAAGAGAGAGGGAGAGAAGATGAACCTGTAGATGGGCCGAAGAGAGAAAAACCTTCATCGATTTGTATGGAGACGAGTCGTCCTTTGTCGATTTGTATGAGACGAGCGATTGTCCTGGCAGCTGATAAAGGGGCCGCTGATAAAGGGGCCGCTAGTAAATGGCACATTTTTTGTAATGCTTCCTCCCACTTCCTCCTCCTTCTCTTTCGTATTTGGCACCATTTCTTGGTGCCAAATAAAGAGGCGCCAAAAGTTTGGCACTAATATTATTAAGTATTGGTTTTGTTGAATATTTAGATTTTATCACCATCAAGAAAATATTTTCTATTAATTAATCTTTCTCCTTTTTTCTTTCTCTCTTTATTTCATTTACTTCTCTATTTTCATATTTCATTTATTTCTCTGCTTTATTTTTGCAATGGATAAGAGATGGATATATTTTTATATTTTTAATCACTCTATTTTCATTCTTCATTTTTGTATCATGTATTTTGATGTGGTATGACAATAAGTGGTAAGAAATAGTAATAACAACTACTTTCTCTTCCTATAAATGGTAACAAATTGTAAAAATTACTTTTATTCTCTATTTATATTGTAATACGGTAACAATGGTAAAATGTGATAACAAGTAATCTAAAACAAATAACAAATATAAACTCCATGTGTACTTTTATTATACTAACAAAGAATAAATAGACGTAACAACTGGTAAAATAATAATTATGTAAAATTTGTATAATATAATATGGTCACAAGTGGTAACAAGTGATAACAAGTGTTTTTTTAACAAAAAATGATAAAAAAATTGTAACCATGGTAACATAGGAATAAATGTATATCAACTAACAAATGACAATAAGTTATATTGTTTCATAATATAAATTTATAAATTTATTATAATTATGATTATCAATTTTATTTGATTAACAATATATTACTATAATTTAATATTATTATCCTATACAACTTAATTAATTATCAATATTAATATTACTAAATAATACTACTTACTAATTTCAATAATCATGTTCTATTACTAATATCAAATAATTACTAATTTCAAATTATAATACTATATTATCTGATAATTGGTCAATAAATTTTCAAAACTATAACATCATATTACATAAATTGCTAATTTCATATAAATTGATAATATTAATAATTTTATACTATTTAAATTAATAATATTAATAACTTTATATTGAATTGTCATATGATTAATCAAATGGACATAATTAATATAACATAGAGTTCATGGTAAGGACCATACAGATATGCGCTATGTAGCTATATAGTAAATGTAGTAATAGTAAGGTAATAAGTGGTAAAAGTTATATAAAATGAAATGAAATGTAGTAAGTGATTTTTTCAACCGAAAAGATAGTAGCGGTATTGATTAAAAATATAAAAAAATTGAGGCAGGAAAAAAGACGCTAGTATAAAAAAATGAGAAATTAAGAAGGCCGGAAAAAAAGCGTAAAAGAAAAAATTGGCGGATTTTGAAAATGTTGCATTAAATTTATGACTAAAACAAAAAATTAGAAAAAAATTAGAACTGTAATGAAAATAAAAAATGATAAAATGTAATAGTTGTATGATAACACTTATTATGATAACACTTACCATGCATGGTAACACTTACCTGTTGTATGATAACACTTACCATGATAATACTTACCATGCATGATAACACTTACCACAAAATAATTTACGAGCTTATCATGCAATAACACTTACCTATTGTATGATAATACTTACCATGATAATACCTACTATGCAATATAAGACTTACCACAAAATAATTTACGAACTTATCATGCATGATAACACTTACCACAAACTTACATGATAAGAATGAACTTAGCAGAGTTAGCATATGCATGTTTAGCAAATTACAAGAACTTATCATGATAACAACTATTAATGACACTAATGAAGTTACCATACCAAATTACGGGATAACCTATATTTATATTCTATCTCTCTCTCCTCAAATCTTTAACTTTGCCTTACTGCTCTATATTTTATTTATACTTTTTTTTATTATTTACTAAGTTAATCTTGTTTAACAAAATTACCATCAATAATGGAGTTACCTAGGAAAGTTATTATAATCAGAACAAGTTACATGATAACAGTTGACATGATAACAAGTTACCTAGGAAAGCTTTTTTAGTTGCCAATTTGATTAATGGTGCCCTAAATCTAAATCAAAGAAAATACCGGCGCCAAACTTTTTAGTGCTAATTTTGTTAGCACGAAGAAATAACACCAAAGAGGAGGGTTGAGGTTAGTGCCAAAGAGGAGGTTTGGCACCAAAGAGGGGAAAGAGAGCTGGAACTTAGTAGCCGAGGAATAGTTGTAAATTGTAAATTTGTAATTTGTAATTTGTAACATTTGTTAAGAAAAAAAGTTTATTAAGAAAAAGTTTAGGTTACAATAGAGAAAAAAAAAGGAAAAAAAAGAGAAAAAATAGAGTGAAGATGAGATAATGGAAAAAAGAAGAAAGGTGCGTGAGATAAGAAAATCGAAAAAAAACAAAAAAAGGATAGTGATAGAAAGAAAACAAAACAAAAAAAAAGACGTGCATGGCTGTACCGGGGGGCTACACAGCTATATCGCACAAGCAAGAGAGCATGCGTGCGCATGCCTGCGTGGCTATTCCGCGGGGGCCCGTACGGCAGTACCGTGCAAGCAAGAGAGCATGCATGTGTGGCTATGCCGTGGGGGCCCACACGACAGTACCGTGCAAGCAAGAGAGCATGCATGCACATGCCGCATGGCTATGCCGCGGGGGCTACGAGGCTGTACCGTGCAGGCGTGCTACCCGTGCTGCCAAACCCGCATAACCCACATGATAATATAATTAATATTATTATTTTAAATAATATAATCATATCAAATTATCTAAATATAAAATTATGTAATTAAAATTATGTGACAATATAGTGATAATAATAAGATAAGAAATATACTAACATGTAGTAATATAATAGTAATATTTACTAATACTTGACGTAGTAATAGCGGTAAAAATTTTCTATTAATTGTAAAACAAAAATAATGATAAAAAGATGGTAAAAAGTATATAATAATCAAAATTTCAAAAACTAAAAGTGTGAAAAAGCAGGAAAAATGGTGTGTTTTGAAAAATTTGTTTCGCGGTAAATAAAATATATATATTATAAATCCTCCATCTTTCGAAAATATCTAAACTTCTCATTCTCTTAAAAAATTCTTCTCCCTCAAACCTCTCAAAATTTCTAATTCAAATAAAATCTCATTCCCATCGGATAATTTCATCCAAATATTTTCAACAAATCTCACTTAAGTTTTTTTTTTTTTTGAACTATGGGATGAAATAAACGAAGAATGATACGACCACAAAGAATTAGAACCATTCGATAAACAAGTTGAGTCTGAAGAAGTATGGATCCTTATGAATTCTTATGTTTTGGCATCCCAAGCAAGGAAGGTATTTTATATAGCTTTGTTGTAAAACATGTGAAAGTTAGAGATGAATTTGATATGGGTGATGCATTGATCAATCAACATATGAATTCAGAAAGTAACCTCTCAACTCAAGTATGGGTTCGAATTAATGTAGATGAAGATGAATGAAATGTATTAACAGAAATGAATGATGATGAAGTTGTTGATAAAGTAGGATGAGATGCATATACTTATGAAATGTAATTTTCTATATATATATTTATCTTCTTATCTTATGTATTTTTTTTTTATTTTTAATCACTCTACTTTCATTTTTTTTCTTTATTGTGACGTGGCATGGTAACAAGTGATAAAAACTAGTAATAATAACTACTTCCTCCTCTTACAAATGCTAACAAATGCTGAGATTTCCTTTTATTTTCTATCAATATCCTTGGTAAAAATTGATTTATAACAAATAACAAATATAAACTCCACGTGTATTTTTATTATAATATAATAAAAATTAAAATGGTAACTTTTATTCTGTATGCACACGGTAACAAGTGATAACTAACATATAATAAATGGTAATAAGTAGTAAGAATTACTACTTCATTTTCGTACAAATGGTAACAATTACTTTAATTCCGGTAACAATAATTTTTATTGTGATAACATTGATAATAAGTGACAACAAGTGATCATGGTCCAATATAATAAGTGGTAAGACAATAATTATATAAATATTATATAATATAATATCATAACAATAGTAACAATTGATAACAAGCGGGTCAAATGGTAACAAGTAATAAGAATTACTACTTCCTCTTCGTACAAATGGTAACAATTATTTTAATTCTGATAACAATGATTTTGATTATGGTAACAATGATAATAAATGGTAACAAGTGATTTTGGTCTAATGTAACAAGTGAAAACAATAATTATATAAATTTTGTATAATAGAATATTGTAACAATGGTAACAATTGGTAACAAGCGGGTTGCATGGTAACAAGTGATAACAATTACTACTTCCTCTTCATACAAATGGTAACAAATGGTAACAATTTGTTTTATTCCAATAATAATAATTTTTATTATGGTAACAAAGATAATAAGTGATAACAAGTGATATTGGTCCAATATAACAAGTGGTAAGACAATAATTATATAAATTTTGTATAATAAAATATCGTAACAATGGTAACAATCGGTAATAAGCGAATTGCGTGATAACAAGTGGTAACAATTACTACTCCCTCTTCGAACAAATAGTAACAATTACTTTAATTCCGGTAACAATGATTTTTTTGTGATAACAATGATAATAAGTGGTGACAAGTGATTTTGGTCCAATATAACAAGTAGTAAGACAATAATGATATAAATTTTGTATAATAGAATATTGTAACAATGGTAACAATTGGTAACAAGTGGGTCGCGTGGTAACAAGTGGTAACAATTACTACTTTCTCTTCATACAAATGGTAACAAACGGTAACAATTACTTTAATTCTGGTAATAATGATTTTTATTGTGGTAACAATGATAATAAGTGGCAATAAATGATCTTAGTCCAATGTAACAAGTGCTAAGACAATAATTATATAAATTTTGTATAATATAACATTGTAACAGTGGTAACTGTTATTCAATTAGAGGAGAGAGGTGAATAGTTGAAAATAGATTTTTTTGAGACTTTTTCAATATTTTAAAAGTTTATGATAGTAAATAAAATCAAGTAAAGAGAATATAAAGAATTTTTATAGTGGTTCCACCAAACTTGGTGCACGTCCACTTTCAGGCTTTCCCTGTATTTTTCACTAAATGCTTAGTTTACAAGCTTGATTACAGGCTCAAGTTAAATCTCAAACAGTGTTACGTTTGAACACTACAATTCAATCTCTTATAGACTGAATTTGGGCTTTTCTGGACTTAAGGCAGTATCGCACATTCTTTAATCTTTGACATTCAAATTAATCTATAAAAGAAGGTCAAAAATTGAGATTTACTTTCCTCGGATTTGATAGAATGAAAATACTCGAAGAGACACTTAATACAATTATGACTTTCAAGTGCACAGAGATCAGTTGTTGCTTTCTGTTTAATAGAGATTTTTAATTCTTGTAATGTCTCTCATTCTCTTACCACCATCTTTTGCTCCTCTGTATTTATTAGGATATTTAATCGATCCGTTGAGAGTTTGTGGTGATTGTTGCATTTGAATGTTGGTATTTAATTTCTGTTATTAAAGTTTCTGCGACTGTTCCTTCCTTCGCGTTGAAGCTTCGCTCTTTTTACTGGTGCCTCTTTTAAATGGGCCAATCAGACTTTGTTTGCTCTGCATTTGAACGTTAGCTTTGATAGAATAGGAAATATTTCAGAGATCAAAGAAAGAAGCCATCCGTTAGGTCAAAAAATGTTTCCCAGATTTGGGTTCTGACATACACGTGGTCGACAAGTCCATTGAGGATATCGACCTGAATTTGAATCATTTTTAGTGTATTTTTATGCAAACAGGTCAACAAGTTATTATTTCGGGTTGACAAGAAACCGTGCCAAATGAAATTGGTGGACCCGAGATTTTTAATTAGTCGATGTGTTCCCTTGTGTCGATAGCATTTCAACCGTGTCGATGTGTGATATTTCTGAATTTGTGAGAGGTAGGTCGACAAGTGTAATTTAGTGCATCGACATGTTACTATTCATGTAATAAATTGGTCGATGTGTGGAACTCAATTGGTTGATGTGTATGACCTGTATTGATAAGAAATTGATAGGTCGATATATATTTTAATGAGCAATTGAATATCAGGTCGATATGACTCACTATATACATCAACATCTTACTGTAAAAATAAAAATTGGTAGACTTAGGTTATTTAATTGGTCGATGTATCTCAGTAGGTCGATAGGATTTTTGCTATATCGATGTACGTTTGTTTCAGAAACATAATCGACAGGTCGATATGTGTTCATCAAGGGTTGATGTGTCACTATTCATTTATTGAATTGGTCAACGTGTCTGAGTAAATTGGTTGATGTATTTTGACTAGGTCGACAAGTACAGTTCACTCAAATGTCATCAGGTTGATGTGTCTAACCAACAGGTTGATTGTTACTATTTGGACTTTGAATTGGTCGAGATGAAATATAAAATTGGTGGACATGACACTATTCAGATTGATGTGTTGTAAATCAGATTGATGTATTTTTAGAAATCAGGTTGATGTGTATAGAGAACAGGTTGATGTGTCACTGTTCACAAATGCAATTGGTAGATGAATTGGTCGATATATCACTGTTCCTATAGTTTCATGTCGATAAGATTTGTGCTCAGGTTGAAGTGTTGGAATGTCTGATTTATCTGACATTCATTGTGCAGGTCGATGTGTCTTGTATAGGTCGAAATATTCAAACATTTGTTTCTATAGAAATTAGTTAACTCAGGTCGACAATGGCAACAAACGGGTCGATGTGTGTGTGTGTGAATGTCACAGGTCGATGTGTTTTCTAAGTATGTCGACTTGTACTATAAACTTATGAATTTTCTAACTGTTTTCTTATTTTCTTGAACTATTTTTCTTCTAACCTTTCATCATCAAAACTTTATTAGGTCAACAGTAATAATTGGTAACAAACGGATCGCGTGGTAACAAGTGGTAACAATTACTACTTTCTCTTCGTACAAATGGTAACAATTACTGTAATTATGGTAACAATAATTTTTATTGTGGTAACAATGATAATAAGTGGTAACAAGTGATCTTGATCCAATATAAATGAAACAAGTGGTAAGACAATAATTATATAAATATTGTATAATAGAATATCGTAACAATGGTAACAATTGAACAAACGGATCGCGTGGTAACAAGTGGTAAGAATTACTACTTTTTTTCGTATAAATGGCAATAAACAGTAACAAATATGGTAACAAGTATTTTTTAAAGCTGAAATTTATATAAATAAGGAAAATAATGCTAATGAAAATATGTAATGTTAAAAATTACACGTAACAATAAAATAACACATATGAAACACTACTCTAAGAGTATTCACTATAACTATTCTATTCTAAATTATAACCATATGGTCAAAATTTTAAAAATCCCGTTAAAAATTCAAGCCTCCCAATAAATTTGTAAAGGAGGAAAAAAAACGCATATATAGATTTTCAACAGTTTCCTCGATTTCGCTTAAAATATAATTAGTATTTGAATATGAATTGCGGTATAATACAAGCGCGCGAAATATAAATATGTTGTTTGCTCAATATAATATAACTATAAATTATATTATTTCATAATATATATTATTTCATAATATATATTTATAAATTATAAATTATATTGTTTCATAATATAAATTTATAAATTTATTATAATTATGATTATCAAAATTATTTGATTAACATTATATTACTATAATTTAATATTATTATTTCATACAACTTAATTACTTATCAATATTAATATTACTAAATAATATTACTTATTAATTTCAATAATTATGTTCTATTACTAATATCAAATAACTACTTAACTAAAAGTTATTATTGCCAAGACGGCTCAGCCCACGATTCTGTTGTCGAAGCATTTCCGAGAGTGCTTGCCAGGACGGCTCTGCCGGCGGTTGTGCTGTATAGGCATTCGTCCGAGATCTAGAATTATTTCATATAACAAAATTCAATAATATAATTTAAAGATTTCATATAATAATATACATGTTTTGTTATTTAAAATAATACAATTATTATTTTAAATTACGCTACCCGATTGAGCCGCAGGTTGTGCCATATGGCATGTGCGCGTGGCGGCTCAGCCAGCGATTGTGCCGTCCAGGCATTTCCGCCGCTTTTGCCTGGGTGGCTCTGCCAGCGGTTGTGCCGCGCAGGCATTTGCCCAAGATCTAATAATATGGTTGTAATATTTACTACTACTTCACGGAGTCATATAGGTAAAAGTCAAAACTTCTCTGTTAATTGCTCAAACTAAAAAGAGAGGTAAACGGCAAAAAATTCAAAACATTGCTCAAACTAAAAAGAGAGGTAAATAGCAAAAAATTCAAAAACTAAAATATGAAAAACGGATCGTGTATATTTCACGCTAAACAAATTATATAAACAAATTATATATACTACAAACCAAAATTTATTTGGTACTAAACAAAATATATATACCACAAACCCTTCTTCCCTCCACAAATATCGAAACTTCTCATTTCTTTCAAAAACTCTTCTCTCTCACATCTCTCAAAATTTCTAACTCAAACAAAGTCTAATTCCATCAAATATTTTCAACCAAAAATTTCAACGAAAAATATAGGACGATATACGACTGTTATGATAGAACGATTAATGGAACAAAATCAGAATCTTACTAATCTAGTGAGCAATGTTTTTATGCATGTTGTTATGTATATCAGAAGTGGACAACGAGATGAATTGTTGAACTTCGTTAATGAAGCGAGACTCATTGCGGTGTTGAGGTACAAATATCATTTCTTTACTTCTTACCATAATCTAACTACTTTTATTTTTGAACAATAATCTACATTATTTACATTTGTATTGTTAGCTTCCCCCGATACAAGATACTGAGAGTGTACATCGAAACCAACCATCATCATCATCATCACCACCTGCTCAGTCCATCCTGAAAGGTAATATTTAAATGTACAAGTTTTTATAATATACCTCATAATTATATTAATTTCATTACTATAGAATGATACCACACATCATGCTGGATCCTGGAACCGAATGCCACGGACCCTGGAATATTTTAGGTGCTCCAAGTCAACATTTTTGGCATGAACATTTCATTTCAAAAGATATGAAGATATGTACTGACCGAAAGTTACAATCTTTTTCTTTCTCTTGTAATATGTTTGTAACATTATCATCTTTTTATTTCTCTATTTGTAACATTATCACGTATATTTCATGATGATATAATAGGTACTTCATTTCCTAAGATACGATATTTATAATTTTTCCTAACTCTTTGTATTATTTGTATTGACATACCCTAACATTCACTAATCTTGTGATAACTGATCCAAAAGAGTAGTAACATTTGGTTACCAATATTAAGTAACAAACAATATATGTTCAACTAGTAAAATTTACTCACTAATAATAATTCTGTAAAAAGTAGTAATATTTACTATCCAATGACAATAAATATAGTAACATTTATTAACAAATTATTCCTATAACCGATATCAAACGTAGTAACATTTACTAACTTATAATTCTGTAAGCGATAATAAAGTAGTAACATTTACTGACTAATGACTCTGTAAGCGACAATGATAAAAAAGTAATAATATTTACTAACCCAAGCGATAATAAAGGTAGTAATATTTACTCACTTAATACTTCTGTAAGCGACAATAAAGATAGTAATATTTACTAACCCAACAGTAAACGTGTGACAATAAAAAATTCACATTTCCTATGTCCTAAGATCCGATGGCATTGTAATAAATTTATTAACATTTGTATTTATCGACAATAAAAGTTATAACATTTTCTAACATAATATTATTTCATTGACGATAATAAATAGTTACACCGATTTTAACGGTTATATTGACTCATTGAGTGATGATAAAGGTAAAAACTTTTACTAACTCTTAAACTGATTAAAAAAGTAGTAACTTTTACTAACTCTTTACAAGGTGACGATAAAAATTATAATTTTTACTAACCCTTTACAACCGATGATAAATGTAGTAACTCTTACTAACCCCTTTATAAAAATGACGATAAATGTAGTAACTCTTACTACCATTTACAAAAATGATGATAAATGTAATAACTCTTACTGTTCCTTTACAACTGATGATAAATGTAGTAACTCTTACTAACCCTTTACAATCGATGATATAACGTTGATTTTTACCGACACTTTTCTAACCGTCCGGATATTGAACATACTCCAACAGTCATCACAAGTGTCGGGATAGTTCTATCCCGACCCCTTTTTGGCCAACTGAACCTTTATCTATTGGAGAAGACTTTATCGATGGATTTATCACCTTTTCCTCATGGTTTTCGTCCGTCTCCATAAGCCATTTCCGTTGTCGTGTATCATTGTCAAAATAGTAAGATAAAGGGTTAGAGCAACTTACTTTATTTTCATTTTCTCCTATGAAGTGTTGTTGGTCACTTGTGTCCATAGCTTTTACAATTGGACATGTACACCCCTTTTGTTTTTAGTACTTTTTCTTATTAAGATGTCATAATTCTTGCTCGTCTTCAACCCATTTGTATTTCTCCTTGTTTTCCTAAGATGTTTTCGCCCTCTGTTTGATGAGGAAGCTTCTAGTAAAGAATTGATTCATTCAAGTGCCATTTTTAAACAATCTTTTGTCTATGATGGTTAAACCCAACACTAGACACTACAAGAAGGCACTACAAAATTAGAGCATTGAAGTGACGGTAATATTTATGGGCGGTGACATGTAGCGATCGTTTTTTATAGCGTATAGTAACACTTGTGACGAAACCGTTAGGAAATATATATATTTTACGATGGTATAATATTATTCGTTAGGAAAAATTTAGCAATCGTCAAAGGTTAGATAACCATTTGTAAAAAGCGATGTTGAATTTTCACTGTTATTGTTTGTGGTCAGTAAATATAACACTTTTAGCGACAGTTTGAAAACACTCGGTATATGACCGCTTTTACTGTCTATCTAACCATACCGTCTGCATAAATTCTACATTTATGCTAACTCATATATTATACAGTCTTTAAAAACTATGTTCAATTCAGACACTTATTTTTTGTGGTCAGTAAATAAGGCATAGTTTTAGAAATGGTTTGAAAACAGTCTCGATATGAGTACTTCTACTCACTAGTTAAGTATATCATCTTCATAACTTTCACACAAAGCTAATGATTATTATTTGTGGTTAGTAAATATGATAAGATTTTAGAGACGGTTTGAAAAATATCTCTAAATAACTCTTCTTTACTATCTAGTTAACCATATCATGGATATAAGTTGTATATCTATGCTAACTTCATTGTACAGCCTTTAAAACTTATGTTCAATTCTGACGTTTATCATTTGTGGTTAGTAAATATGGTAAAGTATTAGGGATAGTTTGAAAACAGTTTTGATTTGACTTTTTTACAGTTTAGTTAAGAATACAAGTTTCGTAAGTTCTATTCAATTCTGACAATTATTATTTGTGATCAATAGATATAGTAGAGTTTTAGGAACTGTTATTTAACTGTCTCTATATGTCTATTATTTACTATCTACTTAACCATACCGTCTGCATACGTTCTTCATCTATCGTAATCCATATTTTTTCCGGTCGCTAAAAGTTATGTTCAATTAAAACGCTTATCTTTTGTTGTTAGTAAATATTGCAGAGTTTTATAAAAGATTTGAAAACAGTCTCGATATGACTACTTTTACTCACTATTTAATCATATCGTCTTCATAAGTTTCACTCAAATCTGACGATTATTATTTGTGATTAGTAAAAATGGCAGAGTTTTAGAAACGGTTTGAAAAATGTCTGTAAATAACTCTTTTTTACTATCTAGTTAACCATATCGTGGACATAAGTTGTATATTTATGCTAACTTATACATTGTACAGTCTTTAAGATACATGTTCAATTCTGACGCTTATCATTTGGGGTTAGTAAATATGACAGAGTTTTATGGATGATTTGAAAATAGTCTCGATATGACTCTTTTTACAGTCTACATAAGCATACCAGTTTTGTAAGTTCTATTCAATTCTGACAGTTGTTATTTGTGGTTGGAAGATATAATAGAGTTTTAGGAACTGTTATTTAACTGTCTTTATATGTCTATTCTTTACTATCTACTTAACCATACCGTTTGCATAAGTTTTTCAAATTTCCTAACTCATATATTATGCAATCGTTAAAAGTTATATTCAATTGAAACGCTAATTTTTTATGGTTAGTAAATATGTCAGAGTGTCTCGATAAGACTATTTTTGATTGTTACTTAAGCATATTGTCTTCATAAGTTGTGCTCAATTCTGACTGGCATTATTTGTGATAAGTAAATATGACAGAGTTCTAGAGAGGGGTTGAAAAATGTTTCTATATGACTCATCTTTTACAATCTAGTTAACCGTACCGTCAAGATAAATTCTATATCTATGCTAACTTATATATTGTGTAGTATTTAATACCTATGTTCAATTTTGACGCATATCATTTGTGGTTAGTAAAAATGACAGAGTTTTAAGAACGATTTGAAAAATAGTCTCGATATTTTTCTTTTTTCTGTCTACTTAAGCATACAAATTTTATAAACGCTATTCAATTGTAAGAGTTATTATATGGAGTTTGAGGGACAGTTTGAAAACGGTCACTAAATGACTATTTTTATTGTCAACCTAACCAAATTGTCTGTATAAATTCTACATCGATACAAACTCAAATATTATACAATCTTTAAAAGCTATGTCCAATTCAGATGTTTATCTTTTGTAGTCAGTAAATATGCAGAGTTTTAGAGACGGTTTGAGAACATTTTCATTATGACTATTTTAACTCACTACTTAAGCATATCGTTTTCATAAATTCTACTCAATTCTGATAGTTATTATTTTTTATGACTACAAGAGCTTTGAAGTCTAATTTGTCATTCTGTAGTATGATCACTGGTATTTTAAAAAGTGTTGGGATAAGTTTAATAAGAGAAAACAGAGTGAAACTAAGTTCGAGGGATAGAAGTATAAATCTGCGAATGCTACAAGAGCACAATAGATTTTGCAAGATGATGTGTGGGTTCATCCGAAAAATAGATTTCTTAGGGAGGATAAGGAAGAAGAAGCAAGGAATTAAGAAGAATTGAATGAAGGAGGAATTGGTAATGAAGCTGAAGAAGAAGAAGAAGAAGATCAAGGGAATGAAAGAGGAGATGAGAATGAAAATGAAGGAAACGAGGGAGGAGATGGAGGATGGAATAACTACCATCGGAATGCCAATGACGAGACAAGGTGGAATGATTTGTTTCAATGTATTTATGGTCTGAAAACAGACATTGGCATGCTTAATGAGCAAATTGGAGGACTTGGGATGGAAATGCGAGAACATAGGATAGAAATGGGAGAAACGAGGACAAAAATGGGTCGACTGAGTAGTGAAGTGGATGAAATTGAGAGACGACTATTTGGAATGCAACAATATACATATGAATTTGCAGATCAAAATGCAGAGCAGCATCACAAAATGATATGTCAAATGTTGAACATCAGAGCAGACCTTAGGGCAAATTCCAAATCTATTGAATGCATCAAAGACCATTTGTAGATAGGTAACCCAGCCCGACCTTCATGCTTTGCTGCTCAGCCTTCTTTATCTCCCAGTCCTGCCACTCAACATTCTTCCTCTGGCACTCCTACACCACCACGTCGCTCTGGCTTTGCCCACCCATTTGTTTTACACTCACCTTCTACATTTGGTTCTCCTGCTCCTGATACTCACCCTCGTGCTCCTGACACTCAGCCTAGCCGTGACAATCCTGCCCCTAGGCATCCGTTTCTGACATTTGGTTCTCCTCACACACCCACAACAACTACCGGGGTAACACTCCTACCCCTATTACTACTCCCAATCCTTTTACCATTGAGCAAGTTGTTAATGATGTAAGAGCAAATCCGGAATCGAAAGATGCTACAAGAAAGAGTGTCAAAAAATTTAGACCAAAAATTAAAAATAACAATTTGAAGTAATTATGTGTACTTGTTTCCCTTCCCTTGCTTTTTGCATTTGTATTTGTAGTTTTGTTCATTTTGTATTTTCATGTGTATTTCAATATTGATGTGTTGATCTCTTCTGTTTTTCAATGTTAAAAAATTCTAATAATTATGTCTATTTTGTATTTCTATTTGTATTTTGATATGTTTTGTAATTTTTTTTTCTCATTGTATTTTGATTTGTAATGTAATGTTTAGTTGTATTTGTAAGTATCTGAATTTTAATTTTCTAATATAATGATATGTTGTAGTTGTAATGTTTATTAAGAACGTGAGGTTAGTCGTGGTTAAATTTTGTTGATCAACCAATCTGTTAGGTCAGTTAGAACAGTAAGGAGTGTTAAACAAAATGTATAAAAATGGGTAAACTCTAGAAGAAAGAGGGAAAAATGATTGATTCCTTAATTTGTTCCGAGTCTTCTCTCTATCTCAGTATCTCTCTCCCTATCTGTCTCTATCTCTCATCTCTATCTCTCATCTTCTCCATCTCTACAACTCCTTCTTTATCTCTCCTCAAATTTTCCTTTCAATCTCTAAATTTTCTTCTATGGCCCCTATGAACTCTATCAGAATGCACAAACCAACCATACTCTATTTTGACTTCTTACTCTATTTTTCGGTTCCATTTCATGTGTATACTTGCTCTTTTTTTTTTTTTTTTTTTTTTTTTTTTTTTTTCGTTTGGGTTTGAAACCAATGTCTTTAATGTTCCAGTCCTGTGCCACCTGAGCAATGGGTCGCAGGGTGAGTACCCGTGCAAGCCACCGTGCTTCCGTGCACCATGGGCGGAAACCCCTGCTAGCCGCACAAGCCCGGAATCCCTCGTAGGCGTAATTTCCTCTCTTGCGGGCGCAGTCTCCTGCTCATGCTGCCCCCACCCAAGTATGGGCATAAGCCCGGGAACCCCTTTGCGGACGCAGCCTCCTGATCATGCTGCCCCCACCCAGGCATGGGCATAAGCCCGGCTGCTGCCCCCGCCCAGTCATGGGCATAAACCCTACGATAATAATCAGCAGTAGTGGTAAGTATGATAAGTAGTGGTAAGTAATTATAAGCAGTGGTAAGTAGTGGTAAGTAATTTCAATTTTCATATGAATACTTTTCATCAATACAATCTGAATTCCATATCTTTCAATTCTATTCGTTCAAGGTTTATTTATAATTTTTTTTGGCTTTACTTTGATTAGTTTGCTTTGCGGTGCTGATGGTCGTGAGATCTTCTCCATAATGTCACTTTGAACACTATTATGCTCAGACATTAAAAGTTTCAAAAAATATTCCTTTCTCAAAAAATTTAGCTCCTGAAACCATCCAGCCATGAAAATTCAAAAATTAATCATATCGGTCCAATTCAAATAAAAATGATGAAATACAATAAGAAAATATATATACTTCCTGAGTTGGTGTAGTCCAATTCAAGTTCTTTTTATTTACCAAATAATAATACTATGTATAGATGACAAAATAAGGAGTGAATAAGAGACTGATAGTATGGCAATTAGTATTCATTAGTGTTCAGTCAGCAAGATTCATGTGTGCACTCAGGAAGAGTAAATGCATATGCATTTGTAAGGTGTAAAGTGATGTGTGTGCACTCAGGAAGAGTATATGCATATGCATTTGTAAGGTCTAAGTGACGACTATGGAGAAATCAAATATTGCTAATTCTTATGTGTATTGAAATACTAAAAAACTCGAATTAAGAAAAATATAAGGATTAAAAATTGTAAAGATTAAGAATGGTGACAAAAGCTAAAACGATAAAAGTTTACTGAAAACCATAAGGGAAGAATACATCTCGAGAAAAATGGAGATGAGTTTCGATTGTAGGTATTAAGAAGCCTGATATAGCAATCCATCGTCTACAAATATAACCAAAATCATTATAATCATTAAGTCAACTATTGTAAATATAACCAAAGTCATTATCATTATATAATCTATTGCAAATATAACCAAATTCATTAGTAGCGTTTTATAATTCTGTTTGAAGGTAATAGTAAGAAAAAAAAATTCTTACGCTAGGTTAAATATTTCAAATAATTAAAGATAAGATCAAAATTTTTTAATTTAAAATTTTTGATACATACCAATGTCCCAACCTACTGAGGGGGCACGAACTCATAAGCATCAGTCCATGTGATGTAATTTCCACCGATATTACACAAAATTGTTCTGTCATTCTCAATAATTTTATATATCAATAATAATCAAAGCTAAAAATTTTCATGAAATTATATAACTTGTATAGGTAAACCATAACTTGTCTGGCTTTATTTGGTATGAGTTTTCTTTCAAAAAAATTCCATACACTCTCCTCTTTAGCGGAAAATTTTCTAACCTTAGCAAAGGTTAAAATTGCATTTGTCTTCATGTCCTCCACCTCCAACTCCTTGCTTTCCTTCATTTCAGTTAAAACATTAACGACTTCACACAATTCGCCCACCTCTGCCTCCAAACCTTTGTCCCCTTTCTCCTCCTCCTCTGCTACCTTTTCCTCATCATCATTCCTTTGCTTCTTTTGAATGTTGTCTTCTTCATCCAATGATGCCTCAACCTCATCTCCATAATTGTTGCAGAGTCTTGTTAATATAACAGAGTGCATTTGCAATAGATGAGACTGAAATTGAATTGACTCCTCCACATTCGAATTGACTTTTGTAAAAACATTTTCATTTCTTGTTTGGTGCCAATTTTCTACACAAATATATATACATTGTAACATTCAAAAATTGCGGGATATGATAATAACTAGTAAATTATAACTTCGTTTCTTCTCCGATTCTATCAGGATAATACAATTGCATTTCCTTCACTTTGTTTTTTTCATCTTTTGATGACAACAAACCCTATGGAAGAATAATGCAACATATATGAATATGGAACAATAATGCAACATATATGAATTATATATGGAGACAATGCAGTTAACTTAATTAACTTACCTCTGTACGCTCAAAGACAAGCCTCCTATTTACACACTCACTAGTCCAATAGGCAATTGGTAGTTTGTTTTCTTCACCACCCAAATTGCCGACTCTCACCTTCTCAACGTAAAATATCTATATATACACATAATTCATATAAAACAAATTTCAATATTTAAAAACCTTGAATTCATATTAATAACATTAAATTAATTTTATTCAATATTGAAATTATAATTATGAACATACCATAAGCAAGAATATACATCCACCAATTGCCCTCTTCTTCCTATTCTTCCTCTTCTCGTCTTCTCTTCCTCCTGTCTGAAGAGCTTGAAATTGGCAAATCTCATCACATAACTATTTTAATACAAAATCAGCTCAGTTATATAGACCCACTTTATCCACATCAATGGTTGCCTTTAGGTGTCTGGAAGAAGGGAAGACACTTGTGGTAGGACATAAAAAGCATCCGAGAAGGAAGAGCAAGAAGTAGCGTTTAAATTTTGGGAAGGAGGCATCTTCCATGTGCATGTTCTCTTTCAACTCCATATGTTTTAGTTTCGAAAAATACTTTCTGATGTATAGAGACTCAACCAAAGATGAAGAGCCCAAAACTTCACGTCCAGTTGAAGTGATTCCTAGGATTCGTCCTACTTCCATAGGTGTCAGCTTAAAGTTTTGGTTTGGACTGTCACGCCCAAAGTCAGGATCATGAGCAGCCGCCTGTTATCCTGGATGCCAGCTACATTTTTACAGAAAATCAAACATAACCTCCCCATGTTTCGGAGGTCTCCCATATACAATTTACCCTGTAATATTTACAACCATCATGTCAATTTGATACAAGGGTCATCCTGGCCTCACAACCATTAACCAAACCACAGCCGACAATCAAGACAATGCAAGGCTATAGAAATTTCTAGCAGTACTAACTACAGACCTCTACTGTCATGCTAAACTAGAGCATGAGCAGCCGCCACACTGAGCGGACCTAAATGTTTATACACATGTACAATAAATTCCCAAGTTAACATTTTAAATACATATAGGTGCCTCAATGCAAGTGAACCGAGTCAATATGAGAGTTTCTCGAATAAATGTCCATAATTATATAGTCATTCCAGAAAATAAATAGATGAATACATTGATCAAATTAAAATCTCCAATAATTGTAGCGGAAGATATGGTAACATCCATACTCAAGCCCGGCACTATCAAGTCCACGTCACAAGTATGAAATCACAAAATTTTTCTTCAGTTCAAGACTAATCCTGTAGGAAAGAAATTGAGGGGTGAATATCTATGGGAAGATACTCAGCAAATGAGGAGATTGATGTCGTGCTATCAAAATCGTGGGTGAACTTGGAGTGTCAAAGCATGTAACATAATATCGAGTGTGCGAAAATAATGTGTTGTTTCAGAGTAAAACATATCTCAAGGCACACATTAGAAAATAACATATACATCCATCCATATATCAAGTCACATATGTAGAGTCGGCCGAACAAACAACCCCGGTAATGGTCTACCTCGACCAAGGACGGACGCATTGGGGGTTTTCACTATGCAAGTATCAAATAATGGCTCTCTACCCCAATATTAGCTACAGGCTACTCTAACTAGTCTGTAAATAATAATAATAATACATAAATATAGTCGGCCGTGTATGGTGTCTCGTCCAGTGCTAGAAAGAGGTAAACTCACGTCCTCCCTGATGAGGGTCAACCTGGGACCTATATACATGACGATCTGACAGATACCTCTGGCTGAAACGTATCTTGGCACAAGGGGTGCCTCTACCAATTGTCCTTCGTAGCTATGGAATACTATAGGAAACATATCACCGTATCACCAAGTCGGCAGGGCATGTAGCCCCATGCATCACAATATCATGTTGGCCGGACATATAGCCCCATGCATCGTAACATAACGTCGGCCAGGCGTATACCCAAATAGTACATGTAAATCCATTTAAAACTATGTGACAATACAGTAGAAGTATTAAAATATGTCAATATGTTAAAAAGAATGGCACAGTATTCGGTTATCAAACTCATGGATGCAATTCAATAAAATCAACAGTTGGGACACTCCAATGGTCACAAAAATATGTCTATCAAAATTCAAAAATTTAGTTTTCACACGTATAGAAATCATGTCGCTTGAAAATCAGTAAAACATGATTTGTAAATCAATAGTAGATGTCAAAATCCTACTCACAGTATGGGGGAGGGTAACGCACTCCTCAATAACATCACGAAACGAAAAAAAATGTTCCCCTAAATCAAGGTACCCAACACCTACGAATGTATATATATATATATATATATATATATATATATATATAAATCAACATGTTTTAAACCTATGCAGTTATAGGAAATAGGCTATCACTTCTAATACACGTATGCAAATCAAGTAGTTCGAATCCTTTAGAACCCTACCATAATTCCTCGTATTTTGTTCATGCATACAACATGTCTACAAGACTCAAGTATTGGTACTCAATCAATCTCGCACAGGGCTCACACCAATCCAATCTCTCGCTCGCACCCAAGGGCCAACAGGGCCATAGCCAAGCGCTCCTCTGTACAGTGTGCAGCGCCCACGTGTAGGGCGCGTAGCGCCCATGTGCAGGGTCTATGTGCAGGGCGCGCAGTACCTGTGTGTAAGGTCTATGTGCAGGGCGCGTAGCACCCAGGGCTCGCAGCGCCTGCACGCCAACCATTGCCCCTCATTTCTAAATTTAACCCTAACATTCATTCAAATAAATCGAATGGGTAAGAAATTTTTTTCACCTAGAGTTTTCTCGGAGCGCAAACTTTTGTCCAAATGTCTCCTAAATCACTTCCAAATCTGAAACGCTTCCTATCAAGACAAGATTTATAAGTTAGGTCATAAATACTTATATCAGAATCAAAACCCTAAATCAGTTACCTTCGTGGAGGTTCGTGGGCTGTCACGGGCTCATGGGCTGTCGCGGGCCGTCGTGGGCTACAGCGGGCTCGCGGGTCAACAAGCTGGCCGGCCTGCGGGCAGCAGTGGCTTCGCGGGCCGCAGTGGGCTTCGCGGGCCACAGGGGACTCACGGACTGCACTTTAACGGGCTGGTGCGCGCTCGTGCGCAGGCGCGCTCACGGCCTGGTTCGCGCTCACGGCTTGGCTCGCGCTCGCTGGTTGAGGCGTACGCGCGTGAGAGGGTCGCGGGTTGTGTTCGCTCTGTGCACATGCTCGGGATTGAGGCGCTTGCTCGTAGACTGGGTCGTGCTCGCGGACTGAGGTGCGCGGTGTCCGCTGGGGGAGGATAGCGTAGGGGCACAATCGTGCTCACGCAGGGTGGATTGAGCAGGGGCACGCTCGCGGGAGGAGTTGCAGTCGCGTTCGCGGAAGTTCGGTGCTCGTGGGAGGAAGGAGCAGTGATGGTGAAGCGAGCGGCGGTGATGGGTAGTGGGTTCGGGCGAAGCCGAAGAGAGAGAGAGAGAGAGAGAGAGAGAGAGGAAGATGAAGAGGCGGGAGAGGAGATTAGGGCTAAAAGCCCTAATCCCATTTGTGGGAGGTGCTGCGTTTTGGGCCAAAACGCAGCGCTTCCCCCTGTTTTTTTTTCAATTATATATATATATAATTTCACACCCACACTTCACTAAAATTTAATTTTTTTTTTTTGTAAAAACGGGTTTATTTCGATTCACAGATTCGGTAAATTAAAATATACTAAAAATTTAATTTAAATATCCCAAAATCAAAAATCAATTTAAATAAATAAAATTCTCTCTATATAATTAAATTATAGATACCGTAGTATCGGTGTTACATTTTCTAACCCGCTAAAAACAAGTTTCGTCCTCGAAACTAAAGGAGGACTAACCAGCAAACAAATGGGGGTGCTATCTCCTCATAACCTCCTCGGACTTCCAGGTCTCCTCCTCGACCTGGTCACTCCTCCACAATACTCTGACCAACGAGACTTCCTTGCTTTGCAGCTTCTTGACCTGCTGATCTAGAATAGTCACGGACTAAATTGGAAAACTAAGGTCCTCTCACAACTCAATTGGTAGCGGCTCAAGTACATGAGAAGGATCAGATTGATATTTTTAGAATACTGAGACAAGGATGACGTCATGAGTACGGGATAGTTCATTTGGCATCGCTGTATACCACGTACTCCCCTGTGCTTATGGGGAAAGCTAGCACTAGTGCTGTTGTCAGTCGTTGTTTGAGCTCCTGAGAGCTCGTCTCACAACGATCATACCAAAAGAACTTGACATCCTTCAGTGTCAATCTGGTAACTGGAGCAGCGATCCGGGAGAATCCTTTTACGAACCGCTGATAATACCCCATAAGATAAAGGAAACTCCGTACCTCGGTCACCATCTGTGGCTGCTCTTACCTTAATATGGCCTCAACCTTTTGCGGGTCAACATAAATACCCTTCGCAGAAACAATATGGCCAAGAAATCCAATCTGTCTAAACCAAAATTCACACTTGGTAAATTTAACATACAATTGTCATTCGCGGAGAATCTGCAAGACCACCCTAAGGTGCTGCGCATGCTCCTCATTGCTCTGCGAATATACAAGGATGTCATCGATGAGCACAATGACGAACTGATCTAGATAATCATGGAAAACCCGGATCATCATGTCCATAAAGGTTGCTGAGGTGTTGGTCAGCCCAAACGGCACTACCATGAACTCGAAATGTCCATATCGGGTGCGGAATGCGGTCTTGGGCACATCCTCGGCCCTGATCCACAACTAATGATATCCAGATCAAAGATCGATCTTTGAGAAAACTCGCGTACCCTGGAACTGATCAATTAAATCATCAATACGTGGCAGAGGGTACCAATTCTTGATGGAAACCTTGTTTAACTGCCTATAGTTCACACACAATTATAGAGACTCGTCCTTCTTCTTCATGAATAACACCGGAGCACCCCGAGGCGAAGTGCTTGGACGGATAAAATCCTTATCCAGCAACTCCCGTAGCTGGACCTTGAGCTCTCTAAGCTCAGCTGACGCCATTCTATATGGCGCAATAGATATGGGAGTGGTCCCTGGAGCTAGGTCAATCTCGAAATCAAACTCCCGAATTGGGGGTAGTCCAGGTAGCTCCTCGGGAAATATATCTGGGAACTCCTGCACCACTGGCACCTCCTCAAGCCTTGGCCCTTCCACTGTGGTGTCAATAACATGAGCCAGGTATGCCGTGCACCCTCAGTGTATCAATCTCCTGGCTTTCATCACCGATACAACAAAGCGAGATAACACTCGCCTCTCACCTCTCGCCTGGGAACCTCAACAATGGCCCCTTGAGTCTCCGAAACTCCATTTCCTTGGTGAAGTAATTTACTGAGGCTCTATGCATGCTTAGCCAATCCATCCCTCGGATGGCATCAAAATCCGTCATCTCAAGTGGAATCAGGTCTGCCTCAAGTACCGCATCTCTGATTGTGACCTTGCTCCCTCTATAGATGGAATCTCTAAACATCTGCTCACCGAGAGGTCAATATCTCCTCATCAAGTAGCTACAAAGGCTTACCAACCCATGGGCAAAAGACGCTCTCACATACGAATAGTTCAACCGGGTGTCAATGAGGACACGGGCGTCGACTCCCCATATTTTCACAACTCCTATTGTGAGAAAATAAAAAGATCTGTTGATAAATATAGAAAGATATATGCTTATATATATATCAAAATGTATATACATACCAACATAGTTAAGCCTCTAAGGCTTTAACTAGTGATGGTGCTCAAAAGAAGGTACATAAAAAAAATATCTCTAAGCATGGGGATCAGTGGGAGGAGAACCAATAATCACGTCAGGACTCGTCTGAGCGTCCTCCTACATCATTGAGTATACACGGGCCTGTGTTCTCTGCTGCTGTCGGAATGATCCTGGTACCGTATTGCTCCCGACTGCTGTCCGTGGAGCGGTGTGACTCGTGTGCGCAGGTGCTCCCTACTGTCCTCCTTGGGGAACACTCGAGTGTCCTGAATCTATCTGACCTCCAAATCCCAACTCAGGGCAGACGCTCCTGATGTGCCCTGGCTTTCCACATCGAAAGCATGTAACATGCACCCTACACTCTCCAAAAGGGTGGTGTCCACCACATTGACGGCAAAATGGGTGCCGCTGATCTGAAGTTTGAGTAGTGGTACTAGGGGCCGATGCTCTAAACCCCTGAGGTCACGATTCCTGGCCAGTATGTTCCTGTCTCAGCTGAGAAGAGCCTCTCTGATATCCTGAAGTCCTACCCTTCTTCGAGCCCTAACTCGAAGAAGCCCGAGATCTCTTCTTCCTTTGCTCTCTATAGTCCCGCCATAACAGACGATCTCCTCCGCCCTAAGTACTGAGTCCACGATCTCCGCAAAGGAGAGACTAGGAGTCACTGTCATATACCTCCTGATGTTCAAGTTGAGGCCATCCTCAAACTTGAACCGTAGTTGTTTCGGTGTCGCCAAGTTTGGAACGAAAACAGCTAGTCGCCTCATCTCCGTCTCATACTCTGTCACTGTCCCGATTCCTTGCCGCAAGTACAGAAACTCTGCCCTCTTGCGGTCCTGCTGGAACTCAGAGAAGTACTTATGATCGAACTCCTGCAGGAAGTCCTCCCATCGCAACGGTTCGGTAGCATCATCACAAATCGTCTCCCACCAAGTGAGGGCGTCGCCATCCAAAAGTCTCTCTGCTATCCGAAACCGGTAGTCCTCGCTTAAACCCAGATAGTCAAAATTCTACGGGTACGGTTGATCTAGTGCTTTACTGCTGTGGAATCACCCGTTCTCGCAAACTCCGTGCAGCCTATCTGTCTCGCCTCCTTCACCAACCGGGTGAGTTCGTGAATACACCTCAAGGTGGAGGAGGAAGTGTCACTAGGTCCTGAAATAGTAGAAGGACCAACAACTTGGGGGCTGATCTGGTACAACTGAAGGTGGTACGGCCATAGGAGTTGGTACTACCGTTGGTGGTGGTGGGGGTGGCATTTGAACCCCGTTGGGAGGTGTACCACTCATACACCTGCCTAAACGACTCAAGGGATGGTAGTGGAACCTCGGCTGGAGCAGCCGGCTGAGTAGGCACTGCAGGGGGCGCTCGTGAAGAGGAAGCAGTCTCAAGCACTCCAAGGGTCTCAGGTTCCCTCGAAGGGTCAGGTATTTGAGGAGTCTCAGGTAGCGCGAGCCTAGCTCTGCGTTCCGCTGGTCTACTGCACCTAGGCGGCATAATTCTGCAAAGAGAGAATTTTCATTAGATATAACTCTAGAATTGGGCATTATTTAAAAATTAGGGTTAGTTACATAGTAACTAACCCCTTAAAATGAATGAAATTAGTGATCTACGACAATGTATGGGACTTTAAATGACTGTATGAAACTCTCTAATGCATTGAGAACTTTTAAATGTATTTGGGAAGACTTTAATTACTATCCTTTCTGTAACCTAGACGCTCTGATACCAACCGAACTGTCATGCCCTGAACCGGGGTCATGAGCAGCCGCCCGTTGCTCTGGATGCCGGCTATAATTTTACAGAAAATCAGGCAGAATCTCCCCATATTTCGGAGGTCTCCTATGTACAATTTATCATGTAATATTCACAACCATCCTGTCAATTTGATACAAAGGCCATCCCGGCTTCACAACCATTAACCAAACCACACTGACAACCAGGACAATGTAAGGCTATAGAAATTTCTAGTAGTTCTAACCACAGACCTCTATTGTCATACTAAACTAGAGTATGAGCAGCCGTCATACCGAGCGGACCTAAATATTTATACACATGTATAATAAATTTCCAAGTTAACATTTTAAAAAAATATAGGTATCTCAATGCAAGTGGACCGAGTCCATATGAGAGTTTCTCGAATAAATATCCATAATTATACAGTCATCCTAGAAAATAAATAGATGAGTACATTGATCAAACTAAAATCTCCAATAATTATAGCGGAAGATATGGTAACATCCATACTCAAACCCGATACTATCAAGTCTACGTCACAAATATGAAATCATAAAATTTTTCTTCAGTCCAAAACTAATCCTATGGGAAAGAAAGTGAGGGGTGAGTATCTATAGGAGGATACTTAGCAAATGAAGGGATTGATATCGTGCTATCAATATCGTGGGTGAACTTGGAGTGTCGAAGCATGTAACATAATATCGAGTGTGCGAAAATAATGTACTGTTTCAGAGTAAAACATATCTCAAGACACATATCAGAAAATAACATATGCATCCATCCATATATCAAGTCACATATGTAGAGCCGGCCGAACAAACAACCCCCGCAATGGTCTACCTCGACCAAAGATAGGCACATTGGAGGAGTTGCAGTCGCGCTCGTGAAAGGTCATTGCTGGCAGGAGGAAGGAGCAACGGCGGTGAAGCTAGCGGCGGTGATGGGTGGTGGGTTCAGGCGAAGCCGAAGAGAGAGAGAGAGAGAAAGAGAGAGAGAGAGAGGAAGATGAAGAGGCGAGAGAGGAGATTTGGGCTAAAAGCCCTAATCCCATTTGGGGGAGGTGCTGCATTTTGAGTCAAAACGCGACGCTTCCCCCCAGTTTTTTTTTCAATTATATATATATGTATATATATAATTTCACACCCACACACACTAAAATTTAAATTTTTTGTAAAATCGGGGTTTATTTCGATTCGTATATTCGGTAAATTAAAATATATCATAAATTTAATTTAAATATCCCAAAATCAAAAATCAATTTAAATAAATAAATTTCTCTCTATATAATTAAATTACAGACACTGTAGTGTCGGTGTTACATAGACGAACACAAAGAAGTTTTTCCATCGGTTCGAATCTCATTATCAATTCTTCGCATAATTTTCGGCTTAATGTATCACAGCTGAACTTCAAGATATTGCCAAACCCCATATGTTTTACCTCTTCTTTCATCTCATGACTAAGCGAAAGAATTACCTCCTTTAATTGTTTTGGAGAGCACCTCGTTTGAATCGGTGCTGGTGCAGATGATGCCATTGCTCTACTTAGTGTAAGTAATTTCTTTGTTTCTTTCACTTTGTTGTAGTTGTCCCTCTCCCATTCCTTTAATTTCGTTCATTATTCAATACTTTGACTCTATTCTTGCAATAATTTTTATATTATTGACAGTAATAATAATAAAATTATTAATATATGCAGACAAGGTTAGATTTCATTACCTTACTCGCACGCAAGGCACTCCTCTTCTTCTTGTTCTTAGCCACTCCTTTCTTCTTCTCTTCTGTATCTAGAAACGTAAATAACGTATATTAAATTTTTAAAATTTATAATATAAATCACTAAATCTCAAATCAATTACTAAAAATCCCTAAATACTCAAATAACCAATAACCATAAATAAGCTCAAATAAAGGATAAATATATTGGTGGAAAAACCTACAAAAGCCTCATTGTCGAAATAAACTTCCATTTGTAGTACTGGTTCAAAATTTTCAAAATATTCAAAAATAATATCTTCAAACCGTTGCTCTTGGCCTCTCTGTTTTTAAAAAAAGTCCTCGATTCTTCTTCTCTGCCCTATCATTATCCTCACTCTTCAGTCTTCAATCTTTACTCCTCTTACTTTTTTCTTGTCCTCCTCCTCGCTCGTTCTCTCTTTCTCCTCCTCCTCCGTCGTTCTTTCTTTCTCGTCCTCCTCCCTCGTTCTCTCCCTCTCTCTGACTCAGTTCTTGCAACAAGTATTCTTCTGCAAATCTAATTTCGATGAACCATCAAAGTGACTAATTTCACGAAGAAATGGTAGGAAATGCCAAAAAAAACTGAAATGGTGATAACATGTTACCGAGAAATGCTGAGCAATGCAGAGACAATACCATTATTTCACCACCATTGGATGAAATGCCTTTCACCAGATCAAATGCCTATCATTGATGGTGTTCATAGGGTGTTGTGCTCGTGGGTGTTGTGAGCTGTGCGTGCTTTGGAACTCATTGTTGAAAAGACATGTGAGTGACATGTCTTCTCTTCATGTCTCTTCTTCTGATTACTTTGAATCCCGACCATTGGATCAAGCAAGATAATCAATAGCCAACCCTAACCGTCGATACTTTGCCCACTAACTTACCATTCGTTACCATGACTTACCATCAATTAATACCAACTATCAATTACCATCAATTATCCCCATCCATCAATTGCTATTGCATAATTGCATAATATCTGAAACAAATATTTTAGTTTCAATTTAATATATTTAATTACTATATCTATGTAATACTATAATTTGTTTAATTTTATATTTTATATTTAAATAAAAGTATATTTATGTAATTACAATTACTATATCATTAATCTACTATATGAAAATAACGATAATGTTAAGGTTAAGTGAGGAAAGTAGAGTTGGATCGGACAATTGCAATGTACACCAAACATTACTCTATTAGTGTAATTTACAATATTTGATATTTAATGATTAAAAAAGATTAAATAATACTACATTATTATTATTAACTATTTTTTAATACTATATTTATTTAATAACAAATTACAAAAAAAGTTTATCCAATTATGAATAAGACAATTACTAATTATAAAGATGACAATTATCAATACAACCAAAAAAATCGAGTTTGATTGAATGCCAAATTACAATAGTCTGGTTAAAAACCAAAAACTTTTTTAAAGAGCAAAATGTGGCTATAAATACTTTGTACTTTTTTAATCTTAACTTTCTGATATATTGATGTGGACAAAGTTTCTTGGCGCAAATATTGGCGCCAACACCATATTTCCTTCTTTTTCTATTTCTTATTTTTGGACCAAAAAATCAAATCAAAAATCACAATTTATTTCATATGTCATTTCATTCATTTATTTGACATATACAAATACTTCTCTAATATTTCTATCTTTGTTTCTACAAAACAGAAAAAATAGAAAGGTCATGGATGTATTCTAAATCAAGAGCTAGTGATAAATATATTGGCGGGGTTAATACATTTCTTCAATTTGCATCGGCAAATATTCAATCTATGAATAACAAGATATCATGTAACAAGTGATAAAGCATAGTAATAAATTATAGGTACCAAATCCTCAAATTGCATTGTATCAAATTTTGAAATTTTAAATGTACTATTACATTAGATAATGATATATTATCTATTACATAATTTATTAAGAATATTATATAATACAATATTAATTAATATTAATTTTCGTCGGAAATTTTTTCAAAATTAAAGAAAGAATTTTAATTATCAATCGTAAACCAATCGACAACTCTATATACACACGTTACTAATATTACTACATGTTACTATATATTCAATCTATTATTATTTATTACAATCTGTTTCTATGTGTTACTATATATTATTATATATTACAATCTATGATATATTTTTTAATTACAATTACTATATACTTAGTATTAAATAACTATCACTATTATATAGTAGTATTACATACTACTATATATTATTATATATAAATATACATTACCATACTAGGTTATATTTATTGGAGTGTCAATGTATTATTATCTATTACTATATATTACTATTACCCGTATATTACTATTTTATTACATAATCTTATTCTAGTATATTAGTACTTTTTTAATTACAATTACTATTTTATTATAAATTACTATTATATTATTAATATATATGACTATTATAGATACATTTAATCTAACATTGGCATACCACTTCTATTACTGATTTTATATAATAAGTTACAGTAATATTTAAACAAAATATCATATCATCAATATTATATGAACCAATAAAATTTCAAAGAAAAAGGGAGGGATTCTTATTATTTATTCACATTATATAATTTTATATAAATTTCAAATTAAATGAATGACAACATTAATATTAATTTCAATCTCGATATTTATTTTTACTTTAAAGATAGTGTATTAATTAATTAATTAATTAAATTATTCAACAACATTCAACTTGATATAAATATATTCTATATATTTCTTTAATTTAATTTACATGTAATTTCATTTAATTTGGTTCATAAACATATATTTTGAATAGACGAAGATTTTTTAGATATGTATTATCAGTTTTATTTAATTGTTATTTGCAATTATGCATACTAACCAGTGGTAATAAAGTGGTAGCAATTAAGTCATGATAAAATATAATTTAAAAAGAATTTAATAATAAATTTTAGATTGAGTAACTTTTTCACTGTTCTAAGTTCTCGACATGAAATTGAAAATTATATAAAATCAATATGCAACAAATCTTACTGATTTAAAAATACGAAAAAAAGAAATATATGAAAGAAGAAAAAGGCAGTGGTAAGAATTTTAATTTAAAAAAGGAGGTAAGAAGTGCGAAAAAAAGGCAGGTGAAGAAAAAAAAGAGTGGTACAAAATGACGCGCTTTGTAATTGGATTCTAATCCAAAAATATTATATTAAGTATGAAGCATTTCTTTCCTCAAAGCTACTCAAAGCTCTTGCTCTGAAAGCATCTGCTCTGCGAACCACCTTAGCTATGGGACGAACTAAACGCCGGATGAATATTGTTACTCAGCATGAAGAATCACAACAATCCCAACAACAAGTTCAATATGAAGAAACCCACTCTTGCGAAAATGTTACCCCAGGTATTATTTTAATTTGAGATTTGACATTATCATGGTATCAACTGACAATTCATATTTATTTTTTCAGTAGTTATGAAGAAATGTAGAGATCCAACACGCTGTCAAGATATTTGGGACTTAGAAAAAGGACAACGTATACTGGTTGAAATGAACGAATTAAATCACAACAACAAATGCTGCCATGACGAATGAAGAGGCGCAAGTTAATCCCACGGGTAATATTTTCTTTTATAACCATTCTTTATATTCTTTATAATGTTACTATATGATTGTATTAATTTTATTTTTTTATTCATTTTTTTATTGACAGGAAGAAAGTTTGGCATAAACTTGTTGTTCACTACTTTGCTTAGTTTTTGAAATATGGTGGGATTGTGATCTCCAAATTGTAATGGTAATATTTTTTGTAATGAAATGAACGTTTTTTGTTTCATTTTGGGTTTCACCAAAATATGTTTTTTGTTTCACCCTCTAACTATTAGTACAAGACAGACATGTTATTGTGGAATATGAATCTTTCTTTTCTCTTGGTCTTATATCTATTACTCAATGTAATGTACTGCTCAATCTTGGTATGTTAATACAATTCTGTTTAAATTTATAATATTTTTGTAATTTTTTTATACACACTTAAATCTTGTGGCGGTGATGACTAATTTTATATCATTATATTATTTAATTTGATAATAATCAAGGTGTATTTATTTTAATAATAATATTTTTAAAATAAAAAATAATGAAGTAATCGCTCTGACATGCATGGCATTTTCTTGCGCCTTTCTTGCGCCTGTCCATGAAGTAATTCCAGTAATCCATAGTAACACATAGTAAGACACGGTAAGCGATGGTAACTGACGATGAAAGTAGTAACATTTTATAACATATAGTAACTGATGATAGATCAATAACATTTCCAATTCAATCGTAACCCGACAATTAAAGTAGCAATATCCAATAACACATGGTAAGCGATATTAAAATCAGTAACTTATCATAACCATAGGCTATCATAAAAGTAGTAACACATAGTAACACAACGTAATACATAGTAACACAAAGTAACACATAGTAATACAACGTAACACATAGTAACTGTATTTTGTCACTCAATGTTAACTGCGTTTCGTAACACTTTTCACCTGTCAATATTTGGCACCATTTTGTAACTCAATAGTAACCAATAATAAAAAACTAATTTTACTAACACTTTTCTATCGTCAATATTTTAAAACATTTTATAATTTAATAACAACCGACGTTAAAATCAAAAATTTTATTAACACTGTTCTACTGTCAACAACCAATTTGTAATTTAGTGGTAACCGATGATGAAGTAGTAAGATCTCCTAACACATGATAAGTGACTATAAAACCACCAATTTGACTAACACATTTTTATCATGGATATTTGTACAATTTCATTATTGAATGGTAACCGACAATATTTAGTATAATTTTGTAACTCATTGGTAAGTGTCAATATTTTCTAACATTTTTTATTTCAATAGCAATTGATACTAATGCTAGCAACATATGGTAACACATAGTAACCGACCATAAAACCACAAATTTTACTAACATTTTGCACCATTAACATTTTGTATCATGTGATAATACATGGTGACTGTAATACAAGATAACATATGGTAACACATAATAACTGACGGTAAAGTCACTAATTCTACTAATATTTTCTAATGTCAATATGTTGTGACATTTTGTCACTCAACAGTAATCAATGATAAAAATTAGTAACGTCTCATAACACTTTTCTACTGTCCACATATTATACAATTTTATAACTCAATAGTAACCGATCATACAACACTAATTTTACTAATACTTTTCTACTGTCAATATTTTGTAACATTTTGTAACTCAATGATAACCAATAATGAAATAGTAATATCTCCTAATGCATGATAAGTGACTATACAAACCACTAATTTCACTAACATTTTCCTACCGTTGACAATTTATATAATTTTGTAATTCAATAGTAACCGTCAATATTTGGTACAATTTTCTATCTCATTTCTAACCGTCAATATTTTCTAATATTTTCTATCTCAATCGCAACCGAAGATAAATGTAGTAACATATGGTAATACATGATAACCATCACAAGTTTTACCATCTGATAGCACATGGTAACTGATGATATATCACTAGTTTTACCAACTCTATCTTTCCGTCAATATACATATATGACATGTTTCAATAGTAGCCCATAGCGTCACGATATATCTATCCCGACTGGTGTATACTCAACTGAATGTGCTTCTATTGGAGAAAATATTGCTGACGGATTTGATGAGTTATGCAGACCGTTTTTGACCATCATCTCAATGTTCTAATTTTGTAGTGAGGGCATCAACGACAGAAAATTACTAATGAAAAAAAAAAATCTATTGTAAATAGCGACGGATTAACGTAGGATGGATTACCAAGAGATTAGAGACAAATTAGTGACGGAAATTAGTTACGGAAATATTTCTATTGTTAATCTGTCACTGTAGTGGTCCAAAGTTTTAAAAAAAATTGTAAACCTACCAGCGACGGAATTTTTAGCGACGAAAAATATCTATCGGTATAAACTGCAAACTAAGAAATCCCCTTGGGTTTTTTAACTTTTAGTACAAGATGAGAATGAATGTTTCAATCAATGAAACTATGATTTCGGATGTAACAGATTTGAAACTCACAATAGGAATTTATAAAGGAATATGTTTATAGAAAAAAAAAAAGGAGTATGTCATGGAAGTTCAAGTTTGGAGCTCTGGATCTTCAATTGGTTCTCTCTTCTTTTGTTTGTTTCTTTCTTCTATATTTATTGAGAGTTGTCGTGAGAGCCATTGTGGTACATTCATATTTAAATGATTTTGATTAATGCTTCAACCACCACTAAATCTCCTCATTAAATGCTCTCAGCTGTTGCACTGTTCAACCAGTGAAATTGTTTTCTTTTGCTGTTTTGTATACAGCTCAGTGTAACCAATAAGAAACTTGTTTTTGCTATATAAAATAAATGTTAGAACTCAAACTTGTCTAAAATGTTTTTCACAAATGATTTGCTTTCAAACACTTAAGTTGATAAGCAACCTAAGTGATTTCTAATTAACTCTAAAAATGTATTAGAGTCTGTCGACTAATTAAATTATAAGTTGACCAGGTTTAGAGAGTTCTGAGCAAGTGTCGACTAGATTTGCTAATCGGTCGAATGTATTATGTTTACTCCTAGCTTTAAGTTCCTCTTCAACATTTTCAATATATCCTTGACTAAGTTAAATTTTCAAGCAATTGTAATGTATATGTGAAATTATCAACCATCCGAAAATTCACATAAGTCATGTACATAATGATTTTGGGAGTTGACCATATATTATGGCATTGGTCAGTCAATTTAAATCAAGTTATAAATCTTATATGCAGTAATGATTACCCTAAATATGTCTTATACAGTTTAGTCTTATATGGTCAGTCAACTTAAAAATGGATGGCCGACTGAAGTTTGTGCTAGGTTGATTGTTGGTGTTCCAAATATTGGGCTGGTTGACCAGGGGAGTGGAATGGTTGATCAAAAGGTTTGTCGATCGACCCAGGAGATAGGACGATCAGGCAATTGCTTTGGTCGATTGATCATGTCCCTTGGACGGTCGACCGAAAGAGCTTTAAAAGCTAGTCAGTCGATTGAGTCGCTTGGTTGGTCAACCAAGCATTGGTTGGTTAACCATATGGATTGGTTGGTTGATGAGGTCATGCATTAATCTGTCAACCAAGTGCTTGGTTGGTCAACCAAGTCCTTTGGTCAGTCGACCGCAAGCTTTTGATTGCTCAACTATTAGACTGTCAATAGCATTTAAGTAAATGAGATATTTACTTAAAATATTACATATAAATAAGGAAGTAACTTCTATTTGAATTCAATAAAAATTGTTTTAAAACCAAATTATTTAAGGATAAAAAGTCAATTTTCTTTTCAAAAAACCATTTAAGTAGATAAGGAAGTAACTCCCATTCGAATTCAACGTATTATGTTGTAAAATATTTCAATTTCGATTTTTCGATTCAATTTGGATGTATTTTGTTTAGAAGGTTAACAATTTAGAAAAATTCTAAAAAAAAATAGGTTTTAACCTAATTGATATGTGATGAATAAACACAGCCATTTTTAATTTTTATTTTCTTAAGATTTTAAACACCTATATTTTTTAATACTTAAGTCTCCGGCAAGTTGGTCAACGTTGGGTTTTCAACATTTTAAAATATCTTATTTTCTATCTAACTTACTTATTTGAGTAGTATCATTATTCTATTATTAGTAATGAGTTGTTTCTCCTTACTATATGGCCATTGACTATTTAAAGATTTATTCGACTTGTTCTATGTGTCCATCGACTATTTTAGGTTATCACTGTTTATTCAGTCGACTTAATCGAAGGGATAGTTGATCAGATCTCTGGTGATCCTAGGATATAGTTGACTAGACTCTAGAAACTATTGACTGACTTGCTTGTTCTTTTCTCATAAGTCAACCAAACTATTTATGCTATCGACTGGCCATGCTATCTTTGTCGACTAACCTCTATGATAAGTCAATTGTCCTCCGAATGTTTTAACTAATGAGTCAACTAGTTTGGATAACATGTCGACTACTCTTTAGATTTATTTAACTCTGTCCAAATTTATATCTTAATTATTCTAACCATATTTTACTTATCATCAAAATCTATCAATACATCAACAACAACAATAAGTGGTAAAAGTATCCTCCGAATAGTAATATAACCCCAATTGTGGTAAAGAATGAAAATAGCCTACAAGTGGCAATGCTAGGCCATTAATGGTAAAATTGTCTAATTATGGTATCATAGACCTAATTGTTGAAAAATGGGAGAATGAATCCCTACATGGTATAAGAAGCAGATAATGGTAATTGACACCCACTAGTGGTAAACGATCTTGATTTCTGGTAGATTTCTTTATTGTGTAATAAATATGTGTCTATCTTTGGTAACCAAAGGCTCACAGTGGTATTTAGTGGTAAAGTTTGATAGTAATAAGTACATGTCTTATAGTGGTAAAATCGGTCAACCTATGGTTAGTAAAACCCAATAGTATTAAATGCATCTAATTTTTATTTTCCACAAGAAGTGGAAAAAGTATCTTCTAAGTAAGTGATAATGAAAACCTAATTGTGGTAAAATGAGATAATGAACCCCACCCCTACATGGTAAAACAATTGGCACATATTAGTGGTGAAAGGCCCCAACCTTTGGTAGACTTCCATGTGTGCTCCTCTATGGTGACTAAAGGTTAATAGTGATATTTTTGTAACAAAGCCCAAAAATGGTAGGTTCATATTTTTTAGTGGTCAAATCGGCAAACCTATAGTAATTAAGGCCAAATAATAGTAAATATATCGAACTTGATTTTATAACAAGTGAAAAAAGTATCACCCAAGTGATAGTCTCACCCCAATTATGTTAAAAAAATGAAAATGGCCCATAACTGGTAAAACTTGTGCATTGGTGTTAAAGATTGTCTAACTATGCTAACGAAAACCTAATTATGGTAAAATGAGAGAATGAGCCTCCAAATAGTAAAAGAAAACTGTAAGTGGTAATTGGAGGCTATTAGTGATGAACAGCCTTGGCCACTCATAGATTTCCCCGTTTTATGATAAATACGTTTATATCTATGATAGTTAAATGCTGACAGTGGTAGTTAATGGTAAAGCTCAGGTGTGGTAAGTTGATACCATTTAGTGATAAAACTGGCCAACCTATGTTAACTAAGGTCTAATAGTGGTAAATATATCAAAATTTGATTTGCCACAATTCGTGGTAAAAGTATCCATCAAAGTCTTGACTCAATTGTGGGAAAGAATGAAAATGACCGATGGGTGGTAAAACTGAACTATTGGTGGTAACAATTGTCTAATTGTGGTAACAAAAACCTCATTGTGGTAAAATGAGAGATGAGTCCATATCTGGCAAAAGAAACTCATAAGTGGTAATTGGCACCTATTAGTAGTAAAAAGCCCCAACCTCTAGTAGATTTTCCCCTTTCTATGATACCAATAAAAGTGTACCTTGTAGCGGTAAAACCCAAAGGTGGTAAGTTTATAATGTCATTTGATGGTAAAACAAACCCATCTATAGTAATAAAGACCCAACGGTGGTAACTACAAATATATTTCTACTACTATTAACAATCCTTATTTTATCACTATAGTATATGGATACAAAAATGGTATTAGTAATGTGAATGAAACATAACACAATAAAAAAATTGATTAATATATCATAATGGACAAAATTATCTACGTTTGCTTTCATATGTTGGGGGCAATTTATGTTTAGGATGGAATAAAATAAGTGTAAGGGATTACATCATAGAATAAGTAGATTTCAGATAGTAAATATAAAGAATTATATGGTAATGAATACATTTTTGAGTCTATTTTACAAATGAATTTTCACATTTGAATCTATTCTTTTGATTCATAAATTTTGTAAACATATTTTAAATCAACGATGAATAAGGATTTCATTTCTTTTAAACAATGTAGAAACTTAATATGGTAATTGGGGTATATTAATAGTTTCATACTCAACAGAAATAAATTTTTAAAAGTGAGAGGTAAAAAAATGGAAGTTAGAGAGAGAGAGAGAGAGTATAGAAAGTCATGACTTCCTGATCGATTTCCATCCAATCCAAACTAGCTTTAATGGTCAGAAGCCAACAAGCCATCACGTGATGAACGGTACATAGAATTTTACAACCCTACCATACAATAGGGATGAGCGTGACCTGTCCTGTAACCTCAAAACCATCTTGTCTAGTTTGATCAGGACGAGTTATGAACGAGGTTTTTTTTGGTGCGAGACAGTTATGAATGAGATTGTTTTCAGAAAACTACCTTTTACAAGGCGAAAACGGTTTTACCCTCATGGGAAATAGGTCAAAAATAATTTAATAAATATATGCATATAATTTTGTAAATAGTTAAGTCTGTAGTGATTGTTTTATCTTTTAATATAGTTAGGGTTTTTTAATAAAACTGTCTAGTCTCGAATCTACTCTTTATCTCTCTAACCCTAAGTCCACACCTAAAGTGAAACTCGTCTCCTCTCTCTCTCAATCTTTATCCATCAGCTCTACCTCTCTAGTTCTCTTTTAATTCCCTCCCCCCCCCCCCTCTCTCTCTCACAGAGTTCTCCCAAGATTGACTCTCTCTACTTCTGCCTCTATCTATCTTTTTTGGGTTTTTATTTGAAAGTGTTGAATTACTGGCAAGAACTCATATTTCTCCTTTTGCTTGTTAATTAATTTTAAAATTGTGATGGAATTATTGGGTATTCAGCCATAAAATGTGTTTTTCTCGATAGTCTTTTGGTTATATGCAAAATTGTTGCATATAGTGGTTGTCTATATGGATATATCGTATTACATGTCGCTTGAATCTTTTGTTTCTTGGGTCTTTTAGCTTTATGATATGTTAACATATTAATGTCACCTAAATCTTTTATTCCATTTATTAGGAAAATTGTTGTTGAACACTTGATTTTGGTGATAACAAAACCTTTCATATTGTTCTTACATTTTTATTAACTGTGCAGATTAAGTTTCGTTTAGAAATTTACATAAAAGCTGTCTAGAAGTGATATAAAGGTTAGTATAGAACCATCATAGAAGTTAACAATTTTCTATGTGAAGTAAAAAATGAGGTGACTCAGAGATCCTACAAAAATTTTCATAAAAACAGTTTAGAACCTATTGTGGAGGCACATCGTCTGTTGCATGGTAGAAGGAATGTAGAGGGTCCATAGAAGTTGCTATATAGACAGAAGATCTTTTTCTTAATCAAGATCCAGCTTAACAATTTAAGTGTAGATTGGATACTACACTTAATCTAAGAACATGATCAAATGTACACTTCAATGATTCAAAAATTAAGGATCAAATTTATTGAGGTAGAAATTCGAAATTTTAGGAAGTTAGGTAATTTTTTAGGAAAAGTGATGTTCATTTACAAATATTCAGACTGTCATATCTTCTTCTCTGATCAAGTATTATCAAATTCGAAAATTAATATTAAAGTGGAGAACTACAAATTCAAATCTTTATGGTGATAAAAGTTCAAAGATAAGATCAAAAAAAATATGTAGGAAGTTAGCTGATCACTTTATTTTTTCGGCAAAAGTTCTATGTAGAAGTTGATTTTCAAGGGCTATTTCCTTAAGTATAATTTCTCCACTGGTCAAGCATTTTCAAATTTGAAAATTTCACACTTTAAGATGATTGTTGGCTTCTAAATTGGAATAATTATAGTAGTAAAAATCAACAAATATGATGGAGAAAATCAAACACAAAATTAGCAACTTAACTAGATTTTTACAACAGTAAAAACTTGTTGGGAAGCCAACTTTGCAACCTATAACTTTATGATGGTGACTAGTTTTGTAGGGATTTTCTAGGGTTTAAAAATTGATATAGAGATTATTCAACAATTTTTATAAAGCTATTTCGATACTTTTGGAGTGAGATAATCATTATGAAAGTTGGCTATTTGAACAACTTGGGAAAGTGTCTATTATGTAGAAATTGTTTTGCAGAGATTATTTTTGTGTTTGTTTTGTATTGTTTAGCTATTATATGGTCTCACATGGTTAGGGAGAGTGTAAAAAACACTTGATTGAGAGGATTGGTTAGTTGGGTGAGAGTTAGAATTGGGTATTGTTGAACTTAGTCATCATCAAGGTTAGAGGTGCAAATTGTCAACAAGTGGTTGTATTCAAGCTTATAACTCTCATAAAATAATGAAAACTAATTATTGCTAGACAACATCTTATTGAGCTGGAAGAGTGGATGTAGACACAAGATCGAATTACTATTAATTGAGATTGATATCTCAATCTCTACTTTTTAATTTCTATACTTATATTTGCATAATTCATATAGTTTGGTTCTGTTGAACAAAATAAGTTTTGATAATAATTAAAAGTAATAAAAGTTGATTTCAAGTAATTAATTTAAATTATAAACAAATTAGAAAAATTGCTAAAATTAGTTCTAGATATGCCAATCGTCTCACTCATATACACAAGACAACCTATGAACATGATTGAGAGAAATATGGTTAAGTACAAATATACAAGATGACCTGACCATTAGGATAAGACGACCAAAGGAATTCGATTCTTAGAAATATAAGTCTGCATAACACACAAGACGATCTGACACTTAGAATAAGACGACTTGACTAAATCAGGATGACTCAATATCTGATACAAGACGACCTGGGGTAGTCAATCCTCAGAAGCTTGTCTACACAAACAACCTATGGCAACCTGAATATTGGCACAAGATGACCTGACTTATTCAAGTCTCAGAAGATTTATTTAGTACAACAAATGAAACGACCCAACTATAAGCACAAGGCAATCTGAACATAGAAAAACAAAAGCACAAGTCGCCTTCATGAAATGAACAAGACGACCTAAGGAAAACATGTCACAAAAGTATATGTCTGTACACACCTAGAATGACTCAAGCATGGGTATAAGGTGACCTAAGCATAAGAAATAAAAGTATAAGTCGTCTTGGTAAATTTAACAAGATGACCTCGCAAATGAAATTAAACATGTAAGTCGTCTTGTAAATTGAAAGACCAAACTTAAGGCGACTCGTTATTTTTATAAGAAAACCTATAACTTGACAAGACTACTCATGATAAAGACAAGTTCTCTTACTTCTCACATTCAAAGTCTTAACAAGTAGACTTGTACAACTATCAAGGCGACTCAAGAATTCAAATTATAAAGACAAGTCTACTTATAGTCTCGATAGCTCGACGTGTTGTGTTTAACGTTATTTTGTTCAGAAAAACTGGTGCGAATTTATTGTACTATTCACCTATCTCACCAAACATTGAAATACATTCAATTGTGTCCAACAGCTAAACCTCATTCCTCGACTATAAAATCAATTGAAGAATAGAGGAGTTGTGGTGGCGCAAAGTCAAAATCAAATCTGAGAACATCATTCACAAGCTCTGCTCTTTATTTTTATCTGCACTATAATGAGTAATCTAAAAATTAAAAGCTTCACCTTGCCTTTTATTCTCTCTCTATTTGTTGTATGAAATCAGAATCGTACCATTCTAAGTTTGTGTGAAAGAGATAACGAGAGGTATCCAATTAGGTTTGTTTGATCCTGTGAAAATCAAGTTGAAGCATTTGAGAAAATACTTATATGGTTCACTAGCACCACGAAAAGTTAGTTTGTAATCTTTTAAATAGAATAGTGGATTTAAAAATCTGAGTCTAAGAATAGAAGTACACCAAGAAGGTGGAATCACTATAAATTGTGTGTCAATATTTCTTTGAGTTTTCTTTCTTTATTTGTATAAATCTTTTTTAAACTCTTGTAATTAGTCAAAACTTGTTAATAACCTATTCACCCCCTCTAGGTTATTATATTTAGTGTCAATAAGTTCAATTGAGATTCTAAGTGAAGTTAAATTAAGAAATTAAAACCAATAAAAAATAACTAATTCAACCACTCTTCTTAGTTGTCACAGGGACTAACAAGTGATATCAAAACCAATGTTATATTCTACTAAAGAGACCTATTTAGAGTAAAAAATCCATAGCTTTTCCTTAAACATTTGGCCAACCCATCAATAGAACACCCAATTTTGATAAACTTTTTCCATTGAAAATATAGGATAAAAAAATTTATAAAGCCGCAGGCTATGAGGCTTGGGAGGCCATTATCTTTGGAGAGCTAGATATAAAAACCCCAACAATAATCAAAGATGATAAGACAATGGTTTCTATAAACTTTAGAGTTAAACACTTACTTCTTTGTACTATTTCTTCCATCGAATTTAATCTCATTTCTTCATGTGATATAGTTAAAAAAATTTGGGATAGACTTTGCATCACTCATGAAGGAACCACTACGGTGAAGGAACTAAAATAAATTTATTGATGCAAGAGTATAAACCTCTTCGGGTTCAGCAAGAAGAAAATATAAAAAATATATTTAATCGTTTTTTTTTTGTTATTACTAATAAATTAGATTCACTTGACAAAAAGATTTCAAATACTGATTAGGTTAGAAAAATTTTTTGTGTGCTGCCTAAAGCATGCGACACCAAGAAAATAGCAATTGAAGAAGCACAAGAGTGAACAAGTTGTCGCTAAATAAGTTAAGAGATGTCATATGAGGCTAAAATTTTCCATGCCGCTAAAACAAAAGGCAAAAGGAAAACAATAGCTTTCACAGCAAAAGACAATGAAGGTTTTGAAGATAAAGAAGGTAGTGATCAAGAGCTACATATGCTATAAAAAATACTCAACCTTGTTTTTAAAAAGAAAGGTAAAAAAATTTTTAAATCTTAAAAGACTAATAATTCACGAAAGTTTAAATCAAGTGTAGGAAAAAACAGTAAAGAAAAGGAGCAGAAGAAAGGAAAAGCTATGATGACAACATGGAGTGATTTGAATGAGATCAATTTAAAATCTAAACAATCAAAAATTGTAAAAGAAGTCAATTTTTTGTCTTATAGCAAAGTCACAGGTCATCTCTGATATTAAGTCTAAAAATTCTGCAGATTCTAGTTTTGATACTAAAAATGTGGTTAATGTGATTACTACACTAAAATATAGAATAATTGATTTAGAAAATAAAAAAGATATTTTAAAACAAACAAATCAACTTTTAAATTTTGAACTAATTAATGTGAAGTCTGAAAATAAAGTTGTAAAAATAGAAAATTATGCTATGAAAGAAAAAAAAATATGTCTGTTAAAAATAAGGATAGAAATGCGTCCATATCCACTAGAAATATCTTCCAAAAATTTTATAAAAGTAATTCAAATTTGTCAAATCTACTTTCGATTCAAAGAAAAAAAATTTCCAAAATTGGTTTGGGATATAAAAATGATTCAAATTATTTTAAAAACTAATAAAACTGTTTTTGTTTTAGCTGTAGAAGAAGAACATGTTAAATATTCTCAGACAACAGAAAATTGACATAGAAGCATGCATAGAAGAACCCTTAGAGGAACCGATAGAAGCACGTATAGAAGCTATAACGAAAAAGTAAAATTCAAAAAAAAAATATAATATTAGATTTAAATATAAAAAACCAATGTCTATTCAGAATAATTATAGGTATAAAAATTGTAGACCTAATTATTTAAGAAATAATAATCTTTCTAATTATCTATGTCACAGATTTGGTCACTTTGTTAATAATTGTTTCATGAACAAGTTTAGTATATCTCACAAAAAATTTAATTTTGATACAGGGTTTTTTTCTAGAGGATTGAAACTAGTTTAGATTTCTATGAACAGATGATCTTTTACTTAAATTGCATACAAAAAAAAATATTGGCAATAAATTCATCGGTATAAACTCTTTTACTATTAAAAATGTTTTACTTATAGGTAGTTTAATGCATAATCTTTTGAGTCCGAGTCAATTACATGATAGTAGTGTAGGAAAATATTTTTGGATCGAAACCGCTTCAATGACATGTTACATAATTAATAGAGTTTATACTAAACTTTTAACAAATAAAACCCCTTATGAAATTTTTAAAGGTAGAAAATCTAATGTTTAATATTTTCACACATTTGGTTGCACATGTTACACTTTAAAAAAAATTAAATACCCTAAGGTAAATTTGATGAAAAAGTTATATAAGGAATTTTTTGATTATTCATTAAATAGCAAATTATTTAGAATTTTTAATAAAGAATTTAGGTTTGTAGAACAAACAATTAATATTAAGTTTCATAAAAATGAATTTCAAGATGTAGTAAATGAAAGAATAAAATGAAAATATAACACTACATGAACTCCCCCATGAAAATGATAAAGAAGTTAATATAGAAAATGAAGATAAACGTGGGGAATAGATCATTGGAAGATGAAATTTTTAACTAGTCACTTAGAAAATGATATTATTAGTGATATAAATGAAGATATAAAAACAAGGGTCAAGTTATAAAAATATAGAGAAACAATTGGCATTATTGTCTAGTATATACACTACAAAAAAAGAAGAATTTAGCGACGAAGTTTAGCAACGAGAAATATTCATCGCAAATCTGCAACAAATTTAGCAACAAAAAATGTTATCGTTGCCAATTAGCCATAATTTTAACAACAAAAATATTTTCGTCGTAAATTTAGCAACTAAAAACCTTTTCGTTACAAAAATCGTCGCAAATTTTTGACGAAAATTTTTTGAAGCACAATTCGTTGCAAATTTGCGATGAAAAAAAAATTTGTTGCTAAATTTGCAATGAATTTAAAAATTCATCGCAAAATTTGTCACGAATTTAAAAATTCGTGGTAAAATTTGCATCGAATTAAAAATTCGTCTCTAAATTTGGGACGAAATAAAAATTCGTCCCAAAATTTACGACGAATAAAAACTTCATCCCTAAATTTGCGACGAATATAAAATTCGTCCCTAAATTTGCAATGAATATAAAATTCGTCCCTAAATTCGGGACGAAAAAAAAAAATTGTCCCAAAATATTGCGACGAACTTCTCAATTCATCCCTAAATTTGGGATGAAAATGAATTTGTCTCTAAATTTGCGACGAATTTCTAAATTCATCGCAAAGTTAGCGACAAATATTTATATTCGTCGCAACAAATTCGATTATTTGTTGCTAAATTTGTTACAAATTAGTGAGAAATATAATATTTGTGACAAATTTCATCGCTAAAATTAATTTTTCAGTAATTAGAAACATTTTCTAGTATTATAAACATTTTCTAATATAAAAAATGATTTGAAAACGGTGTTATACACTTAGAGCGTATAAAAATCTTAAGATGTTCAAAAAATCTTATATAAAATCTTTCATTCATTATCTATTTATATAAAAGAATAATAATATAGTATAATCTTTTAAATTTGTACATTTATTTTCTATAACTTTACAAACCTTTTAAATTGTTACAAAAGAATATTATTAGTATATTCATTTTCTATTCATTATCTGTTTAATTTTCTATTTCTAGCACTAATAGCTCTATTTTATAAATTTGTTTAAATATTCGATTAACTAAATTAAGAGTTAAAGTAGAAATACTTGTTAACTAATAATCAATACATTAAATATTTTTTTATAATTATATCATAGTACGCAAATATTGTTAATAGTTTATCGATTTAGTTTTTATGTTAGTGTATTAAAAGAGCTATTTATCAGAAACCATAAGTATTGTTGCAAAAATTGTTGTAAATTGTAAAGGAAAAAATTATTTATCATTAAATTTACTACAAATTGCAACGAAAAGATATATTTATCAGAAATTTAGCGATGAAACCATTCTTTCGTCGTAGATTTTAGGGACAAAAAAAAAATTCATCCCTGATTGAGGGACGAAAAAAAAATTCGTCCCTGATTCTAGGATGAAAAAAAAAAATTCGTCCCTTATTCTGGAACGAAAAAAAAATTTCGTCCCTGATGTTGGAAAAAAAAAATTCGAACGAAAACAATTTTCGTCCCTGAATCAGGGACGAAAAAACATTTCGTCACTAATTCAGGGACGAAAAAACATTTCGTCACTGAATCAGGGACGAAAAAAAATATTCATCGCTGAATCGGGGACGAAAAAACATTTCGTCGCTGAATCAGGGACGAAAAAACATATTCGTCCCTGAATCAGGGACGAATTTTGGGACAAAATTTTTTTTGAAGGAAAATTCAATATATTTCTCCTTCACTTTAACTCTTTCTCTCTCTCTCTATCTCTCTCTCTCTCTCTCTGGTTCATTTGTGAAGAATAGCCGTGAAGGGGTACTGCGAAGGGATGGCGGATGGGATGCTAGATCTACGATGGTGTTAGGTAATCTCTCTCTCTCTTTCTCTCTCTTGGCCGTAGATGGCAGATCCGGCGGCCAGCCACCGGATCTGAGTTGCAGAAAGCAGATCGGACTGCCAGCCGCCGGATCTGAGACGCAGAAGGTAGATCCATGTGCGGATGAGGTGTGCAAGGGGCCGCCTCCCCTGCGCTGCCCAGGTACACGAAGGGGCCATCTCCCCTTTGTTGGCCAGTGAGCGAAGGGGCTGATGGCCCCTTTGCAGCTCTGCCGCCCCTCCGCGGCGCATACGCGCGAAGAGGCCGCTGGCCCCTTTGCGCCTCCGCCGCCCCTGCGCGGCATAGACTTGCGAAGGTGCCGCGCAGCCCCTGCACGGCCCTGCTACGCGAAGGGGCCGCTGCCCCTTCGAGGCCCAGAAGCGCGAAGGGGCCGCTGGCCCCTTTGCGCCTCCCCGCGCAAAGGGGTAGCAGGGGCTGCGCGGCCCAGACGCGAGAAGGTGCCGCGTAGCCCCTGCGCGGCCCTGCTGCGCGAAGGGGCCGCCACCCCTTCGAGGCCCAGACGAGCGAAGGGGCCGCTGGCCCCTTTGCGCCTCCCCCGCGCGAAGGGGCAGCAGGGGCTGCGCGGCCCAGACGCGGGAGGGTGCCGCGCAGCCCCTACGCGGCCCTGCTGCGCAGCCCCTACGCGGCCCTACTGCGCGAAGGGGACGCTGGCCCCTGCGCGGCCCATCGTGGCCCATTGGCCCTTGGCCCATTGGGCTCGGCCCGGTCCAAAAATTAAATTTAATTGATTTTTTTTTTAATTTTTTTGAAAAATGTTATATAAAAAAATGTTTTTATAATATTGTTTTAATAATATATTAGTTATTTATAAATGTTTTTTATGTGTTAGGTTTTGCGATTCTCGAATATTTGGATTGGAAGCTGTTACTGGTGTTGATATCGGAGTCTATCGCTGAGTTATTAATTGGTGGTGAAAAATGTTATAATATATACTATAATGATGTTAAAATGCAATTTATAGTAAATTTTATGTGATAATTGATTATGAGAAATATTATGTTAACAATAATCAGCAGTTTATAGTAAATCTTATATCGATTTGTTAAATAATCAATGTTGTTAAATGTTTAATATTTGATAATTTATTTAATTCTATGATAATATTTAATGTTATTGTAATAATTTAGTTAATTTGTTTGATATTAATTAAGTTTATAATATTATTTTTTATTATATTTAATTTTTGTGAAATTAAGCTTTGTATTAATGATGATTTGAGTTTTGTACAATTAACGTTATTATTTATTGTTATATGAACTTAGTTAAAATTAATGATGATATTACTATTGATGATTTAGTAGTTTTTTTTATAGTTTTTATTAATATTTAATATTTAAAGAATTTTAAATTTGGAGACAGGGAAAATGCAGAACGAAAGAAGTTGGATGTATAAGAAGAACTTATCTGATCGTCGGGGTTTAACTGATAAATTTATTTTTGGGTTGGAGCAATTTTTAAATTTTGCTTGTACTCAAGTTGATTTTATGGATGGGACTAAGTTAAGGTGTCCGTGTAGAAGGTGTCGGAATGGTAAATTTTTGCAGTGTAATAAAGTTAGGGAACATCTTTGTAGAGTTGGTTTTATCCCGAATTATTATAATTGGACATGTCATGGTGAACCATTCATTTCTGATGAGAAGTTTGAACGAAATAGACAATTCTCAGTTAGTGGGGATCAGAGTTATTATGAACAATTGAATCCGTATCAGAGGATGGTAATTGATGCAGTGGGTCCAAATTTTGTTCCCGATCCAAGCACTGCAAGTTCTAGCTTTGCTCCAACATTTGAACATGGGTATACTAGTTATGCATCACCATTGGAGGAGGTAGAAGTAGTAGGTATTGATGAAAATGTGTCAAATGAATCATCTCTCCAATTTCATGAGGTCTTAAGAGCTGCAGATGAACCTTTGTGGGCTGGTTGTGACAGCCATACTAAACTATCTCTAACCGCAAGATTGTTGAATGTCAAGGCAGAGCATAATGTGTCTGAGAATTATTTTAATGATTTTGTTCAAGTTATTGGAGAAGTATTGCCGCGTGATCATATTATGCCAATGATTTCTATAGTATGAAAAAGCTTGTGAAAGAATTAGGTCTTCCAGTGCAGAGAATAGATGTTTGCAGAGATGCTTGTATGCTATTTTGGGGAGATGATAAAGATGTCGATTTTTGTAAATTCTATAATCAAAGTAGATACAAGAGTTCTCGGAGGTCGGGTCGTAATCAGCAGCGTAAATCATACAGACAAATGTTTTATTTGCCTTTAACTCCTAGGTTACAAAGACTTTATGCATCTGAGATCACTGCTAAACACATGACCTAGCATGCAAATCATGAAACAGAAGAGGGGTTAATGTGTCATCCTTCAGATGCAGAAGCGTGGAAATATTTTGATAGAACATATCCTGAGTTCGCGAGAGAGACTCGAAATATTAGATTAGGTCTCTGTGCTGATGGGTTTGCTCCATTTGACAAATCAGGAAGAACTTATTCATGTTGGCCAGTTATCTTAACTCCGTATAATCTTCTACCCGGTATATGTATGAAGACACCGTATATGTTTTTAACATTGGTCGTGCCTGACCCACAAAATCCAAAGAAATTAATAGATGTTTACATGCAACCATTGATTGCGGAGTTGAAACAACTATGGGATGAAGGTATTCCTACATATGATGTTCATACTAATCAGATGTTTGTAATGAAGGCTGCTATTCTTTGGACCATTAATGACTTTCCAGCGTATGGTATGTTATCGGGATGGAGTACCGCTGGGATTTTAGGATGTACAATTTGTTTGGAGAGATCAAAGTCATTCAGATTTAAACATGAGAAGAAAACGAGTTATTTCGATTGTTATAGACAATTTTTACCGTTAACTCATAAATTCAGAAGAAATAAAGAAGAATTCACTAAGAATAGAATTGAAAGAACACCTCCTCTACTAAGATTAACCGGTGAACAAATTTGGCATAGAGTCATTAACTTTCCATCTGTTATTGAAGAGCCAGATGGTACAACATATGGCTATGGACATTCGCATAAATGAACTAAACGAAGTTTATTTTGGGATTTACCATATTGGAAGACTCATTTGGTTCATCATAATCTTGATGTAATGCATATCAAGAAGAATGTCTTTGATAATCTAATAAATACAGTGATGGATATCACTAGGAAAACGAAAGACAACTTGAATGCAAGAAAACATATGTGACTCCTTTGTAAATGACCCACTCTTGATGTCGACGAAAGTAGTAGGGGACCAAAACTGAAGGCAGTTTATACATTGAATAAGGATTAGAGACGGATTGTTTGTGAATGGTTGAAATCATTGAGATTCCCTGATGGTTATGTCTCAAATCTTGGAAGATGTGTCGATTTAAAGGAATGTAAGTTAATTGGTTTGAAAAGTCATGATTGTCATATATTTATGGAAAGACTAATTTCTATTGCTTTTAAGGAACTCTTACCGAATTTTGTTTGGGGTGTCATTACGGAGCTAAGCATTTTTCTTCATGATATTTGCTCGACAGTGTTGAGACATTCACACATGGAGATGTTAGAGAGAGAGATTCCAATCATTTTGTGTAATTTAGAAAGGATATTTCCACCGTCATTTTTGATTCCATGGAATATCTTTTGGTTCACTTGACATATGAGGCGAAAGTTAGAGGTCCTGTCCAATTTAGATGGATGTATCCATTTGAAATGTGAGTTTTTCATCTTTTATTCTTCGTTATGAAGGCATATAAATTTTGTAATTTCATTACATATAATTTTTTAAAACATTTCGTTTTATTACAATTAGATTCCTATATCATTTGAAGAAGAAAGTTAAAAATAAGGCACGTGTTGAAGCCTCTATTGTCAATGCATATATTGTGGAGGAAGTAACAACATTTGCATCATATTATTTTGAGCCTCACGTTCAGTGCAGGAGGCGGAGAGTGGGAAGAAATGATGAGGGTCCAATTGATCCTAATTTGAATTCATTCTCAATTTTTAACTACCTTGGTCAACCAAGTGGATCATGTAAGCGTAGATATTTAACTGATCAAGAATGGCGGGCAGCCCACACATATATTTTACTGAACTGTCCAGAAGTAACGCCATATTCGAGTAAGTGTATATTTTCTATTTTATGTATTTTTTATGTCGTACATTATTTGTGTTAAAATTTATTTTCTTTGATGGTAGAATTTTTCAAAACGTATATTCTCAACTTTCGAGACATGAGTTTGATCGTTTCTGCGATGAAGAATTTGCACCATGGTTCAAAAAATATGTAAGTAGACTATAAATTATTTAAATATTTATGTTAAAACATATTAACATATTTATTTAACTTTAGGTCCATGATAATCAAGTTCAACTTCAGCAAGAATTGTTAATCCATCTATCATGGGGTCCAAAATCAATGGTACGAACTTGGCTATCATATTTTATAAACGGGTATAATTTTCATACTAAAGAATATGGAGTGGAGAAAACGACAATGAATAGTGGGGTTTGTGTTCAGTCATCCAATGATGGTGGAGGTCAAAATGATTTTTATGGTTTGTTGGATGAAATCGTTGAGGTAGAGTACCCTGGTCCAGCATTACGGGTTGTTTTATTTATGTGTCGCTGGTTTGACCCTGTGAAAGGGATGAAAGTGCATCCACAGTTTAATTTGGTTGAAATAAATCATAAGAAATTGTATAAAAGATATGAACCATTTGTGTTGGCACAACAAGCGATTCAAGTATTTTATACTTCATATCTTAGTTTGAAACGTGACAAAATTGATTGGTGAGCTGTTTTTAAAATGAAAGTACGGAAAAAAATTGAAGAACATTGGGAAGAGACAGCATATCAACAAGAGGAAGTTGTCAATACAGTTCAGACCAAGGAATATAATATTCCAACGTTACGAGATCCTAGCGGAGAAGTGATAGATGTGGATGCAAGTGAAATTCATGAAGAAGACGATGAAGAATCTAATTTTGAGACAAATGATGAGGATGAAGATGAGGATTCTGATGAGGATAAGGAAGAGGATGATGAAAATGATGTTGAAGAGTCTAATTTTGAGACGCAGGATGACGATGAGGATTACAATGATGATTTTGATTTTTGATGACGGGTAATTTTTGTTCTCTTCATATAATAAAAATCGGATATTTATCTTGACATATGATAATATATTTTTTTTAAGTGGGTAAGTCAGTTGACACGTATAATTTGCAAATTTCTTTACTCAATTTCTTGTTTATTTACTGTTTCATTCTTAAATTTATATATTAGATTTGTTAATATACTATTTTTTTTCTTCTATAGGTCATTAGAGAAAATTTCTTCACATATTGGTACCTTCTTTCGTCTGAACTAATTTATCAAATTAAATATGGTAAGTTTATTCATGTTCTTCATTATGCATATGATGAATATGCAATTTTTTTTTGTTTAAAATATATTATGGTTGACAGTTTCGACGTGGCGGTCATAAACGAAATTCTGATGGAAATTCACGCTCTTCACCATCGCAGTCGGCTTCGGCAGCTTCGCAATCGCATTCCCTTGCCGGCAATGTACCTTCGCCTCCCCCCTTTGTTGCAGGCCCTTCGCATTCTCAACACATTGCTAGCAATGTACCTTCTGCAGTCCCTTCGGTAGAACAGTCGTATACAGATATAGAAGACAATCGAGAGTTAATAGCCCCTTATGGAGATTCGTAAGTACTAAATTTTAAAATTATAGATGTATTATTTCTTTTATTTATAAAATAATTTCTTCTTTTAACTATCATATTTATTTAACATTGTTTGTTTGAAACTTTACGATAGATTTACAAATTCTGTACATGTTATTCACGAGCTGAATAAAATTGTGAATAATTATTGGGGAGGGGCTTCGATGTCTTACACAAGCACTCCGGATGAAACAAAAGAACTATGGTGGAACGAGTTCAAGGTAAGTTATCCCAATCAGTTTATATATGAAATTAAGTTAATAACTTTATAAGTTATTGGTTTCTTTCCATTGCAGTGAGTATTCACTTGGAACGAGACTGAAGAGTTGGAAGTCAGAAGGATTTTCAAGAAAAAATGTGGCGATCACATTCGACACGTTCTAAATCATGCAAAGAGACATGTAAAAAAGCCCAACTGCATCATCGAGCAAAATTGGGGCAGGATCCTGAATTTTTGAGAATCGGAGGAGGGCAAACAAAGGAGTGAGCAGAATAAAAAAATCGAGCTTATAATTCAGGGGAATCGTCTGCGACGTATGCGGGAGGCTCGATCTCTATCGGTGAACATAGAAATAAATTGGTAATTTTATACAAACATTAATTTTTTTTTATCTAATTTAAATTATTTCATTATTTCTAATAGTGTTTTTTTATTTTAGGCCAAGGAAATGGGGATCGAGCATTCATTCATAGATACTTTCACGTGCACATTTCGGAAAAAAGACAAGACTTGGAGCGGGGAGAGAGCTAGAGCAATTAAGATTTCTAATTTCAAATTTTCCAATTACTTTATTAATATTTTCAATGTTGATTTGAATATTTTATGTTGAACATATCATAACAATGTAGGAAGATGAATTCTTTATGTTAGTCTCTCCCAAGTTTATTTTTATTGCTGACTTGATTTTTTGATTTCTAATGAATTACTTGCTAGAGATTCTCTTTTATTTTTTTTCCTAAAATTTTAACTTATTCAATATTAATATGAATGTTCATAATTTAGATCCTATATGGTCTCATGATTTATGTTACAAAATTTTTTATTTTCCTTCATATATATATATATATATATATATATATATATATATAATCAAGATTATGTGTTTATATTATAATGTTATTGTAAATTTATTTTAATTTTTCTCATGACAATGTAAGAGAAATATGATGAGCTAGCATGTAGAAGTTCGAGTGCTAGTGATGATGCTGGCGGATCTAAGCTATCTGTTGATAACATGAATACATGGCTCGAGGTGATTGGTGGATGAAAAGGGGGTAGAGTAGTTGGGCTAGGTTCTTTGAGCAGAACATACAAAATCGTCGGTTCATCTTCTTCCACCCCACCAGCAGTTAGAGCACAAATAAATCAATTGAATGAAGAGGTGAGTCATTTGAAGGACTTGCTACTGCAAAGAGATCAGGCATTCAGTGAACTTCAAGCAAAGCACATGCAAGAATTGCACGAGGTCCGCACGCAGCAAATGTTAATCATGCAGCATCTTCAGTTAGTCTCCGCTCCGAATCAGATTCCCCCTTCTATTTCTCCTCCTGATAATGCTTGCGATAGTGATAAGGGTGATGATTTCTTTGATGATGATGATGATGATGGTGATGGTAGAGGTCATACTTGAAATTGTGAACTGTTATTTTACTGTTACATTGATTTTTTTTTTATGTATGGTTATTGATATTTTAATATTTAGTTTTGATGTTGTTTTTTTTTTGATATTATAATTATGATTTCTTGTTAAATTTTTAATTTATTGATCTTATTGAATAGGTAGTTATAATTATGAGTATAGATTGCTTAAATTTGATATTAAAAACGATTTGGATGATTAATTGTTGATAAGGTTGGGTGAGCAGGCAAATTTGTCCAAATATGTTAATAAAATTTATATTCATTGCAAAATATATATTCGTCACAAAATTTGCCCCTGAAAACTATGCTCATTGTATTGTAAATTTTGATTTGCGACGAATTTCGCAACGAAAAACATTCGTCGCATATTTGCGACAAATTATTTTTCGTTGGTAATTTGCGACAAAAAACTTATTCGTTGCAAAATTAGCAACAAATATTGTTTTGTCGCAAAATTTGGGACGAAATAATATTCGTCGCGAAAGTTGCGACGATTGTTTTTCATCACAAAATTTGCTTCGAATATTTTTTTGTTGCAAAATTTGCAACGAATTTGGCAACACAACTCGTTTCGTCGCAAATTTTGCAATAAATTGTTTTTTTGTTGGAAATTTTGTGACGAAAAATTTATTCGTCGCAAATTTTGAGACGAAAAATTTATTCGTCGCTAAGTTTGCGACGAAAATGGTTTCGTTGCAGAATTTACGACGAATATTGTATTTGTGGCAGATTTGCAACGAATAAGTCTTTCGTCGCAAAATTCGTTGCAAATTTGCGACAAATTTAGCAACATATAAATATTTGTTGGAAATTTTTGCGACGAATATTTAATTTTTCGTCCCAAAATTTTGCGACAACTTATTAGCAACGAAAAAATATTTGTTACAAAATTCGTCGCAAATTTGTTTTGCGACGAATTTTTCTTACAATTTTGTCCCAAATTTTGTCTTTTTTTGTAGTGAGAGCCGAAAAGTATAGAAGAATATCTATCAATAGGAAATTATTGTACTCAAATTTTATGACTAAAGCAATAATTTAGAGTTTATAGGTTAGATTATAAAAATATTGTGATAAAATATGACAATACAAATGCTATTTGTTTTATCAAAAATCTTATAAATCATTCAAGATCTAAACATATAGAGATGATATACCATTTTATTAGAAATCATGTTATAAAAGGAGATATGGTTTTGGAATATGATGAAATCAAAAATCAATTTGCAGACATTTTACAAAACCATTAGATAGAGATATAGGTTTGAAAATTAAAAATGAAATTGAAATATGTTTACCACCTTAAAATTTATAAAAAAAAAAAAATTAGAAGTTTGCATATAGGTTAGCATAAATCAATGAAATTTCTGTAATATTTCCTTTATTCTCTATTCCCTTGTGGGTAATGTTTGCTCTAATATTTATTCTATTTTCTTTTTTATGAAACAAAAAGGAGAATAAAAAAATAAAAAAATAATAATAAAATATGCACACATTAAGGGGGAGAACTTAAAATGTCCATAAATTGAGGGGAGGTTGAAAATGCATATTCATGATATTTTTGAATATTTTCTTTTATCATTTTTTATGGTTTTGTTGTCATAAAAAGGGGGAGAATGTTAGAGAAATTTGTTGTCAAATTCTTTAGTTTTGATGATAACAAAATATTTGATATTATTTTGACATTTTTACTAAGTGTGCAGATTAAATTTCGTTTGAAAATCCTCATGAAAGTTGTCTACAAGTAATATAAAGGTTAGCATAGAAATATCAAAAAAACTTATGATTTTCTATGTAAAGTAAAAAATGAGGTGATTTAAAAATACTATAGAGATTATCATAGAGATAGTTTAGAACCTATTTTAGAGGCACATTGTATGTTGCAACACAAAAGGAAGGTAGAAAATCCATAGAAGTTGCTATAAAGGTAGAAGATTTTTTTCTTAACTGAAAACCTAACGCAACAATTTAAGTGTAGATTGAGAATTACATTTAATTTAAAAATATAATCAGATACACATTTCAATGATTCAACAACTAAGTATCAAATTTACTGAAATAGAAATTTGAAATTGCATGAAGTTAGGCAATTTTCAAGAAGAGTAATATGATCATTTACACATATTTAGATTGTCATATCTTATTCTCTGATCAAATATTTTTAAATTCAAAAATTACACATTAAAGTAGGTGTGGAGGACTACAAATTTAATTTTTATAGTGATAAAAGCTCATGTATAAGATGGAGAAAAATATGTGAGAAGTTAGCAAGTCACTCTGTTTTTCCGGTAGAAGTTTTATACAAAACTTGATTTTTAGAATCTGTTTCCTTAAGTATAACTTCTCCATCGATCAAACATTTTCAAATTTGAAAGTTCTACTCTTTAATGTGATTGTAGAACTTTAAATTTGAATAATTACAGCGGTAAAATCAAAAGATGCGATGGAGAAAATCAAGCACAAAATTAGCAACTTAACTAAAATTTTATAGTACTAAAAACTTGGTGGGAAGCTAACTTTTTAGCCATATAACTTCATTTTTTGCGGATTTTAAAAATTGATATAAAGAGACTATTCGACAATTTTTACAGAGCTTTTTTGACACTTTTGGAATGAGATAATCATTCTAGAAGTTGGTTATTTAAACGGTCTGGAAAAATGTCTATTATGCAAAAATTGTTTTGTAGAGATTGTTTTTTGTATTTATATTATATTGTTTAGTTATTGTATAATCTTACAAGGTTGGGGAAAGCGTGAGAAACACTTGATTGAGAGGATAGGTTAGTTGGACAAGAATTTGAATTGAGTCTTGTTGGACTAAGTCATGCTAAAGTTTGGAGGTATACATTGTCAATAAGTGATTGTACACAAATTTGTAATTCTCGTGGAATAGTGGAAGCTAGATATTTCTAAATCCCGACTTATTGAGCTGAAAGAGTGTATGTATGCACAATATCGAACCACTATAAATTGGATTTGATCTATCTATTCTCTTTAATTTCTACACTTACCTTTGTATAATTCATATAATTTGGCCAAAGGTTTAATTGAGATTTTAAGTAGAGTTAGATTAAGAAATTGAAATCAATTAAAGACAATCAATTCAACTCCTCTTGATTGTCACAAGAACCAATATCATTTGTGATCTATGTCGGCATGTTAGCTTTCTAGCATATGTGTAACCAATTTAGTCATTAATTTTTTTCTTTTAATTTTTGGTCTAGAGCCTAAAAGGAATCAATGAATTCATATAATAACTTTGTTGATTTAGAATCCATGATAGTTGATTTGCGAGCATTATTTTATTATATAAATAGTTTTTTTGGCTATTAATTTTTTTTAATGTTTCATTATTTATATTTTAAATATTTGTAAATAATGACTTTTTTTGTGAACTATGGTGTGAGACTTATAATATTTAAAAACTTTATTGTTAAATTAAATTATGGTGTGAGAGTTGTATTAATTAATGATATTTTATAAATACCGGGAAAACTGTCATATTCCGTATCATCTCGTTTTTGCAAGATAATTTAATGCGTGAGAGTTTTCCTTTCTCGAGACAGGTGCAAGGTGAGAAAATGAACTAGATGGAATACACCATGCGTGTGCGTGGTGTGGAGTTTTGATTCTATGTGCCCATTAGAAATAATTGTAAAAGATTAATTGAAAAGAATTTCGTTGAATTTTTAATTTATAAAATTGGCAATGACCAACAAATCAAAAGGGGGAACAACAAAATTGTCTTCTTCCTGTATAGATTGAAATAAAAGTCTTAAATTAATTAAACTCATCCTCACTCATGCAAATGAAAATTTACTACAAAATTAAAGCGCTGTGCTGACGGTAATTTTTAATGACGGTGACTTTTAGTGACGGTTTTTATGGTTTATAAAGACGCACTATGATAAAACCGTCGGAAAATATAAGTTTTTATCAACTGACTAAAATGTCCGTGAAAAAAAATTTATCAACTGTAGGTAAAGTTACCACAACCGTCTGTAAAGCAATATTCAATTGTGATAATGATAAGTAGAAGTAGTAGGTATGTAGGTGGTAAGTAGATGGTAAGTGGGTAAATAAATTTATATAATACAAGTTTGTGATAAGTTTGTGATATATAGTCGTGGTAAGCAGATGATAAGTGAATAAGTAAGTTTATATAATAGTAAATTAGTGATAAGTAAATGGTTAGTGGATAAGTAAGTTTATATAGTGATAAGTTTGTGATATATAGTCGTGGTAAATAGATAGTAAGAAATTATAAATAGATGGTAAGTGGATAAATAAGTTTATATAGTGATAAGTTAGTTGTAAATTAGTGATAAGTAGATGGTAATTGGGTAATCAAGTTTATATAGTGGTAAGTTAGTGATAAGTTTGTGATATATAGTCGTGGTAAGTAGATATTAAGTAGATGGTAAGTGGATAAGTAACTTTATATAGTGGTAAATTTGTGATATATAATCGTTATTTAATCTACTATCATTATATTTATTTCTATTTTTTATTAACATACATTTATTTAATATTTATTAACATACATTACTTATATACATTAAATAATTTTATTAAATATTTTAATTATTTATACTAATTTAATATTAACTTATATACATTTTTTAAAATTTTAAAATGTATAAAGAATTTTTGAAAAGTTATATGATTTAATAATTTGAAAATTAAAAATCGAAAAACATCATTTATTTATAAATATTATATTTACTTTCATTTTTAAAATTTTTCTAAATAGTACAAAATTATATATATTAACTTTTATTTTTATTTTATGAAATTTTAAAAAACTATATAACATTATTTCCCTAGATTTTATATAGCATCGAGATTTTATAAATTATAAAAATATCATCAATTTTTCAAAATTTTCTATATTTTAATTTTTAACAATATATTTTAGATTTCTTATAACAATTAATTTCTATATCATCCATTATTCTATTTCATTTAATTTTATTGTTTTTGTTTTTTTTCTAATTTTTTGTTTTTCTAATAAGTATGAAATTTAAATTATAATATATTAATAATTAAAAAAAAAATATATATATATATATATATATATAATCACAAATATTTCCCCTTCAAAATATATAAAATTAATAAATTATAATTTATTCATAATATTCAATTTAAATATCATTGATTTTGAATATGTTAAAATCGGAAAAAAATAATTCAAAGAGAATATAAAACGAAAAAAAAAACTCCCAGAAAAAGAAAAAAATAGAGGTGAGAGTGAGATAGGGAAAAAAAAAGTGAGAGTGAAATAGGGAGGCAAAAAAAAGTGAGATTGAGATTGGTAGGAAGAAAGAAATAAATAAAAAAAAAAAGAGAAACTTGCACAAGAAAGTTGTGGATTAATGGTTAACACCTCAAATATTCAGCTAACTTTTGGTCATAGGTTCGAATCCGGGTGCTTGCAACACTTTATCCTTTTTTGCATAAATAAAAGGAAGCTGATGTGCTGGGCGCCTGCCCCAGCGGGTGCCCGCACGGGCGCTGCTTGCGCGGGGCGCCTGCCCACGCGGGCGCTCGCCTACGCAGGCGCCAACACGAGCAAAGGCAGGCGCTCGCATGCGCGCCTACCAACGCACAGTGCCCGCCTTCACGGGCGCCAGGGCGAGCAAGGGCAAGCGCCCGCACGGGCGCCCGCATGCACGGAGCACCTGCCTACACGGGCACCCACGCGAGTAGGGTCAAGCGCCTGTAACAGCCTAACACGGGCACCTGCCTACACGGGCACCCACGCGAGCAGGGTCAAGCAATTTTTAATTGTTTAAATTACTAGTAATTTTATTTAAATTAATAATAATAAAAATTAAGAAAATTATTTACAGTTTAACGAACCTAATGATTTAAAATTATTAATATTGACACCACTTGAAATATTTTTTCACATCTAAAATAATTAATTAAGTTATATAATATAATATTAATAATAATTAAATGATTATTATACAAATATTATATTATGAAAATGTATATTAGCTCGATAATTTGATCTAAATTGGTAAATTTATAATATAATTTATAATAATATATTTATTATATTATTTGTCTCCCAAAATATTTTCAAATTTTTTACAAAATTTTTGCACTTCCGCTGTAACAATCTCTCTGTATTTTCATAAACAAATTTTGAAAATAAGTTTTCACAAAATTTTTCCTTTTCTACACCAATTTTTTGAAAATTTTCTATTTTAATATTAAATCTCAAATTAAAATAAAAATAATATGTTTATTTTTTAAAACCTAGATAATATGTTGGATGATTGAGTTTGTTCGACTGAACTTGGAGTAGTTGTGATTTTTCGTATAATGTTCATCGTTGTTTTTTTAAATATCCAAGATAAAACTTTACAAAATGTGAGTGAAAGGTTTAAATGAGTTAGGAAAGAAAAGCTTTCAAGAGAAGGATGGAGAAATTTTGATAGCAGATAAAATTTTGTAAAGTATGAGTGAGAGATTTAAATGAGTTAGGGAAGAAGAGCTTTCCCAGATAAAATTTTGTAAATATGAGTGAGAGGTTTAAATGAGTTTGAGGAGAAGAACTTTAAAGGGAATGATGAAAAATTTTTGAGTTAGAGTTTGGGGAGAAAAACTTTGAAGGGAAGGATGAAGAAATTTTGAGTTAGGGTTTCACCTGGATTGAATTTATAATATATAATTTTCACAAACAAATTTTTAAAACTTCGCTTTCTCGCTTTTTCTCCCGCCTCTTTTTTCATTACCGTCTCTTTTTTCATTACCGTGTTTTTTAATTTCTCACAATTTTTTTTATACTTTTAATTAATACCGCCTTGTGATTTTTATTACTTATTTACGAAGTACTTACTAACTAATTACTTCATTTCACAATTTTTTGACTCTCTCTCTTTTTTTCTTAGTCACTATATTATTATACTCATTGCCTCCATTTCTCTATAGTTTTCATGCAATGTAATTTTTAGAATTAATTTTTAGAATTTGTTAATTTTTTCATATCTATACTTTTACAACTCCTTATAAATAGTAGAGTTTTCGCGATTTGTCTTGCCAGATTAATCTAATTAAACAAATGATTAAATCTAATTTTTACTTACATTTTCATATCAAAATACCAATTATACTGTTTCCATTTATTAATATCATTGTACCCATTTATTACATGATGAATAAACCACATAATAAAGTTTTTACTATGATTTACTATAAAGTTTCAACCATGATTGATTTATTTTTCGAACATATTACATTCACTTTATATGAAACAGTATATAGGATATTAGAGTTTAATAGAGTTTAATATTAATATATATATATATGACAGTATATACTTACACTCGTAATTGAGTCACTATTGAGTAGTATGTATTGAATAGTATGTATCTATAGTATTTGTCATCTCTTTTAAGAATAATATTTAAAAAAATAATATCAAATTATGTAATAATAAATTTAAGGTTGTACCACTCATCAACAACTAACAACATCGTGTTTATTAGTTGTACTACCCACTAACAATATCCATCTCACCCACTAACAAGTGATATGATAAGATAGAACAAATATTTGCTCAATTGCTCAATTACCATTATTGACATTTAGGCACCAAGACCAAGTTAATGTTGCTAGGGGTAAAGATAAAATTTATGTTGCACTAATAACATTATTCTTGGATAGATAGTTAAGGCCAGATTTAATTTAGTTCATTGATTAAAGTAACCAATCTTAGAAAAACGCAATTGATATTTAGGTAATACATTTTAGTTCATCATGTTAATCTTACAAGTAGTTTAACAAAATTTAACAATAAAGTAATCTAAAATTTTCGCCCCAATTTTGTCAAAGGCAAAACATCATACACAATGAATTTTATTTTTCAAGTGGTTTGATTAATTTTGTTAAAGTTATCATATCATCTTCCAACCATAATGAAACAATGAATTTTAATGAATTTTATTTGAATTTGATGGTAAGGTGGTTTGATTTTCCTAACACAAAGTCAATTTAATTTAATAATTGTTTTAGATTGTTTTTTTTTAAATAAAAGTAAACAAAGAAAGTAAAAAAGAAAAAAAAAAGAAATAGACATATAGCAAGTAAGTAACATGATAATTTGGCGCAAAAACTAAATTTTTCACGATTGAAACAAAAAACAAATAAAAAATTTTGGCGGCTGATACCAAAATGTAAAATATTTTTGGAACTCTAACAAAATTTACTGCCTAATTTTTGTGAGAATTGCTTAATTGATTAAATATTATTATAATTTTTAAATAATAATATTAATAATTTAAAATAATAATATATAAATTACTAATTTAATAATATACTAATTTACGGGGCACTTCCATGTGTGCAGGGTGCTCACATTGGCATAGCCGGGCGCCCGTGTTGGCATAGCCGGGCGCCCGCGCGGGCGCCTTGCGTAGGCGCTTGCATGCGCTGTTGCCCTACGCGGGGGCATATGCCACTCATGCCATGCGGGCGCCCACGCACACATTTGCATGGGCTACCATGCATGCCACGTAGGCACCCGTGTAGGTATGTGTCATGGGACGAGTACCGGCCTTTCAATCAATAATGCTATAATTAATATATAAAAAATTTTAAATATGAATTATGTAGAATAATTGTATAATTAATATTATTAATTTAAATAATGTAATAATATAAAATTAAAAGTTTTTAATGTTATTTAGTAATAATATTATAACATAACATAGTAACAATGTTGTAATGTTATAGTAATAGTTGGTAACAGAAATAAAAATACAATGAAAATACAAAATTTTTGATGATATAATAAAAAAAAGAGCGGTAGATTAAGATGAAATTAAACTCTAAGATGGTAAAAACTTGATGATCTAAAGGTGGTAAAAAGGTTAAAAAAAAACGGAAAAAATTGACGGGCTTTTGAAAATTTTGAAAATTTATTTAGGCGGTGAAATAAACCAAATATTCTATAAATCATTCCCTCTGAACCCTCTTTCCCTTCCTCCCCTCAAAACCTCTCATCTCCGCTCAAAGCTCTTGCTTGTGAATCAACCAAAATTTTCGTGAAGCAGGTAACCACATATTTTTTTTTAAGTAAAATTTAGATTATATTATATTTTGAAATATTTTAAATTTTCACAACTTGTGCTCATTTTGGATGAATTAAACGAAGAATGAGTATTTTTGAAGAATCACAATCATCCTAAAGCAACTTGACTTTGAAGAAACTCAATCATCTAGTTTAGTTCAGATTTAAGTACGAATGTTATTTTTTTATTTTCACACAATATTACTAATTTCAATTTCATTTTTGCTTTTAATAATAATCTAAATTATTTGTATTCTTAGCTCCCAACCAACAATCATTATCTCTACGTGATTGCATCCAAAAGGTAATATTTTTATTTATAACAATTTTTATTTTTATGAATGGATTGACATACTCCATTCAGAAAAGATAATATTTTTTTATAAACCTTTTTATGAATAGATTGACATGAAGGTTGATGCTGCGACTCAAACATATTTGGGGCAGAAGATATGCTGAAGAGAAGAGAAGAGAAGATATATAGTTATTTGATATGTAATATTTTTTTTTCTTATTCTATTAATGTATCAATCATTCTCAATAATACAAGATATTTTATTATTTTAATAATTTCTTTATTTTATAGTTTATAACATTTCCTAAAACGTCAGCTTGTGTGGTAATCGTACAGTATGTGATAACTGACGAAATAGTAACATTTGCTAACGGATAAATGACTGCAGTAACCGATATAACATATGAACATATGTACTAACCGACCATAAATGACTAACCGACGATAAAAGGTAACAATTGTGGTAACTGAGTAGTGATCGAGTGGTAACCGACAATAAAAGTTATAACATTTCCTAATATATAAATAACCATTTCTAAATGACAGTTACATTTCTTAATAGTTATGTAGTAACTGACGACAAAAGATAATACTTGTGCTAACCGAGTGATAATAACCGAGTCGTAACCGAGTGATAATCAAAATCAAGTAATAATTGAGTAGTAACCAAGTAGTAACCGAATAGTAACTGATGATAAAATATAGTAATTTTTACCCATACTTAGCGTAATTTTACCAACACTTTTTGACCGTTACTATAAATATATGACATGCTTTAACGGTCATGAAAAGTATCGGAATACACCTATCCCGACTGGTGTATTACCGACTAAAACCCCATCCGTCGGAGAAGCTTTTGCCAACGGTTTTATTATATTTAGGAGACGATTTTAGTCCGTCAGAATAACTCACTTGTTTTGTAGTGATTGTTTGTAACTCCAATATTCCTAGCTCATACTATCGAAAAAGGCAAATCTCATACAAGCCAAAAACAAATAAATCTCATAAGGAAGAAAATTGGAATAGGAAATATGCCAAACTCCTAGATTGAATAACATATTGTGTCATGTATATTCTCTGAACGTATAAGTTTGTGTTGTCCAAACAAATTTAGAGAAATGATGAACTACGAAAATTTAGGGATGATAATGATCATAATAAGAAAGTCAAAGTCGTTCCTACTAACCACCATGGTCTGCTATATGCAATAGCTATGCTTAGTTGATTTGAGCTTGGTTGGGAAATTGCTGATAGTGGTGGAGGAGAAAGCATAGGAACATCACATGTGCCAAATGTTGCATTTGTCTATCCATTATAACATAGCAAAAATGGGTTATACCACCACTCAGCTAGACTTAACCATTGTGCCCACATCCCTGGTAGATCAGCTGTTATACATCTCAAGTAGCACTTCAAGTATTGGTTCAACCTTTCACTTTGGCCATCAGAATATAGATGATACGCACTGCTCAAATTCAGCTATACTCCCAACAGTTTGAACAACTCCTACCAAAAAAGGCTTGTGAAAATCTTGTCTCTATCTGTTACAATAGAGTTAGGTAAGCCATGAAGCTTGAATATGCAATCGACAAACAATTGGGCTATCTTCACAGCAATAAAAGGATGCTACAATGCAATGAAATTGATGAATTTAGTTAGGCGATCAATCACTACCATAATGGTATTGTATCCTTGGGATTTAAGTAATCTCTCAATGAATTCCATGCTGATTTGTGTCTAAACTTGGGAGTGAATTGGCAATGGTTGCAGCAATCCTGGATATAGATTGTTTTTATGTTTATTCTGCTGACATACATCACACTCCTATACAAATTTGATGACTGTTGTCTTCAAAGAGGGCAAAAAAATACAGTCTTGACTCTATGCCACGTGTTATTATGCCCTGAGTGACCTCTCATAGCTGAGTTATGTATATGATTTATGATCTTTGTCCTTAGTTGTGAACCACTCCCCACATATATCTTCTTCCTATACTTCAATATTCCTTCATGAAGTTGATAATCCTGCCTGCTGTTAGGGTTAACTGCTAATTGAGCTATCAACATCTAACAAACATCGTCACCTTCATAGCTCTGAATTACTTCTCTTAACCACTGAGGTTGGATTATTGAAATGGCCATCAAAGTCCCTTGTTGTTGATCCTCTGTCATTTTCTCCTGCCACATTGCTGCTGGCCTTTTGTCATTTCCTCCTACATAGAGAGAGCATCTGCAACTTTATTCTCTACTCCTTTTTTATACTGAATTTTATAGTTCAATCCCAACATTTAGTGAGCCATTTATGCTAGGAAGAGTGAGTTAACTTCTGCTCTTATAGGTACTTTAAGCTTTGATAGTCAGTCCTTATGATGAAGTGATACCCCACCAAGTAATGCTTCCACTTAGTGACTGCCATTACCACTGCTAACAACTTCTTCTCATATATGGAAAGTCCTTGTTTTCTTGGTCCTAAAGCCTTACTTAAGAAAGCAATAAGTTGCCCTTCTTGCATTAAGACTGCCTCCCATCCTTTTGAGCAAGCATCAGTTTCTATAATGAAAGGTTTAGAGAAGTCAGGTAGTTTCGAGACAAGGGTTGTGCTTATTGCAGTCTTTAAATGTAGAAAAGCCTGTTCTGCATTTTCGTTCCAATGAATTTTGTCTTTCTTAAGAAGATTATTGAGAGGTTTAACTATAAGCTCATAATTCTTAATAAACCCGTATAGTAGCCTGTCAACCCTAAGAAGCTTCTGAGAGCTTTGATAGATGTTGGAGTTGTCTATGAAGTAATGCAGTTTGTCTTTTGGGAATCCATCTTGACTCCCTCCCCTGACATAATGTGGCCTAAGTATTCCACCTGCTTTTATGCAAATGTACACTTTGATGACTTGGCAACCAGCTTATTTTGTTTTAACAATGAAAATACTTCCTTTAAGTGCTAAACATGTATTTGAAGATGAGGGCTATACACCAGTATATCATCGAAAAACACCAGTACAAACTTTCTAAGGTAGGGTTAGAAAATGTGATTCATGAGAACTTGAAAAGTTGTTGGTGCATTAGTAAGACCAAAGGGTATCACCAAAAATTTAAAATGGCCCTGATGGGTTTGAAATGTAGTCTTGTGCTCATCTTAGGACTTGACTCTGATTTAATGATAACCAAACCTCAAATCTATCTTAGAAAACAGCTGAGATCCATATAGTTCATCAAGCAACTCATCAATATTTGAGATTGGGTATCTATCCTTGATTGTAAGGTTATTAAGTTGTCTATAGTTTACACAAAATCTCCATGTATCATCTTTCTTTTTAACTAGTAGTACAGGAGATGCAAATGGGCATGTGCTATGTCTCACAATACCTTGACTCAACATTTCTTGAACTTGTCTCTCAATCTTAGCTTTCTGAGAATGTAAGTACCTATAAGGTCTTAATTTGAAGGGTTGAGCATCAGATTTAAGTAGTATGGCATGATCATGAAGTCTTCTAGATGGAAGGGATAGGGGTTGTGCAAAGACTTCTCTGAATTGTTCCAGTAGTAGAGAAATAGGTTAAGGAATTGGTTCTAAACTATCACAGGAACTTATGCAGAATGCATTGCAACATTGCAGTTGTTGTCCTCTAAATTTTCTTGTATCCTTTCCACGAACCAACTTCATCTTAGATTCTTCTGCTACACCAACTAACACAATATCCCCTTCCTGATCAGTTAGTTTGATATGTAGGAGCTTAAAGTCGAAAGTTATAGGACTGAAATTATACATCCAGTCTACTCCCAAAATGACATCCCACCCTCCTAGATTAATTACTCTTAAATCAAATACAAAGATATACCCTTGTATGCTCCATTTAACACTCTTGACTCTAGTGTAGCTTGACACTTGATTACTATCTACAAGTGTTGCTTGTAGTGGTTTAACTTTTTTTTCCTGCAATTTAAATTCTTGTGCCACTTTTGGTTTAAGAAAACCATGGAAGCTATCTGTATCTACTAGTATGGTCACCTTCACTCCTTTTAAAAGTCCTTTTAATGCTATGATTTTTCTATTGAGAGATTCAGATAGAGCACAAAGAGATACCTCCACAGTTTCTTCCTTCAGCTCCTTTGATTCTGAGTATTCTTCTGCTGCGATTATCATATTCAAATGTTTGAGTCTGCATTGGTGTCCTTGTACAAACTTATCTTCACATTTGAAGCAAAGATTATTAGTTCTCCTGAATTGAATCTCTTGTGGTGATATTTTGGCCATTTTGCTCACATCAACTCGTGTCTGCCATTCTTTGTCCCTGCTTGCATTTGGTTTGTAGCTAGTAATGAGTTTTTCTACTTGCTCTCCCAATTTATTCATTCCTCTTTTTCTTACTTTACTCAGTTCCAGGGATTATTCTTGTAACATAGTAATTTCGAAGGCTTGGAATAAGGATATAGTTTTCAGTATTCTCAGAATTGGTTTAATTTCCTCTTTTACTCCACTGATGAAGTTAGAGATGAAGAAAAATTCGGACAATTTAGGATTTTTTTTTTAGCATGATAGCCCAAAGTTTCTCGAACTTTTATTGGTATTCCATTGTTGAACCAAGCTGTTGCAATTTGTTGAACTTCTCAACTTCATCCTGAGTCCCTTTTGTCTCAAATCTTTGGCATAACAATCTTGAAAATTCCTCCCATTCTAGTATGTTCTTGACCATCCTCAGCCCTTGAAACTATATCTCAGCCTTGCCATCTAAGTACATCTCAATTGTATCTGACCAAGAAGTGGTTGATATTTGATAAAATGAAAAGAATTTATGGTACTTGCGTAACCACATTATGGGATTTTCTCTGGTAAAAATAGGCAATTCAACTCTTGGTGGGTTAGGTATACTTACACGATTATTCAAGTCTTTCTTGATCTACCGTAAACCATTTTCCATCCTTGCTCCGATGTCTGTTGGAGTAGGCAGAATAGGAGATTTAGAAGATCTATCATTATGATATTCTTCTATCATTTCTTTGACTACCATCTTAATCAGACTTTCTATCTTGTTCTCCAAATTGTTCACAGCATCGTCTAGTTTTTGTGAGTGTTCTGCAAACTTTCTCTTGGTCCCAATATGTCGCTCCTTAATCTTCACAGCCAATTCTTGTATTCGCGTGTCCTGTTTCCTTAGTTGTTCATCAATGGCTTTAAATCTAGTCCCTTCTACCATTCTTACTTATCTGCTCGAGAATGGTTGGCTTTGATACCAAATTGTTACAATCCAGAAAAAATGTCAACTTAAGAACAAGGGACAAGTCGACTGTCTCTGAACTTCTGAATGTCTGCAATGGTTCTACCAAATGAAAGATTAAATGACGAAGCACTGGACTTATGATGAGGTCTGACTTTTAAAGAACAATGAATGTAAAGAGAGAGAGAGGAGTGCTTAAGAAGGATTTCAGACTTAGAAAGAGAAGATAAGAAGAAGAAGAAGAAGAAGAAGAAGAAGAATACAAACGAGAGAGAGAGGATAGGAATCAAAATTCTTTCATTACTTTTCTGCCTTTCTCTTCCTCTGAAATCATGACTTTTATGTACATGCAAGAATTTACCTAACAACTTTCTAACTGCTCTCAACTACTCTTACTCTAGTTGCCGATTAGTTGTTGTTATTTAAATTTGTTACAAAATGATTGGAGTGAACCTAGTCATAAGTCTTCAGCAGTTGGAGTGTATCATAGTCCTCAACTTCAATTTTCCTCAGATATTATCACATGTCTTTGTTCTTCAAGAATTAGAATGTATCTTAGTTTTTAGTCTTCACTTCCTCATGCTGTTACAATATCATCATTATCATTATGCAAGCAAAGAGGTATGGCTTCCATGATCTATATGATGAGACGCACTACTTTTTTGCACCGAAGAAGACGGTACTTTTGTTCAAATCACTCCAACTAAAAAAAATGATGGATTAGACGTCCAACCGAGCAATGAAAGCCAAGTGGAGATGAACAAATAAGTTTCCCAATTCAGCAACAACCAATTGCCTTTCGCCAAGTGGAGGACCTTTGCTAAGTGGAGGACGATCAAAATCTAGGTGGACGGTAGTGGATCACGAGACATGTACTGAAATAACCCATTTTTTTTTAAATAATTTAAGCGAGAAACTAATTCTAGAAATAACTCATAATTGTCGTGTGTTGGAGTCGCGGCGAAATATGTCGCGTCTTAAATTCGCGACATGGCCAAGTGACGCATTCTGGTGTGTCGCGTCTTGAAGACGCGACAAGGCCACGTGGCGCACCTTGGTGCGTTGCGTCTTCAAGACGCTGCATGGCCATGTGGCGCGTCCTAGTGCGCCGCGTCTTTAAGACGTGACACGGTGTCCATGAGTTGCACACGTGACAAGGCCGCGGGCCAACACGCAGACTCGCAAACTATTTGGGGCTAACACTTGACTTAATTTGAGAAAACCAAAATCGAATTCTCTAAACATGCCGCAACTGGAACGCGTTGCGACAAACTCTCACCCACTAAGCAGGCCAACGGGCCGCTTTGCGGGACATTTCAATATAATACTTGATTTAATTTGGAAAAATTGAAATCAAAATCTCTAAAAATGCCGCAACTCGAATGCGTTGCGAAAATTCCTCACCTCACTAAGTGGACCAACAGGCCGACCTGTGGGCCAATGGGGCCTACCACTTGATACAGCCCTCTGTCACACATTTAAACTGTGGCATGTTTAGGGAGTCAGATTTCGGTTTTCCCAAACCGAGTCAAGTGCTAAGCCCCATTGGCCCACGGGTCGGCTATTTGGCCCGCTTAATGGGGTGAGGGTTTTTCGCAACGTGTTCGAGTTCCGACATGTTTAGAGAGTCCGATTTCGATTTTTTTAAATTAAATCAAATATTAGATCCAAATGATTTGCGAAGTGGCCCGTTGACCCGCTTAGTGGATGAGAGCTTGTCGTAACGCGTTCGAGTTGCGGCATGTTTAGAAAATTCGATTTTGGTATTTCCAAATTAAGTCAAGTGTTAGATCCAAATAGTTCACGGGTCGACGTGTTGGTCCGCGGCTTTGTCGCGTGTGCAACTCGTAGACACTGTGTCCTGTTTTAAAGATGCGGCCGCCACGTGGCCATGCCGCGTCTTGAAGACGCGGCGCATCAAGGCGCGTCACGTGACCATACCGCGTCTTAAAGACGCGACGCACCAGGGTGCGTCACGTGGTTTTGCTGTGTTTTGAAGGTGAGGCATAGTGTGTTGCGTTTTCAAGACGCGGTATACCATGGCTCGCCACATGACTTTACTATGTTTTGAAGACGCGGCACATTAGGACGCGTCACGTGGCTTTGCCGCGTCTTGAAGATGCGACACACCAGGATGCGCCACGTAGTTATGTCGCGGGTTTAAGACGTGACATATTTTTTTGCGAGTTTAACATGCGATAATTGTGGATTATTTTTGAAATTAGTTTTTCCCTTAAATTATTATTATTATTTTTTTTGTTATTTTCGTACATGCCTCGGTGGATCACTCATATATATATATGTCGTTAAAAATGGGAAACCGTACGAGGCCTCCCCCGTACCATGCAAGCGTTATTGGTTTAAAAAAAAAAAATAAAGGAAAAAAGGGCGTCGAAGAGAGCAGCCTCTTCGCCTCCCTCTCTCTGGGCTCTCTCCTCTCTCCTTCGAGCCGTACGCCGCAGCTGCTACCACCACCATCGCCGGCCTCCTCCACCGCTGGCCCGAAGACGAAGCTCCATCCCCCTCTGTTTCAGGCGATTGCTCTCTCTCAGTAAGGCGATGCCTTTTTGTCAGTCGCGCGATCTCTCCACACTTTCCCCTTCCAGTGGCGAGCGCGCTCCTTTCTCTCATTTTCCACCACCGCGGATCACCGCCAGTAATCGACGGATCATCAAGCAGTTGAAGCTCTCCTTCTCTCTCTTCCAATCTCAGGTTTGATCTCCCTCTGTCTCTTCAAGCCTCGGATTCAATGGCCCTCTCTCTTTCCTTCTCTCTCAGTCTCGGAGTCGAATGTCTCTCCCTTGCACAGAGTCTCGATCGTCCTCTCAATCTCGGATTCCCAGGCGGTCTATTTCCCTCTCTCATCATCTCAATTTCGAAGGCTCCCTCAGCTGCCCTTCTATTCCCCTCTGTCGCGATCGGACCCAGTTAGCCTCTCTCTCTCTCTCTCTCTCTCTCTCTCTCTCTCTCTCTCTCTCTCTCTCTCTCTCTCTCTCTCTCTCTCCCTCCCTCTTTCAGTTAGTCGAAGTTATCTCTCTCTCCATTAGTCTCAGCCTCGATCCCTCTCTCAGACTTGTTTCGATTTCTCTCTCAATAGTATCGTCATCTCTGAATCCGCAAGCCGTCATCCGCAATAGAACACCCAATAATCAAAAACTTCAATCTCTGCTCCTTCACTTCAAATTCCAGTCATCTCCGTTGACAATCAGAGGTGAGATTTCGGAAATTCCTACCAGTCTCTTTCGAGTCGCCTTCTCGAATCAACAAAGCATTCAAAAGTTGCCATTCGTCAGATTATATAGGTTTTGTGCAGTCTCATAAGGATTAAGGCAAAGTATAAGCCAACCAAGTTTAAAGAGGCAAGTACTTTGTATGCTTGTGTGTTTTTCCTTTAGATATCATGTTTTACTAAGTTAATATATAGTATTTATCTAGGTTTAAATGACCAGTGTATCTAAGTAGTCATTGAAGTATTAGGGGCTCTATTTTTGTGGTAAAATTGGTTTATAGGTTTAAATTGTGTCCAAACCCTATTATAGTTGAGTTACAGTATGAGAATGATGATGTCTTAGCCCTAAAGCCAATAAGGTTTTCGGTGGTTTTGTCTTAGGGATGAATAAATCTTGTAAAGAATTGTTTTTGCTGAACCGAGCATGAGTTATACCTTATTACCCTATGTTTCGCATTATTATATGTTTAATGAGCTTCTTAGGGAATTTCCATGCTTTCAGGTTTTAAATATTTGGTGATTACCTTAGATTCTAGAATGTGGATGCTAAGACTTGTTTAGAATGGTTTGATGAAAGCTAAATGTTAGATATATATGAAATCTCAATCTATGTCTTTGAAAATGATTTCATCTCCTTTAATATTACATGATTCCTTAAGCAGGAGAAAACGATATCCAAGTTTAGAAAAAGAATTATGATGAATATTAGAAATGACATATCAAGATTAAAGTTATCATGTCTCTTTTGCTGGTTTGCTGTATTGATGATTTATGCATCAAGTGATTTTGTGTTCTTGTTCACCATACTTTATGTTATTATTATGTGTTTATGACTAACTTTTTAGGGCTTTGAGCATGATTATGGGAAACTCCAACCCCTTTGAGATCTTTAATCTTAACGGGATGATATTTTGTGTAAATTAAAAATAAAGATAAATCTCGATAAAGATCATGAAGGTTGATGATGACAAAGTAATAATGAAGACTAAAATTTAATAAATGTGAAGTAAAACCGTTCCGTGGCGGGTTAGTCGGTATGTTACCTCCCTCATATGATTTTAGTGATTGAATTGGATAAAAATGTCCCTAGCCTTGGTTTACTCATATTGTATTATAGGAGTTTAGATTTTACTTTTAAACAGGAAGCCACTACTCGCAAGTTAATGTTTCCAAAGGTGAAGGCAGGTGAACTCTGGAGGTCACATCAAATAACATAGGAAAAATTTTAAATCTCTTAAGAGAAATGAAAAGTAAAGATAATAAAATGACCATGAAAGAGCACCCAAAAAGAAAATAAATGGAAACTAGCATTCAAGTATTGCTAGAGATCACATACACCATCAGAAATATGACTAATGGCAGGGTGAATCAGAAATTCATACTTTTTGAACTCATTCCGGTTTATATTTTCTTATTTATTTTTAATATTATTTGTACAATGTTTTGATATTTGAGTGTTAGTTATCTGTTTAAATATCATTCCCCAAAAAATGTTTCATGCATAGTATCTCCTTTATGTATTGTGCATGATATGTATGCTTCACTCCAGTGTTTACTTGGGATTACTTGCTCAACAGGTGGTTGGTTGACCAAACATAGCATTTCACGTGCATGAGAGCCAAGCGAGTATATTCGGGTAGCTAAATAGTGGATTTCAGGCTTAGAGATATTATATCCCTGGCTCTTTTCTAGCTCTTGACCCATTTTGTATTGATTTTTGAGTTAGTTTGTGTAAGTGTTGCATATGTTCAAATTTATATGTGAAAGTGAAGTTTTTGTATTTTTTTGTTAGATTTAAATTGTGCTTGAACTACACGCCTTTGTTAATGTTTAAGTTTTAAGTTTGAAATGATGCATGATTTAAGATACAGTTGATGAGTTTGGCATGCAAAAGTTTGCCACTTTTATATCTATGCTTATTGGGCCATAGTAATGGTGAGTATTATTAGTTTTTAAAAGTTAATTATGGTTAAACTTTATATTTTGATGATCTTATATTTTGAATCATCTATTGTTGGGTGGGCAGTGAGTGATTGAGGTTAGCTGTTGTCAAGAATATCAAAGTGGTATAGATTTAGGTTGTTTATGTTAGTCTTCTTTGCCTGATTTTTTGGAATGTTTGGTTAAAGTAAAATTTTCTAACTCTTTTCCTTTCGTATTTCTGCACACATGATGGCGATCGAGAGATTGCTATTTCGGATATGATCTGTTTTGTAATAATTTTATTTCCGCTTCCGCATTTCTTTTACTTATTTTGCTTTGGGTGCGACACTCGATAGAGGGTCGTCAAACTTAAGGTTGTAATTAGAGGCTAATTGCATATCCCATTTGATAAGGTACACTATTCTTTAAAATTATTTGGGAATGTCTGTATTTTTTCCTGAATTTTTAACTTTCCAGTCGAGGAGTCAAGCAAGGCAAAATGAAGAAATACGGGCTGCAACTTAGGGCTCCGCCAACACAAAAGAAAAATCAACCATCAGGGCATCTCCTTCCTCATCTCAATGTGTTCAATGATGAGGATGAAAATGATGTTGAGAGAGAAATAGCATGGCAGACCATCAAGAGCAAGTTCCTCAAGGATGTTAGTAACAAAACTAAATCTTTGTGCTTAATTTACAATTAAAGGTTAATTACTTACATTTCCTCTTTCTTACAATAGAGGAGCAGCATAAAAAAGCCTTGGAGGAAGATCCATCCATCTTTGGAGTTTATGATGAAATGAAAGAGAAAATTGTCCATCCAAAGACACAGGATCGCCAGGAGAGAAAGGTATCTTGGTTCCATCCCTTTCTCCTCCTTTTTCTTCCTTAGGGGTTTCTTCAAAAGAACTTGTGTCGCATAAATAATTTAATGCAAAATTAGCAACTAGTTGAAATTAGGGATGGCAATAAGGAAGGGTGGCTATTGCTCTTTCTGCATTGCCTTGCCTGATCCCATCCTTTAGGGGAGTTTCCCTAATTCTTTCATGCTCCTTTGCTATGCTGTAGTTTGGTTAGTCATCTCAGTCCTCATTGGCCATGGGTATTTGATGGATTTCCCAGTCCCATCTCTTAGTAAATCAGCTTCTTTACTTATTTGCCATATGGTTTTCTACTTTTCTCTCTTGCATTCACTCGGGAAGTTCTAGACTTCTTAATATATTAACAAAATAGATGGAGATGTGAGGGGATATTCTGAATTATGTTAAGATGGTTAGTGCCCATTTATTACTTATAATGGAAATTGGTCTTGATTTCACCGTTTCATTAATGGTATGCGATGGCATCCACCTATTTGTATATTTGTTTATTTGGTTAGATACTTACCTCTTTTTACTGTATCCTTATTTCATTTCGTCTTGCAGTCAAAATATATAGAAGTGTTGCTGGAAAAAGCCAAGCAACGAGAGCGGGAGCATGAAATAATATATGAGAGAAAACTTGCAAAAGAGAGAAGCAAGGATGATCACCTTTTTGCAGATAAGGACAAATTTGTTACAAATGCTTACAAAAGGAAAATGGCCGAGCAAGCAAAGTGGCTGGAGGAAGAACGTCTTCGTGAACTTCGAGAAGAGAAAGATGATGTATGTATAATTTCTGCTTCGGTCCTTTAAAAAAGTAACTATCATTATTTTGTCAAAGCAATTGCGCCTTTGCACAATTAGCTGCTCATTCTTTGCAACAGTGTGCATTTTTTGTGGTAGTTGTAAGAGGAATGGTTTAGGCATATTATGTTAAAATTTCTGCTTTGTTGTGCATGATGTAGTTGTGTTGTTGTGAATAATGAGTAGTTGATGGCGAACCTTAACACAACCGTGGAGTTGCTCCTTTGGTGACCTCGAGGTCACGGGTTTGAGGGGTGGAAACAACCTCTTTGCAAAAAAAAGTAAGGGGAAGGCTGTGTACATATACACCCACGCTCCCTTTATCCCCGCACTAAACCGGGAAGCACCTTATGCACCGGGTGAGCCCTTAATAAGTAGTTGATGTAATCCATGATTCTTGTGAATATTGAACTTGTTTCTTGTATGTTACTATATTTTATCATATGTTTCTTATCTAATGAATGTGAAAGGCAGTTTCCAAAACTGAAACATGAAAGATGCATTCATTGAGACCTTTGGAGATCCCAGGATTTCAATATTTAGATTTAGAGTATAGGAAATTTTTTAAAATTAGAGTGGTGTTAAGTTGCTCATTCCAACTAGAAGTCATCCTTGAGTCACCATACTAAGAATGGCTCATTTTTTACTTTCGTTTACATGGGATTTTGCAATAATTTGATGCTATATTTTGGTATACAAGCTGTATATGGTTGTATCAATTTGGTGCTCAGGAAATTAAATTCCAAAGAATAATTCAAAACATTGTCCTATTATTCTACACCATTTCATAATGCAAAACTTTTAAAGCTTTATGGGTTTTATTAATAGCATATTTATACTTATTAGAAGCGTGGACATAGACCCGGACTGAAAACTCAATATGACACGGTGACATGGTGAAGTTATAAAAATAATGCACTATTATAAGTTAGAAACTAGTTTGTTGACGCGGATACAGCAATTTCTAGATAAGCATTGATCTAGAATAGATTTTTAGTTTCTTTAGGCTTAGTTGGGATTGTGGGTGTCGGAATCAGGGAGTGGGAATGAAAACCATGTGATTCCGGTACTCAGTTTTGCAGTTGCCAAGTAATGGGTTAAAGTGGGAACTGAAGCAGCTCCTCCTGGTTTTGTGCAACCCACAGGAAAGGGTGGGAATTGCTGGAAATGAAAATTAGGAATAAAATGAAAACATCTTTTTTATTTTTTATTTCTGTCACTGCCCTTTCTCTCTGTTGTTCTGCTTAGTTGTGCCATGAGAACAACTTTTTCAAGCTCAACATTAGAACATCATCATCATCTCTCTCTCTTTGGAAAAAAACCTTCTCTACAAGTTCTGCTTATTTCTTTTATGAAAATGTCTTTAAAGATAGTCACCGATCCCTACTTCATCTGTTTTGCTCTCTCTCTCTCTCTCTCTCTCTCTCTCTCTCTCTCTCTCTAGAATTTGATTTCTTTGATGTGAAAATGGCCTCTTTAGTGTGATTTAAAGAATAATATCCTTCCAGACCCTCTAATTTGCCCTAGACTCTAACCTAATCTCAATCTTTGACAAACTTCCTTCACCCTCTTCATCTCTCCTAAGTCCCTAATTCTACATTATTCTTAAACAGAATTTCTCAACTAGGCTCTAGCTTTCCTGATTTGGATGCTGTTTCTGAAGATTTATTTTTATCACCATATACGTATACTTAGATGCTAGCATTACAGCTGTTTAGCACTTAGCACGAGCTTAGTGAAATGCCCAAGCTTTTTCTCATAGGCAGCAACACAACAATATTAGACTGATTATTTCTTTTTTTTTTCTTTTTTTAATTAGATTTATTTCTCCATTTTTGAGGTTTGGAATTTGAATATCTTGCATTGATCTCATTTTCTTGGGTAGGCAATCAACATTAATGGATTAACCTGAACACGCACACACACACACACATATTATCATATTTGTTGAACTCTAACAGATACTGATGCTTGTGTCTTCCCAAACATAAAGACTTGAACTGGCATTACCTTTTAATGTGGGAATAGAGATCATTCTGATTCCAATTACTGTTGGCCATCCAAACAAGGCCTTAGCAGATTGGTCTTCATAACATTAAAGGAAGAGAGTTAAGAGTTCAGTTTATTGATTAGAATCACCCAACATGTACTTGTAACCATACATTGCTGATGTCTAAGAGATTTGGTTGCAAAATGGAGGTAAGACATCGTGTGTTTATCTCCTTGAAACAAGGATCAGCAACACAGGAAGCAACCACAAATTTCCTACTGGGAATGGGGTAGGGGTTATGCCTCTACCCAAGGAAGGTCTAAGGTTTGGTCCTTGGAAATGCTTTGGGAGAGACTCAGGTTACACACTTTCAGTGTACCTTGTGTACAGTTATTGTCTAGGGATAGTGAGTTTACAAAATGCACATGTAAAGTGTAATGCCTCTGATGTGGAATGAAGTAGGCCATATGGAAAATCAACTACAACACATATGGCATGATAACCATTTTGAGTCTTATGTAAACTGATCACAGGGTCTAAGCTAACAAGTTCTTGGGGGGCTTTATGAATTAGAAATTAAGTGTAGTCAACAATGCTTTGAGTTTGATCATTACAATTTTGTCGGTTTCACTCATACTTGTTCTTATCTTGATTACTCTTGTAAACAACTAGGATAGTCTTGTAGCACCAAGATAACTCACCATTTCTCTTAAAGGGGTCTCTCTCTCTCTCTCACAGAAGGGTGAGACCCTATATGCTTTATAGGCTTTGTAAGTGGAAGGTAAAAAGCTCAGACTCTTGAGTACCTTTGATCAAGGATTCCCTGCCTCAGGGCTGAACCAAGCTTCTGGCTTTCTGGATGAAGCTTTTTTGCTATATATTTTAGATTCTTGCAAAGTTCTAGAGAGGATGACCTTAAATCCAGTCAAATTTTAATAAAATCTGCATTGTTGGCTTTAGGCATGTTAAAAGGGCTGGTTTTAATTGCCTTTTGTTTGTTCCCTACCTAAAACCATTTTCTTACCCTGATCATTGATGTTGCCAAGGAGGGTAAAAGCAATTTTATCTAGATACCTCTATTCCTTTTAAAGCTCAAGGAAAAAAGGAAGGTTTGGGGAGCAGAATGGCCTCTGTTCAAGGCACCTGTTTTTTTGGAGCGGTTGCAAACTGAATGATGTGGTTCTGAGTGAGAAGATAAAGAGAGCTGACTGCATCGTATTCACATGAATAAGATCTAGGGGTTGGAGTATGAGATCTTAAATCTTCTTCTTGTGGTATCTGAATGGGAGATCAGAGATTTAAGATAAGAGTTCCAGTGGCTTAAGAATATTTTGTGTAATTGAGATTTGTGGAGATTGATTTCACAAGCTGAGTATGAGGCGAGGCCATTTAAAACCATTGGTATTCTTTATCCAAGGATTGCTATGCACTTATTTTCTGTTGACAACTTGAAATCTTGTCGAATTGTTGAATAATTGCCCCATTTGCTTACGGGGTTGTTTGGATAGCAATAACGTGTTTATTGGCCAAATTTCCACCCTTACATGTCATAAATTTCTCTATTGGAGTCAAATCCAATTCTCCAACTGTGTAGAACTGTTGCATGCTTAGATACCCACTTGGATGCCATCAATGTCCTTTTCCCTGTCTAGTCATGATTGCAAATAATGGAAATTCTCATGGAGCTTTGTCATGAACTCTTTTCTGAATATGAGAAAGAGAGAGAATACAGAATACATTGGCAGTTGGCCAAGACGAGGGATGCAGATAAAAGAAGTGCTGCTCCATCAAGATTAATTTACAATGATAAAATTATAGTCACTCATTCCATGTCTCCTTTTTCATTTAAATTGCTTCCTAATGCATACTCTTAGAACTTCCTATGCCTAACAGTTGAGGAAGTCAAAACTAACTGGATATTGAACAATACTAGAAAAGGCAATTATCTCTGAAGAGCACCGGCTGACTAAGATTTCAGCCCAGCGAAATACCTCTGTCACATGGTTTTATGGAGCATTTTAGGTATCAGTCGCAAAATCTGATCACTAGTATCTAGTTCATCACATGCCTTCAATATAGGAGCTCTCAGGCCTCAACTGAGAAGTTAAGGTAATAGTAGAATAATTGTGTTATGACTGTAAATACCCTTTAACTCTACCTAAATCATGTAGGGCTTAGAATTTGCTGGGGATTGATACTCCTAAAACTATAAGGTGCTGCCCTTTAAGAAAATCAGGAACCTCTAAGAACTTTATATGCTAGTTTTTTACTGAAGTTATTCTTTGCATATTTTTGCTTTGTGTTATATTTCAAGGTTTTGGAAGCTCCATCTTTGATGCATATTATAGCCCGTCAATTATGTGGATGTGGTTTGATTGATCTCTCTTGTTTGTTGTTGTTAACCTTTCAATCCAACACTAGTGGCAGCCTAATAGGTGACTTCTGGTTGTGCTTTCAATGTTGTCTAATTATCCATGCTACATTGTTTCAATAGCAAGAGAATCTGAATTGAAGAAGCCACAGAAACTGGAAGAGACTGAGACTGCTAGACAACTTGAAAATGTTGGTTCATCAAACAGCCCCTCCTTGGACTTCTTGGAGAAAGAGCAGCATCAACGTGACACTTATGAAATTCCCAAGAAAATCTTAGAGCCCTCAGAATCAGAATCAAAACCAGTTGAGGAAACTCCACTGCAAGGAAAAACTGAAGACACGAAACAAGTAGCCAGCCAACCAAAGGAGGACCATCATAAAAGGAGTGCAGATGCAGTAGCCGCAGCAAAAGAACAGGTTTTTAGCACGGAGGAAAGCAAAGGAGCTGTAGGTAGCTTGTTATTTCTAACTGCTAGGTCTTGTCCCCTATTGCACACTTAGGAAAATACCATGTAAATTGTCTTTCGTGTACTGATGCAACTGGTTTTAAGAATACTGTTAAGTATTATCGTGATGAAGTTTCCGAGAGATTTTCAGAATATGGTTATTCAAAAGCCAATATGATTGTTGCCTCTGTTTTCTTCTGCTCCAGTTTATGCGTGTGTTTACCGACACTGAACGACATATTATTTGCAACACTAGAGATTCTAGGCTGATGAATGGTGATAAAAATTGCTGACAAAAGTACACTATGCTTGGGTGCTGCTCTTTTTAAGCTTGGAGAATTCCATCATTGGCATCGCAAGACTTGTCCATCGATGAATTGTTGGATTGCTGAAACTGCCATTGGTGAGAGAAAAGAGCAGCAAAACTTCCTTTTATCGGGGTTTCAATGTTTTCAGAAATAACAGTGAGGAATGGTGGGATTTTCTACTTTTTTATTGTATATTTAAAATGTGGATGAAAGGATCATATGCAGGGTGTTTTATGCGTTTCTGGTTTTTCATAATGTTGTGTTGGATTCTGGCTGTCATCCTAAATGGCAAATAAACTTGCAATCGCAGGGTCTGAATGCTTCATTTCTGATAAAATGTCTTTTCGTGGCGTCCAAATTTCAATTCAGCAGCATCCTTTTTTTTTTTTTTAATTCTCATGGGTAATTATACGTAACTCGTCTTTAGTTCTATACTTATATATGTACCAAAACTTATAATTATAAACTTTACTTTTTTAATTTTTTTTTCCACTTACTTAGTTTCTTAAAGATATATAATATTAATTTTTCATCTAATCATTACTTCTCATTTCTATTAACTTACTAATTAAAAATCTTATATTTTAAGTGATTAGATGAATCTTATCTGTGGATGAGTTTCTTTATTTACGTCCATTCACATAAATACGAAAACTCTCGCTTATTTGATACCATATCTGATGTGACGTGTCGCTTCTAGATGACATTTTAGGTGACAGGTCAGGTGAGTATTATTTTAAAATGTTGAGAGGTTATTTCACTACATTTGTACTTTTGGGTATATTTTGAGAAAATTGTATATCAAGTCTATAAATTTTGTCTTAAATTTACAAATTAATCTTCAAATTTTAAAACACAATCATGAAAAATCTAAATTTTAAAATTCATAATATGATTAATCCCTAAATTACTAATTAAATCAATTTGAACGTTAAATATCAACTTGAATTGACACGATAGATGACGTGGACGCCGACATAACAATAGCCATTGACGTGTCAATTGATATATTAGTACTAGATACTAATAATATTATCATGTCAGCATTATTGACGATGTAGCGTGATACGTCGGCAAAACTCTATAGAAAAAAAAAAAAAAGAAAACTCTCTTCGTCTCTCTCCTTCCCTCCCCTTTCTCTCTCTCCTCTCCTCTCACTGGAAAAAAAAATGCCCACCTCCCTCTCTCTCTCTCTCCTCTCTCGCTAAACACTCTTCTCCCTCTCTCTCTCTCTCTCTAAAAACACACTTCTCCTCTTGCTAAAACCCATCAAAATCCACCTCTGAAGACATGTGGTTGAGGCACGGGAAGAGTCTGTGAGGAAGATGAAACTTCATGCAAGAATGAATATTCTGAAGATGAGGGTTCAATGTTTGGGTATGGTACTGATGATGAGCGTGAGAGAGATTCATATTTCACGAAGCATGCTCATTCCTTGCAGGATGACAGACCCAATAATGGAATTCCACTGTTGTCTTTGGTACAGGTGATTGGGATGATTTTGAGCAAGAGAGGGGAGAAAGTACCTCATCATTAGAAATGTTCAAGAAATGTGAGAAACATGAAGAAGAGAACCTTGAAAGTATGATTGAATTTCAAAGTTTTGGTGATACAGCTCCAGTTGATTCAAAAGAATCAGGTGGAGTCGAAGGAAAAGATGTGAGAGATGCTCCCCCAGTCAGCAGTCAAGTCCAACAAACTGACAAATCAGCTTCCAATAATCAAGCACTCTAAGATCAGAACAATTACGAATCTCTGGTGGAATCAAACCAGAGATGTTATTTTGGGATAATGACAGAACATTGAATGATCTAAGAAACCCAAAATTTTTAGGAATCTGACTTGAAAACCCATTCGCAGATAGATTCAAATAACGCAGACTCGACAAACTACTAAACCCCTCAAGAGCATCACCAGGCAACATGTTCTCCTGTAATGCAATGACCTGCAAATTGGGCAAACCCAAAATCTCCATCGGTAACTCACCGGACAAATTCTTTCTGCTCAAATCAAAGCTCATAAAAAAAAATCAAAAACAAATTTAAAACTATCATTTATTATAACGGCCTTTAGAAGTAGCACTCTACGTCGTTAAACCCTTGAGACGGAAAATAATTTTGAAAGGACCCCAAAATTAATAATTTCCCCCCTTACGTAACGTACCAAGCAGTCCCTATCCCCAGGTCATAGTACGTAATGCATATGGGTTATGGAAGACAGGACCACTGCACTGCAGTCGGCAATGTGGCGGCTTGATATTGTGCCACGTACTCCTGGTTGTCGCTTTGTAACTTGCCCTGTCAAATTCCATACGTTGTTTTGATAGAACCACCATCTGTTGTAGTGATTGAACTCAGATCGCGGCTTGCTACATCTTTAATCATTGAACGTGGGCCCATTTGGAAACATGACTCCATTAACCAAACAAGTAAAGTTCAAGTCCAAATGCTTGAGGGTTTGGTGGTTCCTCTAAAAGTAAACAGGTTTTGTTCCCCACTCTCATCTGTATCCCTTGGCTCACCCAATTGAAATTTTTTGTCTTTGACGCACAAACTTGAAGTTCAACTTGCTTTAAATTAAGTATAAGTAGAGCTCTGAAATTTTTATATTTTATATATTTAAATTTACAAATATATTAAAAATGAAATAAAAATCATGCTTAATTTACTTCTGTGACGTAAAAAAAAAATTATGTAAAATCATCTCTATTATATTTGTATTATAAATACCACTTGACTTAATTCTCTTTCATTTTTAATATTTATCAACCAAATAAAAAAATATTTTGCACAAATCATGAATTTTTGCAAGCAGAAAGATTTTTTTTTTTATTAAAAAGTCTAAAATTATTTTTATATTAAAAAATGTACTTAATCTCAATTTAGTATAACTTTTAACTTTTTCGAATGAGTCTTAAGCATATATTTTGTCTTTTGAACTACTAATAATGTTCGAACTCACAGTAGTACAAATTCAAAAAACAGCTGAGGGGTTTGTTAATTATGTGCCACATTTAATTCCTGAGGAACGGTGCTCACACTCGCAGTCACACCTTTCCCCTTGATTTGTGGGTTAGGTGTAGCTGCCTCACCGAACTTGAGGAGAGAAAAAGAGAGAAAATGGCAGACACTGCCACATAGTTTTACAATGAGTTGGGATGCAATCTCAAACAAAACATCATCTTATGCTTATGTATAAATAATTGTTTTACTATCATGTTTTTCCATAACATATAAACATGCAGAAAAGCAAATAAAATAAATAAATAAATAAATAAGAAGAAGAAGCAGCATTTGCTTTTCAATTCCCCTCTGTCCAATTGGTCTAATTGTGACAAGATTATTAAAAAAGGGTGAAGTGATATTATAAACTTATGAAGCCCAAATGAGACGCCCGGTCCAATGTTTCCTCTAATCTTAGGGCAATCTCTCCCGTAAATCTTTGAGGCTTGACCCCCTGCAACTGAATAAGACATGGTTTTTGGAAGCTTCCCTCTCTATCTACTGCATCTTCTTCACGGTGTTAGGTGACAGTCAAGTCCTCACCCGCTAACTACCCTTCCATGGGGATCTGTCATATTTTGAAAAAAGTTCAAAAATGAGAAGTCGCAAATCACAGGAGTATCGTTGGATATGGTAGATACCGACTGGCTAGCCTGACAGAATGTTAGTTAAACCTATCCTTCTCGACACCTTTCACTTGAATATTTACCCTCTCAGGTCTCAACACACATTACTCACTCTACTGCCAAAGAGGCTCCTCTGTTTTATTTTCCAAAGGCTTTTTCTCAAGTCGTTTAAACCTCCATAGACCGCCACCAGAGGGGAGGCTAACAATGGGCTCGGTTGAGTATGAACCCTTGCTGCTCGGACTCGACTCACAGGCTCGAATTTCGGAGTTGCCATCAGGCGCTGTAGAGGAGTTTCTGGTGCATCAGAAGGTGACTCCCAGGTGGTGGCCTCGGCTTGTTGGATGGGAGTCTAGGCTTTTGTGGATTCTTTCTGGCTCTTCCATCGTGGTTTCTATTTTCAACTACATGCTCAGTTTTGTTACCCTCATGTTCTCTGGTCATCTTGGGGCGCTAGAGCTTGCTGGTGCTTCCATTGCTAGTGTTGGAATTCAGGGTCTTGCTTATGGAATTATGGTAATGCCCCACTTTTTTTATATCTTTATTTTCTCCGTACAAGTTAGAAATGAAACATAAACTACGAGCTTAATAATTAGGTAATTGAAATGACCCCAACAAACTACAAAATAATTTAATTTTATGGTTTCAATGCCAAAACCTTGAGAAAACCATGAATTATAAGTCACTAGATCCTTTTAGTTATCAATCATTCAAAATATTATAGCTTTCCCCTTCTAAAATTATGTACAAACATACAAATTAGGTATCTCTATGTGGCGCAAAGATAGATCATAAGCACGTATCAATACAAAAGAATTATAAAAATAAAATTCTACAAATTTTGGTGACAAACACAACAGTGTTTTTAAAAACTCGATACTTATTGCTTAATTTTAGAAATGCCTATGCAATATAATCTATATGCCGGTGTGGTTTTGCTAATAAGTTTACCCCTGCTTGTTTGTACTCAAAAAAACCCCAGTTAGGAATGGCAAGTGCTGTGCAAACAGTATGTGGTCAAGCCTACGGAGCAAACAAGCTGTCTGCAATGGGCATAATTTGCCAGCGAGCAATTGTGCTCCATTTAGGTGCTGCTGTGCTGCTTACATTCATCTACTGGTACTCGGGGCCTATCCTGCATGCAATTGGTCAGTCTGAGAGCATATCAGAGCAAGGCCAGATCTTTGCTCGTGGTTTGATACCTCAGCTCTACGCATTCGCCATAAATTGTCCAATGCAGAGATTCCTGCAAGCTCAGAACATTGTAAACCCTCTGGCTTATATAGCAGTTGGAGTTTTCCTGTTCCACACTCTTTGCACATACATTGTTGTGTATGTTTTGGACTATGGGCTATTAGGAGCTGCACTTATGTTAAGTTTTTCATGGTGGATTTTGGTTTTCATCACTGGGACTTACATTCTTTTGACTCCAAGATGCAAGGAGACCTGGACTGGTTTCTCTGTCAAAGCATTTCAGGGAATTTGGCCTTACTTCAAACTCACAGTTGCTTCTGCTGTTATGTTGTGGTATGAATCTTGGAATCACCACCTCTCTCTCTCTCTCTCTGTGGATCTTGACCTTTAATTATCTGGAAAATGCAGTTTGGAAATATGGTATAACCAAGGATTAGTCCTTATATCAGGCCTCCTTCCTAACCCTACCATCTCACTTGACTCAATTTCCATATGGTAAGCATAGAACACCTCTGTTTGAATTGCTTGTTAAATGTTGAGGCTTCAGATTAAGATGTGAATTGACAAATTTTGAGTTGTTGATATTTCAGCATGAATTACTTGAATTGGGACATGCAGTTCATGTTAGGCTTGGCAGCTGCAGCCAGGTTTGTGGTCACATCATCTTTCTCACATGTTCTGTACTCTTAGTCAAAAAATTCACACTTGTTCTTTTCAGTGTTCGTGTGAGCAATGAGCTGGGTGCCGGTCATCCAATGGTGGCAAAGTTTTCAGTATTCGTGGTGAATGGGACAAGCATCCTAATTAGCATAGTTTTCAGTGCAATTGTTTTGATATTCAAAGTCGGATTAAGTGAGCTGTTTACGAGTGATGAAGAGGTCATTGAGGCAGTGTCAAATTTGACCCCTCTGCTTGCCATCTCTGTTTTTCTGAATGGCATTCAGCCAATACTATCCGGTAAGTAGAAAAGTAGGATCATTGTGCGAGAAGAAAATGGAGTTGGGTTCTACATATTGTGTGTTGAGTATTTGCTTGGGGAATTTCAGGTGTTGCCATTGGGAGTGGGTGGCAAGGCATGGTGGCTTATGTCAATCTTTTCACGTACTATATCATTGGTCTTCCTATTGGGTGTGTTCTTGGCTTCAAAACTAGTTTGGGAGTGGCTGTGAGTATCGAGACTCTCTCTCTCTCTCTCTCTCTCTCTCTCTCTCCCCCTCTCTCTTTGATAAGTTGAATGCATGCTGGATTTATTTATGCAGGGAATTTGGTGGGGTATGATTATTGGAGTTCTCTTACAAACAGTTACCCTAATAATTTTGACTGCCAGGACCAATTGGAATGCCGAGGTAAGCTCACAGTCAACTAGGAGTTCTAAATGTAGGATTTAGGGGTAAATTTAACTCACACACAAGGATTTCCCTTTTGTTTTCCCAGGTTGAAAAAGCAATAGATCGGTTGAAAGGATCCGCAAATGAAGAAAATCAGAACATGGTAGACAACATTTGACAGAAGTTTTGGTCACGTAAGAGGCTTCTTTTGAGCACTTGGTTCAGTTCCACAATGCAGTTTTATTGGGGGTAGGGAAATTTGGTATAGACCAGTATATTTTTGTTTTCCTCGATGTTTCAGAGAGAGAGAGAGAGAGAGAGAGAGAGAGATGAGGATTATTTCAAATATGGCATAATGAAGGTGTCGAATAATTCACATCAGAAAGTGTAGAAGGGGTTAGTTACTCTTTGGTGGTCTGCCCTGCCCTTGTAGGATAATTTCACACCAGCTGATTTCAAAGGGTCATTATTTTGAACCTCCAGAAGTGTTGATTCACCCTGTCTCCTCATACAAGCTCTGTTCAAGAATGAAAATGCAATTTCTGAATTTCACATGATTAGATATCTCTAATTTTCGTCTGTTGTGATTCAAGTAAAAGGTTTGAGGCCTGGTTTTAAATGCCAACTTCAAAAGTTATTTTGCATCTTAAGCAAAATTACAGCGTAAAAAAGAGGGAAAAGATCTTCGAAGATTAATACACACTTAAGGCTATATCCTTATACCATATGATTTCAAAGGTTTTAAGCTCGAATCAATAATAGATTTGATTCACATTTTACCTCAATATGGTCATCCAAGATGGGAAAAATGAAAAATCAAATAAATAGATAAATAAATTAAGTTCTTTGATCATTTACAGGGGAAAAAGGTAGCAGCACCCATTCCATTCGGTTTGGAGTTTTAAGCTTTAGATAAGGTTTCTCGGAATGAGAGGGAAAGATCAGAGCTCAAATCAGGATGGATCTGGATGAGAAAGGAGGTGAGATGAGAGGAAGGCAAGGAGAAGAAAAGGCAATCTCGGACCCAGTGTTCAAAAAAGTGTGCATGATTTTGATTAATATATACTAGTAGCTTTGTGCATGTTGCACTAAACAGTCATGTGAGACTTTCATATTAGGTGCATGCTTAGTCAAATTTAGCTATGCTCATTATGTAAAAATATTAGCGGCATAATTAATGTTGCTATTCTCTTTTGACGTTATTGTAAAGTCTTTACCATAATAAAATGCCTCCTACCAATCTCATACTTGAATAAGAGCCGTAGCTATTTTCTTTAGGGGTGAGTTCATCACTGCAACGTTATCAAAGTGTCAAGCGATCACAATATTTTTAATCGTTGGAAAATGGTGCGGGTCCCACATGTGGGTGGACCCAAACCCTTTTAGTTTAAATTTGAATTTGAACGAGGGAGTGGGTTTTGGTAACCACCCCTCGACTTCCTTTTTGTCTCAACTTCCTCTCTCCCTTTAACTCTCTCTAGAATAAAAATTCTATAGTTTTTAGTTTTCCATGTGAAAAAAAAAGGAAAATAAGGAAGAAAGGTGATGCACTTTGTTAAAGAGTAAAATGGAGAAAGAATCTTTAAGAGAGAGAGAGAGGAATTAAAAATCGAAAAAATGTAAGAGAACTTTGAAGAACTTGATCGTTCCATTAAAAACATTTAGATTATGGATAATAAAAATTGATTTAATTTTACAATATCTTTTAAATCTAAAATATCCAATCATTGAAAAAAGTAAATGATTCTAACTAGTTTTATGATTTTGAAATTTTTATATGACGATTTAAGTTCGTTGGTTTGTTTAAATCAATATTAGTATCATGACAGTTTTGTATTGTTTTCTATTTTTCTTTGGGTATTAAAAAACATGAAAAATGTCATAATTATTATCTATGGTTCGTTAATGGCAACTTAAAATAAACTTAACAGAATGCTTTCAATTTAATATAGTAACGTGCATATTTCATGAGGACTAAATCTGCAAGATTTGGTATGTGTGCATTGAGTATATTATTAGATTTTTTAAACTCTAATCAAAATTTTATGTACTCATACTGTTTAAGATACTATATTTTGTGATTTAAAATTTATATGACTAAAATCCTCTCGAAAAATATTTTTTAATTATATAAAGAAAGCAAAAAATAGTTAAGAATTGAGAGAGATATGACTTTTTAAAAATGAGGTCGAAATGCAAAAAATTATAGAATTAGGAAAGAAGATGAAGAATACCAACAAAGAAAAAGGAAAGAAGATGAAAAGAAACCGGAAGCCATTCCCATTTTTGGTTGATGCATGTGAAGCCCAAACACTAAGCTAGAGATGTCTGATCTAAAAATTGAGACCACCGTTAAATTAAGAAACATCAAGAATAGAGGGGGAAGGCAAAACATGGTGACCGTTCGCTGCAGGAAAGGCAACGCCCGGGCCTTACGCATCAGTTGTGACATGTGAGGATGTATTTTTTTCTTTTTATTTTACACAGCCACCCATAGCAGTGTATGTGGAAGCGTGAAACAATGTTTCTAGTTGTAATTTTCACGAAAATAAATTTTTTATTTATTTGAACTTTCATGTGATTTTTAATTTATTTTTTAGAGTTGAAAAATATTTTTTTGATTTTTAAATCAATAAATTGTCAAAAAATTATAGAAAAATCAATTTTCAATTCAAAAAAATTCTAAAATATTTTTTATGAGTCTAAAAAAAATTATTTCTTTAATTTTGGCTGCTCAAGTGAAAATTGTTTACACTTTTTTGATTTTGTGCTCATTTTTTATGTATAAAAATTTGTTTTCTTAATATGAAATTAATTGGAAATTGAGCATGTTATTTAAAATTGACATTTTTAGAATTTTTTGTATAATATTATGGTTAGTTGTGTACTCAACCTAATATTGTTTCCATTTTCTAGAGAAATGGTGAGAATTAGACGTACTTATGGAACTCTCCGGGGGAGAATTACACTACAAAAAAACACGGTTTTAACTACGGATTTTCGCTATGGAAAAAATTCGTCGCTATTTTGTGACGAATTTAGCGACAAAAACTTTTTCATCGCTAATTTACCACAAAATTTACAACGAAAAGGAAATCGTGGCTAAATTAGCGACGGACACATCATTTGTAGCAAAATTTGTCGCTAATTAGTGACGAAAAAATTTTCGTGGCTAAATGAGTCGCTAATTAGTGACGAAAAAATTTTTGTGACTAAATTCGTCGCTAATTAGCGACAAAAAACATTTTTCGTTGTAAATTTCGTCGCTAAATAGGTTTTTTATATATATATAATTAAATAAAATATAATATTAATATAATATTTAAATTAAAAAATTAATTTAACAACCATGGTTGGTAATTTAATTTAGCGACAGATTTCCAAATCCGTGGCTGATTCAACGACGGATTCCAAATCCGTCGCTGAATAATTAGAATTTTGCTTTATTTTTATTTTATTTTAATAATTTCAGCGACGGATTCCAAATCCGTCGCTGAATTTTATCTTCTTTTAATTTTAATTTTATTTTATTTTATTAATTTATATTAACAAATCATATTATTATTTTATAATATTTTAATTTACATTTTATTTTATTATATTATATTTTTTAATTCTTAAAAAAAACCACATATTTTATTTTATTTAAATTATATATATATTTTAATTAATTTATTATTTTTTTCTTTTTTTTGATTTAATATTTTTTATTATTGTATAGGTAATTTTATTTTATTTGTATTATTTTATTTAATAATATAAAATTTTTAATTAAATATTAATCTGAACTTGCGCGGGCGCCGACCCATGCACGCACGGGCGCCTGCCTGCCTGGGCGCCCAGGCAGGCAGGCGCAGGCGCCCGCCCTGCTAGGGCGCGCCTGCCTGGGCGTCTTTCATTGTTTTAATACAAAAAATACAAATTTGTAGTTGAAGGAATTCGAATTTTGGACTTGGACCTTGAATTTAACAGAAGACATATCACCACTGCACCACCGGGTGTTGTTGTGTGATTTTCTTGCTCTTCTTTGTTTTCTATTCTCACTTTTTTTTCCTTATCTCTATTTTTAGGTTTTTTTTCTTTCTACTCTCATTTCTTATATATAATAATTTTATTATAATATATAATAATTTTATTATAACGAATAAAAATATTTTGTAATTAAATATATAGATTTTTTAAATTATTAATATATTATAATTTATTGATAATTATACTTTTATAGTTTTGAGATATTGTAATCCATTTTTAAATTATGGATTAAAAAAATAAAATAAAAATGAAAAAAAATAATAAAATAATAAGATAAAAGAAAAAAGAAGAAATCAAAACATAATATTAACGTATTTTTTAGTTAATTTATTATTTTATTTTAAATTAATATTTTATTATTTTTATTTTATTAAAAATTGTCATATTTATTATTTTTAATTAATATTATTTTACGTTGGTGGTATAAATAAAAAAAGTTATTATATTTATTATTTTAAATTATTATTATATATTATTTTATTATTATTAGAAAAATGTGAAATAAAGATAATAAATAATAAAAAAGAAATTTATATCATAATAATATCTTTGGCTCGGTGGTTTACAGGTTGCATGTAGGAGTTCGGAGTTCGAACCACGGTGGAGGCAGAAGGCGCGGCATTTTCCAGCAATTAAGAGTGCCTGCGCGGGGTGCTGGCTCAGGTGGCAAGGGTGGCTCGGGCGGGCGGGCTCGGGTGGGCAAGGGTGGCACGGGTGGCACGGGTGACACGTGCGCTCCCTGGACATTTTTGACATTTGACGGAATTTGAAATCAGTGACGGATTCCAAATCCGTTGCTGAATTTAGCGACGGATTTTTTTATTATTACAGATTTTTTCTTCTAAATTAGTGACGGATTTTAGCGACAAAAATTATCTGTCGCTAAATTTAGCGACGAATTTTAGATTTTCGTCGCTAAATTTAGCAACGGATTTTTTTTATGTCACTAATTTAGCGACGGATAATTTTTCGTCGCTAAAGTTTGTGACGAATTTTAGAGACGAAAAATTATTTGTCGCTAAATTTAGCGACGGATTTCAATTTTCGTCGCTAAATTTAGCGACGGATTTCTAATTTTCGTCGCTAAATTTTTGCGACGCGTTATTAGCGACGAAAAATTTTTCGTCGCTAATGTTTTTAGCAACGAATTTTTTTAAAATTTTCGTCGCTAAATTTGTGGTTAAAAGGCTATTTTTCTGTAGTGTTAGGACATTGAGAAGTCTAGAGTATATGATGAAGTTGGATTAATGACTTATAAGACAAACCTATCTCATATCTTGTTAGATCATTCGGAGATCATGGAAGAAAAAATCCAGAATTTCTTGATCTAGGCCATCCTTTTGGGGGTGATGACGTATACATTCTAAGAAAATCCCTAACTCCTTATGGGGCTAACGTTGTTGATGAGATAATTGCGAAAGCTAGACCTATAATACTCAATCGTTGGAAGAGTTAAGTGATTTTAATGTAATACCTATATATAAAAAAAAAAACAAAGGAGGCACTGCGTTTTGGCCAAAACGCAGCACCTCCCCTCCCATTTTTCCCCAAATCGATTAGGGTTAATAGCCCTAATCTTCCTCCCTTCTCTCTCTCTCTCCCGATTCTCTCTCTCTCTCCCAGACACTCTCCGCCTCCCTCTCCGTTGTTGTCCACCACCGCACGCCACCATCACATGTCTCTCTCTCTCTCGCTCTCTGCTTTCTCTCTCTCTCCCGTGCGTGCGAACAGAGTTTCTCTTCCCTCTTTCTTGCGTGTGGCAGTAGTTCTTTGTCTCCCCTCCCTCGCACGCTCACTTGCGTGCGGTGCTCCTTTGCTGCGACCTCCGCCGAAAACCCCATACCGGCACCTGACAGAGCCTTCGAATGCCCTAGACCGTGACCTGCGATTTCATACCCTGCGCAGGTAAGAGCAATTCTCTGAACAATAGCTCTAGGGTTTGATTCTTTCGATAATTTAGCCTAATTAATAGAGTCTGTGTTGGTTTGGAACGCACTGCAGTCTAGGATTGAATTGAGAAGGCATTCGGACGAAAGTTGTGAACTGCGAAACCTTAGGTGAGGAAATTTCAATCCCTTCAATATTCAAACTATTTTGGTTGAATTTAGGTTGAGAATACATGTATATATATTCTGAAATATGTTAGATTCGAGGAAATACATTTTCCTGAAAGTTTGATTGGAAATGTGTATGAAAACATTTGGACTTTGGAGTTAGAATGGAATAATCTACAGAATGAAGGATACTGTTGCATTTCATATCCTTCTTAGGTTATTTTTGAGGTGTTAAATAACATATGACATTAGAGTGTATTCATGAATTGGAGAAATTAAGGTTTATATAAAATTAAGGGGAAATTTGAAAACCCTTTAATGGGACCTTATTTGACGATTAATTTGTGATCAATGTCTTAGGTTAAGGTCTTCTGAATTAAAGAAGAGGTTGGACTTTGTAGAGTTGGAAATTGGGAGTGAAAACCCTCGCTAGAGGTGAGTGGATGGTCCATTGTGTTATAAATGAGGAAATGAGTTTAAATTTTTTTTGTGAAATGTTTTAAATGATTTTTTATAAGTGTTTTATGAAATTATTTGTAATTATGGGATGTCTAGAATGGAAGTTTGAATTAGAATGCATCCTATGTAATTATCAATGAATCTGTGCCATTTGTATTTGATATTGGATTTGTAAATACTTGTAGTATGAATTTCGGAATTTGTTTGATAAAACATGACACATTGACTGTAATTTGAATGATTTTGAAATGATGGTGCACGAGTGTAATGGCTATAGTCATTCTCTCCACGGAGCGACCTGACGGGGTGACGTGGGTGGGATTTTATTGTGAGAGAGGTATACGCGGCCTCTTCTCTGCCACGTCGGACAATCCGGGTTGCACCCCGGCTTGGTACGAGCCAATGCCAAGGAAGGGGGTAGTGTTTTGAAATACTAAAAGGGAAAACCTCTTGGCGGGCTTCCGTCTGGGTTCGGCCAAATTCAGGACGGAAGTGATTTCGATGGAACCCTTGTGATCTTCTAAAGGAATATTTGATGTGGATACATGCTTTGTGAACTATCTGATTTATTGAAAGTGCTTTGATATGCATAAAGTGATGTTTTGAGATATATTTTGACTCTCTTATATTCACCCCTCATTTATCATACAATCATACCATTGCATTCCACTCACTGAGTATTCCCCAATACTCACCCCTCTTTTCACATTTTACAGAGAATACTTAGTGCGGAGACTGCACGGGTATTGAATCTTGCGAAGGATTTTTGCTGTTTTGTGTAGGTATTATAGTGATGTAGGGTTATTTTAGTTGTTTTGGAATTCATGGAAGAGAAGATTTATATAATTCTTTTGGTATGGATTAAATCAATACTTGTTTCATATATAGGAGTAAGTATTGATGAAATCCTTATATAGTTTGTGTTGGATTTTGTACGGAACTGGTTCATTTCTTTTAACTCTCATTTTTGGTTAAACTTATGGTTTAAATGGGATATTTGATTTGAAAAGTTGGGATTCGTTATTTTCTTTCAATTATATGAAGTTCTGTACATCTCATATCGTTTGAACTTTACTGATACTAACTCGTTTTTTTAGGCGAGTGTTAGTAAAATCCTGCGACTATGATTTGGGACTTCCTTTATTTTAAATGTTTTATTTGTGTTGAAAATTCTGGAATGGTTGGGATGACCAATTTTGTATGCGTGTATGTACAGGAACCCCCACCCGCATGTGTACCGACGCATGCTTGTGTGTATTGGGATGGACCGGATGGGTCCTTTACATGTGTATTGTATTTGGAAGAGATATTGTACAATTGGTTAGCCTTACGGAGTCCCGATATATAGGGAGGTTCAGCCCGTGTACCGAGACAACGCTGCGGTTGTCGCGTGGTTAATCCGAGGATCGGGGTGTGAAAGCTTTATTGGTATCAGAGACCAGGTTTATGATTTTAAAAGGTTGATGGTTTTGAAATGTTTTCAATTGTTTCCAAATGTCCCGAAAGTTTTCTAAAGATTTTGAAATGTTTAGTTTCTGAAAAAGATTTAAATCTTTTAAGAGTTTCTGGAGAATGTACAAAGTTTTCTATAGATTTCTTAGTAAATTAGAAACATTCTTTTTAGGGGGTTAAGTATTAGCCTTCACTTAATTCCTTAACTTAATTGTAATTTCTTGTTGTGTAGATCACTATACCTCCACGAAGGAGAATGAGGTATGTGAATGAGATTCCTCTACCGGAGCACGAGGATGAGTCGTCTTCGCATGCTCTTCCTCCTTCCGTGCCTACACACCCGGCTCCTCTTACCGGGATTTCAGCTCCTCCTATTGCTGCTCTTCAGCAAGTAATGGAGTGGTGGAGCACTTTCAGAGCGCACTACCAAGCTCCACATGTGACTTCAGCTCCTCCACTGACTACTCCTTCAGTGCCAGTTGCTACGCCTAGTACACTAGTAGCACCCCCTCTTTTAGCTGATACAACAACTGATCGCCCTACTGTAGAGCTATCAAAGCTGCTAAAAGAAGCAAGACGACTAAGGTGTGAAACATTTGCGGGCACTTTTGATGCTACAGTGGCCAATGAATGGATTGGCCGAATTCAACCCCTCAACCCCCAAATCTCTTTTCAAAAAGTTCCCAAAAAAAAAAAAAAACCTCTTCCCAAGTGTGTAAAAAAGAGTGATGTGAATAAAAAAAAAAAAAAGGGGGAAAGAAGACATTCTCTTATAGTGGTGAGAATGCATTGCGCATGAAAAGAGAATTTTTTTCACATTGGATCAAAAGAGACATAAAGTGAGAGCTAGAAGAATATCGATCATTCTTCACCGAAAAACATTTGGATTGTGGAATATAGGAGTGATCTGATTTTGTGACATTTTCTCGGCCTAAAATATCCAATCGTGGGAAAGAATTAAGTGATTTTAACCCAATTTAGATTTAGAAATTTCCATATACAAAAATTTATTTGTTAGTTTATATGAAAACCTTTAAATCAAATATACATTTCAAGCATATAAAGATCAGATTCGATCTAGGCTATATAATTATTAGATATACATCTTCTATAAAAGTCATAGTCAAAGAATTTTATATAGCTTTCTTCAAGAATCAAAGACGAGACTACAAAAATGTAACATTTATTCACAATCAACATCATCATCATCATCATAATAATAATAATAATAATAGAGAGAATACCCAAATTTTAATGAAGAAACCTTGAAAATCCTCCATCAATTTCATCCTTTGAATCCCATATCTCTCCCTGATGAAGATGATCTTCAATTTCTTAAAAATTTCCCTTTTCTTATCCCATATCCCCTTATTCTACACTTAAATCTAAATCTAACTCTAATATACCTTTTTCATATCTCTTTTTAGGCTGCTCTGATGTTGGAGAATAAAAAGAATCAGGCTTCAGGGGGAAGACTTTTATAGTGTCAAAAACATGGAGTAGATCTATCTTGTCGCAGTGCTGACATTATTTTATTTCTTTTCTAAAAGTTATCTTGCACCACGGTGCTAGGATTGCGCATAGAGGCACAACTTTAGTTTGTCACAGCTTTAAGCGTTTGGGCCATGGCGTGATAAGATTTTATACTATAGTATAAAATTAAAATTACTATTATATCTGCATGATACATAATTTTGTATTTTAAAATGACCATAATATGTCATCAAAGGGACAACTTAGTGATACAAATCCCCTCCCCCAATCTGATGATTTCAGATTCAAATTTTTGTACAATAAAAAAAAATGACCATAATATAAAATTATCACTATACATTCACCGGCTGATAACCTGTAAAACTAAATCATCCTTATGGTTTAGATTCTAGTTTTAAGGGAAGCCTTGAAGCAGTGGACTAAGCCCGCTACAGAGCTAATTCAAGCCTATGATCAAATCTATTTGATAACATAGGTATGCTAACTAAACTTGTATACATAATACCAACAAATATAATTATGAAAAAGTATGACCTTCCCTTCAAATTTATCCCTCCATTCGACTGTAATATCAAATTACCATTTATTACTGGTCGTGGAGTTTTGTTGGTTCCATAGGTATAGACATGATCGGGATTCTAACCGAACCATAGAACCTGAATGAATCAAATTGTTGTCAATGATTCAAAACCAAAGTTATATAGAACTATATCTAAAGGTTCGATTTTAATTATTCATTTTTGAAAAATCAGGAATGACGATTCGAATAGGTTGCTTTTTGTTCAAATCATCCGTTCACACAAAAAGTTTTTTAATTTTTTTTAAATTGCTAATTGTAAAATAAGTGACATTAATATTAAAAATAATAAAAAAATTATTACTATTAGTTTGAAGGTAAAAATATAAAGTTTTCTATTTTAGTTAATGTTAAATCTAATATAGTTATTAAAATTTAATTATAAAAATGCATATGAGATTCATATTAGAAAAACTAAAATAAATAAATTATTTTATAAATTTAGTGGGAGCAATCAATATTTATCTCTCATAGTCTACGACAAGGTAAAATTTAAATGTTTACTACTAAATTGATTAAAAGATTCCGTTAATAAAGAAGAGACAATAGTTTTCCAATTCAATTAATTAGTTATATTTTTTCATATTCCTTTTTTAAATAAAAAAGATCGATATTTATTTTTATTATTTTAATTTTTATAGTTTCTGTTTTAAAAACAGAATCGAAACCAAAAGTGTTTAAAACCAATGAACCGGAACCGGAGTTGGCCCATTAAGGTTCAGTCCCAATTCTTCTAACTAACCATCTGTTTCGGAACTCGAACCGGCAGTTCTGGAACCGTGGTCATGTCTAGGCACATACATGATTTGAGAATACTTTAATTGGACTTGATTGACAAGGAAGGGGCAGGAGCTTAAGTTGACATTTGTTGTAGCTCATTTTTTTTTTGTGAATAATTTGTTGTAGCTCATGCGCACGAGGGGATAAATTTGGTGTCTCAAACCAAGCAATGTCATCCACCTAACTCCCCAACAAACACCCACCGAACTCCCTAACAAAAACCCTCTTTATCTGATGAGTTACATTCATGAAAAGCTACCAAACCACTAGTCAAGTGAAGCCTTCAGCTGGTTAGAATTTTTGTGAATGAGTTTCATTTCTACCAAACATTTCCATTTAGATTTTAAGCTGCTTTTGGGATCCAAAATTGGATTAAAAAACAAAGCCTCGACTAGTTCTAATATCTGTCGACCGTTTTAAACATTTAAATATGACAATGAAGCTTTTGATTTGACTGCAATCAAGTAAAATTCAACTGTTCTTAGTGTATTCATTAAGTGCATTTGACTAGCTTTAGGCATTCAGTGGTTAAATACTAAGATAGAGATGGTCAAATGAGATAACAATTTAGTCGAATTAATATGCTATCGGTTGAATGTGTTAAGATCATTTGTCAGACTCAGCCAACTGTTTTGGACATATCATTCAATTGGAATAAACATTGAGACTTAGGTCAGTTGAATATTCCTATACAATTCAACCAGATTAGGCAATGTGTTCAAATCAGTCGAATAGTTAGTCGAGTAGACATTAAGCTTAAGTTGGTTTCGACTGGATCTATCTCTATTTGACTGACTTCTATATTTCTAACTTTGTCTACAGTGTCGAATGAATGGTCTTTAGGGTTGATCGAATGCTTTCATAAGATCTGTTGAATACCTATTCGATTTGTCTTTGTGGTTTGATCGAATTCTACAATTCTATTTAATTGACTATATGTTTTGGTCGAATGATTTCTTAAGACTTGCCTAAGGGTTCATTCGACTGCCTGTGTGGACTGGTCCAATGTTACAGTCCTATTCAATTGAGTGACCATCTCAGTCAAAGTACAAATCTCTAGGATAAAAGATCCGTACGACCGTCTCAACAGATTGGTCAAATACTTTAGTCTTATTCGACTAGCAGGATGTTCGAGCTGAAATTTTTAAGTACTAGTGTTTGTTTTGGTCGAATGCTTGCTGAGAGCGGTTGAATTGCAAAATAGGTTCTAAGCATCTGAGTTATTCGAGTTACTCTATAAGTCTTCCTATTGAATCACGAGTCTATTCATAAATTAGGAATACGGGTTTTAGTTGTGACTTAAATCAGTCAAATGATCCAGCAAACTGGTTGAATGATTTCTTAAATTTGGATTGGTCGAATGTCTCGGTGGTCATTTGACTATTTAGTACTCATTCTAAGTTCCATTGTCTAAGTCGGTCAAATGGCCCAACTAGGTAGTCGAATGGTCTAGTGTTTAAAACCGAGGTTCAGTTGACTGATTTCTTCAACATTCGACTGGGTTATTCTTCCTACATGGTTCCGGTTGAATTTTAAGATTTCTTATTTGACTGTTTTCTATGTTTTCTTAAATAATTGATCAAATATAACTTACATCAGTCAAATGACTTAGTTCTATGATTGATTACCAAACTTTGTATACTAATTCCTTGGACTAATTTTGTAACACCGAAAAAAAAAATCAATGATTAGGGCTAAAAAGCCCTAATCTCTTCTTTCCCTTCTCTCTCTCTCTCTCTTCCTCTCCCTCTCGCTCTTCGTCCCTTCCTCTCCCGCAACCGCGCCCGATCACCACCGCCAGCACCGCCGCTCGCCACCATCGCCACCGCACCTAGCCACCATCGCCACCGCACCTAGCCGCCACTGCTCCTCCCTCCTCACACGAGCACGCTAGCCTGCAGTGCCTCCTTCCTCGCGCGAGCAGCGCTAAACCTTCTGCCCGAGCGCTCCACAACACGAGCGTGCGCCTGCTCGGGACCACGCCTGCGCATGACGCGCGCTTGCACACGACGCGCGCCTGCACACGAGCTGCGCGATCCCTGCACGAGCTCCAGCGCGACCTACTGCGCGAGCTCTGCGTAACGCAATCTCCCGCGAGTTGCGCTAGCCCAGCCGAGCGCGAGCTGCTGCCCAAGCGCTCCACAGCGCGAGCCCAAGCCAACGCGCGACCCCTGCACGAGCCAGCACACGACCCCTTCGCGAGCCAGCGCACAACCCCTCCGCAAGCCAGGGAGACCCTAGCACTAGCGCCAGCGTGCTCCAGCGCGACCCTCTGTGCGAGCACAGCGCACTCTAGCGCGACCCTCTGCGCGAGCACAGCAAGCTCCAGCGCGACCCACTGCTGACCCGCAAGCCCACTGCGGCCCACGAAACCCACTACGGCCAGCAAGCCGGGCTGAGAGCCCGCGAGCCCACCAGTGAGCAAGCCCGCTAGCCCACGAGCCCGTGACGGCCCGCGAGCTCGCAACCGGCTTTCCCCTTCGAGAGCTCACCTGCATTTTCACTGCAGATAATGACTATGATTTGGTTGAAATTCTAGGATTTTGTGTTAGAAATTTAGTTGTTGCTAATATATTTGAAATTTGAAAATATTATAGGTTTTAACCAATCTGACGGGCGAACGACAGCTAGATCTGAAATCCGAGGAACTCTAGGTGAGAGAAACGCACTCACTTCAAAGTTTGAATAAATTTTGTTGATTTTATATTGAATTTAAAATCGAAAATTATATATCTATTTGGAAATGTGTTAAATTCGAGAAAAATTAGAGAAAATGAGAAATATTAAAAATTTGATCATTGGTGAGCCAAATGATTCGAAATTTGATAAAACGAGAATTTAGAAATGATTGTATAAATTAAGGTTATATTAAATTGGAAAGGAAAAATTGAAAATCCCTTATTAGAGTTTTATTTGATATAAAAATTTGATGATTTGATTAGGTTTGTCTTTTGGAAACTCGAGAAGTCAATTGGATTGATTTGAAAAATAGGGAGTGACCACTCTCTCTAAATATGTGAGTGGGACCCTAATTTCTTGCATAAAATAGTAAAACATGTTTTTTGCCGTATTTTCGATAAAACATACTTTTGATATGCATTGATTTGGCATATGATATTAAATTTCAAATCTGTTTTGTGATTCTTGGAATATCTTGAATTATGTTTACGATAACTATACATCCATGGTTTGAAATGAAACAAAAATTGTGTCATTACTTGAAAATTTAAAATTTCCTTTTCTATTGTTGCATTGATATGCTGTTTGAAATGATTCGATAAAATGTATTGGCACGTAAATTTGAAATGCTTTAATGAACTATGTGGGTTGGATGCCCACTAGTTATGCGATGATATGATTTTACTTGTGGGATGTGTCCTGCGACGTTGTGCCCTTGTGATACTATGATGATAACATTGATGATTTCGTAGCTACAAAGAGCGTTTGTAGAGGCACAGGTTGTCCGGATACGCTTCTGCAGGAGGTATCCGCAAACAGCATTTATTCTAAGAGCTATAGACGCGGCTGGTTGAACTCACGTAGGGGGAGGACGTGTGTGATACCACCGTCTAGCACCAGGTGGGGTCCTATACACGATGATGAGTTAGCCTCAGCGAACTCATGGCCAACGTCGGGATAGAGAGCATTTTAAAGTTTATGCATAATAAAAACCTCCGATGCGTCTGTCCTTGGTCACGGTTGACCTTTGTCAGGACCATTTTTGGCTCGCTATGATATTACTTGATTTTAAATGGATGCATATATGTTTATTATCGTGTGATTGATTAAATGATTTCAAATTGCTAAACATATCATGTTTTGTTGCGAAATGTAAATTTTTGTTTCGAATGATATTATTTGACACTCCAATGGTTCACTCACACTAATTATGCTTGATATTATCCCCCTCACTCACTAGGTATCTTCCCATGATACTCACCCCTCTCTTTTCCCTCCTCAGACAGGTTTATTGTGTTAGAGCGACGTTACAGGCTCTAGGACGGATTTAGTATTCACGACGGTGAGATTTACTTCAAATAGAAATATGAAATCTTTATTTTATTTCGACCCTGTGAGGTCTTGACATTTAGATCCGTAGTTGGCCTTATATATTATGAGATGACTGTATAACTTATGAGCAGTTGTGTGCATAACTCTCGTTTTGGTTTATTTTACTCACATTAAGGTATCTGTAAGCGTTTTAAACTTTTTACTTGGGAAATGTGTTATACATTGTATAAACTTAGGTCCGCTCGGTGTAGCGGCTGATCATACTCTAGTTGGGCATGACAATAGAGGTCTGTGGCTAGCCTTGTTGGAAATTTTATAGTTTTGCGTTGTCCTGGATATTTGTGATGGAATTTGTTGATTTTGGAGAGGTCGGGATGATCATTTGTTTAAATTACATGTCGATTTTGAATATACAGGTTTAATTGTATACGGGAAACCTCCGATTTATAGGGAGATTCTGTCCGATTTTCTATAAAAATACAGTCGACATTCAGGGACAATGGCGACTATTCACGATCCCGGTTTGGGGCGTGACAAATTCCTTGGCTTAGTTCTTTGGTTTTGAAATTGATTTAATCACCATGCCCAAACTATTTGGCCTAAATACCGCTGACTTCAATGTTAATTTTAACAAAGGATTTTATCATTTTTCATCGGAATCAGTTTTTCCTCAAAATATGAAAATTGTAATTCTCCAAATCGCCTCTCCAATGCCATGCGAATTAGATCCATCGGAGTTTTCTATCTCGAGATATTATTTTTTAAAATTGAGTACTCAAATATAATTTTCTAAATTTCTTAATTCGAGTTCTAAATTCGACAGTGATCATCTCCTATTTGCAATTAGAATTTGAAAAGGTTTTGAACTAGAAAGTTGTAACATTATCTTCAAGATTTCCATTGACAACTGAATTGCTTCAATCCTATAATTATAGCTCAAATTATGGTTTTTCAACTTAGTGCAATTAGCCACCTGAAAAGTTCTGCTCAAACTGAATTTTCTAATCCAATACCCAAATTGGCTGTGATTTTCTCCCATCCACAATTCAAATCTGAAAGAATGTTGTATAAATTTTCACTCAATTTTGAATCTAGAAGCAATATTGTACGAATTGAGTAGGAAGTCTATAATAAGTCTAAGAATTTAAGTCACAAACACATAAAAATTGACTCATCATAAATATAAACCCAAAATTTTATTATTTTCATTTCTTATTCTGTTCCTCCTTCAACGGAGAGAAAATTTAATTGTCCCAACTACAAAAACTAAGATCAAGAAGCTCTAGAAACCTTAGAAGTTCACGTATATGGGTATTGAGGAGTATAGGAGAACGGGCGCTGCTCACGGAGATGAGAGATGTTCGATTGGAGACGAGAATGGAGATGAAAAAGGTATTTGGATATTGCAATTCAGGAGTGGGTCAAAATTCCATACATCTCAAATGGTCTTTTAGGTCCAGTGAGTCCAAATGCTGCTGTGGCATCCAACGTGGATGTCACATAAGATTCAATTTTTCAGTGAACAAAGTAGTCGGAGTAACCTAATCGATAACGGGAGCCAAGTTGGGAGAACTATTTGAGAGAAAATAAACTTGGATGAGATGTACGAAAATTAGTCACTAGTTAAGTGATTTCAAGTTTCAGGTTATCTTCTTTGAGAGAGAGATATTTGAAATCTTTTGTCTTAATAATTAAATTAAATTAAATTAAACAAATAATCAAATGTTTGTGATGCAATAATAGGAAGTCCACAAATTGGATTTATATTGTAATTTGCACCTCTAGCTGAGGAGACAGGTATGAAAGGGATGGTAACATCAATCACCCTCCCACCCAACGAAAGAATACATGATAATAAAGCAACATAAGTGCTTAGATTAGTAGAAATTTCATCAAAATCATTGATTTGCTTTGCTTCCCAAGTTTCCTTGCTAGACCCGAATCCTTTTTCTTGTAAAAACTTAAATTAGCTCATATAATTGTAATAATCAATGCGTCCATTAAATTTTGAACCCAAGTACAGCAATTTTTTTTGGGGGGGGGGGGAGGCGAGGGGGGGTGGGGTTTACAGTCAAATCTGCAGCTGCGTCCATTTACTACAAATGAGAACCTTGGTCGGCCAACCAGAAGGTGTTAAATTAACAGCTGCGTCCCTTCTGCACTTCGTCCAAATGAGAACCCTTTTGAAATTGGCCCACGAGTAGAGACCAATGATGTCCACCCCATTGACCCATAGCATTACATTTGTGGATGGTATCTGTACACTGCTGGACACCATCCATTTACTACAAAAATTTCTTAGGGGACTTGACTGCGATCAACCAGGCCCATTTCCACGCTGCCGCTTAGAAGAGTCCCCCTTGGGACCATGAGGTCCAGAAATACCTGAATTCCAACCTACTGAACTGGAATTGTGGGAGCTTTGCCGCTGATATGTGCTATTGGCTGAAGGGGCAATTGCCACTAGCGATTTCAGAAATCCAAGATGGTTCATGCTTGCAGCTTTCTTTCCTGATTTAGACTTGTCTATTTCAGTTGCATCCACCATTGAAGTCAGTGAATCTACAGAGTCTGATGGCAGTGACAGCGCTGATAAACCATCGTAGGACAACATACAAGCTATTGAGTAAATAGAAGCACCAAGTACCGGAGGAAGAAGTTCACTTTGGTGTTTTAACTACAAAACAATAAACACAGAACCATAAACTCAGTGCTCACGTTATTGACATGAGTTGTCTCTGGCTAGAGGGACATAGCCCAAAATAGAAGACAAACACAAAAAATAGGTTCAAGAGCTTACTTTAAATAATATTGCTGCATTTAGTCGCTCCCTCAAGCAGTAAATCTGAGCAACATCAAATGCTGTCAACTTGAAATAAAGCCATCGATCAACAATCACTGTAACAGTGGTTTCGGGAGAAGACAGAATCTTCTCTCCAAACTGCTCCTTATCATCATCATCACTGCCCTCGTAACTGCTCCCATTATCATCTTCAAAGTCATCTTTTCCAGGAGCCACAGCTATTTCCGATGCAAGAAGTAATAATGGGAGTGGACCAATAACAGTGCAATTTCGTGTATGCATACCTCTATCTCCGTGGGTTATTTCATCAAAAATAATTAAAGGCCGATCGTCAGATTTTAGGGTAGATAAGCTAAAATTGGATGAGCAAGGATGTAACCGAACTCTGTCACCACCAGCAGTTTCTATGTATCTTCGTTTCTCTTTTCCTTTGTCTTTAAGACGTGGCTGCAATCTCCCCACCATTGGGTATAAACCGGCCACCAGAACTCCATGAAGAATACCAGGATCCCGTGCATTTAGGCTACAATTTTTAACATCTTTGTCAATGAACCCATTACGGATTAATTCATTCTGAAGCTGCTCACGCATGCCTGAAAGCATGCGCATGGTGCTTGAAGAGATGAAGTACTTGGAACAAAACTTCGAAAGTTGACCCTTTTCCTTGGCACTCCTCCAGCAATCAAAGGCTGCTATAATAGCTAGCTGATCACTATTCCCACCATACAGCGAAGCAAGCTCTGACTTGGCTAAATCGGCTTTCTTCTTTTCACTTGGTGACATGGGAAGAGTAAATGGATCTCGATAGTCAGAGGCACAAGCCAAAGTAAGTGCTGGATCAAGGCATTTCAGCAATATAGCAAACAAAAGCATCCTGCTGGTCAAAGGATGAACAGGTAGAGACCCTAGCCTTTCCCCAAGCTCTGTCAATGTTTCATCAGCTGACAGAGCACCTATATCCTGCAGAACAATAACAGCATTCTGTATGGTTTCAGAAACAGGAGGGTCCAAAGTCTTCTGCAAAAACGCTGCTATTTTGCAATGGGGATCAAGCAACTTCACCTGCAGTTCAAGAAAAGAAAAATATGAAATGTTCTATGCTCACAAAAGATTGAGAAAAGTGAGCCACCTGACGCAGAGAGATCTAACTTCTGCAAGAAACAAAGCCTCAAGTTGGGTCTAGGAAATACAATAAGGGGAAAATATTTATGCAAAATGCTCAAGGAACACCAAATTCCAAAGCTCTCCACAAATCAATAAAGATGAATGTTCCTTCTCATCATTTAATCTATAAATATTAATAAAGAGAACAAGGTATTATGGCAAAATCTGGGAGCATTTTTTCGATTCTTAATACCCTTAAATGTTGAAATGCCACTTTTGTTTGGGGTTAAAAACGATTGGGCAATGTGAATTTAAATATCACAATAAACCATTAATGATTTTTCATTAATTAAAAAAAAAAACAAATAACTTTTTTCTTAACAATCTATAACTTTTATTTTCTAAATTTTTCCCTAAAAATTTACTTTTTGGAAATTCTCTTTTTCCTGAAATAACTGCTCACATTTTCTATTATTAAAAAAAAATTCAATGCATTGTCCATAACAAACCATAACTTCTCTATTCCATTTTTTTCCCTCAGATTTACATTTATGGAAGTATCATTTTTTTTCCTTAATTTATTTTTTATTAAACTCATTTTAATTTATTGCACGCTTGTTAATTACAACTGAAAAACCCAAAAATAAAAAGATATAGATGCCATTTATAATCAATATTTCAAGAAAGAATCATTGTCTACCTGCAAACAAAGTTCCTCAATTGATGTTCTTTTTATTTCAGGAACTTGGAAATCTGGCATAGAGGCTGCTCGAAATTTTGAATAAAGATGGTAACAAATTCCAGGTTGGCAGCGGCCAGCACGACCTTCTCGCTGCCTTGCATTTGCTTTTGAAATCCAAGATGTCTGAAGAGTTGACACATTATTGTAGGGGTCATAACTTTTTTCTTTCATTCTACCACTATCTATAACGTATACAACATCATCTATCGTAACTGCTGTCTCAGCCATATTTGTTGAAAGAATAATTTTGCGGCAACCTGGAGGTGCACTTCTAAAAACCTTCTTCTGCTCCTCTGATGGAACCATGGAATGAAGGGGTAGTATCAAAAATCTAGAAGAATTATTGAAAAAGGGATCAGTTGTTAATCTCTCTCTGATTTTGTTTATATCTTCCCACCCAGGTAAAAAAACAAGGATGGCCCCATTCTTTGAGTCAACACATATTTTTCTGAGTAATGTCACTATGAGGATCACATCAATGTCTTCAGGATTTCTGCTTGCCAGATACTTATCAAGTAGCTGTTTTTCTTCCTCTGAATTAGTATTCACATTCTCAATGTGCTTTTTAATAATTTCAGCTGCGTCTTCTTGGTCCCCTTGCTGGGCCCAGGCTAATGCCGTTGATCCATCATTGGCTTGTAGTCGGCAGTCAGCACCCGAAGAAAGCAGCAAGCACACATCATCCACTTTACCTTTTCCAGCAAACACCATTAATGGAGTTACTCCTGTGGAGGAATGCTGGTAATTGATTGCTTTTGGGGTTCCTTCAGAAGATAATAGATCCAGAAGGGGATCAAACTCATCATTCGACAAAGCCAAATCAATCGCTTCATCCAGTGCAACTCGATATTCCTCATCAGCTATCACCAGATTTTCAATAGAAGCACTTCCTGAAATGCAATCGAGTTGATTTTGCTTCTCAGACTTCAGGAGAGAGAGTATATCCTCCAGGTAGTATGGTTTTACCTGGAAAAAAAATACTAAACTTTTAAAGAAAGTGCAAGCAAACATGCAGACAATGATTATACTGAAGATAGATAGATAGATAGATTACTTGATAAGTAAACCCAGGGACTTGGATTATTGGGCAGCCACCGAAGTACTCAGAGAACCTTTCAGAGTCAATAGTAGCACTCATTAAAACCTGTTTAGTGAAATTAGTAAACAAAAAAATAAGTTCAATAAAACATATAACCTGAAATATAACATAGAAATTAATACTGACCAGACGAAGATGAGGGCACAATGGAAGCATGTCTCTGCAGAAAAAAAAAAAAAAAAAAAAAAAAAAACAAAACAGGAAAAAATTACTTCAAACAAAGACACTTTCATAACATAAGAATCACATCTACAGCTCCTTTTTCAAAACTGCAAGCATACACAGATCTTTTTCAAAGGTACCAAAGTCTAGGAAGACAGTCATGACCTTAGTGTCAATTTACTGCTATTTATAAGAACTTCAAAATGTTGAAAAGGAGGTGGGGAAGCACCAACAAAGCTTGACTAGCACAAGTGCTAAAATACCTCAAAACTGCAAGCATGAAATCACTGAAGCGGTCCCTCTCATGAATTTCATCCTACAAGGAACAATCATCAAATACAACTTAAATAAGAGGGGGGTTCAACCTGGGGCCGTATTTAAATACAAATTTGAAGCACATCCAAAGTACAAGCCACAGAAGCAAGCACAGAGGTCGGAAAACCCAGATTAAGACATCCATCTTGCTGGAGGAGACAAAAGAACACTACATCTACTGTCATTGCACATGATAGGGGAAGTGCACATGTTAGGGCCTGCCATAAAATAAGGACAATCTAAAGGCATATATTCAAGGTTTCTATGTCAATCGTATTAAGAACTATCAGATTTCATGGTACAACTATTCCAAAAGCTTAAGATTATAGATAAAGGAATTTAATTATATTTCTATTTTAAAAAGAACCATAGGACACATTAGCCTTCAGTACCATACACAAAAATTAAAAGGAAGAATCATTAGAGCTCTTTAGAAGCTGATAAGAAAGATCAGGCCATTAGTGCTTCATATTCTTCTATTAGGAGGGTTAGGTGGAAAGACAAAACTCCTGCAACAAAGGAACAAGTGGTACAATCTAAAGTTTCCTTAGTAACAAGGATTACAAAATGGAAATCTGAAAAGGTGATTTAGTCTCAAGAAAAATAATTAATTGGGGGGAGGGGATATGATGTAAACAAGGAAATTAAACAAAGAGCGGTCTATCCCAAAGTTTAAAGTATTCTGCTGAAGCTGGATACAAAGACCCCTTCACACTTCGAGAGGAAAAATTATAATAGAGAAATTACCAAAATAAAGTTAAATGAATTTTGAAGGGCCACACTGTGTAACTCCAGCACTAACCTTCGCATCCCACACATTTTGATGGAGGTCATTTTAAGTCAAAATCACTTCAGCAAGTTTGGCTCTGAAGTTCCAGGATCTAAATCTCCTTCAGACTTTTGCCAAAAAACTTATTCCAGTCTCTATTCATACAATCACCAGACCAGAAAAAACTCTAATGAGCAACTCCCAATCCCTCCACTAAATACTATACCAATTGGAATCCCAAAGTACGCAAAAATAAACAGAACTACAGCAGGACAAGCATTCTCATGCTTTACAGTCTTAAATCTTAAGAACTACATTTATGATAAACAAAAAACCAAGTAAACTAAATGGAATGGTATTATTTTTAAGGATGCCAAAGTAGGCTTTTAATACTAGAAAAATTAGCCTAACACAGTTCTCGTAGCATATATAAAGTCCAAACACTTCAAATTACAAGAATAAAAATTGGTACCATGATAATATGGGTCATCTCTGACAAAATTCCATTCCTTGATATACGAGAAATCTCTGCCTTTGATGAACCCACACCAGCCGAGATCAGAAGCCTCAGTAGAATCCCATTTGTACAGAAAACAATAGATGAGTTCCTTCCACCTCTACTCTCCATCCGTATCTAGAAAAGCAACCAAGGTTAAACAAAAGTTATATATTAGCAATAGAACTAAGCTAAAACCTATTACGTAAACTAATATCTGATTTGCAGGCTACAAATATTCCGAGATTGTTGAAGAACCTCCTAATCCAAGCCACAGAATAACAAGGCTTTATAAATAAAAATAAAAAATGAAACCAGCAGGATGAACAAGTAACAACAGCTGGCAGATGCATACTTGCTCCAGCAAAACTGAATACAACCAAATGTCATACCAGTAAATGAAAGAACAAGTTTTTTTGTATTTGACAACACATTTTTCTACGAAGTTGACCTGTTCAGTAAATCCTTTTCTCAGACAACTATGACCAAATGCTTCTTATTAAATCATTTTAAGCCTCCCAAGTTATATACCCTAAAGATATGATAAGACAAAAAGAGATGAAAATAAATAAATAAATAAATAAACATAATATAAGTACTACTTCCTATACTAAATCAAGTCACATTGCAAAAAATTACCTTGTACCCAACATTATTTCCAATTACTTCTCCTCTTTCATGAGAGATTCTTTCAGCAACTACACCGGAAAAAAAGGAACAATGAACACCAACAGCTCAAAATTCAACAGAACAAATGAGGAGCCTTTTTGCTTTGGACCAGAGGGTGTGCAGAACACAGGCATAGGCAAGTCAAATGCACCTGAAGTTGCTGATAGACGCCGAGGTTGAGTACACACAATTTTGCAAGGTTCACCCTTGCTCCACATGTGCTCCAGAAGGAATTGTGGCACCTGAATAACAATAAAAGTATAAGTCAAGCACAATATTGCATTAAGTGCTTTACAGTTGGAAAATTAGTCAAAATATAGCAAAAGAATTTATCCCAAGATATAATGAAACCCACCCACAGCTTGTAGTATCAAAACTCAACCTCAAGAAAATCAAGCACATTATTATGAAGATTCTGAACGAACATGTGGATATTGGGTATGATATTAGGAAAAGTTTCAAATTTCAAGATCCATAATTTATTAGTTAACTATTTTGCAAATACATTTCCTAAATAAATTTTGTAATTCCTTTATGGAATTTAGGATTAAAATTTAGTATATTTTCTCCCAAGATATACCCACCCATTCGAATTTCAAGATTCATAATTTAGTAGTTAACTATTTCGCAAATACAGTTCCTAACTAAATTTTGTAAATCCTTTATGGAATTTAGAATTAAAATTTAGGCGTTAACCACCTAGTGCAAACCCACACCAAAAAGGTGTCATTTGAAATCTATTTGTACAAGGAATTTTCTATTATCATTATCAGAAATCAAATACTTCTCATCCTGCGTTATTTATAATTTCCCATAAACGTAAATAATCAAAAATTAATAAAACAGATAGTATATTATCATATGAATGAGTTCAAAATAGGTATTCTAATATAACAAAATAATAAACATATATATAGTACTAAGGCCACCTAAAGAGAGGAAAAGGAGTTTCAAGCCTCTTACTAATTTAAGCCACTATTGGATCATATGAAGAAAGAACCTTGGATAAATCATCCAAAGTACTCCCCAAAGATTAATGCCCATGATAGCACCTTTAGATGTGGATTTCAAGAATAGAATTCCTCAAAGAATTATATCAGTAAGCATGTAGATAAGGCCATCTATGTCCTCTATTATGAAGGGGATAGTAACAAAAGCAAATTGGACACAATTTGTTCACGATATAGGATTGGTGGCCAATCTACATTATCATATAGGTAAATTATAGTCTCAAAAGACAACAGAAGTGAGTGCAATGTTCACCACCAGGAGGTTCAAATGAAGGCATAAGTTAATGTTAGCTTCTTGTGTTATAATAACTTAATAAGCTCTATGCAGGTCCTTAATAAAGAATTTGGCAATGACAAAATATGAAAAAGAAAAGGTAAGAAAATTAATGGTGTAGCTGTAGCTTTGTAAAATATGTGATCTTTGGCGGCCTAGTGTAAAGGGCAGGAGTTTCATGATGAAGACAAGATCTTTTTGGCCCACGAATTACTGTCCTAGGTAGTATTTTGAATCTTTTAGAAAGTTTGATATTTGTCAAGTTAGGAATAAGTCGTTAGAATTTTTAATACAATTCTATTTTCTTAAATTCTATTAATTCATCTAGAGCCTTCTATGTCTTTTATATTTTTGTTAGCATAAAAACCTGTTTTTCGTTTTCTACTTATAACATAGCTGGACCACACAATATCTAACAGGGGGTATGAAGTATAGACCGTATAGAACTTTGATACATGTGCCCATGTCTCATGAATTGTCTAATTATTAATCACTTTTATACCTACATTCTTAGTTTGGTGGCAAGTCCTGTACATTTTTTAAATGTTCCCATTTTACAATATCTAATGTCCCATGTCCTTATCCATCCTTCATGGGCCAATGAACAAACTTTCCTACCGCGAATCATTGAATCCATAGCCATGGGCATGTGTGGAGTGTATGAGTGCAAGTTTAGGTGGCAGGGAAAAAGAAAGGCAGTATCCGCATTAGCAAATACATCAGTCCAATAAGATGCAGTTCATATGCACAATCAAGAGCAAAGCAAGGGATTGACTACCTGTGTGGTTTTCCCACATCCTGTCTCACCAGATATAAGCACCACCTGCTCTCAACAATAAATACAACACTAAGTTAACAGCCTGCACGAGACATGAATGCTAGACCGACTTGAAAGGCATCTAATATCATGCAAGATCATATCTCTTTAGCAAATGATACTAAAGGAAAAAAAATAGAAAATAACCTGGTGAGACTCAACCGTTGAGGTAATAACATCCCTGAAAGATGCGATAGGAAGTTTAGATCTCTCTCTAGTAATCTGCATAAATGAAGTTGCCATAAACATTCAGCAATGCATTGCTTCCATGCAGAATTTTATTTCGATAATTTCATGCACATAGCTTCCTCAGCAATACATCACAACAATATAGTTTCAAACACTTAGCATAGTAGGTAAGAAGAACCTGTTTCAAGTATGTCATGTTCTCTGACTTAGACGTATGTTCTTCAACCCTCCTCTCAATTTCACTTTTTCCCATTGATGGCTTGCAGAAAAAATGATCATTCGTTACCTGTTTCCGAGTTTTTTCACTCTGTTTCCCACCTGCTTTCTCAATTACCATTTCATCACCAGGAGGATAGCGTGTGAATACGGCCCGCAAAACCTCCTTTGTATCTTCTGAGAAAGTCAAAGAGGTGAGATCTTCCCCCTTCTTGGTTGAGTCCACCTTCTTTTTCATTTTATTTACAGAAACACATCGCCGATTGCCATGCCTAGACATCATTCATGTGTATAAAAATCTATCATAAACATAAGCACAATGAAGTAATATGGCAAGACAAGCAAATATTACCACATTAAGAATAAAAAAACGATATTTCTATCTTAGTTTGATTATTTATTAATAATTGTTAACAAACTCTCTTTAGAAACAGCCCAACAAGTCATACTGATAATCATACCCGGAACTTTTAGAATGCATTCCCATTTTCCTGCATACTTCATGAACCACAGCTCGATCATAGTTTGTTAGGTTCGCTTCAAATGTGTAAACTGCAATGATCATTCACAGATTCACAAATTAAGACAGATATTTTTCATATTAAACTTTAATAATGTGTGTGAAGTCAACAGGAATTCCCGATTCTGGTTTTCATAAGCATACACTCACCTGACCAGTTCTTTGGCTCTTCAGTCATATGCAATAAGAGGCATTTCTTAATCAAGTAATTAAAGTAGTCTTTTGATTTACACATTACAAAGTTTCTCCAAGTTACAGAAAAGGTACAAGAGACAGTTGAGAGCCAATTCAATAAGCGTTATTGAATCAACATCAAATTCATTTATCACAAGCTGGACTAATTGTCAAACCACAAAGTTTCTAACCAACATTCTTGGAACCAAATAGACTGAAATGTTATTGTTTGGTAAGGATGCAACTCGAATTTAGTTTGATATTGTTCCTAGAAAAAGTAACCATATCAGATTGCTTTGAGATTCCCAATATAACTAGCACCAAATTGAATATAACAAAATTATAAAATTAGAAGATATTTGCAGAGCATATAAGATATATTTTATTTATCTAATAATCATCAAGTCAGACAGAGACGCCTCATTTCTTTCAAGCATGCCAAAACCACAGGAATTTTGCTGTTTAATCTAGATAGAAGAAATACAAGAAAGAGAACAAAGAATCCCCATAGAAAAAGGAGAAACATCAGGAAAAGGAAAAAAAATGCTACAATTGAAAAGAAAAGATATTCAATCCCTTCCCATATGTTATAAGCTAAAAGCTTTAAAAGCCCATGCAGCAAAAGACCACACTGATCACGAAAATCTATCTTATATCTTTAAAGAGAGCTATGGATGCATTAGTGTTTCAAAGTCCATGTGTTCCTTTTAATCCAATAAAGACATTTTAGAAGTTTGCTATAATTACATAGCTTCTTTGCTACTTCCAAATACCCTAAGCTTATCAATCATCCACAGTTACCAGACATACCCAATGCTCGTAAATATACCAAAATGTTGTTCCACATATACCAAGTTATAGAACAATGTTCATTAGTTTTATGATATACAAGCGAAACATCAGGAGAAGGAACATTGAAAGAACTTCCCCTTTGCAACTATACTTTTGCTTTGATCATATTCAACAATCATAGATAACATTGTCTTTTGTAAAGAAACTTATTTTTCCAAATGACACAGCTAAATGTAAAATGGAGTAAGATAATTAAAAAACCATGAATCATGCACACTTATCAAAGCCATGTCTGCGTCTTACACCATGTTGAGCACTCACCAAACACATTTAGACATAGCATGCAGTGTTTCTAATTTGTTTATTGATTTTCTTAAGTATTGGAAGATTCTTAAAAATTTTGAAATGCTCTAAAGATGCTTTACATAATCACCAATGATGTACAAAGTTTGTATTGTTTGATATAGTTTTAAAAGTCTCGTAAATTATAATAATGGTCATATTGGAAAATATATATCACCTAGCTACTCAAGCAAAATATTCTTGTATCAATAACCAGAAGAATATATTCACAGAAGTCAAAGGGAAGCAACATTAAGGAACTGCGAACAATAAAAACTATAACAACAACAGGGAACCTGCAAAGTTAACAAGCTCTCAAAAAGATTCAAACAACCTAGAGGACTACCAACTAAACAAGCACTTTAAAACTTGTCCACAAAATTCAACAAGGATTTCTCAACACCCATAAAAAATCCTCATATACTATTCCCTCTAAAAGGACCAAAACACAGCTAGAAGGATCATCCTAAAACTCTCCTCCTCAATCTACAAAACCCCACATCTCTCTATTCCATGGACTTAAATCAGTTTTGGTAAGCCATGGTCATGGCTGCAAATGTATCCTCAGCATCATGGACCCATTCTTTTTCAATTCAAATTAAATTTAGACATATTGTAGTCAAATTATATCAAATATTATTAGTTTTTATCAATTTTATGTTTTACACTGATATTATGGGTAATTCTAATCACCCTTAATTCATAGCTTTTGGAGAGGAAAAATAATGACAACGTATGCTTTACTAATAGTTTATATCATCTTTTTGCATTAAAAGGCTTAAAAAATGAATGGGAAAGAACTCTTGGAAACCCCCATCATTTATCCGGTCAAAGCCCTCAAAGTCTTCTGGTCACACAGTGAGAGCAAGAGAGTGAGATGATGGAAGGTAGGGAGGGAAGAGGGAGATCAAAGAGTGACCCAATTCTGATCTCATGCTCCTCCTCCTCCTCCTCCTCCTCCACCTCCTCATCCCATTTTACCCCTTTGTATCGGAAGCATGTTATCTGCCAACATGGCTGATTTGGACAGATTTTTAAATCCATATCTGGCACATCTCACTGTATACCCGACTAAAGTCTAATGGTAATGCTCAGACAGCGAAGATCTTTATAAAGGGCATCCAAGCAAGTGATCCACATACTTAACTCACTTTTTGTTAAAGCACAACTACTAACTAAATTACGCCTCTCACTTGAAGATCGTCTAACGTAGATTTCACTCACCAGGTCATTTGACTTCTTCTTTAGTACCATTATTGTAATCTTGGGTTTCAGCCTTTAGGGGGTCAGCCCAACATAGAATTTTGCAGGCCTTGTATCAAGGCACTGGGACTTGTGTTACAAGCATACATTCAATGTATCCTCCTTGGTGGTGAAATACTTGATGGGTGGGTATTTTACGGTTAGGTTTGCTTAGGCTCTAAGTTGGGAGTGTACATAAAGATGTAATATTGTCATTCAGAAATGGGAGAGCTGGAGGGAGGAATTGGAAGAGTTATGGAGTGAGAAGCCTCGTGCTTTAGTAGGAGGGTAATTGCTTTCTTCCTCGTGAGTGATTCCCTTAGCTGTGATTGCATGTCATTCTTTTAGTGAATAATTCGTAGAAACTCAAGGATCTGACTACCTTATTTTGTGATCCTTAATTACTTGTATAAATGCTGTTTTAAAAGATCCTACATAATTATGTTGAGTTAAAATCCTAATCTAGGCAATCCTCCTGCTTTACTTCCTTTTTTTTAATCAAAATATTCAGCCTCTCAAACTCAACCCCCCCCCAAACCTTTTTGATTCTTAAAGGAGATATTTTGTATGTCAAATTAGTTTCACAAATACTTAACAATGCCAAGATAAAAGGAAAAAATGCATTCTTAATCAATTTTAGGGCATAGCATCTTGTAATTTTAACAATCTCGTAAAAGACACTTCGCTATATTTTTAACAAGCGTAAGTTGCGAGCATACAAAGGATTAACAAAGGACCTACAATAACAGCGAAATTAAATGAACAAAAACAACAACGAAAACACTAGGGTTTGTCAAAACAAATAATCAGCAGGATGAAATATAGATATAGGACAGTACCTTCAGCGTCGGAAGCGCGGAAGTCTTCGAGGATTTGGCATATTCGAATTCGACTGGATTCCGTAACGTGAGGTTTTAGCGCTTCCCCATTCTTCTGCCTTTTTTTCTCCGATCGCGTCATCTTCTCTTCCAGCAGAGAGAGAGAGAGAGAGGGAGAGGGAGAGGGAGAGGGGGAGAGAGGAGTTTTCTTCTGCGTGAGTTCTTGTTATTAACCCCGCTTACCGCTCATTATCAAATGCGTGAGTTCTTATCCACCCTGCTCGCCGCTCATTATCAACTCAAACTCCTGGTGCGCCGCCTTTTGGTTGCGGCTCAAACGAAGAGCTACTTTCATGTCGTGTTAGGGCAGGGCCACCATCTTTTGAAGGCCACCCATTTTCCCCTCTAGGTTTGGCAAGGAATAACGCTCCGTAGGACAAATAATTAAGAATTTTGTACGTATATAACTTTATATTTAAAAAAATTTTAAATAATGTAACTGGTAAAATAAATATAAAAGTAACTCAAATATATTGTGATTTCAAAATACAACATATATTGTTCATGCATGTCGTTTCTTAAAATCATGATATATATTAAAAATGGAATATGTCATGAGTTAAACTCACAACATGAGACATGTCGCGATACATGTCGTGATTTGAACTTACAACATGAGGCATGTTGTGACTTCATCTTATGACATATTTCTAACCACCTTTCAAGCACATTTTGTACATTATATACGGACCAAATTTATAATAATCCAAGTTATAATATAGCGCAAACACCACAACAATATAATTTACAAACTCCAAAATTTCAAAATATTATTCACAATCATTCTTCAATTTCATAACCAGAATTCATATACAATACATTTCAAAATTCATGACAACCCAATTTACAAACTTCAAATTTTGAAATATTTTTTACTACCAATCTTCAAAACAGATATACAAAACAGTCCAAATATCAAAACAGATTATCAATAAATTCCAAAAACCAAAAACAACTAAATAAAGTACAATGAACAAAAGAAAAAAATAAATTAAATTTCATTAATTTTAAAAGAATTACAAATTACAAAAAATAAAATTCAATGTCGTCGTCTTCTTCTAGTGTACTGTCGAAAACACAAATCTACTCTACTGTCTATAGAATCATCGCGAGATACTAAATCTAGATCATCTATTTGTGTGATTTAGGAGAAGCCTACATCTTACTGGTTGGGATCGGAGAAAACAGACGGGGACACATGATACACTGGCGGTACATCATCTCTCACACCCTGTGTTAGTCCCTCATCCATAAAGCTATCAGGACGAATTTGGTCTCCCTTTCTCACGCCTTAATGATACGCTCAGAATGATAATTGGGTACGATCCGAGTAGCCATCCAGATCTATCTCCCACAGGTGAAAAATATGACTCGTATACTCTAAATTATTGTTCCCACGTATACCATTTTTTGACAATCGTATAAACATCGATCATGGTCCGTGATAATGCAGCGATTGCATAGGAGCAAGGTATTCTATACGTTTGTCATTTTCCGCATGTGCAATGTTCATTATTGACGTCGACGATCTGTTTGTTTCCTTTCTTGTGGCCATACCGTGTTTGTCTATGACATGTTTCTAACTCAAAGATCCAATTCTTCCTACCAAAAAAGACAACCGTATGAAGGTTAAAGGTATTCATCTACCTTCCTAACATGGCATTTGCATATTTCGTATACCGCTCTCCTCTTACCATCCCCACTTTCGCCTCAGTGATTCTAGTTTCAAAATAGTTTACAGAATTATAAAATGTCTTCAGTATCAAAGCAGAAATAGGTACATTCTTTGCACCTTTCAGCACGGCATTATAACTTTCACTGATGTTGGTCATCATATAGCCATAAAGAAAGCCGTCATCATGAGAGAGCGTCCACTGTTCAGGGGAAATGATCGCAAAGTAATTGGGGTATCATCTTTTATCTCCTTCATTCTCGTCATATATAGATCAAATTTCCTGCGTTATGGTTGTAATGCAACAATAGTGGTGACTCTCCAACAAGCTTGACTTTTGTAATGCACGTTAAAGTTACTAGCAATATGCTTCACGCAAAAACACCACATAGCATACGGAGGCGACCATCCAAACTCCGAACGAGCAACAGTGGCTCTTATCCCTTTATGTCGATATGAAATCAAGCGAATTGGTCCCTCCCTATCTAAGACAACATAGTCTCGCACACACATTAAAAACCACGACCATGAGGCTAATGACTCTACATCCACCAATCCGAATGCCAACGACATTATGTGATTCACTCTGTCCATACTGTATGCAATCAACAACTTGTGTTTGTATTTTCCATAGAAGTAAGTCCCATCTATACTTATCAATGGCTGACAAATTCTAAATACCATGATACTAGGACCAAATGCTAAAAAGACAGGTTCAAAGACCATTTCACCATTCGTTCAGGTCAGACCCAACTTCCATGACACTTGTGATCCTAGATTCTTTTGTATAATTGCATCCAAAACTTAATGTAGCTCTTTGTATGATTCATCCCAATCCCCGTATACCATCTTTATCGCCCTTCTTTTTGTGGCCCAAACTCGTTTTTGAGAAACTGCATACATGGTTCTCTCTGTCATAACGGTTTATAGAAAAGATACTTTGATAGTTGGGTCTTTCCTTACATAGTTAACAAATTGTCGAGCCATCATATTTGAATCTAACTACCTATGATCCTGCATCAACCCAACATTGACACATTTGTGCGATCCGTCCACAACAATTATCACAAATTTATCAAGTAGTCTAATTTTACATGCACGCAACTTCTACCAACAACATTCATCCCTTTAAGTATATACCACTGTCCAAAGTATAGGGATTGATCTCCTAACATAAAATTGATAGTGATTCTCCACATGATACATTTTTACAAAATACATAAATTGATCCTTCCACTCAAATCTCATCTCTTTCTTCAATTCATCGCTAAAATTCCCACTATCGATTGTCAATTGACAATTTTCCTCAAAAGTAATATAACCATCTCTTCCGGTACAGTTCTCATGAAAGGAATTGACTCATCAACTCCGCTATAAACATATCTCTTACCACCATGAATGGGTGCGGGCGCTGAGGATGACTCAAATAGTATCTGGTTTCCAGAACTACAACCACTAGTACGACCAACTTCTTTATCATCTTCTTCTTCATCATCATCATCTTCAGCATCTTCTTTGGCCTCTTCTTTCGTCATTTCTTCTTTATCCACATCCCTATCCATGTCTCTATCCATATCTACCATAGCAACATCCACTCGAGATTCGATACGTGGATACTCGTCCACATAATCGCAATCTTGTTGCGCAGATACAAACGTCTGGCCATTGTATGCCTTTATATAAATTCATGACTTGTACCCACTGCCATAGCCACCGCAAACTCCATCAAGTTTAGAAGGCTATCATCATCATTGATCGATGCCAATACGTACCTTACATTCCCTCTTATATGTGTGACATAAGACAACGATGAAAAATCTCTACATATTGTCTAGTCTAATTGATTCGAAATCCCTTACAGACTACGGATACCAACTCATTAAAATATGCATCTTTTTTCACCCACACTCACCATATCCGCCATTTCTACTTAAAATCAAAAAATATTTTATTAATATACATTCCACAATGACAATTTAAGAGAATATAAAATTCATTTTAATTTTCAGTTTAACTATAAATAATCAATTTATATATTTTAAAACACTAAATTTAACTATAAGTAATAAATTTAATATAATTTTTAATTAAAACCCTATAATTAAATTTGTAACAAAACAACAAACAATTAATTAAATTTATCAAAAAACATTCTAATTTCATTTAATTACAAATAATAAATCTAACTAAATTTACTTATTTATACATTTATAAAAAAAACCCTAAAACCTAATTTTATCTCAAATTAAAAAAACCCTAATCCCTAAATTAACATTAATTTCCAACAAAAATTGAAACCCTAAATATCTAATTACATCTCTCCAAAATATGGTTAAATCAACAAAGAACACATCAAATTGAATAATGTACATCAAAATTTAATGAATATAAACATATAAAATTTCTAATTTCAAGGAGCACAACAATAATTCACATTTGTCAAATTTTGCGTACGAAACTTCCAAAAGCTCTGGATCGTGATCAATTCACTTCCCCTAGATTGCAGATGTTCTTGGCTGTTGCAGATCGTCTGCGTAGAGGTGAAGAATGCCTTCGTCTGCGGCAAAGCAGAGGAGAAGCAGAAAGGGGAAGAAGGAAAGAAAAGAGAGAAGGGAGAAAAGAGAGAAAGGCATGGGGGGTTATGTTCGAACATGTCGTGAGTTTAACTCATGACATGTCCCATTTTTAATATATGTCGTGACTTCAAGTCACTACATGTATGAACAGTGCATGTCGTATCTTGAAGTCACAACATAAGTGGGTTATTTTTGTATTTATTTTGTCTATTGTGTTGTTTTAATTTTTTTTTAAAATAAGATTATATCCGTACAAAACTCGATAACTAAATCATCCATCAAATTTTAGGTAAAATCATAATTATAAATATTAAAAATATAAATAATTCTTATTTTATAATTATTTTTAATTAAAAATATTTGATTCATCGCATCAGTATCAGTATCACCAAAGATAAGAAAAATCTTTAATCAAAAATAATTCTAAAAAAATACTAATATGGTATTAATATGGTATTTAACGTTGTAATCATGTGGATGACTAAATCTCTTTAATCATAAATGAACTCAGAATATGGATTAATTAAAATTTTAACACATTAAATTTATATGTTGCATTAAATTTTAAATTATATTTTATATTAACATATTGTAAAATTTTTTTTAACTACTTCGAAAAGTACTTTGACCTATATAATATAGAAAAAAATTCTAAAACTATATTTATTTGAATAGTCAAATAATTTAGTCCATTAAATTATTGATCTATTTAGTCATCTAGCATTACTCTTATAGAAAAGCTATTTTGCTCATTAATTTCTTCCCCATTTATTTTGCAAAAAGGAAAATATTTCCACAATCATATATTATTGTGATTGACATGCCCAAGATTTTGAATCGAAGTAAAATCAAATCAAAACAAGATGACTGCAGTTTGATAGAAAATAGTATAAATCAAATCCAAGATTATGGTTCCGATTCTAAAACCGAATGGTTAAATTCAATTATGGTTTTAGAGCCAAATGGTTTTAATTTAGGTTTGATTTCAATTCAGTTTTGATTTTTTATGACACTTTGCTAATTTTTTGGTTCTGATCATATCGACAACATTAATTTTTTGGTTCATTTGCTAACTTTTTGTCATGTTTTGCCTTCGTAACCTATCTTTCCATTTTGCCCTCGATGTTTATATTTAGGGAAGGTAGAGAACAGAAACACAATGAGAGAAAGAAATAGAGATAAAGAAAAAGAGAGTGAAAGAAAGAAAGAGATTGAACAATGGAAGGGAGGTGTATGAGATAGCAAAATTATTGTCCATTGGGATTAGATCCTAATTTTTCACTATTTTGAATTATTTTGTATATCTAAAATACTATGTATTAATTTCTCTATACTAAGATAATATTTGATATAATTATTCAAGTGACTGAATGATTTTACATGTTATTTGTACGTGTATAACATGCAATGGTTCGATTTGTGTAACTTATATATGCGATCAAATTGTTGGTATGTACTAAAAATATAAGTTATGGTAAATTAATCAAAAGTAAATAATTCATAATCGATTGATAAAATTGATACATCATCATGTATAAATTATAACTTACGAGTTTTCTGATTGTTGGAAATAATTTGTTTTGGTCATTAAAGATGGTTCTGGTTCAGACAAAGTTCAAACTTGATAGAAGTTAGCATAGACAGTTATCTTCAAATATGACATATAGAGTACTTTTTTAAAATTAATTATGAATGGAAATTGCTACTTTATAGTTGTTTTTAGTTTATGTGCTCTTGGTTTTGAATGTATATGGATGAATCTATGAAATCACGTTTTTGTATTTTGATATATCACGCATAAAATTTTTTATGAATCAAGAGTTTCATGCACAGTGGTTTTGGTTAGTTAAAATATATTTATACAATAGTAAATATATGCCAACTGTATTGAAAATTGCCCTCTTGAGCCATCTTTGTCAACTTTTCCTAAAATTGGGTTCAGTAATACAGTTTTGCATCATATCATATATTCTTAAAATTTGTAAATTATATCGGTCAATGGAAAACAAATTAAACAGTCATAATATACTCTATTTTGGACGAGAGATTCAAAATATTCACAAGAACCACCTAGAGGTTGGTGAATAGATGGTTTAGAATTTTTTGAGTTTTCTAGGAGTTTAAGATTTGAAACATAGAGCAGAGACTAAAAGGAATGAGAAGAATTGACACAATCTATTTATAGTGGTTCTATCATCTCCCGTGTATGTTCACTCCTAGGTTTCACCTGGATATTCCAATCTACTATTTGTCTTTCAAAAAATATAAACAACTAGATTTCATAGATTTTAGTTATACCTTTACAATTGTTGCTTACAAACACTCACACTAATTTTCACGATACTAGCAAATCCCAATTTTTCCAAACTCTATGCCCAGACCAAGAAGACTCTTTCTTCTTGGTCTATTGCAAGATTAAGAGTGAAAAGAGTGATTAGAAACTTGACGCTCACTGGCATGATGTGTTCTTCATGACTCACAATTAATACAACAACAAAATATATGAAATCAATATGCTTGATTAATGTACAATGAAGTTCCAAAGTAGTAAAAGGTTGTTTGATCTTCATTTATTGTTGTATTTATAGCCTCTCTATGTGTTTTAACCGTTGGACCTCATTTAATATTGAGAGATAGCCGTTGCAAGTTGTTGGGATATTATTTAATGTTTAAACAGTTTTTCTGAAAATTATCCGTTACTCATGTGATAGTCTACTACTCCTTCATACCAGTTGACTACAATTTGAAATTTTCCTATGTTGCTTCATGAGTGGGTCAATTGCCTATATCTTCCTAGTCGACTTCTTTCCTACTTAGTTCATTGAATAGTTTTGAGTACCGGTACTCCAAACATCAAGGATCGGTAAACATCACTGTGCTTGGCTATTCTTCTTTTTAGCGCTTAAGTGAGTTGACTGTCCCTATCCATGCAAGTCAACTACATCTATATCTCAGGTCAGATTTTGAGTTTGAACAATGTTGAGATTGGTACTCATGAGTTCAAGGATCGGTACTCAACTTTTATGTCTTGTGGTAGTCGACTTTCTCATGCAAATGAGTCGACTGGGTACCTGAACCCGCTTGTGTGTTTGTGCTTTATGCATATGCTGTATGGCTTAGTACATGACTCAGTGCTCTCTCGGCCAACTCCCTTATTTACTTTGTAATAATTATTTAAATAAATGTTCAATTTTTACATTTGAGTTTTTACATTTCCATTTATTTAAGATATTGTATTTGAATAAGGAAATACCCCTATTTGAATTCAATAAAAATATTTCAAAATCTAATTTTTTAAGGATAAAAAGTCAACATTTCCTTCAAAGAACAAAATTCCAATTTTGATTTTCAAATTCATTTTGGATAAGCTTTGTTCAGAGGGTTAATTACTTAGAAAAATTCTTTAAAAAGTAGGTTTTATTCTAATTAATATATGAAAAACAAATACTGACGTTTTTTATTTTCATTTTCTTTATATTTTAAATATCAATATTTTCGAATAATTAGTTTCCAACGGATTTGTCAAACAAGGGGTTTTAACATTTTAAAGTGTCTTATGACATTATGTATTAGGGTTGCTTATGTCATTAACCTTATGAAGTGTTTTATACAGAGCAACATATATGCAAGTTGACTTCTGTCTCTACAACAGTTGACTTGCCTATGTTTTATACATAGGAAGATCGATCCTTATCCTTCAAAGGATCGGTACTTCACCTTCATACATAAATTTTCTAAATCATTGTGAGGTGAGGCAACTTAGGTGAAACTACAAGTCGACTATACCATTTGTTTAATGTGATCATGTATACCAGGCCTAATGTAGTAGCATATCACATATTGCCTATGGCATACTAATGCTCGTTCCATGCTCCTGCTATGTTAGTGTCATGCTTGTGCCATGCTAATGATGTGCCAATATCACGCATATACAGTGCATGTACATTATGCTCATGGCTGAATCCTTTGTCGTGGCTCGTTGCATGTGTCGTGGCTCGTGAAATTGTTGTGGCTAATGTGGCTCACATGAACAATGTTGAGTAACGGTATTTGAAAGGTTAAGGATCAGTATTTACTATTGTAGTATGCTACATGTCTAGTATCATGGCATGGTATGATTCGTGTCATGTTCCTAGGCTCATGAGCAGCTTAATGCCACTAAGAGAGTTTTGATATTTGGTTTTAAGCAATGTGTGACATTTCTAAGGATGATTTAATAGAGAGAATTGGTTGAAGTTTTATTAAGGTTGGTTCAGACTAAGAGGATGGTATAGGAGTTGACATTAGGTGCAATTTGGTTGGGAACACAAACAGCTATGAGCATTTGAGATTATTTTGGAAAATTAACTTGAGTAATTATCAATTTATCACAAATGGCAAAGGGCATGAACATGTTATATTCAACCATTACAATCTCCATGAAAATGTCAACGTTAAGCTTCCAATCATCATCTTCCTATTGAGGCAAATATATAACAAAAATCAAGCGATTAACTATATATACCTTTGATACAAGAGTTTGAAACGAAAGCTAAAATAAAAGATTTGTGTTATATTGAGTGAGTTATAAAGAAGAAAATGAGTAAAAGTTCAAATTGGGTAAACTATGAGTTTATGAAATCAGGGTAGGGATTTTTTTAAAAAATCAAAGGGATTAAAATCTAAGTGTCTTTATCATTTTAATGCATGAAATCTTAGAATGTGGTCTCGCAAAACATAACAAAGCAAGTTCTAGAATGTGTAATCTAAGTATAATAATCACTCATAAAGAAAAATAATCTCGAGTACAAAGAATGATATTGCTCGTTTTCAGCTCAAAATCTCACTTTTTAAGTAGGGTTTGTGTCAAATCTTGCATATTTATTATTCAAAGAAAATTATTAAAAACATGAATAGCCATTTCAAATACAAAAAACCATTGGTACAAGTTAGTTTTTATATATCTCCAGTCAACCAAACAGTATATCAACTAAGAAAGTTCAAAATTTATTTATTTTTTGTTTTTTTTATGAATGAAAACAAAACCTAGCATTTTGAATGAAAGAAATGCCTAAAAAAAATGTTCCTATATATGTATCTAAAAGAATATCTAACCTCCCCCACACCTAAATCATTCATTGTCCTCAATATATGCTCAAGTTGAGAGATAAAAACGATACATAAAATCAACCAAGTAAAATAGAAAAACAGAAATAAAAAAGGAATGTGAGAACAATATTCCTCTAGGGGGAGTGGAGAATGGAGGATCAATTTCAACGAACTCAAAAAGGGAGTTATGATGTGGGCAAGCCTTAAATATCAAACTCTTCCGTCTATTCCTAAGGCTTAACTGTGGAGAGAGAAACTCAAAAAAAAAATGAAAGGCAAAATGTAAAAAGTTAAGTTCAATTGTTTCTCTCTCTCTCTCTCTTAATAATTTTTTTTTGGGGCCAGAAATGAATTTGGCTTTAGGCGTGGACCCCTTAAGCAAGGAGCACTTCTAGCCTTTATTTATTTATTTATTTTTTTATAGAAGTGAATTGTGTTTAAGGCGTGGGCACGCCCTAAACGAAAAGTGTTTCCGCCCATCCTTGAAACCCTTTTTTTTAAGAGATAAACTTGGTTTAGGGCGTGCCCACGCCCTAATCAAGGAGTATGTCTGGCCATGTGCTGTTGTAGGCAGAAATGAATTATGTTAAGGCGTGGGCACACCTTAACAGGAGTCCCCTTCTTTTTTTTTACTCAAAAGTAAATCAAAATAAAATCCAAATCAAAGTAACATAAATGAAAATAAAAAAAATAAAAATTAAATAAATCATAAAAGAAAATATTGGGTTGCCTCCCAATAAGCGTCTTTATTTAGTGTCTTTGGCTTGACATGATCTCATCACTTTAACTTCGCTTAAATATCGATCCAGTCCATTTTGACTTCAACTTGTCTGACATGAATTTCAATCTTGAATTAAAATAAAGGATTTTTTGGCCTACCATGAATTGCTTTCGGTGTAGGAGTTTATGTTAGAAAAACTTTTCCTATTGTGCAAAATTATTATCAAATTCTTCTTAAACACAAAATTCAATTCATTTTGTACAAAAGTAATGAAGTGCATCTTCTTCTCATCATCTTGCTTCTCAGAATATGCCAACCTACCAAGAAAAGGAGGAGAAATTGTTAGTTTCGAATTTGAGTTATTCAGTTCCTCACTTACCTTTTTTGATGTAGTATCAAGAGGCATTGTTTTCTTTTCGTTTTCTTTCTCCTTTTGTGTCTCCTTTGATGAAGATTTCTGTATTTCTTTTCCATCTATAAGCAGCATAACACTTTCATTCTCCCTTATATTAACCTCCACTTGAGACAATAATTTTTCTTGATTAGTTTCGATTTTGCTTATTGCCCTCTCCAATTGTGACATTTGGATACCAAGAATTTGAATATTTGTTCTTATTTCTTGCATAAAACTTTTAAAAAGATACTTAAAATTCTCAAAGGTCGGTCCTCGGTTTTGTGAAGATTGTTGTGGTTGGAATGGTGGTCTTTCAAAAAATTACTATAGAAATTCTTATGGTCCAACCCTATAACTTTGATTTGAATGATCTCCCCAATCTTGATTGTAGGTGTTTGAATAAGAGTCATACGTTCTATTAGGTTGCCCTGAAAATTCACCTACAACATTAAATTGTGTGTAAAACTACTCTTAAAGGATAGGACACATGTCGGTTGGGTGACCCACACTCGGGCAAATTCTGTATGCCTTCATTTGTTATACTTGTCTTATAACCAACCTTTCCACTATAGAAGTTAGAGAATTTAACTTGTGTTCTAGATGAGAAATACTTATCTTATTGATACTTTTTGAAACATTATGTTGTCCCCCAAACTATTATGCATCTATTATCACATTCAGAAAATCACTACAAAAAAGAATTTTCATTAAAATCAGAGAATAATAATTCACTTAAAGTCTTTTGGGTAGCCATATCTTCGTGGTTGATGTCTTTCTCTTTTAAGCCCTTGACAACTTTCGGCAAGTTCCTTACAAAGGGTTAGTCTTGAAACAAGAAGAAAAGAAAACTTAAAAAAAATAAATCATTTAACACCGTTCCCTAATAACGGTGCTAAAATTTGATGAGTGTCAATCTAAACAAAAATAAAAATACATACTTCACTAATGATGAGTTTAGGATGAGTAGGATCGAATCCACAGAAAACGACGGATTTATTACTTTCAAGGAAAATGAAAATATGGAGATTTGAACAATTATCTAAATTTAATAAAATAAATAAATTTACAAAGTTAACTAAAGTAAAATAGTTAAATAACGGCAACTAAAGAAACAAATATAAAAAATAATGAAACCTAGTTAAAGGAGTTATTTCCACATTGATTTCATACGATTGATTATCGATTTATCTAAAGATTTCAACAATCATAAATAAATTGGTTATAACAGTTAAATACCACTAAATGACCAATCTCTCTTTACTTTTTCGGTAATTAAGATATTAATTACTTCCCTAATCGAAAGACAACTCAAGAAATTTTCGTTGGATTTAATATTTCAACTACATTAAGATTTAAAGAGACCCAATTCTAAGTGGTAAATACACACTGGGATTGCTGAAATTAAATTATTCAATTCGATGACATAGATGTCATTCACCACTCTATTAAAAACAAACAAATCTTGTTATTTTTAAATGGTTGTAGATTATTTTAATATTATTAAATATTGGTCACTATTCAATAAATCTTAAAAAATTATTATCCATGAATCATAGGAATTAAATAAATATTTATAATATATTGACTTAATTTACTCAATTAGATCTCACAATTATTGAAAATCAAAATTTCAATAAATTTTCGACTAGAAAATTAAATTAGAAATAAAACATATAAAAAAAACTCACAAATAAATAAAAATGGAATGGAAAAAGTTGGGGCTATATGGTATTTCTCACTGCTTCCTTCCCTTAACTATAATGTGCCCTTTTTAAGTTCAAAAGCAATAAAAAAAAAAACTCTTCCTAAGTTGCCGACTACAACCCTCTCGGGCTGCACACCTCCAAAAGTGCCTCCTCAAAACAAATGTCTTCCATTAACATAGGGACAAATTTCCTATTTGCAAAAGGTGTATCTTTCTAACCCTAGTTAATTATTAAATAAATAAAAAGTAAATAAAAAGTAAATTTCCTAAAAAATAATATTCTAAAAGATTAACATTTTCAAAATTTTATTTTCCTAAATATTAGGAATGGAATAAAAATCTTCAAAATTTTCAATATCTCCAATTCAATCCCAATTTCCTTTTAAATGTGTAATTGGAAAAGGAAATTTATTATAGTAAATCTTTAAAATCTTGTATTGCCTCTTGTAATCAACGTGTACACGTACTAATAAAAGAGTATTGCTATCCAATTTTTTATATTTCGTAAAATTTCTCCAATTTAGCTTATTTTTCTTCTATTTCCATAATTAGTCTCCATTAATTCTTACAAATCAAATGTCATAAAATATAAATATTAATATAATATTTATTCAAAAATAATATAAAATTAATTGTAAATATTATACTAATTTAAACACTATTAAGAAGAAACGTTCAAAATCATTATAACAACTTCCTTTCACACATACATCACTATTCGTTATTGATTTGCCTATACAATAGTCGTGTGTGTGAAATTGAAATCGTTAACAAAATATCCCTTGTAATATTTCACTAAGTATGATAACTCTTGTACTATATCCCTTACATTTTTAGATACGGAATTTCTATCATCTGTTACCTATTAATAAAATTAGTAAATAGAAAATAATTAGATAAAGTAATGATATACATATACTTTGAACTGAGTTAAAATGGTATACTTACAAATTGCCTCAATCAACTATCAATTTCTTTTTCACATCTTTTCTCTAGTTTCATGTCTGTGATGAAGGCATTTTCTTCTTTAATGACATCATCAAACATCCTACTCAAAAGAATGATAACACACGTCATAACCTTGTAAATTCCAATGTCAAATAGTAACTATTAAACGGATACCAAGATACTTACTCTATAAATTCAATTAGTTCAATACAATTCAATAACACGTATATAACTGTAGCCTTGTATTCTGATTCTAATAGAAATCTATGATGACAAAACCTAATTGCTTGACCTAAGAGAGAAAATATTGATTATCTCCCCATTGATTGAAGATAATTCCCATCATCATGTCAAGGAACTTGATTCAACTTTGTTTCGATATGCGGCTGAAAATAAAATGAGCAAAATATTGAAATTTCTTCAATAATATAGTCCTCACTTATAGAACCCTCAAAATATGCTCGATTTCGTACTTTCTTCTTTAAAAAAAAACATATAGCTAAACATTAATTCACTCCAATTAGCAAAATGAATATATAATGTAAATTGGATATAAGTTGTACACATTACCTCTCAAATGGGTATATCCATCTGTATTGAACGGTCCTCCTACTTTGGCTTCATAAGCTAAGTGAATAGACGAATGCTCCATACTATCAAAGATTGAAGGGGAAGATCTTCTCAAGTTTGTAAAGTGTCTCAACTATATTGCTCTCTAATAACTCTATATGCTTAATACGCAATTCAGTCGTACATAACTCTCAAAAGAAATTACTACGTTCTGTTAATGCATCCTAAACAGCGTTAGGCACAAGGTTACGAAAGGTAATAGGGATCAATCTCTACATGAAAATGTGATAGTCATGACTCTTTATACCATAAAACTTACCTTCCTCCAAGTTCATACATTGAGCCCAGTTCAAAACATATCCATCAGGGAACTTCAAATTTTTCATCCAATGACATAGATCGAATATTTGATCTTTATTTAATGTGTATGAACTTTTTGACTTCCAAGTCCTCCCATTAATTTCCTTCAATTCTAATTCTGGCCGTTTGCAATACAATCCTAAATTTAGTCTTGCATTAATGTTGTCCATTCCTTTCCTTTAACATTCATAACAGTGTTAAACACATTCTCAAACGCATTTTTCTCAATATACATTACATTCAAGTTATGACGAATAATAAGTGTTTTCCAATAATGCAACTCCCAGAATTTTTTTTTTCACCCAATTGTGTTCAATCCCAAAACCTTGAATAGTCTGTTTACCACATTTTGTGCCAAATATAATATCCAAAAGAGAAGATACTCAATAAAACATCTCCTCCCCCGACAGTCTAGAAGGCGGCTTAGCATTCTCAACTTTTCCTTCTTGAAATTTATCCTTTTATTTATGATATGGATGATCAATAAGAAGAAATTGGCAATAACAATAAAAAATGATGTCTTTCGATCATTCGCAAGAACAAAAGACTTTGTGTGCTCCATGCAACAAGGGCAGGCCAGTTTTCCATGAGTGATCCATTCAGACAACATCGCATAAGCAGGAAAGTCATTTATTGTCTATAAAAGAACTACCCTCATAAGAAAGTTTTGCTTTCTTGAAATTTCATAAATGTTTACACATTCGGTCCATAACATTTTTAATTCTTCAATCAAAAGTTTCAAAGAGATATCAATATGCTTTATTGGATTTCTTGGGCCTGGAATTATCTAACTCAAGAAAATGAATAGCTGCTTCATATACATAGAAAGAGGCAAATTGTACACAGTTATAAATACTAGCCAACAAGAGTTTGAATGGTTGACTGACCAAAAGGATTAAATCCATCTATGCATAATTCTAAGTGAACATTTCAAGTTATAAATACTTCCACGCTTCACTCTAAGCCGGGTGTGTAACAGCTTCATCGTCACTACGATCATTTCTAGCGTGCCATGTCATGTGCTCTAATATAATTCTTGACATGTAAAGCCTTTGAAGTTTTGGTGTAAGAGGCAAGTATCGTAACACTTTGTTTGACATTTTCTTTCGTCTACTAGTACCAACATTTCTTATTTTATACCAAGAATGACCGCATACAACACATTTCGTCTTATTCCAATTTTGTTGATAATATAACATACAATAATTTTCACAAATATCAATTTTCTCATATCCAAGTCTAAGTTTTTTCAAAAGTTTCTTTTCTCCTTAACTTTGAATATTTGGGTAACATGGCTTGAATAATCCCATTTAAGTGATCATAATATACTCCGCTCATATTGAATTATGACATACAATTTAACAACTGTGATATAGCTGATAACGTTATCTGCATTTTACACCCATTAAATAATGGTTTCTTGGCAGTTTTCAACAACTCACAAAATAATACTGCCTCCGGATTAGGTAGGTCAGTATTGTCCACATTCATTTCATCATAATTGCAATTCCAATCATATTGAGAGCCGAATGTATCAACAACCATGGATCTATATGGAGTCTCAGTATTCTCTCTACATCTAGATGATTGCCCTTCAAACGATTTTGTGTTTCTCACTTCTCTGTGAGAAACCCATATGGTGTAACCATGGACAAACCCTCTTGAGAGTAAATGTACTGCGATATCATCTCGACTAAAGAATTTATGGTTGCGACACTTATGGCAATGTCATCTAATATTAAATCTGTCTATGAAGTTATATTGAGAACGGACAAAATTCAAAAACTTTAACACCTTTAACAAATTCATCTGTCAGGTATCCATCAGTTAAATAACGATACATCCAATTATGATCAATGAACCCCAATTCCAAAGTATACACTATTTAACAAATAATCAATGTCATACCAAAAATTTTAAAAATAAATATATTTCGTTTATGAAAACAAGTGATGCAAAGGGTGGAAGTTTGGTAAAACAAGGTTGCAAATTTAAAATTCGAAGTTCATGCTCTAAGTTGGAAGAAATGAAAGTGAAAAGAACTAAGGGAACCAATTAGAGGGATCGGAGGGGAGTTTATAGAGTTATCCGATTTATGTGGACTATTTGCGTCTTCATCGATTCACCAAACCAATCCCCAAATAAACCATTTTTCTTATTTTCGTTAGACAATAAAACAATGTAAAGGACACGTGCTAAAGTAAGTGTCAGTACGTGAGTTGCTACTTTGTCGCATCGATCGAAGAAGTGTTTTCATTTTCTTTTCTTCCCCCCTCACTTTTTAGGAATAAAGTTTGAATTAAGGATTTAGAATCCACCTTAAATTTGGAAGAAAACTTGGTGCTCACTCGACTCAAAGTCATAGTACTACGAGAGTTATACAAATAGAAAGGACACAACCGGGATAGTTGAAAATGAAGAGGGTATAAATAGGTCAAACAGATTTTTTTAAAAAAAGGGTGGTACCCCACCACTACTAACTCGCCTGCTTATTTTATAAAGTAAGTGCAACGTAAGGTCAAACGATGCCAATTAAAGGCTTCCGACCCAGAAAATTTCAGTGTTCCACGGACTCAGTAGACCCACCATCTCAGTTCAAAGTTACTTAATTAAATAAAATGAGTTTTGGGCTAAGTTGTAGACAAATGTTCAAGTAAAATATTTTTACTACAAAATTAACACACTTGCAAATTTTTTTTGAAGGGTTTTGAGCAATCCAACAAATTCTCTATCCCTCCCCAACTAATGTCCCCCTATCCCAACATTTTTATTACTGTCAACAAACCCACTACCCAACTAATTTCTCTCTATCTGAAACATTTTTATTATGGGTGTCCGATGCGGCTGGGATTCTCTCTCACATTCATATGTCACTGCGATTCTCTAGTATTTTCTTCTCTCTATCTCTCCCTATCTAATTATTTGACTAGACCCACAAATTCTCCCTATCCTTTCCAAACTAAGTGATCATTATCCCAGACACCTTTTTTAGTGTCTCATATACTTGTTTGTGTAGAATTGGATGAACTACACATTTTCTACACCTCGTTTCAAGTCTGTAAAATTTGTTTTCCCTTACACTATAAAATTTGATTCATTCAAATATTCCGATGATTGCCAACAGTAAAGAGGTAATTGTCATTTGCATCATCAACTTCTTAATTGTTCATATAAAAAAGTAATACAAATTGAAATTTCTTGTAAAAACTGAATAATAAACTAAAAACCAGTCTTAAACACTAAAGTAATAATTTCATTCATTCATTTGTACCTATTAGGATTATAACCACTATTTGAGCTCTCTATCAGAAAGATTAAAAGTTTCGATTGTTAACAAAGCTTTATCCTCCGATTTCATTGATAGAAGTTTTCTCAGTTCTTTCCCACTCAATTCATTGGCATAATGAAATTGTTAATTTCCATTCAATCCTACTCTCTGTCTCTTCACGTTGTCCTTTCAATGCTGAGAAAAGATTTAATTACAATTCAGTATAGTGAAAAAAGGTCTCTACCAAATTGCAATAAGTACAATGCCTGGGCATAACCAGAAGGTTCAATGTTCATAGTGGATTCATAAAGTGCAATTGCATCCCACAATTTCAGCCAACTACAGTACAACAGATCGCAATGTGCACATTAAAATGATGTCTGCACAAGAAACATTCCTATGTTCTATGAACAAACCCTAAAGTATGAAAGAAAGAGAGAGACAGACAGATAAGGAGATGAACCTGAAGGAACAACAACGGTGACGGGGACTTAAATTTCACTTTGTCCGGTGATAATGCACAAAATGTCTATTTTATTTTTGATATCATGGTTTGATTTTGCATTGATTAGTACCCTAATAAATATTTTTATGATATTTTTACTATTAGGGAAAAAAAATGAAAAGTGGATCAAAACGGGTTTAAAGAGATATTTTTTAAACTAATTATTTAAGATAACATTTGGGCTTACAAATGAAGAAAGAAATATCTAAAGTGAAGATTTATTTGTAGTAAAAAATTTTTACTTTAAATAAATTATTTTTAAGGGTTAATTGTTTCCTTATTTTTAAGGATTTTTGAGAGAACAATATTCTTAAATCTAGATCTAGAGCTAGGGCAACAAGGGAGCATTTCTACTTCTTCTAGAAGGGCCATGGCTATATACATTGTATGGTGTACTCCAATTGGCGGCCGCAGAGAAGGGCTCTTAATTGAAGAGCCCTTTACACAATATTTTTTATTCTCTTAGTTTAATTTCTTTTTTTTCTCTTAGTGCATTTGTTTTCTTTTATTGAATAATATGGTTTCCATCATGAGTAGTTAGCTTTTATTTTGATTTAAGAAGAATTTCATTGATTGTATTCATTGTAAGGTTTTATAGTTTATTTAATTTTTTATATTTTTAATTAAGTATTCGTCGATTTTTGGTATATTTTTATAAAGGATTGGTATTGGTTCATCTGATAATTTAATTCAATATCAATTTTTTTACTACATCCAGGATTTCAGTGATCCGTAATTGTCAGGAATGAATTGTACAACTAGCAAATAAGTTATTTATATTTATGGGTCGTTGCCAATATTCATTTTATCCTAAAAAATCGATGAAACAAAATTGAATAATTGTATGGCTATCATGATTTTTGTATTTTGGTTTAACTATTTTCACAGAACTTAATACTGTCATTATATTGATATAGAGCGATATCGTACCAAGTTGATTAATGATAAATTTTGATTGAATGTTGGGTTTGGTCAATTAATTTAGGAAAATATAAGATTTATTATAACTATTCTAATAAATCTAAAATTAAATGTTTGAATCGCAAGAATAACATTTTTTAACCGATGATCAGTGAAACAATCGAATGTGTAAACGTTTGGATCGGATGTTTAGCATATTGGATTTCTTCTCTAATTTTTAGTATTTCTGCATTATTGATTTGTTTTTTAATTTTAGGTATTTAATTTTTGATTTAGAAATTTACTTTATAAACCTCTCGTTTTATTTTGGCATTTACTAAGAAGTTATCATAAAGTTTTATTTAATTTTTAGTATTTTTACATATTTGATTTGTCTTTTAATTTTATGTATTTTATTTTTGAGTTATAAATTTATTTTATAAATCCCCCCATTTTATTTTATAAATAACTAAGAGAGTTTCCGTGGGATTTGACCTGGTACCGCTATTGCTGCAAGTTTGTTGCATTGGGAGTTCAATATTAATTTGAGGGATTCGACAACCTGACTAAATTTTGATGCCGTTACTGGGAAATTATTTTAATTTCTTAATTTGTACTTTTCACATATTTACTGATTTTTGAAGAGGAAAAGATAGAAGATCATGAAAGAACTCAGAAAGAGTTAACTATACTAATTTTGAACCAACAACTTTTATGCATCAAATACCCAACTCTTGAGATAAATCACTTGAATCTTGAAAATTAAAATTTTGAACCGACTATTTTGGTTCGTCAGTTGGTTGTAAGACAATGCAGACAACCAAAGTTTGTGAGATATGCTCAATTTCTGGACATCCAATGGATATGTGTTCATCGCTACAAGAAGATTCCACTTAACAAGTAAATATCGTAAGAGAATTCCCCGATCAACCTCAATGTACATATGATCCTTTCTCTAACCATTACAATCATAAATGGCGGGATCACCCAAAGCTGAGTTATGGAAACCAAGGAGGACAAACAAGATATCCACTTCAACATTTTAATAAACCAACATCCACACTTACACAACCCTCAAATTCTGGTATGTCTTTAGAGAATATAGTGAAAACCCTTACGACTAACACTCAACAAATTCAACAGGAAATGAGAACGAGGGTACAAAATTTGGAGAATCAAATCACTCAATTGGCAACCTCACTTAGCAACTTGAAGGCTCGAATCTCAGGGAAGCTAACTTCACAAATGGTAGTAAATCCCAAACAGAACGTTAACACAATAACATTGAGAAGTGAGAAGGAACTTCATTTGAACTTCATTCCATCTAAGAAGGTGGATGAAGGGAAGGATATGGACAACGAAGATGAATGCAAGCATGAAAATTCAATCAAGATAACATCCAAGTCTTCTTTGCCTAATGCTTCTAGTGCAATTGTGCCACTTTTTCCTTGTAGGTTTGAGGAATCCAAGATGGAAGAATACGATAAGGAAGTTAGGAAGCTAAAAGGTGATGAGATGGGTAAGAATGTATGTGATATCATTAAAAGAACTCTACTTGAAAAAAATACGGATTCAGGTATGTTTACCCTACCTTGTGTTATTGGTAAAAAAAAAAATGGAGCATATCATACTAGATTTAGGAACACCTGTTAATATCATACCTTATTCAATTTATAGTGCTCTAAAATTAGGTCCCTTAAAAGAAACTGGGGTTGTTATTCACTAACTGACCACTCTTATGCTTACCTAGAGGGTATTGTTAAAGATATTTTGGTACAGGTTAACGAATTAATTTTTTCAACTGATTTTTACATCTTGAAAATGAAAGGAGACACTATCATAGATTCAGCTCCACTTCTATTAGTACGACCATTCATGAATACTACAAACCAAAATAGATGTGAACGAGGGTACTCTCTTCGTCGAGTTCGATGGCGAGATTGTTAAATTTATTATTTTCGATTCTATGAAATACCCAAATGAGTGTCAATCAATTTGTTTGGCTGATATTTTTGATTTATTTGTATAGGAAATTTGTAAAGAAAAATGTGATATTGATTTTAAATTGAATGCAAAATTAGATATGAAAGGAAAGTCATATGAGCCTCCCAAAATAAAGTTGAAACCTCCTTGAAGAGAAACAAGTGGAGAATATCGAGCATAAAGACATTAAACAATTGCGCTTGTTGGGAGGCAACCCAAACAATTTTTTTTAAGAAATTGTTTTAGTTGATTGGATTTTTTATTTTGGGTGTTATCTAGTAACATTTATTCTTTTTATTTATGGATTTTTTTTAAGGTACCTAAGAGGAGAATTCAAAGAGTTTCAGCTGTTCAAATCGAGAGGTAGACAAAGAATGAAGTGCAAATAAAAAAAAAGGACAGAAGCAGTCTATGGGTTAAGGCATGATCACGTGGTTTTCAAGAGGAAGTTCAAAAAATAGACAGAAGCAGTCTATGCATTAAGGCGTGATCATGCGATTTTGGGTCTAAAAAAAAAAAGGGAAGAGAGGCGGTTCTGAAGGCACTTCATGCGTCTATAGACAATTCCCATTCCCGCAAATTAAGCCCAGCACCAAACCCTAACCTACCTTCATCGCGCATCACCAATCTGAGACCTTGCTTTGTTCATCCATCCATTGATCAACACCATCTCTTCGATCAAACCCTAGGCTTCGTTCTGTGCACCTCAAGCAGCACAGTCCCGTTTCTGAAGGCGTCGTTGAGGTTTCGTACTGTATATCTTCAACAAAAGGTTTGTCTTCGAAAACCCAAATCACAGCAATCAATTCACCATTGGAAAGAAGTGAATTCTCGAACATTGGTATGGGCTTCGAGATCGCCAGGGTGCATCTTCCTCACACGAAGCCTCATCCAAACGAGCAAGAGCCACGAACCCTAGCGCTGAACTAATCTCTCTCTCTTCAGACAATCAACCATCACCTTTAGCAACTTCTTCCACATAATCGCCTGCAGCATCTCCACAGCGACCAGCATCGCATGTCAGACCTTCGGTGTGAATGCCCCAACCGATGGATCCACAGTGAAGGCTTCGCATGCTACTTCCGCGGTCGATTGCGACCTCTTCAAGTGCAAACGCGGAGACTGAAGATCCTAAAGCACCTTCCCCTTCAATGGAACCTCGTGACCCTTCAGTGGAGTTTGAAACCCCTTCGATGGACCCTGCACAACCTGCACACCCCACTTCCACAGAGCAACAATAGTCTTCTTCTTCCAGAAGGTCCAAATCGCGATCTCGAATTGCAAAGGGGAAAGCAACCATCCCACCACAACTTGCGAAGTTGGGAAGCTGCCTCAAATTCACTGCTACTATGTAATACTTAAAATTCAGTGTTAGAAAAATATTTAATTAATTACTTATTTTTCATTTGTAAACATCGGGAGAAATTGAAATTTTACTATCGAATCTGGAGTTTGGATGAAATACCAAAAAATTTAATGGTTTGATTTTTCCATCTTACCTAAATTTTCAAGTGTTGAAAATTTTTCCAATTTTGATCGTTTGTATAATACCAAAATATTATGTAAGTAGCTAAATATATTATGAGCTATATACTTAACAAATGATTTAAATGGCTTGGTGGTGCATTATTTTTTTGGAAGAAATTTTGTGTATGAGATCAAATCCCATTGGAGACAATGTTGTGAATTGTGTGTGTGTGTGTGTGTGTGAAGCCGAATGAGAGAAGGAGAAACAAATGGGCACATGGTGGAAAGGTAAAAAGACCGATTTGCCCTTAGAGCATAAGTGAACACTTAACATAAAGAGGGGTAAAATGGTAATTTCATCCCCCAAATTGATGTCACGCACTCCCTCTCTCTCGGTCTCACTCACTCAAATCTCTCTCTCTTTAATTTTTCTACCAATCAACCACTCTCCACTTAAATTCACTTTATGGATTTCCAAAACTTCAAACAAACTCAAGGAATGGAAGATTAAACAGAGGAAATTTCAGATTTTCACGAAAGGAGAAATTTATGGTTTTTGTAACCCAAACTCCAAAACTCAATCCGACTCCAAAATCAAGGTAATTTCTTCTCCCTAAACTTGGGTTTAACTTCTTTAATACTATATTGTGATTTATTATTGAGATATTAGAGATTTTTGTTAGAGAATCGAAACCCTAGGAATTCTGTGAACAGTGAATTTGGGGCAAAACGAAATGAAAATGGTAGAAGAGTCCAAATGATGTCTAAATGATGGAAATAGAATTGTGAATGTAGATACCTGAATTTGGGAAGAGATTAGGGTTGTTAAATTATTTGAAATTGGGGGAAGAATTCTTGTGAAAAAGGGATGAAAGTATGTGCATCATTGTTGGTAGAAATGATGGGAAGAAAATGTGTTAATGGGTTATGAAATTGTCATTCATTTTGTAAAGTTTGAGCGCCGAAATTTTGGTAAATTCACATTGTGATATGTGTAGAACTTTTAATGAATTAGTATTGTGTGTGTGTGCTAAATTTTGAGTAAAGATTGATAGGCATGTATGATCTTGAATGTGCATGTGCTTGACCATGAATGTAGAAGGGAATAAAGAGTTACATTCTGTCCAAGGATGATTGGAGATGAGTATGACATGAAATTTGGAGACGTGTGTGTGTATGTGATGAGTAATGTATAAGAGTTCTAAGGAGAACCCTAAATTGACAATATAGAGTTGTGTTTGCCGATATTTGAGGTGATGAATGGGGGTTAGCTTGCTGAAATTTTGTGGAAATGTGTAATGCAAATGTGAACTATCTTGAGCATATTCAATTCTAAAAAAAATAAAAATAAAAAAAAATAAATAAATTGTGAACTGTTTTGGAGTATACAAGAGATGAAATGCAGGAATGATGGTTTTAGTAGTCTAAAGTGGCTTTGTGGTATTAGAAAAGGTTTGGAAATGAACAATTGAAGTTTGTTGACTTGATGGTAAGAAAAAAGGGACAACATATATTCACATTTAGAGCCTAATTACGGAGCCCTAAATATTGATCCTAGATGAAGAACTAATTGAAATATAACTTAACATAGTAGTTTTCAATTTGCGACACAAATTTATATATATTATGTGTTGCCGTTGTAGTGACACACTTGGTGATCAAACGAGGGGAGCATACTTCTTACATTGTGGTGCATTTTAGGGAGTGGCAGAGCTTCCCGTATACTGTGAGTGGATGGTTATGTACATATGAATGAGTAAACTGTTTTCAGTTATCATTTATAAATTGAATTTTGAAATAAATTTGCAAATGGAATTAAAATTGTTTTGTGATTGTGGTATGCTTAAACTGAAAGTTTGAAATATCCATGACTCTTGAGTTGATTATTGACTTATTTGCACCATGTTACTTTCTTATACTCATGTGAATTGTGAAATATTGCTCTACCTTATATTTGAGTATGCATTGATTGATAAATTGAGTTTGGTAACATGGTGTTGGGAAAAAAATGACTATAGTCTAAGTCTTGTCACGGACTGGACCGTTGGGGCGGCGCGGCTAAAGCTGTTTTATTTAGCTTGGTGGTAGGCGGGATGGAGAGCCTCCTTAGGCTGCCGGATAACGTGGTAGCACCCCACGGAGCTTTGCGCCAATGCCAATATGGAGGGGATTTTATGAAAATTATGGAAAACTTCTTAGCGAATCCTACCAACGGCCATTGGTAGGAGATTGTTTTCGGTAAACCCCAGAATTGTGGAAAAATGAGATTTGACTGTTTGAATTAATTTTATGAGTCATGGTGGCTCGATATGAATGATTTTATGAGAATGAATTTCATTATTACATTAAATGATATTTGATACATGCATTTGGTATCACCACCCTCATCTCTCATTTATATGTTGCATACCATTGCACTCCACTCATTGGGTATTTAAAATACTCACCCCCTCTTAAATCCTTTTCAGAGGACGTGTAGGGAGACGATGTCCACTATCGCGGATTGGAAGATTATTTTGCTGGTTTTTTTTGGGTAGGTATGAATTTTGTATATTTTGAGAGTTGTAGATCGTTAGTCCATGAAAAGAAAGTTCTGTATATCTCATATCGTACAGATTTTACTGATATTGGTTTGAGTTTTCGAGCAAGTATTGGTAAAATCTAACCACTATGATTTGAGACTTCATTATTTTGTGTAAAATCATATTTGAAAGATATTTATTTTTGAAACGGGACATTTGGAATATTTACCTTGGATTTATGAATTTATAACTTATTTTGTAAACTCTATGAAATACTTGAAAACTCTGGATTGGCTGGGATGGCCACACTGCATGCATGCATGTACAGGAACCCCTCCCCAAATATGTGCCAATGTATGCTTATATGTACAGTGATGGGCCGGATGGACTCCTTGCATGTGTATTGTTTATATGATTTCTTATTTTGATGTGTTTCATGTTTTGGAAGATTTATTATACAATTGGAATATCTTGCGCTATCTCGGTATATGCGGAGATCATGCCCGTATGCTAAGATAATGTGGCGGTTGCTACGTGCTCGACGAGAGAGTCGGGGCGTGACATGCTAACACAAACATAGTTATTCTGACATCTCCATAATTTCCTGCAAATATTTTCATGTTCCCACACTTGAATCTCTTGGATTACTTGATAGAATCATAGGTTTTTTATCTGCAATTGGTTGGAGCAACTATATAAATTTGTCATTCCCTACATTTAGAGAACTCACATGTAAATTTTACATAACATTTAGGTTTGACATATCTACACAATTGACAGTAGAAACCCCGGGCATCATTGAATTCCAATTGATAAACCAAACATTTCACTTTTCCTTGACACAATTTAATGAAGCTTTAGGGTTTCTAGACACTTCTAGCTCCAGCACCTCTGCCTATTCTCTTGTTTGTCATTACACGTCTCATTTTAACTCATATTGCTCACGTATTTGATCTGAATTGACAACTGATCCTAATAGTTTCGATCCTAGTCATTCCAAGAGTTATTATCTTAACAATCATCATTGCAAGTCATGCAGAGAATTTTAGCCTTTAGCTTTTCTGGGAGAAAGGCTAGTTCTGCTGTTTGCACAAAACTTGAATTGTTTTTCTTATGGTCGATGACTTAAGGTCAAAGGGTTAATTTTGGTTATTGGCTTGCTAATCAATTTCGGAATGTTGTGAATTCTTCTGCTAGACCACTAATTCTTGGCTCATTAATCACACATTTGGTTGTCAATTTGAAGGTTTTAGACTTGGCACATCATACAATGAATATTGCTTGTTCGGCTGAACCTTTAGATTCTGAATGCTGGATGCGAATGGGTGTTGTTTCTATGAAGGATGGTGTTTATCATTTCACCTCACCAGATGATATTCGGTTGAGAGTTTGTTCTAGTTTTGCAGGTCCTTCTGATACTTCGAGACACTAGCCTTTTACCTCTCTGTCTCAAACTGTGCAAGATATGCAACGACATATATCGAGGTTGGAAAGGAACATTCAAGCTCTAGCCGAATTTGTGGGTTTCGAACTTCCGTTCCTGCCATTACCTTAGGGGAGTTCTCTTGTCCTTCCTCTTTCTTTGCATTTGTTCTTTTTACTTGCCTAGTCTCTTCCATTTATGAGATTACTTTTCCATTGTGCTGGTTATGAGGTCTTTCAGGCGTTGTGTCCAAATTTTCTTATTCTTTTGCATACATTGAGGACAATATAGTATCTAGGTATGGGAGAGGATTTTCATGTCAATGTCAATTCTTTTATTCCTCTTTGGAACTTCATACCATCTAGATTTTATCGGATAATAATTTTGAGTTAGTATGCATTGTTGATTTGAGTTGGAACGCATGAAGGAGACAAGCGTGATCGGTTGTTTTTGGATAAATTGTTTTTAGTATCTCATTGATCTTGATGATTGAATCAACTAAAAATGTAATAGATTCGATACAAGTTAAACACTTTTGTAAGCTTTTGAGTCTTAAGAGTATACATCATCATTGCGCTAAATTTTTTCTTGACGAATGTTTATAAATCATAATATGTTTATTCTAAAACTTACTTTGCTATACTCTTTGAGACTACATCCACGAGTTCATACATTTTATGATGGGGGCACCTAGGTTTACCCTTTTTAACCTCTAAAAAAGAACTTCCTGTGCATAATATTTCTCTTAGTGAACCCATTTGATCTTATACGCATTTTCTTTGCTTTAACCTCATTAATTAACACATAGTCTTTTTTTTTTACGCTTAACCTTCTTTTTGATCCTTATATCAAAGAAGCATGTGATTAGAGTAAGAATTGAGTGGTTATTTGTAAAAGGGAATAGGTAACTTTATTATGAGATTATTTTTAGAGATTTAATCATACGATTGGGGTGGTTTGTATATGTTCCATATTTTCATTCATCATTAAGTTTGATTGTCTTTGAGAAAAAAAAGGAAGAGAAGAAAAAAAATGAAAAAAAGAAAAAAGAAATGAAAAAGAAAAAAGAAAAAAAAGGGAGGAACATGAAAAGGAAAAGAAATTCCCAGAATTTGAATTTGAAAAAATTCAAAAGTTTGATTGAGGAATGAGATGTTCTTGATTGAAGTATCTTTTTTTTGGGTTAATTATATTTCATGATATGGGATATAGGGGATATGATCTTGTGATTCTCAACATTTTTCTTTTGATATATTTATTACACATCACACTTACCCTTTTATCCTATCTTTACCTAAGCCACATTACAATCCTTATAAAGACCCCCGAATTTTTGTTTTGAATTCATATTAGTAGTGGTGGAGATTTGATAAATAAGCAAACTTATGTTAATGACATACTTTGATTTGATTTCGAGAGTTATTGATAAATTTCCATAATCATCTTGAGTGTATAGAGTGAATTGCTTGTGAGACTATTGAATCTGGATACATTGAATTTTGATGAGATTGTTGAGTTTGATGAAATGCTTATATTTTCTTTAAAGTTATGATACTATGATCACTTGTTCTCCGAATTGTTGTTTTGACTTGAATTTTTCGATATGTGCTGATTTGGATTGTTTGAAGATGAATTGAAGGAGGGAAAGGAGTGAAGAAGAGAATAGTCGTGTAACATAAATTTATAGTATGCTTGAGGATAAACATTGGTTTGGTGTGGGGGAATTTGATAATACGCAAAATGTCTATTTTATTTTTGATATCATGATTTGATTCTGGATTGATTAGTGCCCTAATAAATATTTTTATGATCTTTTTATTTTAGAGATCAAAAATGGAGATTGGGTCAAAATGGGCTTACAGAGGCATTTTTAAAACTAATTGTTCAAGATAACATTTGGGCCTACAAATGAAGGAAGAAATATCTAAAGTGAAGATTTATTTGTAGTAGAAAATTTTTACTTCAAGTAAATTGTTTTTAAGGGGTTGATTGTTTCCCTATTTTTAGGGATTTTTGAGAGAAAAATATTCTTAGATCTAGATCTAGATCTAGGGCAACAAGGGAGCACTTCTATGTCTTCTAAGAGGGCCACAGCTATATATATTGTATGGTGTGCTCCAATTGGCGGCTGCAGAGAAGCGCTCTTAATTGAAGAGCACTTTGCACAATATTTTTTATTCTCTTAGTTTATTTTCTTTTTTTTCCCTTAGTACATTTGTTTTCTTTTATTGAATAATATGGTTTCCATCATGAGTGGTTAGCTTTTATTTTGATTCAAGGGGAATTTCATTGATTGTATTCATTGTGAGATTATGTGATTTATTTAATTTTTTACATTTTTAATTCAAATATTCATCGATTCTTGATTTATTTTTATGAAGGATTGGTATTGATTAATCTGACAATTTAATTCAACATCAATTTTTTACTATATCCAGGATATCAGTGATCCGTAATTGTCATGAATGAATGGTACAAATAGCAAATAGATTATTTATATTTATGGGTCGTTGTCAATATTCATTTTAATCTAAGAAATCGAATAATTTTACGGCTATCATATTTATTTGTATTTTGGTTTAACTGTTTTCACAGAACTTAATGTTGTCATTATATTGATATGGAACGCTATCGTGGCCGGTCGATTAATGATAAGTTTTGATTGGATGCTGGGTTTGGTCAATTGATTTAAAAAAATGCAAGATTTATTACGATTATCCTAATAAATCTAAGGTTAAATGCTTGAATCGTAAGAATAACGTTTTTTAACTGATAATCAGTGAAACAATCAAATGTGTGAACCCTTGGATCGGATGTTTAGTATATTGAATTTTTTCTCCAAATTTTAGTATTTTTGCATATTTGATTTGTTTTTTAATTTTAGGTTTTTATTTTTGAGTTAAGAATTTATTTTATAAATCCCCCCATTTTATTTTAGAAATAACTAAGAGATTAAGTCACTATAGTTCCCGTAAGATTCGATCTGGTACCGCTATTGTTGCAAGTTTGTTGCATTGTGGGTTAAGTATTAATTTGAGAGATTCGACAACCTGACCATCCGGATCTTCGCTGACAAGACGCGGTGACAATTGTCTTCCACTGTGAATTGTACAATGAGGCCACGGAGATACAGAGAGTGAGAGAGTGAGAGAGTGAGAGAGTGAGAGAGAGATGCGAGCGAGGCAAAGTGGCAGTTTTTTCAGAACTTAGGGTTTTTTTTTAACTTTTGTCCCCTTTTATCGATGGATTACTAAAGGAAATATTCCTTTGGTATTTTCTGTCGGTAATCAATCAATAATTATAACTAAAATTTAGACTTACGAAGGATTTCCGACAGAATTTAATCCACTCCCTAGTTTTCTCGCTAATTCGTCGCTATTCTCTCGAAAATAACATTCGCGAAAGAATAATCAGTCTGCGGCTTGTATATTTCCATCAAATTTACCAACAGAATATTTCATCGCAAATTCTGTTGATAAATCCGTCACTGATCTGTTGGAAATGTATAAATTTCTTTTTCCTTCTGGCTGATGTTAATCTTTCACTAATCCATTGCAATTATTGACCAATTTTTTCCGTCGGTAATAATCTGTCAGTGATGCCCTATATTCTTGTAGTATAAATTTAGTTATCTAGTTCAATTAATTACAGTCAAAAGAATTTTAATACAATTATTGGATTAGAGAATTACATTATAATTATCTTGGAGTCAAAATAAATGTGTTAGCCCTTCTCTATCCTAAAAATTTAATTGGTATTTATTACTCGTTCGTTTGAGATTATATTAATGTTAGGATAATTAGAATTGAAGAATAATAGAGAGAGAGAGAGAGAGAGAGAGAGAATAATTTATAATTTTAGAAAAAAATATAGCTAATTTAAAATTCTAAAAAATTATTTATCCTAAATTTTAATTTATTATCATATTTTCTAAATTTGAAATTAATTTTTCTTATTTTGGGTTGAAATTTTCTTTTGTAATTTTAAAATCGATAAGCCTTAAGTAACTAATTAGTTATGAATAATTCTTTATTTACTTTTAATTTCTCTCTGGGATATTTAGATTGGAATTCTATTCTTTATTAGTATCTGCCAACTTAGAGAACAAATACATAGAACATACATACAATATATGAGAATTTGAGTGTAAGCTTTAGAAAAGAAAATTTAGATTTGAAATTTTTAGATTGAAAGTTTGTGGATCGGAGAAAGATTTACCGTAAACTTGGAGATAGACATATCTCATTAGAAATAAAAAACTCAATCGAATCATAGAAGCAATAATCTCTTTTTACTTTGCGATTTCCTATTACTATCATGTGTTAATGTTCTACTTTTCATTACTATTAAATATTCAGCCACCATATTTGATTTTATGGATGAAATAAAAATAATCTCTATCTCACATCCAACAAGTGGTGTCAGAGAGTGACAATTTTTTGGATTAAAAAATGTTTTTCCTTCTGGATAAAAACAAAAATATTTTTCATTATGTTTTATTATTTGATTCTAAAAAATCAGTAAAAAAATAAATTGTAAATTTGAATCAACTCAAACTTGCACGGTCAGGAGAACTCAACCCCCTTGGAAGTGATAGGGGTTGCGGCCAAATTGGTGGCAGTTGTAGCCAAGACCACCACCTTGGGTGGTGGAATGAGGTGATAGTTTCGATTGCATCCACCATAGTGGATTTTCACTGTGGTGGAGGTAGTAGTTACAAACCAAGCTTCAGATTGTGGAAGCAGAGACCTTTTAGATGGTGGAAGTTGGCAACAACTACAACAAACTTGGTAGATTGCACCTGATCCCCTACCATGGGTAGCGGGGAACGGTAGTACCCCAACTGAGGCCACTGTGGTGGTTTTCTGCTATAATGGTTGCCCCAATTGAGGCCCAAGGACTCTTCATCAATAGAGAGGCTTGTTTATTTGATGTTCGACGACTTAAGGGAGCCATGACTGAGCTCCACAACATTTTTTTGCCATGGTTGTGGTCACATGTGGCTGCCTCTCTTCTCGGTGATGGAGAGAGGCTCAACCATGGGCTTCAACCATGGCTAAGGGCAGATGGAGAGAGGCCACCCTGGCAGCAGGGAGTCATCTACTGCCACTCAAAGGTGCCATGGTGTCATGGTTAGCAATTTTTCACACTAACTTTGACAAGTGATCATGTCTCATCCGCCAGGAGTTTCATCCCGAAAGTTGGGATTTAGACTATTTAGGAGAAGGACCTTGTAGTAATAGGATTGTTTTGTAATAAAGCCAAGTGTTTATCCACTTTCTTATTTTGATTGTATTTTATTCCAGGTAATTTGTAAAGGTCGGGGAGAGTTTGTAAAAATTTAGGAAAAAAGTATGGTGTGTATCATAACTTCTTGTAACATTATACGAAAGTATAAGAGTGAAAACAAAATCCCTAACTCTAAAAAAGCAGTGTATGGCTCCTTAGATATTCCAAATTTTCCTCTTACTAGACCTATAAATGCTTAAGAAACTCTTTGGGGATAAGGATTTGTGACCAAAGAAAGAGTCTCCTCGACTCTTGTTATAGCATATCAATAGTCCCCTCATTGGGAAGATCTAACTTTTTTTACTAGTTTTTGTTGTCATCCATTGGACGTGACTCATGTGAAGTACCTTCTTTCTTTAATACAAACACAATTTTAGCGATAAAAAATATTTGTCACTATTTAGCGACAAAATTAGGAATGAAAAAGGGTTTCGCTACTATTTTACGATGAAATTTACGACGAAAAGTTATTTGTGGCAAGATTTGCAATGACAAATGTATTCGTGATTAAATTCAAGGTTAATTAGTGACGAAAAAATTTTTATGAATAAATTCGTGGCTAATTAGCTATGAAAAAGTTTTCATGATCAAATTCGTAATGACAAAAATGTTTTTGTGGCCGATTTCGTAGCTAATTAGCGACGAAAACATTTTTATAACAAAATTAACCATGAAACTATAAGTTCGTTACTGAATTTAGTGATGAATATAAATTTGTGGTTAAATTTGTCACTAATTAATTACAAAAATATTTTATGATAAAATTTAGTAACGAATTCTTCTATTCGTGGCTAAATTTGTTACTAATTAGTCGCAAAAATTTTTTATGACTAAGTCATCGCTAATTTGCAATAGTACTTGGAATTTCACGACTAAATTCTTTCTATACTCTTTTATGAAATATTTTCAATCGTATCTCTCTTTTTAACCTTTTTGAGAAACAGAGTTAGATAAAATACATAATAAATATTATAATTCTTATCAAATTGATTATTTATGATAATAAATAATTTAACCAATTTCTAACAAAATATTACCATATACAGTAATAAGATTTTACTTATATAAGAATATATTTTATTCTTTGAATAAGTACAAGACTACATTGAGTATCGAACAATTCTTGTAGAGATTAGGTAAATGAATTTGTACTTATTTTAAGTATTATTAATCATAACATTCAAAAAAGTTACAAATTTGTTTAAAGGATCTATCAATATGTAAGTATGAAAATTAAGTTATTTTTATCAATGAACCATACGATGAATAAGTTTTTGTCTCTAATTTTGTTGTAAATTTAAAAAACTGCATTTTCATTGTTAATTTCAGCGCAAACAGTTAATTCATTGCAAAAAATGGAGAAAAATAGATTTTGTCGCTAATTTAGCGACAAAAATGAAAATTCGTTGCTAAGTTAGTAACAAAGAAACAAACTTATCACTAAATTTAATGACGAAAAGCATTTTCATCGCTAAATTTAGTAATGAATTTATTTCTCCATCGCTAACTTAACTACAAATTTTTGTTTCCATCGCTAAATTATCGACGGATTTTCATTTCCGTTGTTAAATTAGTGATAAATTTCTTTTCTGTCGCTAACCTAGTGCTGGATTTTACTTTCCATCGCTATTTTGGTGACGAATTTTGTGTCTTCGTCGCTAACTTAGCAACGAATGTACTTTTTGTCATTAAAATTAGTGACGTATAATAATTTTCGTCGCTAATTTAGTAACGAATTATGCTTTTTGTAGCTGAACCGCATCTTATTTATTTATTTATTTTTTCCATTGAGTTAGTGTTAGGGTAAAAAACTAGAAAGGAAAATTGGTTTTTTTCATTCTTGTTCTCTTCTCATCGCTTTCACTTTTGCTATCACTTCGCAATCCAACAAAGGACTAGGTTTGCACAAGTGGGAGGAAGATCTGCTTCTGCAAGCCTTTCGAAGAAGATTTTGAAGAACGGGGTGTTTTGTTTTGTTTTCACAAAGGTTCTCATATCTTAAGGTACCTTTTCTTTTGTCCTATTCGAATCATGTTTTGTTTTTTAGGGCTTTTGTTAGGTTTCTTTTGGGGATTCCAATTGTATTTTAGGGTTTTCTACAGATCTGATTAATTCCTAAATCATGCTTTGTCTTTGAGGGTTTTTCTATAGATCTATATATTTTGTTTATTTCACTTTTCTAGGGTTTTCATTGTATTTGTCGAATATACTTGAAGATTTTATGTTTCTTTTTGGGGGATTCACATGTGTTTGTGTTGAACACTTGAATAACTTGGGTAGAAGACGAAGGTGAAAAAGAAGACGACCCATTAATGTTGTTGGTGGTCGTAGTGTTGTTAGCATTTGTTAGATTTATTACACTACATGCGCATGCAGAAGTATATAAATTAAAAGTTTGAAATTTACGAATGAATATCTTAATGTGTGGGTCTCCAAAAATAACCGGAATCACATAATCTCTCAAACAAATTGCTCAGTCAGGATGATGGTCATGAAATCAAACTACCACTACTAATCTACGATGCCTCAACCCAAGTCCGGTGACCTAAATAGCGGAAGAAATTTTCTTACTTGAAAATTCCTCAAACCCTCAAATTTTCTCTCTCAAGACAACGTGATCCCTTTCGCTTTCTATCTTGATAATGTTCTCTCAATGAATCTAGTCAATCTCACATTGGGGAAAAGAGAGCAACTTCACATAGAGATCCTTGGGGAGGTTAATTAATTATTGGTTAGTTAAGGGGTAATTAAAAAAAAAAAAACTAACCGACATAAAAAATGCCCCAACGTGGGCATAACTACCAACATCTCCTACTTCCACACGAGGACATTTTAAGTCCGACAGAAGATCACAACTTATGTGATTTATTATATAACCCTACTAGACTTTCATACAGAATTGGGCGTCGTGCGACCGGTGAGTACATCTGCAAGCAAAGATTTTTCGATACACCTGTTAGGATGACCGAGAAACCACTGTTAGTACAAAAAAGAACTCACTATACCCCAAACTCAATGCAATTACATCTATCGAGCCACTTTTCTCATTGAAAGTTATCCCTAATCATTTGCTCGACTGTGTATTCACTATTATATTTGAATCCCAACATGGATTAACATAACAAGGTGACCGGTGAATACTACACAATAATGTAATGTTGATTGGTATTCCTTTTTCCAAACTCGAATCTATCAGTCTCAATTCAGCTACTTTTCTAGACCTGCTCTTTAGATCTCAATTTATCTTTTAGGTCATAGGTAAATAGATTAATGTAACAAACACTGAATCAAGATTTCTAGAAACAGTTGAAAGTAATGAAGGTATAAGAGATTTAACCAATGGATCTCGGATCTCACACAATGGGAACGAGGATCAAAATCATATTATTGTCTTAAATAATAGCTCTCACTATTCCATGGCCGTTTTATCATACATAGTATGAAATACATGTCATAGTGTTATTCCCTTATATCTCAAAAGAGCATATATCAAATTTCTCTAACACTATACAGATATGGGTCTCAGTTTACACATAAAAATTTACCTAGATATCTCAAAAAGAGTATTTCAGATACGATATCACTAGATGCTGGTGATATTTGAGATCTAAAACCTATCTATTTACAGACAACATGGATGTAGGTATGTTAATATCGATCATATCGCATATGATATGATTCTGAACACATATCAGGGTAACTTATGTTCTAGTAGTATCACTCTCAAAGTCTTTTATGACTAGAAACCGTCTCATCTCTACTCACTCAGAGTTGGAGGTGGTTACTCATATGAGAGAGTCGACCACGCTTGTCTGATATATCTTTTATCATAGCACACTATAGAATATATTATAATAAACAAGCGCAAAAAATAAACTTGTGATTGAATAATGTATATATGTTATATATATCAATAAGTATCAAAATTAATACATAGTGAAAAATTTCAAAATATACTAAATCCAATGATTTTATGTTTTATAAAGCAATCTCTCGCAGTGGGTTTGGTAAAGAGATTAGCCACCATACTATATAAAAAAAATATATTTAATCGTCACTACACCTTTCTCGGTGATAGGCAATGATGGCCTGATTATTGCAATAAATCATTATTGGTCTCCCACTATCTGCCACAACTTTTAAGTCATTCAGAAATTTCTGGAGCCAAACGTTCTTCTGAACTGCCACTGAGTATGTCACAAGCTCAGTCTCTATCGTAATTGGAGATATTCAGATTTTCTTCTTGTTTCTCCGAGATATGACACAATTATTAAACAAGATAACAAATCTTGATATCAGTTTGCGTTCATCTAGATCGTCATCCCCAATTGGCATCTGAATACCTAATAAAATACAAATCGCCTACTCTATAAGACAAAAAGAGGTCCACAATTCCCTTAAGATATCTTAAAATAAGATTAGATTGATATTTACTCACCAAATTGACTGTAAAATAAATATCTGGTCGTGTACGCCTCATTGCATATACTAGATTGTATATTGCACTAACATAAGGGATTCTACTCATCTCTCTTTTTTCTTCCTGAGTTATAAGTACAAATCAAGACTCAGGTCTTCACATTTAGCGATAAGAGTATTTATTGGGTTGTAATCGATCATCTCGAAATGCTAAAAATTTTTCCTAATGTAGAACTCTCGTTAAAGGGTCAACATCCTTCTTAAGCGATCCCACTAGATTCAAATTTTAAGAATAAACTAAATTTCACTCATATCTTTCATATCAAAACTCGACAATAACTATATTTTAATAGTCATCAAATACTCTCTGTTGTTCCCGACCAACAAAATGTCACCCACATATAAGAACATGAACACAAAAGAATCATTATAACATATCAGATAGATACAATGATTCTCCTCAATCATTATAAAACCATAAAATATTACCTTCTTGTGAAATCCTAGATACCACTACCTGGATGACTGTTTTAGGCGGTATATCGACTTCTGAAGTTGACAGACCTTGTTCTCATGACCTGCTAGAGCAAATCCAGAGGGTTGCTCCATATAGATCTCTTCATCCAAACTTCCATTCTGTAAGGTGGTTTTTACATCCATCTAGTGTAACTCCAAATCCATGTTCATGACAATAGCTAAACAAGTGTTTTATAAAACTTTTTCCAAATGAAGATGAACGTGTTAGCACCAATAATGAATTTGCTGATTTTTCTCTAAAATGTGGATCATTTAGAGATTCAAATTCAATTGTAAGTAGGTATAATATGGATCCAAAAAAGTGGTGGGCATGGTACGGTTTCAAGGCATCTTTGCTTCAAAAATTGGCTTTTAAAGTGTTTGAATAACCTAGTTCCTCCTCTTATTACGAAAGGAATTAAAACACTTATTCTTTTATTCATTCATTTAGAAGAAACAAATTAAGTCCAAAACATGCAGAAGACTTGATATTTGTTTATAATAATCTCCGTCTTTTATCAAGAGATTCATCTTAATATCACGATGAGAGGACAAAATTGTGAGATATTGGAGGAGATCAATTGGGGAGCGTGGAAGATGTTTGTATTCTTGAAATTACTAATCTAATATTGGATGAATCAGAATTAGAGAGTGTATTTTTTTATAAAGATGTAAATACAAGTAGGGAGAATGAGAATGATAACATATAATTGGTTTAGTAAATTACATTTGTTTTTTAATTTACTTTTTGTCTAAGTATAATTATGTTTAGTTTAATGAATGATTTATTTATTGAGTTTTAATTTTAACTTTTATTTTTTATTTTATTTGTCTTATAATTAATGATTGTATATTTAATATTTTTTTTATTTTTATTATAAAAGATATTATTTTATTATTTTTATAAAATAATTAATATTTATATAAAAATTTTTATATTTTTAATATATACGCGTTTCCTACACGTTTCCGTTTCCTATATTTTTATAAAATGATGTTTCCCCGTCTAGTTTCCATATCAGTTTCCAGATCCTACCTCCTTCCCTGCCTCCTGGTCCTGCCAGCTTTTCCAACAGAAAGTTCTAATTTTATTATTTGGGATAAGAATTTGAAATGCAATCGAGGTTCTCGTTTCATTTACATTAAACCAGACTAAATTGTCATCGTCTCGATCTAGAGCCCATGCAAACCCGCTCTTCTGGACAGCTACAACATCATGCCTTGTTCCATTCAGGAATGTTGTAAGCAGCATCGGTGCCTCTCCAAAATCTGCATCTAAGTTGAGCCCAGGTGTGCAGTCAGGGTTGTTAGCGATCGAACTTGCAAAATAGAAAATATCATATCCCCCTAATTGTCTAGACCACACAATCTTCCCAGAATCCATATTAAAAGCAAGGATTGAGTTGAAGTTGACGTCTGGTCCAGTGCACTGATCAGGATGAGTCGCTCTGGTCTGATTGCTCTACGCAGCTTCACATTGCTCTCCCATATCTGGAATTGTACAAATATTTCCAGTTGTTGCATAGACTAGATTTCTTCTTACGTCAATGGCTGGGCTACTGCCCATTATAGTTGCTCCTGAATAACCACCCCTGTTGCCACCATTATCTGGGAGTGTATAAGAGCATTGGAAGTGTATAAGTATATAAATCCTCCATGCAACAACCCTATTTCTGTTTTCTTTAACTGTGCATGTTGAAATGTGATTTTCAACTGGCTGGGAAATTCTTCTAGAAAGTTGTAGGTTTGATTTGTGCCTAAGAAAATGGAGAAAAAATACTGAAATTTACACCGGCACTTGAATTATTGCATATGTAGCCCAAAACTTGATAAAGATGACAATAGACTTTTATCATAGGTGACTTAAAGTTAAAACTTGAAGAGGGGCATCTAGTAAATTGAATGTAAAGGTGACAATTGTTGTTAAAACTTGAAATGCTAAAATTAAAACTTGATAAAGATGACAATAGACTCTACACCCACATTGTCATCTACACAATTGTTTTTTTTTTTTTTGTCTTTTCTTCTTTTTCCTTTCTAAAAGAAGAGATCATTGAACATAATATTTTGGTCTAGATAGTTTTAAAGATTCTTCATCTCAGTAAGATCTTCCTATATTTGGTCATTGGAATGCAAGTACTTTTGCTCTACATTCAGCCCTTGCTAATTTTTATGTGATCTTTTTTCCAATCCTATGTATGCAACTCCCATGACTTAATGACAGTTCCATGTAACTGGGACCTCCATAACAAGTTAACAATATCAATTCCTCCTCAAATTGGAAGATTGAAGTGGCTTAAAATATTGTAAGGTTTTTAGTGCCTTTTCATTTGTTGTTTTATTCATCATTTCATATTTTGTCAAAAAACATATACCAATTTCTATTGTATAGCTAATACCATTGCATCGATAATTTCTAATATCAAACAACAATACTTTGCATCGAGTGTCGTATCCATTACAATTAGTTAGTTGGAGTATTGGCGATATTTTGTCTCCTATGAAAGTTTGAACATGGTAAGTTTCTTGATACACTTTCTTATGTATCCTTAAAACATGCAATTGTTATTTTTTTTATTTGTCTAACATTTATACTTGTTAGTATAAATGTGGAGGGCATACACGAGTTTCACAAGAAATATCAGCACTTCCCCTTCCCTTTCGCTGTCCCGTTCCCCCTCCCCTTCTTTTGAATTTCCTTTGCCTCTGAAGGTTTTCATATAAACCAACAAACATTTTTCATATGCGAAAATTACTTAATCTAAATTGGGTTAGAATCACTTACCTCTTTTCGATGGTGGGGTATTCTAGACCAAAAGGATATAACAAAATCAGATCACCCTTTATATTTCACAATCAAAATGTTGTAGTGGAGAATGATCACGAAATCCTTCTTTGAAAGTCTCTCTCTTCTTTCCAATGTGAAAGAAATCACTTTCCTTCACTTACAAAAGGTTCCCCTCTCCCATTCCAATATTTTTTAATAACAAAATTGTCATCTCCATGCTGTACACACATTTTTATCACTCATGTATGTTTCTTTTTAAAAAAAAAAGCAATGGATAAAGAGGCATGAAGTCGAGAGAGAGAGAGAGAGAGAGAGAGAGAAAGAGAGAGAGAGAGAGAGAGAGAGAGAGAGGGAGGGAGTTATCCACAAAACTACCCTCTCCCATTCAAATTCAAACATTAAATGGGTTTTTGGGTCTACCCTCATGAGGGGACCCAATTCTATTTTCCAACATCTCTCATTCGCATATGAGGTTACACTCTCACATAGTGTGATCATTATTGTCAAATACTAATTTCATACAGACAAGTGGATCATGTGACTTGCGAGAAAACTAAGAGCTCTAGAGTTTTACACCGGTTAAGGATATATAGCAGCTTATTGTCAATGTGGTAACGAGGATATCCTATCTCGCTATACCCCAGACCTCTTTTATTCAACACAGTTAACGTATTTCTTATCTCTCAAAACAATGTAAAAGCATACTTGACTCAAATCTATTTATATATTCACAATTATGTCTTAAAACACTAAGTCATACACATAATTGACCAGTCTGTGAATACAGAGCAATGTATCGGTCAAAAACAGTATTCTTTTCATACTACTAACTTTCAATCTTATTTAGCTGCTTTTCTAGACATGCAGTGCCAAATCGAATCAACCATGATTTTTTGGTAACATGCTAAAATAGTAACACCAAAATAAAATTTCAAGAGAGACGAAAGTCATAATGGCATAAATTGGAGTTAAATATGAACCTCCTAGTCTCACACATTGAGACGAAGAGAGATGCACCATCTCATTACCCATATAGTCACATAAGCACACGTGGTATAAAACACATACTACGATGTGTTATCTTCCCATCTGAAAACGTATGTTTTATTTCTAAAAAAATGTATCGTACTTGTCTTAGTCTAATTATACACAACATTTGACCTAATTTTTCCTTCTTACATGTCCTAAAAAAATCTCATAATATCAAGAAAAAAACGCACACCTGATTATTCGACAAGTCCAATGGATTGTGGGGAATCCATTTTGATTATCATATATGTATATACAAATAGTAATTTCATTTTATTACTTAACTAAAGCAGCATATATGTGTATTAATTTATCACAAATTAACACAATCTCATCTCTACATAACACACAAACATTAGACGCGACTGCTCGTATGAGAGAGTTAATTTCAAAACTTGCCCGACATACTTTTAACGTACACACCAGAATTTTGGACACAAAAAAAAACAAAATTTAAATGTTATAGAATATGAGCACTACATCATATATAGTTTGTATATGATTACAATCACAATCACAGTACTGTCATAATAATTTACGTAACTCAAAAAACCCAACATGTCACACAAACATATCTTTAAGTACTGGCTTTGTAAACGGATCAACCATCACCAAATGCGTAGACATGTACTTCAGTGTTATTTCTTTTTTTTCAATCATGTCTCTAACAAGATTGATTTTTGTGTCTATATATTTGGTTTTGCCATTATATTTGAAGTTTTTAGCGTAAACAACAGATGATTTATTATCACTAAATCATAACTCCCACTGAATTGTTTACTATTTCCAAATATTGCAAAAATTTATATAACCAAACTTCTCCTTGAACTATGAAAGTACAGGCCACAAAGTCTACTTTTATTGTAGAAAGAGATATACAGATTTGTTTCTTACTACTCCATAAAATAGCGTTATCATTGAGTAAGTAAACATAACTAGAGATAGATTTTTTTCATCTAAATCACCTCGTCAATTACCATTGTGTATCATTTCAATACTATATCATTTCCATAATTACAAAGGAAATAATTTACAGTTCTATTCAGGTATCTCAATAACCAATTCACATTAATCTAATCACTTTTTCCTAGATTTGATAGATACCTACTAATCAAACCCATAGCATAACAAATATCAGGACAAGTACACATCATAGGTTACTTCAACCTCCCAATTGTACGAATTTATGGTACTCTGGACATTTTATCTAATTATCAGGAGTTTTTGAGCACATTTCATTACTTGAACTATCACCTTTAGTCACAGGAGTATTAATAGATTTGTAATTTTCAATTTTGTATCGTTTTAGAATCTTTATAATATGCGACTCTTGAAATAATCTCAATAAACTCTTAGAATGATCTCTATTGGTTTTAATTCCTAATTTACCTCAACTCATATCCTTCATCTCAAAAGGTTGGAAGACAACCATTTCAGGATCTGAAGAATATACTCCTTAACATTCGTGACTAACAATATGTTCTTGACATATAAGAATGAATTACAAACTTGTCATCAGATATCTCAATATGAGTACAATAGTTTTCGTCCATCATAATAAAATTATAAGAGATTATACCTTTGTGAAATCTTAAATACCATTATCCAGAAAACTGTTTATGACCATAAATTGATCTATTTAATTTACATACTCTGTCTTCCTGGCCTTTAATGACAAAACCCTCTAATTGTGTCATACAGACTTCTTCCACAGATCTTCACATGTATCTAACGTAATTATAAATACAAATTGGCCACTATTGCCAATAATAGGTGAAATGAGGTCAATCTTATTACTGGGAAAATATTTCCTCATAATTAACACTATTTTAGATAGTGTAACTTTTTATTACCAGTTGAACATTTTACCTTTCAATAGTTCCATCTGTCCTATATTTTGTTTTGAGAACTTACTCGTTCCCAATAATCTTGCACCTTAACAGAGGTTTAACAAATTCCTAAAGTATGGTTGGATCTCATTATCTCCATTTTTTTTCTTCCATCTCTTTTGTCCACTCATCCATTGCAGGATTAGATGGAGTCTAATATATGTTTTAAGCTCTTCTTATTTTTCTAGAAAAACAATAAATACGTACCATTTATTCTTAAAATAAAATTGGGTACTGCTTTTCTAACACTTTTTTGAATTTGTAATTTAGTTAAATCATTAGAATTTAAATTCTTCCCACTGGAATTAACATTATTCTAAAAATCCATTATAGACAGAGTCATCTTTCGAATTAACTAATTCAAATAAAGGTTCTATGTCTTTCATGTTATCTTTGTTAAGAAATTCATTTTCCAGAAAATATGACATCTATGATCCAATTTTTGCTACAGTACCATTTTCTCGTTCATCAATGAACACTTAACTCTTAAATTGGTGTGATTATCTTATAAAGATACTCTTACTTTCATGGGAATCCATCTTTCCAAACTTATTAGAAAAATTTTAAATACAAACAGCCAATCTCCCAAGGTCTGAGGTTACTCAGACTCAATTTTCTACTAGTCCAAAGTTTATATAATGTCAAAATCTCCAAAAGGAAATCGACAAGTTAACATGCATGGATCTTGTCAAATCCAATAGTATCCTATTCCTTTTCACTACAGCACTACTTTACTAAGATGTTTAAGTAATGTTCAAATGTCAGATTATACTTTTTTCATTACATAGATCTGTAATCCGATCTGATAGTATTCATACCATTCATCCATTCGATTCTCTAACTCGCTCATATAATGTCTAAGACACTCAAATGTTTCAGACATATGAGAAATCAAATAGATACGACCAAATCGTGTGAAATCCTCTATGAACGTAATGAAATACAAAATTTCATATCTTCTTGCCTTCATACTCATTGAAACATAAATGTCCGAATGGACTAACAGCAATGGAATTCACCTCAAATAGTTTTCTCATCATTTTGCAAATATGACAATATTTGACTTAATAGTTAAATATTCGTCTATTATATTACAAAATTATAAAACCATTTACAAACTGTCTAGAACCAACACATGTCATTCAAGTGCAAATTTACTTTGTCTTTCTGAAAGTTCAAAGCATAGCCAAGTTTCAAAAGAACAAGAACAGATAAGATTCTATCATATTTTTGGCATGTAGGGAATATCATACAAAATGAGAGTTTGACCACTTTGTAACTTCATTTTACAAATGTCAACTTCTTTAATCTCCATTCTTGTATTGTTCCCCATATAATTCAATTTCCTACCAAATGGCAATCGATGAAAAATTTCAAGTATCTCTTAGTCTGTTTTTATCTCCAGCGTTGTTCTTTCGTGATCTTTCTCCATTCTCCTTTCATTTCTTACTTGCGTTCTAATCCCTTTCACACTTAGAGTCTGAAACTCTCTTGAAACTAGAGTCTAAAACAAAAATATCGATTGTGGATCTTGCAACACCAATCCGTTCATCCTTAAGCTCAACGTGGTGAGTATCATCCAAGAAAGTCTTCACACTATCATTGTGAATCAAATTGACTTTCAAGTGTTCCCACTTGGCAGAAAAGGATCAGATCAAGATTTAAACTTTCTATTTATCAGAGAGGACATAAACAACTAACTACCACTTTGTAATCATGTTAGACATGACCCTTAAATACTGTTTGATACTGTAACAATACACTTTTCATCGGTATCAAACATTATGATCATTTGTCTAAAATGAATCACTGGTATGTCTATGTTTTACCATGAGGTACACCTAGATGTCATGAGCAATCACACATTACTCATACTTGGGTATCATGTCATCAATCATAGAGCTGACCAGTGCTGCACGAAGAATGGAATTTATCATTTTCCATGTCGGTAAACCTCTTGTTCTCTCCTTTGCAGAGCAACATTGCCCACATTAAGATCCTCCATGATATGTTTGATACCTTCTAAGGTATCTTACTTTTTCAGCACAATCACATTTCATGTCATCATATCTCATGATCGTCGCCATTCATTTGTCACTTCTATTCAAACCAATAATAATAGATTTCGATACTATGATTTAGGTTTTAAGAGGGTGGACACTAATATTAATGTCATACATATAATTTTGTATTTCAAAACTAACATTCATAATAGGTCAACATTATGTATAAAATAGCAAATTCACTAGATTTTCAATCATCATCTATGGTTTTAATGCATCACCATTATAAATTTAATTTGAAATTACAAAATTCAATAGGTTTTATATGATAATTACTCAAATTCTGCCAATCAAAAAGTCTCCCACTTAAATACACAAAGTATTTAAATAATATTATAATTTTGGATGAAAATTACTTAAATTCTACTGATCCAAAATTTTCATTTAAATACATAAAGTATTTAAATAATTTAGTTTTCTTTTGCATGCAAGATCATATGAAAAATAACAAATATTTTCAATAAAAACTTTATATTAAAAAAGACTTAACAGGTTTTTAATATATGATCATGTTTCATACAAATAACTATAGTGTACAAAAGAAAATATGTAAACTTATTATTTTAATTCATTTGAGTAAAATATTCACCATCCCCTTAGATTGTGTATTCCTAGATGAAAAATCTCCTTATAGCACATGGGCTAGTGCTATTCATACTATGGGATAACTTTTTCTTCTTTCGGATCACTAGATTCTTGACCCTCCACATTTCTATTAATATGGGTTTCATATTGTCAAGAATCATATTTCTTCTCTTGGTATTCATCTTATCAACCACTCTAACTCAATAAAGAATTAGAGATGTATACATCATTCTTCCAAAAAGAATGATCCAATTTAAAAAGTTCTAGACAGGAAAATATGAGATGAGTCTATCTTATAAATAAATATTTGACCCAATTTCATTATACACTATAAACTTCTTAATACTCTAACTCTCACCCACCATCCGAAATCACAATTACTCTTGAAAATGGGAACAATATTAGATTGGATACCAAACCAACTATAATATTGTAATAAATATCAGAGTATTTATTTTAAAAAAATTTGCCCAAATTTAAAACAATTTTATATTAGAAAAACTAATTTTTGAACATAAATAACTTAGCAAAGTTCAAACAAATGATGGGCAAAAAACAAATATTTACCCGGGTAGCCAAAATTAAGAAAATAATTTTCTTAACACATATAAAAATTTTGAGATTTTTTTTTGTGCACCGGAAATAATTTTTTTATAATTTAAAACAAATTTTAAGTTTAAAAATTATATTTCCAATCTGGAAAATAAATTAAAACATTACAGAAAATTTTGGAGGAACTAAAAATTGTTCTAATGAAAATTTTGGCCAAAACGGAGGCTGCACACGCCCCCATGCGCCACCGGAGTGAGCTGTCCACAATTGAGATGCATCCGCTCTCCTTGCGGGCGCGTGACATGCACTCCCGCCTTCACTGCGGCTAATGGCTCTGAAATTTTGGCTACCCCATTTTTTTTATCTCTTATTTCAACGGTATTCTCAGATTTTAAATCAGAGGTCTTTAGCCTAGGGGTAGACGTCACTTGCTGCAACCGAAAGTGAGATTGGCCATCAAAAACTGTTCATCTACTCCAAATTTCTGGTTTTCAATCCAAAGTTCAAATGGTCATATCTCTCTAAATTTTTAATCATTTTTTGCGTTCTTTATATGGTTAGAAAGTATTTTTCAAGAATAATATAATCATATAAATTTCATATTATGAAATATAGTATTTTTATAGATCTGAGTACATTAAGTTTCGGTTAGATTTTGCAATATCTCATGACATACTCATCAAATGCATGTCAAATTTTGCAGATTTTATCCTCATCCAACAAGCATCCTACCATATAAAATTGAGAGTATTTCGTGAGGCCTACATCAAGTTGCGGTTAATGAACCTTAAAAATTATTCTAGGCATTTTCGTTTTCAATACCCAACAAAAGAGTTAGGATAAACCCTAAATGACTCTAATACCAATGAAGGTTTTCATTTAAACCAACAAACATTTTTCATATGCAGAAATTGTCAGATCTAAATTGAGTTAAAATCATTTATCTCTTTCCAACGATTGGATATTTAACATCGAGAGGATATCACAAAATCGGATCATCCTCTATATTTCATAATCCAAATACCGCAGCGGAGAATGATCACGAAACCCTTCTTTGAAAGTCTCTATCTTCTTTCCAATGTGAAAGAAATCGCTTTCCTTCACTTACAAAAGGTTCCCCTCTCACATTCTAATATTTTTCAATAACAAAATTGGCATCTCCATGTTGTACACACACATTTTTATCACTTACTATATTTCTTTTTTTTTAAAAAAGCAAAGGATAAAGATGCATGAAGTCTTGAGAGAGAGAGGAGAGGGAGTTATCGGGAGGGAGAGGGAGTTATCCACAAAACTACCCTCTCCCATTCAAATTCAAACATTAAATGGGTTTTGGGTCTACCCTCATGGGCGGACCCAACCCTATTTTCCAACAACCTCCATCTTCTTTGGTTACACCTTTGAGCAACTGTCAAATGTTGGGAGCACTACAAAATTAAATCCCTATGCCCACGGTAACTTTTATTATCGGTAACCTTTAACAACGGTTTTTTCTTGCTTATGCGGACGTCTTTTACAAAACCATAGGGAAAAAAACACATATTTCAACGGTTTAAATTATAACGTCGATAAAAGTTTATGAACCGTGAGTAAAATTAACACAACCGTTGGTAAAAATAATATTCAATTTCTAATGGCTATTATTTGTCGTCGGTAAATATAATATTTTTAGGGATGGGTTGAAAATAATCTGACTCTTTTTTAGGGTCTACTGGATCTATTTAACCATACATAAATGATAATGATAATTGAAAATGCTATATACAATTATAATTATAACGGTTTTAGTTTATATATATTTATATAATTTTTAAGAACAATAAAATTTTAGAGTTAATATAAAATGGGTAATTTATAATGTGTATTGTAATAAGTTATAAGTTATAACATGATAAGCAATGGTAATAACCTAGTGGTAAGATGTTATAACACGGTAATAAGTCTGCTATAAGAAGTAATGGTAACAAATGATAATTGGTAAGATGATATAATATGGTAAGATGGTAAGATATTATAACTTGTGATAAGTAGTGTAATAACTTGTGATAATTCTGTGAGTATAAAAAAATTAGAATTACTATTTTCTAATAATATTACTGTAATATTATTATAAATTATAAATTATTAGAATTATTTTGAGATACACAATATACTATTTTGTAATAATATTACTGTATATATTATTATAAATTATAAATTATTGGAGAATATATGTTAGTTAATATTAATTTAAATTCTCTTATATTAACAATTTAAAAAATTTAAATATTTTTGTATAGAAAAATAAAAGAAATAAGAAAAATAGAAAAAAGTGTGGAAGGTTGAGTGGAAAAAGAATAAAAAAATGAAACGTGGGAAATGTAGAGAGTAAAAAAAAACAAAAAAAGGGAAAAAGGCCACGTGGTGGCAAGTGGTTAACAGGAGAGAGAATGGATTCGAACCTCGGTGTTGCCTATTTCAAGGGCGTTTTTTCTCCTTTTTTTCACGCGGGGCATGCACGTGCAGTTGCAAGCGCTTGGCCCACGGCTGCAACCGAACTCACGGGGATTGCGAACACCCCTGTGTGCGGTTGCATCCATGTGCCCCGCGCCTGCAACTACGCGAGCGCGCTAATTCCTAGCACCCCGCGGGCGCTTGCAACCACGTAGGGAGCGGTTGCAACCGCGGGGCATTACTATGCCCTTTTTTTATTTTTTTATTTTTTGATTTCTTCTTTCTTTTTTTTTTACTTCTTTTTTTCACATATTTATTTTTTGCTTTTGTTTTTTTTTTACTTTTTTTTTACCCTTCACCATTCATTTTTTTTTTGTTTCCATTCTTTTTACCCTTCACCTTCGGTTTATTTAACTTTTTTTTTTGTTTCTTCTTCTTTTTCTTTTTCCTTTTTTTTTTTTACTTTTTGTTTTTTCTACTATCTTTTTATTCCTTTTTTTTCACTATTACAAGTGTTTTTATTCATTTTTTTCCACTATTACAAAATGGAAGAATGAGAGAAATATATTGGTGGAATGATGATAATACATTAATTATCAATATTATATAATTTAATATAAATTCAAAAAAATATAACAGTTATTTAATTTACAAATTTATCTTTTTAACATAACTCTACCATAAAATCTTTAATATTCTGTAAAAAATAATTTTCTAATTTAATCAATTTTTTTTTTCATGCCAAAATTTTTGTTTATTTATTCCAATTTAATTATTTTTTTACCAAAAAAATTAATTAATTTTAGACAAGCACTCAAAAATTTTATCATTTTATTTCAAATTCAAAGAAAAGCAAAAAAATTTAATCGTTTTATTTCAAATTTAACAAACAAGTGCTAACAAATAGAATTTATATAAACTATTTGATAAATAAATAAATTAAAAAAAATAGATTAAAACAGTAAAAAATCTATATATTTAATACAAAATTATCTAAAAAATATATATTGTTGTAATCATTTATAAATAATGAAAATAATGAAAAGTTGAATAAGAAAAAGATAAGAAAAAAGGGTGGGAGGTTATTAGAAATAATAAAAAACTAATAACCAAATGAAAAAAAATACAAATAAAATGTAAAAAAAATAATTTTAGTAGAAAAATTTGTTTTTTTCTATACAAACAAACAATAATAGAGAAAAAATTTAAAATTACAAGGTAATAAGTAATAATAATAAGTAATAAGTAATAATAATGGTGATAAGTTATGATAAAAAAGTTGATTTTGAGTGATATAACCGTAAGTAAGTAAAGTAAGTAGTAATAAGTGGTAAATAAGTAAGTGGTAATTAATAAATAACTAATAAAATATAGTAAATTTATTGCTAAGAAGAGAAAAATTGGATTTATAATGAGTTTTTATACAACAATTTTACAATTTTTTAATAAATTTTCTTTTTCCTTTTCTCTCATTTTTTCTCTGCTCTTTTGTCTGAATTCCTTCAAACTTGATATTCTTTGTTTCCTCGGTGTTCATCTTCATGTTGGATATCATCTCCGCGCGGACCGTATTATGATTAGATATCAGAAGTTTGAGAAAATATTCTTTCCTTAAGAAAATAAGATCTTGCATTTCATAAAATGAAACAATTAATAATTTTAATACAAATACAATACAAAATTGAAATAAGGTGTGAGAGAACATACTTCTTGACTTGGTGTACTTAAAAACATTCCCGGTTCCCATATTTCCAAAAACCTCATAACAAATATTCCGCAATCATTTCTGATATATAAAAAATATTTTAGGTACGCATTATCATAAAATCAAAATTATGTAGTAAATTGTTGTGGAACTTCAACACGAACAATGTTGGAAATATGGAGAGAATTTTCATAAATCCTTTCAATACAATTTTTCTGAAAATTAAGGAAAATATTATAATTTATAATTGAATAAAATTTGATATTTAAATAGATTAAGTAATAATTACCATAAAAGTTTGGAAGTTAATATCTTCGTGACCTCTATAACCAGAGTCTAGGTAGTACATAATTTGATTGTGTAAAGCAAAACAAAACCAATGTTCCTTGAAAAGAACAGGGATGAATACCTGAAAAAAAATAAGGTATATATTAATATACCTTATTAACAGAAATGTATAATAATAGTGTCTAATGTTAAAGTACTCACTAGGTTACACAATCGATAGTCGAATCCAAGTACTTCCTTAGACAAGCAACTATCGACCATCGAAATATTCCAATTATTTTGATTGTCACAAGCAGAAACGACGGACATCTATATTAGAAACCATAACATCTATATGAGAAAACTATGATTGAGAAAAGAAAATAATGTAAGGAGTATTATGTGTATATGAATATAATAAGTGGTCTTGGCAATTGACTTAGGTGTTGAGGAAAGATTAAGAATATATCAAAAAAGAAGATGAAAATAGAAAAATACTTACAGAAAACCATAATGGCAAAACACATCTGGAGAAAGTGCAGTAGGTGATGTTAAGTAAACGTATATAGCAATCCATAGTCTGCAAACATAATATTATATAATTATAATCATAATTATGCGATCATAATAATGAAAAGAAAAAATTGATAAATTCATACCAGCGTGCCAATCCAGTGAGGTGGTACCAATTCATAACTATCGCTCCAGCTCATATAGTATCCATCAATATTACATAAAATTGTTCTATCAAAAAAACTAGATTTAGTAACATATATCACAATAATAATCAAATGAGAACGATTATAACACCCTTACCTATCATTATTTTTCATGGCTTTTCGTCCATAAAAAAGCCAAATATTTTCTTTTTCATCAGAAAAAATCTTTGGGTTAGCAAAGGGAAAGGGAAAGTTAGAAACTATAGTTGTTGTATCCTTATCCTTCATTTCAGTTAATGTATTCACAACTCTATATAATTCAACATCATTAGGTTCATCTTCAAGCTCCTCAGGCTCCGACCCTTTATCCTCATACCTTTTATTCTCCAAACTATCCTCCAAATCTTGGCCTTTATATTGTTGGTCCTCATTAAAATGACTGTCCTTACCCTTTGTTTCGTCTGCTTCCTCCTCTTCTTGCTCATCATCATATTCAGAGAGTTTGCGCAAGAAATCAGACTGAATTCGAATTGACTCCTTCAAAAAATTTTTAATTTCCTGTTTTATATCAATTTTCTACAAAATTAATATCACAGAGTAAGTCATTGTAAGTAACTACACTGTGGTGAGATAGTAATGTTTGTAATTTTACCTTTTTTATTTTTTCTCCAACTGTTTCAACTGTTTCAATAGATTTTGCAACAAATCTTTTGACATTAGATAATAAACCCTACAGTGAAACTCAAATTATATATGATTCTAATCAAATATAAACAACTTAAATCATACAATACAATATAAACTTAACTTACATTTCCACGCTCGAATCCCACTCTTCGATTTACACGATCCGTCGTCCAATACTGAATAGGTTGTTTTGTTATTTTTCCTCCTAAATCACCAATTTTTACATTCTCAAAATAAAAGATCTGTGTGCACAAGACCAATATTATTATGGATATATTTATTAATACTAAATTATAATATTTATAAAAATTGAATTAAATTATATTAAAAACTTACCATAAGTAAAAATAAACAACCACCGATTCCTGTTTTCTTCCTCTCTTCCTCCTCTCTTCCATTATTTATAACACCTTTGAATTGATAAACTTCATCAGCTAACCATTGTAAGACAAATTTAGCCCAATTGTATTGGTCAGTATTCTCCACATCAATAGTAGCACTGAGGTGTCTTGAAGCAGTGTAAACATTTGTTGTGGGACATAAAAAACATCCAAGCAGAAATAAAAGAAAGTATTGTCTAAACTTCAGAGAGGAGGAGGCATCTTCCATCTGCATCTCTTGCATATATTGTTTTAATTGACTATGCTTAAGTTTTGAAAAGTTTTTTCTCATCTCCAAGGATACAGTAGATGAACAATCCAAAACATCCCGTCCTTTATAAGGAATTCCTAAAATTCGGCCCACATCTTCGACTGTCAACTTAAAATTCTGATTTAAACCGATAGAGAGACGTTTTTCTATAGGTTCAAACCTCATTATCAGTTCTTCACATAATTTTCGACTTAGTGTATCACAACTAAGTTTCAAAAGGTTACCGAATCCCATATTTTTAACTATAACTTTCATATCATCAGTAAGAGTAGAAAATAACTCTTTTATTTGCTTAGGAGAGCACCTCGTTTGAACCGGCGTGGTCTTTACCCTTGTACCAGTCTTTACCCTTGTTCCAATCAATGTTGTTTCATACTTGTCATTTTCCTCCTCCTCCCATGACTATTAAAAAAATCACATTAACTTGCATTAAAAACTTTATTCAATTCAAAATATACATAATCAAAATATAAATAATAATAACTAACGGTTATTGGAAGCAAGTGCCCTGTGATTTTCTTCGACGACTCCTTTCTGATGCAAAAGAAATTCAAAATTAATTGAAATAAAAAATTTGTTTACATTTAAAATCATAAATCACAAAAAATTAAACTAATATAAATTTAAAAAAGTTTAAAAAATTAGTAAGAACTAACTAAAATTATAACATAATTAACCTAAAATTAAAACTTAACTCACCTTTTCTCGGATGCCTCCTTCGATGCCTCCTTGCTCGTGTTAACTGTATCCTTCATTTTTCCTTTGTTTTTTTGATTTTCTTTTCAAATCTAAGTATAGAAATCTTCTTCTCAATCACAGCACGAAGTAACCAGATCTTCTTTTCTTCTTTCCTTCTTTCCTTCTTTTCCTATTCTTTCTTCTTCTTTCTTCTTTCTTAAAATTTTCAAAAAAATAAAATATTAAAATGTTAAGTTTCTACCGTTAGATCAAATGTTAGTAATTCGAGATAATTTTACTCGTTGATATTATGTTGATGTTACTTGAAAAGACAATAGCCTGCAAAATTTGAAATTCCCGACAACAAAACCCAACCATTGGATTTAAAACTTCCAAGAACAAAACCAACCATTGGATTTAAAACTCTATCAATTATTTATGCAATTACCGCTGCTTATGACTTTCTTACTAGTTATTACTTTACTATTACTACTTGTAGCTAATAACTACTAACTACTTACTTACTTACTATGCTGCTTTCTAGTTTAACTACTTACTACTCTTACTACTTCTTACTACTTCTTACTACTGCTTCTTACTACTACATAGTACTACAGGTTACTACTATTACTTATTACATACTATTTACTACCTACTATTACTTACTATATACTATTTACTACTTATATAAACCTACTATTACTTACTACATACTATTTACTACCTACTATTACTTATTACTTACACGTTACTACTTTTATATATATAATTATATAATACCTAGGAATTCAATATAAAATAATAAATGAGATTATAAATTAATTAAATATAGATATAAATCTAATTACATAAAATTAATAATAATAATAATAATAATGAAAGAGGATAATGATTTAATTATGAATTTAAAGAATGTATTATTTGTAATCAAAGGATAAACCAAAAAATTGTATATATATATTCTATATTCTCATATATATTATATATGGTATATATATTATATATATTATTCTTATATATATTATATATGGTATATATATTATATATATTATTTATGGTATGTTAATGAAGTTGTGTGGAATTTTTATTATTTCTCTTGAATGCAGCACATTTGTCCGCAAATGTCCGAAAAAGGCTATTCATTTACATTTACATTTACTTGCATGCCATATGCCAAACAAAAACCTAATCTAGAAGTTCACTTGCATGCATGCCATATGCAAACGGAAGTTCTCACTTGCATGCCATATGCAAACAAAAACCTAATCTATAGCTATGTATATTATGACAACAAAAAAACTATTCATATTCATTCATTTAGTGTTCACATGTGAGCCGTGGGTATGCAAACCCATAATATATATCCAAAAGAAAAAGAGGAAAAAAACAATTTGCATTCTGAGAACTCTGAACCATTGTCTTAACCATTTACAAAACAAACAAAAGAAAAAAAAATTTGCTCCAAGCAAATCTTGACCTTTCACAAAAAGAAACAAAATAACAATAATAAAGGTTCATTGAATAGTATTTTTGTATGGAAATTTCTTGCCGACAACACTTTTTTCACACTATCTCTCTCACTCACTCACATATATAACAATTATCCTTCTCTGACTATCATCATCAAACTCTCACTCTAAACTTGTTCTTGTTCTCTCACGCCTCTTCTCCTTCATCTTCTTACCCTTCTCACTTTTCACATATCACTCACAAAGAGATGGACTCTCGGAAAGGAAAACAAATTATGAGGGAATCGGAGCAATATAATAGAAGGGAGTTTCCATCTCTTAAAAGAAGCAAAGAATTTGACCAGGTATTTTCTGATCGGAATATTAGTGTTGGTCGTTTAATAGATTGGGAATTTTTGGAAAGTATAGATTTTAAGTACGGAAGTTTTTTAAAAGAAATATGTCATCGTTGGATTCTCAATCCAAAAAAAAAAATTTATGAAAATGTCGTGAAAATTTTTTATAATAATATGAAAAAAATTAATAGTGAGTATTTTATTGATATTGATGGTGAAATTAATTCCTGTTGTTTTCAAACTTATTTTGATGGAAAAAAAATTGAAGTTAACCCAAAAATAATATGTACAGAGTGTGATCTTCCATGGGTGGATTATGAAGAATGTGTTCCATATTTGAAAAGTGATGTGTTAACGGACGCCCAAATTGTTTTTAATAATAATAGTTTAGAGAGTTTTAGTAAAAATGCAGCAGATTTAAATTTGCATGAAAGAATTCTTCATTTATTAATAGTACATGTTATTAAGCCACGGGGAGGTAATTATACATCTATTACTCGAGAAGATTTTTGGTTAATGGCACGTATTATTGAAAAACAAAATCCTGGTTTTCATTTCTTACTTCCATATTTTATGATATCCATAAGAGATTCAAATTCGAATTTATCATTTTGTAGTATTATGAACGGTATTTTAAAAACTGAAGGAGTAAGTTTACGGAACGAAATAAATTTCAAATTAAGTTTTAAAAATTGTATAAATCATAAAACGTTGTCACGAGCTTATTGGATTTTTTAGAATGGTAGTTGGATGAATCTAAAAAAAAGAGGTTTAGAATACAGGGGAGAGGGTGAGGAGTACAAGGGAGAGGGTGAGACAGTGGGCACAGAAATGAATGCGGATGAAGTGAACGTGGAAATAAATATGGATGAAGTGAATGTGGAAGCTGAGCAACATTATGTGAACGTGAACGAGGAGATCGGTGAGAATGTAAAGTGGGATCAACTTTTAGAATTGATGCATGCTATGAAAACACAGATATCTAGTGTTGATGAGAAAGTTGACTGTCTTGATCAGAAATTTGAAAGATACGGGAGGGAAATGAAAGAAATGAGAGATAACTTCACCGAATTCAAGCAACACAATCACCAGCAGCATCTAAAAATGTCACTTAACTTGATGAACATGATTAATGATATGCAAGTAAATACTAATTTTATTTACTGTATTAGAGATCATTTACAACTGGGTGGAGTTCCTTTGAGACCGAGTACGCAATCTTCCTCTCATCCTGTTGCTAGAACCAGTGGAGCATCACCTCCTCCTCCACAACCCTCGAGCAACCCATTTATTCTCCGTCCATTTGGATCATTCAGTTCACCTCCAAGGACATTTGGTTCATTCAGTTCACCTAACAAGGATAATCCGTTTGACATTCGAGATTTTAGCAAAGCAGCATCACCATTATCTGGGAGTAGTGCAAGTGCATCGGCTTCAGATACCAGCAAAGAGAAAGGAAAAAAAAAAATTAGACCTAAAGTCCAACTTCCCTAGCTTCTAATTATTTTTTTTTTCTTTTCCTTGTGATTTAATTTTTTTTTCCTTTTTTTACTTTTTCTTTGTTGCTGTAGTATTAATGTAATGTTGCTGTAGTAATAATGTAATGTATATATTATTATAGTATTAATGTAAGATTAATGTAATGCATATATTATTATAGTGTGTGAATCTTAATTTTTTTTGTTTATATTTTTCCCAATTTATTTAAATATGGAAATGCTCATGCTCATGCAGCAGCTTAAACAGCGGGGCATGCATGCGGTTTCAACCGCCCAGCGCGCGGCTGAAATCATGCATACCCGGGCATGGGCGTGGCTTCAGGCGCACCACACGCAACTGAAACCACGCATGCCCGGGCAAGGGCGCAGCTTCAGCCGCTCACCTCACGGCTGAAACCGTGCCCGCCGCGGCTGAAACCGCGCTTGTTCGGGCCTGCGTGCGGCTTCAGCCGTGCTCTACGCGGTTGAAACCGCGTAGGCCCGGGGTGCACGCGGCTTCAGCCGCACACCTGCAAGGCTGAAGCCGCACACGCCAGCGTGCCCGGGCCGAACCTGTGGACGGCTATTAATATTTTAATTATATAAATATATGAAATTTTTTAAATTTCTTAATATTATTATTTCATGATATTAAATTATTATTTGATAGTATATATTTTTTTAATTATGATATACATTAAGTTTTTGATTTCAGAGAACTCACAATTAACTAACTAACAATAATAATAATAAAATTTGATAGAATTAAAATTTGGTAGAATTAAATTTTAAAATTTGATATGAAATTTTTTTAAATTCTTAATATGACTATTTCAAAAATATGATGATATTAAATTATTATTTCATAGTATAAATTTTATTAATTATGATATATATTAAGTTTTTGATTTCCAAACAACTCACAATTAACTAACTAACAATAGAATTAAACTTAAAATTTGGTAGAATTAAACTAGAATTAAACTGTGATCAAAAATATTTTTTTTTCACTTGCTTGAGCTTTGGCCAGACAAACAAAAACTTTTTTTGGCACCATTAACAAAATTTTTTTGGCGCTAAAATTATGTTGATTTTGGCGCTTATGTTGATTTTAGCGCTAAAATTATGTTAATTTTGGCGCAAATGATCACTTATCACTTATCTTATTTATTTCTCTTCGCTTCTGCTTTTCTTTATTTCTTTCACGATCCGTTATTTCTCTTCCTTTTTCTAATCTGTTTCGTCTCAATTCCTTTTTATTTCTTTTATTTCTCTTTTCACTTTTGCAATTTTCTCATGGATAGAAGATGGATGTATTCTAAATCAAGAGCAAGTGATGAATATATCAGGGGGGTTAATGTTTTTCTTGAATTTGCATATGAAAATATTCAATCGATTGATGGGAAGATATCATGTCCTTGTGTTAAATGTTTCAATACATTAAGATTTCCTATATCCACAGTATTCAATCACTTATTACGTCATGGCTTTCAACATGGATATGAGAAGTGGATATATCATGGAGAGGGAGAGGGTAATAAAGAAGGTAATAAGGAGAGCATTGAAAATAGATCCAACAACAACCTTGCTAATCTTTTTGAGCATGATATGTTTGGCATGTTACATGATACATTCACACATTTATCTCATGATTCTTCCTTCAAAAGTTCTCATCAACCAAATTCTCATGCATCCGTGGACGAATCAATTTCAGATAAGTTTCAAGAATTACTTGAAGATGCCAAAAAACCCGTATATCCAAAATCGAAATATAGTCTGCTTACAACTATTGTACATTTATATCATTTAAAGTGTTTGTCTGGGTAGACCAACAAATCTTTTTCATTATTGTTAGAGTTTTTGAGAGAATTGTTGCCTGATGAAAATATATTGCCAAATAGTTGTCATGCAGTGAAGAAAACTATTTTAGTTTTAGGGTTGAGATATGAGAAAATACATGCTTGTTCTAACGATTGTATGTTGTACTGAAAAGATAGATCCAAAGATGATGCATGTTATGTGTGTGGTGCTTCTAGGTGGAAACCAAATGGAGATGGAGATCAAGATATTAAAAAAAAAAAAAAAAAAAAAAAAAAAAGCTGTCAAAATATTGAGATGGTTTCCTTTAATTCCTAGATTGCAAAGACTATTTACATGTAGATGACATCATGATAAGAGAACAAAGGATGGACTTTTAAGACATCCAGCAGATTCTCCTTCATGGAAGGAGTTTGATTTTCTATACCCTACATTCTCTTCTGATCCAAGAAATATTCGATTAGGGTTGGCAGCTGATGGTTTTAATCCATTTAAAACAATGAATGTTACACATAGTACTTGGCCAGTACTCATCATACCATATAACCTACCACCTTGGTTGTGCATGAAATCTACAAATATCATACTCACATTACTTATTCCTGGTCCTAAAAGTCCCGGAGACAAGATAGATGTATATATGCAACCACTGGTAGAAGAATTGAAAGAATTATGGAATGAAGGAGTAGACACTTATGATTTTTCGGTTGGTGAAAGATTTAAAATACATGCAGCACTGTTATGGACTATTAATGACTTTCCTGCATATGCTAATCTGTCTGGATGGAGCACTAAAGGTAGATTTGCATGTCCAGTATGCGCATATGATACATGTTCTCAATGGTTATGTCATGGCCGGAAGTATTGTTATATGGGACATCGAAGATGGTTGGATTCAACTCATCCATTCAGGTATGATAAATATTCTTTTGATGGGACAGAAGATCTTAGAGTTGCTCCTAAGTAAAGAACTGGAGCCGATGTATTGTAAGAATTAGATAGAATTTAACAAGTCCCAATGTATGCATGGATGGAAAAAAAAGAGTATATTGTTTCATTTGCCTTATTGGGAAAATGTTTTACTCAGACATAATATTGATATGATGCACACTGAGAAAAATTGTTTTGATATAATTGTTGGTACAATTCTTGGACAAGAGGGAAAATCTAAGGATAATTATAAGGCGAGACTTGATCTTGAAGAGATGGGGATAAGAAATGATCTACATGCACAAAGATCAAACTCTACAAACATATTTTTACCCAAAGCATGTTACCAAATGACCTTCCAGGAAAAAGATGCATTTCTCAAGGTTTTAAAGAACTTAAAACTTCCGGATGAGTGCTCTACAAACATTTCTAAATGTGTTCAATTGAAGCAACGGAAGTTAATAGGTCTCAAAAGTTATGACTGTCATATTTTAATGCAAGAATTTATTCCTATAGCAATTCGTGGATCATTACCCGACAATGTTAGCTCTCTTATCATTAAAATTTGTAATATTTTTAAATGTCTTTGCTCTAGGGTTCTTGACCCACGAGAACTAGAGCAATTGGAGGCAGCAGTTCCACAAATTATGTGTGACCTTGAAAAGATTTTTCCTCCTTCATTTTTTACCAGCATGATACACTTGATCATGCACTTGACAACTGAAGCAAGGATTGGTGGACCAGTGACATATAGGTGGATGTATCCAATTGAAAGGTTTGTTTTATTTTGATCAATTATTTAACAATTGATACTTATTTTATTTAATAATAGTATATGTATAATGTATATATATGTATATAGGTACTTGCTTCAACTTAAATCCTATGTACGTAATAGAGCAAAGCCTGAAGGTTCTATTGCGGAAGGTTACATAGCAAATGAGTGCCTGTTATTTTGTTCGAGATATTTAGATGGGGTTGAAACAAGATTTAATCGTGTATTACGGAATGATGACAACCATATTATGTTTGAAGAAGATGAGTCAACTTCAACCACTATTGGAAGGCCTTTGGGAAGAAGAAATATTAAAAGACAAAAAGGAAAAAGAAAAAAAATATCCCGAATTCAGCTAGACGAGAAATCATTACAGCAATGCCATAGATACATATTATTTAACAGTGACTCAATTGCCTCCTTTAGAGTGTAAGTATACATTGCAGTATATTTTTAATTATTAAACTCTAATATTATATTATATAATTATATAATTATATACGTATTGTTTCTATTTGATATAGGGAACATATGCAATATGTTCGAAGAACAAATCGTGGAAAGAAATTAAACACTTTTCAAATTGATAAACTTCATAGTAAATATTTCATTACCTGGTTTACTCATCGTGTAAGTATCAATATTTAATTTTTTTTAGTATTAATTTCTTCTAGTTAATCTTAGAATATTATTAATTTCTTCGTTTTCTTTTTCATGTTACGAATCCAAAATATCCCGAAGAGATTACTGATGAAATTAAATGGATTGCTCGTGAACCAAATCCATTGGTTAGAAATTACAATGGGTATGTAATCAATGGATATCGATTCCATATAAAAGATAGAGAGAAATGCCTTCAGACCCAGAATTCAGGTATTGTGGTTGCAGTGGATGATATTAGTTATGCAAGTGCCAAGGATAAAACACTCATTCAAGCTAAAGTTAATTATTATGGAATATTACGGCAAATTATTGAAGTAAACTATAATGGAATGTATACATTTGTGTTATTTCGGTGTGATTGGGTTGACCTACAACGAGGATGCAAGAAGGATAGATTTGGTTCAACACTTGTAAATTTTTCATATCTCAATCATACAGGTGTGGATTTGTTGAATGATCCTTATGTGTTGGCAGCTCAGGCAAAGAATGTATTTTATGTAATGGATGAAAGAGACAAAGGATGGCTTGTTGTAAAGCATGTTAAACTTAGAGATGAATTTGACATGGTTGATGAAGTAAACTTGAATTCAGAAAGTAACACTTCAAACAATCAGCAGGTGTGGGTTCGGAGTAATATTGATGAAGACGAAGGGAATGTATCAATAGACATGAATGATGATGATGATATTGATAGTGTAGGATGGGATGAATATTTGTATGAAATGTAATTTTAATAGATTATATATTTTGTTTTCTCCTATAATGAATGGTAATGGTAATATGTATTGTACAGAAATGGTAATAAGTGATAACGAATGATATTAATCATGAAGTAATATGAGTATAATAGATCGTAACAAGCGGTCAAAAGTGGTCACAAGTGGTAATAAATGGTAATAAGTAATAATTGATATTTCTCAACAAGTGTGCATGATAACAAAGTGGTGTATTCAAATTGTAAGAAGTGGTAAGAAGTAATATTCCTTGTGTGCATTGACAAGTGGTATGTTATATAACCAAGTAATATTCCTTGTGTATGAAATGTATTTTTGTTAAATTATATCATCATTTGTTTTCTAATGGTAATGATAATATGTAGTGTAAAGAAATGGTAATAAATGATAACAAGTGATATTGATCATGTGAAGTGATATGAGTATAATAGACGGTAACAAGTGGTAATAAAGTGTGCATGGTAACAAATAGTATATTCAAATTGTATGAAGTGGTAATAAGTAATCTTCCTTGTGTGCATGATAACGAGTGACAAGCGGTATATTATATAATGAGTGACAGTAATTTTGTTAGATTATATAATTCCTCCATCTAATATACTTTAATGAATGGTAATGGTAATATATAGTGTACAGAAATGATAATAATATGCTGTAATGAATGGTAATGATAATATGTAGAAATGGTAATAAGTGATAACAAGAAGTATAATAGATGGTAACAAGTGGTAATAAGTAATAACTAATATTTCTCAACGTACATGGTGCATGGTAACAAATGGTATATTCAAATTATAAGAAGTGGTAATAAGTAATAATCCTTTTGTGCAGATGATAACGAGTGACAAGTGGTATATTTAAGTGGTAACAAGTGATAACAAGTTTGAATAACAATACAAATATATTATTATTACAAAATAATTGGTTTTTATATAAATATTTAAGTGAAAATTATATTTAATCTTTGTTTAAATTTAGTTAAGCAACCAATGCAATTTACGAGTGCTGCAATTATAATTATTAATTATATGTTATATAGTAATTGGAAGGTTATAATACATATGGACATAAGTTAACAAGTGAATGTGGAACTAAAAATAAAAATAAGAGTGTGTAGAGAAAAAGGAGAGAATAAATATCTTATTTTTTATTTTTCATTAATATAAAAAATAATAACTACCAACATAATAAAATAATATTAAATATAATTTAAATAATATTAAATATGATGTAACATAATTAATTATATCATTACATTTCATTTCATAATTTCATCCTCAATTATAAAATCAAAAATTAAATAAGTATTGTGATTATGTGGTATAATAAGTATTATTGGTATAATTATCACTAGAATAATATAATAATGATATAATAACAAAAGATATAATATAATATATTAATATTAGAGTGATAATGTAGTAATAAAAGAATGTAATAATAAAATAAAAATGTTGTTACAAATAAAAAAATATTTGTGTGGATGTGTACTAATGATAATGATAAAATGGAGGTAAAGGAAAAGTGGGTAAAGAGAATGATAATATTTTCCAAATTGTATATATGCATATATATATATGTGTGTGTGTGTGTGTGTGTGTGTGTGTGCGTGTGTCGAGTCATTGCACCACTCCTCTAAATTTCTAATTCTCAGCCAAAATCACATTTCTATAAAAAAAAATTAAACTATGAATTAATTAATATTATTAATTTAAATAACGAAATAACTACAATGAAGTAAAAAATGTTGTGAAGTTTTAAAAAATGGTAAAAATGGGGTAATAAATAAAAGTGTGAAAAAAGCGGGAAAAAATTGCACTATAAATTATTATTCAAAATATCAAAACTTTTCTTTCCTTCCAAAACTCTCCAAATATATATTAGAAATCATTCTGCCCTCAAAAAACTCTCCAAATATATATCAGAAATCTTTCCGCTTGTTCCATCGTAAAAACTCTCCTCTACTCAATACCTCTCCTCCTCTCAAAACTTTCAAAACTTCTAACTCAACCAAAATTTTATTAGGTTCTTAATCACTCTGAATCACGTTATAATATATCTCCATTGCTGAAAAGGTAATCATTTTTTTTAATAAAAAGTTGGTTGTACTGTATTTAAAAAAAATTTTAAATTTTTTTGGATTGTGATAAATATGGGACGAACTAAACGACGGATGATTATTGTGGCTGATCACGAAGAATCACAACCATCCCAAGAACAGGTTGAGTCTGAAGAACTCCAGTCATCATCCCAGGATGTTACCCCAGGTTTGGTTAAAAAATAAATACATTTTCGTGAGGTGATTAATAATTATCTATTTCTAATTTTTTATTTTTAACAGTTGTCAAGAAATGTAGAGGGCCAACGCGCTGTCAAGATGTTTGGGACTTAGAAAAAGGAAAACGAATGATGGTTGAAATGAATGAATTAAATCAATCAATAGGAATTGATGGTACAATTTTTACCAGATTTCTGGGCTCTATAGTCAGAGTGTATTCCATTGCTCCAATAAACTATAAGACTTGGCGTGATATGCCAATAGAGTATGAAGAGGATATGTGGAAAATTGTACAGGTATTTAGTTTTATTAATCGTTTAATGGTTAATAGTATAAATGAAAATTAATATACCTAATTTTATTTTTTTTTTTGTAGTCAAAGATTTCTTTCAATCCACTCAGAGATGAGACTAAAAAATGGGTTATTGCAAATCTGTGTGACAAATGGAAAAGTTTTAAAAATCCTTTGAAATCAAAGTGGTTCGATGATTCACTTGGAATAGAAGAAAATATCAAGTGAATGAGAGATGATAGGGTTGATCCAAATCAGTACAAGGAGCTTGTTACTTTCTGGTTGAGTGACAAAGGAAAGGTACAAATTAACAATTTCTTTTAGTACTCTGCTCACTTGTATTCTAATATTTCTTTTTTTGTGTTAGGAAATTAGTCAAAAAAATTCAGAATGTCGTGCAAAGTTGACAGATCCACATTGTTTAGGATCTAAATCATTTGCCAAACTCATACATGAAAAGGTATATTTCTAATTAATTTACTGCATAATATTTCAAATACTCCAAAGTAAATCCCTAAACCACTTTTATCATCACAGACGACACAATCTGGGATCAAACCTTGTAGAGCTGATCTTTATATTACCAGTAGAACCAAATCAGATGGCAGTTTGTTTCTATGAAAGCATCAGAAGTTGTGGTATGAATGACTATTTTTATATAATTCTATTTCATATGTTTATGGATATTAATGTTTCATTACTTCTTCTGATGACGACAACAGGAAATGATGAAAAATGGAATGAAGTCTATTGAAAATGAAGAAGGGCAATTAGAAAATGGGAATTTATCTTGGAAAAATGATACTGTATCTAAAGTTAAAGGGCCTGATTCGAGGGGAAGAATCAGATGTGTGGGAAAAGTTACAACTCCATCACAATGCCTGCATTCAACCATACATAATGGAGATGTGACTATTATGATAGAACGATTAATGGAACAGAATCATAATCTTACTAATTTGGTAAGCAATGTTCTTATGCATGTTGTGATGCATGCCGAAAGTCCACAGCAATATGGATTGATAAATCTGGTTAATGAAGCAAGGCTTGTTGGTGTTCAAGTAAGCTTTCACCATAATCTTACTAATTTCATTTTTATCTTTAAATAATAATTCAAATTATTTGTATTATTAGATTCCTTCAATACCATCAGATGCTGGGAGTACACATAGAAGCGAACCATCATCATCACCACTTCACTCTATCCCAAGAGGTAATATTTTCATTTACAACTATTTTTTATAATGTACCAATATTTATTTCATTATTTCAATGGTTACTGGTTTTTATAAATAAATTGAAAGAATCTACTGTCTTATAAATAGATTGTACTGGATGTTGAGAGTTCAATTTTTAAATTCTGTGATGGTAACATTTTTGACAACTTCATCACATACTGCTATTGTTGCTGGTGGTGCTGGTGGTGTTGGTGGATCTGCAAATTATGATGATGACATTTTTTGCGAGAGAAGAACATCTTATATCTTAGAACAGGACATGTGATCTTTTTTTTTTATGTATCCATCACTTTCATTTTCATATATTTTATATTATTTTTGTGATCAGTGTTATTTTTGTGATAATCAAAATTAATCTTCCTACAAAAATATTTGTCTAAGCTACGATGATGATGAAGCAGTTACAACCAAATAACTTTTCTAGCATTTTGGTCCTAAATAATATTTTTTCACACGCCTATAGTAATTGAGAGTAAGTTATAGTAAGATATAGTAAGATGAATAGAAATAGTAATTTAAAGTAATTTATAGTAAGTTATAGTAAGAAATGATAATTGAGAATAAAGAAAATAGTAACATGTAGTAACCGAGGATACATATGATAACATATGATAATTGAATCTTAATTCCTTTTTTTTAATAAAATTAGTAATTGTTCTAACACTTTACGAAAAATTATTTAATTTTCTGTGTGCAACAAATAATAAAAACTTAATTAGTACGTGTCTAATCATAAAATAATAACATTACGAATATTTGTGATACTTACATAGATAAATAGTAATAAGAATTCTTAATATATGGTGACCGACGAATTTTTTTTAACCGATACAAGAAATAACAATTATTAACCTTTAAGGTAACCGACAATAAATATAGTAATATTTTTTAACACGTGATAACCGACGATATAGGTAGTAACTTTTACCAATATTTTTTAAACCGATACAAAATAATAACAATTCTTAACACTTATGTGATCGAGGATAAATGTAGTATTATTTCCTAACATATATGATAATCGATAATAATAAGTAGTAACTTTTACTAACGTTTTTAAACCGATACAAAATAATAACAATTATTAACACTTATGTAACCGACGATAAATCTAATATTATTTTTTAACACAATGTAATAACCGATGATAATAGGTAGTAACATTTACCGATGTTTTTTTAACCGATACAAGTCAAGACAATTTCCCAACACTTCTTTAACTGTCCGTATAGGTCTGGACATGCTCCAACGGTGACTAGAACCGTAGGGAGAGACCAATCCCGACTGGTGTATAGCCAACTGAAAATGCATCCGTTGGAGAAAATTCTCTCAACGGTCTTACGAGGTTTACCACACGGTTTTTGACCGTCTGCATAGAGCATTTATTTTGTAGTGGAGGATATACATATAAAAGATACCGAAACATCATATCGCCATATAGAGATTCATAAGTATTCACTACAAAATAAAAGCATTATGTTGACGATAATATTTACTGTCGATAAGTATTAGTAACGGTTTTTTAAATCTATACAGACAGTTATGGTTGAAACCGCCGGAAATAGTATAGATTTTTCAATGGTTTTAAAATGGTCATCGATAAAATAATTTGAACCGTGGGTAAAGGAAGTAAATCGTTTGTATAAACAAGACTCTATACTTACGGATATAACGACGTCTAAATTTACATACCCCTATCCTTACGGCTATAAGTTGTGATGGCAAAATATAAGTTTTGTAGTCACGATCTTGAAAGGTGTCTGTATAGACAGAACTATATGTACAGCGGTTGTGATGATAGGTGAATATAGTAAAGAATAGTAAGTATAAAAGGATATAGTAAATAGCGGTAAGTGTAGAAAATATAAGGTATGGAAAGTGTAGAACGGTAAGTATGGTAAGTATAGGATAATTAAGGTATGATAAGTGTAGAATATATAAATTGACGTTTAGAAGAGTGTTAGAAACAGTTTATCACGTATATATATTAGTGAATATAATTATTTTATAGTAAATGTTACTATAATTTATTGTGGTTATATAGAAAACGTTGTTATATGTTATTATCTGTTAATTCGACTATTGTGGTTAGTTTAATAGTAAATGTTACTATTCTTTTATCATGAAAGATAAATAAATTTATTCTCTTTCACATCCGTTATAACAATAATAAATGTTATTATTTTATAGTAAATGTTACTATATTTTATTGTGATTATATAGTAAATATTACTATATCATATTAACTGTTAATTTGACTATTGTGATTAATTTAATAATAAATATTAGTATTTTTATGATAAGAGATAAATAAATTTACTATCTTTCACATGTGTTATTATAATAATAAATGTTACTATTTTATAATAAATATTACTATATTTTATTGTGATTACATATAAATGTTACTATATGTCATTATCTGTTAATTAGACTTTGTGGTTAGTTTAATAGTAAATGTTACTATCATTTTATCATAAGAGATAAATAAATTTACTACATTTCATATCCATTATTATAATAGTAAATATTACTATTTTATAATAAATATTACTATATTTTATTGTGGTTATATAGTAAATGTTATTATATCTCATTATCTGTTAATTTGACTATTGTGATTAACTTAATAGTAAATACTAGTATTCTTTCATTATGAGAGATAAATAAATTTGCTACATTTCACATCCGTTATTATAATAGTAAATGTTACTATATTTTATTATGATTATATAGTAAATGTTATTATATTTTATTATCTGTTAATTCGACTATTGTGGTAATTTTAATACTAAATGTTACTATTCTTTCATCATAAGAGACAAATAAATTTACAATATTTCACATCCGTTATTATAATAGTAAATGTTACTATTTTATAGTAAATGTTACTATATTTTATTATGGTTACATATAAATGTTACTATATGTTATTATCTGTTAATTAGACTATTGTGATTAACTTAATAGTAAATGTTACTATCATTTTATCATGAAAGATAAATAAATTTATTATCTTTCACATCCGTTATTATAATAGTAAATATTATTATTTTATAGTAAATGTTACTACATTTTATTGTGTTTACATAATAAATGTTATTATATCTCATTATCTGTTAATTTGACTATTGTGATTAACTTAATAGTAAATATTAGTATTCTTTCATTATGAGAAATAAATAAATTTACTACATTTCACATCCGTTATTATAATAGTAATTGTTACTACATTTTATTATGATTACATAGTAAATGTTACTATATCTTATTATCTGTTAATTCGACTATTGTGGTAAGTTTAATACTAAATGTTACTATTCTTTCTTCATAAGAGACAAATAAATTTACTATCTTTCACATCCGTTATTATAATTGTAAATATTTCTATTTTATAGTAAATGTTACTATATTTTATTGTGGTTACATGTAAATGTTACTATATGTTAATATCTGTTAATTAGACTATTGTGGTTAGTTTAATAGTAAATATTACAATCATTTTATCATGAGAGATAAATAAATTTACTACCTTTCACATCCGTTAATATAATAGTAAATATTATTATTTTATAATAAATGTTACTATATTTTATTGTAATTACATAGTAAATATTATTATATCTCATTATCTGTTAATTTGACTATTGTGATTAACTTAATAGTAAATATTAGTATTCTTTCATTATGAGAGATAAATAAATTTACTATATTTCACATCCGTTATTATATTAGTAAATGTTACTATATTTTACGATGATTATATAGTAAATGTTATTATATCTTATTATCTGTTAATTCGACTATTGTGGTAAGTTTAATACTCAATGTTACTATTCTTTCATTATAAAAGACAAATAAATTTACTATCTTTCACATCCGTTATTATAATAGTAAATGTTACTATTTTATAGTAAATGTTACTATATTTTATCGTGATTACATGTAAATGTTATTATATGTTATTATCTGTTAATTAGACTATTGTGCTTAGTTTAATATTAAATGTTATTATCATTTTATCATAAGAGATAAATAAATTTACTATATTTCACGTCCGTTATTATAATAGTAAATATTACTATTTTATAGTAAATATTACTACATTTTATTGTGGTTATATAGTACATGTTATTATATCTTATTATCTGTTAATTTGACTATTGTGATTAACTTAATAGTAAATATTTGTATTCTTTCATTATGAAAGATAAATAAATTTACTACATTTCACATCCGTTATTATAATAGTAAATGTTACTACATTTTATTATGATTACATAGTAAATATTACTATATCTTATGATCTATTAATTCGACTATTGTGGTAAGTTTAATACTAAATGTTACTATTCTTTTATTATAAGAGACAAATAAATTTACTATATTTTACATCCGTTATTATAATAGTAAATTTACTATTTTATAGTAAATGTTACTATATTTTATTGTGGTTACATGTAAATGTTATTATATGTTATTATCTCTTAATTAGACTATTGTGGTTAGTTTAATAGTAAATGTTACTATCATTTTATTATGAGAGATAAATAAATTTACTATTTTTTACATCTGTTATTATAATAGTAAATATTACTATTTTATAGTAAATATTATTATATTTTATTGTGATTACATAGTAAATGTTATTATATCTCATTATCTATTAATTTGACTATTGTGATTAACTTAATAGTGAATATTAGTATTCTTTCATTATGAGAGATAAATAAATTTACTATATTTCACATCCGTTATTATAATAGTAAATGTTACTATATTTTATTATAATTACATAGTAAATGTTATTATATCTTATTATCTGTTAATTCGACTATTGTGATAAGTTTAATACTAAATGTTACTATTCTTTCATCATAAGAGATAAATAAATTTACTATCTTTCACATCCGTTATTATAATAGTAAATATTACTATATTTTATTATGGTTATATAGTAAATGTTACTATATATTATTATCTGTTAATTCGACTATTGTGGTTAGCTTAATAGTAAATATTATTATTGAGTTTTCGTTGAAATGTTAAAATTGAAATATTAATATGGTATATTGTTAAATTTAATGAGAATTAAAATAAATTAATATTAAAACCGATGATTCATGTCTCATGCCGACGGTTCATTGTACTATATACTACTATATTACTATCTTACTGTAGTAAATATTACTACATCATATTATATTGTATTATATAAAAACCGGTGATATTATATTAATTGTTTACTAAATTGTGATATATAAATGTCACAACTTATTATAATAGTAAATGTTACTATATTGTATTGTGGTTATATAATAAATATTATTATATTTTATTATCTGTTAATTCGAGTATTGATGTTAGTTTAATAATAAATGTTACTATCAAAGACAAATAAATTTATTAACTTTCACATCCGTTATTATAATAGTAAATGTTACTATATTTTATTATGATTACATAGTAAATGTTATTATACTTTTATAATGAGAGACAAATAAATTTATTATTCTTCACATCCGTTATTCTAACAGTAAATATTACTATTTTATAGTAAATGTTATTATATTTTATTATGGTTATATAATAAATGTTAATATATCTTATTATCTATTAATTTAACTATTGTGGTTAGTTTAATAGTAAATGTTACTATGGAGTTCTCGTTGAAATATTAAAATTGAAATGTTAAAATGGTATATTGTTAAATTAAATGTGAATTAAAATAAATTAATATTAAAACTGATAGTTCATGCCTCATGTCGTTGGTTCATTATACTATATATTACTATATTATTATATTATTAGTAGTAAATATTATTACATTATATTATACTATATTGTACTATATAAAAACTGACGGTAATATATTAGTAGTTTACTATATTGTGATATATAAATGCCACAACTTATTATAATTGTAAATATTACTTTTTTATAGTAAATGTTACTATATTTTATTGTGGTTATATAGTAAATATTACTATATGTTATTATCTATTAATTGAACTATTGTGGTTAATTTAATATTAAATGTTACTATCTTTTTATCATAAGAGACAAATAAATTTACTAAATTTCACATCCGTTATTATAATAGTAAATGTTACTATTTTATAGTAAACGTTATTATATTTTATTATCTATTAATTCGACTATTGTGGTTAGTTTAATAATAAATGTTGTTATCCTTTTATAATGAGAGACAAATAAATTCACTATCTTTCACATCCGTTATTATAATAGTAAATGTTTCTATTTTATAATAAATGTTACTATATTTTATTGTAGTTATATAATAAATGTTACTATATTTTATTATCTGTTAATTTGATTATTGTGATTAGGTTAATAGTAAATATTACTATAGAGTTTTCGTTAAAATGTTAAAATTGAAATATTAAAATGGTATATTGTTAAATTAAATATGAATTAAAATAAATTAGTATCAAAACCGATGGTTCATGTCTCATGCCGGCTGTTTGTTGTATTATATACGACTATATTACTATATTACTAATAGTAAATATTACTATATTATACTATATTATATTGTATTATGTAAAAATATGCGGTACTATATTAGTAGTTTACTACATTGTGATATATAAATGCCGCAACTTATTATAATAGTAAATGTTATTATTTTATAGTAAATGTTACTATTTTATAATAAATATTATTTTATTTTATTGTGATTACATAATAAATATTACTATATTATTATCTATTAATTTGATTATTGTGATTAACTTAATAGTAAATGTTACTATGGATTTTTCGTTAAAATATTAAAATTGAAATGTTAAAATAGTATATTGTTAAATTAAATGTAAATTAAAATAAATTAATGTTAAAATCGGCGATTCATGCCTCATGCCGATGGTTCATTGTACTGTATACTACTATATTACTTATATTACTATATTGTACTATATAAAAATCGATGGTTCATATCTCATTCCGCACCACGCAGTCAATAAATATTACTACATTGTAGTATGTATTAGTAATTTACTATATTATGATATATAAATATCACAACTTATTACTACTATATTACTATATTACTAGTAGTAAATATTACTATTTATAAAAACTGACGGTTCATGCCTCATACCGCACCACTATATTAATTTCTTGTTATCACTACATTACTATTTTAGTGGTAATAAATATTATTACATTATACTAGTAGTAAATATTACTGTGATATATAAATACCATAATTTATTATTACTATATTATTATTTTATTATATAAAAATCGGCGGTTCATGTCTTGTGCCAGTGGTTCATGCCTCGTGCCGGTGGCTCATGCCTACCCCGCCCGCCCGTAATTTAAAATAATAACATTATTAATTTAAATAACAAAATAATAATTTCATTATCATTATATTATATGATATAATGATATGAAATTATATAATTATTTTACAAATTTTATTATATATAATTTGTATTTAAATTAAATTATTAATTGATCATTTATATCTCATTTATTATAGTAACTAATTTCACATTAAATCAAATGAACACAAATACATATTATATCAATCGTCTTCATTACAAAAAAAAGAAACATTCACCAGCGGTCTTTGACCACTGGTAAAGACCCCAAAATCCATTGACAAAGACTCTAGAATTTTGTCTAGCAGCCAAAAATTCTGCTGGCTATGCCAGCGCTAGTAAAGCACTATGCCAGTGGCCACATGGCCAGAGGAAGCCCCGTAACTTTAACAAAGTCCAAGTTCTTTGATTTAAGTGCCAACAATTTCTCCTCAATAACAATGTACTCAGCTAAGGAGCCGAATTACTTGGGATGCTTCAATGCTTTCTCACTGATATCACTGTAGAATTCATTGCCAACCTTTAGTTCCTTCACTTGGCTGCCCACCTTTACCACTACATCAACAACATAAATGCCTGGAACAGTCTATAACACAACAAGAGTTGTTACAATGCATGAAATTGGCAACTAACTCAAGATAATTTGATATAAGGAAGAGTGCATAAACAGTTATATTGCGATACTTTTCATATTAAATGAAATATCGTTCTGTAATTCCTCCATAAATAGCACCAAACAAAATAATGAAAAATGAAAACATATATTGCACCTGAAGGCTCATTATAGGATGGAAGTGCTGTTGATTAACAACCATAAATGGGACAATCCAGGATCTTTTTAGTGAATATCACTATGATAATTTTCACTTTAAATCATGCAACATTATTGCATAGAGACTGAAATAGAAATTATGTTTTTTTCTTTAAATATTGGAGACTTAACCCCACGTATAAAATTTCATATTTCCGTCTTAATTCTCCCCCGCAAACAGAAACCAAGAAAATGTAGTTAGCCATTTTCAGGTAGAAAGTAATAGACCCACAAAATAAATTAGGGAACAACATGTTCTCTATGCAGTAACGATAATCATAAACAAAGCAAATCAACAAAATATCAAATGTTACTGTGAAATAACAATTCACTTAGTGTAATTCAACTACATAAAACCATTGTGAAACCCCAAAACAATTTGGAGAAGTTTTCAAATTCATCAGGTTTTCTACAACTTTTGCTCAGCTGCCCTCTCCCAACGAGTAAACAACTCCAAATTCTTCGCAAAGTTGCACATCATATTTTAAATTTCACAAATCCAAATAATTGTAATGACTGATTATTAAAATTCACTCTCCCAAAGTTACTCTCAGAGGCATTTTGTCGAACATATTTCATGTGTTTATTCATACTCTTACCTTATTCACTACTAAACATCTGATCGGCAGTCAATAAATTAATCAATGATTAGTTAATCATAAAACAAATGAATGATGCAGCTAAAATATAAACGAAAATGGTATTTTATTTATAACAAATGTGAATGTAAGAAAATGAAAAATGGGAAACAAATCTGACATTTGAAAGACCCTAAACGTTGACTCACAAGCGGGGAGAAAGAGTATGTCTGTGAGATGCCAACGAAAAAAGCCGAACGGACAATCAAAAAACAAAGAAAAAATTATTCCGTTGAGATCAATCACAATCACGGACATATGAGAGAAAAAAGATGTAACATAACATAATCAAAGAACAGATCGAAAAGGAGAAAATATAGTAAGATCTAAGTCGATGAAGAAACCATTAGATCAATGCTTCGCATACGAGAAGACGAACCTATGAGATAAGCCGAAGAGAGAAAAACCTTCGTCGATTTATATGGAGACGAGTATTCCTTTGTCAATTTGTATGAGATGAGCGGTTATCCCAACCGCTCGTAAAGGGGCCCACCGGTAAATAACGCATTTTTTGTAGTGCTTCCTCCCACTTCCTCCTCCTCCTTTTTTGTATTTGGCGCCATTTCTTGACGCCAAATAAAGAGGCGCCAAAAGTTTGGCGCTAATACTAGTATTGGTTTTGTTGAATATTTAGATTTTGCCACCATCAAGAAAATATTCTCTATTGATTAATCTTTTTCCTTCTGCCATTCTCTCTTTATTTCATTTAGTTCTCTCTTCTCATATTTCATTTATATCTCCGCTTTATTTTTGCAATGATTAAGAAATTGATATATTTTTATATTTTTAATCACTCTACTTCAATTCTTATTCTTTGTATCATGTATTGTGACGTGGTATGATAACAAATTGTAAGAATTAGTAATAACAACTATTTCCTCTTCCTACAAATGGTAAGAAACAGTAAGAATTACTTTCATTCTCTATCTATATCGTAATATGGTAACTTTTATTCTCTATCTACAAGTGATAACTAACAAAAAATAAATGAACAAGGATTGGTCCAATATAACAAGTAGTAAGTCAATAATTATATAAAATTTGTATAATATAATATGGTAACAAGTGGATGGCATTGTAACAAGTGGTAAAAAGTAGTAATAACAACTACTTCCTCTTGATACAAATGGTAACAAATATTTTTATTCTGGTAAAGATTTTTATTGTGGTAACAAGTGATCTATAACAAATAAGAAGTGTATTTTTATTATTGTACCAACAAAGAATAAATGGACATATAATTATGTAAAATTTGTATAATATAACATAGTCACAAGTGGTAACAAGTGTTTTTTAGTAATAAATAATAAGAAATTGTAAGAATGGTAATAAATGTATATCAACTAACAAATGACAATAAGTTATTGTCATAATTATATAAAATATGTATAATATGGTATATTTTTTAACAAATAATAGACAATAACTATATAAATTAGTGATTTTTATATATGATAATAAGATAAATAAAAAATAAAAAATAATAAATGATAACATATTAGTAATATAATAATTTTATAAAATTTGTTTATGGCATCTTAAGAAGTGATAACGTAAGAAGTGATCACAGGTGATTTAAATCAAATAACAATTGCAACTGTATTTCTGGCAATACAATAATACTATAAAATTTGTATAATTTTTTTTTTAAACTGTATGAAATTTGTATAAACTGAAAAATAATGTTAATGAAAATAACAACTTTAAAAAATTACTGACTTAACGATAAAATAACACATATAAAACATATAAACATTAGAGAGGGTATTCACTATAACTACTCCAACAGATATTCACTATAATTATTTCATTCCAAACTATAATTATATATTTAAAAAAAAAAGTGGTAAAAATTTTAAAAAACTCATTAAATATTAAAGTATCCCAATAAATTTGTAAAAAAGAGAAAAATGCGCGGATAGATTTTCAACATTTGGGGTTGACTTCACTTAAAAGATAAGGTGTTGATACTCCCATATGTAAAACATAGGCAAGTCGACTGCTAGAAAGGGAGTGGTCATTTTGCATGAAGATTGCTTAGCACAAAACACTTCACAAGTCTAAGGACATGAGCAACCCTAGTGCATAGTGTCATATGACGCATGCCACAAGCTCGATACACTATGCCACATGCATTGAGCTATCATGCATATGCACAATGCACATATACTCAAGTAGGTTTAACTGTCAAGTTCACTCATCAGAATGCATAAGTCGACTACCACAAGGCATAAAAGAGTGGATATAGGTACTTGAATTTAAGAGTACCGACACTCAGCACTATTTAAGTCTAAAATCTAATCAAGGCCAATGAAGCAATCGACTTGCATAAGAAAGGCAATCGACTCACTCCAAGTGTTGTAAGACTTGCCCTGAGTTTTCATAGAAGAAGAGATCTTCCTGTAATCTCAAGGATAACCATCTCAGACACCCGTTTCATGTCACATCAGATGCTTCCATAACCACTCTCCAAATTGCCTCGGGAGTATATTTGGATGTATAATTGATGATATTGATCCAGTATCATAAAATGCAATCACTGGGATCTCATCTCTTTTTAACAAGATTGTTGCCTATGTTAGAGGAAGTTGAACTTGTGGTGACAAGGCAAAGAGTCCCATTATCATGATTGTATTCTCAAGAGGGGCTTCTTCCGAAGAGTTTGAGTCAGAAGAGTTGGAAATATCTTCTCCAATATCAGACTCCAATATCAAAATAACCAAATATGGAAAGTAGTTCTAGCATTTAAACTTAGAAGTATCAGAACTTGGAACTGTTTCAACCATAAAGAACTAACCTAAGCCAAACAGTAGTCAACTGAAAGAACATAGGCAGTTGACTAATGCAAGAGGCAGCAAAGGAAAAATTCAAAAGATAGTCAACTGGTAAAGAGGAGGCAGTAGACTTGTTTGTGAGTAATGGCTAGTTTTCAGAAAGGTAGTTTGAGCATTTCATGAGCTCTCAACAACCTATAATAGCTATTTCTCAACATTAAATGAATTTCAACGGTCTTAACATCAAGAAAGGCTATAAATACAACCACCATTGAAGATCAAACAATCATTTGGAACAATTGTAAATATTTATTAAGTATTAAGTGTTCTCGATCTTCTCTATTTTTAATCTCTTTAGCTTGTATTTATTTCTAAACTATAAAAGATCATATTAGAGTTTTAAGGCTCAAACTTGTAACCTTCTTTTCATTCTAAATCTTGTAAGAGACCAAGAGGAAAGGGTCTTTTTGGTTTGGGCAAAGTTGCTTGTGTGAGAAAATGTTAGGGTTAGCTAGTGTCAAGAAGGCTAGTGTAAGTGTTCTGTAAACAACATTTGAAAGATATGATTAAGACTTGTTGAATCTAGTTGGTTGTGCTATTTGTGAGTCAAATAGTAGATTAGAAACTTAAGGTGAAGTCTTAGAATGGATATACACCAAGTTGATGGAATCACTATAAATCCTATCACATGCATTCTTCTTCCTCCCTTTTGTTGTACCCATAAATTGCCAACCAACCTATTCACCCCTTCTCTTTATCTTGTCAGATCTAAGCTCATCAACTTTAATGACTTATCTAAAGTCGAAACTTCATTCATTGTTTTTTTGTTTTCACTTCCATATCATTGTAAAAGATTAGAAAAAAATGGTTCTTTTAGGTTTAAGCTTAGAGTGTAAACACTTAGGGTTTGCTAGCACTTGTTGAAAGTTAATGTAAAGTGTTTTAGTGAAACACTTGTGAGATTTAATTAGCATTTGAATAAGCTGGTTGGTTGTACTATTTTAGAAAAATAATATATTAAAATAATTTAGGTGAAATCTGAGAGTGGATGTACACCAGAAAAGATGAAACCACTATAAATTTGTTGTATTCTATTCTTCTTTCTTATTCGCATTTAAATGTCTTCCATAAACTCAGAAAAACCAAAAGGTGCCAAAATATCATATTTACTCTCTCTAAGTTATTACAAACTATTTTTTTAGATGAATATCGACAAATTTTGTTTGTTTAGAGACGTTTTTCTCCTTTAAACGTCGGCAAAATTTTGTCATATTTCGACAAGTTTTGCTTCATTACAAATGGTCCCAGAAACCTACTTGCCAAACAAAAATATCCATATCTTATTTCAAACCATATCATAATTTCCGATATTCATAATTCATCCATATACAATGCTCTAAATACCCATCCATAATACTCTAAATATCAAACAATAATACTCCAAATAATTATTAATCATAAACACAAATTATAACTCCAAACATTTATTAACCACAAGTATATTATATAACTCAACATATCTATCAAGTATAAATATAATGTAAACTCAATATCAATCACAAAAAAATAAAAAAGTTACGAACAACTATTTGATTAAGTTAAAAAATTTTATATACAATAATCAAAATGTATCCATGTCAATATCTTATAAACTAGTTTACACATAATATCTTATCATTGCAATTAACCTCGAGATATATGACTCCTTGTACAAATGGAAAGCCACCACCGTCATATACTGTTGATGCATCATCAATAATACCTCTTTTTCTAGTTTTTGTAAAGTTGTTTGAAAAATATGCACAAATTCATAAAACATAAAGGCTGAAATCTTCAAACAAGACCTAGTTACAATCTAAACATACAAAATAATAATAAACTAAGAGATATCTCAATAGAACTTTCAACTTTTTTTAAGATAATTGTTTTGTCAACTATACTTCTAGATGAATACGTATGTGTAAGTGGAATTTTGTGCTACATTACCAAAGGTGACCTCTTGTAAAGTATCATTTCCTTCTACATTTGAGCATTTATCATTAGTTGCTCATGGTGTTTTTTCAGATACTTTTACAATCCTTACATCTTTTAGTTTCCCTCTTCCTTGGGATATGATTTCATCGTTTGAAGCACATCAAACCCAAGTTTTAAACATGTTAGATCAAATAAGCAAATCAAAAATAGTATATCAGAAATAACTAAATCAACAAATAATAAACAGATTATAAATATAAATGTGAATTTTTCTTTTAAGATAAAAATAAAAAACATATTTTAAGTAACAATAAGTTTTACGTTAGAACACCATTGCATATCAAATGTTACTCTACTATTTCATAGGATTGTCAATAAAATGACAACATCATACATAAGGACATCCGATTTTCCCATTTTCATATGAAATTTTAAATACAAAGTTCAGAATCTTTGCATCCAGGATTTATCCATTCTCAAAATCTATCAAAATAATTGGTTCTCTTAAGTTGATATTTCTAACAAAAATCTATTTGATTCAATATGACATTTAGCATAAATAAACGTTTTTATACAAAATAAATTATATATATATTTGTGTGTATGTTTTATATGCATCCCAAACATATATATGTATGATTCAATTCTTTAATAAATATACATGCCAAACATAGAAACTCAAGAAATATATGAGTAACTATTTCATGTTACAATAACTTTCAAATTTTATCCTTATTTTAAATGAGACTAACAACAAAATTGTAACTCAAATTTTTCCCTAATTCAAATTTTAATTTCAATGTCACTCTAAGAAAAGTTAATTTTGTCCTAATTTTTTTATAATTTTACCCTAATATATATTAATTTTGCCCTTACTTTAATTTTGTCCTACTCTTACGGGCCCTAATTTTGTCAAACTTTTATTATACTAATTGGACAAAAAATCATGTCTCGGTACCAAAATTCATTTCATAATATATTAGCAATAATATCAACAAATCAAATTCATAGAAAATGAAGGAAGAAAGAGAATAAGAGAGAAGAAAGAGAGAAGAGAACCTTGACCATTTGTAGAAAGAGAGAGAAGATGCACCTCCAATGGCAATAACAAGGATGGCAACAACGACAGTAATTGTAGTAAAATGAAGAACAGTGGCAAGAAAGAAAGAAGAACAACGGTTGTGATGGAGGAGAAGAGAAAGGAGAGAATGAGAGAGAAGAGAAGAGATTCTAGAGTTTATAACACTTATTGCACATATTTTCCCAATAAACATTGACAAGTCATTAGAGAATGCCAACGTTTTCACTTAAAACCGTCGGTAATTCAAAAACCTAGTGCGAGGTTTTTGTACCATAATGTCACATTTCCTTGCTCACCATCTCTCATTTTCTAGTATCTCTCTCTACTCTCTCTCTCTCTCTCTCTCTACCATTTGCCGATTTTTTCACTTAAAAATGTTGGCATTTCAAAAACAAAGCGCAAGTCGACATTTCAAAAAGAAAGCATAACATTTTTGTACCAAAATGTTACTTTTCCCTACCTACCCTCTCTCTTTGTTATCTGTCCCTACTCTCTCTGTTTACCTTTTACTAATATTTTCACTTTAAAACATCAGCACTTCAGAAGGAAAGAATGACTTTTTTGGATGAAAACATCACATTTCCTTACCCCCTCCCTTATATCTCTCTCTACTCTCTCTCTCTCTCTCAATCTTTTGTCAATATTATGTGAGTAAATGTTGGAAAAGCTTTGAGCTTTTTCTACATTTGATGAGTAAACATCAGCAAGGTAAAAAAAACTTCCATCACTCATTTTTCATGCCATTATTTAGTCTAAAATATCACTTTAGTGTACTTTTACTGACATTTCAGTTAAAAAATGTTAGCAAAAGAAAAATGTTTATGACCCATTGCTTAAATGTCAAGAAAAAAGTATCGAAAAAATTTAAAATTTTTATATTGTATACACATGCACACAAACACTTCACAACTTATAGTAAAAAGTGAACTCTCTCATTCTAAAATCATAATGAATTGTATATTTTAAATTTTTATATAAATGTTTCTCAAAAAGATATTTGCAACAAAATTAAATAAATAAATTGGCATAACATAGAACTTACAATACTAACTAGGTGTTGTCACCTGGTTGAACCCTTCACATTCTTTGAAATCTAAAAAGAGAAAAATAAAATATGTATCACCTTTTTAGTAAGAAAATATATGATGCATGACATATCTATGTATAGATAATTTTAGATTATGATTTTGATGTATATGAATTCCGAAAAAGTGACGCATTATAAAAAAATAATTCAAATCAAGAAGCCATAGCGTACTTTCCATGTATAACGTAAAATGTCAATAATAAATATATGATGTGATTCATCAATTCTCACATGAGCAATAGCGCACAAATAATCCAACCCCTTAGAAGAAAAAGGTCTCCCCAACATAAGCTCTTAATTGAAACGAACAACTAAATCCTAAATATGCTCAGCTGACCCTAACTTATATGCACAAGGCTGTAATTCTTGGCCCTCAAGTTACACTAATCCTAAAGAGAAGGTGGTCGACCAAAATCCTGTTCGACAAAATTATCAAGGCTAGCACAATCAATCTACATCTTAAGCATGAGTTATTCTAAATTATTAATTATATATATGTGTGTGTATGTATGTATCATATCTCATGCTTGTTTAAATTACAATTCAAGTTCATGAAGAATATGTTTTTGTATTTAGATAACATATATGCTAAAAAGACAAGCTCAAATAACCCAAAATAGAGAACACATGGTAAATTTTCTTACATATTAAGGAAAGAAAACACAACCTTAGAAAAATAAAAAATAATAAAATATGCATAAAATAATCTAGAAAATAAAGAAAATTTTAGAAATATTATCTCACTTAAGTGACCCTATAATCAAAATCTTAGGTAATTAGTTCTAGGCGTCAAATTCTTATAATAAGTGTATAGGGATCAACATCAATGGTCCAACGCAGCTCAACCCAAGTAGCCCAATGAGCCAAAAGGTTCAAAATTGTTCAAAAGATGAGTTAAAATAGAACGGGGTAACAAGTTAAAATGGGATATGAGGTCAAAACGAGCAAAACGAGCCAAACAAGCCAACTTGACCTTGCGTTTATTGCAACAATCCAATCCAAGTAGCTATTGCCCAAAACACTGTGGCATAGCACACCAACTTAACAGTAAACATGGGTCAAGATTGCAATGAAGAAAATGGAAGAATAATGATGTTTACTTGCTGATCCATGGCAATTATGATAGATTTAAGGACTCTAATTTTTAAATTATAATCAAAATCAAAGTTGAACCTAAATTTAATGTGATTAAAGGAAAAGAAATTCATATTGAAGCCTAAAAGTCATGTGTCAAAGCTAATAAAGGGGACAAAGAGCTCACTTGATTTGAACAACAATGAATGGTAATGAATCTATAGTTTTCACCCAAAAAAATTGACATCCAACTCATTTTGACCTTGCTTCACCAAAGATATCACAAAGAATGATGTTTGAAGGTGGGTTTAAAGATAATTGAAAGAGTTCTTCTTAAAACCAATAAAAATGATGATCTAACATCAGTAACATTTATTAGTGGTGTAAATAATAAAGAAAAATTAACATACGGTGGAAAAAAGATGTAATAGATAAGGACAACGTGAGAGTAAAAGAAAGAAGATAGATTGATAAATTGAGAGAAAATGGGGAGAAAAAGAATTTATAACGTGATCCAATAGATCTAACAAATGAAATTTGGTGGTTCGAATAGATGATCGAGATTTAGCATTGTTGGATCGTTGAGAATGATTAATTTTAAACAGTTGAGTTCAAGTGATAAGTATTTTTAAAATAAATAGTCGAGAATAGAGGAGTTATTAAGAATAAGCGGTCAATAATATTAGAGAAAATCTATGTCATGGATTAAATCTAATTCAAAGACTTATCACCCAAGATCAACCATCAAGAAATGCAAGACAATTTTACAAACCCTAATTCCATACTTCTTGATATTTAATTAGAGGATGTGAATAGTTGAATCAGGATATTCTTAAAAGTTATTTGACTATATATGTTTTCAAAAAGATTATAATAGAGATATTTGGTAATTTAACTAAAAAATAAAGAACACACAAAATCTTTTATAGTAGTTCTACCAAATCATGTATATGTCCACTCTTACGTTCCTTTTGGATTTTTCACTATCAATTTAATGATACAAACTTAATTGCACGTTCAAGTTGAACCTTTATAGTATTTCTTCACAAACACTACTTTCCTAACCCTACATAGATTGTTTCTCTCTCTAGACTCAAAACAGTGACATCTTTTGAAATCTCTGTATAGATGAGAGGAAAATGTCAAAGATGCAATACTTTAATTCTCAGATTTGAGAGACTTGATTTTACAAATAATTATATTAAAAAAAAACTAAATAATGTTTGAATGAAAAACATAGTGCATGACTTGTTGGAACAAAGTAATGAATGCCATGAGATCATGGTTGTTCATATTGTTAATAGAGCATTCTTCTTCTTCTTTATATCTCATCTTTGATATTTATTGTCATGCTGAAGAGATCCATTGTAAATTGTTAAAACCGGACGTTGCTCTTTAATGTCCATCAGTTAATATTCTGCAATAATACATATTTTCACGCTGAAGTTTTATTTTCTCACGGACGCCACTTTCTATTTAACCAATTGAAAGATATTCTTGTCGCATTTAAATATTAGACTTTGATAAAAATGGAAATATTCTGAGATACAGAAAAAGAGAAGACTGTTATGTTCAAATTTGTTTCAAAAATTTGGTTTCTGACAATTTCCGGATCAACATACTTAAATAATGCATTGACCTAAATTCAAAATTTAGTATCGAGGACTTAACCGATCAAGTCGACATGAAATAACTTGGGTCAATAAGGTCAAGTTTCAAATTAAATAGGTGGATACGTAGGATTGAATTGGTCTACGTGTTCTGATGCTTCAACATGGTTTTAATTAGATATCGAGACGTCTTACTTAGGAATCAACAGTCTATGTCAATATGTTATAAATCTATATCGACACAATTCTTTTCCTGCATTCAATTGATGGACCTAACCTAAGAAATTGGTTTATGTGTTAAACGGGCCGACAAGGTTGAAATGCAGGTCATTATATGATTTTTGAAGGACATCTTATATCAGGTCGACATGTTCAAGTCCACATCAACATACTTCTGTACTTACATAAAATTGGTGGACCTATCCTCTGACAATGGTTGATATATTCAACGTGTCGACATAGTCGAGATGCAGGTCATTATGTATTCTTTAAAAGATAAAGGAATCAAGTTGACAAATTGTCAGACATGTCGACCTTTTTAAACTTTTGTCTAATTCTTGTCGATGTGTGTAAATAGTGGATCGTTACACTAGCAAAATTGATTGACATGTTATATTAATTTTATCCACCTGAGATCAATAGGTTAATACGTAATCTAATTCATGTCGACATGTAAGACAATTTGACAAAGTATAACTCAGGTTAACAAGATTTGTGAATATTCAAGCTAGGTCGATATGTTTTCGGGATTGTTGACATAATCTTACTTAGATAATTTGTAATCTTATTTAGATAATTTATTATATTCGTTTTATTCAGGTCGACAAAGGTTACAAACAGATCGATATGTTCAAGGTATTGTTAAAATTGGTCGACATGACTCTAAAAATTTGTGAACTTATAAGAGCGGTCAACGTTTATCAAGAACAAGTTGACAAGGTTTGCAGACTTTTGTTTTTTGATAGTTTTCTGATTTACTTTAAACATATTTTCATCTAATTTATCATTATCAAAACCTATTATTCTCAACAATCTCCCTATTTTTAATGATGATGAAACTTCAAATACTTATCTAAGACTTCTGATTCTATTGATTCTAATTTTTAAAAATTTAACTTCAAAATTTCAAATTATAAAACAACTTAATCGCCTTCTCATGAATGAATTTATTCGGAATCATAAACCAATTAGGGTATATCTCATTCAAGTATTCTTCATACTTGAAATTCACAATTTTTAGAAAAACTCAGTCAATCAACTTCCTTGGATTGACTTTCCTTCTTGAGAATAACTTCTCAAACAGTTCACTTTGTTCTAGCGACTGAAACTTGTGAGTATTGAACTGTGGAATGAGCTTTGTCTGCAGAGGTGGCAAAGGGGGTTTTGAAGATGTAAGTTTCGTAGTCGAGGGTTTTGATAAAGAAGGCTTAGTTATAGGTTTTGTAGGAGATTTGGATGATATTGATTGCTTAAAGATAGACAATTTTTGTTTGGGAGTCATAGCCAATTAGGGTTTCGTCATAGAGATTCGCTTACAGTTTTAGAGAAAAAGAGAGAAATTCAAATTTAGGGATAGAGAGAGAGACAGGTCAAGGTGTTAACTGATCATATTCCTTCTTGCATGTCACGGGTTGACATATTTTTGTGCACAGTGACCTATTTTAAAGATGCTCAAAGGTGATCAGGTTAATATATTTTTAAAAATATTGACCTGATTTTGACTGCTATGTAAGTCGACACATTTACGTATAGGTCGACAAAGCCATGTCTGTTTTTTATTTTAAATAGTAGATCGACAAGATTTCTAATACAATGACTCATAGGTCGACAAGAATATATATTTTTCAATTTGTTGACACTTTTGCGAAATATGTTAACCTAAAGTAATTTTTATATACTCTATTTTTCATATTTTTTTTTCGTATTTCTCTATTTTGGTTATTCCAAACTCTTTTCTTAACTCACAAAGTCTATTCTTATCCAATGATATGGTAAAAATTTCAGCATTTTTTTTGAGTTTTTATATATTCAAGAACAATTTCATTTTTTAATACACGGTTTCTAATGAAATGATATCTAATTTCAATATATTTGGTTTGAAAATGTTACACTGGATTTTTAGTTATATTAATTACACTTGTGTTATTACATTTTATGGGAATATAATCAAAATCTATACCAAAATCTTTTTTTTCATACTTGATCCATCGAATTTGTATAGTATATTGTCCAGTAGAGACATATTCAACTTCTATTGTTGACAATGCTACACTACTTTATTTTTTGGACAACCATGATACCAACATATTTTCAAAAACTGACAAGTATCGTCGGTATTTTTTCTATCTAGTTTGTATCCTGCAAATTCTGCATCAGAGAATCTACGCAATTGAAAACTAAAGTTTTATTTTCTAACTACTGCCACTTTCTGTTTAACCAATCGAAAAATGTTATTGCTGTATTTAAATGTTAGGTTTTGATAGAAATGTAAATGTTCAGACATACAGAAAAAGAGAAAACCGTTATACTCAAATTTGTTTCAAAAATTTGGTTTCATACAATTTCGGATCAACATACTTAAACAACATATCGATCTAAATTCAAAATCTAGTATTGAGGATTTGATTGATCAAGTCGACATGAAAGTACTTGGGTCGACAATGTCATATTTCAAATTAAATAGGTGGACATGTAGGGTTAAATTGATCGACATATTCTGATGTGTTGATATGGTTCTAATTAGGCATCGAGATGTCTTATTTAAGAATCTACCTATGTAGACATGTTATAAATCTATATCGACACGTTATAAATCTATATCAACAAACTTCTATTCTTGTATTCAATTGGTAGACTTGACTTGAGAAATTGGTTGATGTATTAGACGGGTTGACAAGATTGAAATGCAAGTCTTCGTGTGATTTTTAAAAGATAAGTTATATCAGGTCGACATGTTTTAAGTCCACATTAACATATTTCTATACTCATATAAAATTGATAGACCTGTTCTCTGAAATTGGTCGATGTGTTCAACTTGTCGACATAGTCGAGACGTAGGTTGTTGTGTATTCTTTAAAGGACAAAGGAATTAAGACGACAAATTATCGCTATGTTTGTCTGATATTTATAGATGTGTGTAAATGAAAGTCATTACACTGCTTAAATTGATTAACATGTCATATTAAATTTGTCCACTTGAGATTAATAGGTTGATGTGTAATTTAATTCAGGTCGACGTGTAAGACAGGTTGACAAAGTTTAATTTATGTTGATAAGATATTTGAATGTTCAACTCAAGTCAACATGTTTTCAGGGTTGTCAACATAATCTTACTTGAACAATTTGTTATATTTGTTTTATTCATGTCGACAAGAGTCACTAACAGATCGACATGTTCAAGATGTTGTTAAAAATTAGTCGACGTGATTCTGAAAATTTGTGGACCTATAAGAGTAGATCGACGTGCATCAAGAACAGATTGACAACATTTACAAACTTTTGTTTTTTTGATAGTTTTCTGATTTACTTTAAATTTATTTTCTTCTAATTTATTATTACAAAATCTATCAATTTCAACACTTCTAAAATAAAAATATGGGCCTTATAAATAAAATTTAAGATTCAAAAGAAAATCCTAAATTCGTGAAATATAAGTTAAAGTTTAAACTCAGACATTTAACGAAAAATAAATAAGAAAACATGCAATAAAACAAACAAAAAGTATTTAATGTAAAGCAGCAAATATAAAATATTAATTATTAAATTGGCCATCCCATTCTCACAATTTAAAATATATTTAATTTGATAAATTTCCCCAACCCTAGTCTGCATGGTTAATTGATGACGTAGAAAAACATTTTTCAATATCTAAAATTGGAATATGAAATTAATTATCAAAGGGCATTCAAAATAAAAATCAAAAACTTTTTCCGTCGACAACTAAAAATATTTTTCATCTAGCGTCTATAATCTACATTTCGCTGACCAAAAATGAAAAATTCCAGCGGATCATGTTGGAACCGTTGACGAAATGTCCCATATGTCCTCTCTTTCAATCGTCTGATGAACCAAGGAGGAGCTCACGAACAGACGGTGTTACCAAGCATCTCTCTCTCTCTCCCCTTCCAGTTATCGCAATATCTGCCATGGCCTTGAATGGAGCATCAGTGGTCTCTCTCTCTCTCTCTCTCTCTCTCTCTCTCTCTCTCATCAATTAGTAAATTAGGGCTTTGAATATCAAAATCTTTCTTTCTCTCTCCCCTTTGGCCTGGAAATTTTCAATTAGAGATGTGCTAATGCTAGGAGGACTACAGAGTTTAATTTGCTATGTTGTTGTTGATTGTGGCAGAGAAGTGGAGATACAGAAACCAGCTTGGAGAAGATCAAGCGACAGTTGACTTCTGGTTCCGGTCGAAACCTATTACAGGGTCCTCTCCTCAAACGATCTGAAACTGTATGTACTATTTTATTTATACCGATTTCCCTGATCAATGCCTTCGAATATGTTCAGAATTCAGTGATCTTATGGGTGGGAAACATGAACTTGAGTTTGATATGATTGATGAACAGGATTTCTTCTAGGGCATGACGTTGTTATCAGTCAATTATAGGATCAGTATCACAGATTTAAGCATCTGAGAATTTCTATGGGCAACTCCCAATTGGCTTATAAATGACACTCTGAGTTGCAAGTGTTATAGGTTTTCACTATTGTAGTAGATTTTCTATGGAGTATCATGTAGTAGATTTTGTAGAGAGTATCATGGAGTCCATATGACTAAGTTGAGTTAATGGTTTCATTTTTTTTTTCTATTGTTTACCTATTTCATTAAATTTTCAAATTTGTGATGCTATTGTTTCAATGCTTTGCTTGAGGCTGAAAAATCGGTATTCATACACTTGTAATGAGAAGATATTGTGATTCATTCAGCTTTACTTGATTTTGACATTGTAATTCTATCCCATAAATTAACTTTTACCCCAAATTGTATTTGAATAGCTGAGAAAATGGAACGAGAGGTGGATGATCTTAGACCCGACAACAGGAAAAATGGAATACAAGTATGTCTACATGGATCAATCTATCTTTTTGATTGCTCTTTTCTCACTCCGTTTATTCACAAATTTGTGATTCTGTTGCCATCTTGCTTCAGGATCAGGAGAAATGAACCAGCAGTTAAAGGAACAATCATTTTTGATGCACATAGTACAATAACAATGTCTCCTTTCAATTTCCAGTAGGTGCAATGTTCTTGATAAATTTCTGTGTTCTTTAGCAACTACTTTCCTTTTTCCTTATTTATTTGGATTAGTTAATGTAGTTCTTCTTCGTGTTTTGCTTCAGTGGACTACCCAAGTATGAAGGCTGCTGTTTTTGTATCCAAACTAGTTAGCCCACTTTCGCTTTGGCCCTCTACTGATGCACAGTTATGATTTATATGGTATCGTTGGTTTGGCACTTGGTTGCAAATTCTTAACAGTAACTTTCAGATATAGGAACCCCACAGAAGAAAGACTATTTCCTTTGTGCAGAAACTCCTGGTGCTGCTAGAGCTTGGGTGTCGACTCTACAGTATGTTTACTCAAAACTTTCTTAATATTCTGTATTTAGTGCTTACAATTTTTAAATTTCTGCAGTGAAGGCTTTTTTTTTTTTTTTTTCCTCTCCCTTTTATATGATCTTGCCCCTTCATGTCTCATGGATGGTTATTTGACTCAAGGCTGTCTTTTTCTTAGCCTGGTTCTCCCCATTTATGTGATCTCATAGTTTAACCTCATCAGCTTTAAGCAGGAGAGGATTATAAATCCATATTACAGTATCGAAGTCTTGTGATGCTTTGTAACTTTTAAAGTTAATACAGTAATTTGTTATGGTTTTGTGAATGGTCCAAACGTATGTGTGTCTCCTTAGCTCCACAGGTGATGAATTTTGCCCTCAATATGATTTACAGTTTCAAAAAAGTATTTGCATATGAATTCGTCTGGGGCAGTTCTCATCCTCTCTCTTTGTTCTTCACTCTGTATTTATACATATTAGGTAGCTACCAGCCTACTGGGCTTCTTTCATCCCTAGCTATGAGTTATTTGCAGCCATAATTTGAGCTGTTGAACATGTGGGAAATGTCATATTGGTATACCCTTTTTTTTTTTAATTAGATTAAATGCAAATTTTCATATGTGGTATTGTTTCCTTTTGTCTCTAAAGTACCCCTAAAACACATGCTAGCAAGCAAATTGTCAATGCAGTAATCCTATCTATTATTTTTGAAATTTCAATGTCTTCCCTTTTCTGGGACATAATTTCAACAGTTAGGTACATAAGGACCGTGAGGTTCCAATTTTTCAATACAAACAAATTTGAATCATTTAGGGCTCGGATCTCTAGCCTATTCAACTTTTGATATTGGTAGTTAGATTGTGGGATTTATTTGTTCTTGTATTTTCAAAATATGAGCGTGGGATATTATGATTAGTCCTATTAGACAGTATGGAGAGTGGATTTGTCATTTTGATGTTCATGGTTTTGTTCTATTTGATATTCATGATTATATTTGAAAATTTGATCATATCATATTGATTGTGAAATATTTGAACAATGATTCATACTTAATATTCAAATTTTGAAAGTTTAGGATTATGCTTTTTATAATCTGGGTTTTACTATCTTTAGTGTGTTATAGATTGAAGTTTCAAACTGTGAAATTATGCAATAGTTGTCATCTTCAATTCATGTGGTTTAGGAATTACTACTTTTGTTTATCTGCCCATTAGTTCACCTTACACTTGTTAACTTTCATGTTATGGGTATGTTGAGGTTTTGATATATATCAAGTACCTTTTTATGCATGAAATTGGCCAGAAAGGATCTAGACTTTTGATAGTAGTAGGATGCATTAGAAAGTTGATGTTGCGAAGCTTTATATGATCATTTATTTTGAGACCTATTCACATGATTGTAGCGGAGCAGTATGGGTTAGTAATAATATAGCATCGGCCCTTGAAAATTATTTGCCCATGTTAATTTCCCAACTTGGATGAATCTCTCCCTCGTTAGTGGCATTTACATCTGAACATTTTAGAAAATAGCTGTCTTTATTTGAAATTAGTGGAATCTATTATTTTGAGTGAGTGTGAGAAGCATTTTGTGCTATTTATTTCTTTTAATATATATAGGACAATATAAGAGGATTATATATAATGTTAACAATTCCTTTGGAGTTTTAACACAAGCATTCATAAGAGGCCTTTCCTCTCCTTCAAAAGGTTTCACTTGGAATTTTTATTCTCTTTGGGATGGGGGAGGGGTAAAGTAGATGTATGGAAACAAAAGGAGAAGTAGGGAGATAGTCAGGCATCAAAATGTTTATGCATACTCTTCTCATTTAATGAACAAGGACATGGTTTTTATGCCACATATGCTGTTGTTTTCTTTGATTCTTACAAATGTTCTTCCATACAATTTAATTGTTATTATTGTTAGGGGAAATCTAATCATTGATAAAGAGGGTCTCTTTTAATTATCCTTTTAAAATTTCCTTCAAATTTATTGTACAATCAAGTTATGCACTTCATATTACAACCTTTTTTGTTACACGTAATTAAGCTTCATGTTACATAGGCATGGATTAAATTGTAGCTGGGGTTTGAGAGCCAGAGAGTCGCCGCCTTTTGACTTCCTTGGTTGTTGTGACAAAAAATTAATCACCATGATCATCCTTGACTCCTCTTGTCCACCTTGCAGCCCCATCCAAGCTGGAAAGCCGCTTTTCCTCCCATCAACTTGTCATCATTGCCCCCAGCCGCCCATGTTCTCTCCCTCCCTCCATCTCTCTCTCTCTCTCTCTCTCTCTCTCTCTCTCTCTCTCTCTCTCTCTCTCTCTCTCTCTCTCTCTCTCTCTCTCTCTCTCTCTCTCTTTGCTTCAGATCAGTGCCAGATCCAAATTGTAGCTAGGTCAGTGGTGAGCTTTCTACTGCCGTCCGTTAGATCCTCCAACATCTGTGATCGTTCGAGACATGTGGATTATGGATAACTAGTGGGAAGCTCATCCATATTACTTGATTTTTCCTGAATCACTCGATACCATACAAAGGAAGATTTGGATTTGATGAGTAACATGCTTTGTGTTTGGGTTAGAGTAAAGAACTTGATTGTGTTAGGCTTATGGATTTAGCAGGTAGTGAGAGGCTTGCAAAAACTGATGCGCAAGAAACGCAAAATAAAAAGAGATCGCTTTTAGTTTTAGGGTATGTGATATATGCTCTTGCAACCAGAAGTAGTTACATCCCATACAGGAATTCTGAACTCACTCGTTTAGTTCAAGATTCACTAGGGGAGATTCTAAAACTTTGATATTTGTACAAATCATACCTTCAGAATTGGACTTGGGGGAGACTTTGAGTTCATTGAACATTGCTTCTCGAGCTCAAGGAGTTGAGTTGGGTTTTACAAAGAAGCAACTTGAATTATGTTATGGCTTGTCATTTCTAAACGACAAGAAGTTTGGAAGTGGTCTATGTAGGAGTAGCTCTTTCATGTGTGTGGCTATATTTGATTTTTGGTTGTATTTTATTATAAGTGATGTTTAGAGGGTTTGGGAAGGCTTTCCGGGAAAAGATATAGTGAAGCCCATGATCTATTGTAATAGCGTGTAAACTTAGAAAAACCGATACGGCTCCTCAAACATTTCAACTTTCCCTAATAGAGGGCCAAGTCCTTATAAAGCTCTTTATAGGGACAAGGATTTGCAGTGAGAGAAAGAACAATGTTCAACCCTTGGTGTAGCTTACCAAGAGTTCCCTTGCTAGCAATTTTTATACACTATTACTAGTTAATAAAGGTCATTGTTTCCCTAAAATATATCATTTACATAAATATTTGAAAGTAATTTATTTGTACAGGAATGATGGTAGAACTCTAAATATTCAACAATACATTTTTGGAGTTCAAACTCTATAACAACATTATTGAAATGACCAAACCAAGCCCAAAGTGACTACTTAAGTCCATGCGAGACTTTTATAGTACCCAAACTAATCTTCATTCCTCTTGAGCAACAAACCCACGAGGTTGCTTCATTGATACCTCCTTTATTTAGTCATCATTTAGAAACACATTCTTGATGTCTAACCTGGGAGGTTAAGACATTTAATTTGTCCACGGTGGTTAACAAGATTAATGCAAATGATTTACTCCAAAAGAGATCTTACAAAACTCTCTCCTTGAATCTGTATCATGTGCTTTAAATGTTTGGAAGATAGGATCACTTATTTTTTATTTTGTTTTGTTGCATGATTTACTCCAAAAGAGATCTTATAAAACTCTCTCCTTGAATATGTATCACGTGCTTTAAATGTTTGGAAGATAGGATCACTTATTTTTTATTTTGTTTTGTTGCATGAGAATCTGGTATCACTTATGGCTGTGTGTGTTAGTGAGTGAGTTAGTCCGAAGAGCATCCTTGATTCTTTCTCACGAAGATTGAGGGCTTTGGAGAGAAGAAGGATCTCGCTGATATGTTTCTGGCTATTCCTCAGTATATTTGGGGAGAAAGATATACCAAATTTTAAAAATTAATCCTTCCCTTTTTTTTGGGATAATGTTGTTTTTTATACTTGTAGGCCTGATTTACAATAATTATAGTTTAGAAGAGTTGAGAGGGATTGGAAACCAATGCTTCATTAGTTTTTTGGTTTTACTAATTTTATTTTAGTTCTGTATTGCTCCTAAGGATTTCTTATCCTTCAAAGTAGTTGTTCATTCTTTCTTGCCTCTGACATAATTATCTTTTTTCTATCAGGAAAAGAGGGGCCAACAAAATGTTGTAACAGAAGAGATCATAACTCCAAATGTGATCTTGACTGTTAGCAAAAAAGCTTTGCTTCTTTTTTTTTTTGGTTAAAAAAAGAACATCTCTAGCTATTTTGGTTTTGAAATTTTTTGAATTTTTCTCAATACCCTAAGTAATCAAAGCCATATTTCTATGTATGTACCTTTGCAAGAAATTATGCTTTTAAACAAGCATCCATTCCATCCAAATGAATCTTTGCATTATACACCCATCAAAAACATCAACATGTTCCTCGGCAAGAAGATGAACAAGTTCAGAAGAACTATTCATCTGTAATGCTTACATCTGTAATTTCATATTACCTTGCCAATGTATGAGCTTGAGTCTTCATAACAGGCTTGTATAGGGATGTACAGTGGATAAAGAAAAAACAAAGGAGTAATATGAGGGAGAAAATGTGCATAAATTACAACATTAGAGATCGAGTGTGAGGTACAAGATTGTGTAACTTTCCTTTAAGAGCAATAGGAAGGTATATATTATTGGAAATAGGAGTTTTGGATGATGGGCCTGCTGGTGAAGGTGCTGACAGGAGACATTCTTCATAGACATATTTGAGAAGTGGATAGATTGAGTATTCTTCTCACGAACAAAGAAAGATGGCATGTGATTAATTAGATAACACATTGTGAGAGCAGGATTACTTCAAAAAGATTTGTTATCTTCGTATTGTTCAACATGGTTCAGCTACCTCAACTGTGCTGAATTTTACGTTTGGCTACTCCATTCTGTTATGGAGTAGGAGGGTATCATGACTAATGAATCGTGCCTTGAGTACTCATGAATTTACTAAAAGAATAAAAAAAATAGTAATAATAATTTTTGGATTATAGTTTTATAAAATACAACTGTGACACATGAGTTTTAATTTCTTCATAAAATTCATGAGATACTGAAATGGTTCATAATGTTCTTTCATTAAATAAAACCATATTATTCTCAAAAAATTATCAATAAAATTAACAAAATAACAAAATCTTAACTTAATGAAAATACAAATAGGACTACAAACATCGAACTGAACGAGCATAAAAGATTTTACTACTCATTTATTGACTTTGGGAGAAAACATGAACACACTGGTGCTTCCTAAATTGACACAACTAACAATAAACTAGAAGGGTTAGACAAACTAGGGGTGGGTTTTCTTCTCAAATGAGTAACCGCAGCAGGACAAGTGACTTGTTGTGTAAGCGGATTTGAGGAGTAACTTATTAGTAGTAAAGACTACCAGATTCATACCTTTTACCAATTGTCTTTGTTGTCTTTCAATGTCGGATAACAAGAAAATTAGTTAAAAAGGTGACTGAGCATTGTAGTTAGTTAATTTACTTGCACACAAAAGATAAATGAAAATTTATTAATGGATAATGTAAATTGGTAAGTGAATAGAGCTGATGGTTGAATAGACCTGATTAGCTACAGTATGTGAACAATTAAGCGGTTTTATATGAGTAAGAAGTCTACATTTACCTAAAACATGATTTGAAGCCCCAGACTCAAAATCCATCAAGTAAGGGTTGATGAAACACTAGCATGATTACCTAATTGAGCCAAGGATACAATAGGATATGTGGCTTGTTGAGACCTATGATGCTTGAGTAAAATTCCTCCATGGAAAGCACAATAGTATAGCCCTTAGTGGATTTGGTGAATAATTTATGACCAAGTAGCTACATTGGAGTTGCAAAGTTGTTAGAAGCGTCGCTGTGATTTTTTCTTTTTATTTTTCTTTATGCCTAGATTGTGCACAAGGGTCAATTTTCTTGCAGTGAAGTTCACTTGTTATTTGTGGGAATCGACTATCACTTTTTTTCGCCCATTTCTTTTTCTTTATTTTTCTTTCTTGTTTCCTGGATATAAGTGTCTTGAACTAATTTGTTAGTTGAATCAATTGCTCTGAGACCATGTTTTGAACATGGCAAAGAGGAAAGAGTGGAATGAAAGAGAGTTTTGAGAGATATCAACTTGTCTAGGGTTTGGACAAGTTGTGTCATTTATATTAGACAAGTGGACATATTGAAAAATAGCCCTTTACTTAGGCTAGTTGATAATTGCTGAATAACAACTCTCTTGTCTAGGGATTGGACAAGTTGTGTTAATTTATATTAGACCAAATGGACATTTAAAAAAAAAATGAAAAATAGCCCTTTACTTGGGTTAATTGAGAATTGCTGAATAACAACTCTTGACAAGCAGTAAATACTTGCTTGATCATAATAATGGGTAAAAAAAGACAATCTTTTTATTGACTAGAAAATTGATTTTGTTGCTCCTATATTTAAGATAAACTCTCTTGAGGAACCTCATGTAGATTGGCTTGGAGTCACCTATGCATGTTTTGATGGTCTAGAATGTGCAAGAGAAATTTCCATCTGAACTGGAAATGCAATTGATTATATCTTGCTGTCCTTCATTATCTTAAGCTCTTAAGTGATAGCAACTCCTTGGATTTTCAACCTCGTGTTTACTTTTATGAAAGTTGGAAACTACTGAAAGCTAACTGTATCATTGTTGTATCTTGTCTTTCTACTGCATTTTGTCTGTCCTTATATTTCTTCTTTTCTTGGACAGTGCAACACAATTAGTTTTAAGGGCACACAAAGAAGCAGTGAGTTCCTTAAGTGGGAATGGCTCTGCAAAGTTGGGAACTGTTGCTACTGTAGTTGCTGCTGCCAATTCTGCTGCAGTTGAAGCTTCCAAGGAGATTGAATCAGCAATGCAGATCTCAATGAGGAATGCCCTGGGAATGGTGACAAACAGAATATTTGATGGTCCGATGGATGATCTTGCAATAATGAGGGTACGCAGCTGCTATCTGATCTTGTTAGTACTATGAAATAATACTCTTTTAAACTCTTTCGAAAAAATTTTTTTACGGTCTATGTTCTTGCATCATGTACATCTAACTGGGTAATAAGGCCAGAATACTTTCGTCTTATACGGGGGCACTTTGCCATTATGGTGATTTGAAAAAATGTCTTGATGTAAAGATGTTGACCTAGTAAAATGTTTTGGTGTAACTATTTGGGTAAAGAAATGAGCAGAACATCATTGCCTGACCTTCTGTAGGAACATGGGATGCCCTTGTAGCGTGCTAATTAAATTTATTTAAGAGTTTCCTAGCAATGGCTTTCCTAGATGAGATCAGTGTGGACTTAGGATTTTTTTTTTTTTTTCTGCTTTTGTCCATAAAGATATGAATGTCATGTATTTAGTTGAGGAGATGAATTAGATAGAAATGAGTGGCTTAGGAGAGTCCGAACCAGTTGAATTAATGCACTATTATTATTATTATTTTTAAGTTTATATGAATAGTTTATTTTTTTTCTCCTTTCTTTTATATTAGTGTTAAACGATCAACTCCAAAATTTAAATTTAAGGCTCAGTTTGTTGTTATTTTTGTTGCTTTTGTATGGTTTATTCGGGTTTTTATTAATTTTTTGGTGTTGAATTTTTATATTTTTAGGGTTTTATTTTTCTTTAAGGAGTAATCAGTTTGATAGATAAAGGGGTTTCAGAGCTCTATATGTTGCTCAAATTGAATTTTTCAAATGTCTTGGCTTCCTTTTTCGGTCTCACCATATCTCCCAATTGTCTTTCTCTACTATCTTCAGTATCCATTTCCTTTCCCCTTACCCCTTAAGAACTATTAGAGAGAGGGCAAATTGAGGGACTAAGGGGAGGGAACTTGAGAAGAAGAAGTCTTAAATATATGGCAGGACTAATCAGCTTGTTACTAGAGAAAATTAAACGATGTTAACTTGATGAGTAAAGAGGGTTGATGGGGAATGATAGGAGAGAGATAATCAAAGTTCATGGAGAAATCCTTAATGTAGTTGTAAATCCATTCTAAGTTAAGCTCATATATGCGACTAACCATTTTTAGGGCTTTATTTTTTTTATTTTTTATTTTTAAGTTAAATTGACCTGTGCTCATTTGATAAAAATATCATCCAAAAAATTAACATCAAAAGGATCTAGAGAAACAAATACCCCAATTAGTGCTACAATACTCCCCCCCAAAGGGGCATGCATGCCGCTTATATAAAGGAAACAAACCTAGATATCACAAAGTACTATTAAGTAATATAACTTACTGAGCCATGTAAAATTTGACGAGTTTATGAGCTTGTTTAGTTTATACAATTTACTATAGAGAAATAGTATGGCTTACAAGAAACAGGTTCTTCAAGTTGAAGTAGAAGAAGGTTCATGGCTCAAAAATTAACATTGCAATCCTGTTTGTAATTACTCCATGCATAAAAAGGACTCAGGATTCAATTTCAGCGAAGAGAAATCCAAAGGCTACCCATACCTAGCTTGGATCTAGGCCAAGATGGTTTTTATTGGGCATTGGCTAACTTGAGCAAACTTGATCTTGGATGCTGCCCACTCAATATGTAACTGGCGAGGCTCAATAGGTTTCTACTTCAAACAAGATTTATAGTTAACTTAGAAATTTGAAGTTACAGCAAACTGGATGGAAGATGATACTGGTGTTTGCATTAGGAGGTCTTGATATGGTCTGTAAACTAGAAGGAGATGTGCTGGGCCAGATTGAATTCAAACTTCATTGGCATTGTGAAACTAAACCTCTGCATGGCTAACAGGTCCTGCACATGAGCACCCTTATAATAAGTTCAACCTCAGATGATAACGAACAATGTATTTTGTTAAGATTGATAGGATTTATTGCTTCATAAGATAATGGCTTCCACTTAGGCTCTCCTGATAAACTAGAACAGAAATGATGGGAATGGAAATGAGACTTGCTTAACTTTGTTGGATGAGAAAAGAAAAAATTGACTTTCAAAGATCCAAAGAACGAACTTTGAATAAAAAATGAGACCAATGTAATATTTGTGCTCTAATAGGCATTACATGATGCAAATTTTGTCTCAACTGTTTCCTGCCATTTGTTGTGCTATTTCTTTCCACTCACACACCTATTGTACCGATTTTGAGATACTGCATTCTACCTCACTTCTACTTCTTTGGTCCTTTATTGTGGCTCTAGGAGACTTTACGAGTTAAAGATGAAGAACTTCAGCACTTGGCCAGGGACCTTCGTGCAAGGGATTCAACTATAAAAGTGATTGCTGAGAAACTATCTGAGACTGCAGAAGCTGCTGAGGCCGCAGCATCTGCGGCACATATGATGGATGAACAAAGAAGAATTGCTTGTGCAGAAATTGAGCGTTTGACTGAAAATTCAAAGAAGCAGCTGGAGTTGTCCACATTGAAGGTGCCAATAACTTCTAATCCTTTTTGTTGGATTTTTGCATCTTGATTGCAGTAAGTCTCTTAATAGGTTGCGGACCTTCACAAGAACTCGATTCAAATTTCTAAAGGTTGGGGCATTTGGGATTTACAAAGTATTTTAAAGTCGGAGCAACAGCTTAGAACTCCAGACGTTAAGAAATTCTTTTCAAAATCTTTAAACACAAAAACAAGTACTAAAATAAAGGAGAGATAAAGCTTTTGATGGTGGTGGCATGTACAAAGGGTTAAAGTTGGGGGGAGGGGGAAGAGCTAGAGTGGCAACTGAACAAAGGTGAAGAGCATATGCTCAGATATTAGTTGTAAAAGATTAATTTGCTTTTATCCTCATGTTGATATAATCGTGTCTCTTGTTATTGTTAGCAATGCTTTTGACCTTCTACATTGATAATATACTTTTTTCTTCTGCAGATGAAAGAATTTGAAGAAAAAATCATGGTTCTGAGCAAAGAACTAGAGCAATTAACTAAGCAAAGAGACTCAGCAATTCAGGAGGCAAATTTATGGCGTTCTGAACTTGGAAAAGCTCGAGAGCGCGTTGTAATATTAGAAGCAGCTGTTGTTCGAGCTGAGGAGAAAGTCAGGGTTGCAGAGGCAGACACTGAAGCTAGATTGAAAGAAGCTACAGAAAAAGAATCAGCTGGTTTGATGGAGAAACATGAGCTACTGGCATATATTAATACATTGCAATCTCAACTTCAAAGGTGTGTTATCTAATCCTTCCAATTAGATATTTACATATAAATTGTGACTCCATCCCTCTCTCTCTCTCTCTCTCTCTCTCTCTCTCTCTCTCTCTCTCTCTCTCATGCACTCATGCATGCTTAGTGTTTCTGCTCATCTATCTTCCATTTCTCTGGTCAGTGCTACTCTTGCAAGCCTAACTGTGATACCATGTCTGATGGTTGGGCTATATCCCCCATGATTGCATGCTTCAGGACCCAAATGGCTGGAAATTAGAAGTTTGATTTTAGTTCTTCTTTTCATTTGGCATGTGTGGTCTGATATTATATCTCCACTTGACTTATACATTAGAAGGAGAGCCCATGCCTGGAATACTTAAATGGTAAATGGGCATGCATGCTACCCCTTAAATTGATGGAAACCCAATGGTGTTTTGCATCCATGAAAAGGAAAAAAGCCTATAGCAACTTAATTTGTTCCATTGATGCAGAGATATTTAGAGGTTATTCAAGTATGTCATGATAGTTAATACGTATCATATCAGCTTCGGGCAACTAATTTGTTCCATGGATATAGGGATCTTTATTAGTAGTTCTTGATCAATGTTAAGGTTTCCTTTTGTGGTCTAATGTAATTCAAAACTAGCATCTTTGTTTAGTTTTGTCTACACAATCTCTTAGATAAGTTACATACCTAGCTTATGTGATGTTTCAAAGGACAGTACATGTAGTACACTTCATTGAACAACAGATAAACACTTATTTCCCTGTGGTCGTATTAATGAAGAGTTGATTCTTTGTGGTAGATCTTAAAAAAATGGTTCTCTTGGGGGGATACACTAGATATATAAGTATGTAATTATTTACTCATAATAAAAATAACATATAAAAAATAATAACATAAAATATATGCTCAAATGTTGGATTTTGTTTGAGAAATGTGTCAATAATTAAGACAATTAGACAATACAATCACAATTTATTTTTTCTTAACTAAGGTAACTATTAACATATACCAACCAAAATCTTAAAGAAGTAATAACATTAAAATATTATCTAATAATTATAAGAAACAACTCATTTATTTAAAATTGGATTAACTACACAAAGCCCTCGTGTCTTGGCCTACTTGCAGATTGCCGCCTTGTGGTTTAAAACTTGACAATTAACTGTTCTGAGCAGAAAAGTGGTTTTCAAGTCATTTATGTAATTATATATTTGTGTGTGTTTGTATATATGTATGTATGCATACTCATATTCTAGAACACATACACAAGTCCAAATAAGTCCCTGAATTCCCTCACTATACTTCCCCAAATTGGTGAGCAAAGGCATTTGTTAACAACTAGTAGGTGCCATAACAGCTAAAGTAAATGAAAATTGCCCAAATTCTCTAGGCTAAATTGTATTGTGTCTATAAGAGAGAGAGAGAGAGAGAGAGAGAGAGAGAGAGAGATATTGATTTGGAAAATACTTTCATGCTTGGGGCTATTAGATGCCTTCATTAATCCTAGCACAAAATCTTAATGCATACTCTTATAAGGGATTGGGGGAAGTAATATGTACAAACAACAATTAACATTTTTTTCACTCAAATCTCCCTGTTATCTTTCTACTCCTTGTGTTCCTTTATATGAGTCTTTTAAGGTTTTGCACTAGGATTTAGGAAGGCATTTAATAGTCTCAATTGTAAGAGTATTTGACTAAACTACCCTTAGTCTCTCCCTTAAATCTCCCCCTAATTACTACACTAATTTTCTCTCACACCCCATTAATCTCTTTGTATCTCATGCCCCTCCCAATTAAATTCTGTCTTCCTTATATGTACATCCTGCCCTTCATTAATTCTTACTTGCACAATTATATCTTAACTTTTCAACAACAACAACAACAAACCGAGCCTTAAACCCATTAATTTGGGATTGATCATTTGAGAGACAAATTTAGAAATGATTAAAAAAAGAAAAATAAATAAATAAATAAATAAATAAAGAAATAAATAAAGAAACTAAAAGTATATATATATATATATATATATATATATAAAAGAAAAAGTGAATAAAAAATAGATAAATAAATATATATATATATCCAAAATATGTTAGGTTAATTTGTGCGGATTCTTTTACGTCACTCATTCCTATCCAAGGTAATCTTCTCGTCTAAACCCTTAACTATCATATTTTTACGAATAATTTGCATCCAAGTTTTCAGCGGTCTACCCCTACTTTTCAATATGAAAATTTATTAGACCAAAAAGTTTTCTCTTACACCAAAATTTTCAATTGAATTTTCATTATGTTATTCTTATCCACCAAAGTCTTTTCAAACTGAAAATTTTAGAACTTTACATTTCCCAACAAAGACAGACAAGACAGAGACGAAGACAAAGGATTGATCATGTTTCCGGCTGCAACTGAAGGATGCTGACTGAACTAAATTGCCCCGAGAGGCCACGGTTATTCTCCTTTCACTGTCTGCTGTGGTACTTAATTTTGGAAAACTGAAATTTTCTCTTTGGTCAATATCATGTGTTGTACACTGGAGCCGACCATTTTAATCCCCTATTCCCAACTATAAAAGCAACTTCTCTCCTGTTTCTCTCCCCCCCCCCAAAAAAAAAAGACCAAATGACACACCCATTCTGCTTTTCAACTCATTTAGCTTTGTTTCTTCTCAATATAAATTACAGGCGTTAATTTTTTTTTCCCAGGTAATATATACTTGTATCCTTATTCTCCTTTTGACTGTTACACTAACATTCTTTTAGTTTTTCCACCACTTACACCCTGATCGCCCCTACGCAATTGATTTCATTTTCTTCACATCTTACTTTGAAGATTCACTGTGCAAGTCTTTTTCCTTTTTCCTTTTATTTTTATCTCTATCTTTCTTTCTTAATTTTTAAAGCATATATTGTTGAATCTTTTTCCCCCCTTTTGTGAACGTGGGTTTGCCTAGTCATTGAGATTTAGGATTGAACCACAGTTTCAATATGTATCCATACAACAACAAACAATTGAGTCTTAATATCAAATTTTGGAGTCGGTTATTTGAGACCAATACATGAGAAAGGAGAGGGAAAAAAATTATCCATAGAAATTTAAAAATAATAATAATATATTAATTTAATTGGTTCGGATTCTCCTACTTGACTCAATCCTATCAAAAGTCGTCTGTTTAACTAAAATTTTAATACTCATATCTTTATCAATAACTTACATCCACGTTTTTAACAATCTATCCCGATATTTTACTAAATCTCCTACGTTTAAACTCTCGCTCCTTTTAATTGGTGCGCCTTTAGGTTTTCGTTACACATGTTCAAACCACCTTAGATGATATTTTCTCATTTTATCCATAATTGAAGTCATTTCCAACTTAGTACATAGCTCTTTATTTTTATTTTTATCTTTTCTAATTTTATCACATATACATCTAAATATTTTTATTCAGTTAGAGTCATTTTATATTCTTGTTATTTAAAGACATAATACTCATTGTCATATAATAATGTAGGTTTTGTTGTGGTTCTTTAATACCTCCATTTCAATTGCAATAGTATCATACAATCACAAAGAATTCCAAATGCGTTTCTCCATTTCATTTAATCTGCTTGAATCGTATGATTCATATTCCTATCTACGTTGTCATCACTTTGAATGATAAATCCAAGATATTTAAAATGTTCACTTTTTGACATATCCTGTTTCTTTAATTTAATCATTTATCCATCATTCTAATAACTGTCCCCAAACGTATATCTCATATATTCGGTTTTTGACTCATTCAATCTAAATTTTCTGAATCATAGTGTCTCTCTCCTAGCACCAACTTAGCGCTAATACTCCTTAATTTTATTGATCGGCAAAAAAGTATATACCATAGTATTTTATTTTGGATATTTTTCGTTATTTCATCACAACTATTGCAAAAAGGAGGAGAGTTTAATGTCGAATCTTGGTAAAGTCCAATATTTATTGGGAAGATATCACTTAAACCTCCTGTAAGTTCTTACATAGGTAACAATTCTTTCGTACATATTTTTTATGAGGTCCATGTATTTTAAGGAGATTTCCATATTCATCGATGCCTACCACAGTGAGAACCTATCATATGTTTTTTCTATATCAATGAATATCATATACAAATTTCTCTCATATACTCTAAATGTCTCCATTAATGCTAAACAAATGAATGGTTTCGGTGGTGGATCGTCCAAACATAAATCTAAATATCGTCTTAACATAAATCTAAATTAATTCCGAAACACACTTACCTCTGATCTCAATCTATACTCCACTCTCTCCCACAACTTCATGGTATGACTAATGAGTGTAATTTCTCTATAATCGGATCAATCTTTTATGCCACTTTTATTTTTATATAGTGATACAATTGTGTTCTCTTTCCACGCTTGGGGTATTTTCTTGATTTGTCAAATTTTATTGAAAAGATTCATTAATATGACCATCCCCAGTCCACCCAAATACTTCTACGGTGTCATCGGGTTCTATGGCCTTATCATTTTTCATTTTCTTTAAAGTCTCCCTTATTTCAGGAGAACAAATTGTGTTTAAAATTTCTATTGTTCTCCTCTACAGGTATCGTGATATTACTGATATTTCTTGTGTCCTCAACATTAAAGAAGTTATCAAAATAGTCCCTTCAATGGTATATTCACTGTATTGATTTTATTCTTGATGCACCTAACACTATTAATCTCTTTTTCTTTCCTATCCCTTAGTTTGACAATTTTGTAAAACTCTTTTTTTTTTTTTTCATCCTTAGTTCCTATTTTTTATATAGTTCGTTATATATCTTACTCTTTAATTCATGAATAATTTTGTTCACCACTTTTTTTTTTCAATCTTATATTTCTCAAACGAATCATTGATGCTCTTACTTTTAAGATTCCTATAACACATAAGTTTTAGTATGTATCCATGTGACGTATAAATACATAAGTACATACACACGCATACATATAACATCTATTCAAAATTCAGTTGTTTAATGGTACACAATGTTCAGGATTATTTTCTTGAATTTTGAATTTTAATAGTGCCTTTCTATGAATATTTTATGGCTATGTATATTCCATTATCATCCAATATTTAATCCTTTGGATATCCAACTTTTATTGAAGTCCAACAAAATAATCGATTCATTATGGTCCAATATTTTGAAAATTTAAGTAAACAAGTTTTGTCAGATAATTATTAAATAATATTTTAATGTCATTACTTTTTTTAAAGAATTTATTTAGTAATTGTGTTAACAAAATAATAATCTTTAGGAATTCAGTTAGGTTATTGTGACTCTATTGTTCAGTTATTTTATTCATGGATCGTTTTTTTTTTTTTTTTTTTTTTTCCTTGCCGGAAATGCACATTTGGACATATTATTTTTGAAATTATTTTATTCTTAGAAAAAACCACCACCCGAATGTTTTGAGCAATGTATGCATCACTTGTTTAATTCTCATCCTTCCAAGTGAGTGATACAAACCAAAATGGCTGGTCCTTTATGGTCTTTTCATAATAAAAACAGCTTTCAGTTCTAGGCCTTCTAGAACAGAGAGAGCCAGGTTACTACTGAGTTGAGTTCTAGTTGGGATGGAAAATGTTTGGAGGTGAATTGAACCCATTACCCGAGCTTAGACCTTCTCTCCTCTCTCTCTCTCTCTCTCTCTCTCTCTCTCTCTCCCCATCATTTAAGTGTAGGTTTTGTCAAACTCTGCTGCCTATGAGACTCATTTTGGGCCAATTTTCATGTTCGGTAAATATTTCCTTAATTGACCTCCTCTTACTATTTCTCTCTTCCCTTCTATAAGTCCTAGTTTCGGCCAAGTTGATAGGTAGAGCTTCTTGCTGTATTCCACCTCTCTCGCTTCTTCTACCGTTCTGATCCCATTTATTTTTTCCACTGTTGAAATCCCCTTTCCATTGATAGTGAGTTATCATGTTAAAGTGATAAGTACTTGAGTTGGCAGATTGTCCTGGGAGCTTCAGAGTTTTTTATGTTTTTATTTTTGTTTTCAATACTCACTTATCACAATTTTATTTTTTCACCTTTCTGGGGTGCCATTGATGGTGCTTTCTATGGCAAAGTAGGTCATCTTTCTAGAGTCTGATTTTATGAATGGATGTGGCATTTGGTATGCCTTCTCTGTTTCCAACTTGATACTTCCTATGCTTCCCTGTCCCAGCTCCATCCAGATGGGAAAGAAAATGATAACCCATGTAGCCGGGAACTTGGGTATATTAAAGAATCCCCCACATCCCTTGGCTCGATCATCCGATTCACCACAACAGACGGGCATGGTTCTGTAGTCAACTTCAAACTACCTATGTAGTGCTCTCATAGACAATGTACCATCATCACACTTCTTAGAAGATTTCCATCAAACAGCTAGTACTCAAAATACTTTGAAGCACTACCGCAGCTTTCTCTATTTTTAGTATAAATCCTGAATCAACAGTCAGTCCTTGATGCTTAATCAAATGAAAACCTAAACCAAAAAGAAAAAAAAAGATGAAGGAGAAGATGATTATCCAGATTTGAATTTAACCAATCTAGTAAAAAACAATTCTCAAAAAATTGATTCCCTCCACCATCACCACCACATTGTCAATTTTCTCTCCTTCATAAACTTGGCACCATCGCCCTACCATTGAAAATTTCAAATATCACAACATAAATATATAAGCAAATTGTTTCTTTTACACCTAACTTTGTAATTTTTTTTTTTTTGGACTGCGGAATTTTTTTGCCCACAAATCTGAAATTTTAATGAGTTAAGAGTGTTCTAAATATTTTGACAACGAACACTATCGATGGTGGTGGAGTAAACCTAGTTTTTATTTATTGTTGTAAAGAATTTAATTTTTAATTTTATCATTTTATCATTTTATGTTGTGTTTTTACCCCCAGTCTAGATGGAGGGAATGAGGTGGATAATTGAGTAAACCAACATGGTGTGTTCTGAATATATGGGAGTAAAGTGATTTTTTCCCATAAATAAATATGTAACTAGTTTTTACAAATGGTTAAATTTTTTATTAATTTTATTTTTACCTGTTAAAATCTATAAAAAAAAAAAATGCTTGTTGCCATGAGTTTGAAGTCTAAAAAATTATTTGTATCGTATAAGCAGACAGCAGATCGAGTCAAAAACACCGGATGATAGCTTGCCGCTCACAAAACATGTGGACCTACCAGAGGAAAACATTGATAAAGCATGTCTCAGCGTTTCTAAATCAGTTCCTGTTTCTAGTGAAAATGTAGTCCACTTGAGTGTAGATCCAATCAATCCACAACCAATTGGAGATGGTGAATGGAGTGATATTCAGACAACAGAGGCTAGGATAGCTGATGTACGAGAAATTGCATCAGAGACGGGAGGAAGCAGCATGGATATCCCAGTTGTTAGTAATCCAGCTAATAGCCACATAGAACAAGGAGTTAACACTTTCCATCAGCATTAATCTCCAAATCAAGGTCAGTTACCTTTGATTTGATGCAAAAACTGTGTTGGTAATATATCTATTAGTCACATAATTGTATAAATGACTAGTTCTCATGCGTCTATTTATGGACATTGTAGAAACATACCTTTCTTTATACGAAAGTGAGTTGAATTGACACAGTTCATGATTTTACATGATATACTATTTGTGACAATTTCCTCTTTAAAAAGACTTAAATGTGTATGCGCACGAAGAAATGTTGTTTCATTTGCACATGGATTGTAGAGATTGTTCATGCTCGGGAAAGGATTTTCTTGCCAAACTTGTCATATGCTCGAGGCTGCATTGAGGTTTAAGATAACTTATCAGACTGTCATTGTTGAGAAGAGTAAGAAATGGTGGTAAGCTCAACATAACAAGGCTAATTCCAAATAGGAGAAAAACAAACCATTTTTATTATGTAGACGAAAAAGTTAAACTATATCTATCTCTAGCGATAGAAGACGACCTGTACGTTTCTTGTGCTTGAAGTTGTGCATGATCTCTAACCAGGCACAAAAGCTACTTCCTGGCTGATGGGTTTGTAAAAGAAGACTTGCCGGCCAATAGTGAGGGGCTTTGTTAGGGATGAATCAAGTACTTTAGGAGGAAGTCAGTAATGAGTATATGTTGAATTGGTTGTGTTAAAGGAAGGTTTTAGAACTGGATTCAGGGGCTCAAGTGCTGGATTGTCATTACCTTGGATTTGGATGGAGGGAATTGCTAGAATTATCGTGTGTTTATTGACACAGAATGGAACAAATGGCCAATGATGCCCCTAAGTGGCTTATTTATAGGTTTGCCCTGTGAGAGCCAACCATTTGGGAGAGCTTTGTACAAGGTCACACCAGGATATGAACATTCCCTTTCCTAATCTGCTGAATGACAATACAGAAGTTTTCCTCTCTACTCGATACACTCGGCAAAAGGGCTTTAATCTAAAGGGAGTAACCGCAAATTCTGGTCACCGCAATCTGGTCGGGTTTGCCATAGGCTTGGTGCACGTGATCACGTTGGTGATGTGCTGGTCAGGGTCATGATGCACCTGGTCAGCGTGTTCTGGCCTGAGCAAATCAGCTTTGTGCCACAGCCACATAAGAGCACTGTTCCTGTGATGTTCAAACAAATAATGGAAACGTCACATTCGGCCCTGGGGGTCCTTTGTAGACACTAACTTTTTTTCTTTTTCTTTTTTTTTTTTTTTTAAATATAAAAATATCCCTTAAATTTAGGGTCAAATAAATACAAAAAAAAATTACAAAATCCTCCTCTCGATATGGGATATGTATAAAGTTAAACCTTCCATCCACGATCCATTTATTTTACTATCAAAGTAATAAAAAATATATATATCAAAATTTTACTTTGTGTAACTGGGTTAAAAAAAAAAAAATCAACTCTACTCTCTCTCCCCTTTCTCTTTTACTCCTCTCTCTCTCTCTCTCTCTCTCTCTCTCTCCCTCTCTTTCTCATTCTTTCAACAGCCAAGCACTCTCTCTCAGTCTCTCGGTCTCTCTCTCTCTCTCCGGCTAAACCCGCCACTTCCGATGGTAGGGAAGGACGAAGAACCAACCGGCGACGGGGTGGTGGTGGTGGTTGTGGGCCAACGCACATTGCATGAGTTAGTGGATCACAACTGGATCGTTTGAGGAGAACAAGTTTTTAGTAGAAACACTATCATATTTTAACAGGTCTTCAATTAAAAACCTTAACCTTTTCTGGACTTTATTAACGTTCCCTTCTACTTCTAATAATAATTGATAGATAGAAAATTTTGTTAAACTCCCACATTTTGGGTTTTCTCTTCAGAATTTAGCACAATAGGCATACACGCCACACACACTCTCTCTCTCTATCCAATGATCAATATTTGCTTCATCCTTGTAAGGTTAGACTCTCTATTGATTTTTTACGATAAAATTTCTTTTATTTTGAGTTCACGGGATGAACTTAAGAAAGTAAGGTTATATATTTTGATATACCACAAATTAAGAGTTTCAAAAATCAAATATTGTAGTATTGATTAATTGGGATATACAATTTGGATATAGAATTTGTGTTGATTGTGTTAGAAATTTTGAGTTTATGGGATGAATTTACGAAAATAAGGTTATATATTTTGATATGCCACAAATAACATTATTAATAAATTAAGAGTTTCGGATATCTAATATTGTAATATTGATTAATTGGGATATGTAAATACAATATAGAATTGATGTTGATTCTATCATAAATTGTCCCATGATTGTTCTTGTCAATTATTGTGGAATTAAGTTTACTGGTCTAATCGTCCATGTATCGAAGAGCTCTTGCTCATGTGTCTTCTTCGAGATTAAGATTTATTATTTAAATTTTTATAAACGTATGTATTTTCATAATTTTTATTACTTTTATGTAAAAAAATAAAAGTTTAGTAGTATACTTTATTATCATACTGAGCTTTTTGGAATTTGTTTGTCATCGTTAGGAGACAAGTAGAATATTTTTTAGGACCAACTATTTTTGAATGAGATGCACAATGATAAAAATAATTGAGCAGATGATAGTAAAAATTTAAACGCATGGATCAACCATTTTCTTTTTTTTTTTTTTGGTACTAAAGATAAAGAGAAATAAAAAAACACAAAGCCGTACAAACCTAAGTCTTAGGGGTGGGATCACCCCTAATTCTTTTCAAACCCATACAATCCTCCCAAATGAAGCAACGCAGGGACGTAGGGGGATCTCTCATTTCATACAGCCCATTTCCATACAACTGCCCTAGCTGAGCTAAATGATCCGCACACATATTCATTTATCTAAAAACATGTTTAACAACTCCCACCTTCAGAATAGCCAGAAGCTTTCTATACTCCTGGATAATGAAATAAAGTGGATGTTCAGGACCCGGTTGGACCCGGTTGAACAGCAAGCAACCCAACCAGAACTGAAGAGTCGAATTCTACTTCCAACTGAGAGAAACCTTTTCTTTTGGCAAGGTGGAGGCCTTCTCTAAGGCTCCAAAGCTCAGCAATGAGGACCTCAGACCTCCCAATATTGATTGTGAAGCCGGTCACCCACTCTGCCAAACTGTTTCTGATAATACCTCCTGCACTAGCTTTTCTAGAAGGTTGAGAAACATCTCAATCTGTATTAAGCTTTAAGTGACCCTTTGGAGGAAACTCCCATTTAATCCTACTGAGACATGTACCCAAATGACCCACCAAAAAAAAATTTTTTTTAAAACAACCCTAACCGAAAAAAATTTTCCCAAATAACCCGAATTTGTCAGAAGTTGGAGACACGACACACTGTGTCGCGTCTCCAACCTGCGACAACCCAAAGTCCAAAGAGAGGGAGAGAGAGAGAGAGAGAGGAGTCCGCGGGGGGGGGGAGGGAGAGAGGGGAGGAGAGCGGCGGCGGCGGAGGGGGGAGGGAGGAGCGCGGCGGGGGGTGGCGGGGGGAAGGAGAGAGAGGGGAGGACCGCGACGGGGTGCGGAGGGGGGAGGGAGGGAGAGAGAGAGGGGAGAGGGCCGCGAAGGGGGGAGGGAGAGAGGGAGGGCCGCGGGGGCGGAGGGGGAGGAGAGAGACACAACGGATGGGGGAGGGAGAGAGAGGGAGGGCCACCGGGGGGGAGGGCCGCGGGGGGCGGAGGGGGGAGGGAGAGAGAGAGGGAGGGCCGCGGGTGGGCAAAGGGCCGCGGGGGGGGGGCGGAGGGGGAAGTGAGAGAGAGAGGGAGGGCCACGGGGGGGCGGAGGGCAGCGGAGGGGCGGAGGGGGGAGGCCCTCCGCCCCCCGCGGCCCTCCCTCTCTCTCTCCCTCCCCCCTCCGCTGTGTCTCTCTCCTCTCCCTCCGCCCCCCGCGGCCTTCCCTCTCTCTCTCCCTCCCCCTTCCGCGGCCCTCTCCCCTCTCTCTCTCCCTCCCTCCCCCTCTGCATACCGCCGCGGTCCTCCCCTCTCTCTCCTTCCCCCCGCCGATCTCCTCCCTCCCCCCTCCGCCCCCGCCGCTCTCCTCCCCTCTCTCCCTCCCCCCTGGACTCCTCTCTCTCTCTCTCTCTCTGGACTTTGGGTTGTCGCGGGTTGGAGACGCGACAAAATGTGTCGCGTCTCCAACTCCCGACAAATTGGGGTTATTTGGGGAAATTTTTTTCGGTTGGGGTTGTTTTAAAAAAAAAAATTTTTTTGTGGGTCATTTGGGAACATGTCTCTAATCCTACTTATGTGGGGCTTCTTAGCAGAGGTAGCAGAGTTCCGTAACAGAAGAGCTTGAGAGGAAAGGTTGACAGCACAGAAGGCTAGCTCCTGGGGAGACTTATTGGTCTTTTGGAAAATTTTCACACATCTACCTTTCCATGAAGACCATGCCATGTGAATGAAAAGAGAATTCAGAGGAATCTGATTTTGCAATACAGATGAAAAGCTACTGAAAAGCTAGATTAGATGTCGGAGAAGGTCGATCAGAGAACAACGTTGATGATGGATCTAGTGATTGATCAATTCGACGTTTCCTTTTGTTCAATGGTTCTGAAGCTCTCCGTTTAGTAGCACGAAGATGAAGTCCAGTCATCGTCTCTATTTGATGGTGCTTGCTACTTGTCGAAAACAGGATTGCGGTGGCGGCGAAGAAGGCGATGAAAAGTGATGAGCAACGATGGACGATTGATTTTCTTGTCTTGGCAGAGAGATTCAACGATGACAGCAATGTTCGACCACACTATTTCTAGAACCTTGATTTTCCTTCACCTCCAAGTGGGAGCCCACTGATTCGCCTCTCTCTCTCTCTCTCTGTGTGTTCTTTTATGGTTGTAAGCCTCAGTCTCTCTCTCTCTCTCTCTCTGGGTTTTTTGCATTTTGTTCGAGCTCGGGCCTAGGTCGAAATGGACCCGGAATCCTTTTAATTTTTTCCAAGTCAAACTCGAGTGTCTCCGATGGATAGTCCGGTGGTATCTTCGATGAAATAGCCTAATGGTATAAATTTTCTTCCATATATTCTCAGTTTCAAGTTAGTGTAGAATTTATTAACTACCATCCTATTTCTTCATTTATTTCCATCCCTGAGTCATACTATCTAGGTTAACCGAATTGAAGTAGAATTATTATTCGATTATTTGGTTTTTTGGTTTTTTGGATTTTTGGTTTTTTTTTTTTAATGACCAATTTTTCTGTTCTAACTATGGTTGTTTAGTAAAATAATCCAAAAAAAAATCTAAATAGTTGTTTTGTGGCTGAAAAAAATAAGCTCACACTAAATTTTTGTACTATGACCTGAAAATAATGTAAATATATTTACAAGCCAAATTTAATTAAAAATTATGCTATAGTTCAAAAATATTTATTTTTATAACGTATAGTCAATTTCTTTTTGGTTTGATTTAGCAACTCAAATTCTCTTGGTATCTCCAAATGCTAGGTACAGATTATACTATAAGAGAGCTTTAAGTTCTTGATGTTTAATAATAGAGGTTTTATATCAGAAGATTAGACGAAAACATGGGTGAAGTGAAGGGAAGAAAGAAATAGTGAAAATGAATGCTAAGGTGAACTTGTCTTACCTTCTAAGGATTTGCCATAATTTTCGAAGTTAACATTTTTTTTAAACCGATTTGTACTTTTCACTTGATTTTGGAATAAATTTTAAATGTATATTGAGTTACTCATAATATTTCTTAAATAATTAAATATATTTCGGAATTAGAGTTCAACCTCTCAATTCTTCAAAAATTACACATTTGTCCTTAGGCATTCAAAATCTACACGTTGTCCTGAAAAGATTTTGAGATATTTTACCAAAATGTCCCTAAGAAACTTTTCTAAGACAGAAATTATGTTTTATGAATCTTCATAAATTTCCTTGAAAAATAATTTTCAAAAATGATAGTTTTAGAAAATATTTATTTGAAAATATTAATAAAATGAGATAGTTTTTCAAAAATAATTTCAAATAAAATATTTTGATCAAACCTTGAAGAATACTTGACTTTTTTGAATTTATCTCTCTCTAGTCTGGAAGATCCTTCCCCTCAATTTTTCCCCTCTTTTTTTTTTTGTGTTTCTACCAAATCTCTCTCTCTCACACACACACACACACACACTCTCTCTTTTGTGTTTTTCTACCTCTTCTCTTTATTTCTTCCTCCCTCTCTCTTCCCCACTTTCTCCGTATCATTTGTGCTCTTTTTCTTCTAAAGGTTTATGTGAGTTTAGAATTAAGAGAATACCTCCTTATATAGCCATGCTCATGCATGGCAGGATGAAATCAATGGTGAAAAATGGTACCAAAGTGTTGACAACAATTAACAAGTGCATAGTTAGGGTTGTTGTTCAAGATAAGTAGGATGGTGAAAACACTTTTATGGTTGAGATTAAAACACTTGTGATGCTAGGATCAAGATATATGTAAGGTAAAGATTGAAAGGTCAAATGGACGATTAAGATTGCAAGTATGAATTTTCATATCAAATCAACAATTGAGATCTTTTGAGTTTCGTATAATTATAATATTTTTGTTTTCAAAATATATAATCCAAATCAAAATTTCTAGGTTAAAGGGTTTTGTAATTTTCAAAAATTACAAAGTGTTTTTATTACTAATTTTGAAAATAACAAATACATGGAAAAATTTTAGAAAGTAACAAATTTAAAATTTTCCAAAATTTTTTGAGAAAATTAGGATAATGGTGCTATCTTCTCAGGTCCTTTTAAAGAATTTGGTCCCTCAAGTTCATTAAGTACTAAGCAAACAAGGACCAACTTATGTTATATTATTTGATACTTGTTGATCACCCTTCGCTTGGGGTTATCCAAGTTATGCTAACATTGGGATATCTGATTTGTTTAGAGCAATTTTTAACTCAACGCTGAAATTTCGACTTGTCTTTTGTAACAATCTTTAACCCATTTTTGAATATAACCTTTAAATTGATCCAATTCTTGAATTAGTGTTTGATATTTGATTCAGTGATTGATCTAATCTTTGATTCAAAATTAACCTTTGATTAGCCTTTCACATGTAGTTATTCAAGCCATCCCAACCCTTTCAAAAGATGAGCTATTCGAAACTTCTAAAATTAAAAAAAAAATTGGTAGTTTGATTCAGCTGCTCACAGAATCCTTTGTTATCTATTTACTACTATTTGAAATGTTTAGATTTAATATTTGATATAAGGATTTAGCTAATTTGTGCTTTATTTGATAGCACGTGCCAATATTTCATGCTTATTCATGCATGGTTAGCACAAAGTTTAATACCTGCAATGTTTCTGTAGAAGTTAAATTTGACTCCACAGTAAGTCGTCATTTTGGCTTGAATAGGGAGCCAATGATGTCACACTTGCTGGGTTGTCTTCAGAGAGTAGGCATGCAAAAACCCGTTGGAGGTGGCTACGACAGTGGATACTCTAATGTTCAAGTCAGAAAGAGAAGTAAAGGGGAATGAAAGACTGAAAGAGTTTAAGTTTTGTGTAGTTTTTGTGTGTTATATGTAGAGCAAAGTGTGTGCGTACCTAGCAAGTGGTCTCTGCATAGCATATATAGCAATCACGGCAACTCTTGTATGTGTCTAGGGGTGCATAAACCATACTTACCTTGTGGGGAGATCACTGGAGATCATCTGAGATTGTAGGAATCGTAGTTGTAGACTTCTTGTTGATTCAAAGCCCTTCAAGATAGGAAAGTTCCGGTTATTGTTTTGGTGAACACGGAATTCTCTATTGTTAGGAGATTTACTTCCTAATCAAGAGAGATTATGGTTGATCCATACCAGATTAAGGAAGGTTTAAACTTGGTAAAGATTTCTTTTATTATCATGCAGTTACGACTTAGACTTGTCGTATAATAGGAAGGAACAATTTTTGTAATGACCCGGAGGATGGAGAGATTGAGAAGATGAGAAAAGGGATATTGAGTAAGAGAGTTTTATCAAGAGGGCTAGATCAAGAGGGAGATTCCAATCAAAAGAGAGCCGAAAGTTTAAGAATGTTTACTGTTTATCGAGAAAGGTTTGTGAGCTTTATGATCGTGGACCTGTTCAGACTCTATAGTGATGGGCCATTAGGCCACTTACTATCATTTTCCCCCCACTCCTAATGTCATTTTGTAGAAAGGGCATTAGGAGTAGAGTTGAAGTTAAAGAATTAGGAAATTGAATCAGCATGAAAGCGGAGCGGTTTTGAGTAAGTGAAAGGACTCAATAGTGAACATTAAATGCAATAAATATTGGTGGTTTGAAAAGTTGTGAAACATAAAGAACGTAGGAGTGGTGTGTGAAAATGAAGTGAAAAAGGCGAAAGGTGGCACGATTGTGGATAAGTGCGAAGGACACAAGGCTGTGGTATTAAATGTGAGATGCGATGTTTCAACTTTGAAGCGTGCCGCTTCGATCGCTAAGAATCACATTCAAAACGCCTTCTTGTGGTTATAAATAATAGAGAGCAATTGTTGGAGATTCATGAATTCATAGTGTGAGATAAAATTACATTTGGGTTTTGAAGAACAGAGGTAGTAAGGGTGTTTTGTATGGTGATTTATCTGCATCCCTCCGTCTGTGGGATGTTTATGAAAGTTCTTTATGGGGTGAGATTGTGTAGGTGTGGAGAGGGTATGTGGACTATTAATACGGGGTTCCATCAGTAAGGAAATTGTTGATGCGAGATTCCATCACGATATTTGGAAACCTAATACCGTGATAGCCCACATCGGTGTTTCAAGTGATCATGTGTTGGGTATATTCCCCCTTCCTTTCATGAGTGCTTTAGAAGGTGGAGACGTTTCCTCCCTACAAGGTCATTCGGAGAAAGTTGGCTATTAGGTGTAGTATGTGGCTTAGTGCTGACGTTTCCTAGGGCGAGGAGTAAAGAGAATGAGGGAATGAAATATATGAAGCTAGGGTTGGGAGAACGAACTTGTTCGATAAGGCATAGACTCAAGACAAAGAAAGAATTAAGGAAGAATGCGTTCTCTTTCTATACAATTTCCACCTTGTATATTTTGTTCTCTCTGTATTTTCCCTTCCTAACTTCTGTATTTTTTATATGTAGATACCTTGTTGTTTATGGTTCCAGTTGTATGGCTTCTAAGCTATACGAAAATTTGGATGAATAAATGAGTATAGAATCTTCTTCCCCGTCACTGTCATGTTTTTGTTACTGGATCATATGTTGCGATAAAAGGCTTGAGTTCAGTGTTCCTTCAATTGCATCCTAATCGAGAGGTAATACGTCTTCTACCTGTCCTGTGCGGCTTTCATCCTCTCACGGATGACCTTAACCTTATCATTCGTTTTTTCAATCAACTCAACGCTGCTGAGATATCGCTCCCTGACCTCATCCCAACATATCGGGGTGTGACACTTCCTGCCATACAGTGCTTCCGGAGGCATCCCTACACTGGCCTGATAGCTGTTATTTTATGCAAATTCAACCAGTGGAAGGTGCCGATCCCAACTACCCCAGAAATCCATCACACATGCTCTCAGCATGTCCTCAAGGGTCTGAATGGTCCTATCTGACTGACCATCTGTCTGCGGATGATAGGTTGTACTAAAATTCAGCCTTGTGCCATTGCCTCTTACAACTTAGGCCAAAATTTGGAAGTGAATCTCGGGTCCCTGTCTGATACTATCGATACAGGAACACCATACAGCTGGACTATCGTATCAATGTAAAAATGTGTCGAGATCTCTAAAGGATAGTTGCTGCGAATAAGAAGAAAATGCGCGGACTTGGTGAGTCGATCTACAATCACCCAAATGGCATCATGCCATGATGAAGTCTGCGGTAGCCCTGTCACAAAATCCATAGTAATATGATCCCACTTCCACTTAGGGATGGGTAAGGGCTGTAATGTACTAGCCAACCACTGATATTCGGCTTTCACTTGCTGGCAAACTAAACATCTAGCCACAAAATCCGCGATTTCCCATTTCATGCCAATCCACCAATAACTATCCCGAATGGTTCGATACATCTTGATACCACCCGGATGTAATGCATAAGCGGAGGAGTGTGCCTCCTCAAATATGGCCTTGCGGAGATCGTTGTCGATGGGAATGCAAACCCGCTCTCTGTATACAACTAGTCCGTCATCGTGGACTCGGAAGTCTCCACTCTCGCCTCTGCTGACATTCTTAAGAATACTTTGAAACTCATCATTTGACCCCTGAAGCTCTTTAATACGATCAAGCAAAGTCGGTCTCACATCAAATCGAGCTAGTAGTGCTTCTTGATCATCACTAGTTAAACTGACCCTGAGTGTACGGAGTCCCATCAAGCAAGAGAGGTAAGCACTCTCTGTCATAGTAGAGGGAGAAGAGGAGGATGATGGCTTTCGGCTCAATACATCTGCCATCATATTTGCCTTTCCCGGATGGTAATCAATGATAAGGTCGTAGTAGTTCAATAACTCCAACTATCTCCTCTGTCTGAGATTCAACTCCCGCTGGGTGAACAAGTACTTTAGACTTTTGTAATCCGTGAATACCCTACAAGTCACCCTATAAAGATAGTGCCGCCATATTTTCAATGCAAAGACTATGGCTGCCAACTCTAAATCATGTGTCAGGTAGTTAACCTTGTGTTTTTCAGCTGTCGCGAGGTATATGCAATAACCCGACCATTATGTTTCAGAACACAAGCCAATCTCTGTCGGCTAGCATTACTGTACATTGTATACTCCCGACTACTAGTAGGAAGGTTAAAATAGGAGCGGATGTCAACCGTTGTTTGAGCTCCTGGAAGCACATCTCACAACGGTCATCCCAAATAATCTTGACCCCCTTCTAAGTCAATTTAGACAATAGAGCAGCTATCCGGGAAAATCTCTCTACAAATCTGCGATAATACCCAGTCAAACCAAGAAAACTACGAACTCGGTAACTGTTTGTGGCTACTCCCACTTCATTATAGTCTCAACCTTCTGCGGATCAACATAAATACCCTCCGCGGAGACAATGTGCCCCAAGAATCCAATTTGTCTCAGCCAAAACTCATATTTCGAGAATTTGTCATATAACTGCTTCTCACGGAATATCTGCAATACCATCCGAAGGTGCTGAACATGATCTTCATCACTCCGTGAATATATCAAGATGTTATCGATGAATACGATGACGAACCGATCCAAGTACGTGGAAAACTCGGTTCATTAGATCCATAAAAATAGTTGGGGCATTAGTCAGCCCAAACGGCATGACTAGAAACTCATAATGGCCGTATCGGGTGCGAAAAGCTATCTTGGGTACATTTTCGACCCGAATTCTCAACTGATGATAAGCCGAACGGAGATCAATCTTAGAGAAAACCCTGGCTCCCTGCAGCTGATCAAACAAATCATCGATACGTGGTAGAGGATATTGGTTTTTTATGGTGGCTTTGTTCAACTGTCTGTAATCCACACAAAGCCTAAGTGTACCATCCTTTTTCTTTACAAATAGCACCGGAGCACCCCAAGGTGAAGTGGTCGGGCGAATAAACCCCTTGTCTAAGAGTTTCTACAACTGAGTTTTAAGCTCTCTTAATTTAGCAGGCATCATTCTGTATGGCGGAATAGAAATAGGATTGGTCCCCAGTACTATATCAATCTCGAAATCGAACTCGTGAACTGGTAGTAATCCAGGAAGCTCCTCGGGGAATACCTCTAGAAAATCCTGCACCATAGGGACCTCCTCAAATCTCGATCCCTCAACGGTGGTGTCAACAATATAAGCCAGATAAGCCGCACTACCACGGCGTACCAAGCGTCTGGCCTTCATCACAGATATAATACAGCGGAACAATACTCGTCTCTCGTCCCAGAATACTAATGGTGGCTGTCCGGACCTCCGAAACTCAACCTCCTTCGTGAAACAATTCACAGAAGCCCGGTGTAAACTCAGCCAATTTATCTCTAGGATGGCATCAAAATCCGTAATACGGAGCGGAATCAGATCTGTCTTTAATACTGCCTCCCCAATATTGACCTCACAGCCCTTATAGACTGTATCTCGAATGATATGTTTGTCAAGAGTAGTGACTACCATAATCTCCTCATCCAGTGGTGAGAGAGATCTATCAGAATGGCGAGCGAACGTGTCGCTCACATATGAAAAATTCGACCTGGTATCTATAAAAATACAGGCATCGATACCAAATATTCGCATGGTACCTAAATATAGGAAAAAGATTAAAGATATTTAAAATGGGAAGAAAAGTAGATAAATTCATATATATATCAAACTAGTTAAGTTTTTAAAACTTTAACTAGTCAAAACTGTATATCGATATCATGATATACAAAAAGCTCATACAGAAAGTACAACAAAAGTACTATACTGAGGGATCTGCGGAATGATTTCTGCCCGTGAGTTCTCCTGTGTCATCGCAAACACACGAGCCTGGGCCCTAAGTTACTGTCGCGACGGTCCTGGCACTGTATTACTCCCGGCTGTAGTCCTAGGAGCGGTAAGAGCTGAGTGGGCAGGTGCCCTCTGCTGGCCTGTGCCAGAAGTACCAGTACGACTCTGCAAAATCGATCCTTCTCGACCTAAATTTGGGCAGACATTTCTAACGTGATCTTGCTTCCCACACTGGAAACAAGTAACTGGTACTCTACATGCCCCAAAGGTATGGTAGCTACCGTATCTATGACAGAAAGTCTGTCTCTGTGTAGTAGACTATGTAGAGACACTAGGGACTGGTGCCCCAAAACCCTGTGGTCGAGACCCCTGTCCCGGTCCTGCTAGTCTAAAGCTAGAAGAACCTCTGGGACATTCAAAATTTGTACCCCTCTTCAAAGACTATCCACCCTGTAACCCAGTCTTCCTCTTCTGGTGACTCTCCCTCTGTCTAGCCTCAGCTCGGACAATCTTCTCTGCCCGATATGCTGAATCAATCACCTTTGATAGTGTAAAAGAGGGAGTCATTATCATATACTTTCTGATACTCAATTGGAAACCATCTTCAAACTTAAACCTCATATAAGCTGGTGTAGCCATGTCGGGGACAAAGGCCGCTAGTCGTCTAAGCTCAGTCTCATACTATGAAACTAACCTCGTCCCCTAGCATAAGTGTAGGAACTTTGTCCTCATCCGGTCCTGCTAAAATGGGGTGAAGTACCTGTGGTCAAACTCTCATAGAAAGTCCTCCCACCGCAGAGTCTGTGTAGTACTATCACGAATAGCCTCCCACCACGAGAGGGCATCTCCGTCGAGGAGTCTCTTAGCAACTCTCAATCTGAGCTCCTCTGACAATCCCAAATCCGTAAGATCCTACGAGTCCTATTGATCCAGTGCCTCGCCGCTACGGCATCATTGGATCCTGAAAAAGTTTGTGCATCCAAGCTACTGAGACTCTTTCACCAACTGAGTGAGCTCGTGGATGCGCCTCAAAGTAACTAACATCTCATCGGTCGGAGTAGAAATAGAATGACCGACTACTGAAGGAGGAATCGGTGCCGTAGGTACAGGTATGGCCGCAGGTGCGTTCGCTGGAGTCTGTAGTGGAGGCGGTAGTATCTGCATCCCATATCTACTGTACCACTCCTGCCACTGCCTCAAGGCATCGAGTGGTGGTGAAGGAATCTTGACTGTACCAGCCGGTGGAGGTATTGGGGGTGGCACCAGAGAAGGTGTGTCAGTAGAAGAAGCACCCTCCGGTGTTCGTAGAGCCTCAAGTGCCCTAGAAACCTCAGGCACTGAGGGACTCTCCGGTGGTGCACCGTGCCTACGACGTCTAGGCAGCATAATTCTGCAAAGAGAGTACCATTTCATTAGATATAAGCAAGGATTAGGGTTAGTTACTGGGTAACTAACCCCCTAAAAATAGAATTCGAGTTATGAATGAAGGTATTCGAATGTGGAATCATGAAATGTACACCTCGTATATCGTACCATTTACAATAAATGATCTTATATGCCTATGACCGTGTACGAGAGTTTAAATGATTGTATAAAACTCTCTAATACATTGAGAACTTTTTAACGTACTTGGGAAGACTTTTTACTACTATCTTTTCTCTAACCTAGACGCTCTGATACCAATAGAACTGTCATATCCCGAACGGGGGTCATGAGCAGCCGCCCGTTGCCCTGAATGCCAGCTATATTTTTATAGAAAATCGGATAGAAACTTCCCATAAATCGGAGATCTCCCATGTACAAATATACCTGTTTAACCTGTATAATTTAAAAATATATTGTAAATAAAATAAAATGGTCATTCCAACCTCACAACAACCTACCAACCACAGCAGACATCCAGAATAACGCCAGACTAAGTAAATTACCAACAATTCTAGCCACAGACTTCTATTGTCATGTCCAACTAGAGTATGAGCAGCCGCCACATTGAGCGGGTTTAAGTTTTATACAATTTATAATCACTTTTCCCAAGTTAACATTCAAATACTATAATTTGCCTCAATACAAATGAAATATGAGAGTTTTGTAATTTAATGTACATAAATTATATAGTCAATCCCAAATAAATACACGGTCAACTACGGACCTCAAGGTCAAGACCTCACAGGGTTAAAAATAAAGTGCGGATCTCATATCTCAACTGAATTTAAATCTCACCATAAAAAAACACGCAAATCCACCAATGAGCTACAAATTCCTCAAGAGCCGAAACGACACTCTAGCACAATAATCCTGTCTGAGAAGGGAAAGAAGAGGGGTGAGTATCAAGGAAGATATTCAGTGAATGAAGGGATTAATCTCAAGTACTAATAGTGTAGGTGAATATTAGAGTGTTAAATAATATAATTCATAACCAATAATTCAAATTTTTACAATAAATCATGATATGTTCGCTACAATTAACTCATTTAATCATTCACACGATAACATACATATATGCATCTATTTAAAATCAAGTAGATCATAGAGTAAGCCGAAAGGATTCTGGTAAAGGTCAACCATGACCAAGAATAGGCGTATTAGGGGTTTTATTATACAAACAGTTTTGAAAAGTAGCTCTCTACCCTGATGTTGGCTATGAGTTCGCTGGGGCTAGCTCATCATCATGTATAGGACCCCGCCCGGTGCTAGATGGTGGCATCACACACGTCCTCCGCCTTACTTGGGTTCAACCGGCCGCGCCTATAGCTATTAGAAATATGGCATTTGCGGATGCCTCCTGCAGAAGCGTATCCGGGCAACTCGGTGCCTCTACAAACACCCTTCGTTGCTACAGAATCAATCAAATAATGTCATATTATCATATCATCTCAAACTAGTAGGCATCCAACCCACATAGCCAAATCATCTCATCATATTCTCAAAACAATTCAAATCCATGTGTCAATATATTGTATCGAAATCATTTAAATTCAACAAACCAATACAATAGTAGAATAGAAAATATTCCATTTCTCAAATCATGACACAATTTCATTTCATTTCAAAAATGAATGCATAATCGTAGAAATATAAGTATGACACTCCAATAATCACAAAACAGATTTGAATTTCAATTCCATATGTCGAGACAATGCATATCAAAAGCATGTTTGATTAAAAACACGATAAAATTAGGTTTCACTATTTCATACAAGAGATTAGAATTCCACTCACTTTTTCTAGGGAGGGTGGTCACTTCCTATTTTCCAAAATCAAGCCAAATCAACTTTTCAAATATCCAAGAAAGTCAATCTAATCAGATTATCACAATTGTCATCAAATTTCTAATTATTTTTAGAATTTATCATCTTCCCTAAATTTGTATAAATTTTAATTTTTCAATTTATAAATATTCACTAATGTCATCTTAAAAGTATTGAAACCTAAATTTGATAAAATTTATTTCAAATATTGAAGAGATCACATTTCTCTCTCACATAGGATTTCGCAAATCTTAGACCTAGTTTTTGTTCGCCCGTCGAATTGGTTTAAAATCTATAATATTTTCAAATTTGAACAATATTAGTAATTAACTCAAATTTAAAATACCAAACCCTAGGACTACAACTAACATAACCGTTACCTGCAGTGAAAAGGCCGCGACCTAGGGTTTCTGCGGGGACTGCAAGTGAGCTCTCGGAGGAGACGGCTGGTCGCGGGCTCGCAGGCCGTCACAGTATATTTAAATACCCCAAAATCAAAATATATAAAACTGAGAAATATTTTATTAAATTTCATAATAGAAGTACAGTAGTACGTACACCGCAGTGTTGGTGTTATATTTTCTAAATCCCTAAAAACAAGTTTCGTTCTCGAAACTAAAAGAGGATTAAACAACAAATAAATGAGGGTACTATCTCCTTATAGTCTCCTCGGGTTCTCAGGTCTCTTTCTTGACCTGGTCACTCCTCCACAGGACTCTGATCAACAAGACTTCCTTACTTCCGCAGCTTCCTGGTCACTCCTCCTCGAGCTCCACGCATATGAAATATAGTAAAATTATTTGTCTTTCATGATAAAAGAGTAGTAACATTTACTATTATACTAACCACAATAGTCAAATTAACAGATAATAATATATAGTAATTGTAATCACAATAAAATATAGTAACATTTATTATTATAATAACGCATATGAAAGTTAGTAAAATTATTTTTCTCTCATAATAAAATGATAATAACATTTACTATTAAATTAACCACAATAGTAAAATTAACAAATAATAACATATAATAACATTTATTATGTAACCACAATAAAATATTGTAATATTTACTATTAAATAGTAATATTTACTATTATAATAACGAATGTGAAATATAGTAAAATTATTTATCTCTCATGATAAAAGAATAATAACATTTACTATTTAGGTAACTATAATAGTCAAAATAACAGATAATAATATATAGTAACATTATTATGTAATTACAATAAAATATAGTAATATTTATTATAAAATAGTAATATTTACTATTATAATAACGCATGTGAAAAGTAATAAAATTATTTGTCTCTCATGATGAAAAAATAGTAATATTTACTATTAAACTAATCACAATAATAAAATAAACAAATAAAAATATATAATAATATTTACTATATAACCATAATAAAATATAATAACATTTCCCTAAAATTATATGAAATGAAATTATCACAGTGCTTGGGAACAAAATTAAGGTTGGAGCGTGAAGATCGGGAACATATAAACTTATTCCTGATTTTGAACATATTGTACACGTGAGTAATGGCTTCTAAGTTCTAGATCTGTAGTGTTTTTCTCTAATTAATTTGGAATGATATATCTTGGTAACATTTCATATTATTAATGAAAAATACTTTTTTACCTTATGCTTTATATAGAACTAATCTCACTCCTGTTTCTTAATCTTCCTCACCTTACATACAAACGAAGATGTTGGCATTAAATAGTAAAAATGTTTTGTTAGTGCTAACTGTCATTCTCCCCAAGTGTTTTGGATTTTAATTTTTTATTGTGATGATTTTAAAAATTTTTCATAATATCTAAATCTAATACACAAAAATTCTCAATATTAATGTTTTTCCATTTTTTAAATATTTGTCATTATTAAAACAATTTAACACTTTAAATTAATTAATATTTACATAAAAATATTTATTTTTTCTATATTTATATATTTTTTTAATAATTATTAAATTATTTATTTGTTTAATCATAATTTTTATTTTTTATATTATTTATCTTTTGATTAATAATTATATATTTAATTTTTTTTATTTTTATTATAAAATATAATGATTCTATTAATTTTATAAAATAATTAATATTTATAAAAAAATCTTTATACTTTTGATTTATATATTTATTTATGTTTTTGTTTTCTATATTTTTATAAAATATTGTTTCGCCGTCCGTTTTTTATTTTTCGTTTTCATTTTCGTACTCCATGTATCCGTTTTTAATTCTCAATATTATTGATGGTAGCATTTAATAATATTCAAAATAGATTATTTTAGATCAATATTTGATGACTCAATTGGTTTAAAAATTTATGTTTCTTAATTATAGTTGAGAGTTTGATCTCTTATGAAAATAAAAAAATCAGTGTTATGAAATCTACCCTCTTAATTTGATCCTATAAATAATCAATCCAAATTAATTAGGGTGAAACTTTAAATATTGGATCGATTCATGGCACCCTAAAAAAAAAAAAATGGATTGTTTTGGGAAAACGCCTCGAAATTACCAAGCATACATCAGTGGGAAGGGAATCATGAAGTCCACGAAAGGGTGACTCCCACCCAAGACCCTAGTCAACAAAACTCATGATAAATACGGACAGGCCTACATGGATCCAGCCACCCATGCTAATCCCCCACGCAATACAAGTCTTCTTCTGTCCTCCATTTCTTCCCCATTCACTCCAAAAACCCACACACTGATATTCTGCAGACCAAAAAGGAAAACCAAAAACCAAAAACCAAAAACCAAAAACCAAAACAAAGCTAATCTTAACAACAATATGGGCATGGGTGAAGCAGCCGCCGCCGCCGCCGTCGCCTCCGCAGCCGTAGCAGCAGCAGCAGCAGAGGAGACATCCTCGGCCTTCAAGCTTGTCGGCTTCTCCAAATTCGTCCGCACAAACCCCAAGTCCGACCACTTTGTCGTCAAGCGCTTCCACCACATCGAGTTCTGGTGCGCCGACGCCACCAACTCAGCGCGCCGTTTCTCGTGGGGCCTCGGCATGCCTATTGTCGCAAAATCCGACCTCTCCACCGGAAATTCCTTCCACGCCTCCTATCTCCTCCGCTCCGGCGACCTCCACTTTCTCTTCACCGCCCCTTATTCTCCCTCCATATCCGCATCTGAATCTTCGTCGTCCGCCTCAATCCCCACATTCGACCACTCTGCTTGCCGCGCCTTCTCCGCTACCCACGGTCTCGCTGCCCGCGCCATCGCCATCGAAGTCGACGACGCTGACCTCGCTTTTCGCGTCAGCGTCGAGCACGGCGCCAAACCTTCCTCTTCCCCGATTACAATAAAGCACGTCGTCCTCTCCGAAGTCCAGCTCTACGGCGACGTCGTCCTAAGGTACGTCAGCTACAAAAACCCTCATAGTCGTGATTTTTCGGATCCCGGTACTTGGTTTCTCCCCAACTTCGAGGCGATGGAGGAGCTGTCGTCTTACCCATCGTTGGATTACGGAATCCGACGGCTGGATCATGCTGTTGGCAACGTCTACAATTTGGCTGCTGCGGTGGAGTATGTGAAGGGTTTCACGGGGTTTCATGAGTTCGCAGAGTTCACTGCGGAAGATGTGGGGACGAGTGAGAGTGGGTTGAATTCTGTGGTCTTGGCAAACAATGATGAAATGGTTCTTCTTCCAATGAACGAACCGGTTTATGGAACGAAGAGGAAGAGCCAGATTCAGACATATTTGGAGCACAACGAAGGGCCCGGTCTGCAGCATTTGGCACTTGTGAGTGAGGACATATTCAGGACATTGAGAGAGATGAGGAAACGAAGTGGGATTGGAGGGTTTGAGTTCATGCCTTCGCCGCCTCCAACGTATTACAGGAATTTGAAGAATAGGGCTGGGGATGTTTTGAGTGATGAGCAGATTAAGGAGTGTGAGGAGTTGGGAATTCTGGTGGATAGAGATGATCAAGGCACTTTGCTCCAAATTTTTACCAAGCCTATTGGAGACAGGTACTTACCATGTTTCCTTCTTCTTCTTCAAGAATTTTTCATTTCCTAAATTTCTTTAATGCACTTAATGCATTCTGAATAGTTATTGACACTTCTCTTTAAAATGGGATTTTAGAAAAGGCTGGATTTATGGCAGAGGAATTAGGAATGTGGCCATGTGACTTACTGAATTGATTAGGGCCGCGCATCAATTGAGTTGTTTTAGTGCCTAGACTCATTCCGAGCTTGGCTTGGCTCATAGCTTGACTCCTTCAACTAGCCTTAATTGAGGAGTTCTAGAGCCTAAGACTTGTTAAGCGCTTGGCTTGGCTCATGGCTTGACTCATTCAAAACCTAAATGGGTCGCGTTTCAACAAGATTTTTGGATTCATTAGAAAAGATTTGGCCATATGACTCACTCATAGCCTTGTTAAGAGGTGGGTTTGGCTCATTGCTTGACTCATCCAACTGGCTAGAGTTCAACAAGATCTTTATATGTGCTAGTAAATGAGCTGGCTCAACTAGCTTTGTTCGTGTAGAAAATGACTTGGTCTTGAAGACCTTTCAACTCGGCTCATTTGCAGCCCTTGAATTGATGTTGTGCGATCAATGTTGTAAACAAAAAGGGTATGGCCTAGTTGAAGCTCTATGATGAACATTTTGGTTCATGTTGTGTCCAATAGTTGTTGGATGCATCTGGGTTGGTTTGCGAATTGTTTGCCATGAGTCTCATTGTGTTGATCCAAGAAAGTAGGCCTTATATGTTGGTAATTGAGATTTCTTTCTGGAGCCAGACCTTCCTGAAGTTGGAATGGAGACCATGATCTGAACTCATAAATATATGATGTATTCGTTTAGCTACCTCTTCTGTAGTGATCATTTTGTAGATGGAGGTTCCATCACATACAGTTGGTTTAGATGGCATGAAGATGTTCTTGATAGGAGGAACTGATATTCAGTTGCATTCTTGGTGCCCTGCTAACATATGGTTGATAGTTCTCACCCTTCATCTTAAGTTAAAAACTTGGGAATTCTAAGATGCAATTGATCATAAACAGGTGTTGAGTATGCTAGCTAAGGGCCAAGTAGCCTAAATAACTGTCACCAAAGAAAAAGAATAAAAACAAGAAAACAGATGAGCAACTTAAAAAGGGAAAATGGTTTCTGTTTGGGTGACCAAGTTGAAATCTTTACAGCACTGCCTGTCTTGTCCTGGTGGTACCAGGGTTTCCCTCTCCCTAGTTGTTGGGGTATAGTTATGAGGGCATTTCCTTTGTAGTAAACCTAACAAAGTAGAAAGAAATTAAAAAAAAAAAAAAAGTTACAAACAAATTTATATGGAATTTACAGTACTACATTTTCCTCTGGATAGTTTTGCGCTTTGAATCTTAGAGTTTCTTTATTTATAGGCAGAATCATGTCTTGTAGTTACAAGGATACTTTTCTTTTCTAGCTGCAAAAAGAGAAGGATTTTCAACACAGTCATATGCCTTTGTGTTGTTCAATTATTTGTTAAATAATTGTGATCTATGGTAGCCTTTCTTGTGATGTGGAAGTAATTTTATATTGCATGGATTGGGTGATTTGTTTGATTTATGCTGCTTAGAGCCTATGATGTGGCATTTGATTTGTACATTATATATATATACTTATACCTTTTATAAAGTTTTGACAATTAATGTGCTTATTGGTTGATTTTGATACCTGTATGTGCATAAACGCATAACTGATGTGGTACTCTGTGAGAAAACAATGTTTGGGCAAGCTTATGTGGACTATACTGAGCAAGGCTGTTGGATTTATTCCATACTATTAATAGATGAGTTAGAATTCACATTTATATATCATCTGTGACCAAGGGTGAAAATTGAGAAATCTATTGCTTGAGCTTCTTCAAATTTGCAAACATGTCTTTTGTCTTTGATTATGTTGTTTGCTTGATGCTTTTTATTTTTTTCAACATTGAGACCAAACTTTCCAGTCGCTAGCTTTCTTTTTGATAGTTTCTTCTTTGAATTGTTTGATGTGAAATTGTACAATGTTCCTAGCATGGTCTGAAGGCCAAAGCAGTAACACTCCAGGTTTTAGAATGTTCCCCTTTAAAGGAGATCTTGTTTCTCCGACTGGCAGGAAAGAAAGAGAACACTTGGTCTTCTGAGGAAAATTATAGCCCATTAAGCAAGAGCAACTCCAGCTATGCCAACTTTATTACGCATGATGAAATCAAGATCGACCAAATCAATAATTCCTGTGTGTTTCTTTGTCATCAATATCAGTTAAGTATATTTGGTCTTGTAATAATAGATAGGTTAAGACTTTCATGCATATCTTGATTCTTGTTCTCCTTCTTGTAAATAATTTGGGTATTTAGCTAAAATGCTAGTCACTTCTACATAGGGAAATGGGTTATCTGAATCGTTCTTTGTGTTCAACCAACACATCTTAAAGCTCAAAAATGTGCATCATCACAAAAGGGGATCCATGTGTGCCTTGTCTAAATGATATCTGAATTATTGTTTAGTCACATTTCTCTTGTTCAATTAATATGCAGAAGAAATGTTTCTAACCGTAACTGTTGGCTTTGTCTTTTACACAGGCCTACCATATTTATAGAGATAATACAGCGAATTGGTTGCATGCTCCAGGATGAAGAGGGCAAGACATACCAGAAAGGTGGCTGTGGAGGGTTTGGGAAGGGCAACTTTTCTGAGCTTTTTAAATCTATTGAAGAATATGAGAAGACTCTTGATGCTAAAAGAACTGCAGAAGCAGCTGCTGCATGAGAACACACCCTTCATGTAGTCCAACCAGGAACCAGGGTGCTACTGAATAAAGAGTTGGTTCGCACGCTTTAATATTCTTGAAAATAAACCTGCAAAGGTTAGTTTACATGCAACAACTAGAAGTTGGCAGATGAAATATCACTCACAATGAGGAACTGCTGATCTATGTTAGTGAGTAAATCTCACCTGTACAATCATTGTCATTAAATAAGCTGTCGTCATTAAAACTGAAATCTGCTCTATTGAAGGAATGCGCCGCGAAGCATAAAATCGAACGTCTATCATGTTCTTTTAATAGAGATCTGAAAGTTCAGATAAGGCAAAAAAATGGCGACAATCAACACCCATTAACCTGTGGAGCTTAATTTACAACTAACACGGCAGCAACTCATTTTTGCTTTTGATTGGAATTCCCTAAGCTCAAAATGAAGTTCTATTGAAATACATATTTAGCACGAAGAGCTAAGTATTTGTAGTTACATTTGAAGATTGAATTATGCAGGGAATCGGAGTTCATTTCAATATATCCTTTTATGAAAATAAATATATTTTTTATTTTTTTGTTACGTCAAAATTTGAACATCGGGTTATCGGGTTAGAGAGGAAGTTGTGATTACTAAAATGTCCTCTTGAAAATATATTTTTTTCTATTATTTGGACAAAAGCTATAAAACGTACTTTTCTTAAAGATATTAGAAATAACAAAACATTTGTAGCACAATATTGAAACCATGTCTAAAGTTTTGGGTATAATTACTCATTTTGAAAGAGCCGAAACCTATGGTTTTTTAAAATATATATTTTTTTTAATTTGGTAACTATTAAATAATTCACATTAAAAATTAAAAATATTAAAAAAAACTGTTGTTATTATTTGGAAAAATTTAAATGTAATATAATCATTAAAATTTAATTATAGAAATCCATATAAGTTTTATATTGAAAAAATAATTTAAATAAATCAGTTTACTAATATAATTGGACAATAAATATTTATCATGAAAAATTATTATATATAAATAATTTAGACCTCATGGATCGTGACAAAGTGACGTTCAAATGTTCACACTTCAATTGATTAAAGAATACCGTTAATGAAGAAGGCACAACGAAATTCTAATTAAATTTATTTCCTCATTAATTAGCCTCATTTTTCAAGCTCTTAAAAAAATCGATATTTATCTTTACCTTTTATTATTTGTTTATTTTTTAATTTTACAATTCCTAAAATCAGAACCAAAATCATCTAAAACCAAAATCAAAACTAAAATCATTTGAAACCAGAATCGAAACAAGAACTAATGGACCACCCCCTTAACGTTTAGTTCCAATTCCTCTAAATCACGAACTGGAAATGGTTTCGGAACCGTGACCACGTCTAAATACACTATTCACAATTTACAAATACTCAAGATCTCGTTAGCTGCTCTCTCTTCATTATAGTTAGTTCATTACAAGTTTTAGAGTCTATTGATAACAATAATTTTATATATTTGAATTATATTATTTTAGCTCTTATTTTTGAATTTTAAAACTGTTTTAAATCTTATTTTATAATATTTTACTAATTAAATTTGTGAGTATTGATTTATTAAATATTGTACTTATTTAAGGAAGTTCGGACCAAACAAACACTTGCAATATTTTGGGTTTATCTCTCTACTCTGATGTTCAGTTGGACTGATTTTTATTATTTTGGAAACTAGATTTCGATATTTACAAATCTTGTGAAGAGTATAGAGCCTAATTCAAGCAAGAGCTCATCTGAAAATTGGGTAAAAGTTCTTACAGTGCTGAAATTCAAAAAAGTCAATTCTCTATTGAACAAGAAAATTACTCGGAGATATCCGATGAGTGATTTTTGAGATCAAATTGCTGATAACTTTAGAAATTTTCAAAAACAAGGATAAGTAGGAAATTTCTAAATATTGGGAAAATAAGAGAACTTTATTATTACAACAAAAACAAATTTCCAAGTTAAAGTGAAAAATTAAATTTCTAAAAGAGCATCATCTTTCACACATGACTTGAGGAAGACGTGAACCTTAGTAGCCACCTTCGAAAGACATGATCTTCATCTTCTTCGTATTCAAAAAGATTTTAATGTTTTCTTTTCTTTTCTTATTTTTTTTTAAGAATGTCTAACTAAATATCTTTATTTCTAAAACTCAATAGATTCTATTTTTAATTAATTATATAGCTTAATTTTTTTATTTCTCTTAACTTTTATTTGCATGATTATTGTGTGATGATATTTTATTATTCATTATAATACTTTAAAACGTTTAGGTATATATTTTGTATGATTTAAAATTGATTACATGCATAATTAATACAATTGCATGATATTAGTTTATTATAATAAAATTTACATGAAATTATGATATAGACTGAATATTAATTTTGTGTATGGGAATTTACAGTAAACCCTAGATAACAGTTTTTCATGAAATTTAATACAATCCAAATCAATCAAAATTACATAACTATTGGATTTTAATTAGTCAAATTAAGTCCCCTATCCCTTTTCCTAAACGTCCTTTACGAGCTAATGCTGAAAAACAGTTCGAAAAATTTTTAAAAGTTTTTAAGAAATTATAAATTAATATTCTTCTTTTGGATGCTGTCAAATGGTTGCTAAATTGTGAAAAGTTCCTCAAGGACGTGATCACCAATAAAAGGAAGCTAGACGATGTTTCAACGGTCAAGTTTACGGAGGAGTATTATGGAATTCTACAAAAAAAAGCAACCACTTAAACTCAAGAATTCAGCGAGTTTTTCTATCATTTGACCATTGGTTCTACTTATTTTTCTAATATTTTATGTGATCTGGGTGCTTATATCAATCTCATGCCATATTTTGTATTTTTGAATTTAGGACTAAAGGAGTATAGACCAAGTAATATTTCATTGGAATTGGCTAATAGGAGAATAAAGTATCTCATTGTTGATGACATACTTGTTAAAATTGATAAATTTATTTTACCTGTCCATTTTGTCATTTCGGATATGGATGATGATAATGATCAACATATTTCTTTGATTCTGGGTCAACATTTACTTGCCATTGCATGTGCTTCGATTGATATTTATGCTGGAAAATTAGTTTTGAGAATTAATGATGAAAAAATTGATTTTAATAACTTTCATACTATGAAAAATTTTAATAAACAAGAAGTCCTTCAAATTGATTGTATTAAGCGGACTACTAAACATGATTTTAATGTCTTTTACTCTAATAATCTTATTGAAAATTGTGTTGCTAATTCGTTGCATATAGATCTTGACTTTCTAGACAATGAACATGTTGATGCGCATACTGTTTTGGATGTGAATTTAGGTGAATTTTGTACATTTCTTGCACGAATAGAGAGTTTGCAAGAATATTTGAATGTAAAGGAGAAAGTGATAAATCATAGCAAACTGCGCAACCATCCTCCACATCTTTTGAAATGTCTTTTTGGATAGTTCTTCAATGATTATATCTTCTGAATTGACAGGTTTTGAGGAAGAGAAATTGTTGCAAGTTTTATAGGATCATAGGAAAGTAATAGGCCGAACCATCGTCGACATCTGTGGTATAGATCCATTGATTTGTATGCATAGGATCTTGCTGGAAAATGAGTTCAATTCCACGGCTCAATTACAAAGGAGGCTGAATGAGCATCTTAAAGAGGTAGTAACAAAAGAGATCATTAAATAGTTTGATGCACGTATCATCTTTCCTATCTCAAATTCTATTTGGATGAGTCCTTTACAAGTTGTGCCTAAAAAGAGTGGGACAACAATGGTTGAAAATGATAAAAATAGATTGATCCCTATATGTATTATCACGGGTTGAAGAGTTTATGTGGATTATAGGAAGTTAAATGATACTACTAGAAATGATCATTTCCCCTCCCCTTTCTTAATCAACTTATTGAAAAATTAGCTGACCATACATTTTATTGTTTCTAGATGGTTTTTTGGTTATTTGCAAATTGTCATTGATCGTGCTAACCAAGGAAAAACCATATTCACATGTCCATATGGTACCTTTATATTTAGACGCATGTCTTTTGGTCTTTGTAATGCCCTATCTAATGTTCAGAGATGTATATGTCTATATTTGCTGATTTTATTGATGATTTTATAGAGATTTTTATGGATATTTTTTCTATGTTTGGTTCCACGTTTGATTGTTGCTTGCATAACTTGGAGCGAATTTGAAGAGATGTGAGGAAACTAAGGTGGTACTTAATTGGAAGAAATATCATTTCATAGTAAAAAAAGATATTGTTTTGGATCATAAAGTATTTTTTTAAGAGAATAGAAATTGATAAAGCAAAAGTCGAATTAATTGAAAAAGTTCCTCCTAAATTATTAAAAGATGTTAGAATATTTTTAAAGTATGAAAGTTTTTATCATAGACTCATCATAGATTTTTCTAAATTTGCTTAACTTTTAGTCAATCTTTTAGTGAAAGATATACCTTTTGTGATTGGAGGCAGATTTCATTCAAACAATGATTGATCATTCTTTAAACGACTTTTTTTTTTTTATGAAAATTTATTTTCTGTTACTCATACTAACGAACCGTGGTATATGACTTTGTTAATTATCTCACTTGCAAGATTGAGCCATGGGGATTGATGTGACAGCAGAAAAAGAAATTCCTTTCCGATATACACCACCATCTATGGGATGAGCCCTACTTGTATAAAGTTTGTGGTGACGATATCATTAGGAGATGTGTGCCCCAATAGGAGATAAGAAACATCCTTAATTTTTCCATGATAAGGAAGTTGGTGGCCATCATGGACCATCTCGTATAGCCATTAAGGTATTTCAGTCTGGATTTTATTAGTCAATTTTGTTTAAAGATACTTATTCTTATGTCTATGCATGTGACCAATGAACGAACTAGAAATATTTCAAATCGCTATGACATGCCCCTAAATAATATTTTAGTTGTGGATATTTTCAAGTATGAGGTATAGATTTCATGGATTCTTTTCCAAAATCTTTTAATAATGAATTTAATAGGCAAAGGGAATTGTATATGTGAAAAATGATTTTAAAACGGTGTGTAATTTTTTTAAAAAAAATATCTTTTCCCATTTTGGTGTTCCTAGAGGTATAATTAGTGACAGAGGTTTATATTTTCAAAAAAATTGAAAAAACTTTTGACTAAATATGGTGTTACTCATAAGATTGTTACCCTTTACCATCTCCAAACTAGTAGGCAAGTTGAGGTTTCAAATTGTGAATTAAAAAGCATTTTGAAAAAAACAATAAGTATTTCTTATAAGGATTGATCTATAAAATTAGATGATATATTTTAGCGATGGATTTATAAATTTGTCGCTGATTTAACGACGGATTCCATGATCCATTGCCAAAATTTAATTTTTTTTAATTTAACATTCTATATTTTATTTTATTTTGTTATTTTATTATTTTATTTATTTATATTACCTAAACATATTTATTATATTATAATTATTTTAAATTATTATTAATTTTTATTTTTTATATAATAATATTATTTTATTTTTTAAAATATTTTATTATTTAACGACAGATTTAGCGATAAATTAGAATCCGTCGCTAAATTTAGCGACGGATATAGGAATCTGTTGCTAAGTTAGTGACGGATTTATAAATTCGTCGCTGAGTTAGTGATGGATTCTACTGTCCATCGCTAAATTTAATTTTTTTCAATTTAACATTTTATATTTTATTTTATTTTGTTATTTTATTATTTTATTCATTTAAATTACCTAAACATATTTATTATTTTATAATTATTTTAAATTAGTTTTTTTTTTAATTTTATGTTTTTATTTTTTAAATAATAATATTATTTTATTTTTTAAATATTTTATTATTTAGCGACGGATTTCGCGACAAATTAGAATCCATCTCTAAATTATGGATGAATGCCGGAATCCGTTGCTAATTTGGCAAGGGATTCCACAATTGTCGCTAAACTTGATATTTTTTAAATTAATATTTTATATTTTATTTTATTTTGTTATTTTATATTTTTTATTTTGTTAAAATTAGCATTATATATATATTTTTATTAATTTATATTAACTAATCATATTTATTATCTTGTAATATTTTCAATTAGTATTTTATTTTAATATTTTCTATTTTTATTTTTTTAAATTATATTATTTCAATTTTTTTATCTTTTAATTCATTTATTATTTTATTTTTAAGTTAGCATTTTATTATTTGATAAAAAATTATTATTTTTTAAATTAATATGTTATATTTTATTTTTATTATATCTTTTTATAAAATAAAATTATTTTACTTTTTAAAATCTTTTATTCTTTTATTTTAAATTACTATTTTATTATTTTATAACAAATGTTAGAGTAAACTAACATTATTATTAATATTTTAAACTAATATTTTATTATTCTAAACTAACATTATTATTAAATAAAATAAAATATTAATTTAATAATTAAATAAAATAAATATAAATTATAAAATATAAATTAGCGACGGATTTTAAATCCGTCTCTAATTAAATTTAGAATTAAATAAAATAATATATTAATATAATAATTAAATAAAAAATATAAAAAATATAAATTAAATAAAATATATATAAATTATAAAATATATACAAAATAAAATATTAATATAATAATCAAGTAAAATATAAATTATAAATTTAGTGACGAAAATTAAGTTTCCATCGCTAAATTTAGCGACGGATCTGATATTTTCGTCATTAAATCCGTCGCTATTTTAACGACGAATATCTATTTTTCGTCATTTAAGTTTTGCGACGCGTCATTAACGATAAAAAATTTTTCGTTGTTAATGTTTTTAGCGACAAATTTTTTTAAAATTTTCATCGTTAAAACCGTGTTTTTTTTGTAGTGTTAAGCATATGACATCGAAGACAAGTGCAGTGGCACGATGATCGTTCTTCTTCCATTATGTTCTGTGTAAGTGCCATTGGATTTAGAAAATTTTGTTGTTTCTCTCATCCTCATGCAATCCTTTCTCCCTTTGTCCATCCAATTATTTTTCTCAGGAGAATATTCATGTGTTACACAACATGGAATTAAAAAAAAAAAAAACACCACCAGTGTTCTGGCATACTTAATCCAATCTACAGCAAAAAGATTATGATTTATGCAGCAGATGTCTTATATTAAATTATGATGCAGAACTGCTCTCAACAGAAGCTGTAGATTAATTCAGTCAATAAATTTCTTGAGATTATGCTAATGGAGTCGGTAATTTTGAAGGCCCCTCCCAATCGAGCACCCAAACCATCCTTTCCATGTGGAATGGTCGTAACAATCATAGATAACCCTTTTAGAACACCTGGGAAGCCAACGAAACCAATTCAGATAATGCCTTTTCAGGCCATACTAACCATCGATTAACCTCAGTGGCCCTGATCAATCATTACAACCTTGACACACATGCTAATGCCTTAATGAAAATAACAAGTTGTGAAATGGCTGTTAGAGCCATATGAACCATGGCATGGCCGTTATGGCAGTGACAAGCCATTTAGGTTCGCCAACTATGTCATTACAGCCACAGCATGGCTACAATGCTGCTGCCTCCTACACTACCTGAGCATCAAAAGCTTGTCAATCCTTGATGTTCAGATTCCATTGCTTTATCCTCCTTAAATCCTTACATCTTAAGGAATTTATTTCAGATATTTCATCTGCATAAATTTATTGACATAAGAAATTATAACTCAAAATTCTAGCAAAATGCCTATCCTCTAAAAAACATCATGCAGCATATTAAGCAGGTTACTGAACAAACTGATAATTCACTGAGAAGCAAAAAAAGATGAGGACTAAATCTGCGAATGTACCACAAAGTAGACACATACAGATACAGACTGCAGCAATCCTCATATACAGCATATTGCTTTTAAATCTTTTTGGCACTCTAGTAGGGAAAAAATTTCAGTTGGGAAAGACAGGCTTTTCAATGCAATTTGCAATTCATAACTACCATCTGAACTAGATGACAATAAAAATGGATAAAGAAAGATCATGTTCTGACTAATCTACAGCTTCCTTGCTCCTTGAACCTGAAATTCTCACATATGACAATCCTTTACACCACCTAACCCGGATTGAGGCACACAACTAGCTTTCACCAACAACCAGTATTACATTAAATAAGCTTACTTTTACAAACCATAATACAAGATGTACACAAATGTAATATAGTTTGTAATTAGAAAATATACACTCTTAAGAGAGGAAACTGTGAATTAGTATCATGAATCCATGATGTCTGTTAAGGAAATTTCATCCCATTACAGTTACATGTTCAAATGGCGACACTACATGGCTGTTTTATCTTAAGTTTAAATGATAATTTTAACACTGCCGAGCCAAAACAAGGATAAAAATATCTTATCTGTTTAATCAAACAGCTAACATCATTTTGGTTTAACAATGTTTTATCAATAACTGCACACAAAAAATGTATAATCATATTAGTATTACAAAGAAAACATTAACACTGTTTGCAAACCATATGCGGATAAGTATAATATCCTCACAACAAAATTGAAGACTAGAAAATTTCCTCTCTTAACACCCATGTCCAAAAAACACTAAAAATGATCAACCTAAATAGAAAGGGTTAGAAATGGTCAGCTTCCCTAAGAACTGTCCAAGACAAACAAAAATTTATGGTACCATTAACAGCAACTAACAATACTGTTGGTCCCAAACCACATTGTTAGTCCCAAACCACATTTCATCCATTTTTGGGAATAATCCCAGAGCCTTTCTCATGTACGAGTATGTAAAGAAAACACTAAAATTTGCACCTTAATGACAAAAATAATTCTCATCTCTTATCATATCATTATAAATACAATATAACAAAAAACAAATTTCTGCTTGGAATCCAGTGCTACAGAAATTGTGACCATTTGCAAAACGGCTCAGTTCACTTGCAATGACCATGTAAGTGCTGAGGATGAATCTCAAAATTTCACATGCCGGAAGGAATCAAATCTGTCAGGATTTTCTAAAAGAATTCTTAACCATGAACCATCTACACTTCTCAGGATTAGTCTCGTTGTGTCTGACATGTCGAATACCAGCATGTAGCCAACACGGGTGGATGGCACATGCCCATACATCCTAATAAAGAATAATCAATTTCGATCTTGCACATAGCTTGGGCAAGGTGGATCAACTTTTTCATTTTTTAATAAACTAACACATTTTTGAAATTTTGAAAATGATAAATATTTAATAACAAATTCTAACCCTAATCATAAACTCCATTATGGACTTTTATGAGTAATTTCATCTTAACAATTATATTGTTAACTTAACTTTTGCATATCAGTTTTGATGTTGAATGCATCTTACCAAATGTGCCCATCGTCTCAAGTAGGGCGGAAGATGAGGTGAGCCAAAATTCCGAACCCGAGATCTTTTAGCCATTAGCATCAAAATTTAAGGACTAAGTAGCACTTAAATGGGGGCAGATTCCCATATCAAAAAACCCTAACATATAAAAATAAAACTAAAATGCAAAATTTTATGAGAAAGAAGTGCTCAGAGATTCAAGAGCAATTGTGAGAGATGTACGTGAGGGCTTTGGAGATGCGAGAGAAGTGATCAGCTCCATATGCCTTGATGAAGTACTCTACAACCTCAGGGTTCCAACTCAAACTAGGATTTAGCAGTAACGTTCTGCCTCCAATTGATCCATTTGGGAGTGGAGAGTAGGATGCTGGAGAGTTAAGACGCTTCTTCATTCCGTCACTTTGGGTTTAAGCCAATTCCCTCTTCTCATTTAAAACAAACCCGTCGAGTAACCATTCCGCCCACCAATGGGTGATAATACACCACCCCACCCTATTTTTTCCCCCCGCCTCGAGACTTTCCGGTCAGATTACACTAAACCTTTAAATAATGGAAAAAACAGTCGTCCGACCCCTAAATTAAACTTCACAATTTCTAAAACTGAATTTATCAAAATTTTAAAATACAATAATTAAATAAAAAAATTGCTAAATCCAGACCAAAGGTTCTTTAATACGAGGTTTCACTTTGACCCAAATTTCCTTCAAAGCAAATGCCTTCCTCTATAATTAAAAAAAAAAAAAATTGCATTTAGTACTACTCAATTATTTGACAATTTCTCAGCAAACTCTTAATTAAAGGAATAAAAATATAATTTATCCACAAATGTTAAACTATTTTTATTTAAAGGTTTTAATTAGAATTTTCATAATTTTTAAATATGGTGAAAAAAAATGTCGAACATAAGTTAAACTCAAAAATATCGTGTTATGATACATCCATACGGGTTTACATATTTCCAAAGCCATAGCACGACATTTAACATTTTCAAATAACTGGTCAGCACATTTTGCTTTTTCAAATTTCAGAATATTAGATTTCCCTGATTAGAACATGGTACCCTTAAAGTAGAGTGCATATCCCAGAGACCCTTCCAAATCTCCATATGAATACCTGATCAGTGAGTATAACTTGTATCTTTATATTTAGCCTTGGTGCTCCTTTAATGTATCTCAAAGTAGTATGAACCACAGCATCAAATGTGTGGTCGCGCATGGATCATAAGAATGTCAAAGGCGCATTTTATTTAGGAAATACCAAGGCCAATTGTACACTGTGCCACCACGAGTCCCAACAAAATACTTGAACCATCATAAATTCTAAATGCGAAAATGACTGAGTTGTTATTTCAATTAAAGAATACCGTACTAATCCATCTCCAATCGTGACAATGTCTCGGAGTTGGTTCATATAAATTTCTTTTTGCAAGGCGCCATGTAGGAAAACAGTACTGATATCCGATTGGTTAAAGGACTATTAATACATTGCTGCAATGGAAAGGAATAAATGAACTCAAGTAATTTTGGTCACGAAAGAAACTCTATTACTATAGTTTAACCCAAAATTCTGAGAGCAACCTTTAGCAACCAAACAAACTTTAGAAGGATTAACTTTTTCGGGAGGAAAGGGAACCAAATTGCAAGTGCCGCTAAAATGCAAACCATTGTTTGTGTCATCGGAAATTTGAGAGTGCTTGTGTGATGGTTTAAAGAATAGAAATGGAAGATAGAGAGGAGACAAATGGATAATATGGTGAATGCAAATGACTATAACTTAAAAAATTATAGACACAAAGATTATGTAAAACAAATTAGAAAAACGTGAATAGATTGTATGACAAATTTTAAGTGATTTTATATATTTTTATAACTTTTGAGAGACGAAAACACAAAGTAGGATGGGAAACAAAAATAAAAGTTAGGAGACACAAATCTTATAGTGATTCTATCAACTTTGTATATATCCACTCCCAGAGACCCTCTTAGAATTTTTACTATTTTCACTTAACTCATGTTGATTCTCTCTCTAAATCTCAAACCGTGGATCTTTCAATGGTCTTTGACACTCTTAGTATAGGAGATGAAGAAAGTTATAGGAGAATAAGATCACAATTCTTAGATGTAACAAAATTGAGCTTACTAAAGATTGCACACAGAAAGTGTAATTGTAGTTAAATAAAGTGTGCAATATCAAAAGCCAGAGCTTTCAATATGTTTGTTGTATATGCATTCAATCGCACAACAACTTGCTTTTTCCTTCTTTAAATTTATCATTTTATATGAGACTTGAAGAGAGCTGTTGAATTGGTAAAACAATTTTGAACATTGCTTATAAATGCTCTTCATCTGCCTTATTAAATGCATTTACCCATTACTCTATTCTTTTCATTTCCTTTTGCTTCATTCACTGAGATCTACTAACAAATCAAACCATTTGCTTTTGGTGCATGAAAGAGGTTAGACTTCATAGGCAAATAATTAATTGTACTTTGCGTTGGTGATTAGTGAGATGATAATATTTTGAACTTAACTTAATCTCTTAAGGAATTAATATTAATTCTGAATGATATCCCATATTAAATTTTTCACCAACTCATTAGCTTTTATTCGGGATAACCATTGAAGTTCAAGTGTAGACATGAATTCGATTTGCTATTTGACATGCTCAGTTGACAAATTTCTATTGTTCTTGTCAATATCTTAATGTTTCTGTGTCAACATCTAATAGCATGAATATTCTACGTCATATGTTGATTTCCTGATTGGTTTGTGTCGACATGATCTTGTGTTTACGTCATAAAGTCTTATGTTGACATCTAGTTTTCTATGTTCTATGTCTATTCTAAGGCATGTATTGACATCATGATATGTTTGTGTTGACATAGTCTTCTATGTGTTCAGTGTTTATTCTAAATCATATGTCGATATCATAATCTGTTTGCATCGACATTTGGTCTTTTGTGTGTTCTGTGAGTATCGACATTATAAAGTCTCGTGTCAACATCTAGCCTTCTACGTGTTCTATGTTCACATGTCAACATCCTAATTTACTTGTGCTGATACTAAGTAATGTTGAATGTTATGTGTCAATCACTATTCATCTTAATATCTAATGATCATGTCGACATCTAGATTTCTCGTGTCGACATATGGTGGCATTCTTAGTGTTCTTTTTGATTTCTAAAGAATGTGTTGACACACTACAAATTAAAGTGCTGTACCGATGACAATTTTTAACGACGGCAAGTTTTAGTGACGGTTTTTATAAATTATAGAGACACCTTATCACAAAACCATTGGAAAATATAGGTTTTCCCAATTGACTAAAATGTGTGTGAAGAAAAGTTTATCAACCATCGACAAAACTATCTTACAACCGTCCGTAAAACAATATTCAATTACGATGGTTAAAAATTATGGTCAGTAAATGTAATAGTCTTTTTAACACGGTTTAAAAACAGTCTCAATATAAATCTTTTTTATTGTCTACTTAACAATACCGTCTTCATAGGTTTTCATAGGTTTTAGATCTGTAGTAACACACAAATTCTACCGTCTTTTAAAACTATATTCAATTCTCGCTATTAGAACAAACCATTTGTATAAATTCTATTTATACTAACGTATATATTGTATTATTTATGATGGTGGTAGTTTAGTAAATAGATAATAATGATAAGTAACAGTAGGTAGCTAAGTAGATAATAAGTGGGTAAGTAAGTTTATATAGTAATAAGTTAGTGATATATAGTCATGATAAATAGATGGTAAGTAGAAAGTAAGTGAATAAGTAAATTTATACAGTGGTAACTTAGTGGTAAGTAAGTGGTAAGTAGATAGTAAGTGGGTAAGTAAGTTTATATAGCGGTAAATTAGTGATAAACTAGTGATAAATTTGTGATATATAATCATGGTAAGTAGATGGTAAATAGATGATAAGTGGATAAGTAAGTTTATATAGTGGTAAGTTAGTGGTAAGTATATAGTGGTAAGTTAGTGGTAAGTAGATGGCAAGTGAATAAGTTTATATAGTGGTAAATTAGTGATAAGTTTGTGATATATAGTCGTGGTAAGTAAATGGTATATAGATGATAAATAGATGATAAGTGGATAAGTAAATTTATATAGTGATAAGTTAATGATAAATTTGTGATATAGTCGTGCTAAGTAGATGGTAAGTAGGCAAAACTTTGTACAGTGATAAGTTTATAATATATAGTCTGCACGTATAATTATCATCGTAAAAAGTAAAGATAAGATAAGTTTTATCAATCATGTTATTAGTTGTAATCCATCATTGGAGGTGTGGAATCCACCATCATTATATTTATTTCTAATTTTTATTAATATATATTTATTTAATATTTATTAATATATATTACTTATATACATTAAATAATTTTATAAAATATTTTAATTATTTATATTAATTTAATATTAACTTATTTACATTTTTAAAATTTTAAAATATATAACAGAATTTTTGAAAATTTTATGATTTAATAGTATGAAAATTAAAAATCAAAAAACATCATTTCTTTTCTTTAATAGTAAACTTATAACAAGTGTATGCGAGTGTAGTGATATACTATAAAATTATAATAAATTTATAATAATAATGATGATATTCATGGAAATGAAATATAACAAGTGTATAATGAAAAAAAAGAAAAATTATATAATGAAAAACTATGTTGAAAAATGAGTTTTGAAAATTTGTTTGTAAAAATGGCAGTATATGTTTTGAAAAATATTATTGTAACCATTTAATTAGTGATATATCCTACTTTCCTCAATTGCTAGTGTAAAAATTTTATAAAAAATTTAGAATTTTTAAATAACATAATAATATCGATACCAATTTAGACGACAAATTCTTATGTTAGATGAATGAGTGGATGAGTGCATGTTAATGTCATAATATAAAATTATAATTATCAATATTAGTTTAAATTATAATATATTAATAATTTAAAAAATCTATATATTTAATAACAAAATATTTATCATTCAAAATATATAATATTAATTAATCATAATTCATTCATATCATTCAATATAATTATTATTAAAATATATTGGTTTGAATATATAAGAAATTTTGAACAGGAAAAAAAATTAGAAAAAAATGATATTGAGGAGGAAGAAAGAAAGAAAAAAAAATATTATCACACAAGACTTCATGGCACAGTGGTTGACATGTCTTCCCTTCAAATCAAGGTCCGAGATTTGAATCCCACCTTTTGATAAAAAAAAAATGATTTTTTGATAAAGAAGAAATGAAGGGCGGGTGCCCGTGTGTGCATGCGCTGGCGCCAGCTCGGGCGCGCACCTGCCTGTGCAGTGCCATGGGCTGGCGCCCGTGCATGATTGCGCGGGCGCCCTCCCGCTCCTGTGCATGCCTATGCTTCCATGAAGGGCGAGCGCCCGTGCGTACGTGTGCTAGCGCCCGCCCGGGCGCGAGCTTGCCTGAGTAGTGGCATGGGCTGGCGCGCGCCTGCCTGAGCAGTGGCATGGGTTGGCGCCCGTGCATGAATGCGCGGGCGCCCTCCCACTCTTGCGCGCGCCTATGCTTCCATGAAGGGCGGGCGCCCATGTGTGCATGTGTTGGCGCCCGCCCGTGCATGCGCGGGCACCATCCCACTCCTGTGCGCGTCTATGCTTCCCTGCAAGGCCCGTGCCTGGCTGCGCAGTGTCATGGGCCGGCACGGCTCCTGTGAAAAATATAATAAAATGAATTTATTAATTTAAATTATTAATAATATTAAATTAGTAATTTATATAATTATCAATATTATATTATTGTATATAAATTAAAAAAAAACTAAAATCCTAAACCCACTTAATTTATAAGATTTACCTATTTAATTTAATGATAACTCCAAAAAAAAATTTTTCATGGCAAAAATAATTTTCTATTTTAATACCAATTTAATCAAATTTCTTTTTTTCCCGTTTGTTTCTTAGCGCCAATTTAATAACACGTCAAAAATATTTTCATATTTATTTCTTTTAATTTTTTTTATTGCTTCGTCTATTTATTTCAATGCAAAATTGTGCACGATTTGTATTTAATATGATGGACAAATTATGGATGCATTCTAATTCTAAGGAAGAAGTGATGAATATATGGGAGTATTTCTTGAATTTACATGTGCAAATATTCAATTTCAATGTACCGCCAAATAAATTTTTTGTTTCGAGGGAAAATTTAGTTTTGGCACGATTTCTCTTTTTTTCGTTTTTTACAATTGTTAGGGTTCAAAATTTTCAAAATATTGGCACGGGAAAGAAAAAGTTTTTGAAAATTTATAGATAGTAATAATGTACCAATAATGTATGCTATGTGTATTGATATAGGTAGTAATAAAATAGTAATAATGCATTAATAATGAAGAACTAATGTAATATATAATAAAATAAATATGTAATAATAAAAAAAATTGGTAAAAGATAAAATCTAAAATATGCACGCGCCCTTGCTTGTGCAGGCATGCTCGGGCGCCCGCGCTAGCATGGCCGATTGCCCGCATGGGCGCTTGCATGCGAGGTAGCACTGTGCTTGCCTGTGTGGTGGCATGCGCTGGTGCCCGCGTTGGCATGGCCAGGTGCCCGCGGGCACTGCATGCGCGATAACACTGTGTGGCATGTGCGGGCGCTCGGCGCTTGCATGCGCGCACATGCACGCCACACGCCACTGTTTTATTTATTATATAAAAAATTTCAATAAAAATTAAGTATATAAAAAATTTCAAATATAAGTAGAATAATGATATAAATAATATTATTAATTTAAATAATATAATGATATAAAATTTAGGGTATTTATTTATTGTAATGTAATGCAGTAACAATATTGTAATATAGTAGTAACAATGTTGTAACAAAAACAAAAACATAAAAAATTCAAATACAAAAAATACAAAATAAAATTGAAGATTTAATAATAAAAAAAGTGGTAATGTACAATAAAATTAAACTCATAAAAGGTAAAAAAGAGGATAGAAAAGCGAGAAAAAATAACAGACTTCTAAAAATTTATTTGAAATATATTAAAAATTATTACTCACAAATTCTCTTTTCCTTCAAAACCAAATATATTATAAATTATTTCCTACAAATCCTCTTTCCCTTCAAAACCTCTCATTCCTTAATAAGCTCTCCTCATTTCTTCCTAATAAGCTCTCTTCACTCAAAACTCAAAATTCAAAACTCAAAACTCAAACCTTGTGAATTAACCAAAATCTCATTCCAAATTTTCTTAGCTCAATATGGGAAGAAGTAAACGTGATGAGTATTGTTTGAGAGTATGTTAATTATTTAAAGAGTGTGCTATGTTATAGGGTTATAGGTGTTAATTTTTATGACAGGTCGTTCAAATTTTGGAAGTTGTAAGTTATTTGAGAGTATGTTAATTTTGATAATGTGTTATGTTGTAGGGTTATAGGTGGTAAGTCTGTGTGTAAGTATGTATAAGTGGTAAGTTAGTGAATAAGATTATGATATGTCAGAAGATAAGATGGTATGACAAGAAAAAATTGTTCATATATAGAGTATTACAATACATCAATCGTCTCAATTTTCGTCTTTCCTTTTCCTTTTGCTTTTTCTTTTCTACTTTGGTTTTCTCTGAAACTTTTTCCTTTTTGTTTCATCCATCTTCATTTTCATCATAATATCATCATGCACTGTATTATATTCGGACATTAGAAGTTTGAGAAAATATTCTTTTCTCAAAAAAATTAAGATCCTGAAAAATAAAGGAAGAATGAAATAAAACTATCAATATTTCTCAAAAAATAATACAACAACACAAATATAATATATAGATAAGATAAGAAATGCAAAATATAACATACTTCTTGAGTTGGTGGAGTTATAAATAATCCTGGTTCCCATATCTCCAAAAATCTCATAACAAATATTCCACAATCATTTCTATATATATAAAAATATACATTAAATTACATTACAGAATAACTTACAATAATTAATTAATTTAAATTATAAGTAAAATTAATTTAAATTACAAGTTACTTACGTATTAGGTTGTTATGGAATTTCAACATGAACAGTTTCCGAGATAATGAAAGAATTTTCATAAATCTTCTCAAGACAATCTTTCTGGAGAATGAAGAGAAGTATAGGGAAATCAATGAAAATATAACAGTTGATAATTTGAAAAAAATTTGATATTTATATATGTTAAATAATTAATTACCATCAAAATTTCCAACTCATCATGTTCGTGACCTCTGAAATGATACCCTGAGTCTAAAATATAGATAGTCTGCTTATCCACATAAAGGGTGTAACAAAACCAATGTTGTTTGAATATTACATTGATAAAAATCTGTTAGTAAGAGTATACTAATCATAGGCCATAGGATAAAATAAAATAACAGAGATAAAGTCAAAAGATAAATATATAATGTAAAATAACTCACTAGGTTATATAATCGGAAGTTAAATCCAAATGCTTTCTGAGACAAAGAATTATCAACTATAGAAATATCCCACTTTCTTTTAGGCTTGCTTTCCATAGATGCAACTACAGATAACTAAATATAAAATAAGTATAATAAGTAGAGGAAAAAACATTATTAAAGAATGATATTTGAGAACAAAGAGAAAAGAATGATATGATAAGTTCATACAGGAGTTAAGAAGTTGAGGAAAGATGAAAGTTTATACCGAAAACCATAATGGTAAAACGCATTTTGATAATGACTTTGAGAATAAGTTTGGATTGAAGATGGTATTGAGGAAGCATATATAACAATCCATCGTCTACAAAGACAATTAACAATTAATAATTAGTAATGTAATATGAAAAATAAATACAAAGAATTCATAATTCATACCAACGTGCCAATCCAGTGAGGTGGTAACAGCTCATAGGCATCCGTCTAGCACATGTGACTTCCACGAATATTACACAAAATTGTTCTATAAATTGTCATAAAAATTAGATTCCGTCAAATATCTCTAAAAATTAAAAAATTAGATTCAGGCAAATATTTCTAAAAATTAGATTCCAAAATAACAAAGACAAAGGTTGTAAGACATTTACCTGGCATTATTTTTTATGGCTTTTCGACCATAAAAAACCCAAACACTTTCCTCCTCATCAGAAAAAGACCTAACCTTAACAAAGGGCAAGAAAGATATTTGGTTTGTCTTTCCATCTTTTATTTCAGTTAAGGCATTTATTACTTCATATTCATATTCAGTATCTTTATCCTTCTCCTCGTCAAGAGCTTCCTCCCATCCTTTCTCATCCGAACTCTCCTCCTTCTCCAGATACTCCTCCTGCCCATTCCCTTTCTCTTGCCGGGCTTTGTCCTCGTCCTCCTCCTCTTGCCCCTGCCGGGCTTTATCATCCTCCTCCTCCTCCTCCTCCTCCTCATGGTCATCACTAAAATCACTACCCTTAACTTTGCATTTCTTTTGCTTTTTTCCCTTCTTTTGTTCTTCCTTCTCTTCTTTATCTTCTACATACTCACAAAGTCTACGCAACATATCATGATGCATTTGTAACAAATTGGAATGAATTTGAATTGACTTCTCCACAAACATTTTAATTTCATGTTTGATGCTGATTCTCTGCAATTGCACATAGTATAAGTACTCTATATAAGTGCTTGTGAGTGGTATAAAGTAGTGATTATAAGTTTACCTTAATTTTTTCTCCACTTCCTTCAACACCATGAACACCAACACTTGCTTCTTCAGCTTCTTCAACACTTGCTTCAATAGATTTTTCAACAGATTTTTTAGACAATAAACCCTATAAAAATAAATAGTATAAAAGGTGAATAAACCTATAAATAAATAGTATACTATTTAGATTCTATAGTTATTACATAAGTTTATAAACTTATTTTAACTTACATACATTTATACGCTCGGATTCAAGTCTTTGATTTACCCGATCTGTCGTCCAATAATGAATGGGTAAATGTGTTTTTTTGCCCCCCAAGTCACCAACTCTAACATTCTCAAAATAAAAAATCTATACATAAAACAATATTTGTTAAATATTGTTAAAGTAGATTCCATTCAATCATTAAATTGAAAGCTTACCATAAGTAAAAATAAACAACCACCGATGCCCGTCTTCTTTCTGTGTTCCACCTCTCTTGCTCGATGTTTGAATTCAGAAATCTCATCAACTAACCATTCTAATACAAATTTAGGCCAATTATATTGTCGAGCATTCTCAACATCAATAGTAGCAGTAAGATGTCTGGAAGCCGGGAAGACATTCGTAGTTGGACATAAAAAGCATCCAAGGATAAATAACAAGAAATATCGTTTAAAGTGGGTGAGTAGATTTGGATTTCTTGTTTTAATTGGCTATGCTTTAATGTCAAGAAATATTTTCTTATATCTGAAGATTCAATGGAGGAAGAATCTAACACATCACATCCCATATAAGGGATTCCTAAAATTCGTGCTACTTCTTCTACCGTGAGTTTAAAATTGTGATGGGGAGGGATAGAAAGATATTTTTGCATGGGTTCAAATCTCATTATAAGTTTCTCACACAATTTTCGACTCAGTATATCACAGGTCATGTTCAAAAGGCTTCCGAATCCCATTTCTTTCACTACACATTTCATATCATCCGTAAGAGTAGAAAATAGCTCTCTTACTTGTTTAGGAGAACACCTTGTCAGCATCAGAGTAGTCATTGCTTTTCTCATTTCAGAAATTTCCTCTTTTACTGTCTTTTCATCTTCTTCATTCTATTAAAAAAACTATTTTTCAGTATAAATTATTCAATGAAAATGAAAAAAAAATGAGTATGAGTAAAATAAACTAGTAACTCACCGCAATAGATTTCAATTTCTTCTTAGAAAAAATTTCCTTCTTGTTCGACATAGGAAGCAAGTTTGGTTGATTTGTATGTTTTTTTTTGGTTTTTATGGAAGTGCAAAAAGCAAGTTTGATTCATGTGTTTTTTTGTTCCGATGGTTTTGATCGGATACAGAAGTGCGATAAGCAACTTTGGTTTGCGTGTTTTTTCAGTTTTGATAGTTTTGATCAGATGGAAGTTCAGTGAGGTGAAAGTTCAGTGAGGTGAAGTACCACAGTGAAGTGAAGTGAAGTGCGGACCGGATTGGATGCTGATTACTATTACTATTGATAACTATCGAAATGACGTTAGCCACCTCCCATAGAGAACAGAGATCAAAGTTAGGAGCACAAATCAGCCCTTCAATTTAAGTATTACAAATATATTATTATATTATTAAACATATAATATTATATTAAATTATATTATATTACATATAATCCCTTAATAATTAAATAAATATATATATTAAATTATATTATATTATATTATATTATATTATATTACTATTTTATTATACTACTATTACATTATTACTATATTACTATATTATTAACATTACTACTATATTATATTACTATTATATATCACTATATTATTATATTAAATTATATTAGAATATATAACTCTAATTTTTTTAATTTTTTTTGTATAGTTTTGTTATAAAAAAATAAGACAATTATTTGTAAGTATGAACACCTTGGGACATAGAAATCGGAGGAGATCTGAGAGAATGTGATTAAATATAAAAAAACAAAACTAACTTTATTAATATTGTGTTTACTTTATTAATAACACCCAATAAGTTACATGTTAAAAAATCACCACAACACTGTTCATATATTGTTGTCTCAAATCAAATCAAATTATCCCTTTTAGTCAAATGAAATCAATTTATTTCCCTTCCATCACTTAAAAAATTTAGACACTTGCTTTGCCATCATCGGCGATGGTTGATCGTTGATGGTTAATGGGTTGCTTGACATTAAATAAAAATCCAAACTTTCACTATTTATTTATTTATTTTTTATATGAAGGAAGTCAAAAAATCAAGAGAAGCAAATTTGATTTTGGACTCACAGAAGAATTTGATCAAATTTATACAAATTTATAAGGATGTATATGATCTAGAAAAAAGAGTTGCAAACTTGGAAGTTTAATATATTTAATATGGGTATAACATAAAAGTACCGGAACTATCTTTAGTTTCCTTTGTTTTGGGCTTTTCAACTCAATATGGTTCAATTGGTGCTATACCTTATGTTATATATATATATATATATGTAATGTAGATATATGTGTGAGAGTATGAGATGTATTTTGTAATTTGTAATTGATTATATTATATGTATGATTATTTTATTTTATATTATGAAGTTAATATATTATGATTAAAATTAAATATAATCAATGTTTATGAAGTTTTATGAAATTTGATTTATTATGATCTTCATATGAGTTTTGTAATTTTTTTCTTTAATAAATTTCAATTGGGAATTTTTTTTATGTTGAATTATTGAATTGATTTAAGATTGATTTCCAGAGAGAGAGAGAGAGAGAGAGAGAGAGAGAGAGAGAGAGAGAGAGAGAGAGAGAGAGAGAGAGAGAGAGAGAGAGAGAGAGAGAGAGAGAGAGAGAGAGAGAGAGAGAGAGAGAGAGGAGATTGAAAGATACATATGTGACTAACAAGAGACAAGATTGAAAGTTATGAACAACATTAAAAAAACTTATTTTTTACTTTTTACTTTAAGCAAAGAAAATTGTCAATTGATGAGGCAAAGAAAATTGTAAACCGATGAGAGAGAGGGATGTGAAGATTTGGGAGATTGGGAGATGATTTTAAAGAATTTAGGAGATGAGGAGAAATTATTTTTACTTTTTTTGTTGTTAAAGAGAATAGAGAAATTATAGAATAAAATTTTAAAAGAGAAGGTGAAAAATAAAATATAATTTTTTTGAAATTATCAAAAATTTCAAAAATTCCATTTATATTTACATTTTTGAAATATACTTATTGTTTTATATATTAAATTAAATTAATAGATGAGTTTGGTAAAAATTGATAAAAAAAAAAAGCTATCGGAAGAAATCATATCATACTACAAAAAAACAGGTTTTTAACCACAAATTTAGTGACGAAAATTTTAAAAAAATTCGTCGCTAAAAACATTAGTGACAAAAAAATTTTCGTCGTTAATAACGCGTCGGAAAAATTTAGCGACGAAAATTAGAAATTCGTCGCAACATTTAGCGACGAAAATCTAAAATCCGTCGCTAAATTTAGCGACAAATAATTTTTTGTCGCTAAAATTCATCACAAAATTTAGTGACGAAAAATTATCTGTTGCTAAATTAGCGACAGAAAAAAAATCCGTTGCTAAATTTAGTTACAAAAATCTAAAATTTATCGCTAAATTTAGCGACAAATAATTTTTATCGCTAAAATCCGTCGCTAATTTAGAAACAAAAAATTATCTTTCGCTAAATTAGCGATAAAAAAATTATCCGTAACTAATTTAGCGACAGAAAAATTATCCGTCGCTAATCTATTTTATTTTGTTTTCTTCTTTTTTCTTTTATTTTATTATTTTATTATTCTTTTTCATTTTTATTTTATTTTTTTAATCAGTTTAAAAATGGGGCATCTTAATAATATAAAATTATAATTATTAATAAATTATAATATATTAATAATTTAAAAAACCTATATATTTAATCACAAAATATTTTTATTCGAATATATAAGTAAATATAATTAATATATATAAGAAATTTCAAAGAAAAAAATACCCAAGTAAGAGGAAGGAAAAAAAATGAGAATAGAAAAAAAAATGAGGAGGAAGAAAGAAAGAAAAAAAAAAATAGTTACACACAAGTCCTAGGGTGTTCCAGTAGTTGACACGTTGCCTGTTCAAATCCGAGCTCCAAGGTTCAAATCTCTTCAACAGTATTTTTTTAGCATTATTTAGCATTAAAACAATGAAGGGCGGGCGCCCACGCGGGCGCCAGTGCATGCATGCGTGGGCGCGCCTAGACGCGCACCCCTAACTGCGCCCGGCGCGAGCCCAGGCAGGAGCGGGCGCCCGAGCAGGAGCGGGCACCCGAGCAGGAGCGGGCACCCGAGCAGGCGTGCACCTGCATGCGCCTGGCGCCTGTGCACCTGCATGCGCCTGGCGCCCGTACGTGCATGCGTGGGCGCCTGTGCGTGCGTGCGCGGGCGCCCGTGCAGGTTTGCGCCTAGGCCCGCCGAATTAATATTAATTAAAAAATATTATAAATGATTTGTATTATTGAATAAAATAATAGAAATAAAATAAAAGGTAGCTATACAATAATAAAAAATATTAAATAAAAGAAAGAAAAGATAGCGCGACCTCCCTGCCGCAGGCGCCACCCTCCCGTGAGCATGCCACTATGCAGAACCTTCCTCCAGCGAGCGCTGCCGCCTCGAGCCATCGCGAGCCTTGCACGCAATCTCCCGTGAGCCAGCACGCAAGCTAACGTGCGACCCCAGGCGAGCCAGCACGCGACCCAGCGCGAGCCAGCGAGCGACCCAACGTGAGCCAATGCACGAGCCAGCGCGCGAGCCAGCGCGAGACCCAATGCGTGACCCAGCACGTGAGCCTGCGCGAGCCAGCGCGACCCTCTATGCGAGCGTGAGCCCTAGCCCGTGAACGGGCCAGCCTACCATCCGCGAGCCCACTAGCGGCCCAAGGCCCAGTCCAGCCACGGCCCACTACAACCAACGGCCTATTTCTGCCCGTGCACCCATTGTCAACCCGCTAAGCCTACTGCGGCCCGCGAAGCCCGCTGCGGCCAAGAAGCCGGGCTGAGAGCCAGCGGGCCCACCAGCGGGCCAGCCCGCTAGCCCGCCAGCCGTGACGGCCCGCAAGCCCACGACCGACTTTCCCCTTCGAGAGCTCACCTGCATTTTCTGTACTGCAGGTAACGACTATATTTGGTTGAAATTCTAGGGTTTGGTGTTAGAAATTTAGTTGTTTCTAATATATATGAAATTTGGAAATATTACAGATTTTAGACCAACCCGACAGGCGAACGATAGCTAGGTTTGAAACCCGAGGAACCCTAGGTGAGAGAAACGCACTCACTTCACAGTGTGAATAAATTTTGTTGATAAAATCCCTTATTAGGGTTTTATTTGATATAAAATTTGATGATTTGATTAGGTTTGTCTTTTAGAGAGTCGTTGAAAAATAGGGAGTGACCACCCTCCCTAGATAGGTGAGTGGAACTCTAATCTCTTGCATAAAATAGTAAAACGTGTTTTCTGTCGTGTTTTCGATAAAACATGCTTTGATATGCATTCGTTTGACGTATGATATTAAATTTAAAAATCTGTTTTGTGATTATTGGAGTGTCTTGAATTATATTTACAATGACTATACATCCATGGTTTGAAATGAAACAATAATTGTGCAATTACTTGAAAATGTATAAATTTCATTTTATACCGTTGCATTGATATGCTGTTTTGAAATGAATTGATAAGACGTATTGGCACGCAAATTTAAAATGTTTTTGATGAACTATGTGGGTTGGATGCCCACTAGTTATGCGATGATGTGATGTTACTTGTGGGATGTTGTGCCTTTTGTGATACTATGATGATTCCGTAGTTATGAAGGGCATTTGTAGAGGCACGGGTTGCCCGGATACGCTTCTGCAGGAGGTATCCGCAAACGTCATTTATTCTAAAGGCTATAGGCGCGGCCGGTTGAACCCACGTAGGGGGAGGACGTGTGTGACGCCACCATCTAGTACCGGACGGGGTCCTATACAGGTTGATGAGTTGTCTCCAGCGAACTCATGGCCAACATCGGGATAGAGAGCGTTTTAAAGTCTATGCATAATAAAACCCCCGATACGCCTGTCCTTGGTCACGGTTGACCTTTGCCAGGATCATTTTTTGGTTCGCTCTGATATTACTTGATTTTAAATGGATTCATATATGCTTATTATCGTGTGATTGATTAAATGATTTCAAATTGCTAAACATATCATGTTTTGCCGCGAAATGTAAATTTTTGTTTCAAATGATATTATTTGACACTCCAATTATTCAGTCATGCTATTTATGCTTGATATTATCCCCTTCACTCACTGAGTATCTTCCCATGATTCTCATCCCTCTATTTTCCCTCCACAGACAGGTTTGTTGTGATAGAGCGACGTTATAGACTCTAGAGCGGATTTGGTGTTTCCGACGGTGAGATTTACTTTAAATAGAAATATGAAATGTTAATTTAGTTTCGACCCTGCGAGGTCTTGATATTGAGATCCGTAGTTGGCCGTGTACTTATTTTGAGATAACTGTATAATTTAACTCTCATATTTCATTTGCATTGAGGCGATTGTACATATTTAAATGTTACTTGGGAAAATTTTTGTATATAAGATAAAAGTTAGATCCGCTCGGTATGACAGCTGTTCATACTCTAGTTGGGCTTGATAGTAGAGGTCTATGGCTAGAACTACTAGAAACTTGTAGCCTTGCGTTGCTCTGGATGCTGACGGTGGTGTTTGTTAATTTTGGAGAGGCCGGGATGGCCATTGGTTTACAGTACAGGTTGATTTTAATAATACAGGTTTAATTGTACACGGGAAACCTCCGATTTATGGGAAGATTCTGTCCGATTTTTTGTAAAAATACAGCCGACATCCTAGGACAACGGGCGGCTGTTCACGATCCCAGTTTGGGGCGTGACACCTTCTATGACAAAAAAATAAAGTATGGCTTTGTGCTTCAAAAACTTGTTTAAATATTGCAAAAGACGTTTCTTTCTTTGCATCATATTTATACTCAGAGAAGATGATTTGCCCATTGAATTTCATTGAATGCATTGCAGAGTTTGGTTAAGTTGGTGAGTTTTGCACTTAATTCGTAATAGCTTTTTTAAGAAAATGAACATTATTCACATGTAGTCAACCTATTGGAACTTTGATTTGACTTTGCTTTGAGTTTTGAAATATTCAAGTCGACTTGTTAAATGGTCAAGCCAACTTTTTTCTTTGATTTGCAAATTGTTCATGTTGACTCTGTAGATGTATAGGTTGACTTGTGTGTATTCATATTGTGAAAGGTAGGTCAGCTTGTTTTGCTTATGGGTTGGCTTACACACAGTGTAAGTTAACTTACAAATTTGTTGACTCAACATATTATATTCTTAGGTTGACTTATCCTAACCCTGAGTCAACTTATTAATGTTACAAACAATAATTTCTATGACTTGAATTTCTCAAGTCGACCTAGCTTATGAATAAGTTGACTTGTGTGCCTATTTTGCTTTGGGTCAGGTTGACTTATTGTTTTATCAAGTCGACTTGATGTCATTTCATCATGGGTTCATGTCAACTTGCATAATATTTAGGTTGATTCAAATAGATTGCAAAGTAAACTTTTGTGATCCTGATTTAACAGGTCGACTCGTCATCTTTTTTAGGTTGACTAGTGATTTTCTATATTTAGAAAAATTTTCAACACAAATGTTTATGTCACCTTGTCATTATATTGGGTCAACTTGTCTGTATACAAATTATGCTAACTAGACCTAGGGTTATATTTAGAGTAAGTCAACAGGATCTAGTGCTTGAGTCGACTCACTTTCTTTCTATGTAAGTCTTAGGTCGACTTAAATTCCTAACAAGTCGACTTACTTAAATTATAGATTTAGTTTTTGAATTTTAAAATTGACAAGTCGACTTATTTTAAGTATGGGTTGTCTTATAATCTTACAGTTTTGAAGTTCAAGTCGACTTGTCACTTAGGTAGGTCAACTTGGTTATGTGTAAACTTAGAGTTATGAGACCTCTATTCTTCAGGGTAATTTTGTTTAAAATTATAGAAAAATTATTTTTAATGCTGAGAAATTTTGAAAATTTTTATGAGTCAAGAAAATTATTTTCTTAATTTTGACTATCTGGGTGGAAAATTGTTTTCCACACCCATTATTTATTTGTATTTTTACTCATTATTTATGTTTGAAAATTAATTTTTTTAATATGTAATTGATTAAAATTTGACCAAATATTTTTAAAATAAATATTTTGAAATTTATTATAATATTATGATTGGCTATGTGTCTAATCTAATATTGTTCCCATTTTCAGGGAAAATGGTAATAATCGGATGCATTTTTGAAACATTACTAGAGAAAAGGTTATCAACGATGGAAATATCCGTTACTGATATAAAATATTCCATTGCTAAAAGAAATCAGTGACAGAAATTTCTATCACGAAAACCGTGGCTAAAAATCTCTTTACTAATTTTTACCGACAGATAACAACCCATCGCTAAAATTATTGACGGATTACCGACGAGTACTTTATGTTGCTAATAATCCGTCAGTATTTTGTCGGTAATGTTGGATTTATCAGCAACGGATTACAGTAGGATTATCGATGGAAAATATTGATCTTTAAACAATTCATCAGTAATCCATCGTTGATTATAGCCCCCATTAGTGATGGTTTTTATTTTATGACGGAAATTCCGTTACAGATTCATTAGTAATATTTTGAGATGATGGACCGAATCAACGACGAATTAGTGACGAACTTATTGGGCAAGGGAAATATATCCCTTGGTAATCCATCGCTCAATTTCTATTTTTTTACCCATTTAGTCTATTCGATCAACCTGTGAGCCCATTAACGTGTTAACTTGTAATCTGTAATTTGAAGAACCTGTTACATTGGAATTCTCCTACTACCAACTATACTAGAAACTACTCCATTTCATATATATATAAATTTACTAAATTTGTTGTAAACAATACATAAAATATCATGTTATGAAAGTATAATGTATACATTAAAAAATACGTCAAATAACTCCATAAAATGAACTACAATCCGTAATGATCAACACCATAAAACTCAAGTATATGAAAATAAAATCATCAATGTCACATAGATGGGTGATCAGAGTTTGGTGACTGAGTACTATCAAGGTTAGGTAGTATAGGCGATATACCTATTTGTCCAAGTATTTGACGAATTTGTGTTTGCGTTTTCTCTCTCTCTTGATATTGCACTTGTTCTAATATTTGGCTATGCATGTTCTCTATCATTTGATTTCTCATGTTCTCCATCATTTTATCAATCTTCTCCTTAGTATACATATGAGACGAAGGCATGCATGTAGATGCAGCGGTATCGGAGGAATTTTTGATTGGTCTATCATCAACTCTCTCTCGAAAACCATATAAACGTCTCTTCATTGGACCCCCAATCACCTCACACTGTGATCTGGCATCATAGTCTGGCTGAAAAGTGCTATCTGAGCCATATTTTTCATCAAGCAACTGTTTATACTTACCCTACAACAAGCATATAAAATTACGTTTGTAAATTTATTAATATTTCAATGTTATGTGATGTAAAAATAATAATGATTTTGCCTTACACTAATTGCTTGTGATTTCTTGTCAACAAGCTGTCATTTTCCTTTATCTCGCCTGTGAGAGTGATTGAAAAGATCAAGATATGAAACTGAGTGGTTGCTTTCTTCTGACTGAAAAATTAAAATAAAAAACATTTGTAACTATCGGTGATACAAAAGGGATGAAGAAAATTTGTAAAGAAAAAAAAAATACAAACCATCCTTTTCATGTGTGTCGCAAAGGGGATTGAACCGGATATGTGCTTCGTAATTTCTCCTTCCTTTTCCATATTCCGGTTTCGCTTTGCAGCATTTGACTTCTGTTGTCACATTGGTGTACTCCAATGTTTATCTATTAATTCATCACAAACATGTCAAATATGTAGGGGAATGGCCTTTCGTTTTGGATATATTTGTTGTAATACCGAAAATTCAGTGTTAGAAAAATATTTAATTAATTACTTATTTTTCATTTGTAAATATTGGGAGAAATTGAAATTTTACTATCGAATCCGGAGTTTGGACGAAATATCGAAAAATTTAATGGTTTGATTTTTCCATCTTACCTAAATTTTCAAGTGTCGGAAATTTTTCCAATTTTGATCATTTGCATAATACCAAAATATTCTGTAAGTAGGTAAATATATTATGAACTATATACTTAACAAATGAGTTAAATGTCTGACAAATTTGCCCTTAGAGCATAAGTGAACACTTAACATAAGAGAGGGGTAAAACGGTAATTTCACCCCCAAATTGATGTCACGCACAGAAGGTCTTCTTCTTTTTCTTTTTCTTTTTCTCCTTCGTGCGACTGCTTTTTTCCTTTCTCCCTCTCTCTCGGTCTCACTCACTCAAATCTCTCTCTCTTTAATTTTTCTACCAATCAACCACTCTCCACTTAAATTCACTTTATGGACTTCCAAAACTTCAATCAAACTCAAGGAATGGAAGATTGAATTGAGGAAATTTTAGATTTTCACGAAGGGAGAAATTTAGGGTTTTTGTAACCCAAACTCCAAAACTCAATCCGACTCCAAAATCAAGGTAATTTCTCCTCCCTAAACGTGGGTTTAACTTCTTTAATACTATATTGTGAATTATTATTGAGATATTGGAGATTCTTGTTAGAGAATCGAAACCCTAGGAATTCTGTGAATAGTGAATTTGGGGCAAAACGAAATGAAAATGGTAGAAGGGTCCAAATGATGTCTAAATGATGAAAATAGAATTGTGAATGCAGATACCTGAATTTGGGAAGAGATTAGGGTTGTTAAATTGTTTGAAATTGGGGGAAAATAAAATGAATATGTTATTTATCTACAAATGTGATAAAAAATTGATTGTACTAGCTGAAAATTTAATGAGAATCATGAGGAATGTGTGTGCAGAAAAAAAAAATTTAGTCCCAAATGCCAAACATGTGTGCTGAAGTTTAATGAAAAAATGATGAATTTGTGTGTATGTTGTGGAGTGAAATGAGGTGAAGAGTATGTGCAGAAAGTTGGACTTTGTGTTGGACAAAAATGTGAATGATTTCAACGTTTTTGGTGGACTGAAATTTAGTGTTCAAAGTACAAAGCTTGTGTAAAGAATTCTTGTGAAAAAGGGATGAAAGTATGTGCATCATTGTTGGCAGAAATGATGGGAAGAAAATGTGTTAGTGGGTTATGAAATTATCATTCTTTTTGTAAAGTTTGAGCGCTGAAATTTTGGTCAATTCACATTGTGATGTGTGCAGAATTTTTAGTGAATTAGTATTGTGTGTGTACGCTAAATTTTGAGTAGAGATTGATGGGCATGTACGAGCTTGAATGTACATGTGCCTGACCATGAATGTAAAAGGGAATAAAGAGTTGCATTCTATCCAGGGATGATTGGAGATGAGTATGACATGAAATTTGGAGACATGTATGTGTATGTGATGAGTAATGTATAGGAGTTCTAGGGAGAACCCTAAATAGACAATATAGAGTTGTGTTTGTCAATGTTTGAGGTGATGAATAGGGGTTAGCATGCAGAAATTTTATGGAAATGTGAAATGTAAATGTGGACTATCTTGAGCATATTCAATTAAAAAAAAAAATTGGACTGTTTTGGAGTATACAAGAGATGGAATGAGGGAATGATGGTTTTAGTAGTCTAAAGTGGCTTTGTGGTATTAGAAAAGGTTTGAAAATGAGCAATTGAAGTTTGTTGATTTGGTGGTAAGAAAAAGGGATAACATATATACACATTTAGAGCCTAATTCTAGAGCCCTAAACATTGATCCTAGGTGAAGAACTAATTGAAATATAACTTAACATAGTAGTTTTCAATTTGTGACACAAATTTATATATATTATGTGTTGCCGTTGTAGTGACACACTGGTGATCAAATGAGGAGAGCATACTTCTTACATTGTGGTGCATTTAAGGGAGCGGCAGACCTTTCTGTATACTGTGAGTGGATGGTTATGTGCATATGAATGAGCAAACTGTTTTCAGTTATAATTTATAAATTGAGTTCTGAAAAGAATTTGCAAATGGAATTAAAATTGTTTTGTGATTGTGGTATGCCTAAAATGAAAATTTGAAATGTCCATGACTCTTGAACTTAATTATTGGATTTTTGCACCATGTTACTTTGCGATACTCATGTGAATTGTGAAATATTGCTCTACCTTATATTTGAGCATGCATTGATTGATAAATTGAGTTTGGTAACATGGTTATGGGAAAAATGACTATAGTCTGAGTCTTACCACGGACCGGACCGTTGGGGCGGCGTGGCTAAGGCAGTTTTATTTAACTTGGTGGTAGGCGGAATGGAGAGCCTCCTCAGGCTTCCGGATAACGTGGTAGCACCCCACGGAGCTTCTCGCCAACACCAAGGTGGAGGGGATCTTATGAAAATTATGGAAAACCCTTTGGTGGATCCTACCAACAGCCATTGGTAAGAGATTATTTTTGGCAAATCCTATAATTGTGGAAAAATGAGATTTGACTGATTGAATTAATTATATGAGTCATGGTGGATCGATATGAATGATTTTATGAGAATGAATTTTGTTTTTGCATTAAATGATATTTGATATATGCATTTGGTATCACCACCCTCACCCCTCATTTATATGTCGCATACCATTGCACTCCACTCATTGGGTATTTAAAATACTCACCCCCTCTTAAATCCTTTTCAGAGGACGTGTAGGGAGACGATATCTACTATTGCGGATTGGAGGATTATTTTGTTGGTTTTTTTGGGGTAGGTATGAATTATGTATATGTTGGGAGTTATAGATCGTTAGTCCATGGAAAGAAAGTTCTGTACATCTCATATCGTGCGAATTTTACTGATACTGGTTTGAGTTTTCGAGCAAGTATTAGTAAAATCCAACGGCTATGATTTGGAACCATTATTTTGTGTAAAATCATGTTTGAAAGATATTTATTTTTGAAATAGGACATTTGGAATATTTTACCTTAGATTTCTGGATTTATAGCTTATTTTGTAAACTCTATGAAATGCTTGAGAACTCTGGATTGGCCGGGATGGCCACACTGCATGCATGCATGTACAGGAACCCCTCCCCAAATGTGTGCTGATGTGTGCTTGTATATATAGGGATGAGCCGGATGGGCTCCTTGTATGTGTATTGATTCTATGATTTCTTATTTTGATGGGTTTTACGTTTTTGAAGATTTGTTGTAAAAATTGAAATGTCTTGCGTTATCCCGGTATATGCGGAGGTCATGCCCGTATGCCGAGATAACACGGCGGTTGTTACATGCTCGACGGGAGAGTCGGGGCATGATAATTCTATTGGTATCAAAGCCTACACTCATGATTTTAAAAGTTCAATGGGTTTGAAATGTTTTCAAATGTCTCCAAATGTCCCTGAAAGTTTTTCAAAGATTTTGAAAGGTTTGCTGTTTTGAAAATTGTGACTTTTAAAGGTTTATCTGTCAAGGGATGTACAAGAACTTTCCATGGATTCTTAGGGATTATGATCAATTTTTTTTTAGGGGGTTAAGCACTTGGGTAGGTTCATATTTTACATTAGTAAGCTTAGACCCTCTCTGTAGAGTTTTGCTCCCTATACGAAGGATAAGGAATTCAAATAGGATATTTTTCACTCCACCTCTATATCCCGAGTGATGTATTGCTTTATGAATAGCTTCTAAATTGTGATTAAAGATCTCCCTTGGCTTGTTTGGCTGAATGGTGAGTACGCTCGTAGTAATTCCTTTGGACTAATATCTTGACATTAGAAGTTTGATATACTTGTGTAATAGGCATGACAATATAGAATTGCTTATGATTAAGATATAAGGTAAAATACTTTTGAGAGATTGTCTCTGTGAGTAGATGTTGGGGTTGATAAATGTTTTCGTGATTTGGAAAAGTAGACAGTTTGGAATCAATAGGAAAATTTGATGATACTTGCCTTACTTTTGTGTAACTACATTGCCTCATATGTAGCCTTCTCTTCCGTAAAGGTGGGCTATAGGTTATAAGAAACAGGTATAAAGATAAAGCATATGTAAGTGGTCAGATTGAACATACTATTTTTAGGGTCATGATGTAGGTGGAATGCTTGTTCATAATTTTAATAGAAGAGAAATTGCTAGTAGAGGATTAATGTGCCCAATTTGTCAGTTAAACAATGAGAAATGTGATAATAGCAATGTGACTTCAAGTATATAACAATGACTAATGGGATCTTGCAAATATGTTTAGTGGTATTAATATCTTAGTGATGTTAAAGTTCAGCTGTCAATGAACAAATTCGATTTGCAACTTGAAGAGGGCTGATAGTTATCTCTAGCATTTGGGATTCTATAATTATTAAAATTCTTATTAATTATGTTAATGGTTAAGATTTGGGTTTGGGCAGTCTGTAAGTAGGGTTTTGTTAGAAGGATGGTCTGAACAGAAAAAAAGAAAATGCTAGTGAATTGAATTTAAAATTCCTTTATTAAAAGATAAATTACATAATGTAAGCTATTTCATGTTCAGGTTGTTACATACTTTATCCATATTTAGTATTTTTAAAGAAATCAGCCTTGTTGTTGATATGATTATAAATTGTATTCACTATCCAAAGTATGCCCTTTATACTATTGAACAATAGCTGCTACATACAAAGGCTAGTGTAGCAAGCAATTCGCTACCATAAATACATATATGCATCAACATTCAGTTTCTCACTGTAGTGTGAATGTCCAAAGTCAAATTAGGGCATTAAAATTCAAAGATAATAGTCATAGCTTTAATAAGACAATTAATGCCTGTAAGTCTAGAGCTATTAAAATCCAATGTATACCATACTGTGACTGTAAGGTACTTTAGCTAACTATGGTTGTGGATAATGTACATAGGGATGGTTCTTTCTCTTAGACCTTTCGGGTATATAATGCAGCACTTTTGACAATTGTAGCAAATGAACCAGTAATTTACTTCCTTTGCATGTGTTCAAATCTTTTTAATTACAACACAAATAAATGAAGTCCGCTACTGAATTACTCATTGAGATCATTTTGTAGAAAGCTGTGTTACTACTCTATTCTTGGGTGGACCTCTTTCTTTTCACGAATTTACATTGAAACAGAATAAAGATCCTTGATCTGCTATTATATGTTTTTATTGAATATGGGGGAAAGCATTTTGCTTCGATGATTATTTAAAAAAAAATAATATTTGTAATGGACATATGCAAAAACCCAACTTCGGGATCTATACATTGCAATGAGTTTTCTTTGGTGTTTCGGTCAGCTACAGTGGTTTTGAGTTCTTTAGATAACCATTTTTAGTAGAATCTCTTAATTTGAGATAGATTTACCCTTCAAATGGAAGTATGAGGTTATATAGATCATTTTAAATTTTACAACATTGAAATAGTGAATCTTACAAGCATCTAGGCAGAAATGTTTATGCTTGGTTACTTGAGTACCATTTAGAAGTAACAATGTCTATAAATAAAATTTTGAGGTATATTGAACAGGGCGAGTTCAATGATAGTATCTTTAGATACTTGAGATATGTGCATTAAAGATTTCAGTTTTAAATCTTTCTGCAATGCTTTGCAGCAGAAATAAAGTGGAGGCATGTTCCAGTTGTTACTAAGGAATGCGTTGATCTAGTAAGTATTGCTCCTTTTATATCCAAGGGTTTCAAGGTTTTAGAACAAATAAGGAGATTGAGAGATTATTGATTTTTGTGCTTTATTTGCTGCAATTAGCAAAAGGAAATTAAAGGAACCTCAACCTCAAGGAATAACACCTACCAAGTACTTATATTGTCGAAGACAATTTTTCTATCATTACTTTGGGGAATACTATAGAGCATGATAATATATATATATATATTGAATTTATTTGTTGAAGGTCTTGTTCTCAATATGGTGTTCCGAATTTGACAGCGATGTAACTTGAGAAACAACAGTAGTAGAAAAATGTGGGTATAGAATTGATATATAATTATTATTTAAATTTCGAAAACAAAATTTATTTTTAGGGGGTTAAGTGTTGTCATATCGAAAATTCGGTATTAGAAAAATATTTAATTAATTACTTATTTTTCATTTGTAACTATTGGAAGAAATTGAAATTTTACTATCGAATCCGGAGTTTGGACGAAATGCCAAAATATTTAATGGTTTGATTTTTCCATCTTACCTAAATTTTCAAGTGTTGGAAATTTTTCCAATTTTGATCATTTGCATAATACCAAAATATTATGTAAGTAGGTAAATATATTATGAACTATATACTTAACAAATGAGTTAAATGGTTTGGTGGTGCATTATTTTTTGGAAGAAATTTTATGTATGAGATCAAATCCCATTGGAGACAATGTTGTGAATTGTGTGTGTGTGAAGCCGAATGAGAGAAGGAGAAACAAATGGGCACATGATGGAAAGGTAAAAAGACCAATTTGCCCTTAGAGCATAAGTGAACACTTAACATAAGAGAGGGGTAAAACGATAATTTCACCCCCCAAATTGATGTCACGCACAGAAGGTCTTCTTCTTCTTTTTCTTTTTCCTTTTCTCCTTCGCGCGACTACTTCCTTCCTTTCTCCCTCTCTCTCGGTCTCACCCACTCAAATCTCTCTCTCTTTAATTTTTCTACCAATCAACCACTCTCCACTTAAATTCACTTTATGGACTTCTAAAACTTCAAGCAAACTCAAGGAATGGAAGATTAAATAGAGAAAATTTCAGATTTTCACGAAGGGAGAAATTTAGGATTTTTGTAACCCAAACTCCAAAACTCAATCCAACTCCAAAATCAAGGTAATTTCTCCTCCCTAAACTTGGGTTTAACTTCTTTAATACTATATTGTGATTTATTATTGAGATATTGGAGATTTTTGTTAGAGAATCGAAACCCTAGGAATTCTGTGAATAGTGAATTTGGGGCAAAACGAAATGAAAATAGTAGAAGGGTCCAAATGATGTCTAAATGATGGAAATAGAATTGTGAATGTAGATACTTGAATTTGGGAAGAGATTAGGGCTGTTAAATTGTTTGAAATTGGGGTAAAATAAAATGAATATGTTATTTATCTACAAATGTGATAAAAATTTGATTGTGCTAGCTGAAAATTTAATGAGAATCATGAGGAATGTGTGTGCAGAAAAAAAAAATTTAGTCCCAAACACCAAACATGTGTGTTGAAGTTTAATGCAAAAATGATGAATTTGAGTGTATGTTGTAGAGTGAAAGGAGGTGAAGAATATGTGCAGAAAGTTGGACTTTGTGTTGGACAAAAATGTGAATGATTTCAATGTTTTTGGTGGATTGAAATTTAGTGTTCAAAGTACAAAACTTGTGTAAAGAATTCTTGTGAAAAAGGGATGAAAGTATGTGCATCATTGTTGGTAGAAATGATGGGAAGAAAATGTGTTAGTGGGTTATGAAATTGTTATTCATTTTGTAAAGTTTGAGCGCTGAAATTTTGATAAATTCACATTGTGATGTGTGCAGAATTTTTAGTGAATTAGTATTGTGTGTGTGCGCTAAATTTTAAGTAGAGATTGATGGGCATGTATGAGCTTGAATGTGCATGTGCTTGACCATGAATGTAGAATGGAATAAAGAGTTGCATTCTATCCTGGGATGATTGGAGATAACTATGACATGAAATTTGGAGACGTGTGTGTATATGATGAGTAATGTGTAGGAGTTCTAGGGAGAACCCTAAATAGACAAATAGAGTTGTGTTTGCCGATATTTGAGATGATGAATGGGGGTTAACATGCTGAAATTTTGTGGAAATGTGTAATGTAAATGTGGACTATCTTGAGCATATTCAATTAAAAAAAAAATTGGACTGTTTTGGAGTATACAAGAGATGGAATGAGGGAATGATGGTTTTAGTAGTCTAAAGTGGCTTTGTGGTATTAGAAAAGATTTGGAAATGAGCAATTGAAATTTGTTGATTTGGTGGTAAGAAAAGGGACAACATATATATACATTTAGAGCTTAATTCCGGAGCTCTAAACATTGATTCTAGATGAAGAACTAATTGAAATATAACTTAACATAGTAGTTTTCAATTTGCGACACAAATTTATATATATTATGTGTTGCCGTTGTAGTGATACACTTGGTGATCAAATGAGGGGAGCATACTTCTTACATTGTGGTGCATTTAAGGGAGCGGCAGACCCTCCCGTATACTGTGAATAGATGGTTATGTGCATATGAATAAGTAAACTGTTTTCAGTTATGATTTATAAATTGAGTTCTGAAAAGAATTTACAAATGAAATTAAAATTGTTTTGTGATTGTGGTATGCCAAAAATGAAAATTTGAAATGTCTTTGACTTTTGAACTTGATTATTGTATTTTTGCACCATGTTACTTTGAAATACTCATGTGAATTGTGAAATATTGCTCTACTTTATATTTGAGTATGCATTGATTAATAAATTGAGTTTGGTAACATGGTTATGGGAAAAATGACTATAGTCTGAGTCTTACCACGGACCAGACCGTTGGGGCAGCGTGGCTAAGACTTTTTTATTTAGCTTGGTGGTAGGTGGGATGGAGAGCCTCCTCAGACTGCCGGATAACGTGGTAGCACCCTACGGAGCTTTGTGCCAACGCCAAAGTGGAGGGGATCTTATGAAAATTATGGAAAACCCCTTGGCGGATCCTACCAATGGCCAATGGTAGGAGATTGTTTTTGGCAAACCCCAAAATTATGGAAAAATGAGATTTGACTAATTGAATTAATTATATGAGTCTTAGTGGATCGATATGAATGATTTTGTGAGTATGAATTTCGTTATTGTATTAAATGATATTTGATACATGCATTTGGTATCACCACCCTCGCCCCTCAATTATATGTCGCATACCATTGCACTCCACTCATTGGGTATTTAAAATACTCACCCCCTCTTAAATCTTTTTCAGAGGCCGTGTAGAGAGACGATATCCACTATCACGGATTGGAGGATTATTTTGTTGGTTTTTTTGGGTAGGTATGAATTATGTATATTTTGGGAGTTGTAGATCGTTAGTCTATAGAAAGAAAGTTCTGTACATCTCATATCGTGTGGATTTTGTTGATACTGGTTTGAGTTTTCGAGCAAGTATTGGTAAAATCCAACGGGTATGATTTGGGATTTCATTATTTTGTGTAAAATCATGTTTAAAAGATATTTATTTTTAAAATGAGACATTTGGAATATTTATCTTAGATTTCTGGATTTATAGCTTATTTTGTAAACTTTATGAAATGTTTGAGAATTCTGGATTGACTGGAATGGCCACATTGCATGCATGCATGTACAGGAACCCTTTTCCAAATATGTGCTGATGTATGCTTGTATGTACAGGGATGAGTCGGATGGGCTCCTTACATGTGTATTGATTCTATGATTTCTTATTTTGATGGATTTTACGTTTTCGAAGATTTATTGTAAAAATTGAAATGTCTTGCTCTATCTCGGTATATGGGGAGGTCATGCCCGTATGCCGAGAAAATACGACGGTTGTTACGTGCTCGACGGGAAAATCGAGGCATGACATTTGTAGTATCAATGGCTTCCGTTGCTTGCTTCCTTGCTGCCCCCAGCATATCTACATATCTCCTTGTGCATGAAGCTTTCATTGCACGGTATATCAATAGTGAATTCTCATTTCGCCATGTGAATTTTTGCTACACATAGCCAAGTGAAAATAAGAAAGTTAATTAGATGCATTAATGTGAAAACAATGTCATTTTCTTCTGCTTGCTTAAATATTTAATTCATTTCAAGAGCATCAAAAGATATTGCAACTTTCATTTTTTCCGCGTAGCATTCATTAGTTATACCTGTTACTTTGTCAGTAAGTGACATGACTCAGGTATATTAATGCCCTGGTGGAAGTGGGAGACTTTGAGTTGTTGATTGTTCAAATTGCAATGCAAGAATAATCGCATATTCAAAAACTAGGAGTTATCAAACCAACCAAGTGATCTAAATCTAGAGGATCCTCATATTTGGGATTAATAACATTCACTACTGAGAGTTGGCCCGTAAAACATGAACAGGTTAAGAGCAACTTCCTCACAAAAGGCTTAAGTGAAATTAAATCTCCTCCATCTTGAAGCTATGCATGTCTACAATAAGCGGCCTACAGCCCACAAGTGATCTAAATATAGAAGATCTTCATACATGGAATTAGCAAAGATTTAATACCCAGAGTCAGTACATGAAACATGAACAGTTAGAGAGCAACTTCCTTAGAAAAGGCTACCAAAAGAAGTTCAATCCGAGCAACAAGATGATTAATTACAAATAACTGTTCAACAACAGACATTGTCAGAAGAAGGCTAATATGAAACATCTAATGAGTTTATTCGACCAAAAGGACCAAGAAAAGAGTTAACCAGACAAAAGAAAATCCAATATGAAAAGAGTTACCAAAAGAACCAATATGAAACATATGCACGTTCCACAAAACTTCCCAAGGGCGAATACACCTTGCAACTATATCTAAGGTTTGTATGTTTTCTGCTCCATGCACTATGCTATGACATATAGCCTTTTTTCAACCAACAGTTTGCTTTTGCTAGCCCAATGTGGTAGTAACAGCAACTATTTTCAAAGAAAATCATAGTTTAGCCATCAGAAAAGTAAAGGCAGTGTCAAAACATCAAAACATCATAATCATAGTTTGAGAATTTAGTCTCTTGAGTTAATAAAAGAGTTTAATGAAGCTTTGGAGCTTGTGAAGAAGATGCGTTGATTGTGAACTCTTTAAGTTGTTTCCTGTTGTAATTGTCCTTTTCTGGGGCTGCTTGTGTACTAAAGTACTTCCAAATTCCATTGTTCCTACAATAATTGTTTTTGTTAAGGATGCTGTCGAGGGGGGGGGGGGATGCGAAGAACTGCTCCTATAAATTTATATCCTTCTCATTCCTGAGAAATAACTTTTTGGTCTTTGGAATAACACTTCCTTGTCAAACATCTGATCTCCTCCTTTTGCTAAGCCCGTCTTACAATTGTATGGAAACTTAACTTCTACATATATATTATTTCTAATTTCAAATTTAACCATTGTTGGGGGAATATCTGAATATGTAAAAAAAAAAAAAATGACCAACCTATTGTTATACCTGAAATATTAGAAGATGATGTTACCCTTGAAATAATACAAGGTATGCTCAATATGTAGAAACCTATATACATATTGAAAAAAATTGTGTTCAAGATGATGTTATATATAGAGGATCTCTGATTTCGGAAAAGGGAACTTTGACCTGTCCCAATTTTTAAATAACTTACAATTTTGCAACACCAAGTTGATGTTAAGAATACACCAATAATTAATCTCAGTAAACACCTCATTCCAGGCCCTTTTAGAATGTCTCTTCTCCAACCTGAACTCTTTGTAAAACAACTCTGCAGATTGTTTTTCCATATAGAATGATTGTCTCAACTCTTAAGTCAGGCAGTTGTAAAAGTTTAATCAGATTTCACATTTTTTGAACACCTAAATACATAGTATATGTTTTTTAAACAACACCCACAATTCGAGTGGAAACCACTTAAGGCAATTGCCACAGCTTAATGCTGGTCAGAAACAACTACATGCAGCCAAGCTAATTCTTTAATATCCTAATGCCTTGGCAGTACTGTTACGGTAGACATGGAAAAAGTTTGAATAAAGTGGATGCTGAAATTGTTTGATAAAATAAATCATATAACTCAAAACCCCAACACAGCAAGAATAACCCAACTTGTACATTACAAATTCGACTTGTTAAAAGCTTAAAAATCAAGTGAATTGTGAGCTTCAATATCCACAACCAATGGACTTGAGATCCAATCAAATTCAATATCAAAACATCACTAATAAATGCACTATTCAGACGGAGGAGAACCGTTTGCTAAATATACTAAAACCGCCCACAAAACTTTCTCCGATGAATATGCTTTCACTCAGTTATACACCGGTTGGTATAGATCTATTTCGACAGTTTTGATAACCGTTGGAGTATAAGATGTTCCAAACAAAAAATGTTCGTTACAGTTTCTGAAAGTATCTTTATCCACAATCACAGTTTTTAAAGGCATTTTTATCTACAATTTTTTTTTTCGTGTCAATGTACTCATTAAAAAATAATAGTAAAATAGTGAAATCATTATAAATAATAAATAATGAATGTAAATGAAAATATTATCGAAGAAGTGAGTAGAGAGCGTTTCCTTTTCCTAAATCCAAAATATCTTGAAAGCATTGATATTTATATTCCTTCACAACTGTTCAAAATAAAAAATTAAAAATGGTATTTTAATATTAAATCTCAAATAAAAATAAAAATAATATATTTATTTTTAAAACCTGAATAACATCTTGGATGATTAAAATTGTTCGATTGAACTTATTCTTTCTTGGAATAGTTGTGATTCTTTGTACAATACTTATCCGTCGTTCGTCAAATCTTTCAAATACCCAACATGATTAACTTTTGATAAAACTTTACAAAGTATGAGTGAGAGGTTTAAAGGGGTTAGGGAGAAGAGCTGTCACGCCCCGAACCGGGATCGTGAACAGCCGCCCGTTGTCCCTGGATGCCGGCTGGATTTTTACAGAAAATCGGGCAGAACCTCCCCATAAATCGGAGGTTTCCCATGTACAATTTCACCTGTATATGACATTCATCCAGTACAAATAAACAATTGGCCATCCCGGCCTCTCCAAAATCAACAATATCCACAGCCAACATCCAGAACAACGCAAGGCTATAAAGTTTCTAACAGTCCTAGCAACAGACCTCTACTGTCATGCCCAACTAGAGCATGAGCAGCCGCCACACCGAGCGGACTTAAATTCTACGCATATATAAAATAAATTCCCAAGTTATTTTTAAATATTTACAAATGCCTCAATGCAACGAAATAATCAACACGCGAGTTCCGCGAAATAAAGTCCATAATTTATACAGTCATCCCAGAAAATTTATATAAATACATTGGTCAATCTAAAACCTCCAATACATAATAATATCACCAATCATCATAGCGGAAGAGATGGAAAATATCCATACCCAATCCCAGTGGTATCTCCTCGATCCAACACTAATCCTGTGGGAAAGAAAGTGAGGGATGAGTATCTATGGGAGGATACTCAGTAAGTGAGGGGATTGACATCATGCTATCAATATCGAGGTGAATTTGGAGTGTCAAAGCATAAGATAAGAAAATATCCACAGTGTGCAAACCAATCATGTTATTTCAAAATCATATATAATACGCACACATCAGAAAGCAAGATATGCATCCTAAAATTTTACATCAATGTCATGAAGAACCGGCCAATGAAATATTCCCGGCAATGGTCTACCTCGACCAAGGACGGCGCATTGGGGTTTTTTCCAAATGCAAGTATTAAAGAATGGTTCTCTGCCCCAATGTTGGCCACAGACTACCCCAACTAGCCTGTAAAAAAAATATATAGTGTACATATAACTAGTCGGCCGTGTATGGTGCCCCCGCCTGGTGCTAGACGGAGCCGTACTCAACGTCCTCTCCGATGAGGGTCAACCTGGGACACCCATACACACGACAATCTGGCGGATACCTCCGGCCGAAGCGTATCCGGACACAAGGGGTGCCTCTACCAGATGTCCTTCGTAGCTACGGATCACAATATCAAATCGGCTGGGCACGTAGCCCCATGCATCCCATCACCAGTCGGCCGGGCATATAGCCCCATGCATAATATCATAAAGTCGGCCGGGCATACAGCCCAATGCATAATATCATAAAGTCGGCCGGGCATACAGCCCAAAACATAATATCGTAAAGTCGGCCGGGCATACAGCCCAAAACATAATATCGTAAAGTCGGCCGGGCATATAGCCCAAATGTGTAAGTAAATCCATTTAAAACCATGTGCCAATGCAGTGAAAGCATTTAAAACATATCAATATGTCGAAAATGTGGCACAATATACGTTTATCAAAACTCATGGATGCATATCAATAAGGTCAGCAGTTAAGACACTCCAAAGGTCACAAAACATTTCATCAAATATTGGAAAGTCATAACAATCATACATTTTGCAGAAACATGTCATTAAAAGATATTTTTGAAACATGGTTTTCAATCAATAGCGAATGTCAAAGTCCCACTCACAGTTCTACGGGAGGGAAGTCACTCCCTACTGACAAGCCAAATCGGATCTGACCGCTCGAGTCTCCAAAAGATCAACCTAAATCAGATTATCAAATTTCTGTAACATTCTATACTTAACCTTCAATTCATAGATAATCATTTCATAATTTGTATTCTATATGCATTCCACTTATACTCTAAACATATACAAAACCTTTCATCTTAAATTCAATTCTAGATTCGTCCAATTTATCAATTAGAGTCGAAATCTCCTCACCTAGGGTTTTCTCGAAGCGCCGAGTCTCGTCCGAAAGTCGCTTCGGTCACTCCAAAGTCTGTAGGGTTTCCTATCAAAACAAGGTTCATTTGTTAGATCTAAACACATAGATCCGAAACAAAACCCTAAGTCATTTACCTGCGTGGAGATTCGTGGGCTGTCACGGGCTCGTGGGCCGTCACGGGCCGTCGCGGGCTCGTGGGCTACAGCTAGCGGGCTCGCTGGTCTGCGGGCCAGCGGGCTGGCAGGCCGATGGGCTGAACTGGGCCGCGGGCCGTACTGGACCTGTGGGCTTGGACGGGCTGTCGGGCCTGGTGGGCCCGTGGGCTTGGACGGGCTGTCGGGCCTGGTGGGCCCGTGGGCTTGCTGCTGATGGGCCTGTGGCTAATGGGCCTGCAGGCTGGCGGGCCTGCGGGCCGACAGTGGCTCGCGGACTGATGCTCGCCCGTGCGCTGGTGCGCTGTGCTGGGGCGTGCTCGTGCGCTGCTCGCGCGCGCTCGTGCGCTGGGCCGCGCTCCCGTGCACGCTCGTGCGCTGGGCCGCGCGCCCGTGCACGCTCGTGCGCTGGGCCGCTCGGGCTAGTGTGCTGGGCCGCTCGCGCTAGTGCGCTGGGCCTCGCGCGATAGTGTGCTGGGCCTTGTGCGCTCGCGGCCTCGCTCGCACTCGCGGCCTCGCTCGCACTCGCGGCCTCGGTCCTGCTCGTGGCCTGGGCGCGAGCTGCGGGCTGGGTCCTGCTCGGGGCCTGGCTCGCGCTGTGGGCTGCAGGGCACACTCGGTGGCTCGATAGAGCGAGGAGGCAGCAATCGCGCGCTGTGGCACGATCGGGCTCGCGTGGAGGAATCGCACTGTGGAGCGCTCAAGCTCGCGCGATGGTGGCAGGAGGAGGGGGTTGCTGCTGGTGGCGGCTGTTCGCGGACGGAAGCGAGATCGCGCGGTGGCGGCGCTCGGCGGAGCTTGCGAAGGAGGTGAGATCGCAATCAATCGCGACTGCAGAAAGGAGAGTGAGCCGCGGGAAGAAAGAAGCAGAAGAAGAAGGAAGAAGGCGGCGAATGGCGGAGACACGCAGCGAGGAAGGCGGCGCCGGCGGTGGCTGTGGCGGAGGAAGCCGAACGGCCGTGGGAGAAGGCGAACAGCCGCAGGAGAGGGAACGTCGGGGAGAGAGAGAGAGAGAGAGAGAGAGAGAGAGAGAAAGGAACGAATTAGGGCTTTAGCCCTAATTCAATTGGGGGGAGGGCCAAAACGCTGCGTTTTGGCTCTCCCTCTTTTTTTTTTTTTTTTTTTTTTTTTTTTTTTTTTTTTTTTTTTTTTTTTTTTTTTTTTTAGTCTTGGTGTTACATTTTCTAACCCCCTAAAAATAAGTTTCGTCCTCGAAACTAAAAGAAAGTAATACGCTGAACAAGTGGGGGTACTGTCTCTTAAGTCTCTTAATAGTCTCTTCGGTCTCTCAGGTCTCTTACTCGACCTAGTCACTCCTCCCCAAAACTCTGACCTATCAATCTAGAATAACTACGTGCTGAGCTAAAACACTAAGATCCTCTCTGTCGGGCCGTCCCTCGTCAGACGTTGTTTGAGCTCTTGAAAGCTCGTCTCACAACGATCGTCCCACAAGAACTTGACGCCCTTCGTATCAATCTGGTATGTATAGCGACAATCCGAGAGAATCCTCTTATGAATCGCCGATAACACCTCGCAAGACCAAGGAAACTTCGCATCTCGATCACTATCTGTGGCTGTTGGTGTGTTGGTCAGCCCAAATGGCATAACCACAAACTCGGAATGTCCATATTGATTGCGGAATGTGGTCTTGGGCACATCTTCAGCCCTGATCCGCAACTTATGATATCCAAATCGAAGATCAATCTTTGAGAAAAGCACGCGCACCATGGAACTGCTCAAATAAATCATCAATATGCGGCAAGTGTTCCGATTCTTGATGAAAACCTGGTTTAGCTGTCTACAGTTCACACACAAATCTTAGAATCCCGTCTTTCTACTTCACGAATAATCACCGGAGCACCCTAAGCGGAAGTGCTCAACGGATAAAACCGTTGTCCAGTAATTCCCGCTACTAGACCTAGAGCTCTCTAAACTTCACTGGCGCCATTCAGTATGGCAGAATAAATATGGGAGTGATCCCTGGAGCTAGGTCAATCTCGAAATCACACTCCCGAATTGGGGGTAGTCCGGGTAGTTCCTCGGGGATATTTAGGAAAACCTGCACCACTGGGACCTTCTCAAGCCTCGGGTCCTCAACAGTGGTGTCGATAACATGAGTTAGGTATGCCGTGCAACCTCGCGACAAGGCTTACCCAACCCGTGGGCAAAAAGGCGCTTCTCACATACGAATGGTTCGACTCGGTGTCAAATAGGACACGAGTGTCGACTTCTCATATTGCCATAACTCCTAATGTGAGGAAATAAAAGATCAGTCGATAAATATAAAAGAAAATATCTATAGATATATATATATATATCAAAATGTATGTACAACCAACATAGTTAAGCATCTACGGCTTTAACTAGTGATGGTTCTCAAAAAGTACATGGACATCTCTAAACATGGGGATCAGTGGGAGGAACACCAAAAATCTCATCAGGACTCGCCTCAGCATCCTCCTGCGTCATCGCATATACACGGGCCTGTGTCCTCTGCTGCTGTCGTGATGGTCCTGGCACCGTGTTGCTCCCGGCTACCGTCCGTGGAGCGGTGTAACTCGAGTGCACAGGTGCTCCCTGCTGTCCTCCTCGGGGAACACTCGAGTGTCCACTAGCTGTGTGACCTCCAAATCCCAACTCAGGGCAAGTGCTCCTGATGTGTCCTTGCTTCCCACACCGGAAGCATGTAATGGGCATCCTACACTCTCCAAAAGGGTGGTGTCCAACACATCGGCGGCAAAAGGGGTGCCATTGATCTGAAGTCTGAGTAGTGGCACTAGGGGCCGGTGTCCTAAATCCCTGAGATCGTGATCCCTGTCCAGGATGTGCTTGTCTCGGCTGAGAAAAGTCTTCCTGATATCCTGAACTCCTGCCCTTCTTCGAGCCCTCGCTCGAAGAAGCCCCAGATCTCTTCTTTTGCTCCCTGTTCTCCCGCTGTCTGCCCTCAGCACGGACGATCTCCTCCGCCCTAAATGCTGAGTCCACAATCTCCGCAAGGGAGAAACTAGGGGTCACTGTCATGTACCTCCTGATGTTCAAGTTGAGGCCGTCCTCAAACTTGAACCGTAGCTGCGTCGGCGTCGCTAAGTCTGGAACAAAAGCAGCTAGTCGCCTCAACTCCATCTCATACTCTGTCACTGTCCTGGCTCCCTGCCGCAAGTGCAGAAACTCTGCCCTCTTGCGGTCCTGCTGGAACTCAGAGAAGTACCTGCGATCGAACTCCCGTACGAAGTCCTCCCATCGCAGCGGCTCGGTAGCATCGTCACAAATCGCCTCCCACCAAGTGAGGGCGTCACCATCTAAAAGTCTCTCTGCTATCCGAAGCCGGTAGTTTTCGCTCAACCCCAAATCAGTCAAAATCCTGCGGGTACGGTTGATCCAGTGCTTCGCTGCTGTGGGATCACCCGTCCCTGCGAACTCTGTGCAGCCTAACTGCCTCGCCTCCTTCACCAGCTGGGTGAGCTCGTGAATACGCCTCAAGGTGGAGGAGATAGTGTCGCTAGGTCCCGACACAGTAGAAGGATCAGCAACTGGTGGCTGATCTGGTACAACAGAAGGTGGTACGGCCGTAGGAGTCGGCACGGCCGTCGGTGGTGGTGGTGGAGGTGGCATCTGAATTCCGTGTGAGGTGTACCACTCGTACACCTGCCTAAACGCCTCAAGGGACGGTGGTGGAACCTCGGCAGGAGCAGCCGGCCGAGTAGGCGCTACAGGGGGCGCCCGTGTAGAGAAAGCAGCCTCAGGCACTCCAAGGGTCTCAGGCTCCCTCGGAGGGTCAGGCACGTGAGGGGTCGCGGGTCTAGCTCCGCGTCCTACTGGTCTACCGCGTCTAGGCGGCATAATTCTGCAAGGAGAGAACTTTCATTAGATATACTTCTAGAGTTTGACATGATTTAAAAAATTAGGGCTAGTTATTCGTAACTAACCCCCTAAAATGAATGAAGTTTTGGACCTCAGAATTTAATCAATTAGGTTAGATACTAATCGTATCTAACCCCCTAAAATGAATAACTCATACGTCGAAAACCATGTATGGGATATTAAATGATTGCGTGAAACTTCCAATGTATTGAGGACTTAAAATCAAGTTACTTGGGAATGTTTTCAAATCATTTTATAAAACATAGCTCTAAACCAAGAGCTCTGATACCAACCGAACAGTCACGCCCCGAACCGGGATCGTGAACAGCCGCCCGTTGTCCCTGGATGCCGGCTGGATTTTTACAGAAAATCGGGCAGAACCTCCCCATAAATCGGAGGTTTCCCATGTACAATTTCACCTGTATATGACATTCATCCAGTACAAATAAACAATTGGCCATCCCGGCCTCTCCAAAATCAACAATATCCACAGCCAACATCCAGAACAACGCAAGGCTATAAAGTTTCTAACAGTCCTAGCAACAGACCTCTACTGTCATGCCCAACTAGAGCATGAGCAGCCGCCACACCGAGCGGACTTAAATTCTACGCATATATAAAATAAATTCCCAAGTTATTTTTAAATATTTACAAATGCCTCAATGCAACGAAATAATCAACACGCGAGTTCCGCGAAATAAAGTCCATAATTTATACAGTCATCCCAGAAAATTTATATAAATACATTGGTCAATCTAAAACCTCCAATACATAATAATATCACCAATCATCATAGCGGAAGAGATGGAAAATATCCATACCCAATCCCAGTGGTATCTCCTCGATCCAACACTAATCCTGTGGGAAAGAAAGTGAGGGATGAGTATCTATGGGAGGATACTCAGTAAGTGAGGGGATTGACATCATGCTATCAATATCGAGGTGAATTTGGAGTGTCAAAGCATAAGATAAGAAAATATCCACAGTGTGCAAACCAATCATGTTATTTCAAAATCATATATAATACGCACACATCAGAAAGCAAGATATGCATCCTAAAATTTTACATCAATGTCATGAAGAATCGGCCAATGAAATATTCCCGGCAATGGTCTACCTCGACCAAGGACGGCGCATTGGGGTTTTTTCCAAATGCAAGTATTAAAGAATGGTTCTCTGCCCCAATGTTGGCCACAGACTACCCCAACTAGCCTGTAAAAAAAATATATAGTGTACATATAACTAGTCGGCCGTGTATGGTGCCCCCGCCTGGTGCTAGACGGAGCCGTACTCAACGTCCTCTCCGATGAGGGTCAACCTGGGACACCCATACACACGACAATCTGGCGGATACCTCCGGCCGAAGCGTATCCGGACACAAGGGGTGCCTCTACCAGATGTCCTTCGTAGCTACGGATCACAATATCAAATCGGCCGGGCACGTAGCCCCATGCATCCCATCACCAGTCGGCCGGGCATATAGCCCCATGCATAATATCATAAAGTCGGCCGGGCATACAGCCCAATGCATAATATCATAAAGTCGGCCGGGCATACAGCCCAAAACATAATATCGTAAAGTCGGCCGGGCATACAGCCCAAAACATAATATCGTAAAGTCGGCCGGGCATATAGCCCAAATGTGTAAGTAAATCCATTTAAAACCATGTGCCAATGCAGTGAAAGCATTTAAAACATATCAATATGTCGAAAATGTGGCACAATATACGTTTATCAAAACTCATGGATGCATATCAATAAGGTCAGCAGTTAAGACACTCCAAAGGTCACAAAACATTTCATCAAATATTGGAAAGTCATAACAATCATACATTTTGCAGAAACATGTCATTAAAAGATATTTTTGAAACATGGTTTTCAATCAATAGCGAATGTCAAAGTCCCACTCACAGTTCTACGGGAGGGAAGTCACTCCCTACTGACAAGCCAAATCGGATCTGACCGCTCGAGTCTCCAAAAGATCAACCTAAATCAGATTATCAAATTTCTGTAACATTCTATACTTAACCTTCAATTCATAGATAATCATTTCATAATTTGTATTCTATATGCATTCCACTTATACTCTAAACATATACAAAACCTTTCATCTTAAATTCAATTCTAGATTCGTCCAATTTATCAATTAGAGTCGAAATCTCCTCACCTAGGGTTTTCTCGAAGCGCCGAGTCTCGTCCGAAAGTCGCTTCGGTCACTCCAAAGTCTGTAGGGTTTCCTATCAAAACAAGGTTCATTTGTTAGATCTAAACACATAGATCCGAAACAAAACCCTAAGTCATTTACCTGCGTGGAGATTCGTGGGCTGTCACGGGCTCGTGGGCCGTCACGGGCCGTCGCGGGCTCGTGGGCTACAGCTAGCGGGCTCGCTGGTCTGCGGGCCAGCGGGCTGGCAGGCCGATGGGCTGAACTGGGCCGCGGGCCGTACTGGACCTGTGGGCTTGGACGGGCTGTCGGGCCTGGTGGGCCCGTGGGCTTGGACGGGCTGTCGGGCCTGGTGGGCCCGTGGGCTTGCTGCTGATGGGCCTGTGGCTAATGGGCCTGCAGGCTGGCGGGCCTGCGGGCCGACAGTGGCTCGCGGACTGATGCTCGCCCGTGCGCTGGTGCGCTGTGCTGGGGCGTGCTCGTGCGCTGCTCGCGCGCGCTCGTGCGCTGGGCCGCGCTCCCGTGCACGCTCGTGCGCTGGGCCGCGCGCCCGTGCACGCTCGTGCGCTGGGCCGCTCGGGCTAGTGTGCTGGGCCGCTCGCGCTAGTGCGCTGGGCCTCGCGCGATAGTGTGCTGGGCCTTGTGCGCTCGCGGCCTCGCTCGCACTCGCGGCCTCGGTCCTGCTCGTGGCCTGGGCGCGAGCTGCGGGCTGGGTCCTGCTCGGGGCCTGGCTCGCGCTGTGGGCTGCAGGGCACACTCGGTGGCTCGATAGAGCGAGGAGGCAGCAATCGCGCGCTGTGGCACGATCGGGCTCGCGTGGAGGAATCGCACTGTGGAGCGCTCAAGCTCGCGCGATGGTGGCAGGAGGAGGGGGTTGCTGCTGGTGGCGGCTGTTCGCGGACGGAAGCGAGATCGCGCGGTGGCGGCGCTCGGCGGAGCTTGCGAAGGAGGTGAGATCGCAATCAATCGCGACTGCAGAAAGGAGAGTGAGCCGCGGGAAGAAAGAAGCAGAAGAAGAAGGAAGAAGGCGGCGAATGGCGGAGACACGCAGCGAGGAAGGCGGCGCCGGCGGTGGCTGTGGCGGAGGAAGCCGAACGGCCGTGGGAGAAGGCGAACAGCCGCAGGAGAGGGAACGTCGGGGAGAGAGAAAGAGAGAGAGAGAGAGAGAGAGAGAGAGAGAGAGAGAAAGGAACGAATTAGGGCTTTAGCCCTAATTCAATTGGAGGGAGGGCCAAAACGCTGCGTTTTGGCTCTCCCTCTTTTTTTTTTTTTTTTTTTTTTTTTTTTTTTTTTTTTTTTTTTTTTTTTTTTAGTCTTGGTGTTACAAGAGCTTTCAAGGGAAGGGTATAGAAACTTTGATTATGGAACTTTCGCCCATATATGATTTATAATATATAATTTTTACAAACAAATTTTTAAAATTTCGCTTTCGCACTTTTTCTCCCGCCTCTTTTTTCATTACTACGTTTTTTCTCTCACTTCTTTTTTTATTACCGCGTTTTTTAATTCCTCACATGTGTCTTGAAAAATCACTTATAATTTTTACTAATTATTAACAAACTATTTACTAATTAGTTACTACATTTGATAAATATTATATCTATTTGATTAATAAAAAATAATATATATTCTATATTCGATGATAATAAACTTATTAATATTATTAATTTAAATAATATAATGATATGAAATTAATAATTTATATAATATAGTGTTATAGTTTTGAAAATTTATTGAGTATAATTTGAAAATATGACAATATAATGTAATTATATGTAATGGTGTAATTAATTATATTGGTATAATTAATGAAGAATACTAAATCTTGCATCTATTGTATTGGTAGAAATTGAGTCTCAAATTCGATCACAATTTATAATTACAAAGTATAATCCACAATAAATAAAAATTTAATCTTTCATGCACACTCCATACAATTTTCATACACACAACTTCCACATATCATACACACACACATATGCCACTAACTCCGATCATATCTCAACTACTAATATTTCACATGTAATATTATTAAAAATTAGTATAGTACACTTCAATTTGGATATATTGATTTTTTCGCATTCTAAAATAATTCATAAAACTTATTTTCATCCACATTAAAGGCATAAGAAGTTGGTTTAACTACGATCATGTAAATTTGTGAATGATTATGTAAATCTGTGAATGATTATGTAAATCTGTGAATGAATCATGCATGCCAAACATATCATGGTAAAAAAATTATCTTATAGTTGGATACATTAAATCCATATAAATTTTCATTACTCTCTCCATGAATACACCTATCTTTATATTTTGTAAGTTTAATTTTATCTTGCTTTACCTTTTTTTTTATTATTACATCATGAATTTTATTTTGTAATTTTTGTGTTTAATTTTCTTTGTATTTTTGTTTCTCTTAACATTATTATTGTACTTATAGCAATTGTACCACCTGTTATAAGAATATCACTTATTATCGGTTGTTACTATTTATTACCACTTGTTACCATACGTTATACCATTATACACTATCACTTGTTACCGGTTGTTATTATTTATTACCATTTGTTACCATACATTATACCATGATATACTAAATAAAATAAAGAAGAAAATATAAAAATATAGAATAATTGGATAATGTGTAAAAAAAATTACATTTCGTATACTAAAATAAAAAATTTAGGATTTTAATCCATAAAAAAACATTTCAAAGTTGAGACAAGTCAAAAGTTGTAAGAAAATAATATCATATACAAAATTAGACAATAAACTCCACTAATAACATTAATTAACAATAATATTTAAGAGAATAATATCAAGTTGTACAGCACTACCAACTAACATCTTTCTCTTCTCTTGTGCATTAGTTGTACAGCGCAATCACTACTTGCTCAATTATTATTGTGGACACTTAGACGCCAAGACAAAATTAATGTTGTTAGGGGTCGAAATAAAATTTATATTACACTAGCAACATTATTAACTTTATTTTTGATAGATATATTGGATAGATATATTAATCTAATTAGATAATTGTTAAAGTAACCAATATTAAAAAAATACAGTTGTTGTCATGCCACATGTTTAGGTTTATTATCTCTTGGTTCATTCATCTGCTAATATTAAATAGTTTAAATTAATCCAAACTTTTCACTTCAATTCTGTGAAAGAGAGCACATTTTTAATGGTAAAGTGGTTCGATTAATTTTGCCAAAACCATGACAATATCTTATAATCATATTGTAATGAGACAATAAATTTTATATTTATATTATGGTAAACTGGATTGATTTCGCTAACATAAATATAAATAAATTTAATGATTACGTCAATATATTTCTTCCATTTTGGCGCGCTCCACCAATATATTCCTCCTATTTTGGCATGCGCGGGCAGCTCTAGCTTGCAACTAAAGTTGAATTGCTAGTTGTTCTGAAGAAAACTTCAAATTAGGTCATTGGGGTAGAAAGTTGAGTTTTGAATAGGAGAGCCCGTACAAGTCATCTATTTTTAAGTCACACAACTCTAGAAAAGATAAATAGTAGAACCAACTTCACAAATAAAAATGAAAGAAAATTACAAGAAAAAATTTTTTAAAAAAAATTGCAAAACAAAAATTTATATTTCATGCAAAATGCAAAAATTCATGCAAAATAATGAATTTTTGGGCACCAAAATAAGAAATCTAAAAACCCTTATACAATCAAGAGTTGTCTAGAGAGGGAAAAAAGAGAGAAAAAATGGCAAAAAAAAAAAATTACAAAAAAATACAAAAAAAGGAAAAAATACAAAAAAATGCAAAAAAAAAAAAACCATTCCATGTAAAAATTCATGTTTCATGCAAAATGCAAAAATTCATGCAAAGTAATAAATTTTTGGGCACCAAAATGAAATATGAAAATACTTGTACAATGTCTAGAGAAGGAAAAAAATACCAAAAAAAAAAATTGTAAAAAAAATACAAAAAACGCAGTTAAAACCACGTAATGTTCATGCAAAGAGCAAAATGATGTAATGAATTTTTAGATACCAAAATAAAATCTAAAAACCCTTGTACAATGTTTAGAGAAGAAAAAAATGCAAAAAAGAAAAAAGAAAATTGCAAAAAAATGCAAAAAAAAAAAAAAATCAAAAAACGCTGTTGCAACCGGGTATCCCACGATTTCAACTGCGTAATGCTCATGCAAAGAGCAAAATCAAAATGATGCAAAAAATGCATTAGGATGGATTCGACCTCGACATCTCACACCACTATTTTACAACTGTTCATATACCATGCATATTCTTTTTTTTTCCTTCTACCTTTGACACTTTTTTTTTCATTTCTTTTTTTATCTTTATTAATATTATATATTTTGGTAAATATTTGAAATTAAGTATATAAATTTTTTAAATTATTAATATAATATAATTTAAATTAATATTAATAATCATGATTTGCAAAATGGAAAATATTCATGAAAAATGGGCATTCATGCAAAATGCAAAAAAAAATGCAAAAAATCCATTGTTTTGAGAATAAAAAAAATTGCAAAAACACAATGTGGAGAAGAAAAAAAAATTGCAAAAATCCATGTGGGCCCCACCACCGCGCGGGGGGCATGGCCACGTGGTTGCGGCCACGCGCCCCTGTTGTTTCAACCATGCGCCCCTGCTGTTTCAACTACGCGAGGGGCATTCATGCAAATGGGAAATATCAAGAAAAATGCAAAAAAAAAAAATAAAAATGTAGGTGTACAGATTCAAACTCACGTGTAAAGAAGAACTGCATTTAATCACTACATAAATTATATAACATAAATTTGTCTTACTTACTATTTACTTACTACAACTATATATCATAAACTCACAACTATATAAACTTACAGTTTATCACTACTTACCTACTTTTATCACCTACTTAGTAAATTACCACTATCATAAATTTATTACAACTTATCACCTAAACTATTTTTAAATATGATACAAAAATAATAACAATTTTAGGTTTTTATAGACGTTATAATATATAGGTTAGTATAAATAGAATTTATACAAACGATTTTTTGTAACAATGAAAATTAAATATAGTTTTAAAAAACGGTAGAATTTGTGTGTTACCATACATCTAAAACCTATAGATCTATGGAGACAGTATCATTAAATAGACGATAAAAAAGATTTAATGTTGCTTTACACACGGTTGTGATAGTTTTACCGACAGTTACTAAACTTTTCCTTATGGATATTTTAGTCGGTTGGGAAAGACCTATATTTTCCAACGGTTTTGTCATAGGCATCTCTATAAACTATAAAAACCGTAACTAAAAGTCACCGACTCTAAAAGTTACCATCGACACAATGTTTTAATTTTGTAGTGCATATGGGGGAACACAAAAGTGTGCTGCATATCCACTATATATTGCATGCAACATTTGGATAGTAGAGTGTTGTTTAGATTTTTGACAATGCCAACACATCTCATTGATCTTGGTTTGAACATGAGATCAGAAACAACATTGTTGGTATTAAATGTATTAAATGTTTTCCCAACAGAACAAAGAGAAGAAATTCTACACATGCAACTAATTAGCACTTGAAAAAGCCACATATGTACCAATAAACATTCAAATTTTTTTTGAAAAAAATACTAAACTGAAACTTCTCTCAAAGTCCATATTTTGTCTTGTTTGACACCATCCACCAAAAAGGCCATGCCTCAGGATGTCTTTTAATGTCCTTAGTAATAAAATGGACAATTTTAGGATCAAGAAAACTATTTTCAAAGAAAATATTGTAATTTCACATATAAGATGGCATGAAAATACGAAAATAAATTTAAAACAACAATTGGATTTACGATGGTTAATCGCTTCAATAAATATTCAACCCTTTGGATTGACAGGGACCTCAGTGCCTCAGTTTAGGCCTCTACCTTGAGCGGAAGAGGAACCCACATTAGCGTCATCGTCATGATCGGGAGCTTCAGGCAAAGCAATGGTCCCTGGGATATCACTTATATGGATAGACCCTTGACCGCTCTCGTTGCTTCTCCTAGAGCTTCCCCTAGAGTTAGATTCTCTACCTCATACCATATTTGTTTACATGAAATAGATTAGTTAAGACATATTTAATAACAAAACATAACGATAAACAAATTTGAATTTATAGGCAACTTTTAAATAAGTCAAACAAAAAAACGATTGGAAAACAAAGACATACACCTTTCATTATTAAGAAGTATATAAATGATAACATCATTTAAAAATGAATACACCATAAAACCAATTCTCATGTAAACATTAGTCTATGCCATTAAATTGAAACGTACAAATACATAAGTTAACTAAATATCTAATCATTACATGTCATCATCACCTCCATCAAAATCAAAATTTTCATTTTGTTCCGTTTCTGAAGAATCAAACTCTTCCTCATCCTCCTCCTCCTCCTCTTCTTCTTCTTCTTCAACATCCAGTGACAATTCCAAGTGGTTATCTTCTTCTTGTAGTACTTTAGTTGGATTTACGTCCTCCGTATCACAAACAATAAGAAATGTTGAATCATCAAGTTCAGTTGTTGGGTCTACAAGTATAGGAATTGATGATTTATCTTCTTGATAAAAGCTTTCAGCTACAATTGAAAGCGTAACACCATCATTAGCTGACTCTCCAGCCTTAGTTTTATATACAACCCACCAATCACTTCTCTCTCCTCTTACAAGAGTATGATGTATAATAAACTTGTTATGTTTGTATTGCCAATACAAAAGGCTCATTGGAATACAATCTTGATTTATGATTAACTTCAACAAGTCCATAATGAGGGTGTACCCAAACTCTTTTCTTAGTGTCATATGGAATGAACTTAAATAACACCAGTGTGTTACCAACTCCAAAGTACTCCAATTTTATGATATCAATCAACATGCCATAAAAATCACATTCAAAATCATTGTAACAACTCCCTTTCACACATATACCACTATTCATTGTTGCTCTGTCCTATTCATAATCGTGTGTGTGAAATTTGAAACCTTTAACAAAATATCTGTTATAACAAAATATCCTTTCTATGTCTAGATGATTGTCCTTCATTTGATTATCTATTTTTGACTTCTCCGTGACAGTCTCGTATGGTGTAACCATTAACAAACCCTCTTAAGAACAAGTGCATTGTGATATCATCTCGACTATAAAATTTATGATTTCGACATTTATGACAATGACATCTAATATTCAATCCATCCATGAACTTATGTTGACAACATGCGAAATTCAAGAAGTCATTAACACCCTCAACAAAGTCATGTATCAAGTATCCATTAGTTAAGCGACGATACATCCAATTACGATCATTGGTTCCCATTTGGAAGTAGAAACTATATAAGAAATAATAAATGTAATATATAAAAATTATAACAAAGAAATAACTTTAAAATATTTTAGTATTATCAAAGTAAATATTACTGAGAGCAGATCATAATGGTGGTAGAAGAAATGAAAATATAACTTCTTATGCTATGGGAAGATCAAGAGGTAAGGTAGTTGTAATATGTGAAGCAAGGAGATAGCATCACATGAAAGTGGTTTCCACCACAAGTAAAGCAAGTAATATGATAGTCAAAGTATATCTTTCAATATATAACCCTCCAAGAACAAAAAGATAAAAGATTTTTTATGTAAATTAGGAGTTGCCTCGGTGATCCTTTTGAGTCTCCTTTATTTTATCGCTATTATTGTTTGTCCTTCTATGCTATGCCTACCCTATGGGGCTAAGGCATATTGCTTCTTGGGTCGGCTTTGTTTCGGGGTGGGTGCCTCTTTCTATCTACGCACTCTAATGGATCCCTCTGTTAAATCGTGTTGTATTCTCTTGGGTTAGCTTTGTTTTAGTTGAATTATATAACCCAGATGGTAAATTATTAGAAAAACTTGATTTTTATTTAATGCTTGTTTGTGGCATAGCCATGTGCTTTTTTTAGATTTTGAAACTTCAACTAATTTAAATTCTATATTTTTTTAATAAATTTCTCTAATTTTGTTCTTCTAAATCATTAGTCTAGTCTTGTTGGGTGCAATCTTTGTGTTTGGAGCCTAAGGAAGGTGGTTGTGTATGGCAAAAAAGAAAGAAAATATGAGAATTCAAGAAGAATACTAGTACTGTAATACCGAGAAGGCATAAAAAAAAGAAAGAAAAGTCAAACCCATTTCTTATTCTCTCCCCTCTCCTACTTTCCCAATTTCATTTACCCAAAACCCACCCCCATAATCTCTCTCTCTCTCTCTCTCTCTCGGTCTTGATCAACAAAAGTCCAATCTTTCCAATGTGATTGCCCTTTGTACTGCTGTCATTGATCACTAAACCAAAACCCAATCTTCTTTTCTTGCTTAATTGCATTGCGATTCTATGCATGTGGACATTGTCTCTCTCTTTCTCATCTCTCTCTTTCTCTTTTCAATCATCCAATGATTCATTCCTGTCTACCTACAATCACTATTATGTGCCCGAGATTCAATCGTTGGAACGGTAAGGAATGTTTGAGATCAAAAATCAAAACCTAGGAACATCTTCGATCTTGACCTTCCTCATTGATGTGCCTGGTAAGATCTTTTGAAATCCCTTCATTTTCTCTATTGTCTCAAAATATAACAAAAATCTAATGCTTTTTTAAGCATCTGTTGGGTTGTTGAAGCAAATCCATGGTTTGATTTTGGTTTTCAATTTCAAACCCTCTTCTCCTCTGTTTAACATACGAAGAAACCTTAAGTGAGTGAGTATTTTGCTTCCTTTGATTTTCCCTTAATTTTCTATTATTTTTAGCATGAGAAACTATGTAGATGGTGACTACCTTGCTAGATTTGAACCTGCTAACTTTTCCCATGAAATTCTGATGTTGTGTGCTCTAGTTGCCTAGGTTGAGCAAGGATGAGTGAGGTTGTTGAGCATGCTAGAAGCCTGTTTGCTTCATGACATAGGATGAATGCCTGTGAATTTTGGTTATGTATGATATTTTTGAATTGTTAGTTGATTCTGGACCTAAATTGAATGTGAGGAGGGGTTACTAGAGTAGAATGCAAAGTTTCATGTTTGGGTTGAAATCCATGATTTTGTATAATGGATAGTTGAGTAAGCTGTAATCTTTCTATCATAACTTTCTCCGTACAAATGCAAATCAAGTGAGGTTTTTTGCATATGAAACTAGAGTCCCATATCCTGAAAATGAGAGATGATTTGTTGAAATCTAATAAGAATTAGAGTTTTTATGATTTTTCAAAAACATTCGTGATGCAGAAAAATGTCATATTCTATCATGTTTCGGCTGCTTGTTTTCTTTCGATTTTGAGATACCTTTTAAGTTGAATTAGCCTAAACTCTGAACATGAAATATTTAGATCTATGTCTTATCTTTAATTTGAAATAAGAATCATGTGATTGGGATGTGCATAGTGAAAGTTATAGTCATTTTTTCATGATTGCGCAGATTAAAAAATTTATTAGAAAACTAGAATTGTGAAAATATTGAGGAGAAATTGATTGCTCTTGTCTTGGTATGTGATTTAATGATTACATTATGACCAACAAATTAGGTTAAGGCATTGGAAGAGCTGAAGGAGGGATAATTCTCATTTGGTTGAGAAATTTGAGAGTGATTACCCTTTCAAGAGGTAAGTGGACAAATCGTTGTGCCTCTAATGAGAAAAATTAGCTCAAAATTCTTTTATAAATTATTTTAAATGATTTTACACAAATATTTGTAATTGTGGGATATTTCAAAATGAGAATTTGAAATATATATGCATTTATTTTATTTACGAATGAAAATGTGCCATATATTGTTAAATAAATTATTCATAAGTATTGTAATATGGTTTGATAACCATTTGTTGAAATCATGACATATTGAATGAGATTTAAATGATTGTGATAGGATGGTGTATGTGATGTAAATGGCTATAGTCATTCCCTCCACGGAACGACCCGATGGGATGCCGTGGTTAGGGATTATTTGTAAAGGAGGGTAAATGCAACCTCCTATGCCCCCGTTATACTATCCGGTTGCACCACTGGTGAGGTACGAGTCAATGCTAAGAAAGATGGATGTAGTGTTGTAAATTGAACAAATTGAAAGCCCCTTGGCTGGCTTCCACTCAGCTTCGGCCAAATCTTAGGAGAAGTAGTTCTTTAGGGAGACCCCATAATTTTTAGAAAATATGAAAATTATGGATATATTTATTCTTTTGAACTACAATAATTGTTGGAACTATATTGTTTGATGAACTATTTGAAGTATATGATTTGACATTTCTACACTCATCACTCAGTTGTTGTCACAATCATGTCATTGCACTCTACTCACTGAATATTTTTATACTCACCCTTTTTTCTTTCATTTTTCAGAGGAATCTTAAGTTAGAAGATCTAGTCGATCCTAGTATCGGATCTAGCTGAACTCGAGTTAGTTTTTGAGGAGATTCCTACGGCTGGTACTAATTTTTGTTTTGGATAAAATTTTTTGAGGAGATTAGTTGGGTCCATATGGAGGGTATTCTTTTGAATTGTAATTAAAACTCTACCTAGTCACCCATTTGGATTTGTTTTAAACTTTAAACTGTACTTAAATATTTTATGTTTTATGTTGTTGGATTTTTTTTCAAAATTATAAAATTTATTAGATTTAGAAATAATCGGGTCGGCTTTATGCATGTTTTTTGAAAACATGAATAGACCGAATGGGTTCTTTGCATGTTGTTGTATTAAAACAGGGATGGACTAAGTAGGTTCTTTGTATGTTGACAGGGATAAACCATATGGGTCCTTTGTATATTGTTATGTTGTTTCAAAAACAGGATGAATGCCTTACATTATTTCGGTGTACAGGTAGGGCTTACACGTATGTCGGGGTGATGCGGCGATTGTCGCGTCGCGTGCTCGATCTGAGGGTTGGTGCGTGACAAGTACAATGGCAATTAAGAGGAACTCTTCACGAGTGGGATACCTATGCAACCACAATTATGCAGACCTTTTCTTACTTGCTTATTTTCTAGTAACTTAGTTGATAGGACTTTCAATATGTATATCTGATTAACAAAAAGGTCTTTGTGTTTCTCTGTTCAATCTCCTTTTCACACATGTAATTTCAACAAAAATAATTGAAAACCCAAAATCAAAAGGTGAGGTCAACCAAATATGAAAATTAGCTTATCACTCTGAGTTTGTCCTCAAAAGTCTACATTTACTTTTGGGAAGGAACAAATGCAACTAGACAAAATGAAGCCCAAGTAAAATAGGTTTAAAGAATAAATATGGAAGAAAAAAAAGGGGGAGGGGTCATGTGCAACGACATGAAGTAAAAGACTAAGGGTGTTAGATGAGAAGATTTAGGCAAATGTGATTTGCAAACTTCAGGGGTTGCTTGACCTATTTTTATAAAAATAATATGAACCTATTTTTATAAGTTTTAGAGATAATTATAATTGATAGTATTTCTAATTTATAAATAAAGAAGGAAAAAAACCTAAAAAATGATGGTAATAATAGGAGGATTTCTTAGTTGAATACCTATAATGTTAAAGCCAAATTGAAAACGAGAATACCTACAATGTCAAATTCAAAAAGGGAATTTATCTTTGACAGCAAAGAAAATAGTGGTTAATGTAAGATACAAACCTTAATCTGACAGACAGAAAGGGAGAGACAGAGAGACAACCTGAAGGGAGGGGCACGACAATGGCAACGGGACGGCGACGGCGACACTGACGATCACAAAGATGAATATCTTACTTCAGCACTTTCCCTTTTGATGACAGACTGGGATGAACCTACTTTAGTGAGAACAGAAGAGGGAGAGAGAGAGAGACTTGCGAGGGAAGGGGGAGTGCTTTTCTAATTTTAACCTATTGACGGATTACTGACGGAAATATTTCCGTTTGTTATTTTTGTTGTTAATAAGTCAAAAATCTATCGGAAAGTAGTCACATGGAATTATTTTGACTCACTTAACTGTTTTACCATCGGAATTACTGATGAAAAATATCTGTCGGTAATGATATCTTGAAATCTGTTGTTAATTTGTCGTTAAATTTTGCCCTTGTCATTTTGTCACGTCTAACTTAAATCCATCGGAATTCCATCGCTAATTACATCAGATTTTTGTCCATCGGTAAATTCTGTTGCTAATATACTATATTCTTGTAGTGAAAGTTTTCCGAGCCTCGGGGGAGGGAAAGAGATTTAAAAAATTTAGAGCGTTTGATGAAGTTAGGTCAAATGTTGAGTTACAAAATGGACCTATCTCATAATTTGCCGAATCATCTTGAGATCATAGAAGAGAAAAACTTGGAACTTATTCAATTAGGTCATGTTTTTTGGGGGGGGTGATGTATACATATTGAGAAATTTTTTAACTCTTTACTGGGCTAACGTGGTTATTGAGTTGTTTGCCGAGAATGGACACATGATTTTTCACAATATGAGGCAATTATTAATATGAAAGTAGAAAGTTAAGAAGATAGAGATCCAAATGAAGAAAAAACTATCTTAAAATATAAATAGTTTTTCACGGGCCATAACGAGATTTATTCCTAGGGATAGGTTATCTAAGAAAATTATAAATATGATATTTCAAATGGATTTATCCTGAACGAGATAATTTATTACATGTTTTCTTTTAGTGTTATGATTGTTGGCTAGGAATATGATTATGCAATAGATTAACTTTTAAATTTTTTAATGTAAAATTTTTTTTAAGCAATTGTTGGCTATATTTGTTGAATCGTTTGATTATGTAGCCAAAAGAAAACTAAGGTCTCTTAAATTAAAATATTGCATTGGTAGAATTTGAGTAATTCTCTTAAGTGGGAGATTTTTTGTTGGAAAATTTTGAATAATTTTCACCTAAAATTTATTGAATTTTATAGTTTTAAATTAAATTTGTGATGATGATGCATTAGTATCATAAATGATGATTGGAAACCTAGTGAAATTTCGATTCTATACATAATGCTAACCTATGATGAATGTTAATTTTGAATATTAAAATTATATGTATGATATAAGTATTAGTATTAGTATCCACTCTCTTAAAAACCCAAACTATAGAATCAAATTCCATTTATTGTGGGATTGAATAGGGTGATAAATTGAATAGCGACGATCATGATATATGATACCATAAAATATGATATGTGCTGAAAAAATAAGATATCTTAGAAAATATCAAGCATGCCATGTAGGATCTTGGTGTGGGCAATGCTGCTCCACAGAGGAGAGAAGAAAATACTTACCAGGCGTGGAAAATGGTAAATTTCATTGTTCGACTAATCCTGGTTAACTCTGTGATTAATAGCATGATTCTCAAGTATAAGCAATATATGACTGCTCATGACATCTGAATATACCTCAGGTTAAAACATAGAGGTACTAGTGACTTATTACTACAAAGTTTGATACTGAAAGTGAGGTGACCACAGTATCAAACAGTTGTTAAGGGTCATGTCTAATATGACTAGAGAGTGATAGTCAACTGGTTTAGAAAGTTCAAGTTTTGATCCAATCCCTTCCTGACAAATGTGAGCACTTAAAAGTCAGTTTGATTCATAAAGTGGTCGGGTTGTCGAATCCCTCAAATTAATACTGATTTCCCCAATGCAACAAACTGTAGCAATAGTGGTTATCAGGTCGAATCCTAAGGGAACTAATTAATTCAATCTCTTAGTTAATGTAAAAAAATAAAATTGGGGGTTTCAAACAAATTGCTAAAATAAAATTTTGCCGAATAAAAATTAATAACCTAAAAATAAGAAACAAATCAACAATGCAAAATACTAAAATTTAAGGAAGAAATTCAATTTACCAAACTCCGATCCAAGGGTTCATATATTCGATTGTCTTATTGATCATTGGTTGAAAATATTATTCTTGCAATTCAAGCATTTAACCTTAGATATATTAGGATAACCATAATAAATCTTGTGTTTTCCTAAAATAATTGACCAAACCCAGCATCCAATCAAAATTTATCATTAATATACTGGACACGATAGCATTCCATATCAAATAATGACAGCATTAAGTTTTGTGAAAACAGTTAAACCAAAATACAAATAATCAGGATAGCCGTACAATTATTCGATTTTGTTCCATCGATTCCCTAGGTTAAAATGAATATCGGTAACGACCCATAAACATAAATAACCTATTTGTTACTTATACCATTCATTCATGACAATTACGGATCACTGAATTGCTGGATAGCAATAGGAAAACTAATTTTGAATTAAATTGTCAGATTAACCAATATTAGGTTTCCCTAAAAATAAATCAAGAATCAACGAATACTTGAATAAAAGGTAAGAAATTAAATTAAGAACATAACCTCACAATGAAAAACAATCGATTAAAATTCCCCTTGAATCAGAAATAAAAAATTAGCCACTCATAGTGATAAATATCAACACAAGGAGATAAAGAAAAATAATGTTCCTAAGAAAAATAAAAATAAAATAAAACCTAATGAAAATAATGTTCAGCCGTGAGAAGAATGCAAACAAGCCTCCCTTCAGAATTTTGAATATGTCCCCATGGAGAAGCAACAGCAGCAGCCGGTTCCTGTCTGGAATGAATATGTCTTCTCTGGAAAGAAAACAGCAGCAGCCTTAAAAAAAAGGGAAGGGCAGCCAGCCCTTGTTGAATGTGGAAAATATATATATGGGAGAGGAAGGCAGCCGGCCCTTGTTTGTAGAAAAGGTAATACTCTTTCCTTTCATGAAGACTTCTAAAACTCCTAGGAGATCTAAAATTAGGTAGATTACAGAATTTTACTTCTACTAAAAACAATATTTTACTAAAAATAAAAATACTACTAAAATATTGAATTAAAATTCCAATTCCTCTTCTTCAAAACCCAATAAAGTGTCCTGACCCAATTAGCTCTAAAATTGCTTCATCAAGCCCAATATGCTCCAAACCTTCAAATTCAACCTCCTAAAAATAAAATTCAATAAAACCAACCATTAGGGCATTAAACAATTCAAATTCAAACCATGATAACAAAAATAAATTCAATAAATTGCATGTTATCAAATTCCCCCACACCAAACCAATGCTTGTCCTCAAGCATTCACAATGCCAATGCCATACAACCATTCTCCTCTTCACTCCTTCCCCTCCTTCATTTCATCATTCAACAATCTCAAGTAGCACACATTGAAACATTCAGGCCAGAATCACAATCCAGAGAGCAAGTAATCATAGTTTGTATAACCTTAAAAGAAAATATAAGTATCTCAATCGACTCAACAATATCATCAGAATTCAATGCAATAAGATCCGTTACCCTCACAAGGAGATCGCTCTATGCACTCAAGTGTTTAAAGGGAATTTATTGATAACTCTCAAAATCAAAGCATAGTATGCTATTACCATAGGCTTGCTTATTAATCAAATCTCCACCACTGAATATATGAATTCAGTACAAAAATCCGAGGGTGTTTACATGGGTTGTAACTTGGCTTAGGTATAGGTAGGATAAGAGGGGATATGATGTGTAAATGCATATCAAAGAAAACAAACCGACAATGACGAGACTATTTCCCACTATCAAGTCCATCCCATTACATGGTGATACAATCAACCCAAAGAAAATTGACTAAACAAAACATTATCATTCCTCGATCAAATTTCTGAATACTTTTCTCTTCTCTTTTTTTTTCTGTTTTTTCCTTCATTCTTTTCTGCTTTTTTTTTTTTGGTAGAGAGAGAGAACAATCGAATATCAATCTCAAGGAAGAACATGTAGTGCATATACAAATCTCATAAATCGAATGAATAAATTTCTAAAAGTACTCCCCAACATAAAACTATCCCATTTCCCTTTGCAAATACCCATCCATTCAACCCCTAACACATGTTTCTTTGATATGAGGACCAAAAAGAAGGTTAAGCACAAAAAAGAAGGCTGTGTGTCAATTTGCGAGGTTATAAACAAAGAAAAAAAGGATAAAGGCTCAATTTGGCTCACTAGGGAATAAGTATACACGGGAAGGTCTTTTAAGATAGATAAAGTGTTTAAACCTAATTACCCCCATCATATTAATGCATGAATTCATGAATGTGGTCTTGAAAAGTATTGCAAAGCAAGTTCTAGAATAAACACATTATGATTGTTGCACACTCATAAAAAAAAATTAGAGCAAAAATGATAATATGCTATCAAGGCTCAAATGCTCACAAAGTGTGTAATATTGTATCGAATCTTGTACATTTGCATCTAATTCAATCATCAAAGTCAATTGAATGCTTAAAAGAATTTTTGTCCAAAATACAACTAATCATACTTGTCTCTTTCATGAGTTCCAACTCAAATCCACAATGTATACTAACTCAATGATCATTTTTTGATGAAAATCAAAAGAGTATGGAATTGGAAGGAAAATAGAGAAATGACATGGATTCAAGAAATCCTCCCCCACACCTAAATGCGGCATTGTCCTCAATGTATGCAAAGATAATATGTCTAAGCACAATGCAAAAAGAAATCACCGCTAACACTATCCTAGCTCAGAGACCAGAAACAGAAAATGAAAACTTGATGCAATAAAAGAGATAAACCAACAAAAAAGCTAACTTAAAAATGAAGACAATGAAATGAAATGCTAAAATTGAAGACAATGAAGAAAAGAGAGAGAGAGAACTCCCCTAAGGTGGTGGCGGGAATGGGAGCTGAAATCCCACAAAATCCGCGAGAGCCTGAATGTTTTGCTCCATATGAGAGATGTGCCACTACATGTCTTCCACTATTTGAGCCAATGAGGGAGAATGAGAAGATCGTGCAGCCTCGGAGGAACCTGCGCTTGCACTATTCATTTATTTTTTTTTATTTTTTTTTTGGAACCCAATACCGCGTGATCATCTCTTACCGGAAGGAGTGCTTCTGCCCATTTTTTTGGATTAAACTTTCATAATACCGCGTGATCATCTGGTGTGAGGAGGAGTGCTTCTGTTCGAAATCTGAATATCACTTCATTTGTGACTTAGCGTGAGAAAATTGCTGGACACATGTAAAAATTAAAAAGATGAGATAAATAATATTAATAAAAGCCTAAAAATTAAATAAATAAAATTACTAGAAAATTAAATCAAACTCTTAAAAATTTTGGGTTGCCTCCCAACAAACGCAATTATTTAACGTCGTTATGCTCGACGGTCTTCATGGTTGATTTAGTCGGAGGAATAATCTAGAGGCTTCAATGTAATGTCCAATATTGAAGAAATCTCCACATCATCGTGAAATATTTTCAACCTATGCCCGTTCACCTTGAAAACTTTATTTGTGTCAAGACTTTTGATTTCCACTGCACCATGAGAAAACACATTAGTAACAACAAATAGACCAACCCAATGAGAACGCAACTTACCCGGCATGAGTTTGAGTCGAGAATTGTATAGAAGCACTTTCTGTCTGACCACAAATTGTTTCCTTAAGATCATACCATCGTGAAACAATTTGGTTTTCTCTTTATAAATTCTCGAGTTCTCATAGGCGTCCAATCTTAACTCTTCAAGTTCTTGCAATTGCAATTTCCTCGACTCACCGGCTTCATCCATATTCATATTGCAACGTTTGATCGCCCAATACGCTCTATGTTCAACCTCCACTGGTAAATGATAAGATTTTCCAAAGACTAACCTATAAGGAGACATCCCTATTGGTGTTTTGAAAGCTGTCCGATAAGCCCAAAGTGCATCATCTAAACGTAAACTCCAATCCTTTCGTCCCGGGTTGACCGTTTTCTGTAAAATGGATTTAACTTCACAGTTGGAAACTTCGGCTTGTCCATTTGTCTGAGGATGGTATGTCGTAGCGACCCGGTGATGCACTCCATATTTCTTCATCAATGCTTCGACTGCTCGGTTGCAAAAATGGCTTCCTTAATCACTTATGATGGCTCTAGGGATCCCAAACCTGCTGAAAATGTTAGTCTTGATAAAAGCTACAACAGACTTAGAATCGTCAGTCCTGGTGGCTTTTGCTTCCACCCATTTTGATACATAATCAACAGCCAAAAGAATGTAAGCATATCCACAAGACGAGGGGAATGGACCCATAAAATCAATACCCCATATATCAAATATTTCACAAACAAGAATGGGAGTTTGGGGCATCTCATTTCTATGGGACAAGGATCCTGTTCTCTGACATCTATCAAAACTTTTACAAAATAAGTAAGCATCTTTAAACAAGGTCTCCCAATATAACCCACTATCTAAAACTTTCCTTGCAGTTCTCTTCGGCCCAAAATGTCCCCCACAATCATAACTATGACAAAATGCTAAAACGGATTTATGTTCATTCTCAGGGATACATCTCCTAATTATTTGGTCAGAGCAAAATTTCCACAAGTAAGGTTCATCCCACACATAATATTTTGCCTCACATCGAATTTTTTCCTTCCTTGACTTACTAAGATCACTAGGCAAGATGTGTGTGACCAAATAATTCACAATATCTGCATACCAAGGAGTAATACCTTTCAAGTGAAATAACTGCTCATCAGGAAAAGATTCAGAAATAGGTAGTGGATCTTCCTTCTTCACTAACCTGCTTAAATAATCAGCTACCAAGTTCTCAGCTCTACTTCGATCCTTGATGTTCAAATCAAATTCTTGCAACAAGAGAATCCATCGTATCAACCTGGGTTTCGACTCCTTTTTCACCAATAGATATTTCAAAGCTGTATGATCAGAATACACAATTACCTTGGAACCAAGTAAATATGATCTGAATTTATCTAAAGCAAAAACAATGGCTAAAAGCTCTTTTTTGGTGGTGGTGTAATTGCATTGAGCGGTATTCAATGTCCTTGAAGCTTAGTAAATGACGTGACTCTTCTTATCAATCCACTGGCCAAGAACTGCTCCCACAGCAAAATTGCTTGCATCGCACATGATCTCAAAGGTAAATTCCAATCAGGTGGTTGAATGATTGGTGCAGTAATTAACAGGTTTTTGAGCTTGTCGAAGGCTTCCTTGCATTTTTCTCCAAACTCGAAAGGTACATCTTTCTGAAGCAACTTGGATAATGACAAGGCAATTTTTGAGAAGTCTTGAATAAACCTGCGATAAAATCTGCATGTCCAAGAAAACCACGTATTTCCCTAACATTTGTAGGGTAAGATAAGCTCTTGATCAAATCAACATTCGCCTTATCTACCTCAATACCCCTATGAGAAATCACATTCCCCAACACTATGCCTTCTTTCACCATGAAATGACATTTTTCATAGTTCAAAACCAAGTTCGTTTCCATGCATCTTTTCAAAATTTTGATCAAATGCCCTAGACAACTATCAAACGAATCACCGTAAACAGTGAAATCATCCATAAATACCTCAATACAATTTTCAATATATTCAGAAAAAATACTCAGCATGCATCTTTGGAATGTACCTGGGGCATTACATAGACGGAAAGGCATCCTTCTATAAGCAAATGTTCCAAATGGACATGTGAATATAGTCTTTTCTTGATCTTCCTGTGCAATCACGATTTGATAATAACCTGAAAAACCATCAAGAAAACAAAAGAATGATTTTCCGGCTAATCTCTCTAACATTTGATCAATAAAGGGTAAAGGGAAGTGGTCCTTTCGAGTAGCTAAATTGAGTTTTCTAAAATCAATGACCATTCGCCAACCATTTTGCACTCGCATAGATACCAACTCATTGTCTTGATTTCTTACCACCGTGATTCCTATTTTCTTTGGTACTACATGAATTGGGCTAACCCACTTGCTGTCGAAAATTGGATAAATTATGCCTTCGTCCAAAAGTTTGAGAATTTCTTTCATCACCACTTCTTTCATGATTGGATTCATCTTTCTTTGCGTTTCCCTCATTGGCTTAGTGTCCTCTTCTAAAAGGATTCGATGCATGCAAATTGAGGGACTAATACCCTTTATATCGGCTAAAGTCCAACCAATTGCTGTCTTGTGCTCTTTTAGAACTTGGAGTAGCCGATTTTCTTGTTCTTCTATCAACTCTCTTGCTATGATAACGGGTAAGGTCTTTTCGTCACCTAAGTATACATATTTGAGATGATCCGGCAAAGTCTTCAATTCCAATGTTGGAGCCTGCAAAACGGAAAGTAACATTTTCTTGTGAGAACAGGAGATGTGGTACTCGAATTTAAAGACCTTGATTGTTGTTCCAATATTGATTCTGAAATTTCACAAGTTTCGGTCATCTCTTCTTTAGTGTTCAATTGCGTATCCAATTCAAAACTTATGTCATTTTCTTCTTTAAAGATTTCCTGCACAATTGAATCAATGACATTAGCGGAACAAATCGAATGACACTCATTCGGGTATCTCATGGCTTCAAAAATATTGAATTTAACAATCTCGTCGTCGAATTCGACGGAGAGTGTACCATCATCCACGTCTATTTTAGTTTTTGCCGTTTTCATGAACGGTCTCCCCAATAGTAGCGGTGCTGAATTTGTAACGGTGTCTTCATCCATTTTCAAAATATAAAAATCTGCTGGAAAAATTAACTCATTAACCCGCACCAAAACATCTTCAACAATCCCTTCTGGATACACGATAGAACGGTCAGCCAATTGAATAATCACTTTAGTTTCCTTTAGGGGGCCTAGATTTAGAGCAATATAAATAGAATATGGCATGACATTGATTGATGCTCCTAAATCTAGCATAGCACGTTCAAATTTCTTCATCCCAATAACACAGGGTAAAGTGAACATACCTGGATCCGAACATTTATCGGGTAGAGATCTTTTGATAACAGCAGACACGTTCTCGCCGACCCCTTATTTTCTCATCACCTCTCATCTTTCTCTTGTTTGTGCACAACTCCTTCAAAAACTTTGCATATTTGGGTATTTGCTTGATGGCATCTAACAAAGATATGTTTATTTCCACCTTGAAAGTTTCCCAAACCTCCTTTTCGTAGTCTTCCTTTTTGGATCTTTCAAGCCTGCTAGGAAAAGGTGGTACAACTATGTTATGACTCGTAGGTAAAAGAGAATCGGAATTTACCTTGTTTGGATTTTCATTGGCAACTTCGGCTTCTTCCTCTTCATCTTTCTTCGCATTTCTCTTTTTGGGTGATGGTGGTTTTGATTGCACTTCATTCCCACTCCTCAATACCATTGCACTAGCATTTTCCTTAGGGTTTATTACCGTTTGTAAAGGTAATTTCCCTGCATTTTGACGCTCCAAATTGCTAACTGAAGTGGCTAGTTGAGTGATTTGATTTCCCAAGTTTTGAATGCTAGCTCTTGTTTCCTGTTGAAATTGTTGAGTGTTAGTCGCGAGAGCTTTCACAATATCTTCTAGGGACATACCTGAATTAGACGATTGTGTCGGTGCATGTGTTGGCCTATTGAATTGCTGAGGAGAATATCTTGTTTGTCCTCCTTGATTCCCGTAACTCAGATTTGGATGCTCTCTCCATCCAGGGTTATAATGAGTAGAGTAGGGATCGTATTTCTTCTGAGGTTGGCCAGGAAATCCTCCTACAGCATTTGCTTGATGAGTAGAATCTTCTTGCAGAGATGGACACATATCCATAGGATGTCCGGGTATTGAGCATATACCGCAAACTTTGGTTGCATCTATTTGCCCTACAGCCATCTGACGAACCAAAGTAGTCAATTCAGAAATTTGATTTTCAAGATTCGAATGACTTACCTCATTGACACGTTTTATAACTCCATCCGTTCTCAATCCAAATTGTTGAGAATTTTCTGCCATGTTGGTGATCAATTGTCTGGCTTCTTCAGGTGTTTTATTTACCAACGCTCCTCCACTGGTCGCATCTACCATACTTCTATCCATGGATAGAAGTCCTTCATAGAAATACTGAATCAAGAGCTGTTCCGGTATTTGATGATGTGGACAGCTGGCACAGAGCTGTTTGAACCTTTCAAAGTACTCATATAGTATCTCTCCGCTAATCTGTCTGATCCCACATATCTCCTTTCGAATGTTGGCAGCTCTAGATGCAGGGAAAAATTTTTTTAAAAATAATCTCTGCATCCCATTCCATGTATTTATTGAACCCGGAGGTAGGTAGTACAACCAATCCTTTGCCTTATCTTTCAGGGAAAGGGAAAGACTCTCAACTTAATCTGTTCCTCAGTCACTCCTTGGGGTTTCATACTTGAACAGACAACATGAAATTCCTTCAAATGTTTATGTGGATCCTCACCTGGGAGACCACAAAAAGTAGGCAGTAAGTGAATCAAACCAGATTTAAGTTCAAATGTTACCTCAAGAGTTGGGTATTCGATGCACAAGGGTTGTTGATTCAGATTGGGTGCAGCCAATTCCTTCAAGGTTCTCTCATGATCAGCCATCTTTTCCTTTTTTTTTCTTTAAAAATAGACCTGTCACAATTTGTCAAATCAATGTCAAAAATTGGTTTTCAGCGTAACTTACCTTTCCTCTGTCTGGCCTCCTTTCTCAATCGGCGAGCAGTTTTCTCAATTTCAGGAATATATTCCAATTCACTTCCTTGAGAAGAACGGGTCATAAAATAAAAGAGGTCAGCAAAACAAATAATAAAGGTAACACAACTAAAAAATCAAAATAGTTTCCCGGCAACGGCGTCAAAATTTGGTCAGGTTGTCGAAACCCTCAAATTAATACTGATTTCCCCAATGCAACAAACTGTAACAATAGTGGTTATCAGGTCAAATCCCAAGGGAACTAATTAATTCAATCTCTTAGTTAATGTAAAAAAATAAAATTGGGGGTTTCAAACAAATTGCTAAAATAAAATTTTGCCGAATAAAAATTAATAACCTAAAAATAAGAAACAAATCAACAATGCAAAATACTAAAATTTAAGGAAGAAATTCAATTTACCAAACTCCAATCCAAATGTTCATATATTCAATTGTCTTATTGATCATTGGTTAAAAATATTATTCTTGCAATTCAAGCATTTAACCTTAGATCTATTAGGATAGCCATAATAAATCTTGTGTTTTCCTAAAATAATTGACCAAATCCAGTATCAAATCAAAACTTATCATTAATCGACTGGACACGATAGCGTTCTATATCAAATAATGACAGCATTAAGTTTTGTGAAAATAGTTAAACCAAAATACAAATAATCAGGATAGCCGTACAATTATTCGATTTTGTTCCATCGATTCCCTAGATTAAAATGAATATCGATAATGACCCATAAATATAAATAACTTATTTACTACTTGTACCAGTCATTTATGACAATTACGGATCACTGAATTCCTAGATAGCAATAGGAAAACTAATATTGAATTAAATTGTCAGATTAACCAATATTAGGTTCCCTAAAAATAAATCAAGAATCAACGAATACTTGAATAAAAGGAAAGAAATTAAATTAAGAACATAACCTCACAATGAAGAACAATCGATTAAAATTCCCCTTGAATCAGAAATAAAAAATTAGCTACTCATAGTGATAAATATCAACACAAGGAGATAAAGAAAAATAATGTTCCTAAGAAAAATAAAAATAAAATAAAACCTAATGAAAATAATGTTCAGCCGTGAGAAGAATGCAAACAAGCCTCCCTTCAGAATTTTGAATATGTCCCATGGAGAAGCAATAGCAGCAGCCGGTTCCTGTCTGGAATGAATATGTCTTCTTTGGAAAGAAAACAGCAGCAGCCTTTAAAAAAAGGGAAGGGCAGCCGGCCCTTGTAGAATGTGGAAAATATATATATGGGAGAGGAAGGCAGCCGGCCCTTGTTTGTAGAAAAGGTAATACTCTTTCCTTTCATGAAGACTTCTAAAACACCTAGGAGATCTAAAATTAGGTAGATTACAGAATTTTACTTCTACTAAAAACAATCTTTTACTAAAAATAAAAATACTACTAAAATATTGAATTAAAATTCCAATTCCTCTTCTTCAAAGCCCAATAAAGTGTCCTGACCCAATTAGCTCTAAAATTGCTTCATCAAGCCCAATGTGCTCCAAGCCTTCAAATTCAATCTCCTAAAAATAAAATTCAATAAAACCAACCATTAGGGTATTAAACAATTCAAATTCAAACCATGATAACAAAAATAAATTCAATAAATTGCATGTTATCATAAAGATAGTGTGAAAACTTTCTCGAATATTACTCTCCATATTGAGTTTGAGGATAATTGGCTTAGTACTACAAGATCTGTAGCTGATTCTTTAGTTGTAAAGTTTAGTTTCAAGAGAGTTTCGGACTTTACATGTGAGAGAGAGACTAGAACAAAAGTAAGAAAAAAAAGAAGACTAAAGATGGATTACAAAAGAACAACTGATAATATAAGAGTACATTGAAAGATATTTATGGATTTTCGTCGAGTATTTTCTGGTATGAGATATTTTTATGTAGAGAATAATGTAAGAATGAAGGTTAGAAGAGTTGGCATTTGTAAATTAAAGTTACAAAGTGACCGAACTCTTACTCTACATAATGTTCTCTACGTACCAAAAATTCGACGAAATTTAATGTCCGTTCTTATTCTTTTAAAACTTGACTATGTTTTTTTTTTTTTTTGAACTTTCAAAAGACATGGTGAATTTGCATTTAAATGACATGTATTGGATTTAGACAATTTGTAAATGGTTTCATGGTATTACAATGTGATGGATGGATGTTTAACGATTAAGTTGAATAATGTCATGTTTGCACAATGACAAGGAAACCATTTAGAAAGGCCATATAGGCTAAATTTCCATTACTGTTAGTCCATTTGGACATTTGTGGTCCAATGAACATAAAGGCAATACATGGAATTTTGTGTTTCATTATTTTATAAACGACTTTACACAATTTGATCATGTCTATTTAATTTCTCATAATTCTAAAACACTAGAGTGCTTTAAACATTATATGAGCGAGGTAGAGAATCAAATAGATAGATGACATGAATATCTATCAGATCGAATTAAAGATTTGTGTAATAAAAGTAGCATAATCTAACATTAGATGATTTCTTATACATCTCAGTATAGTGATGTTGTACTAAGAAGGAATATGATATTATTGAATATAACAAGATCCATGATGGTGCAGAGTCTTATTGATTTTCTTTTGGAAAAGATGTCTTGTTAACTGCACGCTATATTTTGAATAAAGTGCTTTCAAATTGACATTATATGAACTTTATACTGGTTGAAAGTCTAGTTTGAGTAATCTCAGATCTTAGGGCTTAGCCGTCTGTATTTAACATTTCTAATAAGTTTGAAAAAATGGGTTCCCATGAAAGTAAGAGTATCTTTGTAAGATATTCCGACCAGTTTAAAAATTAAGTGTTCATCGATGAGCAAGAGATTGTACTGTAGTAAAGATTGGATTATGGATGTCACATTTCTGGAGAATGAATTTCCTAGTAGAGGTAACATGAAAAATAAAAAACTTTTATTTGAATTAGTTAATTCAAATGATAGTTCAGTTTATAGTGGATCATTGGAATGATGTTAATTTCAGTGGGAGATATTTAAATTCTAATGATCCAACTGAGTTACAAATTCAGAAAAATGTTAGGAAAACCGTGACCTAATGTCACTTTGAGATTGAAGAACACATATTTATTATTTTTCCAAAAGATGAAGAAGTGCCTAAGAACATAGATGAGATTCTATCTAATCCTGTCAAGAATGAATAAAAAAGACAATGGAAGAAGAATTGGAGTCAATGAGATCCAACCATAATATAAGAATTGGTTAAATTTTTATTGGGGTGTTAAGTTATTGAAAATAATTAGGTTCTCAAAACGAAGTATAAGATAGATAGAAGTATAGAGAAGTATAGAGTTTAACTATAACAAAAGGTTACACTTAATAAAAAAGTGTTAATTATAAGGAAACGTTTTCCAAATAGTGAGATTTAACTCATTTCACCTATTGTTGGTAATAGCTGTGAATTTGGATTTAAAATTATGTTACATGGACATAAGGACTGTCTTTCTCAGTAGAGAATCTGATAAAGAACTCTATATAGCACAACTAGAGGGTTTTGTTATTAAAGGCTAAGAAGACAGAGTGTGTAAATTAAGTAAATCAATTTATAATCATAAACAGCTATTGAGACAATAGTATTTGAAAGTTGACAGAGGTGTGATCTCTTACGATTTCGTTGTGATGGGCAAAGACTATTGTATCTATGTTGAGAAATTTGATAATAAATCTGTAATTCTATTACTATATGTCCAGAATATACTGTTAGTCACGAATAATAAAGAGTATGTTCTTCAAATATTGAAATGTTTGTTTTCCAATTTTTGAGATGAAAGATATGGGTCGAACTAGATTGTGAATTAAAATCCATAGAAATCGTTCTAAAAGATTATTGGAATTATCTCAAGAGTTTCATATTATAAAGGTTCTTGAACGATACAAAGTTGAAAAACTACGAACTCATTAATATTCATGTGGCTAAAGACAATAATTCAAATGATGCAAAATACCCTAAAACTCTTGATGAATAGACGAAATGTTCAGAGAACCACATTCTAGTAGAGTTGGGAGGTTGAAGTATGCTATGATGTGTACTTGATCAAACATTTATTATACTATGAGTTTGGTTAGCAAATATCTGTCCAATCCAAGAAAGAGTAATTTGATTGATATGAATAGAATATTGAGATATCTGAACTAAACTACAAATTATTTTTTCATTATTAAGGAAAGGATTTAGTATTAAAATGATACACAGATTGTAATTAGGGAGGTGATTTAGATGAGAAAAAATTTATCTCTACTTTATTTTCTTATTCAATAATAGTACTATCTCATGGAGTAGTAAAAAATAAGAATGTATATCTCTTTCTACGATAGAAGTAGATTTTGTGGCCTATGCTTCCATAATTTAGGGAAAACTTTGGTTGCGTATATTTTTGTAATATTTGAAAATAATAAGCAATTCAGTGGGAGTTTGACGATCCATTTTGACAATCAGTCAGCTATTGCTTTTTCCAGAGATTACAAATATGATGACAAAAACAAATATAGACACAAAAATCAATTTATCAAAAATATGATTGAAAAGAGGGAAATGACACTAAAATATATACCTATGTATTTGATGGTAGCTGATCTTTTTATGAATTCAATACCTAGTAACATGTTGGATTACTTGGATTGCGTAGGTCGCGATAACAATTGTAATTGTGATTGTGATTGTAATCATATACAAAATATATATGATGCAATATTTATATTTATTGATATTTGAATTTTGCTTTCTGTATCCAAAATATTTGTGTCTGCAATTGAAGGTATGTCGGTTAACTTTTGAGATTAACTCTCTCATATGAACAATCATCTCTAATATTTGTATGATATGTAGAGATGAGAGAACATAAATTTGTGATGGATTAACATACAATCCGTCTAAGAATACTAAGATAAGATTATCGGTCGTGTATATATATTTGGTAATCGAAATGAATTCTCCACAATCTATTGAGTTTATTTAATAGCCAAGTGTGAGTTTTTTTTTTTGATATTGTGGGATTTTTTGAGAACTTGTAAGAATGAAAATTCATGTCAAGTGTTGAGTACATTTGAACTAAAAGCTGTACGATACTGAATTTTAAAAAAGAAGACATATATTTGTAAATGGGAAGAAAGAATATCGTATCACGTGTTTTATACCACGTGTGGTTATATGATCATATGAGTAATGAGATGATGCATCCCCATTCATCTCATTGTATTTGACTCGAGGGTTTATATTTAACCTCAATTTATAATCTTAAAACTTTTGTCTATCTTTCGAAATTTTATTTTGATATTGCTATTTTAGAATGTCACAAAAAACCATGGTTGATTCGGTTTGGCGGTACATGTCTAGGAAAACAGTTAAGATAAGACTAAAAATTAGTAGTATAAAAGAAACTTTGTTTTTGACCGACACATTGTTCCATATTTACAGACCAGTCAATCATATCTATGATTTAGTGTTTAGACGTAATTGTAAATACATAAATAAATTTTAGTCAAATATACTTTTATATTATTTTGAGAGATGAGAGATACGTTACTGTGTTGAGTAAAAGAGATTTGGAATATAACGAAAATTGACGTACTCATCACTATATCGAAAATGAGCTGCTATATATCCTTAACCGGTGTATAGGCTTATAACTTTTGGTATTCTTGCGGATCACATGATCCATTTGCCTGTATGAAATTGATGTTCGATTATAATAATCATGCTATGTGCGAATCAACTCTCATATACGAGTGGGAGATGTTAGAAAAACGAGATGGGTCCGCTTATGTAGGCAGATCCAACTCTTTTCATTTTATGTTTGAATTTAAATAAGAGATGAAGTGGTTATTTTGTAATAACCACCTCCTCAACTCTCCTCTTGAAAAAAAAGGTGAAGCCATTTTTTTTTTTCTTTAGTGTGAAGATAGAGAGTGGAAAGAGAGGTTTTTTTTTTTTTTTTTTTTTTATGTTTGAGAAATAAAGAAAAAAGAGTTTAAAAGTTTTGTGATCATTCTACATTGGGACATTTGAATTGTGAATAATAGAAGATAATTTGATTTTGTGATATTCTCTCGATTTTGAATATCCAACCATATGAATAAAAAAGTGATTGTAATTTATTTAAAATCAAAAAACTTTTATATAAAAATTATATTTATTGATTTATTTAAAACTCTCAAATTACATACAGCTCGACAATTTGTCATTTCTCTTCTTATTTATTCCTTCGCATTCATCCACTATTAGTGCAAAACCTTCCATCCCACCTGCAACCCGCGGTCCTGGCACACCGGAACCTTTAACAAATATCTTTACTTACACTAAAAAAAAAATTAGGGAGAAACATGTAATCCATTTTTAGTTATTTTGATACATAATTACTTTTCAGCACATTTAATAAAATATTTAAAATTCTTTAAAAAAAAGTAACTTTTTTTTCTTTTGTAATTTTACTAAAACTATTTATTTTTAAATTGAATTATAAGTTAAAAATTAACTATAAGTTAAACATCCCTAAAAAATCTCTAGTTTAACAAGTTAAATACAATTTGGATTATAACGACATGGGATGTCTCAAGTCACAAACCATGAGGTGATATACCATTTTGGAATATCTAAAATGAAAGAGAAATTCTCTAAGTTCAAGTTTTTAATAATAAAATAGAAAGGGAGGTGGGAGGTTGAGCACGATCACGTGGGAGGGGAGACAGCATGGCTCGCTAAATGGGAACACTAATGAAATAAGTCTATACAATTGACATTTTCTAATTCTCTTCTGCAGTGAAAAATGGGAATATTATAATGCTTTTTTGAGTAAAAATAAATAAAAAATTAGCTTTCAATTCAAAAGTAAATGGTCCAAACCGTTTACCAGTACCCACAAAAATTGAAAATTGAGGAGAAAGGAATGAACGTGGACTGAGACATTTTGTCCTGTGGAAAAAGCAAAGATCGAATCAGACTAATATTAAGTTTTTTTTTAAAAAAAAAAAAAAATTGTAAATCATTTGTTTCGTATATTACTTGATAATTTGTCGTATAAGCATCAACTTGGAGAAAAAAGTGATGTAAGACCAAGAAAGTAGAACTTTTGCAAAGAGCAATTACGGGGCGGAAACGGCATGTCTGGTCTGGGATTTTGGACCTCTGAACATCCTCCAACAGTTAGCGGCAAACATTATACTAAATTTAATTGAAATAGAGTCGGAGCAAGCAGATGGCTTTGGACTTCCCCTCCAACTTTGAAGACATCATTTTTGGAAGGTAGAGTCGGAGGACTCCTCTCCTTTTCCCTATCTTTAATTTTCAAAATTTAGCCACCCTATTTACACTCAAACCCACCCCCCCCCCAAATTATATATTTTTTGGGATATTGACCTTTAATTTAAAGTTGAGGGATTATTTAATTACAATTAAAGTTTTGGGATATTTGAAAATAAATATAATATATATATATATATATTTTTTTTTTCTCTCGAATAAATATAAAGATTTATTGTTGTCTGTTTTTGTGGCTTTGACCATTAATTTCAAATTCAAAAATTTTTTATTTTTGGGAGATTTGATAGATGATTGATCGAACCGTAGGTGCATGCACCTCTCATGTCTTTGGGTTGGGACTGGTGGAAAAATTTAAGACTGTTTGCACTTTATGTGCTTGATTGGTATTTAGCTTTTTGCGGCTGGTTAGTGGGGCGGGTGCTATCCTGGACGTGACCACGGACGATAGGCAAGTTCCTTATAGGGATTACATTATATTAAGAAAAAATTCCCAAAAGAATAAAAGTACTTAGATTTTGGAAAACTAATATACACCACACCACAAGTCACGCAAAACAGATAAGTACCAGGACTTCCACCAAAACAAAAAAAAAAAGATAAGTACCAGGACAAAAAAAAAAAATGTTGTTGTTTGACAAAAAGGGTTGTTCGGGAACTTTGTCGGAGGCTTACCTCTCCCCGTTGGTTATACTACTTGCGGGCGGAGTTTGACGTTGTTTGTAGATTTAATGTCCACCTACGCTGCTGCAAGGGTGTCATGACACCCAGGTCCAGCCCAGGTATTACAATACATGAGCGCTGTTCAAGTATATTTTAAATGAGCTCGACCTCGTTGAGATTATATTTTTTAAGCTTGAACTCGAGACTAAAGTATTGTTAGATAGTTTCATCGAATAGTATTATTAGATAACGTAAATAATATATTTAAAAAATATACTTAAAAATATAATTTATACATAAAAATTATTTTAAAAAAATATAATTATATATATAAATTATTTTTAAAAAAAATTAATATTTTTTCGGTAACTCATCGAGTTTTCAAGCTCGACATAGTTAGGCCCGAGCTTGAGCTTGAGCTTGATACCGAGCTACCCGAACCCGAGCTTGGGCTTGAGTTTTGATCGGGTAGTGTCACGAAACCCGTGTCACTACCCGGGTGTCATAATAGCTTTAGCTGCAACCAAAAGCATCTTCAATTTTCTCTTAAAAAAAATTAAATTATTTTAAAATTAATCTTCCTAAATAAATTAATTTTAATTTTTATCTATATAAAATTAATTACATGACATTTCTCCTTTTAAAAAATTATTTTAATCCTCATTTTCTCTTTATAAACATATTAATTTTAAGTTGTTTTCTTTATAAAAATCAAAATTTGTACTCTCTCCCTCTCTAAAGCCGAGCACATTTAGATTTTTCTTAAAAAAATTAATTCTTTTAAAGTCTGTCTTTTTGAATACATTGATTTTTAATTTTCTTTTTCTAAAAAAATTAAATTAAATTAAAATTTTTTCTTTCTTTAAAATTAAAAATATTAGTTTAACTCTAAAAAAATAATTTAATTTATATTTTCTTTGTCTAAAACTAACTATATCAATTTTCTCTATCTAAAAATTAATTTAATTATCATTTTATCTTTGTAAACCTATCGGTTTTAGTTTTCTCTCTATAAAATATCAATTTCATTTTTTCTCCCTAAAAACAAATATATAAATTTTCTCTCTTTAAAAAAATTAAAATTTGATCTCCCTAAATAAATTGGTTTTAAATTTTCTCTCTCTAAATGATTGAAATCCAAATTTTCTCTGCTTAAAAGTTAATTTAATTCAAAATTTATCTCTCCAAATACATTACTTTTAATTTTTCTTAGATAAAATACAAATTTAGTTATTCACACACATTAACTAAATAAGGTCAAGTTTAATTTTGCATAGTAAGCATGGGGAAAAGAGGTAAAGGATTACTCGAGTAATCTAAACCCCCTCTTACCTCGTACCAAACACTGCCGATGACTACCTAGAAGGTAGGGTAACACAAAGTGGAAAATGAAAAAAAAAAATAATTCCCTTAAAATTGATTCAGAAAATTTAAAATAATTTTTTTAAGAGAGAATATCAATGACCTTAATTTTAGAGAGAGAAAAAAAAAACTCAAAACCAAAGTATTTAAAGAGGAAAAATGCGAATTAAATGAACTTTTTTTTTTTTTTTTTGGTGAAAGAAATATAATGTCCTTGATTTTAGATGTGAAAACTTATAATTTTAAAAGAAAAAACTTAAAATTATTGTGTTTAAAACGAGAGAGTTGGCTGATTAAATTGATATTTTTCAAAAAATAAATTAATATATTTATTTTTAAAGAGAGAAAAACTAAATTCATATTTTTAGAGAGAGAAACTTAAAATCAATGTGTTTAATAATAGAAAATCCAAATTAAATTGATTTTAAAGAAAATTAATGTGCCTATTTTTAGTGAGAAAAAAAAAACCTTAAGTTTTAGAGAAAAACTTAAAATTGATTTGCTTAAAAAGAGAAAATATAAATTCAAATAATTTTTTAGAGAGATAAAATTAATATATTTATTTTTAGAGAGAAAAAGCATATTTATTATTTTAAATATCGAAAATATGAAATCAATATGTTTTTAGAGAGAGAAAATGTAATTTAAATTGAAATTTTAGAAAAAGAAAAACTAAATTTGATTTTTTTAAAAGGAAATAAATGTATTTAGAAAGAAATATGTGATCTGACTCAATTTTGATATCTAATATTTTTTCTCTAATCTTTTACCTCAAATGAAATATTATTATATTTAAAACACAAGTTGAAAGAGAAAAAATTATAGGAGTAATATTTATCCCATTAAATATTAACTTTGTAATTTTTGCTCTATAGCTTTCTTTTATACCAAACACATTCTTTATAAAAAATGCTATCCTAACACATAAGAGATCGAAATGTTATTTATGATTTAAGAAAGTATATACCGTGTGCTTTTTTGTGTGTATAATATTTAGTTAGATTGCATAAAAATGAAAATAAATACAAAACGATATAAAAAAATCATATTCTATAAGTGTACATAAAATGAAAATATGGGCAAAACATAAATATAAAAATATAAGAATTTTTATATAGATATTAAATTATTTTATAAAAATAATAAAATAGTCATATTTTATAATAAAAATTTTAAATGATCAAATATATAATTATTAATTATAAAATAACTAATGTAAAAATAAAAATTATAATTGAATAAATAAATAATTCATTAAATATAGAAAAATATATGAATATAAAAATATAAGAATTTTTGTATAAATATTAATTAATTTAACATATCAAAAAGTTTCGATAACTTTTTGGAAACGGAAAATGTTAGTGTTAAAGAAGTTTTCATACGTGATAGATATTTAGGAGTAACTAATTAGGTAAAGAACCTAGCCTTTTAATTTGGTTTCTAGTTTTGATGCGGAAATTGAAATTCATTTTCATTTTAGGATATATTGAAAATTACTTCTAATTTAAGGAATTTGATCAACTGTATCAAACAACTTATTAAAAACTTATTTTATTATTTTTTTATTGTAGTGTATTTAAAATAAAAAATGGGAAACAAATAGATATACCATTTATCCTATTATTCAAATATTTTGAAATTGTATTCAGGATGATAGTAATAAAACCATTCTCCCAAGAATTAAGGTGATCGGTCAAATATTATTAATCAAAATAATTTACTACTCACTATTTCAACCTAAAATCAGGAATTAATCTATGATCCATAATATTCATAGAGACATGATTAGGTACATAAGTATGAGTAGCCATTTCCATTTGTATCGGTTAATATTTATATCTTGTTATAAATGAAAACCAAAGATAATAACTAAACTTGTATCTTATTAAGCGGGGTCGGCTCATAAGCGAAAATCAGTATCAATAAAATGGTAAAAATCATTATTTTCATTATTAATATTTATGAAGGTAACTCTTTTAATATAAATATTTATGATGAAAAATGCGAAAATATTATGTGGTGGGACTTCAAAATTGTGAATTTTGACTTTGTTTCATCCAAAATACGGTCTTTTAAAGCATTTTTTCAACTTTTTATACCTTTGAAGGAAGAAAAATATAGTTTGGTCAAATAATATTTTCTAAACCTTCAACAAAGCAAATAACTAAATGCTCACGGCAGCATATGTTTTGAATAGAGTCAACATAAGACTATAACTCCATCGAAGGGGGCCCAACGTGCAAAAGAAATTTTCTCAGGCAGATAAATAATATATAATAATTAGTGTAGAATAGATAATATATAATAAAATTTGAACAGAGTCAACATGTATTTGTAAATGGTGTAAATAATATATAATAAAACTTTTAGTGGTTGCTTTTAAATTAAAAAAAAAATTGATGGGACGATAAATTTTTAAATTTTTCTAGTGAATTTCTAATATTATTTTTAAAATTTATAGTAGTATTTTTTTTTTTAATGTATCACTAAAAGTGTGTATACATTCAAGTTTTTCAAAATTAAAATAAAAACGAATGGCGCCGGTGGTCTCAATTGTGGCTTTGCTTCTCCATATTACATATAAGAGAGCAATAATTCTTGAATTTTCTACGAAGAAAAATGAGTAATTAAAAAAATAGTGATGTGGATTTTGTGGAAAGCAGCACCCCAAGAGACATCACTGCTTTGATTGTAAAACTCCCCCAAAGAGATGAACAATCACCCAATGGCGGTGATATTTCATGCATAACTCTTTCGACAATTTGGTTTTTAAAATGCTTCCAAACAAAAAAAGAAAGAAAAAGATGTTGTGGTCAAAATGCAGTGGGGAAGGGGCAGGCAAATACAATCAATGCCTTCTCATTGAAGCAAGAGACTTTAAATTTAGTTTAGGAATGCAAAATGCTGATTAATTGAGTTTGAAAAAAGAAGGTTCAGTCAAATTTGGGATGCCACATGCAGATCTGTTCTCAGTCAAAACCGTCCGTGTTGAACTCCAACCCCGACGCTGTCAAAGTCAATATTTACAAACTTGAGATTTGGAAAAAGAGAGAGAAAAAAAAAAAAAAACTAATAATATAAATTAATAACTAATTAAATTTATTAGATAATGCATTAACAAAAAACATAAGCATCCTTTAATTTTGGCATACGATATAAAGGAGGGATGATCATTAAAGAAAAAAGCTGTGGTAAACGGGATTAAGACTAGGTGGGAAACTTCTACATAAATTTCAGCCACCAACCCTAGTGGGCGACGTTAACAAGATAACAAAAACGAAGCCCCCTCGTCTCCATCACCAAAACTAAAAAATTGAGGCAAGAAAGACCAAACCACCACTAAATAGTGACCTGAAGATATCAAAATTTTAATATAATAACCCAAATCCAATTCAAATTTTTATCCAAATCCTATCCATCTCTGTATGAACAAGATCAAATTTTAGAATTTATATTATCCTAATTTTGAACTCACATGTAGTTTTTGCTTAGTACATTTGTACATAATGCATGGTTTGTAGTTTATTGCATCTACCTATAAGATTTTAAAGAGAACTAATGGTATGTGATCTAACGGTCTATTATCACAAAACTCGGGAACTATCAACTCCACTAGATTATAAACACAAGGTCCATGAACAACCGAAAGCATTCTCAGTTGTGTCCCATCTCGGTCGAGTGTTCTCAACCTTCTCGGTCTTACCATCCACGCTCACCGTAACACCTCTCGGCTATTACCAAAGAGCCTTCGGACGGATAGTGCTTGACAAATCGAAATCATGATCACCTAAAATTTCAACCTCTCCTAATGTTAGGAGTAATCTTTCCCAATAAGGGAAGAAGTCTTTGCAATCACTCTCAACAAAATAGAGAATTTTTGTGACAACTTGAAATTTCTTTACTCAATAGGATTCTAAATTTCCTAAATATTTTTTTACTACATTTTTTATAATTTTGAAAGATTCTCAATAATCTCTCTATAAGGAAATTAGGGTTTCAAAACTCCTAGACACATACGAAACTTGTTATGCATGCATGCTATATATATTAAGTTCGAGAACCAACCAAATATGCTCAATAACTCTACACCTTATACACAGAGTCAATATAGTGTTATTTTACGATTCTACCCAGTTTGTTTCTATTTTTTTATTACTATTCTTTCTGACTTGAGCGTCAGAGGCTCTTCAGTCGGAGTACCTTTTGGCAGTATTTGTAGATCCTATCACTCACAAAGCCTAGAAGACTCACAAACACTGCTTCTCGCTCAGGTCAGCAAGGCAGTTATCTGTGGAGCAAAATCTATCCCAACAGATTGGCGACATCCATGGGAAACAAAATGATTTTTTAATCAAACACACTTTGCGCCCTGCTTTATTGCCATTTCAATAGACATGACACCAAAAAGAAAAAACGGAAATACCTCAAAAGCTATGTATATGATGGAAGGACAGACTTCTAGCCCTGTGGACCCTCTTTTGCCAACAGTTCTAGATAATCAACCGGATACTCCTACCATCTGCCTCAGGCACTAGATAGAAACACTCCCTCAGGGAGAACTCCAGCGGCCTGCCGCCTGCCACCCAACTTTATAACCAATCGATTCCACCCTCTACCCCGGCCTCTCCTGATAGGGTCAATCTCTCCTGAATGGAGAGACTCGAATCAAAGATGCAACATATGAGCAAACAATTAGAAAAACTTAGTTGTGCTCTCAAACAAGAGGCTTTATCCTCCTCTCAAAGATCAAAACACACACGCTCGCATATTCTTCAACCTTGAAGACACCGAGAGCTTTTGGTAACCTCTCGACATGAACCAAACTATCTGAAAAAGCAAGTCGAAGAACTCATGGCCAATGAACTCAAATGTGCTAGCGTAGGAAAAGATGATGCCACTTAATATGCCACCAGTTTTTTACCCTTCAATCCCAAAGTTTCTACTGAGCCAACATCATGAGATGTACTTCTCCCCCTTATGGAGAGGAACGTTGGTACTACCGATCATCGAGACCATGTAGCCCACTTCATGATAGTTATGATCTTAAAGGATATGTCAGACATACTATGTGTAAGCACTTCCTTACAACCCTGAAGGGTAATGTGCTTACATGGTTCAATTCGCTCCCTCTATTCAGTATTAGGAGATTCTCACAATCCAGCAGCTAGTCGAAGCTCACTTGTGATCAATCAGGTGGTCAAAAGAAAATCTACCTCCCTCTTATCGCTACAGCAAAGGGTCGACAAGACCTTAAGAGATTTCCTCGACAAATTCAAGATTAAGATGATGAAGGCCTTCGATCTAAACCATTCCATTATGCTAGTAGTATTGCTTATAGGATTATGGCCCTTTGGGAATCAAGACTTCCATAACGTAGAATTCTTTATCCACTATTTAAGAATTCTCGAGCAGAAAAATACATTGTAGTAGAAGAAGCAGAAGTGTTTGATAAATTTTGAAACAAAACGGGGAGAAACGAGCACAATCGCTCCTCTCTACGACCTTCACCCAAGGGGAGCCAACCGGGACCTCTGCCTCACCGAAGATTTAACAATTACACCTCCCTAAATGATACACCCAGCCAGATCCTAATACAGATCAGAAACAAATCTTACATCGGATGGCCCTCATGTCCTAATGGGGATGATTTTAAAAAGGACAAAACTTGATATTGTCGCTTCTACAAGGACTACGGACATCTGATAGACGAGTGTCAGAAGCTAAAGGATGAACATGAGATTTTGGCTTAAGATGGAAAGTCGAGCAAACGAGCCACTGATTATTGGAGCCGCCCGTAACCAAGCGAACGAAGTAATCCTTCAAATACATGGTGGACACTTCTCTTTGGCAACCATCTCATTCGGAGATACACATCCGATTTAGAGTCCAACAGCCTAGATGGACACAGTAGAGCCAGACAGAACAGATAGTCACCCTAATCTTCCAAATGACCCAGGTATCTTCCTCCAAAGAGGTTCTCACTGCTCATGTTGAGAAGGGGTAGGAAAAGAAAAGACCGATGATAAGTTTTGATGATGACAATCTGGTAAGAGTTGATCCAAGTTACCATGATCCATTGGTTATCATTGTCAAAGTAGGCCAGTACACAATGAAGAGAATTTTTGTCAATCAAGGAGTAGGTTGTGATTTTCTTTGTTGGGACACTTTTCAACAAATGGGCCTCAGTCAAGCACATCTCCAACTTCATGCCAGAACTTTGAAGGGAACCTTGAAGGCAAATCTCCTTCCCGGTAACTTTGAGAACACCACCCATTCATGTAAGTGCTATGACGACATTCAATATGGTTAAGCTACTGTTGGCTTACAACTCCATCTTAGGTTGACCCAGTTTGAATGGTTTGGAGGCACTACCGAGTACTAGACACATGAGGATCAAATTTAGAACAGCTCTCAGAATCGGGACGCACCCTTGTGACCCAAGGCCACTGAATACTCTAGTTTAATAATCTCTGCTCACTGCTTATTGTTACTTTGTTTGCGACTCTATGTCATTGATTAGATACATTGATTCAAAATTTTACAATTGTTCTTACAATAATGGCTTCATTTTGCATGCTCCACTCATCAATATGGGATGTAGCTCCTAACCAGGTAAACACGGTCTACTCTTTCGGCTCTATGCCTCAAACATGTCGTCAATTCGGAATGTAACTCATCGGGTAAACGTAGCATACACTCTTGGCTTTACGTCTCAAACACATTATCAATACAAAATGTAACTTCTCACTAGGTAGACACAGTCTACACTCTCACTCTATACCTCAAATGTGTCATCAATATGGGATGTTACTCTAGACCGGGTAGACGCGGCCTATACTCTCGTCTCTACACCTTAAATGCATTGTCAATATGGGATATAACTCTCGACCAGGTAGACATGGCCAGACTCTTGGCTCTAGACCTTAAAGGCATCATCAATACAGGATGTAACTCCTAACCAAATAAACACAACCTACACTTTTGGCTCTATTACTCAATGTGTCGTCAATATGGGATATAAGTCCGATTGGATAGACGCGGCCTACTCTTTCTGCTTTATGCCTCGAAATGCATCATTAATATGGGATATAACTCCCAAATGGATAGATGCGACCCCTCTCGGTCCTATATCTCATAAGGGTTCCTCATTCTCTCCTTCTTCGCTCAATGCCTAGCACAGGCCTAAGTAGGACATCGTTGTTACTTCTCGACTCTACAAATCTTAACATATAAGCTGAGTCTAGTTTCTATTCTCCTAACTTCAAGGGTTCTAACCCGCTTTTGCTTTTGGTCATGATGCAATTGGAAATAACTCAGAGATCAAATCTTTACACTAGAACACACAATCAACAAGACGACGTGAATACAGTTGAGATGGGAACACATCAGAAAATGAGATTACTAAAAATATTCATCTATTTGTCCAAATATCAAATATACAATAGAAAAAGCAAAGATCTACGCTAACCAAGGAGAGATACACAAAGGTAGAATATAGGAAAAGAGGAAGGAAAACACCAAGGCCAAAAACTAGGAAGAAGAAGGCGGAGGAGAAGGAAGGGACTTCTACTGCAAAGACTCAAAATTAGCTCAAAGGGCGGTAACATTAATACTTGCAGCAATTACCTCAAGAGGAGCATCGCCCTAACTAGTACCAGCAAGGCTCAAACTGGATGCTTCCCTTGGCACCTACAGTTGAGGCCTCCTTTAGCCCGGCCCGACAGATAACCTCTTTAGCACACTGTAGCTTTTTAGAGAGGTCACAATGAGAGCGCTTATGGTCCTCAATCGCCTTTGTGAAGGTGTCTACTCTATAGCGATAAGAGATTTCCTTTAATTCCTTGCCAACAGTTCTACAGCTTGCAACTTTGCTTCACACAACTTTGCAGTTACTTCCAGCTTCTCGTACCACGTTAGGGCCGCTTTGCATTGTTGGAATACCGACTCCAAGTTATCCCTTAAGTACTCCACCTCCTTGTTTCTATTATTTAAAGTAGCCCTGGCTACTCTGTCCTCTTTTATCTCCCTCTCCTTCTGCACCAGAACACTTTACGACTAGGAGATCTCTTTACCAATCTGGTCTACGCAGTGTTCTAGATGCCCTATCAATTGTTCTCTTTTTAAATTTTGAAACTCAAATAAGGCAATAATTTGCACAAAACACATTAGTCAAATAAAACTAAAAACATAGATAAAACATACCCCAAAAGGAAAACTCAAACCCCGAGCCTAAAGGATATGAGAGCTTTATCGCCCTGCTTTATTAACAAGCTATTCAATTCCAGCTCAACATGATGATAATCTATCCACTTGGCCACCTTCCTCGCCTCCGTGACATCTAGGTAACTATAGAAATGGTTGTCGACACTGATCACTACAATGCCCCTCCTCCTAAAATCCTTCCTACCATTATAGGACCTGACAAAAATAGAAGGGAGAGGAGCTATCCTTTCTGGCACCTTCCTGTTAACCCTCCGCACATACAAGGCTTCGAGAAAGGTGAAAGAAGGCCCAACTCCAGTCTCCTAAGCCATGCGCTCAGGAGGTGTATCATTGGCTTTACCGAGAGTACCCCTCTAAATACCCTCTCCCTCCTTTCTACCTCCTATATCCTGTCTCACAAAACCCTCATTGGTAGCTTCTCCTTCACTACCCTCCTCAAGAGCTAATTCTGGAGATCGAGGAAAGATCACCTTTGGCTCAAATCCTTCGGCCTTTGCTTGTTTTGCCACTTTAGAAAGAGAACCTCAGATATAGTCGGTGAAAACCATTCCCTAGTCTCTCTAACTTCCTCATTGGGGCTCAACATCAACACTTTCCTCCTTTTTCCTCCCCAACATCGAAATGGGGAGGGCATCACTCAATGGATTGCTCCGATGTGTTCTCCCCCTTCTCAGCACTTTTCTTAGATTTTGGTCTCATCTACCTATTGGTAGTTATTACTATCAGATTCTCCCCCTCAGCAAAAGGAGCAACATTTAGAAGTCTCATGGCCTTTTTAACCAAAAGAAGCCTCTCAATTTTCCTCTTCTCTCCACTAATAGCCAGCCAATGTCAGTATTTGGTCATCTAGGAGAGTTTCCACACATATAGATCTCCTCTTCACTGAGCAAAAGCCTCCAACTAAACACACAAATCTTGAATGTTAGGAAGGACCTGGGGACTTCAAATGCAAAAAAAATAGGCTCTCCACTAGCCTCTGGTAGAGTTGACATCTATTTTTTCTTCCCAAACTTTATGAAAAAGAACTTTTGCATCCAATTCTTGTTGATAGTCTCCTTATAGAAGAACTTCCACCCTGACTTTTGTCTTGTTTGGAGACAAAACTAGCCCTCTGTGGAGATTCCAATAGGACACCTCCTTAAAGTAAAGATTGACAATAGTATCTTAAAATCAAATTTCAAATAGTAGTAACTCAACAAACTCACTAATGCCACAACCAGATGCCATGCATCGGGAATCAACATGGTTAGAAAAATATTCCAGCACATCAAAACTCGGGTGAAAGGACCCTTATATGGCACCAGAAAGCCAGACTTCACATACTTTTTATAAATCGAAACACTTCCTTCCGGTGGCCTATTTGCCCTATCTTCCCTATAGGCAACAAAAAATTATAACAATTCCCTAACACCATATCATTCACCACCACATGCAAGTCCTCTTATGATATTGTACTCCTAATATCGCTAATGCTATGGTGAACACGAGAACTAGAACATTTTGCCATCTCAATTTACTTACAGAGCTCTCTAACAAATCTCACAAATCCTAATTCATTGAACCTTTTTTCTCTCAACAAAAATGAACTCACGAAAGTGTAATCACCACAATAGCTATAATCAATCCTAGCCCTCTCAGAAAGAACCTTGTCGAGGAAGATTTGCAAACATCGAGGTTATATGTATTATAGTTAATGCTTCACTTTCGCGCCCATTCTACTTATATGAAACTGTTCTCTCTTCACGCCCTTTCAAATTAATGAATTCTTATCACTTTAACTCTACTCCTAATGTTACTTTTTCAAACAAGCATTAGGAGTGGGAGGCAAATGATGGTACATAGTCTAACGATCCATTACCATAAAGCCCAGGAACTATCAAGCCCACTAGGTCATAATCACAAGGCCCATGAACAACCGAACACGCTCTCGGTTGAGTCCCCTCTCTGTTGAGTGCTCTCGGCTCTCTTGGTCTTCTCACCGCCCATCTACGCTCACTACACTACCTCTCGGCTATTACCAGAGAGCCTTCTAGCAGATAATGCTTGACAAATTAAGATCATAATCATCTAAGATCTCAACCGCTCCTAATCTCAGGAGTAATTTTTCTCGATAATGAAAGGAGTCTTCATAATCACTTCCAACAAGGTAGGGAATCTCTGTGACAACTTAAACTTCTCTTAATCGATATGATTCTAAATCTTATAAAAATTTTTGACTATAGTCTGTAATCTCGAAAAATTCTTATCAATCTTTTTATAAGAAAACTAGAGTTGCTACATTCTTAAACACAAATGAAGCTAGCCATACATGCATGCTATATATACTAAGCACAAGCAACTAGTTAGATATGTTCAATAACTCTACACCTTACACATAGAGGCAATACAGGACTATCTTATGGTTCTACTCAGTCTGTTTCTTTTTCTTTCATTATTGTTCTTTTTGACTTTAGGGTCAGAACCTTCCCTGTCGGAGCACCCTCTGGCGGTATTTGTAGGTCCTATACTCACGAAAGCTTAGAAAACTCACCAACACCACTTCCTGCTTAGGTTAGCAAGGCAGTTATCTATGGAGCAAAATCCACTTTCAACAACTACATTGGAAGAAAAATCATTGTTCATAGTTTTCATCGCAATAAAAACAAATATATCTACATTTTCAATTCAATTTTCTCTATTCAAAATAAAAAATAAAAAAAATAAAAAAAGTACACATAAAGATTGCTGAGCTAACACTCGTTGAAATAAGTTGGGTGTGCAACAAATTTGGAGAGTAAATGGGAGCTGATTAACATTCCTGACGAGCAACATTATTATTGGCATTAGTGATGGAAACAATTCTTGTATAAGTAAGATGATGTTAATTCCCATTTTTTCCACCAATCAGCTTCGACATGGAAAAAGAAGAATACTATTGATGAATTAATTGGTGATGGTGATGATTTGCAGTGGAAGATGATTATTTTCAGAAGTTATTGTTGATTATTTTTAGAAATTGTTTACTATTGGATGGAAGATGATCCTAGTGCTCTTGTTGTTAATGATGCGCATGTTCCAAATGATCATAATAATTTTCTAATGTCTCTAGTTTCCAACTCTAAAGTGAAGCAGGCCTTGTTTAGTATGCATTCAAATAAGTTTCCAAGAATGGATGGTATGACCCCTACTTTTTTCAACAATTTTGGAGTGTTAATGGTAGTGATGTTATTGTGGCATGTTCTAAATTTATTTCTACTTTCTCTTTTCCCAATGGCTTGAATGATACAACCCTTTCTAAGTTTATGACTGATTTGCAATGAGTTTCCCTATGCAATGTTATCTATAAAATAGTATCGAAAATATTATTCAATAGACTGAAGTATATTCTTCCTTAATCGGTGTCTAAGAACCGATGAGTGTTTGTTCCTAGAACGCTGAAAATAAACAACATTATGATTGCCTTTGAAACAATGCATTAAAAAGGAAAAAAGGAAGACGCTAGGTAAAGAGGATTTTGCAACTCTTAAGATTGACATAAGCAATGCGTATCATCGTATTGAGTGGTAGTGTTTAAACAACATTATGTTGAGAGTGAGTTTATATGCTAGATGAGTTGATTTGATCATGCTTTATTTGAGTATAGTTTCTTTCTTTATCGTGCATAACAGCCAAAGGTTGGGCCCCATTATTCTTGAGAGTGGATGAGACAATGATTCCTCTGTCTCTATTTGTTTATTGCTTGTGCTGAAGGTCTTAGTTTATTGATATATTGTAAAGAATCTATGGGTGTTCGTCATGGGTACAGGGTGAGTCGTAGGGAACCAATGATGTCCTATCATTTTTTCAATGAAAAAAAAAAGTTAATGCAATTGAAGTATCTCAGATTAAAGAAGTGCTCAGCTTATGTGAATAAGTTTCGAGTCAAATGATAAATTTTGTGAAATCAACTATCTATTTAGTAACAATATCATTACGGAGTGTAAAGAGTTTAGTATGGGAATTCTTTTGGTGGAGGAGATAAATTCTAATGAGGAATTTCGGATTAAGAAGTGCTTGTATAGAAATGTGACATTTGATTGCCTAATCAGTGTTTATGGGATGTAGATTTCTCTCAGATTTGTTTAATGAGTGTGATAAGTACTTAGTTAGGATGTTTCCTTGAGCAGTAGACTCTCCAATAACTCTCTTATGTGGTCTGAGGATCTGAAAGGTAAATTTTCAATTTGAAGGTGTTATAGATCATGTCAACAATCGTATCACCTTTCATCTTGTGAAGAGGTGTGAGTGTGGAAGAAGATTTGGCCACTAAACATTCTGAACAAGGTTCATATTTATGCGTAGAGGGTTTGTAACATTCTCCCAATAGCTAATAATTTGCTGCTGAAAAGAATTGCTCCTGATCCTACCTTATCCTATATGTGGAAAGTATGATGAGTCGGTGTTTATGTGCTTGTTGGATGTGAAATTGTGTTATCTTGTTGGTTGTTAGTTCATATGCATAGTTATCATCTTAATGTCTCTAATTTACTTGCATGGTATGCTATTATGTTTAAGCATTATGATGAGTAATTGTGTTATTTGTTTCTTGTGATTAGTTGGAGTATATGGAAGACAAGAAATGATGTTGTTTGGAATTCCAAGACTGCAAAGGTTCATCAGACATTAAATTTCGTGAGTCAAGTTTATTATCAATTGAATGCACCTAGAACCAATGCTTAGTTAGTCAAATGGTTGGGTACTAATGTCCCCAAAGCAAAATCTCGGATTTGAATCTTGTGGATTAGGGGTGAGCACAGATTATATATTTAATCCAAATACCTGTTATCTGATCTGATCCGAATATTTCGGATACTAAATTTTGCGATCCGAATTTGAATTAGCACAAATTAGTATCCGATGGAGTGGATATCCAAAAATATTGATCGGATATATCGGTTATCCATATTCGAAAAACTTAATTTAAGGTCCATTTAATTAAAATTAAACTCAATCTAATAATTAAAATTTAATCATCCAAGTAAACTAAAACAATATTAAAACACACAATATAATACTTCTCATCCAAATGATATAATGACATATCAAAGATCATTATTCACATATCATTAAACATAACTAAAATGTTCTAAATTGAAAAGGTCAAATAAAGTTGTAGGCATCAACAACATCTCAAAAACTCAAGCAAATCTGGTCTTCACTCTTCAATAGTGATGATAAGATGCTCTTGATTAATCTCTAAGGTATCTACAAAGGTAAAAAAATGAAATATCAGTATTACCTCTTTTAACAAATTAAAACAGAAAATCAAATGAAAAAAATATAATGTTAACTTATTCAATTTTCTCAAAATCTTCTAAGCTCAGTTTCAAATAAAGAGGAGCTCCACATCCTTTGTGCAACCAATCTTGTGCACATATAACAGCTTTTACCATTCTTGGAGTTAAAGAGCTATGGAAACAATCAACTTTCGGTGCTAAAAGTAGACTCAGATGTAATAGTAGATATTGGAATAGCAAGCATATCCTGTGCCATTGAGAAAGAATTGGATATCTAGCAGCATTAGCTTTCCACCAAACCAAGATGTCAAATGATTTATCATTCATATCTTCTCTCATCTTTTGCAAGTATATATCTAATTCTGTCTTATTTTTATTGCTATTCATATTATCATCTATATCATAATATAAAGAGTTCATGAAATCAGCAACCCCCAACAAATATTCTTTCAACATCCATTGAAGATACTTCCCCAATTGGAGTAGCTATTTTATTTTTTTTTTTGGGTTTTGCTACCCCATAACTCTCAAATAAAGAAAACAATACTATTATCACTTTGTTTTTCAATTTGCTAGCAACATTAACATCATATGATTTTTCAATAACTCAATTGACATAGTTCAATTTGTATTGTGGATTAAGAATGACAGCAATAAACAATAAAATATTGATTCTTTCAACATTGCCCCAATATTTAATATACTTTTTCTTTATTCCGGAAGCCATACTAGATATATCACTATCTTCACTTTCAACCATAAAGAAGAATCCCAATCCCATAAATTTCATGCATGTATTCATTTCTAGTAATATAAAGGGATCCAGATAACTTGGTAGTGGTATCATAAAAAATCTTAAGATGTGACACTAGATTTATAGCATACTCCCAATTAAGTTCTGTTGGTAAACCTTTCACTTTAGAAGGCCTCACATTTGGATTAACTTCATCATTTTTGTTAAGAAAATTGTTATCGAACCCTAATATTTTTATGATAACAAAATACTACATATATTACTAATCAATTTACCAAATATGTAGGTTTTTAGAAAAATATTAAGTAGAGATTTAATAGAAGTTTTCTTGAAAACTACGACTACGTAGAAGCTGTTAGCGTAAAAGTATCATGCTTCTATAGAAGCTATATCCAAAAACTGTAGAATCTGGACAATTTTGAAGCAAATGCATTTTTATCTCAAATCAAGATCCAACTCAGTAGATTAAGTATAGATTGGATGTTGCGCCTAGTCTAGAAACATACCAAAATGGATCATCAGAGGTTCAAGCAATTGAATTTTTAAATTTGAATTATTTACTATAGTTGAAGTATGCTTCCAGAACTTAAATGCTAGTTTTTAAGAGGTATTCTCTCATATGCAACTTCGTTATCAACCAAAGGATTTCAAATTTGAAAATTTCATATTTTTGGATGATTGTTAGATTTCAAATTTAAATATTTACAATAGCAAAAATCAAAAAAGTTGAAGGAGAAAAATAAGCAAGAAAATAGGATCTTCTCTGATTTTTCTAAGCAGTAAGCTGTTTTTGAAGGCTACTTTGAGACTTTAAAACTTGATCGTGATAACGGTCTAAAGATAACTCAAAGTGGGTTTCAAAGAGCAATATTCAAACTATATTCAGAAATTTTTATGTAAATTATTTGAGTCTTAAATTGAGAGAAAACTGAACTCAAAAACACTCATACGATCATTTCATTCTAATGAACTGCTATATTATTTTGTTGTTTGTTGCGTTTTTCAGTCATTGTAACTTATTTTTTAGCTATTGTATAGTTTCAAAAGTTTGGAAAAAGTATGAGAAACACTTGATTGAGAGGATAGACTAATTGGATGAGAATTAGAATTAAGTTTTGTTGAACTAAGTCATCCTTAAGGTTGGAAATGCGAGTTGTCAACAAGTGACCGTACTCAAGTTTATAACTCTCATGGAATAGTAGAAACTAGCTCTCGTTAGATTTAGGCTTGTTGAGTTGGAAGAGTGGACATAGACACAATACTAAACCACTATAAATTAGACCTGATCTCTCTATTTCTACTATTTAATTTTTACACTTACATTTGCATAAATTCATATATATATTTTGACCATAGGTTTAATTGAGATTTTAAGTGGAATAAAATTACGGACTTGAAGCAAACCAATTCAAACCCCTTCTTAGTTACATAGAGACGAACAATTTTCATCACCACTTTCATCTTTGTGAATTTGAGATTTATGAGTTAGCTCTTCACATACTTCGTATCAATTACCTCTAACAAATCAAAAGATTTCTAGAATTTCAAAGTTGCCTCCAACATTAAGTAGGTGGAATTCCACCTTGTTTCAACATCCAAACAAAGAAGGCTTTTGCTCTCTATTCTTTCCGTTTCCCTCACAAGATTTAAACTTTTGAGCTCTTGCTAGAGAGGAACTGATATAACGAATAGCGAATCTTATTCTAGCAAAGTATTCATCTAAATCTTTTAATTCCTCGCTCATAGTTAGGCTTAAAATATGAATAGCACATCTCATGTGCAACTCACTATTTAGAACAGTTCCCTTCCAATCGTTTTTTTTTCAAGTACTGAAGACCTGTGTCATTTGAATTAGTATTATCTACTATTATTGAAAGAACTTTGCTAATTTCATAATCTATTAAGCAGTCCTCTATTGCTTTACCAATAAATTCACCGGCATGACTACTAATTGGACAAAAAATGAGGATTTTTTGTGCAATGTCCAATTATCATCAATGAAATGAGTTGTGAGACACATGTAGCTCAAATTCTGAATGGATGTCTATGTATCCGTTGTTAGACAAACACATGAAGACAACACTCCCAAAAATTTTTTTTCCTCCCTCCAAATATAGATTATAATAATCTCAAGCCACTGTGAAGCATGAAAGAATCAAGAACTTGGGTTGCAAGACAAATTTATGAAATCCCTCATTTTCCACATGCTTAAAAGGAATTCATCAACAATTATCATCTTAACATATTTCTTCCTACAACTATCTTGATCAAAGATTTAACTTGTCATCATTTTTTCCGCTTTTCCTTAATTAGGTTGAAATCCAAAGTTTTTTTTTTTTTTTGCCTTTTTTCCACATTGTAAGAATACCTTTTGCACTTAATTATGTGGTTATGGAGGGGAGTAGTATCCAACCAATAAGAGTTTTATAGTATTTACAAGAATCCTTCTTGTTATCTTTGTGACAACCCTCAACCTTATTAAAATAATTCCATGCAGAAGGTTTTTTCATCCTTACCTTAGCGAGTGGTCGGTTCACTGAATTAGTTGCTCGCTTGTGACAGCAGAAGACAGGGATTGCATTAAACTTGAAGGAAACGTATATGGTCTTTTAGCAGTAACATCATGTTTAGCATTTTTTCCCGTACTTGACACTTCAAAAATCAAACAACCATAGCAAACAAGTTGTAAGAATTCATGATTTCATGAATTACGATCAAACAGAAAATATAGTTACAATCAAACTTATCCTCGAAATCCATCAATTAATTTAATCAATTTCTCCATAAAAAGGGCTTAATTTTTAGTCATGTTTTGTATTTTTTCCACTAATTTAGTTATAATCAAACATGATTTGTATAGTTACAATCAAATAGTGAAATTTTTGTCACTAATTTAGTTGATTAATATAGTTATAATCAAATATCATATTCAACATTTTTGTCACTAATTTTGTCAATTTCTCCATAAAAAAGTCTTAATTTCATGATTTGCATCCGATTACACACTTGTCCTCAAAACCTAGTTCTAAGGCAATGAAACTTTTTGGCAAGAATAAGTTCCAGCAGATCATTAAAAAAAGTGACAGAAAAATTCATGAACAGAACAAATTTGCTTCATGTGAAGCTACCCCAACCCCCAAAAAATTCATGAACTAAATAGTTCACAGAGATGAACAATCGACAGAACAAGAAATAGTTCACAGAATAGGAAAACTCTTACTTAAAAAAAAAAAATTCTTCAAAAAGGAAATAGTTCAAAATTTCTTCCACTACTTCAAAAAATTTGTTCCCTCCATAATAGGAAAACATTTTAAAATTGGTATCAATTTCTTTCAAAAATTACTTCTACGACAAATTGGGAAACAGTCCCCAAAACCTAGCTCTCTGTCTTCTAGTACTTCCAAAAATTTCTTCCCCCAAGAATAGGAAAAAAAGGGTAAAAGGATGACATCTCACAACAAGCATATATCCTCAAAAAGTATTTTTTTTTGGTAAAAAAAAATATAGAGATGAACAATCAATAGAGATGACATCTACACCTCAATTAGATCCATAATCGAACATTTGAAGACTTGATGGAACTAGCAAAGACTCACGATGACCAGGAAATTCACCAAATTGAAGAATTGAAGGTTGAAGGTGACTAGGTAGAACGAGATGGGTGTGAGGAGGCGAAAAGAAAAGGAGATGTGAGGATGGAGGTAGGAGGTAGGAGAAAATGAGAGTAGTTTTATGGTTGTGATTTAGACATTTTATAATGATTTATTTACCTTTACTTTTCAGATCGGATCGAATATATGTGAATACTGAATATATTAATTTGTATCCGTATTCGGGAAGAGTACTATTCGAATTGATCCGATCCGTCAAATATTTTTGGATCAGATTCAGATCGGATAGCTCGGATATTCATATACTCAAATTTTTTTACTCACCCCTAGTTTGGATGGAGCAAACAAGTATCAAAAAAATTGTCTCTTAAAGATTTAATCCAATTTGAATCGAATTTAATCGGAACTAATATGATTATTAGATATCAATAGTTTATACAAAAAAAAAAAAAAAATGAATGCACCTAGGAAGAAGTAGCAAATTCTTATGACTACAATCAATAGGAGCTTGAGGGTGCGTTGTGTAGGCAAAGACCTAGGGAGAGTTGATATAAGCTTAATGTTGATACTGCTATATTTATGGAAGCAGAATAGGTTTTGCTGGTGTTTTGAGATATGTTAATGGTAGTTTTGTTGGCGGTTTTGCTGGTCCTTTAGTCGGGATTTCTTCTCCTCGAAAAGTGAAAGTGTTGGGTCTTTGTGAGGCTGGCTTTAGAAGAAAGAGCTATTGTCTGTTGATGTGAAGATGGATTACACTGAAGCAGCTAATGCAATCAGAGAGATTTCAGTTCATCAATTTTTGTTACGTGGAGATATATCAATAGAATTCATTGGTGACCGGACACCACTTCTTAAGAGGGTTAGCCAATAGAGCTATAAACTCCCAGGGTTTGTAAATATATGATCCAAAATATGCATAATGTTATGATTGAGTTTGTTTTTCGGTCACTAAATAATGTTGTTCATACTTTAACAAGGGCCACTTATTCCATGTCAAATTGTTTGGAGTGGGATGCAAAGCCTCCTATTTTCTTAATGAATGCATTAATCAATCATTTGAATTAAAGAAAGTTTATGTTATTTTCAAAAAATAAAGAAAGAGTAGAGGAGAGGAGGTCTTTACCGGCACAAATCTAGACTTTGCTGGCCATAGCTCATTTTGGGTTAAAAAATAGCTTTTTGGGTTGAAACTAGAAATTAAAGGACTTGATCAAATATGGAAAAGAAGAGATTCAGAAAAAAAAAAAAAAGAAAAGAAAAATAGCTGGCAAGAACATTGAAACAATAGTGCTGTCTGAATAAAATAAAAAAAAAAAAAAAAAAAAGGAATTGGCCGAAAAGCATAGAGAGAAAGTTATCCTAAAAAAAAAAATAATTATAAATAATAAATAATAATAATAATTAGGCCACACACACCTACCGGTTGACTCCTTTTTTGTTTCCATTCTACGGAAATGAGAGTGATTCCAATTTTATGATGCCGAAGTCCCATGTCCAAACAGAGAATTGACCCAAAAAGGATATTAATAATTCAATAATTACCAATTCGATGATAGACTACATATAGGGATAGTTGAAAAGCCTATACCTGGCCTCACTGAGGTGAAATAGCCAATAGGCATAAACCAGATAATTAAGTTGATGTTTATCGATTGTATATAATAACTTTAGACGACAACAAAAATGAAACGAAGGAAACACCAAAAATGAAAAAAAAAAAAATGAATCTAATTTCGTATTATGTCAGCCGTTTGTAGAAGGGATAACCAAAAAAAACAAAGGTAGAAGAAAAGCTTTCCTTCCCTAACCCATCCTGTTTACAGTTCTCTTCCCAAAAAAAGAAGAAAGAAAAAAATGTTCGAGTGTGTAATGCACTGCACTATCAAATCAAACATCTGCACACCTTGTTGGAGCAAATCCCAGCCGAGACTTGTTAATATCATACAAGATATGGAAATTCTGCTGTTGATAATTCCCAATAATGGAAAGTGCAGACTGAGGAGTTCCCAAGATTGCCAAGCAAATGACTTCATCGGAATCAAGCTGGATGAAGTAATTTTCCACAGGAAAATTCCACATAGCACCATCTTCAAATAGGATTCCAAATTCAGGAAGCTCAACTTTCTCTATACCAGACACATTGTAACAAGGATCTAAAATAGGAATACCCTCGACAGATTCATACCCTTTGATCTTGCTTACAAAAGCCTTCTTGATCATCTGATAAGCAGGATCGGCAAAGTAGCTCAAAGTTGTGCCAGAATCAATGATAGTCCCACCTGAACCGTCCTGCGAAAATCGCCAAGCCTCTGCAGGGATATCCAGAGCTTCACCACCAACAAATATGGACTTAATCTGAACATAATAAAATGTATCAACCGGGTTTTCTTTCCCGGCAACTAGAGATGTGAAATTCAACTCAGGATGGCTTAACAGACTCTGGTCCTCTCCAAAAATCAACTTGCTACTAACACTTGTATTGCTATTCCTATCAACCAAACAATAGGAAAATGAATGACCATAAAGTGACTGCAGCTGAGAGGCAAATGAGAGAGGACCTCTTCCAAGTCCTAGCAACCCAGCAGCACCATGAAATAACCCTCTATTCCAATGCCCACAACCAAACATCACATTCTCAACTTTCTTAAACTCAGACTTGCCATCGTGTGCTGTCAAATTCACTGTAAAAGTCTCAAGTGCGAAATCACCAGTGGTGTTTGAACTATCACCGTACCAATAGTAATAAGGACATGACTGGCTTTCATTCTTGCAAGGCAATGGAGGGTCTGGAGAAGAAACCAGACCACACCTGGGATCATTGCAGCTCACATTCTTGTACGAGCTCGAGCTGGAGGGATCATAAAAGGGTCCATTTTGCTCGAAACAGTCATGGCATGGAAGGCATTGAATCCAATTAAGATCACTACCTGTGTCAAGGATGAGAGAGAAGTGTTTTGGAGGAGTACCCACAAACACATCCATGAAATACTCTCCCGACCCAAGACTCACTCCTGATTCTAGCGTTGCTACTAACTGACCCATGTCAGAATCCGGTGAGCTCACCGGAGAAATCTTCGATTTGCCATCATTATTCAGCCTGGAAACCGTGTTTTGATTCTTCTTCTCCAGTATTCTTGTGTGGAGGCTCTGAATTCTATTCAAGTCTGATTCAACTATAGTTCTATTCGACTTGGATAGGGCGTTTTCCGATCGGCGTTTTAGATGGAGCTTGAGTGACTGATTTTTGCCCAATAGATTAAATCCCTCATCGTCTTCTTCATCATCGTCCTCATATGTTTCGTGTTTTGAGGAGGGATCAACTTTGTTTGATTTGGATAGATGACAATTGGTGGTTGCAGAGGCGGAGACTGCATTGAAGCTCATATGTTCAGGCAATTCGATTACCGAAAGAATCGAGCTGTTGCATCTGTGATCGCTGTAACTTTTAACTCCGGCGTAGAACAGAGAAAGCAGAATCAAAATCAGAAGAAATCTGAAAAAATTCATGGACGAAATTTATAGTTTTAGTTCAATCCTAAGAAGGAGGGGAGGAGGAAGATGATGTTTCAAGAGATGAAATATTTGGAAGTTGGAAATAAACAAAATTGAAAGACGGGTTTTATTTTAGAAGAGAGAGAGAGAGAGAGAGAGAGAGAGAGGAGGGAACACGCAAATGAGATAGTGGAGGGGGGAGGAAAAGGGGATGGAATGGGAAGTCTAGGTACGCAAAAGTCTTTGATAGTTTAGTTTAGTTTGTGGAGATGGGGTTTGATTTTGGTTTGAGAAATGAGAAGAGACTCTGATTTCAGAAACGCCCCCATCCACAAAACAAAACTGTAGCTGTACGCGGTTTCTTTTCAAAGCTACAAGTCAACCCAACCTAAAGAAGAAAAAAAAAAATTGTATTCAAGTCTTTAATGTGAATCATATAAACAAATATGAATGAATGACTAAAAAAGTACACACATGGTTTATTGAATTTTGGGGGATTGGGCTTCTTGGGGGACTCCAACATTTTCTTGTATTTGGGTTTTGGAAGTCCAAATTCTATTTACTTTTTTTTTTTTTTAATTTTAACTAAAAAAATTTATAATTCAAAAGAAAAACAAAAAAAAAAAAAAAGAAAACTTATATTTCGGACAATATAAATTTCAAAGAAATAACATAAAAATTCTTATTTCTTGCCAAAGTGAACCCAATTAATGCTATTCGTGTCATTATTATTATTTTTTTTGAGACTGCAAGTTGAAAATTACATATAACTCCTTTTTGTATAATTATTAAATAAATGAAAATTAGTATTAGAATTCAAAAATGTTTTTTGCGTAACAATTACATGTGCACTAACAATTTTATTACCTACTTACGCATATCACTATTATTTTAATCCAATAAAAAATTAACTCACTAAATAATAATTATAAGTTAAATTAGATAATGCTCGATAAAGAAATAAATTAATATGGTATTTATATCATGTTACATAAGTAAACAATGTAATAATATGAAACATAATAATCCATTAGTTCTATTAAATTATTACAATAATTTGAATTTATATAAAAAATAAATTATCATAAACATAAAAATATAAAAATAAAAAAATTAAATATTCTTCTAATCAAATTAATAATCGATTTAATATTTATATATAATATATTCTAACTTAATAAAATAATATATAAAAAAAATGGAGAAGTGATTTTTTATTTCCAAAACAAGAGCTATAGAGGGGCAGGAAAATTCAAGCCTGCAAATTACGAAAAATTTCAACGGCATGGGATTTTGGAAAAGGCGATCGATGGGGGAAGTGAATGGTCATCGTTTGACCTGTTCTCGTTCCGTTTTGTGCCTTTTGAGGAGGAATGTGTCCACGCACTTTGCCCCAAGCCAACGCTCTCCCCTCCCCACTACCACGCTATTTGCCTATTTGTGAAAATTAAATAAATGAAACGCCCGCCACCCACAAACCACCCAAACCCCCACGCGCTTACATGTCAATTAAATCTGCAGGACGGTGCTAGCAAAAGGATTGGGTAAAAGGGGTCTTGCTCTTCACATGACCAACAAAAGGGTACGTGCTTAATTAAAAAATTATTCATATAATATAACAATAATTTTAATTTTAATGGAGAAAGTTAATTTTTATATGGAAAACCCTATATTTTTATAAAATGATTTTATTTTTAAAGTGGAATTTGATTTGGTGAAATCAATAATTTTGGCTAGAAAATTGCCGAGTTTTGATCAATTTCCCCCCCGATTTGGTATTTGGGAAAAAAAATTTAATTTAGTTATCAAATATTTGGAAAAATAAAGAGGAAAATTTCCAAATTCGTATTCCATGGTGAAATTGGTCTTGTATTGCAAGTAAAAGATACCGTCCAACCTCTTCAACAAAATTCTAATTTTAAAATTAAAAATATGAAAATTTTTATTTTCAAATTATTTTTAGAGATTAACGCTACATCTAAACCCTTTATTAGAATTATTGTGAAAATTAATTAAAGTATGGATTATTTAATTTTATCCCGAAATTAGGATTTTACCGGTTACAAAATTTAATGTAAGAAAATCTAAAAATGAATACATATATCATGATAAAAAATAGCATTTTTTCCAACGAATTTTTCCCAACCATTAAGCTCACCACTAATTTTCTTTCCCCGACTTTTTTTTTGATAAAATGTTGACAAAAAAATTCAATCATGATGTTTGGTGATCAAAACGTCGAGAAAAGTCATTGATAAACAAAATTAGACAGCTGAGGGAATTTTTGCTGACTTTTTTTTTTTTTTTTTTTTTTTGCGACAAAACCCCATTTAGGGAAGGGATGCCAACCCTAATTTATTAGATCAAAATAAAAAGTACATAGGAGGGCGACATAAGCCTAACATCACAAAGAAAAAAGAATATTTACAACTAATGAAAACGAAAAAAAAAAAAAAAACTATTGACTATGTATGAAAATTCAAATGGAGGGAATTCCAATTTTTTTATTATTTTACAAAATACTTTTGTTTCTCAATTTGGATGTGCTAAGGAACTTTAAAAGCATCTTGCATCATCTTAATGAGCAAAAGCGAATCTGCCTCAACGTGAAAGAGGAGATACCCCTGCTTAATACAAAGCTGGATTCCATGAAGCATAGCTTTGGCTTTAGCTTCCAGACTCGAGGCACACCTAAATTTGCAAGCAAAACCCATGACAAAATTTCCTTGATGGTCTCTAATGATGCCACCACCTCCCCCCTGACTAGAAACAATGATAGCACTGTCATTTGTATTCAGCTTAACATGAGAAGAAGGAGATTTCCATAACACCAGCGAAATGAAGTCTTTTCTCCTCAGAAGAGCAGGCATGTAATCATTAGCTATCCCACGAAGAAAAATTATGATCAACTGAGAACTTAGATTTATAAATCATAGACACACATTGAATGATTTTGCTGGTTGTAAAAGCCCAATTAATAACTGAATCCTCAAATTAAGCCTCATTACGACTAAGCCAAACAAACCAACAAATAATAAAAGGAAGAGATGACACCAAAAAATTTTCCTTTACCAATTTGGACTTAAAGCTCCACCATCTCCAAAGCTTAGCTCTTATGCTATTACCAGATTTCAAAATTCCCAAGGAAGCTTAAAAAAATTCCAAATTTGACTACCAAAATCTCCAAAGACAAACAGTTGATCACTGGACTCTTCTATCTCCAAATGATTACAACATAAGCATTTAAACGGACCATTAATGCCAAATTTCTTTAGGGTTGAGAAAAGGGGTAACTTGTTACTAGTAATTCGGAGCATTATGAAAGAGAATTTGGCTGGGACTTCCCGATTCCACGTATGAGAAGAGAACCACGAAGTATTAAAAGAAATAATCTGTGCCCTGACTGCCGAATTAATAGAAAAATCCCCTCCTGAGTTTAAAGACCATACCATTTTGTCCTGACCCGTAAAAGAGGGAGGCTGTATATGCAAAATTTCATCTACAATATCTTCTTGTAGCCACTGATTCGACATGGTCTGATTCCATCTACCATCCGAAACAAAATCATAGACCAAATGAGCTCCAATATGATCTATCCTTTGGAAAAGAGCACCGATTCCTAGCCAATTATCAAACCAAAAGTGAGAAGACCCATCATAAAGCAGCCACCGGATATGAATCTCCATAATATCTCTTCCCACTATAAGGCGTTTCCAAGTATTAGAGGCTCTTGCGGGAGTGTCGGCAATAACCGGGTGATTGTTCAAAAAATATTTGGCTCTCATAAATTTTGACCATAAAGAACTTTGACATCCAAGAAAAAGCATCATATGTTGTACCCAATGCTCGAATTCCCGCGCCACTTGGGTTATGAGCCCGACGCAGGTCTGACCAACTTATCCAATGAAATTTCTGTCCTTCCTCCCTTGACCCCTACAAAAACCGGGCACATAAATTCTCTATTTTAAAGAGGACACCTTTGGGGACGGTAGTAACTGAAATCAAATGAATTGGCATTGAGCAAAGGACATGTTTAATCAAGACCAACTTGCCTCCATGCGATAAGATCTTATTCTTCCTAGAAGTCACTCTTAGCAATCGAAGAAACAACATCTTCGAAGAAAGCAATTTTTATGTTTCCGAAAATTAAAGGACATCCAAGATATCTAATCGGGAAATATTTTTACTGAATTCCAGCTTCCCTGAGAATCAAATTCTTTTTAGCACTCGAGAGATTAGGATGACATAGGATGCAACATTTGTAGATATTAATTTTTTTACCAGACTGAGCTTCATAATCACATAAAGCACCCATCACTAATCTCAATGATCTACTAGAAATTCCAGCAAAAATAATTATATCATCTACATAAACCAAACGGGTAATTATGAGACAAACTCTTGGAATTTTGAAAGGCTGAAATCCTCTCTTTTCAATCAAAGAATTTAGGAGGCAGGAAAAAAATTCGGCTCTACTAATGAAAAGTTTAGGAGATAGAGGGTCACCTTCTCTTAAGCCCCCGGAGGATTTAGAAAAACCATGGCTAGATCTGTAACACCAAAAAAAAAAAAAAAAAGGATTGGAGACGCAGCGTTTTGGGGCAAAACGCTGCGTCCCCAATTTGGGGATTAGGGTTAAAACCCTAACCCCCCTTTTCTCTCTCTCTCTCTCTCTCTCCCGACCTTTCATCTTCTCGCGGGGCCGCGCCTCTCTTCCTTCCGCCGTTGCTCTGCGCCTTTCTCCGCCATCGCCACCTTCTTCTTCTTCTTCTTCTTCTTTTTCCCTCTCGGTTTCTCTCTCTATCTCACTGCTTCTTTCTCTCGCGAACTCCCACGATCGTCCTCGCTCCGCTTCGCCGCACACCGCCGCGAGCCACAATCGAGCACTGCCTTCCGCCATAGTGCGCGACTGCAGCACCTTCTGTAGCGCGATCCCCCAGCCCGCAGCGCGAGCCAGGTCGCGAGTAGGATCCAGCCCGCAGTACGAGCCAGGCCACGAGCAAGACCCAACCCGCAGCGCGAGCCAGCCCACAAGCAGGACCTAGCCCGCGAGCGCGAGCCAGGCCACGAGTGCAAACTAGGCCACGAGCGCATGCGAGAAAACGCATGAGTGCGCGCGAGACAGCGCTGGAGCGCGAGCGCACGAGCACGCACCAGCGCACGGGCAAGCACAGCACGCAGGCCCATCACCCGTAGGCTCGCCAGCCCGCAGGCCCATTAGCCAGAGGCCCGCCAGCCCACAGGCCTGCCAGCCTGCAAGCCCACTAGTAGCAGGCCGACCAGCCGTAGGCCCGCCAACCCGCAGGCCCACTGGCCCACTAGCCCACTGGCCCGCTGACCTGCGAACCCATGAGCCCACTGTAGCCCACGAGCTCGGACGGCCCGTGACGGCCTGTGAGCCCGTGACAGCCCACGAACCTCCATACAGGTAAATGACTTAGAGTTTTGCTTCTGATCTAAGTGTTGAGATCTAACAAATAAATTTTATTTTGGTAGGAAACACTACAGATTTTGGAGTGACCGAAGAGACATTCGGATGAGACTCAGCGCTTCGAGAAAACCCTAGGTGAGGAGATTTCGGCTCTAATTGATAAATTGAATAAATTTAAGATGAAAGATTCTGTATAAGTTTAGAGTGTAAGTAGCATGCGAATAGAATACAATTTCTGAAATGATTGTATATGACTTTGAAGGTTAAGTATAGAATGTTATAGAAACTAGATAATCTGATACGAAAGAATCATATTATAGAATTATAAAATCATGTCGAGTTAATTCGAATAGTTTCTCTTAGAGTTAAACTTTGAAATATGCATGAAAGTATATGGGTTGTAGGGTTAGAATGAAATGAGTCGTAAAGTGGAGGATAGTGTATATTTCATATCTTTCGGATAAACCCTAAAGATATTTGAGAAATTGATATTAAATTTTGATGATCTAATTAGGTTAATATTTTTGGAGACTTGAGAAATCAGATTGGATTGGTTTTGAAAATAGGGAGTGACCATCCTCCCTAGAATGGTGAGTAGAACTTTGACATTCGCTATTGATTGAAAATTATGTTTCAAAAATACTTTTTAAATGACATGTTTCTGCAAATGTATGATTGTTAGAACTTTCGAATATTTTATGACATGTTTTGTGACCTTTGGAGTGTCTTAATTTCTAACTTTATTGATATGCATCCATGAATTTTGATACACTACAAAACAAATGCATTATTCAGACGGACAAAAACCGTTTGCTAAACATACTAAAACCGTCAGTAAAACTTTCTCCAACGGATATGCTTTCAGTCGGCTATACACCAGTCGGGATAGATCTATCTTGACGGTTTTGATGACCGTTGGAGCATGTGATTGATTTATAATGACAGTTAGAAAAGTATTAGTAAAAATATTATTTTTTATCATCGGTTTCAAAATATCAGTAAAAATTATTAGGTTTTATTGTCGGTTATCACATGTATTAGGAAATGTTACTATCTTTTATCGTCAGTTATCACAACTGTTAAGAAATGTTACTATCATTTATAATCGGTTACCATATATGTTAGGAAATATTACTATCTTTTATCGTCGATTACACGTTAGTATAAATTACTGTTTGTACTATCGGTTACCACAAGCGAGAAAAAATTTCTGTTTTTATCGGTTGAAAAATATTAGTATAAGTTATTGTAGATTATTACAAGATTACTATAGATTACTACATGTTACTGTCAATTATCATGTTACAGTCGATTACCACATGATTACTAATCGTCATGGTTACTATTTTGTACCGTCGGTTACACAAGCGTCAGAAAGTTACTCTCTCTCTTTTATCATTATATTAGGTTAGAAATGTTATTCTTTTTTTTTCTTAGTTATTATAAATGTTAAAAAAATTTATTATTTCAGTTATCACTAAATTACTACTCGTTACCAATATTACCATATGATTATTACATTGACGGTTTCTTTTTTTTTTTTAAGATGATAGGTAAATTAAAATACTGAAAAATAAAGAAATTATAAAAATAATATAAATATTATAAGAATTGTAATTGATACAAATTAAAATGATTGATACATATAAGACAAAAAAATAGAATAAAGAATACATGTCTCACAATTACATGTTTTCTGAGATGGTCCAAACAAAAAATATTCGTTACAGTTTCTGAAGATATCTTTATTCACAATCACAATTTTTAAAGACGTCTTTATCCACAATCTTTCGTGACAATCTGTTCATTAAAACTCAATAGTAAAATAATGAAATCATTATAAATAATAAATAATGAATGTAAACGAAAATATTACCTGAAAAGTAAGCAGAGAGCGTTTCCTTTTTCTAAATACAAAATATCTTGATAGCATTGATGTTTATATTTTTTCACAACTATCCAAAATAAAAAATTAAAAATGATATTTTAATATTAAATCTCAAATTAAAATAAAAATAAGATGTTTATTTTTAAAACCTGAATAACATCTTGGATGATTGAGTTTGTTCGACTGAACTTATTCTTTCTTGGAATTGTTGTGATTTTTCATACAATACTTATCCGTCATTCGTCAAACCTTTCAAATACCAAACATGATTAACTTTTGATAAAATTTTACAAACTATGAGTGAGAGGTTTAAATGGGTTATGAGAGAAGAACTTTCAAGAAAAGGATAGAGAAATTTTAATTGTGGAACTTTAGCCTACGTATGATTTATAATATATAATTTTTACAAACAAAATTTTAAAACTCCGCCTTCGCGCTTTTTCTCCCGCTCTTTTTTCATTACCGCGTTTCTTAATTTTTCATATATGTTTTGAAAAAATCATTTATAATTTTTACAATTTATTAACAAATACTTACTAACTAGTTACTATATTTGATTAATATCATATCTATTTGATTAATAAAAAATAATATATATTCTATTCGATGATAATAAACTTATTAATATTATTAATTTAAATAATGCAATGATATGAAATTAATATTTTATATAATATAGTGTTATAATTTTGAACATTTATTGAATATAATTTGAAAATATGATAATATAATGTAATTATATGTAATAGTGTAATTAATTATATTGGTATAATTAATGAAGAACACTAAATTTTGCATCTATTGTATCGGTAGAAATTGAATTTCAAATTCAATTACAATTTATAATTACAAAATATAATTTGTAATAAATAAAAATTTAATCTTTTATATAGACACTCCACAATTTCCATATACACAACTTTTACATATTACACACACACACATACCGCTAATTTCAACCACTAATATTTCACATGTAATATTATTTAAAATTAGTATAGTGAACTTCAATTTGAATATATTGGTTTTTTGACATTCTAAAAATAATTCATGAAATTTATTTTCATTCACATTAAATGTATAAAAAGTTGGTTTATCTGTAAATTTGTAAATGATCATGTAAATTTGTGAATGAATCATACATGGCAAATATATATGTTCAAAAACTTATAATGTAATTGGATATATTAGATCCATATAAATTTTTATTACTCTCTTCTTCATGAATATACTTATCCCCACTGGTGTATAGTGTATTTTTATTTTTGTGAGTTTAATTTTATCTTGTTTTACTTGTTTTTATTATTATTACATTATGAATTTTATTTTATAATTTTTGTATTTGATTTTCTTTATATTTTCATTTCTGTTAACATTGTTTACTACACTTATACCAATTGTATCACTTATTATAAGAATATCATTTGTTACCGGTTGTTACTATTTGTTACCACTTGTTATCATACATTATATTATGATATATTATCATTTGTTACCGATTGTTATTATTTGTTACCACTTATTACCATGCATTAATACACTATCTTACATATTATTATTTGTTATCACGATAAAACAATATTTTTTCTTTTTTTTTTGTAAATATATAATGTAAAATGTAAAATGCAAATCATGACACATTTTTCTTTTTTTTTTCTTTTCTGTTTTTTATCTTTATTATATTTTGGCAAATATTTGTAATTAAATATATAAAAATTTTAAATTATTAATATATTATAATTTAAATTAATATTAATAGTTATGATTTGTAAAATGAAAAATATTCATGGAAAATGGGCAAAAAATAAAAAGTTTTTTGCGGGTACATTGATTCCGAAATAAAATGATAAAATGTTTTTGGAATTTTCACAAAATTTGCCGCTTAATTTTGAAATAAAATGATAAAATATTTTGGAATTTTATCAAATTTAACCGTCAATTTGTGATGTGGTGCAAAGATCATTGTTTGAATTGTTTTTGATTTTGGTATGAATTTGTGGAGTTATCACTGAAAAATTTTAAAAAACTAAATTCGTATATTAAATAATTTTTTTTTGAAATTTATATAAAATTATATAACGTTGATAATTCCACTAATATATTTATTCTAAATACACTCAACCAATATGTTTCATCATTTTGGCATGCGGGATAATTGATAAATTAATATTAATAATCATGATTTTATATTATTACTAACATATATTCTTCATTTAACGATAATATAATTTATAATTTATAGTAATATATATAGTAATATGTATGTATTATGTAATAATTTACGAATGTTATTATTATATTATTAGAAAATAGTACATTTGTATATGAAAATAATTCTAAATTTTTTATAATTTTTTTATACTTTCATTTTCACTAATTAATTTAACAACTATAATAATATTTTTTAAATTAAATGTACGTATCATATCTCATTTGTTACCGGTTATTATTATTTATTACCACTTGTTACTCTGTATTATACCGTCAGCTTTTATAAAGTTGAGTTGTTTGAATTTGAAATAAAATGATAAAATTTTTTTGCATTCAAATTTGATTGTTAATTTGTGATGTGGTGCAAAAAAAAATCATTGTTTTGAATTATCTAAAATGAATTAATTGTTTTTGGTAAAAAAATAATTAGATTAGAATAAAAAAACAAATATTTTTTTCACAAAAAAGAGAAATTTGATTAAATTAGAAAATTGATTTTGACGAGAATATAATTTTATTGTAGAGTTATCAAATTTTCAATGTTAAAAAGTTAAATTTGTAAATTAAATATTTTTAGAATTTATATAAAATTATATAATATTGATAATTAATATTGATAATTAATGTATTATTATCAATATTTCTCTTGGCGCACTACACAAGGGCAACCTGTAATAGTGAAACAGAAAAAAAAAAGAATGAAAAAAAAGAAAATTAAAGGGCGAAGAAAAAACTGAAATAAAAAAAAAAGAAAAGAAAAAGAAGAAACAAAAAAAAGTTAAAAAAACGGAAGGGTGAAGGTAAAAAAATTAAAAATAAAAATAAAAAAGAAGAAGAAAAAGAAAAAAAAAGGAAAGAGTGAAGGGTAAAAAAAAAAAGCAAAAAATTGGTAAATATATGAAAAAAGAAGTTAAAAAAAAAAGATGAACACTAGTGCCCACGGTTGCAGCCGTGGGGGGCACGGCCGCAAGCGCGTGTAGGGGCTTTGGCATGCCCCTGCACTTGCGGTTGCAGCCGCAGGGCACACGGCTGCAACTGCGCTGGCATGAGGATGCCTGCGCCGTGCTGCTGCACGGTTGCAACCACGCAAGGGAATCAAAAAATTATGGAAGAGAAGAAAATATATAAGTTAAAGGCCACTCTACGCTACATCTGTCAAGCGGTGTAGTGGTTGAATCTTCTGATATCATGTCTAATGCACAGGTTCGATTTCGGTTCCTTTCTCTCGCAACCTTTTTTTTTTTTTGCATTCTCTTCTCTTCCTTTTTCTCTCTCTTTCTCTTATCAATTTTTTTTTTCCTATCACACTCTCACCCATAAAATAAAATTTCTTCTCTTTAGTAAAATTTGTAATGAAATATTTAAATTTTTAAATTTTTTATATATTATAATATAAATTAATATCGATAATTATCATATTAAAATTCATTGTAATTTATCTTTGATAAAATTTGTAATGAAATATTTAAATTTTTTAATTTTTTTATATATTATAATATAAATTAATATCGATAATTATCATATTAAAATTCATTGTAATTTATAGTAATATATATAGCAATATATATATATATATATATATTATATAATAATATAAGATTGATATTATTATATTATTGGAAAATGGTGAATATGTATCTCAATTTTTTGTAATTTTTTTACATTTTCATTTTACCTTCTTGGATATACCACTTTTTCAAATTAAATTAATAACAAACAAATTTTCAAAATAAAATTTTAAAATCTCTTTTTCCCGGATATTTTTTTATTACACAATTTTCCAATCCTTTTTCATTACACATTTTTCATCTTCCAATTTTTTTTCTTTTTTTCTTTTTTTTTTTCAAAACTACCGATGATATTTCTTTCTATTTCACTCTCCTTTTTTTTTTCTTATCTGCCACATTTTTTTTTGTTCTCTTTTTTTTTTTCAGTTTACAAATTTCAGGTATTTAAATATAATATATAATTGTTTAGATGAATATTATATTTGAAGATGATATAGATTTTTTATATTATCATTGACAAATAAATTTTAGATAAATTTCACAAACATAATTTTTCACAAATAAATATCATTTGAAAAACAAAAAATTAGAAAAAATAAATTAAAACAAATAATAAAGAGACACAATTAAATAAAAATGGAAGTAACGGAAATGACACAACTTGCCATGTGTCTCATTTTTCTTTTTTTTTTCTTTTATTCTCTACCTTCCACAGATTATGATAAATTATTAATATTTTATATTTTGGTAAATATTTATAATTAAATATATAAATTTATTAAATTAATAATATATTACAATTTAAATTAATATTAATAACCATCATTTTATATTATCACACTAATATAATAATATCATTCATTCAAATTTATCATTACTTACCACTTATTATCACAATTACCAATATTCTTATCACAACTTATCACAATTTATCATTACTTACCATTTATTATCACAATTACCAACATTATTATCACAACTTATAATAAATTAAAAAGAATTCAATAAATTCTATAAATTATCACAACTTATTTTTTAAATGGTTTATATAAATTCTATAAAAAGTACAACATAAGAAAAAAAAATACAAATACAATTAAATTAAATGAAATAAAATTAATGGAAATATAAAATGATAAAATATAATAATTGAGTTATAAATTAAAATAAAACTTAAGTTACTACTAATGCAATTAAATGAAATAAAATTAATGAAAATAATATCAAATTCTAAAATACAAGAAGAAGAAAAAGAAGAAAAAAGGAAGGGGTAAAAATAAAAAAGCAAAAAAAAGGGTAAATATGTGAAAAAAAGAAGTAAAAAAAAAAAAAGAAGAAACCCAAAAAAGAAGGAAAAAAAAAAGAAGAAGAAGAAACAAAAAAAAGGGAAGGGGTAAAAAAAAAAGTAAAAAAAAAAAGGCAAAAGGTAAATATGTGAAAAAAAGAAATAAAAAAAAGGGAACCAAAAAAAGAAAAAAAAAGGAAAGAGGGAACAGTAGCCTCGCAGTTGCAACCGCGAGGCGCACAGCTGCAGGCGTGAGCAGGGGCGCTGGCATACCCGCGTGTGCACAGTTGCAGCCTCAGGGCGCATGGCTGTAGGCGCGCATAGGAGCGCAAGCATGCCCCCGTGTGCGCAAGAGAGCAAGCATGCCCCCGCGCGCACGGTTGTAGCCGCAGGGCGCGCGGTTGCAAGCACACGCCTATGCAGGGGCGCTCGCCCATGCTTGAGCAAAAATATGCATAAAAATGCATGTGACCCTTGTCTATGAGTTTGGAAGCTTGACTTGTCAACCATTATGCCACGGTTTCCATGTGTTTTTTTTTTGTTTTTTTTTTGTTCTCTATATTCCTAACTTATTAATATTTTATATTTTGGTAAATATTTATAATTAAATATATAAAAATTTTAAATTATTAATATATTATAATTTAAATTAATATTAATAATCATGATTTTATATTATCACACTAACATAATAATATTATTCATTCAAAATTATCATTACTTACCACTTATTATCATCACCGATTACCTTTCAAAATTATCATTATTTATCATTTATTATCACAATTACCAACAATTTTATCACAACTTATCACAACTTATCATTACTTACCATTTATTTCATAATTACCAACTTTTTTTATTACAATTTATCATAAATTAAAAAAATTCTATAAATTCTATAAATTATCACAACTTATTTATAAAATGGTTTATATAAATTCTATAAAAACACAAAATAAGAAAAAAATACAAATACAATTAAATTAAATTAAATTAAATTAATGAAAATATAAAATGATAAAATATAATAGTTGAAATATAAATTAAAATAAAACTTAAATTACTACTATTTACCATCCATATACTAACCACTTACTATTTACTATTTACCACAACTATATATCATAAACTTACCACGTGTCCCTTTTCTTTTTTTTTTTTTTTTTAGTCTCAACTTTTCTCACTTTCATATTAATAAAAATGTCCGTTGTCAAAATACTAAAAAATAACGAAAAAAAAGTTATCTCTCTTTTTTATTTTTTCTTTTTTTCTCTCAACCTTCCACACTTTTTTCTACTTTTCTTTTTTCTTTTTTTTTTCTATACAAAAATATTTAAATTTTTTAAATTGTTAATATAAGAGAATTTAAATTAATATTAACTAACATATATTCTCCAATAATTTATAATTTATAATAATATATACAGTACTAATATTATGTATGTATTATTAAAAAATGGTATATTGTGTATTTCAAAATAATTCTAATTTTTTTATAAATTTTTTATATTTTTACAAATTTCTCACAAATTATTACCACTACTTATCACAAGTTATAGGTTACTACTACTTAAATTGTTACTATCACTTATCACACGTTATTAACATCACATATTATAATGTCATCATAGATTATAACGTATTACAATACACATAACACACGTTATCATAAATTATTCCCTTCTATATTAACTCTAAAATTTTAAACTGTTTTTAAAAATTATATAAATATATATAGAAATATAACATTTGCAAATAGTAGAATACAAGTTATCATAATTATAGATTTATACAAACAGCATGGTTAAGTAGATCCAGTAGACCTGATTATTTTCAAATCAAATCTAAAAATATTATATTTACCAACGATAAAAGATAATCACCAGAAATTGAATATCATTTTTACCGACGGTTCTATTAACTTTACTCACGATTTATAAATTTTTCTCGACGTTATAATTTATATTGTTAAAATATGTATATATTTTTCTACGGTTTTGTAAAAAACATCGGTATAGGTAAGAAGAAACCGTTGTTAAAGGTTACCGATAATAAAAGTTACCGTCAGTATAGAGATATAATTTTGTAGTGATAACTGAATATTGTGTCACATTTTCGACATATTGACATGTTTTAATACTTCTACTGCATTGGCACATGGTTTGAAATGGATTTACTTATATATTTGGGTTGTATGCCCGGCCGACGTTATGATATGATGCATGGGGCTATATGCCCGGCCGACATGGTGATAGGATGCATGCGGCTATGTGCCCGACCGATATAATATTGTGATCCGTAGCTACGAAGGACATCTGGTAGAGGCACCCCTTGTGTCCGGATACGCTTCGGCCAGAGGTATCCGCCAGATCGTCATGTGTATGGGTATCCCAAATTGACCCTTATCGGAGAGGACGTTGAGTGCGGCTCCGTCTAGCACTAGGCGGGGGCACCATACACGGCAGACTAGTTATATGTATATTATTATTATTTGCAGACTAGTTGGAGTAGCCTGTGGCCAACATTGGGGCAGAGAGCCATTATTTAATACTTACATTTGGAAAAACCCCCAATGCGCCGTCCTTGGTCGAGGTAGATCATTGCTGGGGTTGTTTGATTGGTCGGTTCTTTATGAATTGATTTCCACATTGGATGCATATGTTATTTTCAAATGTGTGCCTGATGATATCTGATTTGTTGAAACAACACGTTATTTTTCCCACACTTGATATTGTGTCTCATGCTTTGACACTCCAAGTTCACCATCAATATTGATAGTATGATATCAATCCCCTCATTCACTGAGTATTCTCACATAGATACTCACCTCTCGTTTTGTTTCCCACAGGATTAGGTTGGACCGAGGAGATATCACTGGGGTTGGGTATGGATATTTTCATCTCTTCTGTTACGATGATTGATGATATTGTTATGTATTGGAGATTTTAGTTTGACCAATGTATTTATCAAATTTTTTTGGGATGACTGTATAAATCATGAACATTTATTCGTGAAACCCTTGTATTGATTTATTTCATTGCATTGAAGCATTTGTGAATATTTAAAAATAACTTGGGAATTCATTTTATATATGCGTAGAATTTAGGTCCGCTCGGTGTGGCGGCTGCTCATGCTCTAGTTGGGCATGACAGTAGAGGTTTGTTGCTCGGACTGCTAGAAACTTTATAGTCTTGCATTGTTCTGGATGTTGGCTGTGGTTTTTGTTGACTTTGGAGGGCCGGGATGGCCAATTGTTTATTTTTACAGGATGAATGTGATATACAGGTGAAATTGTACATGAGAAACCTCCGATTTATGGGGAGATTCTGCTCGATTTTCTGCAAAAATACAGCCGGCATCCAGGGATAACGGGCGGCTGTTCCCGATCCCGGTTCGGGACGTGACAGTTCGGTTGGTATGAGAGCCTTAGGTTGGGCAAAGGGTAGTAAGAAAAATATTCCCAAGTAACTTGGTTTTAAAAGTCCTCAATACATTTGAGAGTTTTACACAGTCATTTAAAGTCCTATACATGGTTTTCGGCATATTAGTTATTCATTTAGGGGGTTAAATACGATTCGTATCTAACCTAGTATGTCATTTTTATTAAATTCTTTGACCCAAGACTTCATTCATTTTAGGAGGTTAGTTGCTATGTAACTAACCCTGATTCTTAAATCTCGGCAAGCTATAACATTATATCTAATGATAATTTACCTTTACCGAGTTATGTCGCCTAGACGTGGTAGACGAGCAGGACGCGGAGCTAGACCCGTGCTACCTGCGACCCCTCACGTGTCTGACCCTCCGAGGGAGCCTAAGACCTTTGGAGTGCCTGAGGCTGCTTTCTCTTCACGAGCGCCCCCTGCAGCGCCTACTCGCCCGGTTGCTCCTGTCGAGGTTTCACCACCTTCCACGGGATTCAGATGCCACCCCCACCACCACCACCGATAGACGCGTCGACTCCTACGGCTGTACCACCATCTATTGTACCAGATCAGCCACCAGTTGCTGGTCCTTCTACTGTGTCGGGACCTAGCGACACTACCTCCTCCACCTTGAGGCGTATTCACGAGCTCACCCAGCTGGTGAAGGAGGCGAGGCAGTTAGGCTGCACAGAGTTCGCAGGGACGGGTGATCCCACAGTAGCGAAGCACTGGATCAACCGTACCCGTAGAATTTTGACTGATTTGGGGTTGAGTGAGGACTACTGGCTTCGGATAGCAAAGAGACTTTTAGATGGTGATGCCTTCACTTGGTAGGAGGCGATTTGTGACGATGCTATCGAGCCGTTGCGGTGGGAGGACTTCCCACGGGAGTTCGATCGTAGGTACTTCTCTGAGTTCCAATAGGACCGCAAGAGGGCAGAGTTTCTGCACTTGCGGCAGGGAGCCAGGACAGTGACAGAGTATGAGATAGAGTTGAGGCGACTAGCTGCTTTTGTTCTAGACTTAGCGATGCCAACGCAACTACAGTTCAAGTTGAGGATGACCTCAACTTGAATGTCAGGAGGTACATGACAGTGACCCCTAGTTTCTCCTTTGCCGAGATTGTGGACTCAGCACTTAGGGCGGAGGAGATCGTCCGTGCTGAGGGCAGATAGCGGGAGAACAGGGAACAAAGGAAGAGATCAGGGGCTTCTTCGAGCTAGGGCTCGAAGAAGGGTAGGACTTCAGGGTACCAGGGAGGCTCCTCTCAGTCGAGACAGGTACTTACTGGGCAGGAATCAGAATCCCGGGTGTACAGGGCACCGGCCCCTAGTGCCACTACTCAGACTTTAGATCAATGGCACCTCTTTTGTCGCCGATGTGGTAGACACCACCCTTTAGGAGAGTGTACGGTGCCTGTTACATGCTTCCGGTGTGGGAAGCAAGGGCATATCAGGAGCGCTTATCCTGAGTTGGGATTTAGAGGTCACATAGCTACAGGACACTCGAGTGTTCCCTGGGGAGGACAGCATGGAGCGGTTGCGCACTCGAGTCACACTGCTCCTTGGACGGTAGCCGGGAGCAATACGGTGCCAAGACCATCACGACAGCAGCATAGGACACAGGTCCGTGTATATGTGATGACGCAGGAGGATGCTAAGGCGAGTCCTGACGAGATTTTTGGTGTTCCTCCCACTGATCCCCATGTTTACAGATGTCCATGTACGTTTTTTAGAACCATCACTAGTTAAAGCCGTAGACGCTTAACTATGTTGGTTTGTACATATATTTTGGTATAATATATATATATATATATCTATGTGAGCATATATTTTCCTCCATATTTATGAACTAATCTTTTATTTCCTCACATTGGAGTTATGACAATATGGAAAGTTGAAGCTCCTGTCCTTATTGACATCGGGTCAAACCATTTGTATGTGAGAGTGTCTTTTGCGCACAGATTGGGTAAACCTCTGTTGCCACTTGATGAGGAGACAATACCCCCACTTGTGTACTGGATAGTTTTCTTTTAGTTTCGAGTACGAAATTTATTTTTAGGGGATTAGAAAATGAAACAAAAAAAAAAGAATTGGAGACGCAGCGTTTTGGGGCAAAACCCTGCATCCCCAATTTGGGGATTATGGTTAAAACCCTAACCCCCTTCTCTCTCTCTCTCTCTCTTTCTCTCTCTTTCTCTCTCTCTCTCTCCCGACCTTTCATCTTTCCGCGGCGCCGCGCCTCTTTTCCTTCCGCCGCTGCTCCGAGCCTTCCTCTGCCACTGCCACCGCCATCGCTACATTCTTCTTCTTCTTCTTCTTCTTCTTTTTCCCTCTCGGTTTCTCTCTCTATCTCACTGCTTCTTTCTCTCACGATCTCCCACGATCGCCCTCTCTCGACTTTGCCGCACACCTCCGTGAGCCACGATTGAGCACCGCCTTCTGCCATAGCGCGCGACTGCAGTGCGATCCCCCAGCCCGTAGCGCGAGCCAGGCCATGAGCAGGATCCAGCCCGTAGCGCGAGCCAGGCCGCGAGTAAGACCCAGCCCGCAACGCGAACCAGCCCGTAAGTAGGACCTAGCCCGCGAGCGCGAGCCAGGCCGCGAGTGTGAACCAGGCCACGAGTGTGCGCGAGCCAGCTAACGAGCGAGAGCGCACGGGAGCCAGCGCAGCGCACGGGCGCGCACCAGCGCACGGGCGAGCACCAGCCCGCAAGCCCATCAGCCGCAGGCCTGCCAGCCCGCAGGCCCATTAGCCAGAGGCCCGCCAGCCCACAGGCCTACCAGCCTACAGGCCCACCAGCCGCAGGCCCATCAGCTGCAGGCCCACCAACCCTCAGGCCCGCCAACCCGCAGGCCCGCTAGCCTATTGGCCCGCAGACCTGCGAGCCCGCTAGCCGAAGCCCACTGGCCCGCAGACTAGCGAGCCCGCTAGCCGAAGCCCACTGGCCCGCTGATCCACGAACCCACGAGCCCGCTGTAGTCCACGAGCTCGCGACGGCCCGTGAGTCCGTGATAGCCCACGAACCTCTAAACAGGTAAATGACTTAGGGTTTTACTTTTGATCTAAGTGTTGAGATCTAACAAATAAATTTTGTTTTGATAGGAAACACTACAGATTTTGGAGTTACCGAAGAGACATTCGAACGAGACTCGGCGTTTCGAGGAAACCCTAGGTGAGGAGATTTCGGCTCTAATTGATAAATTGAATGAATTTAGGATGAAAGGTTCTGTATAAGTTTTGAGTGTAAGTAGCATGCGAATAGAATACAATTTCTGAAATGATTATATGTGACTTTGAAGGTTAAGTATAGAATGTTACAAAAACTAGATGATTTGATACGAAAGAAGCATATTATAGAATCATAAAATCATGTCGAGTTAATTCGAATAGTTTCCCTTAGAGTTAAACTTTGAAATATGCATGAAAGTATCTGGATTGTAAGGTTGGAATGAAATGAGCCGTAAAGTGGAGGATATTGTACATTTCATGTCTTTCGGATAAACCCTAAACATGTTTGAGAAATTGATATTAAATTTTGATAATCTAATTAGGTTGATTTTTTTGGAGACTCGAGTAATCGGATTGGATTGGTTTTGAAAATAGGGAGTGACCACCCTCTCTAGAACGGTGAGTAGGATTTTGACATTCGCTATTGATTGAAAACCATATTTCAAAAATACTTTTTAAATGACATGTTTCTGCAAATGTATGATTGTTAGAATTTTCGAATATTTTATAAAATGTTTTGTGACTTTTGGAGTGTTTTAATTTCTGATTTTATTGACATGCATCGATGAATTTTGATAACTGAATATTGTGCCACATTTTCGATATATTGACATGTTTTAATACTTCCACTGCATTGGCACATGGTTTGAAATGGATTTACTTATATATTTGGGTTGTATGCCCGGCCGATGTTATGATATGATGCATGGGGCTATATGCCCGGCCAACATGGTGATGGGATGCATGGGGTTACGTGCCCGGCCGATATAATATTGTGATCCGTAGCTACGAAGGATATCTGGTAGAGGCACCTCTTGTATCCGGATACGCTTCGGTCGGAGGTATCCGCCAAATCGTCATGTGTATGGGTATCCCAGGTTGACCCTCATCGGAGAGGACGTTGAGTATGGCTCCGTCTAGCACCAAGCGGGGGCACCATACACGGCCGACTAATTATATGTACATTATTATTATTTGCAGGCTAGTTGGAGTAGTCTGTGGTCAATATTGGGGTAAAAAGCCATTATTTAATATTTGCATTTGGAAAAACCCCCAATGCGTCGCCCTTGGTCGAGATAGACCATTGACGGGGTTTGATTGGTCGGTTCTTTATGAATTGATTTCCACATTGGATGCATATGTTATTCAAATGTGTGCCTGATGATATCTGATTTGTTGAAACAACACGTTATTTTTCTCACACTTGATATTGTGTTTCATGTTTTGACACTCCAAGTTCACCATCGATATTGATAGTATGATGTCAATCCCCTCACTTACTGAATATCCTCCTATAGATACTCACCCATCACTTTCTTTCCGGCAGGATTAGTGTTGGACCGAGGAGATATCACTGGGCTTGGGTATGGATATTTTCATCTCTTCTGCTACGATGATTGGTGATATTGTTATGTATTGGAGATTTTAGTTTGACCAATATATTTATCAAGTTTTTTTGGGATGACTGTATAAATCATAGACATTTATTCGTGAAATTCTTATATTGATTTATTTTATTGCATTGAGACATTTGTGAATATTTAAAAATAACTTGGGAATTTATTTTATATATGCGTAGAATTTAGATCCGTTCAATGTGGCGGCTGTTCATGCTCTAGTTGGACATGACAGTAGAGGTCTGTTGCTAGGACTGCTAGAAACTTTATAGGCTTGCGTTATTCTGGATGTTGGCTGTGGTATTTGTTGATTTTGGAAAGGTCGGGATGACCAATTATTTATTTTTACAGGATGAATCTGATATACAGGTGAAATTGTACATGAGAAACCTCTGATTTATGAGGAGCTTCTGCTCGATTTTATGTATTATAAAGTCGGCATCCAGGGACAACGGGCTGCTGTTCACGATCCCGGTTTGGGGCGTGATAAGATCCATTGATATTAACAGAAAACCAACAATTGGAGATCAATCTCCAAACCATGTCGATAAAGCATTCACTGAATCTCATTATTCTTAAAATTTTGGTGATAAAAATCCAAGAAATACGGTCATAGACTTTCTCCATATCAAGCTTAAACGTAACGTTATTCCCATTATTGCCCTCCTTTAAGCCTAATATCAGTTCTTGAGCCAGGAGGTCATTATTAGAGATAACACGACCCTTCACAAAACTGCTTTGCTTTTGAGAAATCAATCGCGGCAGAAATCTGGACAACCTCTCAGCCAAGATATTAGAAATAATTTTATTGAAGAAAGTACAAAAGCTAATAGGATGGTATTGAGAAAAGTGTTGAGGATCGCTAATCTTCAGAATAAGTATATGAGCTGTAGCAGTGAAAGCTTGAGGTAAATCCACACCACAAAAGAAGCTAACCACCACCTTGTAAACATCTTCCCCAATAATAACCTCCCATCCACTTTGGCAAAAGGCACCAAAAAAGCCATCTGGCCCAGCTGCACTTTCTTTATCCATCTTCTAGATGGTTTCATGAACCTCTTGTAAAGTAGGGATGGCATGTAAAAAATAAAAAATCATTATCTTCTGAAGAGAGAGAGGGCCGAATAATTTGAGGAAGATTATGAAAGATAGCGCCTAATTCATTAGTAAAAAGGACAGAAAAATAATTGACGGGTTCAGCTCCAATATCCTCAGAGAACCCGATTGCTACTTCTAGTTTTTACTTTGTGAATAGCAACCTGGGCTCTTTTCTCCTTCACCACTGCATGAAAATATTTTGTGTTTTGATCACCATCCTTTAGCCATTTGATTTTTGACCTTTGCCTCCACAGAAGCTCATCAATAATAAGATTCCTTCTAAGGTCAACCTGGGCTTTTGAAATAGTAGTGACATGCTGAAAAATACCTCCATACTCCTCCTTCGACGAAGTTCTAAGGACGGTCTTAATATGTTTCATCTTTGCCATAAGAGTTTATAAAGGGGATCCGGTCACCTCTATATCCCAATTATCCTTAAGAATTTTTATGAACTTCTCATTGCTCGTCCAAAAGTTTTTGAATCTGAAAGCTCTTGGCTTATTATCAAAACATGTCGAGACTGAGACTAGCAGAGGAGAATGATCCGAAGGATTATGGATCAAATGTTGAACATTTACCTTACAATTCCAATCGGCCGCCAAATCATTAACGAGAACACTATCTAACCTCTTCCAAATACGAGCCAAGCCATTCATATTATAACACCTAGTAAATCTACTACCCGAAAAGCCAGCATCGATTAAAGAAACTTAAACATGAAAGATAAGAAATCTATAGCTACCCCAATAGTAAAAGGTCTGCCGCCCATCTTTTCACTTTTATCCAAGATAACATTGAAAACCCCCCAATCATCTAAGGAAGCTTCCGATCATTTTCTTGCGATAGGGATTCCCATAACTTCCACCTTTCTTTGAAGGTGCATTTGGCATGAACATCGTAAGTTTAAAATCACATGGCACTGAAGAATGATTAACCATTACCGACAAATGTTGTGAACTATTAGCTATCACCCTTAACTTAAAGCTCGATAAACCCAACATCCAAACAGACCCACATGAGTTAGTAATAGCAAAATCCATTCCTGGTTTGATTTGAACCTCTTCCATTTTGTTGACATCATCTTTTGGCTCCAATATAATCAATAAGGATAAATTATGAAGACTAATGAGCTTTTTAAGATGCCTAAACTGAGAGACCTTAAAATCCCCTAATATCCCAGAAGAGGATATTAATCATCGGAAAGAACAACAAAAGAATTTTCTGAATTTTTTTCCTTCCAACAAAGATTCTGATCAGAAGAAGTAATTTCCTTTCCATTTTTGTGGTTTCTTCCATGCACTATTCTAAAGTCATTAGCGTCAACTCCTTGAGTTTTCACATCCACCAGTTCAGTTAACACTCACGGCTTGGAAAATGGATTTTTAGGGATGAAAAATTACGGGCGGATTTTTTTTCATTGATAATAGTGACAGAATTACGACGAATTATCGATAAAAATTTTATTGATAGATTATCGATAGATTAGCGACGGATTTTGTATAATTTGTTTTATTTTTTTAATGTTTTAATTTTAATTTTTTTAAATTTTTTAATTTTTTTAATTTTTTTTTAAATTTTTTTTATTTTTTTTGTAAACCTATTAACGACAGAAATTTTACAAACTGATTACTGATGAAAATTTTACCGATAAATTTTTATTATTTTTTTAAATTTAAATTTTTTAAAAATTTTTTGTAAACCCATCAGTGACAGATTACTGACAGAAATTTTACCGACGGAAAAATTAGCAATAGATTACCGACGAAAAAATTTGTTACAGATTACCAACGGATTTTGTTTTATTTTTAATTTTTTTAATTTATTTTTAATTTTTTAATTTTTTTAGTTTTTTAATTTTTTAAAAATTTTAAAATTTTTATTTAATATAATTATTTTTATTTTTATTTTATTTTGTAGAAGGAAAATATTATTTTATTTTTAAAATTTTTTATTATTTTATTTTAAGATAAAATAAAATTATTTCATTATTTTATAATAAATTATAATTTTATATTATTTTATTATTATTAAAAAATTATAATTTTATATTATTTTATTATTATTACAAATATGAAATAAAGATAATAAGTAAAAAATTTTAATATAATTAGATATGGAGTGTGGATTTGTGGTTGTGTTGCTCGTGGAGGTGCCTTTGTTTCCATGTTCGAAACGAGTTAGAGACATTCTTCCAGGAACTAAGGGGGCTTGCTGGGCGGGTGAGTGAAGCTTTTTTTTTTTTTGTATTTTTAGCGATGGATTTTTTTCCGTCACTAATATCAGCGACAAATTTAGCAACGGAAAAAATCTGTTGTTGGTACCCTTCAGTGACTGAAAATGGACTTTCAGTGATGGATTTTTTTGTTGCTGAAAACCCATTTTTTGGTAGTGACTGCTATCGATTTTCAGTTTTTCATCTTGCCTTGTAGCTAAGTAGGCTTTCAGAGATAGACTACCAGCATAATTATGATGATTTTCTCCATGTTGAGATGAATAAATTTTGATAATAATAAATTAGGAGAAAATAGTTTCAAGAAAATCCAAAAAGTCATTAGAAATCAGAAATTTACACAACTTGTCGGCCTGCTCGTCACACATATCGACTTGATAAGTAATCCTTGTCGACCTAAACATCAGAAACATAATGCATTGTGCTAAGTAATTGTATGTTGACATCCCTGTGAACACATCAATCTGTCCCACACAACGATCAGAATTCTAACACATATCGACCTGATTAGCCTCACGTGGATAAATTTAGAATGTTATGTCAACCAATTTTAGGAGTATAATGATCCACTTTCAGAACATATCGACAAGCACAAGACAAAAGTTTAGAGAGGTTGACATGCTCGATAATTTGTCGAGCTGATTCATTTGTTTCTTCAAAAACACAATGATCTGTGTTATTGACCTTGTCGACATAAAATACATATCGACCTATTTTATAATATATGTCCACCAATTTTAAGTTAGCACATAAGCATGTCGTTGTGAGACTGAAACATGTCGACCAGATATAATATTGCTTAAATATCACACGTCGACCTGATCTTTAACCCTATCGACATACCCAATATATTGACCAATTTCAGAAGACAGGTCCATCTATTTTGATCTGTATAGTAACATGTTGATGTATACACTAAACGTGTCGACATGATATTAAGTGACTCTTTGAAATCACGCATTGAACTGTACTTAATCTTGTCGATATGCATAACATATCGACCAATTTATAAGAATATATTTACAAATTTTATAAGTACATAGGACTGTGACGATATGAAGTTAAAACTTGTCGACCTAGGATATTAATTTTCAAAATATGTTATGTCAATGTTCACTAAAATCATGTCGACACATCATAACACATTGGCCAATTTAAGTTTACATATCCATCTATTTAATTTGGTACATGCTCTTGTCGACTTGGATACGCTCTTGTCAACCCATTAGTCAAGAATACAACATTTAATTTTTGAATTTAGGTCGATATACTATACAAATGTGTCGACCCGAAATTGTCAGAAAATATATTTTCGAAACAGATTTGAATTCAATGGTTATCTTCTTTTTCTGAATTTTTGAATATTTCTATTTTGATCAAAGATAATGTTCAAATATAGTAAAAACAAATTTTGATTGGTTAACATGGAAGTGGTGCTAGTGGAAGAATAGAGTTTTAGCGTGAAAAATAGTTACGGTTGCATATAATATTAATGACAGACATTAAATGTGAAACGTTCGGATTCAACAACTTTTTAACGGATCTTTTCAATGTCACAATAAATATCAAAGAAGAGAAATGAAAAAGTAGAGAGAATGCCCAATTAACTTTCTAAACAACTTTATTGCTTGTATTGATTACTCTCTTTACTCTGTTTTTCAATTCCTGATCTTTTTCTGAGTATCTTAAGGCTGAATTTAATATTGTCAAATCTGAGAATTTTTGCCCATTGCATACTTACATATACTAGTGTTCGAAAGACCAAAGAGTTAGATCTTGTGTGTGAAGAACCAATCTGTGTAGGGTTGGAAAAGTTGTGTTGCATAGGAACACTGTAAATGTTATGCCCCGGATCGGGATCTTGAATAGCCGCCCGTTGTCCTGAATGCCGGTTGTATTTTTACAGAAAATCGGACAGAAACTTCCTATATTTCGGAGATCTCCCAAGTACAATTAATCCTGTATAAATCACAATCATCCTATAAAATAAACAAATAGCCATCCCGATCTCTTCAAAATCAATCAATCCCACAGCCAGCATCCAGAATAACGCAAAACTATACAAATTTCCAACAACCTAGCCACAGACCTCTACTGCCATACCCCCGTCAAAGGCATGAATAGTCGCTAGTTGCCCCTCCTATGATTTAGAGATGGCACTGAGCGATTTTAGAGTACACTTCTAAGATATAACACATTTCCAAGTACATACACAACGAATAAGAAATGCCTCAATACAGTTTTATGCAATGACATGAGAGTTTCATAATTTAAATGTCCATATTTATACAGTCATCCCAAAATTACACAATGGTCGTCTATAGATCTCAGAATGCATATATATTACCAATACAAATTTTACGATAGAAATATATAATGACTCTTCAATTCTAAACTAGATCTTCCAATGATATTGAGCGTCCTAAAAACAATGCTCCTTGTTAAGTACTAGCTCTGAAACAAGAAGGGAAATGAGGGGTGAGTACTCGAGGAAGAATACTCAGTGAGTGAGTAGGTCAATGCAATCGTCTAATATGAAGTGTGAACCTGGAGTGTCAAAACATAAGTAAACGAATCATATTTCAAATTATCATACTTTTCATTTCAACAATATATCATTAGCACGCTTTTTCAAGTCAAATATGCATCCAAAGCACAGTCACTAAAATCATAGAGCTGTCAGCCGAAAATGTCCTAGCAGAGGTCTACCACGACCTATGATAGGCACACCAGGGGTGTTATGCAAGTTTACTTAAAGTGCTCTCTACCCTGGCATTGGCGGCGGACCTCGTTCAGGTGCTAGACTTGAAGAGAGTATCCAAATGCTCCCCTTTTCGGGTTCAACCTAGCTAATACCGTGTCGTTAATCCAATCACGACAACTCGTGGGATAACCCAAGTCTAGGCATATCCGGACGCCACCAAACCGCCTCTCACAGTGTCCTTCGTAGTTACGGAAAAATACATACCAAAGCTCTCAAAACCAAATCCAAAATCGTATCCAAATGTGCCGAAATCTGATTCACAAACCAAATGCAACATATAGCATAAAATGACACATTATACATTTCAACCACATGGATGCATAGTTTCGATCTTTCAACACAGTTTTTGGATACTCTATCGGTTCACAAAAATCAATTTCAAAATCAGTCAAAATATTTCAAGCATGCTACAAATCATGTTCATTTATCAAATATTTTAAAATAGGGTTTACACATTAAACAAAAACATTGAAATAAATCACACTCACTATTTTGGGAAGGATAGCGCACTCCCCAATAAAACCACAACACGTAGAATCAAAACTCCCCTCAATCGAATCACCAAGAAAGCTAACATAATTAAATCATCACGATTTTCATCAAATTTCTGACTATTTTTAAGGTTTATCATTTTTCTTAAATTCGTGCAAACCCTAAATTCTTCAATTTATAAATATACACCAATGTCATCAATTTCGTTCCATTTTCAAGGTATCGAAGTCTATTTTCATAATATAGACGTATTTTAATTTCCTATATGCAAGAAAATTTATAATGAAAAGACTGCATCAACTCTTAAACTCAAATCCCAAATTCTGAATGTTTTTAAGCATTCGTTAAATCAAACTCTAAGAGAAGTTATTCGAATTAAGTCTGTACGATTCTATCATCCAGAATAGCTTAATTTGTATAAAATTCTATATTTGACCTAATTAATTTCATATAATGTCAAACAATGCATTTCAATCTATTCTAACATTCATCCTAACATATGCAATACACTTTTACTCTAATTTATCCTAAATTCGTCCAAATAAATCGAGTGAGTTAGAAATCTTCACGTAGGGTCCCTCGAGTTACAGATCTAGTTTTTGTTCACCCGTCAGATTAATTTAAAACCTGTAATATTTTCAATTTTGAAACCACGTTAATGACTAAATCAATTTCTAACACAAAACCACATCTAATACAGCTGTTACCTGCAGTGAAGGATTTCTGTGAGGATGACAGACGGCTCTCAAAGGAGAAAGCCGGTCGCGGGCTGGCCCGCTGGTGGGCTCGTGGGCTGGCCTGCTGGTGGGCTCACGGGCTCGCAGCCCGGCTTGCTGGCCGCAGTGGGTTTCGTGGGCTACAGTGGGCTCGTGGGTCAACAGTGGGCTTTGTGGGACAGTAGTGGGCTTTACGGGTCAGTAGTGGGCTTTGCGGCCTGGCGAGCGCTCACGGGCTAGGGCTTGCGCTCGCGAGTGGATCGCGCGTTGTGAGGCAAACACGCTCGCGTAGTGGGTCACGCGCTGAAGCACACTGTGCTCGCATAGAGGGTCACGTTGGAGCGTGCTCGCTCAAAGGAGATCGCGTAGTGCTCTATGCTATCACTGCTGGTGTGCTTGCGGTGGTGGCTCGTGACAGAAGCACGCAGCGGAGGAGACTGAGAGGGAGATCACGAGAGAGATTGAACAGCGGAGAGAGAGAGAGAAACTGAGAGGGAAAGATAGAGAGAGAGCAATGGTGATGGCCATTGGGTGGTGGCGGGTCGCGGCGGAGAGGCGCGAAACAGCTGCGGAGAAAGGTGGAGGCCGTGGGAGGTGAAGGGTCGGGGAGAGAGAAAAAGGAAGAGAGAGAGAGTAAGAGAGAGAGACAGATTAGGGCTTTTAGCCCTAATCTGATAAAGGGGGAGGGAGTGCCGCGTTGCCTCATTCCTCTCTCTCTTCTCTTTGTTTTTTTTTTAAATATATATATTTCAAAACCAATACATTATTCGTGCACCGAGTGTCGGTGTTACAGTAAAAGTTTAATTTGAATCTGTAATCAAATTTGTATCATTGAGTTGATAGTAAAAAATCCAAGGGGAGGGTAGAAGTGAACGTACACCTAGTTTGTTGGAATCACTGTAAAAAATTTTAAGTGTTCTTTACCTTTCTATTTTAATTTTTCAAACTGTTATGTTGTAAGATTTTTAATTATTAAAATTTTTAAAATATCCTTATTCAACTATTCACCTCCCTTTAATTGAATATTAATTGGTATCAGAGTGGATATGTTGATAGAAACCCTAACAGTTTAACACTAAAGATCCAAATGGCCATTAATGGAGACAATGTACTAGTAACAGCTTGCTTAACCAATCATGTACCCTTCTTCAATGGAAGTAATTTCAGTTACCGGAAACAAAGATGCATAATTTCATAATTGCACATGATTTTAATGATTAGGAGATAATTGAAGAAAGAGTTGAATTCCTCACAAAAGAGATTAATGGTGTAAGTGTACCAGTCAAATTGAAAAACATGACAATGGAGTAGAAGAAGCCTTATCAATCTAACTGCAAAACTATAAAACTCCTTCACCTTGTTCTTAGCGTCAACAAATACAATCGTGTTTCATCATGCATCACAGCAAAAGAAATGTGGAAAAGACTCGAGACTACCTATGAAGGAACTGATTAAGTGTCCAAGAACAAAATCAAATTGTTAAAACAAAAGTACGAAATCTTCAAAATGAAAGAAGGAGAAACCATAAGTGAAATGATAACTAGGTTTAATAAAGTAACAAATGAATTAAGGTTACATGGAAAGGGAATTACTTAAGAAGATATGGTTTCTGCCAAAGTTTTGGGACCCAAAGTTATATCAATAGAAGAACTTGTGAGATCTTTAATAGCCCATGATATGAAGTTGAATGTGAAGGAGCCGACAAAAGATGAAAGAGGAAAAGAAGTGGCTCTCAAAGCTAATAGTTATGAAAACACCTCAAACTCAGAAGAGGAAGATGATGAAAAAGATAAAACACTGCTGGCCAGAAGATTCAAGAAGTTCATGATGAGAAAAAAAAACAAGAATAAATTATTCCTTAAAAGGCCAGAAAAGAAAGAGAAAATCATATGCTTTAAGCGCAAGAAGTTGAGGCGTATAAAAGTTAACTATCCTCTATTGAAAAGGATGAAAAGAAAAATAAGAAAAAAAGAAAGAAAGGAGAAAAAAAAAAAGAATAAGACACTTGCAGTTTAGAGTGATGAAAACTCTAGATCAAGTGGAGAAGAACATGCGGAGGAACAGGCAAACGTGTGCTTCATGGCCAATGAAGAATTTTCAGACGATAAGGTAAAATCTATTTCCTATTCATCTTGTTCTGTTTTGATGAAAATAATTTTACTATTATTGAACTATATGAAGCATTACTATAATCATTAAAAGAATAAAAAAAGATTAAAAGTAAAAAATAATTTGTTAAAAAGAGATATGATTGAAATTGTTAACGAATTAGAAAAATCCAAAGTAGAAACTAATGAATTAAGAGAGAAAAATGTTAAATTAACATTAAGAATTACTGAACTAGGAAAGAATTTAACAATTGAACATCTGAATCAACAAAATAAGAAAGAAAATGAAACGAATGAAAACATAGCTCTAAAAAGGAAATTAATGGAACAAAAAAGAGAAGAACATTAGGCAAAATACCATATTAATGAAATTCATATAATGGCAAAAAAAATTAGATGTCATTCTAGGAGCACAGAGAGCAATGTTTGACAAAATTGAGTTAGGATATAATTCCAGTCAAACTCAGAAAAAGCTATATAATTTCTTCGCATATAGCTGAGAGACTGTTGAGTTACAAAAATATCATACTTGTATGAAAATGGGACACAAAACAAACAATTGTAATTTAAGAAATTAATCTTCCTTCATTGCAGAGAATATAATAGTAAATGATCACAAATGCATCTTTTGTAAAAAATTTGGATACTCAGTTTGAGCTGGTTCAAGAACTTATTGACAATAAACTTAAAATGGATTCCCAAATATCAAATCAAAACTAACTCAGCCAGATCTAAGAAGATATGGGTACCAAAGGTAAAAATGTGATTGAATTTTGTTGTAGGTCTCTCTGAAGTCAAAAGAATCTCTTGGAAAATCAATCGTGGATGTTCAAGGTATATAATTGGAGATATCTTGAAATTTTCATCTTTCGAAAAGAAGAAATGAGGAAAGGTGGTTTTTGGTGATAACTCAAAAGGAAAAATTATTGGAATAGACAACATTAGAAGTAAGTCTACTGATCTCATTTCTGATCTCAAGTTTAGTTTATTGAGCGTCAGTCAATTGTGTGATAAAGGTTGTACTGTTATATTTGATTTTGATATTTGCTCTATTATTGATACATTCTCTAGTAGTATTAAATTCACTGGTTGTAGAAGGTGAAACATCTATGTGATTGATTTAATAAATTTAGAAATCCTGAATGAAACTTGTTTAGTTGCAGTAAGTAAGAACACTTCATGATTATAGCACAGAAAACTAGAACATGCAAATATGGACACAATTTCAAAAATAGTTAGGAAAGACATAGTGAAAGGTCTGTTTAAGTTAAAATATGAAAATGATAGATTATGTGATGCTTGTATGAAAGAGAAACAAACCAAAATTACCTTCAAACCCAAAAATTGCATATCAATTAACAACCCTCTAGAACTTCTTCACATTGATCTACTCGAACCAACTAGAACTCAAAATTTAGGAGGAAAACATTATGGATTTGTGTTCATCGATGATTATTCTAGATATATTTGGGTTCTATTCCTTGTCAAAAATGAGAAAGTCAATGAGACTTTTATCAAATTATGTAAGAAAATTCAAAATAAAAAAGGGATATCAATTAAAAGTATCAAAAATGATCATAGCAAAAAATTTGAAAATAAAACTATGGAAGAATTTTGTAGCAATCATGGTATTGATCATAATTTCTCATCACCTAAGACACCTCAACAAAATGGGGTAGTAGAAAGGAAGAACATAACTCTGCAAGAAATGGCTAAGGTCATGCTTTATGAGTATAATCTGTCAAAATTCTTTTAAGTAGAGATAGTGAATACTGCATGTTATATCTTGAATAGGGCATTAATCAGAGCAATTCTAAAAATAAAAATACCCTATAAATTTTACAAAGGAAAAAACCAAATATTACCTATTTTAAAATTTTTGGATGTAAATGTTTTGTTCTGAATAATAGAAAAGAAGGTTTAGAAAAATTTGATAGCAAAAATGATGAAATAATCTTTTTATGTTACTCCATAGTGAGTAAGACATATAGAGTTTATAACAAAAAAATCATAATAATAGAAGAATTAATACATGTGGAGTTTGATGAAGAAAATGACACTAATCAAAGAAAATTAGATGATGGAGATATGATAGAAAAGTTCAGTGAATTGAATCTTTCTGTAGACATGAATCCTTAAAAGGAGAAGTTAATGAAGGCACTGAACAACAAGAAAAAGATGAAATTCAACAAAAGTAAAAAATCAAATACCCTTAAATAAGAAAAGATGTAAATCCAGAAAATATAATTAGAAATGTAGGTTAGGTGTTAAAACTAGATCATGTCTATAAAATCAATGTGAGTATGTAATTTTCATCTATCAAAATGAATCTAAAAATGTAGAGAAAGTATTAGGAGACAAAAACTGGATAATGGCTATGCAGGATGAATTATTTTAATTCGAAAGAAACAAAATATGGAATATTGTTCCTAGACTATCAGATCAATTTGTGATTGAAACTAAATGGGTATTTAGAAATAAACTTGATGAATATAGAATAATCATAAGAAACAAATTAAGATTTAGCCGAGAGAAGAGAATTGACTACGATGAAATATATACTCTAGTGGCTAGATTAAAAAGAATTATAATACTTCTAACCTTTTCTTGTTATATGAACTTCAAATTTATATCAAATGGAAGTTAAGAGTGTCTTTTTGAATAGTTATTTAAATGAAACTGTATATGTAGAACAACCACCTGATTTTGAAAATCTGAAATTTCCAAAATATGTTTACAAACTGATCAAAGTCTTGTATAGTTTGAAACAAACTCCTAGAGATTGGTATGAAAGACTCAGTAACTTTCTAATTGAAAACGATTTTGAAAAAGAAAAAATAGATATAACTCTCTTCATTTTAAAAAAAAAAAGATGATAACTTTCTGATAATCTAAATATATGTAAATGATATAATTTTTGGAGGAACTAGTATAAGATGTGTGAAGAGTTTGTAAGAAAAATACAGAGAAAATTTGAAATGAGTATTCCTAAGATTTCAGATCAAATAATCTGAAAATAGAATTTTTATTAATCAATCAAAATATGCTAATAATCTAATTAAAAGATTTAGATTTAGATTTAGTGAATGAAAGAAAATGTTACAACCATGAGTACAAATATAAAGTTAGATAAAAATAAAAATGGTAAATCAATTTGTAAAAAATTATACAAAAATATAATCGGATCACTTCTGTGTCTCATTATTTCGAGACTAGACATACAATTCAGTGTATATCTTTATACGAGATTCCAATTAGATCCAAAAGAGTCTCATTTAATAATAGTTAAAAAAAATCTTTAGATATCTAAAGATTCCACACATCTAGAACTTTGATATGACAGAAATTTAAGTTTTTAGTTATATAAATTCTCTAATACTGATTTTGTAGATGTAAAATATATAGAAAAAATACAAACAATATTTTTTAATTCTTTGGACGCATATTAGTATCATGGTTTTTAAAAAAGCAAAATAGTGTGACATTGTTAATAACCGAAACTGAATATGTTTTTGCCGGACAATATATTGCACAAATCCTCTAGATTAAGTACCAAATGAAAGATTATGGTACATATTTCAATTGCGTTTTAATTAAATATGATAATATAAGTGTCATAAATTTATCTAAGAATCCAATTTATCATTCTCGAACCAAACATATTGAAGTGAGATATGACTTAATTAGAGATCATATTCTGAAAAATGAAATTGTTTTTGACTATATTAAGACTCAAAAATAAATTGTCGATATTCTCGCCAAACTTTTGGATAAGAATAGATTATGTAAACTTAAAAGAGAATTAGAAATGACAAAAATAGAGAAGTAATAAAGAAATATAAAAAACAGAGCACTTGTTACAATTCTGAAAACGAACTCTATGTCGATCTATTTCTTAAAGGTGTCGACAAATTAAAAATTATAAAACTTTATCGGCCTACTAGTTGTTGGATTAAAAATCATGTCAACCTGACACTTAAAATGAAAAATAAAGGTTGACTTGTCAACCTAAGAATAAGTATGTTGACCTACATATGAGTCGAGATAAGGTCGATATTCTTAAAAATATGTCGATCTGATCATCTTTGGACATCCTTGAAACAAATTGTTGTGTATGAAAAGATATCGACTTGTTGCATGCAGAATGGAATATAAATGGTTCACACATTGACTTGTTTTTCATTCCTCTCTCAAATTTTAAAATTCTCTCTGTCTCTCTCTTTGAAACCCTAGGCAATTTTCCTTTAAAACCCTAATCCTCAAATGGCTCCTAAGATGAAATTACCTGTCTTGAAGCAATCTGCATCCTCCAAGCCCCATTTGAAACCCGTAGCAAAAGCCTCATTCTCAAAACCCTCATCTATGAAGACTCAATCTGTAAAACCTCTTATGCCTCCTCTACAACCAGAGCTTATCTTGTAATTCAATACTTATGAGTTCAAATCGATTGAACAAAGTGAGTTGTATGAGAAGATATTCTTGAGAAAGAAAGTCAATCATGGGAGATTAATTGATTGAGTATTTCTGAAAATGACCAATTTTAAGTATGAAAAATATTTGAATGAGGTATGCCCATTGGTTAATGATTCCGAACAAGTTCATTAATGAGAAAGCAATTAACTTGTTTTACAATAATATTGAGGTAATTTCTAATGAAGATAAGAATGAATCTCGAATCATGCTAAATGATTATTTTGTCTCATGTACATTTAAGACATATGTGAATGGAAAGATGATTGAAGTTGCACCTAGAATTGTATATAGAGAAAATGGTCTTACTTGGGTACATTATGATAAATGTGAGCCATATATGAAGTCTAACTATTTGGAATACTATAATTATTATTGGTGATGAAAATTTGACTGCAGTGAATACTAGTGCTACAGAACTAGGTTTCCATGAATGCATTCTACATATGATTGTGGTACATAGACTTTTGGTTGATGACCTACATTATGAGTGGCAAGAATCCTTGATTGTATTTCATAGTTCCCTATATCATGATTGCTGCACAAAGGTCTAAGAGCTCACTTCTACCATATGCCAGTATGATCTTTAAAATCCTACCTTATAATTGAGTGGAAGTAGACAATGATATGGTAATTGAGTTAAATGAAAAGAACGGAATAAATACATCCTCTATGTTCCGAGCTAGATGGATGTGTAACATTGAAAGAGAATGAGTTAAAAAGGAAGGAGGAGCAAACAAAAGACAGATAGAGATAATTGGAGAAGAAATTGATGAAGCAATTGAAAATGTATGGAAGGAAGAGAGAGGAACAGAAGAAAGACAGTCATCCAACTATCAACCTGTCACTCATGACATGATTTGACAAAATTTAGAGAAATTTGAGAAAAAATAACTGCTTTAAGGTCAAATAAGGTGTATGTTGATGATGGAACTTCAAGGCATCAAGAAAATATTAGAAACCCTCCCAAAAGACAAAAGAAAAATATCTTATCCTCCCAGACCTTCTTTCTCCTGCTAATGTTAATCTAATCCTTGCTCTTGGTTTATGTATTTCTCTATTGTTACAAGACTTCTTATATCTCTTAGAGCCAACTCTATGTTTGATCTCTAAATTTCAATATTGCTTTAATTGCTATATTTTCAATGTCTATTAATCAATGCATCTAGCTTCGGTCTTGAAACAGTGTATGATTGCTGTTGATTTGTGTGAATATGTATACTTGTAAGTATGTGCAATTCTAAAATTGTATGAAAGTTTGTGAATGTTTGCTGAAATAGGACTGAGATTGTATAAAGTCATTGTTTGTAAAGATGATGGTGTATCTAATTGAGGGGGAGCACTTTGTTAGTTTAGTTATTGAATTGAAAGTGACCCTTTTATTGATAACAAAAAGGGAGAGAAAAATCTGTATGTGAAGTATGGGTAATATGATCTGTTGTTTGAGTATGGTGTCTAAATGTAATAGAGTTTGCTTGATTTGCATATGTTCTGTGTTGGTGGTAGTGAATGTAGCACTATATGATGCTTGTCAATGATGTTTGTAAATGAGATACTAAAGAAGCTACTAAATGTGATTGCAGCACAGTTTGGTGAAGTGCTGCTATAATGTAATGCTAAGAATGTGTTATGCTGTAGTGGTGCTTAGAATTGTGATGATACTTGTGGAAGTGCAATATGAGGAATGTAAGGTTAGGTGCAGTGCTAAGTAAGAGTGGACTTAAACTGATGATGTTAAGTACAATGCAGAGCAGCATGTAATGCTGAAAGCAAGTGTGCAGTGCCATAGGTAGTGTAGTATGGTAAGTGAAGTGTAGGTGTTTAGTTAAATTGATGATGTTAAGAAAAGTGTAGTATGCAATGTGTGATAGGCCAAAATAGTGATCAGATAGATTTTTTGAAAAATGAATGGTAGCTAAGGATTAGATCAAACTTTGAATTAATAGGAATATGATCAAAAGCTTTAAGATAAAGTATTAGAAATTTTGTCATCATAAAAAATGGAAAGATTATTGGGATGAATAAGTTTTGATAATGATAAATCGGAAGAAAATAGGTTTAAGAAAATCAGAAAACCCAATAGAAATCAGAAGTCTACATAACTTGTCAACTTGCTCTTCATACACATCGACTTGTCTCTTAAATCCACCAATTTTAAGATCTATATTGATCAATTTCAGCCTAACCCTAAACACGTCGAATTGATAAGTAATTCTTGTCGACTTGAACATCAGAAATATAATACATTGTGCTAAGTAAATGTATGTCGACATCCCCGTGACATATTGACTTGTCCTACATAACGACCTGAATTCTAACACATATCGACGAGATTAGCCTCAGGTGGACAAATTTATAATATTATGTCGATCAATTTTAGGAGTATAACGACCCACTTTCAGAACACATCGACAAACACAAAGAAAAAGTCCAAAGAGGTTGACATACCCTATGACTTGTCGATCTAATTCATTTGTTTCTTCAGAGACATACAATGACTTGTGTTATTAACTTTGTTAACAAGAAATACACATCGACCTATTTTATCGGATATGTCTACCAATTTTAAGTTGGCACAGAAGCATGCTGATGTGAAGTTGAAGTATGTCGACATGATGTAATATTGCTTAAATATCACACGTGATCTTTAACTCTGTCGTCAATCCATCAATTTTTGATCTGTATAGTGACATGTTGATGTACACACTAAACATGTCGATCTAATGTTAAGTGACCTTTTGAAATCACACATCGACCTCCATTTAATCTTGTCGACATGTATAACATATCGACCAATTTATAAGAATAGGTTCACAAATTTTATAAGTACACAGGACTGTATTGATATAAAGTTAAAACTTGTCGACCTAGGATATTGATTTTCAAAGTATGTTATCTCGATATCTACTAGAATCGTATCAACACATCAGAACACATCGACCAATTTAAGTCAACATGTCCACCTATTTAATTTAGTACATGCTCTTGTCAACCTGGATACGCTCTTGTTTACCTAATTAGTCAAGAACACAATACTGAATTTTTGAATTTAAATCGATATGCTATTCAAACTTGTCAACCTGAAATTGTTAGAAAACATATTTTCGAAACAGATTTGAACTCAACGGTCATATTTTTTTTCTGAATCTCTGAATATTTCCATTTCGATCAAAACTAACATTCAAATGCAACAAAAACAAATTTTGATTGGTTAACATGGAAGTGGAGTCAGTGGGAGAATGAAGTTTCAGGGTGAAAAATGGGTACCGTTGCATATAATATTAATGAGGACTTTAAATGTAAAATGTTTGGATTTAATAACTCTTCAATGGATCTCTTCAACATCATAATAAATACCAGAGAAGAGAAATGATGAAGTAAAAAGAATGCCTAATTAACTTTCTGAACAATTTCATTACTTGTATTGATTGCTCTCTTTACTTTGTTTTTCAATTCTTGATCTTTTTCTAGTATCTTAAGGCTGAATTTGATATTGTCAAATCTAAAAATTATTGCCTTTCATCTTTGACATTGCATACTAATATATACTGAGTGTTCGAAAGACCAAAGAGTGGGTGTTACTACCTTAGGTCTTGTGTGTGAAAAACTAATCTGTGTAGGGTTGAAAAAGTTATGTTGCGTAGGAATACGTTTAAACTAAACCTACAATCAAATTTGTATCATTTAGTTGATAGTAAAAAATCTAGGGGGAGTTTAGGAGTGGACATATACCTAGTTTGATAGAACCACTATAAAAAGTTCTGAATGTTTTTTTTATCTTTCTGTTTTAATTTTTCAAACTGTTATGTTGTAAAACTTTTAATTACTAAAATTTTCAAAATATTCATATTCAATTATTTATTCCCCTCTAGTTGAATATCACTCCATTAGAGTCCAACACCAAAACTATTTCTAAAACACCTGTACCTTCTTGCACATTTGTATACTTGATAGCTTCATGATCTCTTGCTTCCTCCAAGTCTTGGAAAGTCTCAATCCCTACCATTTTTGTATGATCACTAGAATTCTGGGCTCCCACTTTCGTAGGAGAATTTGTATCTTGAGTTTTTTGTCATAGCTAGATCTTTTCCAAAAAATATGTATTACTATTCTTCATTTTTTCTACAGCATCAGATGTATCATTACAATTCAGAACTTCTTTATTTTCCAGAACAACCCACTCTGTTATATTTTCTGCCTCTGTATCACCTCCTCTGTTATTTTCTAGAAATTCTGTTTTGTCCTCTCCTTCTGTTATATCTTCTTTAATGTGATGGGTATGCTTTTTGATTGTGATTAGAATATATACCTTTTTCATCTTTGACTTTTTAATGTCTTCATCCAGCGTATCTTGAGTCTGTTTAGGGGTTTCTTCCTAATGATTATTTTCTCTGGTTCTGAATTGACATTCCTTTGGACCATGACCTAGGTGCCAACAATTTGGACAGTATTTGGGTAGATTCTCTGGCACAATAGGCTACCAAAAACCATTAACTCCTCCCACCATACCAACCTAAATACTTTGCGGGATAAACTTTAAAAGATCCATTTCAACACATACACAAGCCATACTTGGTTGGGTAGTAAAAATTGTAGCTGCATCAATGTATAGAGGTCTACCAATATGATTAACAATTGAAAATATATTGTGTTTATCAAAGAAATGAATTGGCAGACATGGAGCGAAAGCCATACATGGACAAGAAATGACTCTTTAGAAACATGAAAATTTGGAGACCATTGTGAAAGTTTGCATAGGAAACTTCCCCGGTTACCATAAACACCTTGTTTATATTTGGAGAAAATCCCCCTCTTTAGTAAATCTTAGTAACACATGTTTTGCATTTAAGCATCCCACCATAATCGAGCCTTTTAAATTAAGAGTCACAAAGAATTTTTGATTTCCTCCGGTTTAGGTCGGCCATGGGAAAATTTCCTATTCAAAGAAAGATTAAATGGGGCCAATAATTTATCAATATCTTCTTTGATGAAATAAACAGTCGATTCCCCCTTAAAGGTTGAGGGATTCTTTATCTCAATCAGGGATGGAAATGGGGAATGAGGAGAATAGTTTTTTTTTTTCTTTTGTGAATAGGATATCAGCTAGAAACCATCTTACATTATCTAAAGGTCCTCCATGGATTGAAACTAAGTGAAATCAATAATCAAGTTCTCTAGAGACTATGAATTGAACAATTTTTGAACAGTAATAGCACTATGGATGGAGCAACAATAACAATCAAGTTATATGAAACTTAATACAACAATAAATTAACCAAAGAAAGTTGAACCAATTGATGAACAAAAGTCGATGAAGAGCCTTATTGCAATGATCAAAATCCTAAACCCTAGCCCTCATGTCTCAGGGATCCTAATCTTCATGAATTCACCATCTTATTTATTTATTTATTTTTGGTCAATAAATATCGAGATAAAAATTCACCTTTACCGACGTTTTAATAAAATATCAGGAAGGGTAGAGAGAGATAAGGCACAGAAAGAGACACATTTTAGAGAGGACTTTAGAGAGAAAAATGCCAACGTTTATATTTAAAAACACTAGGAAAGTATAAAGAGAGATGGAGTAGAGAGAGATACACTTATTAGAGAAGAGAGAGAGTGAGAGAGAGAGGATATGCTAACGTTTTACTTAAAAATGTCAGTATAGTCAATCTTATATTGATATTTTTGTACCAAACATTGGCAATATTATTTCAAAACCTACGGAAACCCTCTCCTCTCCCTATTCTTTTCTTTATATTCTCTTTGCTCTCTTCTTCCGCTACTTGCCCCATCGTTGATGAAAGCTATCGGATATTGCTCTTTGTTGGAGGTTGCTCTCAGTCCTCACCATCTACTACAATCTTATCATTGCTCTCACTCCCACGACCACCTCTGACTACCATAGGTGAGTTCCTTTTGTTCGAAATCTAATTATGTTTATGATGTTATTTTTGTCTTAGTAAATGTATTTTGATACAAAGACATGATTAGGATAAAATTAGAACAAAATTTTAACAAATTTAGGGTAAAATTATGATAAAATTATAACAAAAATAGGTCAAATTAAGGATAATAGAGTAAAATAAATATATATTATGGTAAAATTAGACAAAATAAGGGATAAAGTTAATTTATATTAGAGTAAAATTAGAGCAGACAAAATTAATTTATATTAAGATAAAGTTAGGGTACAATCTGGGCAAGAATAAATTAGGGTAAAATTTTGCCCAAATTAGGACATAATGAGGGAAAAAAATTAATTTATTATAGAATAACATTGGGCAAATTTAAGACATTATTAGGGAAAATTAATTTATAATTATTTATTTTATATTACAATAATATTATGACAAATTTAAGGCATAATTACAGTACAATTAGGGCAAAATTAATTTATGTTAGGCAAAATTAGTGGATATTTAAGACAAAATTATTTTATATATGTTTACTATCTTATATGCTTGGCATACATATGATGTCATAAAAATTCTTTATTTCTACTAATATGTAAATATTTAATCATAATTTTAGTAATATGATGTCACAGAGAGTATTTCTTTCTACTAAAATGCAATGATGTTGATAATGTTTTTAGCAAATTGATGGAATGAAAACTATTTCTTTATAGTAATATACAAATGATGCTGATACTTTTAGTAAAATGATGTCATAAAAACTATTTATTTATAATAATATGCAGATATTCCATCATGTTTCAACAATATGTTTTGTATGAGTAATCCTAATTTGTATCAAATAGATTTTTGACGTATTTGTTATTTAAAAGGAGCTGATTATTGTGAAATATTTTAAGAAATGAATAAATTTTGGATGCTAAAGTCAAGCTTGAGTATTGAATATGAAATCATAATACAAAAATTTTTGAACTTTGTGTTTGAAAATTCAAGTGAGAATAAAAAAAATTGCATGTCATTGTATACGGTATTGTAATTTTTTTTGACAATCTTGTGATAAAACTAAGTAATATTTGATATGTGATGGTATCATTAGATCATACGATTTCTAGATATTTCATGTGCTTAGTAGAGGTATTAGAAATGATAACTTGGGTTTTATATTTATAAGCATTAATCGTTTAATAAACATCAGTAAACAATTGGTCCATGAGCATTTTGGTCTTTTATCACAAGTGAAGCAAGTGTTCTACGTACAGGATACTAAAGATGAAAAATAGGTTGTTGCTATCCACAATGTGCCAAGAGATTCTTTTGATATAGGTGATAAAGCGGGTAGCAATAATTTGAAAGTGGATTATGAATGCTTACCTTTTTTTGGTTAGTCACTAAACGAGAATATATATGAAGATTTTAGCTCAACTTGGGTTTGGGATGATATAAGTGAAGATTTATAAAATCATTAATAGTTTGTTGACTCTATCTTTCTCCTCAAACCTGTGTTAAATTATTTATGTTTAGAATTATTGTTAATTAAAATATGTATCTTATTATTATCTTAAGAGGAATCTTCACAATTATATTTATGATCTGTTTATTATTTGTTCATTTAGTTGTAATTATGTTCCAACGAAAAGGAAAACTAAAAAGTATAAGGATTGTGGAAATATTTGAAGAAGTACCATGAGCAGCTATTCATGAGTGTCCAAATGTAGATGAAAATGACACTTCATATGAGACTACCTTTGGTAATGTAGTACAAAGTTCTATCAACATATAAAAAGGAGAGTTCATATGTGAACTTAGAATTGGCTAGTATGATGGTAATTTATATAAACTTTTATATCACTTCATAATAAGCGTTTGTACTGATATTTCTTTGAAAATTTGTGCTAATATTTTTGTATGCATTTTCTATACATAAAAATAAGTTGATTAACAAGTAGTTTCAAAACAAGAGTCCATCAATGAAATTGAGGACGGGGTGCTTATTGAAGTTACTAGCAAGGAATGTCAGGGTAAAGCGAGAAGAAAAGAGATGGGGTCGACATGTAATAGCCTTTATGGATATCATCATATTCTCATACAAAAACTAGTTCTAACTCAGAGTTAACCAATATGTGGTGTCAATTGAAGAAAACAAATGAAAACATTTAGAAAGTTCTTTGAAATGAATACATTCTATTTCCACAGTCACAGGTTTGGAAGAGATAATAGGTTAACTTTTGTTCTTTATATAATATGAATTATATTACATAACATTTTATGATTGTTTTAATTATGAATATATTATTTCTACAAAATGATGATAGTACATCTAGTGAAGGTGGAGACTCTCTATGTGTATAATGAGGAAGTTATATGTCTCGAGACAAAGGAAGATGATGGGTATATTGTACATAATGGGATATTGGTATTTGTTCATTAACTACTTTATATAAATTTATTTGACTTATGAAATAGTTGTTAATGAATTCTTTATTTTTGTGATTCAAATGGTGTTTACATTTTATTTGCACATGAGGGATGGTTAGAGTTACGTGTGGATGGTTGTTTGCTTGCTTTAAGTGTTGCTAATGAGTTATTTGATATTTGTGATTGATAATTGTTTGTTTAAAATTTGAAGTGGTATCAATAGATATTTGAATCATTATGTATTGATGAAATATGAATAAAGTATAAAGCGTGGAGTTATAGAATGAATATTTGTTGATGGATGTTTGATATTGTAGTTAATTTATATTTGATGAATAGGTTTTGAAATAGATTTTTGGCAATGAACATAAATTAACTAAACCTTAAAATATATATATATATATATATATATATAGCTCTTTATGATATTTTTACACAAAAATGTTACTAAATGCACATGGATTTACCAATATTTCAATTATAAAACGTTGACAAATATTTTAATTTTACTCGATAATTTAGGTTTAAATGTCGGGAAATGTTTATATTTTCCGATGTTTTACTTATCAAATACATCACCAAATCCTGACAATTAGTCAATGTTTTTGTTATGCAAATGTTTCCAAAGATGCAAGTATTTCCCAACATTTATCTACAAACATCGGGGAAATTCCTGAACTTTTTCTCCCTTATGTTTTACTAGATGTTTTTTCTTTTATCATCACATCCTTTAGTGATGGCTATAAAATGTTAGAAATGATAAAAAAAAAAAAAAAAAAAATCAAGAAAAGCATTGTTTTTTTAATGTGCCTTTAAACCATGAAAATGGCCCCCACAAAATTCCTTCATATGCCCTTTTAAATATCACAAAATTTCTCAAATTCTTTCTGATTTTTGGAATTTCTCTTGACTTCAGAATCCTTTCAAATGCTTGTGTGTTTGAAATCTTATAATTTGAGAACTCGATTCTAAATTAGAAGTTTTCTCACTTTGAAAACATCCCTAAATTTTATTAGGTAATTTTGAATCTCATGATATTAGGTAAATGCCCTTTTAAATATCGTTCCAATTTACGATTATGCTAGCAACCTTATAATACATATAATTAAAACTCAAGATCAAGAATCTTATATTCTTTAGACTCAGTATGACTTTATTGTGTATTATAGTCTAGGTTCACTATCAAGATGTTAATGAGAAGAATACCATCAAATTATGATAATATTTGAGAAACACATTCCAAACACCTAGGGTAATATTAGCAAATCAAATAAGACAGAGGCCTCCCAAAAGACAATCGAGCCATGGAAAAATTGTATCGAGCTGAGGAACTTAGGCTTCTCATAAATGTAATTGACATTTGGTATAGTATTTCATACTACATATTCCGTAATCAATGTTTTTGAATAAAGTTAGCGCATTCAAGTAAACCCTTGATCACACTTACTATGCACTCGGATCCCTTTATTAGAAACTCTTAATCCTTATTGGGTCATTAATTTGTTGGGGTCATATGATCTTATTTAATTGATACACTTGGTTAACTTGAAATTGTTTCTTTTTGAGTTAGTCCACCTTGTCCAAAGGTTTCCTTCGAAAGTCAACTTTAGATAGAATAGGATTTTATCTTTATTTTACTTGGAGTAAGAAATTCTGATTATCTATCTTCATATATAAGTAATTAAGATCACGAAACGTCCAGCAACCATATATGATTAACACAATTGTATAAACATTAGTAAACCATAATCACTTATGCAGAGAATGGTCATGTCACCTTAAGTTTAAGAATTATTTGTAGAATTGTGAATTAGATTATGATTTTGTTGATTTTAGGTAGATAACCATACGATCGTTATCCATTATCATGTTTAACTTACTCGTGTAATAAGGTTATCTTGCTCGTAGCATGAGACCTACAAATCTATTATCCTTAGTATCTCAAACTTAATTATGGATGAGAGCAAGAAAATGATTTCCAAACTAATATTTGCCTAATTAAGAGTTCTTGATCATGGACATCTACATTAATCTCATACGATACATTGAATTTAAATAACAAAATATATCAAAAAAGATATTTATATTTTTTGGTTACACAAAGATTCAAACCCTAAATCTCAGGGTTGGGGGAGGAGGATTATAATCATCAAGCCGTCCACTCGGGGACAAAAAGATATTTATATCTAAAATAAATAATGTTATTGTCATTGGTAATATAAATGTATACAAAACAAATATTGTTTTAGCACATAATCCTAGCTCTGGGGTACGTAATTAGTTCTATGATAGGGACTTTATTTACACGTTAACAAGAAATCATTTCTCCTTCTTATTCAGAACTTGTTTTGCACTCCTCCCAAAATTATTTTTGAAGACTCATCATGCCCTTAGCTCTTGTATTTTAAACACAGCCTTCAGTAGATAGCCTTTCTGTGCTTTTCGAGCAGGGTTTAATTGAAAACGAATGGGACATTTTTAGAAAACCGGGAGTCGCTGGAGTGTGACCCCGGCTGCACGTGTCCAGCCCAATGCTTGAAGAGCCAAAGGAGCCGGAGAGCAGAAATCCAGGATAATGGCACAGGCACTGCATGGGCAACACAACAAAAGGCCAACCGAGGGAGCTCACGGGCACAATGCCAACTTATGGGCCACCAAGACATGCACCACCATGCGCAAGAGGATACACCCTACTGCTCATATGCAACTTACATCTGAGCACCAAAAAAAAAAAGAAAAATGCAACTTACATCTGGCCCAAGTGTGTGGAACTGGGGCTTATGGGCCATGGGGGAACATAGCACATTTAGAAAGGTGCTGGGTCACTGGGCACAGGGTGCTGGGTCACAACTTAAGCATTGGCCCAGGAGGCCCAACTCTAGCTCATGAACCATGGGAGGTTCCGGAATGTACTATGCTACTCTTGAATTTTTTTTTTTTTTTGATCCACCGCTAAGCATCCGGAGGTTTACTTCGACTAATCTCAGTTGAATTGCTATCAGGTTCCAATTGGGTAGGAGCTCTCCTAACGTCGTTTTTGTCACTACCAAGAATCGAACCTCAATTTTTAGAGTGATATGTTATTGTTCTTTCTATTAGACCAACGAAGCGTTGGTTATGCCACTCTTGAATATTGTAGTAATGTCTAGACTTGTACATAAGAGACTTATGACCCCCAAAGGGATAACTTAGTGATCACAATTTTCTTATATAATTCGATAATTTTAGTTTCAAATCTCAGTATAATAATAAAAAAAAAAAAAGAGACTTATGGGAACTAGATTAGTTTAGAGCTTTTGTAGAGTGTTGTAGAGACTTGCAAAGTATTCTAGGGACCAAGGGTTACCAATGTTTGGTTGGTTCAATGGGAAGGACACTGAAACCCTTTAATTATATCCGGATTTGACCTGAGATGGGAATAGAAAAAATCACGTTGAGAGAATTTTTTGAAAGCAGACCTGAAAATGGATCGATTTAAATTAGTCAGGATAAAAGTTTGGATACTAAGCGATAGCCAAGTTTAGGGGAAAAAAAAAAAAAAAAAAAGAGAATAAGGGTTATGGACAGCTCGTAGAATTCTCTAGAACACCGAAGAGTCCTGTGCCTGTAAATTGGCCAAGCCCCCTCATTTGTGCCCATCATGCTTTCGTTCCAGCAATCAAGCATTTGACAGAGCAATAAAGTATTCAAACAAAGTTCTCAATAAAAGCTGTCTCTCTTGCCTTCCTTTCTCTTTCCAAACACTTAGAAATACTTCGGAGTATAGGTTGAACTAGCAACTTCTCTTAGTTAGCCTTAGAGAGTGCTAGTACCATACGGATTAAGTGTGTAAACAAAGAGTCAACCCGTGACAAGTGGGTAGTTTAACTAAAAACCACAATGAGAATTGGGAGACGACATTTAGAAACCTTTCATCAAAATATTACTTCCTTTTTTATCCCAAAAAAATATTACTTCCTTAAAATTTCTCCATTTTTTTAATCATACTTTTATCAATTAAATTTCAGTGGTAAATGTTACCCTAGTGGGGAAATAAAATAAAAAATTTAAAACAAATTATTTAGGGAAAAAAGTGTCGACTTAACTTATTTTTAGAGAAAGAAAATGAAAAATTAGGGAGAAATTTTAAAATAATTTAATTTTTCTATAAAAAGAAAATTAATATACTTTTCTTTGAAGAGAGAAAATTTAAAATCAATACATTTAGTGAAGAAAATAAAAATTGAATTGATTTTCTAGGAAGAGAAAATTAATTTGCTTAGTTTTAAAAAAGAGAAAGACTCAAAATAAATATGTTTAGAGAGAGAAATGTTAACTAAATCTATTATTTAAGACAGAAAAAATTCAAATGTTTAATTTGATATAAAAATAAAATTTTATTTTTTAGAGAGAATTTAAAATAAATGTGTTTGAAGAGAGAGAACGTGACCTATTTTTTTTTTAGTGAGAAAAACTTAACTTAATTATAGAGGAAAAAATAATTTAACTTTTTATATAAAGAGATAACTTAAAATCAATGAGATTGGAGAGAGAAAATGTGAGTTAAATTAATTTTATAGAAAGATAAAATTAAAGTATTTAGTTTTGTAGAGATAAAAACTAAATTTTATTTTTTAAAGAAAGAAAATTTAAAATCAATATATTTAGAAAGAGAAAATGTGAATTAAATTGACTTTATTATAGAGAAAATTAATGTATTTACTTTTAAAAAGAAAAAAATTATTTTTTAAAATGGCAACTTAAAATCAATTTATTTAAATAAAAAATATGAATCAAAACTGATTTGTTTACAAAAAATAATAATAATAATAATAATAATAATAATGTGTTCTTTGTTTTAAAAAAATAAAAAGTAAATTTTATGTTTAAGAAAGATAAAAACGAAATATAAATTAAATTGATTTTATCGTTTAATATTATTTCTTCTAACCTTTAACACCACATACCACATAATACTTTTATTCAAAAGAAAATGAAAAAAAAGGGAAATATTATGAAAGTAATATTTACTATTTTCAGATGTTATCCTTATAATTTTTTTCTTTACAATTTTTTTCCTACCAAACAACGTCTTTAATTTAAAAATTCTAATGCTTATATACGAAATAGTGACACGTAGAATCAACCTCTGTGGAACTAAACACACGAGTCCATATTATCTTATAAGGAGTCGTATGTAGTAAGTCATAGAATAAAATGGAGGGTTTTCAGGAGTTGTGGTTCTCTTTTTGTACCCAGTAGAAAACAAACGACACCTGAAACAGATTCTCTCTTGATGCCCACAAAACGAAAGTTTATTTTGTGTTCACACATGATTAAAACTTGCTAATCAAGAGACCATATAAGACCAAAAACAAACTGCAGCTCCAGAGGACTTGAATGAGATTGTTTCAGAGCAAAAGATGAGTTATTTACCAAGTGGTTCAAGAGTCAAGTGCTGCTCCTGCTATTCAGGCTTTGCCTGTGTTTTCTGTGGAGCTGGAAGACTGTATAAGGACTTAAGCTGCCTGCTTATGAGCTTGCTATTGTGATGAGCCAATTGGAGTTCCACATCGTCTGACCACCATTGTTCTAGTCCATGTGCCTCAAGGAACTTCTGTTTGCCTTTCGACATCACAAATAGTTTTGCAGCTGCTTGTCCATTTGTTGGAACCGCATTCTCTTTCCCACCATTGTTTTCTTCTCCAGGTGAGTCCGTGTAATAGCAACATATATAGTCACTGTTGTTCACATAGAGATGAGGCACCCACTTGCCTATACCTGCAAAATTGTTATTCTGCTCCTCAGATATTGTTCCATCATTTTCACCTCTTGAGGGAAGCATTGATTTGAACCTCTTCCAAACAAAAACAGCCTTTTCTCCAAAACTTCTAAGGCTCATTGCAATAGATACTGAAGGCGGGTTAAACAAATGGGACTCCACATAGATTCCTTGCTTTGCTAATGCTTTTCCTACTTGAAGAGCAAAGCCAGCCCCTAAAGAATGACCTGCAATTGCTATATTGCTGCTCCCATACCTTTCAGAAATTGATTTTAATGCCTCCAAAGCTCCATGAAACCTGACCGAACCCTTTAAGCTTTCCCAGGCTAGGAAGCGAAGATCATCTTCTATATCCCTTCTAATTGTTGGGCTTTTCAACAATGTACCTCGAAGTGCTAAAACAGCCCTAGGTGCACCATTAGGTCTCAGGAGTATAAAGTCAGCCATTGCAGCAGCTCTGTCCCATTCAAATATTGCACCATAGATGGATCCATCTCTTTCATCAACCAAAGTTCTGCCAAGCTTGTACTTAAAGGTGATCCACCATCTGGAAGCGAGTGCATTTTCTTCATTTCTGTTCCCTTGTCTGTCAAGTTCGAGTAGGTATACTGCTTGTATAAAACAAGCCACTACTGTTCTTTTGTAGTTACCATTTTTCCTGAAAGAAGAGTATATTGGAACTAAGCTTTAAGCAGAGATCAAAAAATAATTGAGCTAACTCAAATCTGCAAGATTAGTGCAGATACCAAGGTTCTTATGATCGACAATGCCTCTTTGCTAGGTGTGCAAAAGCATAATAGAACTCAAAATTTAGCTGAAAACATGGTAAAGAAATCCTCCTTTACAGATTAGGCATTAAATGCTACGACTTGTACCCATCTTTTGGAAATAAATCATCTCTGCAGGGGCAATCTTTCTGGTATTCAGTGTTCATGTATGCCAACAATGTGCATGCTCAGAACCATAACGGATTCATCTGTGAAAATTTGGATCTTTCAAATGAGGTAGAAGAGAGGTAGTTATAAACCGCTGTTGGTGCAAGTTCCTTTCTTCTTTTCTTTTTTCTTCAATCAAGACAGGGTGGAGAGAACCTGGTGACAACTATATCTTTGCAGTTTAAAACTTCGTAAAATTCCAGTGTGGTTCAAACTTGGATAAAAATTTTCTTTGAACAAAAAGAATTTGATTTTGGTATCAGGAAACCTCATATATTTCCCAAGAACTGTACACTTACTATTTGTGTTTCAAAAAGAAATTTGGGATGAGAAAAGAGAAAAGTCATAAATTACATGGGAATACAGGCAAAAGAGTACGGGCCACAGAAAAAAATCCCAGTGCAATTCTCAAATACCTGGAAATCCCGATGTGAATTCATATATATGAAGTTAGATACCATGCACAGAAAAGCTAAACTTTTTAGGTGTTAACCAACTGGACATTCACCTAAGCAGTCCATTACATCCAATGTGAGATTCACCAATCCCACATGGACTCAGCTTATTAAATCCCCTATACTTCTGTTCCAACTCTAATTATGGAAGAATGTTCATTTTATATGAATTCATCAAGGGAAACTGTTCGCCTTCATCAACATTCAAATTATCATGTTTTCCCGATTCAACAAAACCCACTGATTCACTGAAGAAGTTGGCCAATACTACTGTATATTGAGTTAGGATTTTAGGTTTCATCACAAATCCCAGTCTCGAGAATTTGAGAATTTCTCCTGTTACCCCCTCCCAACCCCCCGCCCCCCCCCCCCAAAAAAAGAAATTTCTAGGGTTTCAATTCCTGCTCCAAACTCAAATGCTTCATTCACCTTTCAAAACTAGTTAGACTTATAAAGTAATACATCCCAAGGCGCTAGGGTTTAGAACCAAGTTCCTTTGGCTACATCAAGCACAAACAGCATTGACCCAATGATGAGAAAAATGTACTCAATTTCTAATTATGTGAAAAAAAAAAATGTGACTACAAGTCCAAACTTGTCAAGCAGCTCTAAACTCGGTAATATCCACTTAAAAAGAAGAAAAAACGAAGCACCTGAAATTGGCAGGGTTCTGTTCCCTTCTGATTTTCGGGCATTCCAATTTGTTAGATTCCAAAACGAAATCTATAGACAACTAAATCCTTATTTCTGAAGGAACTTTCTTGCTCCATTTAACCCATTTCACCCAATGAAAGAAAAAAAAAAATCGAATTTCAGAAAAACTAAACAGCAACTGATCATATATTCTTGGAATTTGAAAATCGAACGGACCCACATAGAATACAATGTTCAAATCATTCAAATTCAAAGCCCCACAAAGGTTTGGGAGAGAAAGATAGATGGGAGACAATACCAACTAGAGTTGAAGAGGTCTCTCCAATTGAGAGAAGACAGATTGCGAGGACCAGAGACATGGAATGCATACGGATGAGACTCCACCCCCTTATCTTCCATAATCGCCTCCTGCAATTCCTTCCTCTCTTTCTTTGCTGTGATATCAAGCATATCTCCCCCAGTGAAAAACAGAATATATTTGAGAGAGAGAGAGAGAGAGAGTTTGTGTTAAATGATGATAGACACTTTATTTTGATTTTCTTTCGAAATGGGGGAAGCGGATTCCATGCGAAAAGCAACAAAACCAAAATTAAATTTGGTTTTCTGATTTTAAAAACGCTGTTTCCTAACGGTCAAATTCTCTTCCAACGTATCGCAGACGGAGTAACACTATTTTGTCGGTTTTTAATTTTACGGTCGTTCGGACGAAAATGCCCTCTCCTTGGCCCAATCAATGAGGTTATTTTGGTCCTTTGAATACAACGAAGACTGTGATTAATATTGTGGGAGACAGTTGAGCAATGGCTAGATTTGGAAGTGGCAATACGAACTTGACTCGGGGCTAAATAAATTAAGGTTAAGCCACCAAAAAATTAAAATAAATAAAGGATGTAATGGGTAAATTTTGTTTCCTAAGGCTAGGGCATGAATGAGTAATGCCGCTTCATTAGAAAACTCACTTATAAAATTTATGAAATATTAAGATGATACCAATTTTATTATGATATATTTAAAAAAATTGAATATATTTTTTATGACTAATGAGGTTGTGATTTATCATTTTATTATTAATTTCTTTAAAAAAAAAAACTGACAGCACCACTCAATATGAATTGAAAAAAAAAATCGCTGTTACTCTTTTTGTGAAAGTTTTCTCAATCAATCTCTTAAAAAAAATAAAATAAAAGAGAGAAAGAGGTGGTTTGGATTTTGTTTATCCCATATGCCTTTCCCGAGAGAATCCTTGGAGAGCCTATTTGTAATGCACATTAGAAGTGGTTAAATAGTTGGAAGGTTGTTAGGATTGTAACTGCATTGTAACAGAACCAACTGCATCATTAACTGACTATAGCAGCTAGGTGAGTGAAGGACAACTATAAATACTTGTGACATTGACAGAAGAAAGGTTGAAGAATAAAATCTTTTCTTACCTTTGGTTTCCGTCTCTCTTTTCCTTCTTCTCCTTCTTCCTCTCCTTCCTCTCTTCAATTCTCTCAATTCTTAGTTCTCTGGTTATTCTTCAGCTTTCCCTTCCTTTCTGCACTACAGAAGCACACTTGAAGCTACTGCTTTGCATCCAGGTTCAGCAGTTAGGATTTAGACTGTTACAAATTTGGTATCAAAGACGGTTTTTGATTCTCAGAAGAAACATCCATGGCAGAAGGAACGCGTCAGAAGTTCAATGAGGAACACATTAAGAAGCATGAAGCTCGTGTGCAAGAATTCACACTTGAATGTAAGGATAATCACTCTCGTCTTGACAGAAAAATCGATGATTTAAAAGAACGAATGGAAGTACTGTTGGCTAATCTAGAAGCTAAATTGGATAATATTGGCAAACCTTCCTATCAAGAAGGACTAAATGTGAATAGAGGATTCAATTCTCCAATACTGCCTACTCCTGCAGAGGGACGAATACGAACAAAAGCAGAACCACAAGCCATTAAGAAAGACCTCAATTTTAAAGGAATCATTCCAAATCCTCCTAGGATTGAGCTACCAATCTTCGCAGGAGAGAATTCTCGAGTGTGGCTGCGCAAATGTTTGAAATTCTTCAGTATGTATCACATACCTCAACAGCAGTGGGTTGATACAGTTGAAATATATCTAGATGGTAAAGTAGAGGTCTGGTACCAAGGGTTGAGGATGACGAAGAGAGAGATTAGTTGGGAAGAATTCTCTAAAAGGATATGTCAGAGATTTGAAAATAATAGAATGTAGGATGAGGTGGAGGAGTTCAACAAGTTGCAGCAAAAAGATTCTTTGGCAGAGTATCATGAAAGGTTTGACGAACTGTAGGCTAATATGTTGATCAGTAATCCAAACCTCTAGGAATCCTATTTTATTTCAAGTTTTATTAGTGGAGTGAAGGAAGAAATCAAGCCCATGCTTAGAATGATGAAACCAGCAACTCTTTTACAAGCATTTGAAATAGCTAACTTGCAAGAACAATCCCTAGAATTAGCAAAGAAAGGTAGACATACAAGATCACTTACTGCCACTACTCAGCAGGAGACAATAGTCCGTAAGAAGCCACAATGGGAATATACCAATAACAGCAAGTTTCCTAGAGTATCTCCACAAGAAGTGCAGTACCGGAGAAGTAACAATCTATGCTTCAAGTGTGGGAGAAATTTGTACCAGGACATCAATATAAGTTCAAACATTTGAATTTTATATTAGCGGCAGAAGAAGGAACTGAAGAAGAAGCTGCTATTGTTAAAGAAGAAATGGATAACAATTGTGAGGAAACACTGGAGGTATCATCGTGTGCCCTATCTAACTCAATGCAAAGGCAAACCATTTCTCTACACGGAACATTAAAAGGGCAGATAGTATCTATCTTTGTTGACACATGAAGTACAAATAGCTTCTTACATGAAAAATGGGTGGATGAACTACAACTGACTGCAGAACCAGCTGAACTCCTGCAGGCTGAAATAGCAGATAGAAGCAAGATCAGGAGTACTGCAATAGTTAGAAATGTGAAATGGAAAATACAAAAGTACAAATTTTCATTCACTCTGAGAATATTAGCATTGGGAAGGTAGGATGTGATATTGGGAGTAGATTGGATGTACAATTACAGTCCAATTACTTTCGATTTTAAAAAGTTACAAGTGAGGCTCTTTAATGAAGAGAATGAAGTCATTTTGGAAGGTAAAGCTGAATAACCTTTAATGAAGTTGATTAGGGGGAAAGAAACCAAAAAATTGAGGCAACAACAATTCCCAGGTTGTATAGCACTCATACTCAATTCAGAAGATCAAAATTCCAAAATACCAGAAGCTATATCCTTGGTATTATCTGAGTTTGAGGATGTCTTCTCAGAATTCTCAGCAGTTCCTCCTAAGAGGCAGCATGACCATTCTATTTCCTTGAAACCAGGCTCTCAACCATTCAAGCTCAAACCTTATAGATACCCATACTCTCAGAAAACAAAGATCGAGAGACAAGTCCAAGAAATGTTGGATAAAGGCATAATAAGAACCAGCAATAGTCCCTTTGCCTCTCCAGTTTTGCTAGTCAGAAAGAAAGACAACTCTTGGCATTTCTGCTTGGACTATAGACAGCTAAATTAGCTCACCATCAAGGATAGGTATCCTATTCCCAATATTGATGAATTATTAGATAAATTGTATGGTTCAAAAGTCTTCTCCAAAATAGACTTAAGGTCAGACTATCATCAGATCAGAGTGAAATCTTCTGATATTGAGAAGACTACATTCCAAACTCACCATGGCCATTTTGAGTTCCTTGTTATGCCTTTTGGGTTGACAAATGCCCCAGCCACTTTCCTATCTCTAATGAATCATGTTTTCAAGCTATATCTCAGGAAGTTTGTGTTGGTTTTTTTTGATGACATATTAGTTTACAGTCCTGATATAGAGGTTCATACTCAAAACTTGAGAGCAGTCTTTGCCTTGCTTAAGCAGCATCAATTAATTGCCAAGCTATCTAAGTGTGTATTTGCGCAACCTCAGATAGAATATCTAGGACATGTAATCACTGAAGGTGGGGTAAAAATGGATGCTTAGAAGACAGAATGTATATCCTCTTGGCCAGTTCCTACATCTGTCAAAGCACTCAGAGCATTCCTAGGACTGACAGGGTATTATAGGAGATTTATAAAAGGCTATGGGATCATTTCAAGGGCATTGAATGAATTGCTGAAGAAGGATGGATTTCTTTGGTCTGCTGAAGCTGAGGTAGCCTTCAATTAGCTCAAGAGAGCTATGTGTACTGCACCAGTAATGAAGCTGCCTGATTTCTCCAAACCCTTTATTATAGAAACTGATGCTTGCTCATATGGATGGGGAGCAGTTCTTGCGTAGGAAGGACAACCCATTGCTTACCTAAGTAAAGCTCTGGGACCTAAAAGCAGAGGCTTGTCTATATACGAGAAGCAGTTATTTGCAGTGGTAATGGCAGTAACCAAATGGAGGCACTACTTGCTAGGACATCACTTTGTAATAAGGACAGACCATCAGAGTTTGAGGTACTTACTGGAGCAGAAGCTAACCAATACCATGCAACACAAATGGCTGACTAGGCTATTGGGATTACACTATGAGATTCAATATAAAAAAGGGACTGAAAATATGATTGCTGATATCTTATCAAGGAAAGAAGTACAGGAGGAGGAGCAACAAGAAGGAGGTTCAGTGTTGGCAGTCTCTGCAATAGTGCCACAATGGATCAATGAGGTGATTCACAGCTATAAAGATGATGAGGAGTGTCAGGAATTAATAGCACAATTGACTCTGCAACAAGACAGTAAACCTGATTTTCATTTTCAGGATGGACTTCTGAAGTACAAGAAAAAGATTCTGATTGGAAAAGGCATGAAGTTGAGAGAAAAAATAGTGAAGCAATTACACAATTCAGTTGTGGGAGGACATTCTGGGCAACAAGGAACATTGCAGAGGGTGAAGTCTGTATTTTATTGGCCTTCCATGAAAGAAACAATAGTTAAGTTTGTGAAAGAATGTGATATTTGTCAGAGGAACAAACATGAAAATGCCCTTTACCCAGGACTTCTACAGCCACTACCTATTCCCTCATAGGCTTGGTCACAAGTTAGTATGGACTTCATTGAGGGATTACCTGAGTTTGAGGGGCATAACACTATCCTAGTTGTCATTAATCGACTCACCAAGTTCAGTCACTTTATAGCCCTACAACATCCATATTCAGTAGCTAAGGTAGCATAAATGTTCTTGGATCATATTTTCAAATTACATGGGTTGCCTGATTCGATTATTTATGATAGAGATAGAATTTTCACAAGTCATTTTTGGCAAGAGATGTTCAAGTTGATGGGGACGCAGCTTCACCTTAGCAGTGCTTATCACTCCCAAACGGATGGGCAAAGTGAAAGATTAAATCAATGTGTGGAGTGCTATATTCATCGCATGACTTCTGACAGACCAGCTCTGTGGTTTAGGTGGTTGAGCCTAGCTGAATGGTGGTACAACACTAACTTCCACCATAGTTTGCAGATGACTCCCTTTGAGGCTTTATGTGGATATCAGCCAAGGCAAATACCTTTGGGTCCCTATATGGAAACTGCAACCCCGACAGCTGGGAATTTCATCAGAGATAAGCAAGCAATGATTCAAATTCTCAAGGATCATTTGGCTCAAGCTCAAAATAGAATGAAGCTCTATGCTGATAGGAAACGTTCAGAGAGGGAATTCCAAGTAGGGGATTGGGTGTATCTCAGGTTGCAGCCTTATAGACAGCAATCCATTGAGTTAAAAAGATAGCTAAAGCACTCTTCCAAGTATTATGGGCCTTTTCAGGTGGTGGCTAAAGTTGAAAAAGTTGCCTATAAACTCAAACTACTTATGGGATCAAAGGTACACCCGGTATTTCACGTATCCTTACTAAAGAAAAAGTTGGGTCTACATCAGTCTACTATGTCTACTTTGCCTTTGTTGGGAACTATTAAACAGGCTCTTGTTGAGCCAGAGGCAGTATTGAAGAGAAAAGTAATTTGGAGGAATAATCAACCAGTGATATAGGCTTTAATTCGTTGGATTAACCTTAGTCCTGAAGATTCTACATAGGAAGACTGGGATTTCATTAAAGCGCAATTCCTTACTTTTAATCCTTGAGGTCAAGGATACTTTTGAAGGAAGGGAAAATTGTAATGAACATTAGAAATGGTTAAGTAGTTGGACGGTTGTTAGGATTATAACTGCATTATAACAGAACCAACTGCATCATTAACTGACTATAGCAGCTAGGTGAGTGAAGGACAACTATAAATACTTGTAACATTGACAGAAGAAAGGTTGAAGAATAAAGTCTTTCTTTACCTTTGGTTTCCATCTCTCTTTTCCTTCTTCTCCTTCTTCCTCTCCTTCCTCTCTTCAATTCTCTCAGCTCTCAGTTCTCTGGTTATTCTTCAGCTTTCCCTTCCTTTCTGCACTATAGAAGCACACTTGCAGCTACTGCTCTGTATCCTAGTTCAGCAGTTGGGATTCAGACTGTTACACTATTCCATTCCTAACTAGAGATTAGTACATCACTAACTATAGAGTTGTGAAAAGAAATAAACTCTTTTTATCTTTTTTCTCTATTTAAAAAAATCAATTTTTTGTTCAATCTAATTAGATTAGATGACACCTAGATTTAAACCAGAAAAAAGAATTTGCTGTCCCTCACTTTACCACTTGGTGGTGGGTATCAATCATAAGATTTGTGGGCATTCTTTAATCGTAAGAAGTGTAAATATATATATATATATATATATATATGTATTCGAATGATTGTTGATCATATTTTTCTTTGTCGGGGACAAGAGTTAACTTTTTTCTAAGAATAATAAACGTTTTATAAATTACACTTTTTTTATTGTTTAGTAGTATTGGCATGTTTTGATAATACAAAAATCTAAATAAAATTTGAAAATTGCTCCTTTTTGTATCACAATATTTAGATTGATGTGTTATGCGTACACGTTGATCTTATATATATAAATATATTTTTTTTAAAAAAAAAGAAAAACCCTAAAAAGTGTTCTGGAAAGCCATTGCTTATCTTATATCATGTTATTTTAACCTCTTTTGACGAACAACTAACGATAATTCTATGTATTGTGCTAATATAGCACTAACCTAAAAGCTGACTCATGGTGAGATACTTGGTTTGAGGACTCTGTGATTTTTGTCTTATTTTAGGAGATTTCAACCAGAGAAACTTTACTCGTCAACTATGAGTTCCTCGGATACTCTAGAAAACTCTTCTCCTAATATGAGGCCTTTCATTGAGTATGAAATACGAATATTGTAGATGAATGGAAAGAGTGGTTCTATTAGTGGATTTGCAACCAAAAAAAAAAAATCTTAAGAATAAAGAAAATAACACACTCCAGAAAACTTTGGGTAAGAGGCATATGATCGCACAGAGTAACAATATTGAAGATGAAAGAAAAATCCTGGGCACGATAGCGTAACATGCTCGGCTATTTGCTCTAAGAAGAACATAAAAAAATTGCTAGAATAAAAGAAAACTAAAGTAGAATAAAAGAAAACTAAAGTAAAACATAAATTTGTAGCTAATTTCTCAAAAGATCCAACCTTATATGAGATAAACCTTATATACTTTGTACAAATGAACTCTATCACTGCCTCGTAAACAATGTTTATGTAACAGCCAGCAACTATGTTTGAAGAATAATGACTAGTTCCAACAACTGTTCAAATTGAAGTGAGTTAGTTGGGTTGAGCTGCAACAATATTCAGTTAGAATTGGTTAAATCAATTGTGTATTAGATCAATCTATCTGTATATATAGTTGTTTCAATCGAAAAACAAAATAATGAAGAATGATAACAATGTTCATACTTTGTTTTCCTCTCTCTCTCTCTTCTCTTTCCTCTCCCTATTACTACTTCTTCAACAATTCTTCCACCATCTTATTGAATTTCCAACTCTCGAAGTTAAGCCATTCCATGCTCTATTTCTCATAAGCTTTAAGACCCATTGCACTATCATTCACATTTCCCTCTCTTCAACGAGCCTGTGACCAATTGGTACCAGAGCATTGATTCTTGGCCAAGGAAAAAAATCCATGGCTAAAGGAACTTGTCATAAAACTCATGACGATCAACTCAAGAAACTAGACATTAAGATTCAAGAACCGGTCAATGAGTTCAGAGAATATAGACTCCCAATCGATAAAACTTCGGAAGAACAATATAAAAAAATAAAAGCATTCATCACCACCTCTAATGCTTTCTTTAAGACAGTTTAGAAAGACAAGAAGCTTACTTTAAAAAGGCACTTAGCTCTCCCTTGCTACCTACACCAATTAAAGGAAGGCAAAGGATGGAACGGGACTCTTACATAATGAAGAAAGACTAGAGTACTCGAGGGTTAATTCCCAATCCTCCCAAAATTGAACTTCCAATCTTTCTTGGAGAAAACCCATAAGAACGGATCAGGAAATGCAATAAGTTTTTCACTATGCATCAAATACTCGGCCATCAATGGATAGAGATAGAGGAAATATACCTGGAAAGTAAGGTGGAAATCTGGTATCAAGGCTTGAAATTGGTAAGGAAGAACATGAGTTGGGAGGAGATTTCCAAATTGCCGTGCCAAAGATTTGACGTCAAAGCATTGCAGGATGAAATAGAAGAATTTAACAAACTGCAATAGACTAGTACTCCAGCTGAATATTAGGAAGGATTTGAAAATCTTTGGTCAATAATGTTTCACAAAAATCCAAAACTTACTGAATCCTATTCCATTAGTTGTTTCATCATTAGAGTTAGAGAGGGTGTTAAACCTATGTTAAGAATGATGAAACCAACCACACTCTTTTAGGACTCTGAAATTATAGCACTGCAAGAACACTCTTGAATTATTAAGAAAAGGAAGCGTCAGCATCAACAAGCATTGGGATCCTGGGGATAACAATAATGGAGGGAAAAGTTCTGGATTACATATCCCAACAATGCAACAACCGATAGGAGTGAACAAATATTCACAATGGGGAAATACTGCTAATACCAGCATATCTAGGCTTACTCCTCAAGAAGTCGAGTATAAGAGAAGTAATAACCTTTCTTCAAATGTAGGGAGAAGTTTGTTCTAGGACACAAGTGTAAGTTCAAGCACTTGAACTTCATATTAGCTGTTGAAGAAAAGACTGGGTTTACTTTGGAAGATGAAGAGGAAGGTAGTTCCTCTATTCCTCCAAAAGAAGCTATTGAGATAAGCAAGCCTTGGGGAACCTGAGGTAGTACTCAAGAGAAGAGTCATCTGGGAAAATTTGGATTTCATTAGAGCTTAGTTTCCAACTTCCATCATTGAGGACAAGGATGACTTCAATGGGGGGAAATGTGTAACAACTAGCAACTATGAAGAATAACGACTAGATCCAACATCTGTTCAAATTGAAGTGAGTTAGTTAGGTTGAGTTGCAACAATATTCAGTTATGATTGGTTAAATCAGTTGTGTAACATATCAATCTACACGTACATAAGGTTGTGTCAATCAGAAGAAGGAAGTAATGAAGAATGATAACAATGCTCATGCTCTATTTTCACCTCTCTCTCTCTCTAAACCCTATACTCTCTCTCTTCTCTTTCCTCTCTCCGTAACTCTCTTCTTCCCTCCTTCAATCGTCTCTTCTCTCTTCTAACGCCTCTAACAATTCTTCTATCATCCTATTGATTTTCCAACTCTCAAGCCATTCCATGCTTTATTTCTCGTAAACCTTAAAACCATTGCACTATCATTCAGATTTTCCTCTCTTTAACAATTTTGTGACAACTTATCCTAATGAGTATAGCACCCATGTATCTGACTAGTCCTTCGTTAACTATAACCCCGAAATCTAACAATCCAACTCTATTGGCACCCTAGCGCTGGCATTCCATATGGATCTTTATCACCCTTAACATCTTTTTAAGAGTCCCATCATTTTCTCTTATATAACCCCTGATGGCATGGCCCAACTTCACTTTCTTTATAAATTTTGGTTTCAACACATTTTCTCCCATAGTTTGGGAACTAGAGAGTAGCCAAATTGGCCACCAAGATTTGAATTATACTTGGATTCCCAAACTTTATACTAATGGTCGTTATTTTTCCTCTCTTCATGATTTTGATAAGCATGTTCTTCTAATTAAACTCTTACACCCTTTAATTACTCCCTTTAAATCCTATTTATATTTGGATTCACATAGTGTTTCCTACATAAAAACCTTTATAAGAACATCCCATTTCCAAAAACAATCCTTATCATCTTCTACCACTCTTCTTTCTTCTGACTTTATTCTCTTCACAAATTCATCATGGCTAGTTTCTAACCAAAAACACTAAGATTAAGAGGTCTTTTTGTTGAAAAAATTTGATGTTGCCATTGACAGCTAAATGATCTCTCATCTTGATGTCAAGACATTTTCGCTATATCACTAGAGAGTAGTCTGAGGGTGACTTGATTCTAAGTGAACTAAACTACTAATAATGGTTGAATGGTTTCTGTTGCTGTCACACCCCAATTCTCGGATCGATCACGCGACAACCGCCGCGTTGTCTCGGTACACGAGTAGAACCTCACCATATACCGAGACTCCACAAGGCAACAAATCAGTACAACAATTATTCTAATTCACAATCCATCCAAAATAAGAAAACATATAAGCAATACACATGCAAATGACCCAACCGATCCATCATTGTACACACGAGCATGCGTCGACACACAATTGGGGAGGGGGTTCCTGTACATGCATTTATGCAGTATGGCCATCCTAGCCAATTCAGAGTTCGACAACAAAATCAAAGGACGTACTAGTCCGTTTAACTCAAATCAGCACACAGACATGGCCAACTCGGCCAATCCAATTCACATGCACGCATCCGGCCATCCCAGCCTTTCCAAAAATCAAATAGAGTCCACATGTCCCATTTAAACAACAAATTTTTACCAAAAAGGGACTTTTAAAACAACATATACGAGCGTCAATATAAGCAAAGTAAGGATTCCATCAATACTTGCTCCTATATATGAAACAAGTATTGATTAAATCCATACCAAAAAGAATTATACAAGTTTTCCCTTTCGTGGTTCTATGAACTACAATTACAAAAAATTCTACATTTGCTAGATATCTATACAAATTAGCTCCCACGTGCAGTCTCTGAACTAAGTATCCTTTGTAAAATATTAAGAGAGAGGTGAGTATTGGGGAATACTCAGTAAGTGGAGTGCAATGGTGTGATTGTGTTCATAAATGAGAGGTGAATGTGGGACAATCAAAGCATATCTCAAAATCACACTTTATATATGTAAAAACATTTCAATAATTCAATCAATCTGTAAAACATGTATCCACATTGATCATTCTATCAGAAAATCATGGGGTCCCATCGAAAACACTCCCGTCTTAGACTAGCCGAATCTAGACGAAATCCCGCCAAGAGTTTTTCCATCCAATGTTTCAAAACATACCCCCTTCCGTGGCGTTGGCTCGTACCTCACCGGGGTGTAAACCATATATAGCACAACTTCGGCAGAGGGAGGGACGTCTAACTCCCCCGCACATCCAACCCCAACCACGCCACCTCGTTGGGTCGCTCCGTGGTAGGAATGACTATAGCCATTAACTACCAGCACCTTTCATTTCTCAAACACCTTATTTCACAAACCATGTGCCATAATTTCCAACAAATAATCATAAATTTCTTGCCATAGCAATTCATAAAGTAACATCAATTAACATATGATACACATGCATTCATATTTCACAATCCCGTTCAGATATCCTACAATCACAAAACAATTTATATGAAACATGTAAAAATCTAACAAAATCATTTATAAAACAAATTTTAAAACAAGTTTCTCATTTAAGAATACAATGAACCGTCCACTCACCTTTTGGGGAGGGTAATCACTCCCAATTCCCAAATCGAATACCCCTCTTTTAATCCCGAATGCTTTAACCTAGGACATTGATCACAAATAAATCATTAAATAGTACACCAACACTAGAGCAAAGTGGTTCTTCTCAATACATCACAAATTCCTAACCTCCCAATAATTTCCGGCACAACATGTTATAAAAAAATTAGCCGTAACTTGAACTACACATCTTGGATCATGGAAATTCCAATTTTTACTTAAAAATTAGACATAAAACTACAACTTTGTTGCTTATGTCCTAAATCCATTCAAATCATAGAAAGACATCTAAGTCCCTGAACATCATAGTCCAGAATTCAAAATTCCTATCGCGCAGCCATGAGAAAAAGCCTATAACTTTCACTACACACATCCAAATCACATAATTCCTATCTCAAATTAAAGATAAGATATAGATCTATAACTTTCATGTTCAGCGCTTAGCAGCATTCAGCCTAGAAAGCATCTCAAATTTAGTGGGAAACATGCAGCCAGAACAGGGGTAGAATAGCACCACGAAAATTCTTTGAAAAATCATAGCAATTTCATTTCTTACCCGATATCAACGAATCTTACCCGATTTCAACGAATCATACCTCATTTTAAAGATATGGGAGTTTACTTTCATATGCAAAAAACCTCACATGATTTTCTTTTGTGCAGAGAGAGTTATGACTAAAAGAACGCAGTATGTTCATTAAGCAAAAATCATGAATTTCAGAAAATGCATTCTTATTCTAATCCCACACATTTTCAGGACATATACAGGATTTCTCACACTAAATTCATTCAATTTGTCGAAGGGATTAGAATTTCCCTCACCTAGGATTTTCGTAGTTTACGGACCTAGCTTCCCTGCATCATTCATTTCAGTCTAGAACCTGTAACGCTTCCAAATTGATATAAACGTCAGCAATTAAACCTAGCTACTAAGAACATTCAAAAACCCTAATGTATTTACTTAGAACTGTTATCCTTACCTATGCAGTGGATGATTACAGATACGGCTTAGGGTTTTCGAAGGCTCACTACTACTGCTGGCTTGGGCTTGCAGAAGTCCCCTTGACAAAGAGAGAGCAAAGTGTGCGGGTGCAAGCAGGAAAGGGAGAGACAGAGGGCTATCGCACGCGAGGGAGAGAAGCCGAGAGATGAAATAGAGAGAGAGAAAATAAAAGTTTGTGTATATGTAAATGGAGGGAAGGAGGTGGAGAAATTGAGAGAGGGGGGATTGAGGGAGACGGGAGAGAGAGTGACGGGAGAGATTGGGAGAAAGAGAGAAACAAAGAGGGAGAGATTGAGTGAGATGGGAGAGAGAGAGAGTGAAATTTAGGAAAGTGAATTTTTCATTTTTTTATTGGTTCCGGTATCACAATACTTAACCCCCTAAAAAGATATTTCGTCTCGAAATTTAAAAGAAAATTTATACATCAAACAATTGGGGGTGCTTTTTTCGTATCAGCTCTTCAGTCTCCCAAGTTTCCTCTTGCACTTGATTACTTTTCCACAATACCTTGTCCATGGGGATTTGTTTACTCCTTAACTTTTTGATTTATCGATCAATGATTTTCACCGATTGTATCTTGAAACTTAAATTTTCATTCAACTCTACCGGAGGTGCTTCCAATATGTGTGAAGGATCTGACAAGTACTTTCTCAACATTGAGAAGTGAAAAACGTCATAGATCCTCTACAACTCCGACGGCAATTTCAACCGATATGCCACCTTCCCAACTCTTTCAATGATTTTGAATGGTCCGATATCGAGGGTTTAACTTTCCTCGTTTCTGAAATCGGATGATACCCTTCCAAGGAGAGACTTTCAAAAATACCCTATCCCCTACTTCAAACTCCAAGTGTCTTCACCTTCATTCTTGTCGGTGTAGCTCTTTTGCCGATCTTGCGCTACCTTCATTCTTTCCCAAATTAGCTTCACCTTTTCGTTAGTAGTTTCAATCAATTCTATACTTTCAATCTTCCATTCTCCAACTTCATCCCAACAAAGTGGAGTCCGACATTTCCTTTCGTAGAGAGCTTCATAGGGAGGCATACCAATACTAGATTGGTAGTTATTGTTGTATGCAAATTTGATCAGCAAGAGTTGTCTATCCAACTCCCTTGGAAATCTCTCAACATGTCTTCCAACGTTTGGATTGTACGTTCAGATTGTCCATCAGTTTGAGGATGAAATGCAGTACTGAATTTCAATTTGGTACCTAAGGTTTCTTGTAACTTAGGCCAGAATCTGGATGTGAATCAGAGATCACGATCTGATACAATCGATATTGGAATTCCGTAGAGTCGGACAATCTCATCAAGATACAACTTCGCTAATCTTTCCAAAGAATAAGTATTCTGAATTGGGAGGAAATGTGCCGATTTTGTGAGTCTGTTAACCATCACCTATATGGCATCGTGACGACTCAGAGTATGTGGCAATCCTACCACAAAGTCCATAGTAATATGCTCCCATTTCCATTCGGGTATAGGCAATGGTTGAAGCGTTCCGGCTGGTGTCTGATGTTCGGCCTTGATTTGTTGACACACTAAACATCTTGTTACAAATTCGGCTATTTCCCGCTTCAATCTCAGCTACCAATAAGCTTCTTTGATGGTTCGGTACATTTTAGTGCTTCCGGGATGCATAGTATAAGTCGAAGAGTGTGCTTCCTCAAGAATGGCTTTCCGAATCTCATCATTTTTGGGAACACAAATCCGTTTTCCATATATCACCATGTCATCCTCCTGAATATGAAAATCACTGGTTTTACCCTTACGAACCTTCTTTACTATCTGCTTTAACTCCTCATCAGTTGCCTGGAGCTCTTTAATACGGTCCACCAGGGTTGGTCGAATTTCAAACTTCGCCAATAATGCGCGATTGTCATCATAAGCATATTTGACTCCAAGAGCACGAAGTCCAACAAGGTATGAGAGATAAGAACCTGCTTGAGAATGAGAAGATGATGACTTGTGGCTCAGAGTATTCGCAACTACATTTGCCTTACCCGGGTGATAGTTAATCACCAAATCATAGTCTTTAATTAGTTCTAACCATCTTCTTTGCCTCAAGTTGAGCTCTTTCTGGGTAAGCAAATATTTGAGACTCTTGTGATCAATAAAGATCCTACAGGTGGCTCTGTATAAGTAATGTCGCCAAATCTTTAAGGCAAATACGATAGCAGTAAGCTCTAGATCATGTGTACGATAATTCAGCTCATACTTTTTTAATTGTTGAGAAGCGTAGGTGATAACTTTGTTACCTTGCATCAAGATGCATCCTAACCCTTATTTACTGGTATCACTGTAGACAACATAATCATACCTGGTGGTAGGAATAACGAGTATGGGAGCTGACGTGAGTCTTCTTTTGAGTTCTTGAAAACTCTGCTCATATTTATCTATCCATTCAAATTTGATTCCCTTCCACGTCAAGCCAGACAATTGAGTTGCAATCTTGGAAAAGCCCTTTACAAATCTTCGGTAGTACCCAACCAAACCGAGAAAACTACATTCCTCGGTGACGTTTTTTGGGTTGTTCCCATTTTAGAATCGCCTCAACTTTCTTAGAATCAACAAATATTCCTTCTCCGGATACCACATGTCCCAAAAAGCCAATTTCCTTTAGCCAGAATTCACACTTTGAGAACTTAGCAAACAATTGCTTATCTCGGAGAGTTTGCAGCACAATCCGAAGATGATTTGAATGCTCTTCATCATTTTTAGAATACACAAGTATGTCGTCAATGAAAACAATGATGAACTTATTGAGATAGGAGTGAAAAACTTGATTCATAAGGTCCATGAAAGCTGTTGGAGCATTCGTCAAACCAAATGGCATCACCAAGAATTCATAATACCCATACCACGTCCTAAACGCAGTCTTGGGGACAACATCTTCCTTTATCCACAACTGGTGATAGCCGAACCTCAAATCTATCTTAGAGAATAAACTAGCCCCTTAGAGTTGATCAAACAAGTCCTCAATCCTTGGCAAGGGGTATTTGTTTTTGATGGTCACCTTATTTAATTGCCAATAATCGATACACAACCGAAACGTGCCATCTTTCTTCTTTATAAACAGAACCGGTGCACCCCAAGGCGAGGTACTCGGTCGGATGATTCCCTTATCTAACAACTCTTGAAGTTGGACTTTTAACTCTTTCAATTCTGCTGGTGCCATTCGATAAGGAGGAATAGAGATTGGCGTTATGCTGGGAACAAGATCTATAGTGAAATCAAACTCCCGGATCGGTGGTAACCCAGGCAACTCTTCCGGAAAGACGTTCGGAAACTCATTCACTACAGGGACATCGCTTAGATCAGGGCTTTCCACCGTAGTGTCAATGATGTGAGCTAAGTAAGTTTCACAACCCTTATGTACTAATCTTCGTGCTCGAGAGCTGAAATAGTTTGGCAATACTCGCCATTCACCAGCGAATACAAGTAGGGGATGCCCTGGCCTACTAAATTTCACTTCTTTAGTGAAGCAGTTCATTGATACTCGGTGAAGGCTTAGCCGGTCCATGCCTAGGATGGCGTCAAAATCTTTCATACCCAACGGAATCAAATCTGTTTTAAGGATTGTCGCACCAACTTTCACCTCACAAGACTTATATACTGAATCCCTAATCAAATGCTCTCCCAAGGGGGTGATAACCAACAATTCTTCATCAAGTGGGACTAATGGCTTATCAGCATGTCTCTCAAATTCTGAACTCACAAATGAATTATTCGACCCGGTATCTATGATTATATGAGCATCAACACAAAAAATATTCATCATACCTATAAATATAAACCATAAATCCTTAATTGATAATCATAAATCATCAAATCATAATTATAAATCATAGATATCACATTTCAAATTCTGAACTTAAATTTAAATGAAAATTACCTGTAACTACGTTGAGATTAACTTGGGCTTCTTCATTAGTCATAGCAAAGACTCTAGCTTGAGATCTAGGCTGAGGTCGCTGAGAGGAGGTGGCTATAACATTACTTCCCGTGCCTGTCCTAGGGTTAGTACTAGTAGAAGGTGTCGCTGAACCAACTGGGCCAGTTTTGGAGCCGTTAGAGGGACCTCTGACTTGACGACTCACTTGCCCTTCTTCCTTCAACTCAGGGCAAGAATAACGGAGGTGTCCCTCCTTCCCATAGTGATAGCATCTTTTAGGATCTCTACACGGACCCATATAATACCCTTTGCAATTTGGACAAGTCCCCATTTCATTTCTCCATGGTTTAGCTCCTAATCCAACATTCCCAGTGCTAGGAGCACTCGGTCTATGAATTGGATGGCTTTGAGGAAATACAACCGATCCCGAAATAAATCCACCACTTTGATAGTCTGTAGTTCTGTTCTTCTTAGAGTTTTGGCCCTGTACAAATCCGCCAGACCTCTCCTTCCCACGGTGGTCCCTAACATTTCCCCTTTCAAGTACCATCTGTTCGGCCCTCAAGGCCAATTGCAACATGTTCTGGTATGTGCGCTCATCCGTGACCGACATCTTCTCTTAAATATTTAGATTCAATCTATTCTCAAACTTGAAGCATCTGTACTCTTCGGAGGTGATTAGCTCTGGTACGAATGAGAATAGGATTCTAAATTTGGCCTCATATTCCTTCACAAATAGATTTCCTTGGCGAAGCCGAAGGAATTATTTTCTCTTCAAGTCCCGATCGAATCGAGTGTAAAACCTCTGGTTGAATTCCCTAAGGAAATCATGCCAAGTGGAGGTGTAGCTGTCCTTTCCTCTACTCTATCCCACCATGTGCTAGCATCTTCGTCCAACAATCTCATAGCTATCAAGAGTTTCAAACTATCCTCTATTCCCATATCTGTTACAGCTTTTCTAACCTTCTTGATCCATTTCTTTGCCTTTGTAGGATCACCACTCACATTCCTGTTACCTTGCTTCCTTGATTAGTTTGGATAATTGAACTAGGGAATGGCTGATTGGTGCAACAACTGGAGGAGGTGTTACTGGAGTACTGGGTGTAGCAACTGGCACTGAAGGAGGAACATGTGGAGGGACTGAAGACAGTTGTGGAGCTTGATATTGCGCTCCGAAGGTACTCCACCACTCCATTACTTGTTGAAGAGCGGCAATAGGAGGAGCAGTAATCCCAGGAGAAGGAGCCGGGCGTGTGGACGTAAGTAGAGGAAGAGCATGCGAGGACAACTTATCCCCATGCTCCTATAGAGGAATCTCATTCACATTCCTCATTCTCCTTCATGGAGCCATGGCAATCTATAAGAGAAAAATTATGTTTATTAAACAGGGTTAAGGGAAATACTAATAACTTAACCCCCTAAAAAGGATATCCCTAATTCCTTAAGAATCCATGGAAGACCTTTGTATATTCTTAAAAGTAAATCTAAAAAAATTAGAAATTTTCAAAACAGCAAATATTTTAAAATCTTTGGAAAACCATTGAGATATTTGGGAGTAGTTCAAAACCTTAAACATCTAAAATCGTGAACCTGACTCTGATACCAATAAAGCTGTCACGCCCCGATTCTCGGATTAATCACGCGATAATTGCCGCGTTGTCTCTGTACACGAGTAGAACTTCTGCATATATCGAGACTCCGCAAGACTACAAATCAGTACAACAATTATTCCAATTCACAATCCATCCAAAATAAGAAAACATATAAGCAATACACATGCAAAGGACCCATCCTGTCCATCCCTATACACACGAGCATGCGTCGACAAACAATTGGGGAAGGAGTTCCTATACATGCATTCATGTAGTATAGCCATCCTAGCCAATTCAGAGTTTGACAACATAATCAAAGGATGTACCGGTCCGTTTAACTCAAATCAGCACACAGACATGGCCAACTCGGCCAATCTAATTCACATGCATGCATTCGGCCATCCCGGCCTTTCCAAAAATCAAATAGAGTCCAAATGTCCTATTTAAACAATAAATTTTTACTAAAAAGGGACTTTTAAAACAAAATATACCAGCTTCAATATAAGCAAAGTAAAGATTCCATCAACACTTGCTCCTATATATGAAACAAGTATTGATTAAATCCATACCAAAAAGAATTATACAAGTCTTCCCTTCCGTAGTTCTATGAACTACAATTCCTAAAAATTCTACATTTGCTAGATACCTATACAAATCAGCAAAAATCCTTCGCAATCACACGTGCAGTCTTCGAACTAAGTATTCTCTGTAAAATGTTAAGAGAGGGGTGAGTGTTGGGGAAGATTCAATAAGTGGAGTACAATTGTGTGATTGTGTTCATAAATGAGAGGTGAATGTGGGACAGTCAAAGCATATATCAAAATCACACTTTATATATGTAAAAACAATTCAATAATTCAATCAATTTGTAAAACATGCATCCACATTAATCATTCTATCAGAAAATCATGAGATTCCATCGAAAACACTCCTGTCTTAGGCTAGCCGAACCTATACGAAATCCCGCCAAGGGTTTTTCCATCCAATGTTTCAAAACATACCCCCTTCCTTGACGTTGGCTCGTATCTCACCGGGGTGCAAACCAGATATAGCACGACTTCGATAGAGGGAGAGACATCTAACTCTCCCGTACATTTAACCCCAATCACGCCACCCTATCGGGTCACTCCGTGATGGGAATGACTATAGCCATTAACTACCAGCACCTTTCATTTCTCAAACACCTCATTTCACAAACCATATGCCATAATTTCTAACAAATAATCATAAATTTCTTGTCATAGCAATTCATAATGTAAGATCAATTAACATATGGCACACATGCATTCATAAACACAGTGGATGCATTCATATTTCACAATTCAGTTCAGATATCCCACAATCACAAAACAATTTATATAAAACATGTAAAAATCTTACAAAATCATTTATAAAACAAATTTTAAAACAAGTTTCTCATTTAAGAACACAATGAACTGTCCACTCACCTTTTGGGGAGGGTAATCACTCCGAATTTCCAAATCGAATACCCCTCTTTTAATCCCGAATGCTTTAACCTAAGACATTGGTCACAAATAAATCATTAAATAGTACACTAACATTGGAGCAAAGTGGTTCTTCTCAATATATCATGAATTCCTAACCTCTCAATAATTTCCGGCACAACATGTTATAAAAAAAATAGCCGTTTCTTGACCTACACTTCTTGGATCATGGAAATTCCAATTTTTACTTAAAAATTAGACACAAAACTACAACTTTGTTGCCTACGTCGTAAATCCATTCAAATCATAGCAAGGCATCTAAGTCCTTGAACATCATAGTCCAGAATTCAAAATTCCTATCTGCGCAGCCATGAGAAAAAGCCTATAACATTCACTACATATATCCAAATCATATGATTCCTATCTCAAATTAAAGATAAGACATAGATCTACAACTTTCATGTTCAGCTCTTGGTAGCATTCAGCCTAGAAAGCATCTCAAATTTAGGGGGAAACATGCAGCCAGAACAGGGGTAGAATAGCACCACGAAAATCCTTTGAAAAATCATAACAATTTCATTTCTTACCCGATTTCAATGAATCATACCTCATTTTAAAGATATGGGAGTCTAGTTTCATATGCAAAAAACCTCACATGATTTTCTTTTGTGCAGAGAGAGTTATGACTAAAAGAACACAGTATGTTCATTTAGCAAAAATCATGAATTTCAGAAAATGCATTCTTATTCTAATCCCACACATTTTCAGGACATATACAGGATTTCTCACACTAAATTCATTCAATTTATCGAAGGGATTGGAATTTCCCTCACCTAAGGTTTTCGTAGTTTACGGACCTAGCTTCCCTTCATCAATCATGTCAGTCTAGAACCTGTAACGCTTCTAAATTGATATAAACGTCAGCAATTAAACCTAGGTACTAAGAACATTCAAAAACTCTAATGCATTTACTCAGAACTGTCATCCTTACCTACATGGTGGATGATTGCAGATTCGGTTTAAGGTTTTTGAAGGCTCACTACTGCTGCTGGCTTGGGCTTGCAAAGTCCTCTCGACAAAGAGAGAGCAAAGTGCGTGGGTGCAAGCAGGAAAGGGAGAGATAGAGGGCTGTCGTGTGCGAGGGAGAGAAGCCGAGAGGTGAAATAAAGAGAGAGAAAATAAGAGTTTGTGTGTATGTAAATGGAGGGAGGGAGGTGGAGAAATTGAGAGAGGGGGGATTGAGGGAGACCGGAGAGAAAGTGATGGGAGAGATTGGGAGAAAGAGAGAAACAGAGAGGGAGAGATTGAGTGAGATGGGAGAGAGAGATTGAAATTTGGGAAAATGACTTTTTCATTTTCTCTTTTTATTTTTATTTTTATTTTTTTTATTGGTTCCGGTGTCACAGTTGCACTTGCCAAGCTAGACCTTCTTACCTACCCAAAGTCATGGATGATTAACTCCCTTGGGTGAAAATAGTATGGAAAGCAAATGTTGATTATTAAAACATTGGGGTGTTCGCAAAAAATATTTTGATAATGAGGAAAATGAGCAAAACTTTATTATATTTATGAAAGATTAATTTAGAAGTGATTAAAACAAATTTGAGAATGTTTAATATAAATTGACTAACTCACAAAGAACCACAAATCGACTCACATGTGAAACATGGTGATTTGCTAAGTGAAATGAACTTACAAGGAAAAATAGGAAGGTGAGTCAAGTTGACTCACATAGAAAACAAGTCGACTAGAAGAGCAAACAAAAAATCTAAACTAAATATAAATCTAAGTATAAGTTAATCTACTAAAAGCATAAGTCGACCTGAACAATGCATGAATTAAGAATTCAAAAATTTGAAATCCTAATGGATGAAAATTTAAAAACTTAATAATTAAAAATTAGATTAAATCGACCTTTACAAACTTCAAGTTGACGTGATGAAATCACAAATCGACCTGCTAACCAAACATTTAGAAATTCTTGTGGAAAGTAAAATATAAGTTGACAGAGTTGACTCAAAAACACAAGCTAGAACTTAAAACATAAGTGAAACTCTAGGACAATTCAACTCATCGTATGATACAAGTTGACCTACACAAATTGGCCTTAAGAAAATATAAACAAAGCTCAAGCTTACGTCAACCTATGTATGATACAAGTCGACCTGCATGAACACAGAATAGTGATAAGCTTGAAACACATTAAGCACAAATTGAAGTAGGTATAACACAAGTCGACTTATGTGAGCAAAAAAATGAAAATGTTTAAGTCAGTTAGTGCACAAGTCGACTTGACAAAATGTTTAAGTCAGTCTGTGCCTTAATGACATATTTGAAATTAAAGCTTCATAGTTGTGTTGGTTTCACTTGTAAATCTTTGTCAAAAACCATAGTCTTTGAGTGTTTGAGTAAAACACTAGAGGTAAACTTGCACATGTCAAAAGCTTGTGGGTAGTGTTTGAGAGAATCACTGTGAGGTTTGACTAACACTTTTGCAAGTTAGTTGGTTGTTGTACTATTTTTGAAAAATGTGGATTCAAAATCTAAGTGAAGCCTAGAAGCACATGTACACCAGAGAGGACCATTATAAATCTTGATCTTATAGTTCTTCTCTTTGTCTCTCATCAATCTTCCTTTAAAATCCAAAAAGACCTAAGACACTATAAAAAAAATACGATTTTAGCGATAGATTTAGTGATGAAAGTTTTTAAAAAATTTGTCAATAAAAATATTAGCAACGGATTTAGCGATAAAAAGATTTTCATTACCAAATTTAAAATCCTCCGACCGCCCCGCTCCCCCCGCCCGCCCTGCTACCTCTAGCCTGCGTCCACCCGTACCCTTGCGATAAATGCCTCAAGAAATGCCTCCGCATGCCATCAGCAAGGTTTGAATTTGCACACAAATCAAAATCATAAGAACTCAAAACCACTGGACCGAATGATATATCTAATATTACTCTTTCTTTTTTCTTTTACTTATTATCATAATTTCACATTTTCCTAATACTAATAAAATAATATAAAACGATAAAAGGTTTAAAGAATAAAATAATATTATTCTTTAAAAAGATAAAATAAAAATAAAATATAACATATTAATTAAAAAAATATTTTTTTATAAAATAATAAAATACAAACTTAAAATAAGATAATAAATGAATTAAAAATATATTAATTTTATTATTAAAAAATAAAATATAAAAAAAATAAAATGCTTTTTTAAAATATTATTTAAAATACTATAAAAAATAACAAAATAAATTAAAATATGATTTGTAAATATTTTTTTCTTAATTTGTTATTTTACATTCACATTTTATAAATAATAATAAAATGATATAAAATGATAATTTTTTATAAAATAATAAAAAACTAATTTAGAATAAATTAATAAAATATTTTAAAAAATAAAATCATATTATTCTTTTAAAAAATAAAATATAAAATATAAAATATAAAAATTAAAATTTAATTTCAAAATATTATAAAATAATAAATATAATTAGTAATGTACAATAATAAAAAAAATATATAAAATACTAAATTAGCGACGGATTTAGGATTTTCATTACTAAATTTAGCTACGGATCCTAGAAATCAGTTGCTAACATGAAATAATAAAATAAAATAAAATAAAATATAAAATGCTAATTTAAAAAAACTTAATTTTTAACAACGGATTACCTAAATCTATCGTTAAGTTAGTGATGGATTATGATATTCCTTCGTTAAGTTAGTTACGGATAGTATCCGTTCCTAAATCCGTCGTTAAATAAATATTAATTATTATATTTTATTTAATTATGATATTAAGATTATATTTTATTAAATTATATATTTAATTTGCAATGAATTTAAGATTTTCGTCATTAAATTTAGTGACGGATCCTAGAAATCCATCGCTAATTAATAATTAATAATTCATATATATTTTATTTAATTATTATACTAATATTATATTTTTATTTAATTATATATATATTTAATTAGCGACGGGTTTTGGCATTCCATCAGTAAATTTAGTGACACATCCTAGAAATCCATCACTAACGTGAAATAATAAAATAAAATAAAATATAAAATGTTAATTTAAAAAAAGATTAATTTTTAGCGACGGATTACCAAAGGTTGTCGCTAAATTAGCGACGGATTATAAAAATCCGTCGCCAAGTTAGCGATGAATAATATCCATCCCCTAAATCCGTCGCTAAATTGCAACGGATAATATCCATAGCTAAATTACGACGAATTATCAAATTCCGTCACTAAATTAGCAATGAAAAATATTCGTTGCTAAATCCGTCTTTAAATTAGCGACGGATACCTAAATCCATTGCTAACTTAGTGATAGATTCCTGTATCTATTGCTAAGTTAATCTTTTTTTTAATTAACATTTTATATTTTATTCTCTTATTTTTATTTTATTTTATTCTCTTTTTATTCTTTTTATTTTTTTATTTTTTATTTTTTATTTTTTTAAAACTATAGAATAGTCTATAAATAGACAATACCTATCAGTAGCCATCCCTCTCACTGCCGCCGTCTTCCGAAAACTATTGTTTGATCTACTTACTAGATGAATAGATCACCGAATGTGGATCTATGAGCTATTGTCTTTTTTGCTGATGACGATAATGAAAGAAGATAAACAACTGAATTTTTAAAAAACGATTGAGGTATATGAGAGAAGCAAACGGACATAGAAGACGAAAAACATGATGGGTGAACTCAACAACCACAATTTATTGAAAATTGTTTGTTACAAATTGATTGAATTATTTACTGTTGAAAATGGTCAATTTGATGAAAATTGTAATATTCACTATATATTTAATTCGATTTTGTTATTTAGAGTAGATTAAAAAAAGAGATACAGTTGAAAATATTTCCTATTAGAGTATAGAAGAAATTTAATTACGAAACTAGTCATAAATTTTGAAATACCGGTAATAAATTAGCGACAAATTTACCTATGAATAATTTTTTGGCTAATTAGCAATGAATTTTACTACGAATATTTTTTTGTGACTAATTAGTGACGAATTTAGTAATGAATTTTCGTGTTTGTTGCTAAATTGTGTGACAAATATTTTTTTGTGATTAATTAGCAATGAATTTAGCGACGAAAAATTTTTATAGCTAATTCGCTACTAATTTTGTCACGAAAATTTTTTGTCGCTAAATTTAGCGATGGATAATGGTATTCATGGTAAAATTTAGCCATGAATATTTATATTCATCGCTAATTAGCGACAAATTTTACAACAAAAGATTTTTCGTCGTCAATTAGCATCGAATTTAGTCACAATAATTTTTCATCACTAATTAGCGACGAATTTAGCTATGAATAATGTTTCCATTGCTAATTTAGCTACAAATACTTTTTCGTCGTTAAATTCATCATAAAATAGTGACAAAAAGATTTTTTATCGCTAAATCCGTTGCAAAATAGTGACGAATTTTTTCTGTCGCTAAAATTCGTCGCTAAAATTGTGTTTTTTGTAGTGAGAGTACTAAAAACAACCTATTACCTCCTCTAGATTGTTCACAACTGTTTCTTCAATTGGTATTGAAATGAGTCTCTTGTTGAAGGGTTAGTAGCCTCAAGAGTAAAGATTTGGAATTCATACTTAATGGTGATAGTATCCCATTCGAAATCTGCTCAACTAACAGAGAACCATTCTTCAACATCAACAAATACAACAATTGGAAGTAGAGAATGTAAAACTTCATCATAGCTTAGGATGAAATAGTCTTGGAAATCATAAAAGAGGAAATATGAGGAGATTGACAGTATCAGAGTCTAAGTTACAATAAAGAACATGATTATCGAGAAAAATAAGCTCTATTGAGCAAAATGTAAAATAGTAAATCCTCTTTACCTTGCTTTTAGTTTAAATAAGTGTAATAGAATTTCGTCCTGTATAACGGCTAAGGAAATTTGGGAGTGACTAAAGGCCACATATGAAGGGACCAATCAAATTAGAAAGAATAAATTAGAATGCTAAAATTGGAGTACAAAGCTTTTATGATGAGCGACGGATAGTTAGAGATATGATTACTAGACTTAACACCATTACAAATGAACTGGTAAACAAGGTTCTCAAGTGTATGCTAAATCTTGGGAATCAAAGGTGACTGCTATAAAAGAATCCAAAAATTTAGAGACCTTAACTATGGGTCATTAACCACTCACGAGATTAAGTTAAATTCTAAAAGAGTAGACAGTGAAGAAAAAGGAAAATCAATAGCTCTCAAGGATCAGATTAGAGAAGATAGCTTTGGTAAGGATGATGAGAACATGATACTTCTCACATGAAGGTTTAAAAGAGTTATGATGAGAAAGAAGAATAAGAGGAGAAGAGATTTTAAGAAAACAAAAAAAAGAGAAAATCAAATGCCACGAATGCAAGAAGCGTGAACACATAAAAGTTGACTGTTCACAACTCAAGAAGACAGATAAGAAGGAGAAGAAAGAAAAGAAAGCTCTAGCAGTCTGGAATGATAAGGATAATAGCTCAAGCAATGACAAAAATGAGCAGGAACAGGCCAATCGGTGTTTTATGGCATTAAAAGAAAATAAGTTGAGGTAAGTTCTCGTTGCTCTTCTTACTTCTTTGATTCCTCTAATGAATTTTCTATAAATAAAATGCATAAACATCTAATGGAAGCATTTAAAGAACATTAGAAGATGAAACATAAAAAATCAACATTACAAAATATGATAACAAACATGGAAGAAGAGACGAATAAATCAAAATTAGAAAATGAAAAGATAAAAGAAGAAAACACAATCTAAAAGAAGAGAACAATAATCTGCAAGCATAGCTTAAAAAGGAAAATGAAAAAGTAAGTGAGCTGTAATATGAAACTAAGAAGATAAAAGAAGAAAATTAAAATATCTACATAGAAAAGAATAATAAGAAGGAAGGTAAAGAAGTGGAGTTTGAACAAAAGAAATTGAAAAATAAAAAACTGAGCTTTCCGTTGTTAAAGTTTGTTCAAGCTTAAGAAAAAATTAATTCAATTTTGGGAGCTCAAAGAGCATTTTTTGACAAAACGGGATTAGAATATAATCCTATTACCACTCAAAAGTGATTATACACTTTTTTTTGTTCCTAATTAAAAAAATGATAAACCATAAAAAGGATGTCATAATTACATGAAATTATAGTATAATGCCAACATTGCAACTTTAGGAAACACACCTATGCCAAAATCAAAAGACCAATAACTTGCCAATAAAACATTTGTTGTTTTAAGTATAGTCATAGTATAAATGAATACTGGCTTAGCAATAACTCTTTGCCTACAATAAAACTACAATGTATTCTAAAGATTTTGGTTAACACTAACAATGCCAGACTCAAGAAAGTTTGGGTACTGAGGGCCAAAACTTAATTGAGCATTTGTGCATATTTGTTTGAAGGCTAAAGGCATTCAGAACATTTAGTGTTCTTAGTTCCTTAACAGTGGATGCTCTAGGTACATGATAGAAGACTCTACAAAGATGCTCTAGGTACTTGATAGAAGACTCCACAAAGATCAGAAGTTTGGAAGAGAAGAAAGGAGGCAAAGTTATCTTTGGATACAATTCTAAAGGTAGCATTGTCGGATTGACAATGTAGATAACTTCCACTTAAATTGAATATGCTTTACTTGTTAAAAGCTAGAAACATAATTTACTTTGTATTACTCAATTGTGTGACAAATGATATATAGTGGTATTTAATTGTGATTGTTGTAATAGACAAACAAAGCAAAAATGTAAAATTTACTGGATTTAGAGAGGGCAACATTTTGTGTAATTAATTTAGACAAAAAGGAAAAACTTATGAAGTATGTTTAATGTAGTAAGTCATGAGAATGATTGACTATGGCATAGAAGATTAAAACACGTAAGAATGAATTTAATTTCAAAATTAATAAGAAAAGATATAGTTAAATAGTTACCAAAAATAAAATCTGAATAAGACAATTTATGTGATGTTTGCATGAATGAAAACAAGTTATAACCTCCTTTAAATCTAAGAATTTAGTTTCAATCAATAGACCACTAGAATTACTGCACGTAGATTTACTTTGATAAACTAAAACGAGGAAAATATTATGGTTTTGTGATAATAGATGACTATTGTAGATTTACTTGGACACTATTTTTAGCCAAAAAAGAAGAAGTCGGCAGTGCATTCATCAAATTTTGTAAGAAAATCTAAAATGAAAGAGGCTGCACAATCGTTAGCATAAGGAATAACCATGGAAAAGAATTTGAAAACATATTGATATAAGAATTCTATAAAAAAATAGAATTATCCATAACTTTTTAGCCCCTTGGATTCCACAATGGAATGGTGTTGTGGAAAGGAAAAATAAAACTTTAAATGAAATGGCTATGACAATGTTATATGAAAATAACTTAGCCAAATTCTTCTGAGATGAAGCTGTGGATATAGCATGTTACATATTAAATAGAGTTTTGATTAGCCAATGCCTTTTTTAAAAAAAACCTTATGAGCTCTATAAAGGTAGAAGGTCGGATATTTTCATGTCCTTGGGTGTAAGTGTTTTATTTTGAATCATAGAAAGGACTTTAGAAAAATTTGATACTAAAAATAATGGAACTCATTTTCTTAGATTATTCAACCTCTGGTAAATCATATAAAGTTTATAATAAAAGGACCATGATAGCAGATGAATGAATTCATGTGAAATTTGATAAATCTAACCCCTTTAACAAGAAACATATATGTTTTGATGTTGTAAATGTAGATGAACCCATAGGTTAAAATGCTAAGAACAAAGCAGAAAAACAAGGTTAAGATAATAATTCAGAAAATAAAGAATCAGATAATGAAGAAGAGGACAAAAATAATGAACCTAAAGAAGTTAAATTCCTAACTCTAAGAAAAAGTGTAAATAAAGAAAATATCATAGGAAACTTAGTTTTTGAAGTGATGACAAGGTCTACACTCCGAAACCTATGTGGATATGTAGCTTTCATTTCTCAAATAGAACCTAAGAAGATAGACGAGGCCTTGGAAGATGAAAACCAGACATTAGCAATTCAAGAGGAACTAAACCAGTTTGAGAGTAATATAGTATGAGATTTAGTTCCTAGATTAAAAGAACACTCAGTTATAGAAACTAAATGAGTTTATAGGATTAACCTAGATGAGCATAGAACCCCATTATTAGGAATAAGGAAAAATTAGTAGCTTAAGAGTACATCCAAGAGGAAGGAATAGATTTTGATGAGACATATGCCCATGTAGCAAGATTGGAAGCAATTAGAATGTTTCTTGTCTTCTCCTGCTTCATAAATTTTAAGCTATATCAAATGGATATGAAAAATGCATTTCTGAATGACTTGATTCATGAAAAAGCAACCCTTGGCTTTGAAGATCTAAAACATCTAGACTATGTGTTTAAATTGTTTAAAGTTTTATATAGCTCGAAACAAACTCCAAGAGTTTGGTATAAAAGATTTAGCAATTTCTTAATAGATAATGATTTTGAAATAAACAAGATTGGTAGAACTTTGTTCATTAACAGAAAAGGCAAAGAAATCATAATAGTACAAATCTATTTAGATGACATAGTATTTGGTGCAATAAATGAAAATATTTGTTAAGAATTTGCTAAGATAATACATGCTGAGTTTGAAATGAGCATGAAGAGTGAGTTCAATTATTTCCTAAGACAAAGGAATTTGGACTTAGTGAAGATAAAGGAAAAGTTCAAACACATAGGAACTTTTTAAGAACTTATTACGAAATAAAACAAATAAAACAATCCGAATGGTACTTATCTAAAGAACTTTACAAATAAAACAAACAACAAATGAAATATTCATTAGTCAATCCGAATAAACTAAAGAACTTATTAAGAAATTTGGACTTAGTGAAGATAAAGGAAAAGCAATCCTAATGAGCACCTCAGTTAAGGTTAATAAAAATGAAAAAGGAAAATCAGTGTACTCTAAACTCTATAGAAACATGATTGGATCACTGTTATACTTAACTATATCTAGACTTGATATCTTATATAGTATATGCTTATGTGTTAGGTGTCAATCTAATCCTAAGGAGTCACATTTAACAGCAATGATAATAATTTTTATGCAGAGACACATGCAACTTAAAACTATGGAATGATAGGAACTTTTTTTTTAGTTGCATGGTTATTTAGAAATAGACTTTGTGGGATGTAAGTTAGATGGGAAAAGCACAAATGGTACTTGTCAAGGTTTTAGAAGTATGTTAGTATCTTGATCCTCTAAGAAGTAGAATAGTGTTGCCACTTTAACCATTGAGGCATAATATATTGCTATCTGGTCAGCGTTGTGTTCAAATCTTATAGATAAAGTATCAATTAAAAAACAGTGTTAGACTTAGACTATGTCCTTATAAAATGTGACAACATTAGTACAATAAACCTAATAACAGGTCCAGTTCATTATTTTAGAACTAAACATATAGAAGTGAGGTATCATTTCATTAGATATCACGTGCTGAAAAATAATATCATTCTTGAGTACATTGAGACAGAGAAGCAAATCACAGACATTTTCATAAAACCTTTAGACAAAAATAGGTTTTATGGCTTAAAAAGGGAATTAGGAATGATGAATTTTGAGGAATAATATTTGATTGTTTAAAATGATATGTTTATTTGATAATTTTGCTTGATGCTTTCTTGTTTGTGCATGAAAATGAAAATTTGAGAATGACAAATCGACTTGTTAAAAGGTATGAGTCAACTTGCATTCAACCAAATGACATTAACAATGAACTCTGATAAATGAAAGTCAACTTGTTTTTATTATTGAAGATCCAGGATTTCATTAACAACATAGTAAGCCGACTTGTGAGAGTTACAAGATAATCTGTGGTAGCTCAGAATTCATGACATAGGTCGACTCATTCAATATATAAGCCGACTTCTCCTTAGTACTTCAAGTTCAAAATGTTAGTTAGGATCTAACAAGTTGCCTTGTTCTTCCTACAAGTCAACTGCAGCAACTTAAAACTATACACTAGGTAATTCAAAACTCAACGAGTCGACTTGTTTACCCTATGAGTTGACTTGCAATAAACTAACCCACGACACTATATATACTAAGCCTAATCCTAAGTCGACTAAAACCCATTTGAACTCTACCGAAACTTCTCTCTCTCAAAGCCAAAACCATTCTTCATGGAAAAACCTATCTCAAACTACAAGGATGCCAAGAATTAAGAATCCAACCAAGTTCAATCACGAAGATTTCTAAAGCTTAGCAAAAAGTAAGTCCTTCTGACAAAACTTCTACTATAGAATATCAATCACTTTAGGTTGATAGATTGGGATTTTCTTGATGGCATAAAGTTTCTATACAGAGATTACAATAAGGAATTATGCATAAACAGTTTCATTCATCAAAACACAACATGCTGCGATCAATTTGTTAGATTATTCTACAACAACATAAGAGAAGCCAAATACTGATATAGCAATGCGTCTGAGACCAAGATAACCTTAGGCAACCATAGCGAAAAAGATATATTCAAAAGCTATATAGGTAGTATTAAGATTGTGGTAATCCCTCACATCTTATGTAGATTGAACACTCAAAACTAGGTACCCTATGATCTGTGAGGAGTATATGGTCTGTGAATTGTTGGAGAATGCTAAGGTTGTCACGTCCCAAATCCACCCCCTCGCTGGGGTTTCATCGACGACGGACTGCCTAGTTCTCACAGGGCTCAGTTACTTTGCATGGTATGGAAGTTATACTAAAATAATAAATCTTTTATTTATTTATATCATAACATATTACAAAAGTCTACTATACATGATAAAGTAGCGGAACTTCTATACTAGAAAGCTTATCCCTACAAAACTATATCTACCCGTTCATTTAATCTTCCTCGACTTTTGTTCTTGCAGAATCTAAAAATAATTTTTGGTATGAACTTGATAGCCCAGTGAGGTCCGTGTGTGCATGTGTGGAAAACTTTTATTGTCAAATGTATGATAAAATTTTCATATTAAAATCTTGTGAAAACTTTCAATGTAGCAATAACATGCACAAAACAATAATAACGGTAACACATAACAATTTAGACAGTTCACTTTCATTTTATCTCTCCATTGTGAGGATATTCTTCTTATCCCTCCTATGAGGTCCATTTTCGGAAAGGCCTATTACTCTCCCCTGCATTAAGTGGACAAATCTCCTATCCACATTAATGGGGTGCTATCGGTATACATTTTGACATTCAACAAATTTCTTATTTGCTCAAACTATCTCCACACATATCGACTTATATAACAAACAAAAACACATACATTGATGCAGTAGTAGAAAAATTATTATAATAATAATAAATTATGGTTGCCATAGAAAATCACGGTTGTAGTAAAAAATCATGGTTGTAGTAGAAAATCACAGTAGTTATGTATAAAAATATATGAATATAAAGGATACTCACTTCAAGTAAATATAAAGAACACTTACTTCAAGGAAATATAAAGAACACTAAAGTCAAAAGAGTTAACCAAGATCTTTAACTAGTTTGTTTTTTCCCATTTACTCCATTATCTCTTATTTCTTTTCTTTCTCTTCTTCTCTCTTTCTATCTCTTTCTTTCTTCCTTTTTCTTTCTTTTTCTCTCCTTCCCTTTTTCCTCAAGGTTTGCTTGTGATTTGGAATGGGAAGGGGAGAGGGGTATTTATAGGTGTTGGAAAATAATGAGTCATCATCTCCTTTCATGGATTGTGGACATGTGTAGGATATGTGTTAAGTTGATGGATGAGGTAAAATACAAATTGACAACTTAAAGTGGCACTTGTTTGGACATGTGTCAAATGGTGGCATGAGAAAATATGCACTTGACAAGTGTCCGAATATGTGTCATGTGAATAGAGGATGTCAAATGCAAATTGATTACTTCAAGTGACACATATTCATTGTATTTTTAATATGGACGGTGTTGTCTTCTTCCTTGGTCGGGGCCGGTTCAATGTATTTTGGACACATATTCATCACATGGTTGGTGATGGATGGTGGCAAGGCAGTCACATGGTCGGTGGAAGCTTATCCATTAGTGTGTGGTCGGTTGTTGGTAAGTGCATGCTTATGTGATATATCCAGATTTAAGTATTCAGCACTGGTTAATTGTTCTAGGTACTTATTTCCATGTAGGTCATATGGTCGGTGGAAGCTTATCCATTGGTGTATGGTCGGTTGTTGGTCAGTGCATGATTATATGATGTGTCCAGATTTAAATATTCAGTACTGGTTAATTGTTGTGGGTACTTATTTTCGTGTAATATCATATAAGTAAATATATTTATATTATTTTAATTCATTTACTTAAGAATTACACGTAAATAAGGAAATACCTCCCATTTGGATTTAATAAAAATAGTTTCAGGTCATAATTCATTAAACATAAAAGTCAACTCTTCATTCCGAAAACAAAACTAGAAACGGCTAACTTTGTTGGCTTTTATTTGGAGGGCTAATAACTTAGAAAAATTCTAGAAAAATAGGTTTTTACTTATTTGATATATGAGAAATAATTATCAGGACTTTTTCTCCTTGTTTTCTAAACATTTTAGAAACCTCATTTTTAGGGTATTTAGTTTCCATCGAGCTAGTTAAAACTAGGTTTTCAATATTCTAAGTATCCGATTTCATATCCAATTCCTATGTTTCAGGAACATCCTCATTTCATTATTTATAATAAGTTATTTCTTGCAACTAAATTGGGGCATATGACAAAGGTAGTCTTTAAGAACCCTAACTTAGAAGTTGTGAACACAAATACTACAAGCTTAGATATACATGAGTGACTTCTCCACCTCATAGTGGCTCATGTACTTAGACATAGAGGACGGAGTGACACCATTATTTCTAGGGAGGACTTTTGGCTCATGGCTTGCATCATGTAGCAAAAGAACCATGGCCTGAGTCTACTCACTTTGAAATATCTCAACCCTTAGCACTGGCTATATTTCCCCCTAGAGTTGATAGAGCATATATGATATCCTCATAGCCTATCATGATGGGAATTCTTTGGGACTACATGCATAGGTTGGAAAATCAAATGCATGGTTAGTTCACTAGGATGCAGGAGTAGTTGGATAGGGTAGAAGCAAAGTGGTTGCTTTGTCTGGAATGAAAACAAAAAGAGATTCCTCTCAGTAAGCTACCAATCTGGAAATCCTACATGAGTGCATGATTGGACGATTGTATTGGATATCTTTCTTGTCACACCCCAATCCTCAGAACCAAGGCTAACTTGTTATCAACCTAAACTTTATGCTCATACAATTCTCCATAATCATAAATCATCATCCATAAGATTTCCTTCAAAATAAAATGAGTAGAGTTCCCATAACTCATATACAAATGACTAATCATAATAAAGATATGTATATACGAAATTATTAAAGCTTATACAAGAAATCCATAATACCACATAATACAACTTCCATTGACCTTACCCATGGATCTATCTACAACAACATAAGCCCAAAATAAGATTATCTTACATGAAGTGCATGACTCCAACCAAAATGGGTCCATGAGTAAGCAACTTGCAACCCAATCATAGCAGCTGCATGAATAATCGATCCCTAAAACATTATTTTCATTCATAAATAAATTTCAAAACTAACTTGCAACCCATTCACATCTTTGTCTCAATAAACCTCAACCAACAAAGCAGAGTAAATCATGTGACAAGCATTTCCAACATTATCATTTCAAAAGAAAACATCACACTCAAATTGAGTTATAAAACCACATTTCAAAGTAAGATTTTCAAACATATAAAATATTTCTCATTAACATAACATAAAAGTCCAAATCACAGTTCGGGGAGGGTGTGTACTCCCGTTAATCCAGGTTCTCAAATACATCCATTTTTAAAGGACCTTCGCCTTGCTGATTGTATAATTCACAATATAGAATTGAGGTTAAATACTTATTCATTGCTACAAGGAAGCTAAATATTCATATGCAAAAGGAACATGTATCTCTTTGCTTAAGACTAACCATATTTAGAGTTCATTTCTATATTCTCATGTTTTAGGAAAATAATTATACTTTAAACTAGTATTCTTGAATTGCCAAACTTCTATGTTTCACTTAAGAACTAGACATAAAACAACAATTTCTATGTTTACAACTTGGATCTATTCAAATTACACAAGAACATGTAAATCTATCTTATGTTACCTTAATTGCATAATTTTCAATCTGCACGGTCATGACAAATGGCTGTAACTATTATTACACACATCCAAATCATATGATTCTTATCTGAAATTAAAGATAAGACATAGATATAAAAATATCATGTTAGAGCTTAGGCTAATTCAGGCTAAAAGGCATCTCAAAATCGACCCCAAGTCTTAGCCGAAACAGGACAGAAACATGAGATTATTCTACAGAATGTATCATTTTGAAAATTCACTAAAAATCCAATTCCCATTAGATTTCAACGAATCACATCTCATTTTCAAGATTTGGAAGTCCAATTTCATATGCAGAAAATTGCACTTCATTAGCTTTTGTGCAGAGAAAGTTATTGTCAAAAAATTACAACATGGTTAGAATATTCTGTTTGTTGAAACTAAAAAATTCTTTCTTTGTTCTAACTCACCTATTCCTATGTTCAGATCACCAAACATGTTGTTCATATGATTTCTATGATAAATAAGAACTTAAAATTATGAATTTAAAGCTTACCTTGGACTTGGTTCAAGGATCCCTCAATGTTTACTTCTCATTTTTGCTTTCCTGGCCTCCTTCTTCTCTCAACGTCTTTAGCTTGATTTAAAAATATTTTACACCATTTTATGCATTCTAGAGGCTGTGTATATGGTATACATAGATGAAAATAGATTATTTCAAGTTTGGATGTTGATTTTGATGAAGTTTGAGGTAGTTTTGTAGGAGAGAAGTGAGGAACTTGTGAATTAGAGAGAAGAAAAGTGTTCTCTCTTTCTTTCTTTCTTTTCTCCTTTCTTTTACTTTCTTCACCCCACATACATACACAAGAGCACACTTAAGAAGGTTCAAGAATATGGCCTTTCACACTTGTGGTTTCATACACACACAACTCTCTTTTTCTTCCTTTCACACTTTTGCTTTCATACACACACATAACTCTTCTTTTTCTTCCTTTCACACTTGAGGTTTTACACACACATATAATTCTTCTTTTTTTCTTTTCCTTTAAGCTACACCCAACACATACCTTACCCTTAAATCTCCTTTGATATTACTGCATTTTGTTGGTCAATGAAAAAAAAGAGAGCTAAAACAAATGAAAGGAAGATTAAAACATGTGTGGAAGGCTTGTATGTGTTAATTCAATAATTAGACTACATTTTCCACACCAAACCCAATTTCCATTTCTTAATTCATTCTATTTCATGAATTAAGTTTACACTACCTAAGTTTACTTATACAATACATTTATACAAATAAACATTAAATTTCGGCTTTACAATTTCTACCCCCCATAAAAAAAATTTTGTCCTCAAAATTCACTATATCTCACCTTCAAACAAGTAGGGATATTGTCTTCACATCTGACCCTCTGGTTCCCATGTCATCTCTTTTACTTGATCTCTCCTCTATAAAATTTTAACTATAGTTACCTCCTCGTTTCTCAAGATTTTAACTTGATGATCCAAAACCATAACCGACTTAGTTTCAAAACTCAAATTCTCTCTCAACTCAATTGGAGGCTTTTCAACAACATGCATTGGGTCCAGAGGTATCTCATGTCTATATGCTACATTTTTTGTTCTCTCAATGATCTTATACAATCTAATATATCGAGAGTTTAGCTTTCCTTGACTATGGAAATGAATTACTCCTTTCCAAAGTGATACTTTCAAGAATACCATATGAACTATTTCAAACTCCAATGGCCTTCTTCTATCGGCGTAGCTTTTTTGATGATCTTGTGCCATTTTCAATCTTTCTCAAATGATCTTAACTTTTTCAACCATATTATCAATCAACTCCACACTTTTGATCTTCTTTCTTCGACTATATTCCAACATAATAGAGTTCGACATTTTCTCCCATATAATACTTCATACGGTGGCATCCCAATATTATACTGATAACTATTATTGTAAGCAAATTCCACTAAAGAATGATGCCTATCCCAACTACCAGAGAAGTTAAGTACTCATGCTTGAAACATATCTTTCAATGTTTGGATCGTCCTTTCAGATTGACCATTAGTTTGAGGATAGAACGCTGTACTGAACTTCAATTTAGTCTTTAAAGACTCCTATAGTTTCGGCCAAAATTGAGAAGTGAACCAAGGATCTCTATATAAAACTATAAACACTGGCACCCTATGTAACCTCACAATCTCATTAATATACATTTTGACTAGTTTCTCCAATGAATATGTGGCTTGGGTAGGCAAGAAATGGGCGGACTTAGTAAACCTATCCACAAGTACCCATATGGCATCATATTCGGCCTAAGATCTCGGCAATCCAGTAACAAAGTCCATCATTATGTGTTCCTACTTCCACTCGGGAATTGGTAGAGATTGGAGAATTCCAACGGGCTTTTGATGTTTCACCTTCACTTGCTGGCATATTAGACATTTAGCTACATATTCAGCAATGTCCCCTTTCATGTTAGGCTACCGGTAGCTCTCTCGGATAGTTTGATATATCTTCATACTCCCCATATGCATAGCATAAGCTAAGTTATAAGCTTCCTCTAGTATGGCCTTCCAAAGATCAGCATCCTTCGGAACACAAATTCTATCTTTGAACAACATTATACCATCATCTCTCAACTTGAACTTAGTTTTTTTCTCCTTTTGAATCTTTTCAAACCCCAATTTCAACTTCTTATCTGATGCTTGTAGTTCTCGGATTCTATCCGTCAAGGTTGGCCTTACCTCAAATCTCGCCACAAAAGCACCTTGTCTATCACTAGCTAGCCTTATTCTAAGGGACCGAATGCTAATAAGATGGGAAAGGTAACTATTTCTAATGCTTGCCAAACTAGTTGATGACTTCCAACTCAAAGCATCTGCCACCACATTTGCCTTTCCCGGATAGTAATCAATAATAAAATCATAATCTTTAATAAGTTCCAACCACATTTTGTTGTCAATTTAACTCCTTTTGAGGAAGTAAATATTTCAAACTTTTATGATTCGACATATCTCGTCATACAAGTAATGTCTCCATATTTTCAATGCAAATACCACTACAGCTAACTCCAAATCATGGGTTGGAGAATTTACCTCATGCTTCTTTAATTGAGTAGAAGCATAGGCTATGACTTTGCCTCGTTGCATCAACACATACCCCAACCGTTGCTTGTTAGCATCACTATACACAACAAATCCGTCACCACTTGTAGGGAGTAAGAGAATCTGAGCAAAATTTAATTTCTTCTTCAACTCTTGAAAACTCGCTTCACACTTTTCATCTCATTCAAATTTGACACCCTTCCAGGTTAACCTTGACAATGCAGGACAAATCTTCGATAGTACCTCGCTAGCTCTAGGAAACTTTGAACTTCAGTGACATTTCTAGGTTACTCCCACTTAAGAATTGCTTCTACCTTTTTGGAATCTACAAAAATTCCTTCACCGATTACAATGTGGCCAAGAAAACCAACCTTTTTCAATGAGAACTCACATTTGGAGAGCTTTACATATAATTGTTTCTTCCAAAGTATCTAAAATACAACCCAAAGATGCTTTGCATCCTTTTCATCACTCTCAGAATACACCGGAATATCAACTATGAAAACAATCACAAACTTATCCAAATACTAGTGGAAGACTCATTTATAATATCCATAAAAACAGCTGGAGCATTCGTTAGGCCAAAAGGCATAACTAAGAATTCACAATGACCATATCTAGTTCGAAAAACAGCCTTATGGATGTCACTCTCCTTGATTTTAAGTTGATAATACCCCGATCAAAGATTAATTTTTGAAAATTCACATGCTCCTTGCAACTAATTGAAAAGATCATCGATCCTAGGAAGAGGGTGTTTATTCTTAATTGTCACTCGAATTAACTGTGTATAATCAACACAAAGCCCACAATCTTTATTTTTAACAAACAAAACTGATGCTCCCCATGGTGAAGAACTTGGCTGAATAGACCCTTTATCAAGTAATTCTTGTAATTGCACCTTTAGCTCTTTTAACTCCGTGGGAGCCATCTTATATAGAGGGATAGAGATTGGTGCTGTTTCTGGGAGTAAATCAATGCCAAAATCAAATTCTCGATTTGGGAGGTAACCCTGGCAATTCCTCAGGAAAAACATTCGGAAACGTATTTACCCTCGGAATATTTTCTAAGTTTGAACCCTCTTTCGTTATATTAATCACATGAACTAAATAAGCCTGATATCCCTTCTTAATGATCTTTGGAACTGCCAAAGCTGAGACCACACCAATTGGTAATACTCGGCGTTCCCCAATGAACACCACTCTTGGGGTATTTGATCTTCTAAACCCAATCCTTTTTTTATAAAGTAGTCCACTATGGCTCTATGTCGAGATAACCAATGCATTCCCAATATGACATCAAAATCATGCATTTCAATAGGAATCAAGCTGCCTCAAATACTATTTCTCCAATCTTAACTTCACAACCCTTATATACTGAATTCCTCACTAACTTCTCACATAAAGGAGTCTGTACAAGCAATTTATCTTCAAGTGGAGATAATTCTCTATTGGTATGTCTTGAAAATTCAGCACTAGCAAAAGACCTATCAGTACCGGTATCAATTAATACGTATGCACTTTGATGAAAGAGAGTCATCATACCTATTCATAGAAAATTTTTTCAAAGTTAGATTCTCATCCATAATATGATTAGACTAATATTCATCACTGTAACCCTAAATACTTTTCTTTTAGACATTCCAAAATTATGTTCATAAATATGTCCGGTACTGTAGCTCTCTACTCTTTCCATATCACTTAATATCATTTACTTTCCCTATCTAACATTGAGACTCTCTATTTGCACCACTAGACTCTGTTTCCACTTAAACCTAATGTAATATAATAATTTATCAATTTTCCTTCATGGCATCTCAGAGATGCGAAACATATGAACATTATCATGCAAAATATTAGGTATAATCACTAAAGAAGTTTAAGTTATATACATATATTAATTATTCATACACACAATTATCATGTTTCATCATATCATAATTTTTTTTTTTATGCATGCTTTCTAATAATATCAACTATAAAAATTTAAGCTTTAAACCCATTACCTGTGATAACTTCAGGATTAGTCTGAGCATCCTCATTAGTCATTGCATATATCCTAGTTTGTATATGTGTATGAGGACACAAAGGATTCTGAATCACTATGTTGCTTCCTGTTCTGATCTTGGGAATGGTAATAGAGGAAGGAATGGGAACATTCTAACGATTTCCCTTAGGAGCACCCGTCCTAGATTGCAAAATTTGACTCCCTTGTCCTTCACCACCTAGCTCAAGGTAATTCCTTTTAAAATGATCGATCTTTCTACAATGGAAACATCTTTGAGGCTTAGTACAAGGCCTAATATGCACTTTCTTACAATTTCGGCATTGGTCACGATTACCCCAGAAAGATCTCGCACCAAAAGTGCCAATTACCTCAAAACGACCTCATACCAAAAGTGACACTAGCAAGAGAAACGCCCGTTTTTGGATAGGACCGGCTTATTGGTGAAGCAACTGAGCCGACAACTGAAGCACTACCTGGGAAGTCACACTATGACCCCTCTTGGATAATTGGCTATCATTATTTCCAAACTTCCTTTTCTTTCGATTGTTCTCTCTAATTCGATCCCTCTCTTGAACCATTTTCTCAGCCCTCAAAGCCATCTGTAGCATATCCTTGAAGTTATGGACATCAATGATTGTTATTTTCTCTTGAATAGTAAGGTTTAGTCCTTTGAATTTGGAACAAAGATACTCCTCCGTGGCCACCATTTCCGGCACGTACATCGAAAGCTCCCTCAACTCTATTTTATATTCAGTCACAGACTTATTCCCTTGCCTGAGGTAAAAGGACTTTTTTCGCTTCTAATCTATATAAAAATAGGTGTAGTATTTTTCATTGAATTTCCTTAGGAATTGCCTCCAAGTAATGGGAATAGGGGAATGCTTCTTTAGATTTTCACACCACGTCTGTGCTTCTTTATCAAATAATCTAACAACCACTTTCAAATCTAAAGAAGATAAAGTCTATCACAACAACGAGTTTTCAAATCTAAGTAAAAAAAACCAAGTTTCTTAAAGGATCATGAATTCTAGTTGATCTAGGGTTTTAGTCCTACAGATAAGAGGCAAACCTCCAAGGCATTCATTCCTCTTCCCCTACAATTTTCTACACACAGATTTTATGATTTCATTTTCTTATTTTTCTTTATTTACATTTAGTTAATTTCTTTTGTTTCTTAGACTCGATGGATTCTGTTCTTTGATTAATAGTATGGTCTGAATTTAATTCTTTTCCTTAAGATTTATTGACATGATTTTTATTTGATGAGATTTTCTTGTTCACCTTAATACTTCAAGCATTTTAGGGCCTTACGTTTTAATGATTTGAGATCGAATGCATATATGACCAATATAATTATAATAGGTTAGTAATATAATAAATTCACATAAGGTTTTGAGATCGACGGATGATTAATTCTATGTGTGAAGTTTTAGGAGAAACCTTAAATTATTGATATTCCATAGAACTTAATGCAATTTGATCGAATCAAAATTGCATGACCATTGATCTCTGTTAGTCAAATTAGGGTTTCATTGTATGACCATTGAGTGAATCTAATTTAAAAAAATCTATCATCATCATCAACAATAATTTTTTAATCAATAAACTTAAGGGGATTGAAAAGATTTAGTCATGTGAAAAGATTGAAAATTGATTAAGTTGATATCTTAGTGTTTTTATTCATTGTTTCAAATCTTTTAATACTTTCTTGATTTTTAATACCTTTATTATTGTTATTTGATTTTTTTAAGTTAGATAGGGTAATTCATGGTTGGTAGTACAAAATATTCTCATAGGAATGATACTTGTTTCGTACTTACACAACACTCAACTAGGGTATAGTTGCCCAAAATCATGACATCAAAGTCGCATATCAAAATACCTATCCTAATATGTAGGATGTTCGGTAGAAGAAAAAACATTAGGATAGCTTTGTGCCCTAAATGCTAGAGATTTGTTAATGGGGCAAAGCGAAAATCCAAGAATAATCAAGCAATGGTTGAGCCCTATGGCCCACAGTATTTTACTAGGTAGTTTGGGATAATCCAAGGTATGTTAATGCTAAATAATCCTATTTTTGATGTTATACCTAGGTGGCAATTAGATGATAACCATGAGGAAACATAAGTTGGCCACTTTCAAAAGAATTCACTCCATGAGTTTTCAAGCCTTTATAGTTTCTCTTGTACCTTATGAAAAATTTCATTCTTAGAGGGATTGTATGCTCAAGTCTTAGAACTTCTAAAGCTCCTTTAAAGAAAATAAAAGCAGGTAATTTTGTTCAAATGGCTCATCCCACCAAAACTACTAAGATGCCTGTCTCAAAAGCTCCTCTGACACCAACACCGCTAATAATTGACATTGTTTTCTTCATTCTTCTAACCCTCTTCCTTTACGCCTAACTAACACTAATCATACAAGTACTCCCATAATAGATGTAGGATCCTACCAACCTTCTTGAAATGGAGTCCCTATTAAATCAACTAAAGATCATCAAGAGCTTCAACCATGCTAGCTATAACCTTCTTCCTTTATTTTATTTGCACAGTATAATCACGTTACTCTTTTGTAGAGCATAATCACCTTAGTCTTTTCATAATTATTAAACCTACAAGAATTCAACCTAAAAAATATATTTTATTTCTAAGATTTTGAATTCTTTCTTGGACAAAAATTTTATAAATAAATCAAAAACTAAATAGAATTTTTATTTCAAAAATAAAAAAGCTACAATATTTTATATTTTAATTTTGACTTCAAAATTAATTTTAATAAAAGAACTAGATTTTGTTTTTAATCTAATAATATGTATTAAATCTTTGTGGAATTACTTGAAAATGTAGAATTTATAAAAATTTGAAATGTGGATTCTTATGGAAAATCATAATGATGGATATAAGAGAGAAGAAGATTTTCTTCTTAATCATGCTTTAGAATTATTTAAAATTAAATTAATTTGCTGTCTCAAAATTTTTGTTGGATTCTATTTTTATTTCTTGTTTCTATTAAAAAAAATGAACGTGTCCCTTTTTATGGTCCTTATTGTTTTCATGCCCTAACTTTAACTCATTCAAATTGTTGTTTTTTAATTCTCATATATTGAATTAATTTAATTAAATGATTTTTGAATTTTAAATAATTGATACACAATTTTGAAGCAATTTTAGGCCTTGTTTTAATAAAAATGTTTCTTTCTTTTAAAAAATTGGGGTCTTAGCCACTATTGTTAATATCTTGTCATATTGGTGAGTATGGCTTGCATATCTTGTATCATTTCAAAAGCTAGTACCAAGATAATCTTGTTTATCTCGGTCTAAATACCGGCATATCTACTCGCGAATATGTACTATTCGATGTGTACACCTTTTGACATGTTATTTTTACCCAAAAATCTCTTATTTTGCTAGACTTGTCCTAAAATTTTAGCATCACTAGAGAAACAATTTTCGGAGCAATCAACTATACAATTAGATTTCTATGCTTGACTTCAAATAATATGTATTTGCTATAAGCTAAAGAGAATACTAATAATGAAAAAGAAGAAAATAGAGAGAGAAAGAGAGAAATTTTTTATTCTCTTGTATATGAAATGAAATTACAAAAAGGTGTATTTATAAAAATTAGGATGTGCACATAAATAGAAAATTTTAAAATCAAACCAATCAAATATTTTTCCAAATATGTGATATTTTCATATTATGATACTTGAGGTAACATAATTTGACATATATAAAAGGATGCTACTAATCTACCTCTTGAATGTTTATTATATAGAGAATAGGTCTCGTTAAAAGTTTATAAAAAAAATTCAATAGGAAAAAAATTCTAATGAAGGAAAAAATATATTATTCAAAGTATTTGATAATATACTTACTTTCCCTGTTGATAATATCCCTAGAGATCTTTAAGCTGATGTATTTCGATTCCTTTCACCAATCTTGTAAAGGTAGCAGTTGGTAAAGAGTTCATAAATAAATCTGCTAAATGTTTACTTGATTAGATTTGTTGAACATCTATATCACCATTCTTTTGAAATTCATGAGTGAAAAAGAATCTTGATGAATTATACTTTGTTCTATCGCTTTTGATATATCCTTTCTTGAGTTGGGTGATACATATTGCATTATCCTCATATAAGACCATTGATGCCTCTTTTCCTGAACATAAATCACAAGCTGCTCGTATTTGTTGAATTACAAATCTTAACTATATGCATTTACAACTAATTTCATGGATTGCCAAAATTTTAGCAAGATTAGAGGATGTGGCTAGTATTGTTGTTTCAAAGAATGCCATGAAATGGCAGTGCCATCATATATGAACACATATGTAGTTTGTGATCAAATATTGTGAAGATCAGATAGGTACCCTACATCTGCAAACCCAATCAAATCTGTTTTGGGTAATTTAGGGAAGTATAGACCCATGTCTTTTGCATCTTGTAGGTAACGAAGTACATGTTTAACCACATTCCAATGTCTTCTGGTTGGACAAGAGTTATATTTTGCTAATAAGTTAATAGAGAATGATATATCATGTCGTGTATGCCTAGTAGATACATGAGTGCTCTGATTGCACTTAAGTGTAATATTTTAGTTCCAAGAATCTCCTCATTATTTTCTCAAAGTCAGAAAGGGTCTTTATTTACATTAAGTGATCTCACAACCATTGAGGTGCTCAAGGATATGTATTATTCATATCAAATCATGGAATCTCATCTTTTGAATTTTCTATCTGTAACCCAATACAAAATTTTGTTTTTCAAGATTTTTCATCTCAAATTCACTATTCAAATACTACACTGCTTTCAACAACTCTTCAGGAGTTCCAATGATATTTAGATCATCAACATATAGTGCAATAATAAAAAAATCACATCTAGGTCTCTTTATAAAAATGCATGGGCAAATCGAATTGTTCTTATATCTCTCCTTTAACAAATATTCACTAAGGCGGTTATACCATATATGACCAGATTTTTTTAATCCATATAAAGATTTATTTAATTTGATTGAGTAATTTTCTCAAGAATTAGAATTACATGCTTCTAGCAGTTTGAATTTTTTTGTGAGTTTCATATAAATGCCATTATCAAGTGGGCCATTCAAATAAACTACAATAACATCCATTAAATGCAAATCGAGTCTCATTTGTTTAGATAGACTGATTAAAAATCGAAAGGTAGTCACATCCACCATAGGAGAGTATGTCGCATCATAAGCATTGGGTCTTTGAAAAATCTCATAATTTCACATTTCTCATTTCATTTTTGTACAAAAACTCATTTGTATCTCACTAGCTATACACCAATAAGTCTCATTGGTTATACACCAATAAATCTACCTCAATTTCATCTTTCCATTTTGCCCTATCATGTCCACATTTGCATTCCTCAATAGATCTTGTTTCAAGATCCTCATCATCACCCATAACATTTAGTGTTGCATTGTATGTAAAAACATCATTGATAATATTTTTCTTGATATGACAAAATTTATTGAGATTTCTTTATTTTCACTAATTTTAGGTACATGACTTTCCTCTGGAACTGTAATATCAATTACGTCTACAGGCCTTTTTGTAGACTCTTTTGGAGTTACTATTTTCTTAACCTGGCCGTCTTGAATCTTTGCTCCTTTTCTCTCTTAAGAATTCTTATTTTTGGAATCAACTGGTCTTCCATGCTTTAGGCGTGCTTTAGACTCATTGGCAACAAGATGTTGTCCTTCTTGGACATCAATTTTAATTAGAGCATTAGCAGCTAGTATATGTGACATTGTCACTCTTTTTAGGTCAGTAAATGCAGCTGACAATTGATTTGTTAAACTTTGTAGTGAATTATATTTTGAACTTATAGTTCACATTGTTTGGTATGAGGATTAAGATAAGATAATAATAATTCATTCCAAATTATCTCTTTTTCTAACTGCCTATTTTCTCACCATAATGTTTGGAAGACTAAATCATCAAAGTAACAATCAGTGAATTTAGCTATAAATAAATTCCTATTGATAGTTCTAAATATTTAATTATAGATAGGGATTCATATCCAACATATATTCTCAATCTACTTTGAGGACCTATTTTAGTACACTCTGGTCAAGGAATTGGAACATATACAACATATCTGAAAATTTTTAGATAAGAAATTTTTTTTGTTCCCGATCAAAAACCAATTGTAAAGTGGAGGACTTATAATAACTTGTTGGCTGAATGCAAATTAGTGTTGCCACGTGCAAAATAGCATGACTCCAAGCAAAAATTAGTAGTTTTGATCTCATTAGTAATGGTCTTGTGATTACTTGAAGACATTTAATAAATGATCTGCAAGGCCATTTTGCATATTAACATGTGCTATAGGATGTTCAACATTAATCCTAATAAACATACAATAATCGTTGAAAGTTTAGGAAGTAAATTCACCAGCTAGTCAAGACGAATTGTCTTGATGGGATAATCAAGAAAATGTGCTCTAATCAAATTAACTTTGCAATTAATCTCACAAACGTCAAGTTGCGAGTTGATAATAATGATACATGTGACCACCTAATTGATACTTCAATTAAAACCATAAAATATTTAAAAGATCCACAAGGTAGATGTATTGGTCTACTCATACCACCTTATATACGTTCTAGAAAAGTAAAGGATTAAATCCTTATCTTAGTTGGTGACGTCGAACAATTAATTTCCCTTGTGAGCAAATAGCACATGTGAAATCTTCCGATTGAAGAATTTGTTGGCCATTCAACGTGTGTCCAGATGAATTCTCAATTATTCTTCGCATCATTATCAATCCGAAATGACCTAGCTGGTCATGCCAAACAATAAAGTCTATAAACTTTTGGTTAGTGACCGCATATATTTCAATTGTTCTAATTTTTTTGCAGTAGAAATTAGAGGAAAATGCTAGTAATTTTTCTGATATCCTTTTATCATCCAAGTTTATACTCGTAAATTGAAGTTACTCGATGTTTCCTTCACTTGTTGTCTCAATATAGTATCCATTTCTGTGGATGTCTTTGAAACTCAATAAATTACTTTGAGACCTAGAAGAGTATAATGCTTTATCAATTTCAAATCTAATTCCTTCAGGCAAAAATATGTTAACTCTTCCAGAGAGTTTTATCAATTTTGTACTACTAGATACAGTATTAGTATGAGACTCTTGCATTATCAAATAAGAAAAATATTTCTTATATTTTAATATAGTGTGTGTAGTAGCACTATTTGGATGACATATATCTCCACCATTCATTGCGAATCAAACCAAGGGATTATCTATATTTTTCAATAAATAGACAAATATTTTAGAATTCATGACAATGTTAATACTAGTGAGTTCTAAGAAATTTATTTTCTTGACAAAATATATTTATTTAAAATCAACAGATCAACATAAAAATATTTAAACAGGACAAATATTTTAGAATTCAATATATTTAAAATAAAGTATATTTATATCCTAGTGAGTTCTAAGAAATTTATTTTTGGACAATCACATCGCTAATCAAATGGTCAATTTTTCCTCTAGGATGTGAGAAGAAATTAGCAACATCATGATGGGTGACATCAACACCACCATAATCAAAATCATCATCACTAGCAAAATTGGTCTCTATCTTCTTTTCTTTATCCTTTAGTGATTGTTGATAGTGCTCAACAAGATGTTTTAGTATACGACAAATATGTGACCAATGACCTTTGCCTCCACAATGATAGCACAAATTGTCTATGATCCTTTTGTCTTTCCCACTTTCATCTTTGTCATGTTTTCTATCCTTATGTTCCTACTTCTGGTGGGTGTATGTGTTCTTAGAGAGACCACCTCGATGATTACCACCACCGCATCCACATCCATGACCTTGGCCATAACTGTTAACATGGCCTCTATTATTTCTCTTATATGTTTTTCATCAATAACTCATTATTTTACTCAATCATAAGTAGGTATAAAATTAGTTCAAACTATTTTTTTAGAACCCTTTTCACAGTATTGCTGTTGCATGAGTACATTAGATGCAAGAATGGCGAAGAATGTTTTTTTTCCCTAACATCTTCATTAGTGATCTCTTCTCCACACTTTTAAAAGTATCCCAGTTTTCCAATGGTCATATCTCTCCTTTAGACTAGTCCAAATTGTCAGATATTCAGTTTTAAGCCATTCTTGGAGGTGATTAGACAAAAATATAGGCGTTATCTTGACTAGATGTTTTGTTTCCTTCTTTGATTGTATCTCCAAGACCTTGCAACTAGATGAATTTCATCATCTAACACCCATGATAAATAATTCTTTCCTATAATATCAAGAGCCACAAATTCGAGTTTCACAATGTTTGATATTATCAGGTATAACAAGTGAGGAGAAAATAAATAATGACAAAAATAGATATATTTATAATTTTTTTAATGCAAACTTATTGATTAAATACATGACAATATTATACCAAGTTTACGTCTTATAAAAGACTTTTGGACTAGTAGTCTATAAGATCTGATTTTTAACCTATATATTTAATTAATAATATGATTATTAAACTAAGAAAACAATGAATACAACACATCTATGGTTGCATGATCTAGTTTCTAGCCGACATATTTAATCAATAATAAAATTATTAAACAAAGAAAACAATGCACACAACAAAACTATTGTAGTTCCTTTTCTATTGTGGAAATTAGACTAAGCTACAACCGTAGAGCATACTTTGGAAAAAATCATAATTTCAATAAAATTTCTATATAAAATGATAAATAAAAGTTATAGAAAATTCATATCAAAGAAAACTTATTTTTTGTTGGTGAGAACTTCATGTTTGGTTGGGCAAATTTTTATATGGATAACATATTATAAATTAAAAGGAAAACTAATCATAAATAAGAAGAAAATAGTGAGAGAGGGAAAGAAAATTTTTTATTCTCTTGTATATGAAATGAAATTACAAATTGGGTATTTATATAAATTGGAATGTGGACATAAATGGAATGTTTTAAAATTAAGTTAATCAAATATTCTCACAAATATGCGATGTTTCCATATTGTGAAATTTGGGGTAACATAACTTGACATATATAAATTGATGTTGTTAATAACAATATTGGTATCATGTGCATGTTTCTAAAATATTCACCTTCCATATATTAGACATCCATCTAAGTTCCCTAGGGTTTATAGCAGTATTACAATGATTGCATAACAATATGAGACCAAACCCATTATCAAGATGCTCCATATCCAATCCAAGTTGTGACACTTTAAATCAAATCAATAAACACAAACCTAGTAAAATTTTGATATTATCCATGAAAGACCATCAAGAAAATGAATAAATTTTTGTAAAATCAAAAAAGAGTTACAACTTGAGCATATGTCCTTTCAGAAAGTTCTAAGTTCTATAATTAGACAAATTGGAGGCACACTGTCACCTTTCATGGAAATTGTAATATTAACAATGTTGTTCATATTACATCTAGAGAGAAAACTTTTTTGTGTTGAATATTTTAAATATCTTTATTGTTGGATATTTGAAATTTTATTTATGCTAGAATATTTTAAATTTTCTTTTAAACGTTTTGTACTTCTAATTTTATAATTTTTTTTAAATGCATGATATTTTGTTTCTATTGAAAAATTTAAAATTTATTTAACATTGGATATTTGAGTTAAAAGTTATTAATCTTAATTTTCATTTTAAGATTTATTGTGTAAATATACTACTAGAAAACATGATCTCAGTGACGAAAAATTACTGACGAAAATAAATCCATTGTAAATAGCGACAGAATTATGATAGATTAATGAAAGATGAGTTACTGATAGATTAGGAACGAAAATTAGATATACAAAAATTTTTATCGTTAATCTGTCGGTATAGTAGTATAGCGTAAAAAAATAAAAAAAAATTTTGTAAAACTATCAGTGACGGATTTTTTAGCGACAGAAAAATTCCGTCGCTAATCCGACACTGATAGTGGACCAATGTAAAAAATAAAAATTAAAAAAAAAGAAAACTATAAGCGACAAATTAGCGACGGATTTTTTTCGTCGCTAATCCATCGCTGATAGTGGATCAAGGTAAAAAAATAAAAATAAAAAAAAAGAAAACTATTAATGACGGATTAGTGACGGATTTTTTAGGAAAAAATCCATTGCTAATCCATCACTGATACTAGACCAAGGTAAAAAAATAAAAATTAAAAAAAAAACTATAAGCGATGGATTTTTTAGCAACGGAAAAAATCTATCGCTAATCCGTCGCTGATTGCTCCTTATTTTATTTTATTTTATTTTATCTTTTCTTTTATTATTGTATAATTATTTTTTATTTTATTTTATTATTTTATAATTCTTTTCTTTATTCTTTTTTTTATTATGTGAAAGTGAGATAAATATTTTAAAAAAAGCGAGAGTTAGATAATAATAATAAAAAAAATACTTTACAAGATGGCAGCAGGCAAGGGGTGCATGTCGGTAGGGGCACAACAGGAGTGTACGAGAGTGCGGGCCTGTACGCGTGTAGCCAAGCGCCAAGAATCAATGATGAAAATTTTCATCACTAACAGTTTTACATACTGATTGCTATCAATGACAAATTAACAATAAAGAGAGTACAACCAACAAAAGTAATTGTTCCAATAGTAGTCGACTCACTTGTGAGTAATGAATGGTATTCAGAAAAGCTATTTGTGCATTAAATGACCCCTTAAGTATTTGCAATAGTTACTTTTGGGCATTAAATGAGATTTAACGGTCAGAATATAAAGCGAGGCCTTAAATACAATCAACATTGAAGATTAAACAACTTCTTGGAACATTTTTTAGCTTAAGTAAACATTTGATCTTCTGTATTTTATTGTGTGCTATAAAGATCATGTTAGAGCTCAAGTCTATAACACTCTTTTCTACTCTTGAACTTGTGTAAGGCCAAGAAGAAAGGGTTATCTTGATCTGGGCGTAGTGCTTGTAAGAAGAAATGTTAGGGTGTGCCAACATTTCATCTTTAGCAAGTGTCCCGAAAAAATAGTCTATAAATTCTCTTGAATTTTAATGTTTACCGAGAGTAAATATTTTTCTCTTGAAATTTAAACATCCCTTTAACATATTTAAGAGTTGTTTTAATTATATCCAAAAGATTGTTTTTCCAAAAAAATCGAAAACTACTCTAGAAAAATTGCTCCCAGTTCTGTATTTTTCATAACAACTATCCAAATTTGTCAACTTTTTTCTCTATCAAAATCTCGAAGTAATTATGCCACAAATCATCATATCTGCTCTTCAACTATAGTATTATAATGTAACATAATTAAATTCAAAAGTTCAAGACCAATGGTGAAAATATCGAAGGCTAAATATATTTTGACAACCATTTTCTGACACAATTCTACTGTAAAAAGTAGATAGCCAACTAATTTCCAATTGATTTTTCTTCAACATATTCGCAACATATTTAAACTATAAATGCTTGAAATTGAAGTTTCACACCTTTGAAATATAATTTTCGATTTTGAAAATATTTCAGCACATAAGAAGATGTGGTTATTCAAACATTTTCAAATCAATACTTTTTTCTAAGTAGTAAAATATGAATTATCCTCGTGTTGTGGTATCTTTTATATACATTTAGAATCAATAATAGATTAAATGTAGTACCAAATCTATACTTAACTTGTTGGTTGGTTTTTTAACAAATATCAAAAACAAATTTTACTTCTATGACCAAATAAGTATTGCTTCTATGACAAATTTTATGACCGCTACACACTAAATAGATTGATTAAAGTAACATGAGAGATTTTGTTATCATCAAAATTAAGAAGACAATAATTTTCTCAATAGATAGCAAACAGTAGATTAGAAACTCTAGGAGTAATTTGGGAGTGGATGTACAATAAGAAGTGAAACTATTATAAATGTTGTATCAAGTTTTTGAAAAACCCATAAAATGTTAACCAACTTATTCATCACTCCCCTCTAGGTCGTTATAATTAAGTTTTTTAAATCTCTCTCTTCATAGTGATTTGAGATAATACATGCTTGGTTTGCATCTTTTACTATGTTTCTATCATAATATATTTTTGATATCATGTTTCATGCACTTTATATATTGATATTGATCTTATTGAGAATGTTATACCTACTATGCATGTTATAGGTGTTAGAAAAAGTAGAAAAATATGCACAGTGAAATAAATATATTTCAAAACTTGTAATTATATTAAATAGTTTTAATTTTTAGGATTACCGACATTTTATGAAATAAAATATAAAGGGGTTATGAATTTTATACCTAGATATGCACCTTCTTATGAATAGCTCCCACGAACAATCTGAAATCAATCCTCGAAGCAATAGATCTCAAATGTGTCCACCGGTATTTTGAATCTCCTAAGTGATTGTAAAAATTATTTTGCAATTGTAATCCAAGATTTAAGATCGATTCGGATGCCGATGCTAAAAATCTCAAATTCACAAGAAAAATAACTTGATTATTTTTTTGTTAGGATTTTTTAATCTCAATCTCTCTTTTGATCTAAGATTTAAGATCAATTTGAATGCCAACACTAATGCTCAAGAAAAATAACTTGATTATTTATTTGTTAGAATTTCTCAATCTCAATCTCATTT